>CM060941.1:340339771-342839771 GCA_030765085.1 Allium cepa | reverse complement strand
TACCATTCCACCTTTAAATTCTGGAATTTCGGTCTTCATCCCTGGCTTCCATTTACGATCATCTTCAACATATCGATATTGATTTCGCACTTGGTCTCGATCTCGATAATGAACACTACATCTATCACAATCTTCATCAAAATCAAATGTACGTCTATATCGATCTCGACCATCAACATCTCTATGATCACGCATATCTCTTCTACTTTGTCTTTCAGCATCACGATATGGCTCATCTCCAAACTCACGTGGAGTTCTTCTCTCTTCATTTCTATACTCATGGTGATTTCTTCTCGTTGAAACTGATGATTCTCTTCTATCTCGATAAGATTGTGGCGACACCCTCCTTGCTTCCGTAACCGATGGCGAAACTCTATTTCCTCCATAGTTCGAGACTGGCAACCTTCTCCTTTGACTTTGATTTAAATCATTCATCGATTTCTCTAACTTCCCAATACCTTCATCAAACTTTTCATTGATTCGTTGTTCCATTTGCTCAGCTTCTTCTCTTCTATACAACGCTTCAACATTTTGATGACGATTAGCTCTTCTCGGCGGCATGATCTCTCTAACAATCTTTCACAACTTAACTCGGCTCGGCTGTGGACTCTTCAAAGTGATGCACGCCTTCAACTTTAGCTCGGATCTGAACTTGAACAAATCTCCCACAAACTTGAACAAGCTCGGCTTCAAACTTCAACACTTTAAATCTTCTCCCAATAGGCTCGACTTAGCTATGATTGGCTAAGTCTAGCTCTGATACTAAACCGACGCAGCGGATATTACGGATGACGACGAAATGAAGATTTCGTGTCAAACTAATCGAAGAACGATTAGATGAAGCAATATCAATCGATGGATTGAAAGATACCGAATGTCCAAATTCGTTGATCTCCAAAGATACCGAATTCTAGCTATCCCTAACACGTTGATCGCGCACGATACCGTGTTAAAAGATCTACGATTCTTCGACGTCGATCTCGCACACGAGATTCCGTGAATCGGCTTCAAATCCGTTGATTCGAGCGCACTCAAATACCGCAAATGGAGAAAGGAGCTCACACTCAACTTCCAATTTCAAAGAGGCACAAAGCATTCAAACAAAGTTTTATTCAAAATCAACCAAGTTTACAAATGACCGAACATCCCTATTTATAGGGTTACAACACAACACTACACAGCCTTTACCGACCTAACATAGGTCGCGACCTACGACCTAAGACAGCACGACACAACAACATAAAGGAATTACACCTCAAACGACCTAACAAAATACCAAAAACATACGACCTAATTACAACTCACACGACCTACGAGTTAACAAATTCACAACATACAACAGGTCCTTGCGACCTACGACTCAACATTCAAACGGCTTATATCAATCTACAAATAGAACCCACACGACCTACGACTTAAACAGAGCTGCATCAGGGAGCTTCAGTGACTTGAAGCGATCGACATAAGAGAACTGTGGCATAAGATGGTAGTTTGACTTCAATGATATAAGGAAAATTGCTTAATGCGACTTAAGGCCTGAGCGACCTAACTTAGGTCGTAGCTCGTCGAACTCTTAGCTCAAAAGGTCGGAGCGACCTAATGAAATATGCACCGGCTTCCTTAACTCGCTAGGTCGGCCCACACAGCTTGCATACGACTTAGGACTTGGTGCTCTAGGTCGCTGGAATGGTCTAAACTCTAAGTTGTTAGGTCGCGGACAACTTAAAATACTCGAGCGACCTAAAGCTTCTCGACCTAAGCAGAGGGGTAATCTGGAGCGAGATAAGGGCAATGCGGCTTCATTTGTTAGCTCGCTTTCATGACTTGTTAGCGACCTAAGGGTGTGATCTGGCCTTAACTCGCTAGGTCGCTTGAGTGAGCTAAAACTTAATTTGACAGTAGTAGTTTGCGCTGCATCATACACACACACACATAGTTAGAGACTGATTAGATATCATCACTCGGTCTTTAAAATTCAGTCTTTAAAAGAAATTTGAGACTGCGCAAGTCTTAACAATTTAAGAAATTACGTTTACGACTTTAGAATCAGAGACCAAAAATTCGGTATCAAATTGGTCTTTAGATTTCATTTAGAGACAGAATTGCTTTAGTAAAGACTAAAATTGTCCGTCTTTAATTTAATATTCTTTTGTAATGAATTTAATATAGGGTTTACGGATGGACGGAACACATTTACTTAACAGCCTATGACCTAAAACTTCCCTTGAACTCCAACTTATCAATTCGGTAATATAAATAACCTCAGAATAATATGTTCATTTGAACTTGTTTATTAGGAAATAGTGTTTTTTCTAGCATGGGTTAATATATCACAACCTTTAGCTCTTTTTTCACAGGATATTCATTTGAACACTCCAGCACTTCAGGAATTACAGGTCTTTTAAGTACATGTAACTGTAATTTTGGATTTCCTATTCTTTATCTATATTCGATTATAGAAGAGCTCTTAGTTCAACTAAAAGGTTATTCAGTTGATCATTTATGAAGTTGGAATTCAGATGTTTAATGGGAAAAAAAATATGCAATTTTGAGTAATTCTGCACATGTTAGTAGACCATTTTTGCTACAAATTGTTAGATGATCGATATTATATCCATATAAAGCTTTTGCATGCATGCTCTAGAGCTAGATAATCATGTATTTTTTCTACAAAACAGTGATATTTGACAACTATCGCCGCCATCATTAAAGAAAAACGTTTTAAGTCCAATATGTGATAACGGTAATACATCATCAAAATTATCCATTATTAACAACAAGACAAAGAGTATACAGAGGATAAATGACCAACTGATCAGTGATTTATAGTTAAAAAAGAATTATTCTTGCGTCATGTATCTACAGAACACTAGCAATGACTCTGCTATCCAAACGGACTGTTAAAAGGATACTAGAACATCATAATCACAAAATTATAGCCATTCATAGTATAGGATCGAATGTAAACCAATATCTAGCTAGTTTTAAATCAAGTAGAAACAATGAACCTGTAACCACCTTATGTCAGAACCAGCAACTGCAAGATAGCTCCCACTAAAATCAAACTCCACTGGAAAAGAAAACACGGACTTAAATACAAACTGGTTGAAAGTATCGACTGACGGATATAAATACACATCGTAAACTTCAGATTATCGTACAAAGTTGAACTCAAAATGTCCTTTTTTCAGGGTAATGCACAAAATCAGCTTAGCAAATTTTGAACTCAATTCAAACAAGGGTTTGGGGAGGAATCGACGCGTTGAATTATACGAACAAGAAGATAAGTAATTTTGTGACGAACTATATCGATTGAATAATGACGGAAAAGGATGAGGGAGATCCAGAGTTTCTGAACAATTTTTTTTTGGGTTTTCATTGTTCTTTGGAAGATAAAAAAGCGTCAAATGAGCAGTCGCGTAAAATTTCAATTGCAAATAAGAATGCGTTTTCCTAACTGTAATATCATAATATTTTGAATATCTAATTAATTTTAAATATTTTAATAATTGGTTTTAAAAGTTTTTTTTTGAGATGATACTTTATATACAACAAATCACTGTGACAACATGTCACATGTCAATAAACATTCGAATCACGTCAAATTTTGAACTTGTGACCTCTTGCACCAAAGTAAGTCGCTTAACTACTGAGACAATGGTACTTGTCTGGTTTTAAAAGTTTAATAACTTAAATTGAAATATAGTGATTGTTTAAATATTTGAATTATGAATTAAATATTAATTAAATGGATTTAATAACCTTATTTAATTCTTTTTAATTAATAAATAATAAGGGGAAATTAATCTAAAGGACAAAGATTTGTATATTTTTTGCCTCAAGGACACGACCTCAATATTTTTACCATAAGGACAAACATTCTTCTAAAAATTATTCATAAGGACAAACATTTTTAAAAATTATTCATAAGGACAACAAAACTGATACCAAGCTAAAAACTGATACCTAAAAACTGCTACCGATAACTACAAACTGATACCTAAAAACTGCTATCAATAACTAAAAACTGATACCTACAGAAAGTTGTCCTTCAGGATAAAATATTGAAGGTCTGTCCTTGAGGCTAAAAAGCTGTGAAATTTTGTCCTTGACAATAATTTCCTGTAAATAATAATGGTGAACTCATTTTGTAAATTTATTTACAATGATAAATAGTTCGAATAAAAAACAAGAAAATCAATTGTTAATAAAACAATTTGATTTTATTGACGTATTTCTAAATGAATTTATTTATTTTTTCCATAATTTTTAATTTGAAAACTAATTATATTTTCATTTGACGTATGTTGTAGCAAACAATGATAATTGTGAAATTTCATAGAATGAAATAATCTGTGTATGTTACTGTTGATTTGTGATAGTGTTGCATTTTGGTGCACGGTCGTGTTTTTATTTCTATCATTTGCAGTTCATACATAGATGAGATAATGTGTAGCAGGATACCGCAAAACCTTCTTTTCTAAACATTTTTAAATTAAATCAAAGTCAAAATTCATGACTTGATATGATGATTTGCTTGGGATCTTTGGCCAACTTATGAATATTGTTTAACTTGTTGGGAAGTAAAGCATATTGTTTTGCTATAAACATCAAATAACTTATCATTTATCCTATTTTTCAACAAACTTCCTCTCTTTCCTTTACCCCTTTTCAAACTCGGTAAAATAAAATAATGGCCACCATCTTTTAAATAAAAATCAATTTAAACGAAATATTTTAAAACGAGTTTCTTTAGATTTGTTGTGAAGAAATTTACAAACCCGTATGTATTTTGTTAGGTTTGGCATCACTTAGTTGAAACCGACTGGCTTGTAATGGGTATAGACAGCCAGGGTCTTATTTGTGGTTGTTTGGATGTGAGTTATGCGAAACAAAGGATGGCGTTTTGTTTTTCGTTCGATGGTGCATCGGTGGTGACGTTGTGGTGTGGTGTGGCAGTAAGGTTGTGATCACGATATTGAATTTCGCCTTGTTCGAGTGTCAGGTTGCATTGTAGATTAGGACACCAGAGCTTGATTCGAGTTTGTGGTTAGGTTCGGGACAGTAACAGAAGGTGATTGGTGGTAGGTGCAGTTGTAGGTTGACAAGGCGAATCAAATCACTGCAATGGTTGAATTGGGGCAGTGGTCGGATCTTGATTGGTGACGTCGAGCTTGGCTTAGGGTAGTAATTCTGGTAGCTCGCGTGAAGAGAGACGCGATGGTGAAGGAAGATTTGGATTTCATCGAACCTAGCTCCGTGTCACTGAGATGCATGCATGGCATGCACTGTTCGATCATGTGCATGCGAATTAATAACTAATACGTGATTAGTGAATTTAATCATTTAATCAATTTTGAAAGCTTATAAGTTGAATAACTATTGCATACAATGTCGGATTTGGATGCGGTCAATTGCATTGGACTCGTCAGAATATCAGCTATGCGTTGGAATTGATTTCTTC
Source organism: Allium cepa (assembly GCA_030765085.1). Classification (NCBI taxonomy): domain Eukaryota; kingdom Viridiplantae; phylum Streptophyta; class Magnoliopsida; order Asparagales; family Amaryllidaceae; genus Allium; species Allium cepa. The sequence continues at coordinate 342,834,307 of CM060941.1, read as the reverse complement.
GAATTTAAAGCTAGCTGAATTTTGGGCTAAAGTTGAATGTCGACTAAACCGAAATGTGAAAGCGTCCGCTGGAATTTCTATGAGTTTACTCACATTTAAATAAACTATATGATATTTGTATTGCTACTAATTATTTTCGAATGCTTGGATGATAGTTTATATTATTGTTTGGTTGTTTGGTTTGAATTTTAAATTTCTGCTTAAAAAGTGGATGGCATAAATAACCATTGTGTTATAAGGAACAAAAGACAAGAGATAGTCGAAGTGTACATAGCAAATAGGTCGCTAGAGAATACTTCGAAAAGTACAATTCATAGAGGACTTTTGAAGAGATACCCTAAAGGGGTTTCTCGCCATTTTCATTTTACCATTATATGCAATTTACTTCCATTCTTATGCTACTTATTTTAATGTTTATTCGAAATATTTGTGACATTCCAGTGGGTGATTCCCCCCGTCTCGACGCACAGAAGATCCAAGCTCAGGATGAAGAAGGAACTAACAAGTTTTAAGAGATCCAGATTAATGAAGATGTTTTGATAATGGTGATTTTGGGGCCTGTCACAGCGCCTATCTTTGACCCCACTCTAATTTCATTGTTTTTTTTTTTGCTTTCCACCGATTCTATTTTCAGTCCAACTACATTTCCTATGGCCAAAAGCGCTTAGAGTGTACCCGCCACTTCATCACAAAGTACTTTGGTAGAGGGGCAATATAGTGGAGGGCGAGGAAGGAAAAGGAATATCAAAGCAAAAGGAGGTGGACGGTCTTCAGGTGATGGAAAGAAAGGAAAAAAGCATAAAAAGAAATTTAATGGATTCTTTTTATTCAAAACTTAAATATCCCATATTTCAAAACTTAAATTTTTATAGCTCATATTATTTAGATCTTTAAATATTCCACTATTTCAAAATGGATTCTTTGATAATTTAATATATACCAAATCCAATTCTTATTATTTAAATTTTGAAATGTTTACTTAATACATCAAATATTATTTAAGTAAAACCCTTACTTTTATTTGAGTTATTAAAACTCTATATACAATCGAAACTTAAATAGATACTTAACTATATTATATAAGAGAAATCAACTTCATTATTTAGCTTATTTTAAAATTCGAAACAAATTTATACATAGCTAAATTCAAGAATTATATATATATATATATATCAAAATTTAATATTTATCAATCGTATCCTTTTCAAAACCATATAAATCAAAATATTTATATATATAGACCGACGGTGTCTGTATAAAATTTTCAAACATAATACTCCGAAATTCATAGTTTTAAACCATACTTCTAAAACTTGAATGGTTTGGATAATCAACAGTATATGGACTAAAATAGTTTGCATTTAAAATTACTTTATAAAAAAAAAAATTCTGCGACTTACAATTTTATTTCATTTAAAAAAAAAATTAAGTCAAAATTCATAAATTTCAAAAACACTTTCAGTTTCGATAACCATTTCAGTTTCAATATTTGCAAACTTGAATATTAGACAATTGGAACTAAGGTTGGAAATTTCTATTCTACCAATTAAAATTCTATTATTAAGTTTGAATATTTGCATAATAAACCCGTAATCATTTAAGAAAACTCAAATTACTTATACAGAGAATTTCCTTCAATTTATTTATACTAGATATATTCTTTTAATTTATCTCGAATAAAATCCAGTTATAAATATCATATCTTTAAAATTTTATTTATAAATCTTTTTATATTGTATATTATCCAATTACATTGTTAACTTCTGAAAATCAATGTAAGTTATATTGAAATGAAATTGAGTATTATACAAATAAAAATTTCAAATTCAATTATCTCAAGTTTGAATTACTTATTCAAAATTTTGATTTTTTTTTATATAATTGAAATTATTCCTCAAGATAAAATTCAAGAATTAATTTCTGATTTCCTTCAACCCATTTAGAGATAAATAAATATGTGTACATAATATGTCAAATCAAATTTAAATCATATATCTATATATGATAAATCAAGTCATATTTTAGAGATTCAAATCAATTAAATTCTCAAGGTAACACTGTAGCCAGACTACAGAATGGTCTTTTCACTTCGAAACTCGAAAATGAATGTCGATGACGTTGTTGTCATCACCGAAATTATTTCCTAGCGTCAAAGAGAAGAGCACTGATTTTTAAACCTTTAACATTCTTTGGAAAGAAATTTTTATTCGAAAATAATTTAAATAATATATCCTTTCAAAATTTTAAACCCAAGGTTTGAAACTATCGAAAATTGAATTCTCAAGTTCTTGGTTTAAATTCATTTCAGTTTCCAAATTAATTTATAACTTTGTTTATATTCAATTATTTATAGTAGACAAAACACATGGTTTACAAAACCATAAACGAAATCAAAAACTATTATTTCTTGACAGCTAGTTAGATTAATTATGAAATCCTGAAAATTTATACTTATATATAATATTAGATTTTTCCCAAATATAGGAATAAATTTTCCAAAACAAGGATAGAGATTCAAATTTGATGGACTCAAATCAAAGAGAATTTTGATTTAAAGATAAGTTGGAATTAGAAGATCCGTTGATTAAATAACAGAATAAGGAACTAGATAATTTTACATAAATTGCGGACAACCTTAACCTGGTCAACCGTGACTCAAAGAGTCAGATCGAATGTAGATTTACCATTCGATCCAAAGGGATAGAGTTCGTAATAACCAAAGATACTAGCATCTAAACCGAGGTTAAATATAAATCTTTGGTGAATCAATGCTAATTGTAAAGGAGTTTCACCCCTTTATTAGAATATTGGCGAGACTGCCAATTCACTATAAAGATCATCCGAAGTGGATTTATGGGATACTCCAGAATCGAAAGAAAATGAATAGTGAGGGATACGAATGAATTTCGGAACCGCAGGGAACGTTCCAAAATTCGAAAAGGAAGAGATTCAAGCTCAAATGAAAGTGACTCTGTAAATCAATTTTACCATACATTCTAAGTTTTGCCTAGAGCCAAAGCTCTGATACCAAACTGTAACGACCCGGTATTTTCAACCATTCGCATCTGCACATGTCGGACTTGAATTGTTCAAAATACCGCGTCGTAAATAAATTTTTGGCAAAACTCAGAATATGCAGTAAATAAATCACAGAATCACAGACACAGATTTCAGAAATCTCGCAGCGGAATTTAAAATACTTAGTGGTTCATGAAGCCACTAAAAATCTCAACCAAATAAAATTTTACATGGTTTAGAATCTCCGATACAGTTTAAAACATCAATAGAAATCCAAATATTCCAAAGTCTCCATTACATAAATAAGATATAGACTGAAAGATTTTGCCAGCAGCTCGAAAGATCTACAGAATGTCCTAGCTCCGGGAAGAAAACTGAAACTGCAACTCAGGCTGACCCGAGCGTAAATTAAAACATAAACACTCGAGTCAGGACATACATACTTATATAGTGTAAGTTAATTCAAGTGTACTGTAGTATAGAGCAAGTAACTTAAAGGATGCTTGGGACCGCCCATCCTCTAAGGATCCGTTAAACTATTTACTATGTAGTAATATTTCGCTATTATAATAATGTCTATTAGTAAAATAAACTTACTTTTTAATAGCGTTAAGGGGTTACCCATATAGCCCTTAACACAGAATATATTCCCATAGTCTATACAATACAGTAATCTCCCCCGTACTGGGCGTCGTCAGAGGGCACTCCATAGGTATGGTACAAAACCAAAATCGTATAAGGCTCGCTATGGTAGGTGACACGGCACAACTACGCAATGCCAGGGTAGATATACCAATTGCTATCCGGACCAATGGAAACGCGCAACGCGCAGCTGCCGCCCACCTCGAACAACACTCCCAAATCAAAGTTGCGCACCAAAACAATCACAAAAGTAATAGAATGGCATACGAAGAAGTGCGTCCGATCAGAGGTGCTACCTCATTAATCCGAGAATCGCTCCTGTTTTAGCCACCTTATGCCAACTCACGGGAGTCGGGTCCACGTATTTACCTCAAAGGAACCGTCACCACCACCCTACTTCATTCTGAAATCTCCACCGCGTACACGGTTGTCAAAGTGGTTTTCGGTATCGACAGAGAGTATGCCAGATATCCGATCCCGGTCTCTTTAACAACCAAGCGTTATTATAACCCGTGGTTACAACCTTTAAAAATGGTATTTATATTTTGAAATCAAAATAAATTTCAAATACCTTCAATATCAAAATATTGTTTTTAAACATTAGTCATTTTATAAAAATACCATTTAAATCTATTCAATTTATTTAGGAATTTATTTCCCCTTTTTACCAAATTTTAAAGTTAAATTCTTCCTTTAAAACCATCCAAAGTCAATTTCTTATTTTTATCAATTACATATTAAATTCCAAAATTTAGGCCTTTTCCCCTAAAGATTGTTTCCATAATTTTAATTTTTAAATAATTCAAAATCCCAGTTTCTGTAGCACTTATGAAATGCTACCTAAAGTCTATAGGTTAAAACAGTTTGTTTATAAAAGACAGCATTTAAGTGCTGAAATAGACTATTAACTTAACCATCAAGTTTTAAATTCCAATATAACTTTTTATCAAAAAAAAAAATTTTCTCAACTAAAACCTTATTTTTAACAAAATTTAGAAATTCCCAAAATAAGTTATATTCCAAAATTTATTTAAATATTTATTTATTTAACATTTTTAACTCACTCAAAACATTATAAATCTTATAAAAATCCTTTAAATATATTTAAACCAGAATATTATAAACTTCCATTTTAAAATAAATTTAAAATATTTCAGAAAAACATTATATAAACCACGGGTCTGTATATAGTTTTCTAGCCTAGGTCAAGTGATACGGATTTATATCATTTCAATCCGCAATTTACAAAACCCCGGGTTCTATCATTTCAAACCCGCAATCCCAAGTTAACAAATCAAATTTTAAATAATTAAATAATATATATGGATAATAATTGTCGTTCAGGCCTATCATTTCAGCCTATAACGATCTCAATTTACAGGGAACTTGCAGTGATGATTTAACAGTAAATAAGCATTAAATAATATAACTGCAACTATATTACAACAGATAAACAACTGATGAGGTGTCAATTTAAAATGGGGTTTAACATCATACGTTATATTACAGACAGATGACATTTAATAAATAATTTACAAATACACTTGCGATAATTCACAGAAATATAGGTATGTTTGTCTGGTGAGAAATACTCACCTGAACGCTGCTGAAAAAAATTTGATTCAAAACGAAAATCCCGAAATAAGAGTATAGAAAGCACGATCAATTCACAGCGGAAGCAACGACTTGATCAAAATCTAGAAGAAAATCCAAATAAAACCAATACGCGACTTCAATTTACGGTTAAAGCAAATATTTTGAAACAACTGGAACGAATGGAGTAAAAGAAATTTTGGTTCAACTTTTGCTCGACTGCCTCACCCCACATCCCGACCCCAACTTCATAGGCTTGGCAATACTATTTATTATTATTATTATTATTATTTATATATTATTATTTTTTTTCTTTTTTTTTCCCCAACGGCATGTCCAACTTATCTAGTTTGAAAAATATGTATTTACACAAAACTTGCGTCTCTGCCTAATGCAAACTCTCTCTGTTCATAAATACAACACGTCTCTACCACTTTAATTTCAAAACATTGTCGAATTCAGAAACATAAAAATTTAAATTTTTAACCATTCTTAACTTATAAAATCATATTCCTGCTTCAGAAAAATGTTCATTTGGATACCATTTATCTTATGATTAAATAAAATAAATTTTATAAATAAAATATCCAAATTTACTATGAATCATTTGTAAGTCAGAATTTCCCAATTTTACTTAACTTGTATATATATTTTTCCAAATAACTTTACACTTAATTTAAAAATACCCACTTCCTAAATAAAACTAAATTCTCATTTATTTACTTAACTTAACAATTTATTTAAAACCCAATTTCCAATTTTCAAGTTAAGTCATAAATGGAAATTTCACCTTTCCATTTGAAAACAACATTTTCAATTATTTACTTACAAAACATATCCGTTCCATAAATTTTTTTTTCCTTTATAGTTAATATACACTAAATTTTCTTCACAACTTTATTCATTTAGACATCAATTCAACTATGATTCAAGTTAAATAAAAGTTATTCCCAAATGTTCCATTTCAACCGTCTTTCATTTTATCAATTCAAAGTACATTATTTATTATACCAAACATATCCATTTTCGGAAATAACTTTTATTAAAATTTCTAGGTTAGATTTCAACTCCATATTAAATCAAATTTAATTATTATGTCAGTTATCGTAAATAAAATCATTAAATTCACTTTAAAACCAATTATTAACTTACAAAAATTTAACTTAAAAAAACAAAACACCTTTAAAATTTTAAAGCCTTAAGTCAAAATTTTTAGTTGAATTACATAAATTTTATTTCAAAAATACTTAAAAAAAATTAGAAAAATATTATAATATATTAACTATGGCTTGTTCGGGATATAAGCTTGGTTATGAAAACTTAGAGGGACGTGACGTGGTGGAGAAGTAGCCGAGCAAGGCAAAAGGGAAACAGAGAACAACAAGAAGAAGAAAGGGAAAAACTGGAAGAAGAAAAGAAAAAGTAAAACCATTACCTGATAGAGACTTCAGCACAAAAGAAGAAGAAGGCAAATTTTAGATGCAATATAAAGTTTTTGTGTGAGGCTTTATATATATATATAAGAAAACAAGTTGAGAGTTATGAAGGCACGTGAGATCTTCTGAGATGCGAGTTGCACAATAATGTATATGGGAGGCTTGCGTGATTATAGGAAAACAGTAATCAAATATAATTTGCTTTGAACTGAATAGACTATACAAAATTTTGATTTAATGAATTCCTAGAATCATGCGTGAATTTAGGCGCGAGATTGATTCTTAATTTATAAAATTCTTTCTTATGTATTCATGGATAAGGCTTGCGAAATATAGGGGACCAAACAAGCAGGCAAGAATGGCAAGTGATAATAAACATTTAGGCAGACCAGAAAGTTGCGTGATTTATTATTGCCAGTTATACGAAAATCTTAATTAAATGCATGTGTTGATTACTTTCCAGTTTCTTTAGTTTGCACGTTATTTTATATGCGTGATTTATGCTGCCAATTTATGAAAATTTGATTTCAACATTTTATACCATTTAATAGTTGCGTGATCAGCTATATGAAATTTTGATCTTTATTAAATGAAAGGCAAGAATTGGCAAAGATTTTGGAATTTAAAGTCATATACAAAAATTAAAACCCAATTGAAAGCTAATAAAAAAGAGTTAACGTTTGCTATAGAAACTACTGACTGATATTTTAATCCATATAGATATAAATATGATTTTTACAATACGCCAAACTGACGCAATACAAAACACCCAAAATTTATCCAAAAGTAACGTTTTTAATTTATACGTTTTTACGTTACTTATATCATTACAATGCATGCCCTTTTTAAATGCGAAATTTAATAGTCTGTAAAACACTGAATTTTACAAAGTTATTACTTAAATTAAATTCGCTTACAATTTTTGTATTTTAAATATACAAAATTCATTTTTTATTAACATTGCGAATTTGAGTTGTCTTTTAACAAAATTTAAAAACTTCAAAACTTTTAGTTTATGTTTAGACTTTTAGGAAATGATTTAATCAAATTAATATGTATATAAATTGGGAAGTAAATTTTAATGGAAAGAGAAAAATAACGGATTAAAATCCTATACGTTTTCTTATATATAATCTTATATATATATACGGTATTTATTCTCTAAATTTACGCGCCCTTTTTAACTCGTAATTTCCCAATTCATTTATACACAAAAAAAAAATTCGAAATTCTGACCATGCTGAGACTCAAAATCGTGACCTGTCGTGAATAGCCCAGATGTCTTAACCACCTAAGCTATTAATGTTTTCTTAATTAAAACTTGATTTTGGTAGACATTAAGTTATTTACCATCTTCGACAAAACCCTAAATTTCCAAATTAAAGTTAATTCTTAACCATGTCAAAATTTCAGAGATCTTATTATTTAACTAAAAATTTGGTCAATTGTTTTTTTTTTAATTTTTAATCACTTTAAATAAACCCCGAAGTTTTTAAAATACAAGTGAAAAATACTTGTTAAAAGTTTGGGCTGTTACACTCTCCCCCACTCAGAACTTTTCGTTCTCGAAAAGGAAGGAGGTAGGGGAATAGAAACAACCTGAAAGAAAACTAAATTGAAACTTAAATTAGAATCATTAATCTAAACAATAAAAATTCAATTTTAAATTAATCATTGATTTCATCTAGTTATACTTAAAATTTTAACATTTATTTATTTACATATTTACTTGAATAATATCCCTACACTTAAAAAAAATCATTCATTTTTTTAATCCAAATTTTACACAAGGTATTATAACATTCTAATTTAAAATGTTTAATTTTAATCCAAATTTGAAATGGTAATTTAAATTAATTGTTAAAGTAAATTTACCATTTCCCAAACAACTTATTTTGATATTATTTTTATAAAACCCAAATAAAAAATATCATATTTCCAATCTATATACTTTGAAACCATGACTTTGAAACATAACCTTTAATATATTACTTTATATACTAAAATAGCTTCTTTAAATTTCACAATAAATTCCCAATACCAATTTGAATCTCCAATTAAACCATTCAAATTCCCATATAATTCAAAACTTAAATATCCCATATTTCAAAACTTAAATTTTTATAGCTCATATTATTTAGATCTTTAAATATTCCACTATTTCAAAATGGATTCTTTGATAATTTAATATATACCAAATCCAATTCTTATTATTTAAATTTTGAAATGTTTACTTAATACAGCAAATATTATTTAAGTAAAACCCTTACTTTTATTTGAGTTATTAAAACTCTATATACAATAGAAACTTAAATAGATACTTAACTATATTATATAAAAGAAATCAACTTCATTATTTAGCTTATTTTAAAATTCGAAACAAATTTATACATAGCTAAATTCAAGAAATTATATATATATATATATATATATATATATATATATATATATATCAAAATTTATTATTTATCAATCGTATCCTTTTCAAAACCATATAAATCAAAATATTTATATATATAGACCGACGGTGTCTGTATAAAATTTTCAAACATAATACTCCGAAATTCATAGTTTTAAACCATACTTCTAAAACTTGAATGGTTTGGATAATCAACAGTATATGGACTAAAATAGTTTGCATTTAAAATTACTTTATAAAATAAAATAATTTCTGCGACTTACAATTTTATTTCATTTAAAAAAAAAATTTAAGTCAAAATTCATAAATTTCAAAAACACTTTCAGTTTCAATAACCACTTCAGTTTCAATATTTGCAAACTTGAATATTAGACAATTGGAACTAAGGTTGGAAATTTCTATTCTACCAATTAAAATTCTATTATTAAGTTTGAATATTTGCATAATAAACCCGTAATCATTTAAGAAAACTCAAATTACTTATACAGAGAATTTCCTTCAATTTATTTGTACTAGATATATTCTTTTAATTTATCTCGAATAAAATCCAGTTATAAATATCATATCTTTAAAATTTTATTTATAAATCTTATTATATTGTATATTATCCAATTACATTGTTAACTTCTGAAAATCAAGGTAAGTTATATTGAAATGAAATTGAGTATTATACAAATAAAACTTTCAAATTCAATTATCTCAAGTTTGAATTACTTATTCAAAATTTTGATTTTTTTTAATATAATTAAAATTATTCCTCAAGATAAAATCCAAGAATTAATTTCTGATTTCCTTCAACCCATTTAGAGATAAATAAATATGTGTACATAATATGTCAAATCAAATTTAAATCATATATCTATATATGATAAATCAAGTCATATTTTAGAGATTCAAATCAATTAAATTCTCAAGGTAACACTGTAGCCAGACTACAGAATGGTCTTTTCACTTCGAAACTCGAAAATGAATGTCGGTGACGTTGTTGTCATCACCGAAATTATTTCCTAGCGACAAAGAGAAGAGCACTGATTTTTAAAACTTTAACATTCTTTGGAAACAAATTTTTATTCGAAAATAATTTAAATAATATATCCTTTCAAAATTTTAAACCCAAGGTTTGAAACTATCGGAAATTGAATTCTCAAGTTCTTGGTTTAAATTCATTTCAGTTTCCAAATTAATTTATAACTTTGTTTATATTCAATTATTTATATTAGACAAAACACATGGTTTACAAAACCGTAAACGAAATCAAAAACTATTATTTCTTGACAGCTAGTTAGATTAATTATGAAATCCTGAAAATTTATACTTATATATAATATTAGATTTTTCCCAAATATAGGAATAAATTTTCCAAAACAAGGATAGAGATTCAAATTTGATGGACTCAAATCAAAGAGAATTTTGATTTAAAGATAAGTTGGAATTAGAAGATCTGATGATTAAATAACAGAATAAGGAACTAGATAAGTTTACATAAATTGCGGGCAACCTTAACCTGGTCAACCGTGACTCAAAGAGTCAGATCGAATGTAGATTTACCATTCGATCCAAAGGGATAGAGTTCGTAATAACCAAAGATACTAGCATCTAAACCGAGGTTAAATATAAATCTTTGGTGAATCAATGCTAATTGTAAAGGAGTTTCACCCCTTTATTAGAATATTGGCGAGACCGCCAATTCACTATAAAGATCATCCGAAGTGGATTTATGGGATACTCCAGAATCGAAAGAAAATGAATAGTGAGGGATACGAATGAATTTCGGAACCGCAGGGAACGTTCCAAAATTCGAAAAGGAAGAGATTCAAGCTCAAATGAAAGTGATTCTGTAAATCAATTTTACCATACATTCTAAGTTTTGCCTAGAGCCAAAGCTCTGATACCAAATTGTAACGACCCAGTATTTTCAACCATTCGCATCCGCACATGTCGGACTTGAATTGTTCAAAATACCGCGTCGTAAATAAATTTTTGGCAAAACTCAGAATATGCAGTAAATAAATCACAGAATCATAGACACAGATTTCAGAAATCTCGCAGCGGAATTTAAAATACTTAGTGGTTCATGAAGCCACTAAAAATCTCAACCAAATAAAATTTTACATGGTTTAGAATCTCCGATACAGTTTAAAACATCAATAGAAATCCAAATATTCCAAAGTCTCCATTACATAAATAAGATATAGACTGAAAGATTTTGCCAGCACCTCGAAAGATCTACAGAATGTCCTAGCTTTGGGAAGAAAACTGAAACTGCAACTCAGGCTGACCCGAGCGTAAAATAAAACATAAACACTCGAGTCAGGACATACATACTTATATAGTGTAAGTTAATTCAAGTGTACTGTAGTATAGAGCAAGTAACTTAAAGGATGTTTGGGACCGCCCATCCTCTAAGGATCCGTTAAACTATTTACTATGTAGTAATATTTCGCTATTATAATAATGTCTATTAGTAAAATAAACTTACTTTTTAATAGCGTTAAGGGGTTACCCATATAGCCCTTAACACAGAATATATTCCCATAGTCTATACAGAACCGTAATCTCCCCCCTACTGGGCGTCGTCAGAGGGCACTCCATAGGTATGGTACAAAACCAAAATCGTATAAGGCTCGCTATGGTAGGTGACACGGCACAACTAGGCAATGCCAGGGTAGATATACCAATTGCTATCCGGACCGATGGAAACGCGCAGCGCGCAGCTGCCGCCCACCTCGAACAACACTCCCAAAGCAAAGGTGCGCACCAAAACAATCACAAAAGTAATAGAATGGCATACGAAGAAGTGCATCCGATCAGAGGTCCTACCTCATTAATCCGAGAATCGCTCCTGTTTTAGCCACCTTATGCCAACTCACGGGAGTCGGGTCCACGTATTTACCTCAAAGGAACCGTCACCACCATCCTACTTCATTCTGGAATCTCCACCGCGTACACGGTTGTCAAAGTGGTTTTCGGTATCGACAGAGAGTATGCCAGATATCCGATCCCGGTCTCTTTAACAACCAAGCGTTATTATAACACGTGGTTACAACCTTTAAAAATGGTATTTATATTTTGAAATCAAAATAAATTTCAAATACCTTCAATATCAAAATATTGTTTTTAAACATTATTCATTTTATAAAAATACCATTTAAATCTATTCAATTTATTTAGGAATTTATTTCCCCTTTTTACCAAATTTTAAAGTTAAATTCTTCCTTTAAAACCATCCAAAGTCAATTTCTTATTTTTATCAATTACATATTAAATTTCAAAATTTAGGCCTTTTCCCCTAAAGATTGTTTCCATAATTTTAATTTTTAAATAATTCAAAATCCCAGTTTCTGTAGCACTTATGAAATGCTACCTAAAGTCTATAGGTTAAAACAGTTTGTTTATAAAAGACAGCATTTAAGTGCTGAAATAGACTATTAACTTAACCATCAAGTTTTAAATTCCCAATATAACTTTTTATCAATTTTTTTTTTCTTAACTAAAACCCTATTTTTAACAAAATTCAGAAATTCCCAAAATAAGTTATATTCCAAAATTTATTTAAACATTTATTTATTTAACATTTTTACCTCATTCAAAACATTATAAATCTTATAAAAATCCTTTAAATATAATTAAACCAGAATATTATAAACTTCCATTTTAAAATAAATTTAAAATATTTCAGAAAAACATTATATAAACCACGGGTCTGTATATAGTTTTCTAGCCTAGGTCAAGTGATACAGATTTATATCATTTCAATCCGCAATTTACAAAACCCCAGGTTCTATCATTTCAAACCCGCAATCCCAAGTTAACAAATCAAATTTTAAACAATTAAATAATATATATGGATAATAATTGTCGTTCAGGCCTATCATTTCAGCCTATAACGATCTCAATTTACAGGGAACTTGCAGTGATGATTTAACAGTAAATAAGCATTAAATAATATAACTGCAACTATATTACAACTGATAAACAACTGATGAGGTGTCAATTTAAAATGGGGTTTAACATCAGACATTATATTACAGACAGATGACATTTAATAAGTAATTGACAAATACACTTGCGATAATTCACAGAAATATATGTATGTTTGTCTGGTGAGAAATACTCACCTGAATGCTTCTGAAAAAAATTGATTCAAAACGAAAATCCCGAAATAAGAGTATAGAAAGCACGATCAATTCACAGCGGAAGCAACGACTTGATCAAAATCTAGAAGAAAATCCAAATAAAACCAATACGCGACTTCAATTTACGGTTAAAGCAAATATTTTGAAACAACTGGAATGAATGGAGTAAAAGAAATTTTGGTTCAACTTTTGCTCGACTGCCTCACCCCACATCCCGACCCCAACTTCATAGGCTTGGCAATACTATTTATTATTATTAATATTTATATATTATTATTTTTCTCTTTTTTTTTTCCCCAACGGCATGTCCAACTTATCTAGTTTGAAAAATATGTATTTACACAAAACTTGCGTCTCTGCCTAATGCAAACTCTCTCTGTTCATAAATACAACACGTCTCTGCCACTTTAATTTCAAAACATTGTCGAATTCATAAACATAAAAATTTAAATTTTTAACCATTCTTAACTTATAAAATCCTATTCCTGCTTCAGAAAAATGTTCAATTGGATACCATTTATCTTATGATTAAATAAAATAAATTTTATAAATAAAATATCCAAATTTACTATGAATCATTTGTAAGTCAGAATTTCCCAATTTTACTTAACTTGTATATATATTTTTCCAAATAACTTTACACTTAATTTAAAAATACCCACTTCCTAAATAAAACTAAATTCTCATTTATTTACTTAACTTAACAATTTTATTTAAAACCCAATTTCCAATTTTCAAGTTAAGTCATAAATGGAAATTTCACCTTTCCATTTGAAAACAACATTTCCAATTATTTACTTACAAAACATATCCGTTCCATAATTTTTTTTTTCCTTTTATAGTTAATATACACTAAATTTTCTTCACAACTTTATTCATTTAGACATTAATTCAACTATGATTCAAGTTAAATAAAAGTTATTCCCAAATGTTCCATTTCAACCGTCTTTCATTTTATCAATTCAAAAGTACATTATTTATTATACCAAACATATCCATTTTCGGAAATAACTTTTATTAAAATTTCTAGGTTAGATTTCAACTCCATATTAAATCAAATTTAATTATTATGTCATTTATCGTAAATAAAATCTTTAAATTCACTTTAAAACCAATTATTAACTTACAAAAATTTAACTTAAAAAAACAAAACACCTTTAAAAATTTTAAAGCCTTAAGTCAAATTTTTAGTTGAATTACATAAATTTTATTTCAAAAATACTTAAAAAAATTTAGAAAAATATTATAATATATTAACTATGGCTTGTTCGGGATATAAGCTTGGTTATGAAAACTTAGAGGGACGTGACGTGGTGGAGAAGTAGCCGAGCAAGGCAAAAGGGAAACAGAGAACAACAAAAAGAAGAAAGGGAAAAACTGGAAGAAGAAAAGAAAAGGTAAAACCATTACCTGATAGAGACTTCAGCACAAAAGAAGAAGAAGGCAAATTTTAGATGCAATATAAAGTTTTTGTGTGAGACTTTATATATATATATATATATATATATATATATATATATAAGAAAACAAGTTGAGAGTTATGAAGGCACGTGAGATCTTCTGAGATGCAAGTTGCACAATAATGTATATGGGAGGCTTGCGTGATTATAGGAAAACAGTAATCAAATATAATTTGCTTTGAACTGAATAGACTATACAAAATTTTGATTTAATGAATTCCTAGAATGATGCGTGAATTTAGGCACGAGATTGATTCTTAATTTATAAAATTCTTTCTTATGTATTCATGGATAAGGCTTGCGAAATATAGGGGACCAAACAAGCAGGCAAGAATGGCAAGTGATAATAAACATTTAGGCAGACCAGAAAGTTGCGTGATTTATTATTGCCAGTTATACGAAAATCTTGATCAAATGCATGCGTTGATTACTTTCCAGTTTCTTTAGTTTGCACGTTATTTTATATGCGTGATTTATGCTGCCAATTTATGAAAATTTGATTTCAACATTTTATACCATTTAATAGTTGCGTGATCAGCTATATGAAATTTTGATCTTTATTAAATGAAAGGCAAGAATTGGCAAAGATTTTGGAATTTAAAGTCATATACAAAAATTAAAACCCAATTGAAAGCTAATGAAAAAGAGTTAACGTTTGCTATAGAAACTACTGACTGATATTTTAATTCATATAGATATAAATATGATTTTTACAATACGCCAAACTGACGCAATACAAAACACCCAAAATTTATCCAAAAGTAACGTTTCTAATTTATACGTTTTTACGTTACTTATATCATTACAATGCATGCCCTTTTTAAATGCGAAATTTAATAGTCTGTAAAACACCGAATTTTACAAAGTTATTACTTAAATTAAATTCGCTTACAATTTTTGTATTTTAAATATACAAAATTCATTTTTTATTAACATTGCGAATTTGAGTTGTCTTTTAACAAAATTTAAAAACTTCAAAACTTTCAGTTTATGTTTAGACTTTTAGGAAATGATTTAATCAAATTAATATGTATATAAATTGGGAAGTAAATTTTACTGGAAAGTGAAAAATAACGGATTAAAATTCTATACGTTTTCTTATATATAATCTTATATATATACGGTATTTATTCCCTAAATTTACGCGCCCTTTTTAACTCGTAATTTCCCAATTCATTTATACACAAATTTTTTTTCCGAAATTCTGACCATGCTGAGACTCAAACTCGTGACCTATCGTGAATAGCCCATATGTCTTAACCACCTAAGCTATTAATGTTTTCTTAATTAAAACTAGATTTTGCTAGACATTAAGTTATTTACCATCTTCGACAAAACCCCAAATTTCCAAATTAAAGTTAATTCTTAACCATGTCAAAATTTCAGAGATCTTATTATTTAATTAAAAATTTGGTCAGTTGTTTTTTTTTAAATTTTTAATCACTTTAAATAAACCCCAAAGTTTTTAAAATACAAGTGAAAAATACTTGTTAAAAGTTTGGGCTGTTACACTCTCCCCCACTCAGAACTTTTCGTCCTCGAAAAGGAAGAAGGTAGGGGAATAGAAACAACCTGAAAGAAAACTAAATTGAAACTTAAATTAGAACATTAATCTAAACAATAAAAATTCAATTTTAAATTAATCATTGATTTCATCTAGTTATACTTAAAATTTTAACATTTATTTATTTACATATTTACTTGTATAATATCCCTACACTTAAAAAAAATCATTCATTTTTTTTTATCCAAATTTTACACAAGGTATTATAACATTCTAATTTAAAATGTTTAATTTTAATCCAAATTTGAAATGGTAATTTAACTTAATTGTTAAAGTAAATTTACCATTTCCCAAACAACTTATTTTGATATTATTTTTATAAAACCCAAATAAAAAATATCATATTTCCAATCTATATACTTTGAAACCATGGCTTTGAAACATAACCTTTAATATATTACTTTATATACTAAAATAGCTTCTTTAAATTTCATAATAAATTCCCAATACCAATTTGAATCTCCAATTAAACCATTCAAATTCCCATATAATTCCAAACTTAAATATCCCATATTTCAAAACTTAAATTTTTATAGCTCATATTATTTAGATCTTTAAATATTCCACTATTTCAAAATGGATTCTTTGATAATTTAATATATACCAAATCCAATTCTTATTATTTAAATTTTGAAATGTTTACTTAATACAGCAAATATTATTTAAGTAAAACCCTTACT
Source organism: Allium cepa (assembly GCA_030765085.1). Taxonomy (NCBI): domain Eukaryota; kingdom Viridiplantae; phylum Streptophyta; class Magnoliopsida; order Asparagales; family Amaryllidaceae; genus Allium; species Allium cepa. The sequence continues at coordinate 342,817,359 of CM060941.1, read as the reverse complement.
TTTATTTGAGTTATTAAAACTCTATATACAATAGAAACTTAAATATATACTTAACTATATTATATAAAAGAAATCAACTTCATTATTTAGCTTATTTTAAAATTCGAAACAAATTTATACATAGCTAAATTCAAGAAATTATATATATATATATATATATATATATATATATATATATATATCAAAATTTATTATTTATCAATCGTATCCTTTTCAAAACCATATAAATCAAAATATTTATATATATAGACCGACGGTGTCTGTATAAAATTTTCAAACATAATACTCCGAAATTCATAGTTTTAAACCATACTTCTAAAACTTGAATGGTTTGGATAATCAACAGTATATGGACTAAAATAGTTTGCATTTAAAATTACTTTTAAAATAAAATAATTTCTGCGACTTACAATTTTATTTCATTTAAAAAAAAAATTTAAGTCAAAATTCATAAATTTCAAAAACACTTTCAGTTTCAATAACCACTTCAGTTTCAATATTTGCAAACTTGAATATTAGACAATTGGAACTAAGGTTGGAAATTTCTATTCTACCAATTAAAATTCTATTATTAAGTTTGAATATTTGCATAATAAACCCGTAATCATTTAAGAAAACTCAAATTACTTATACAGAGAATTTCCTTCAATTTATTTATACTAGATATATTCTTTTAATTTATCTCGAACAAAATCCAGTTATAAATATCATATCTTTAAAATTTTATTTATAAATCTTTTTATATTGTATATTATCCAATTACATTGTTAACTTCTGAAAATCAAGGTAAGTTATATTGAAATGAAATTGAGTATTATACAAATAAAACTTTCAAATTCAATTATCTCAAGTTTGAATTACTTATTCAAAATTTTGATTTTTTTTATATAATTGAAATTATTCATCAAGATAAAATTCAAGAATTAATTTCTGATTTCCTTCAACCCATTTAGAGATAAATAAATATGTGTACATAATATGTCAAATCAAATTTAAATCATATATCTATATATGATAAATCAAGTCATATTTTAGAGATTCAAATCAATTAAATTCTCAAGGTAACACTGTAGCCAGACTACAGAATGGTCTTTTCACTTCGAAACTCGAAAATGAATGTCGATGACGTTGTTGTCATCACCGAAATTATTTCCTAGCGACAAAGAAAAGAGCACTGATTTTTAAACCTTTAACATTCTTTGGAAACAAATTTTTATTCGAAAATAATTTAAATAATATATCCTTTCAAAATTTTAAACCTAAGGTTTGAAACAATCGGAAATTGAATTCTCAAGTTCTTGGTTTAAATTCATTTCAGTTTCCAAATTAATTTATAACTTTGTTTATATTCAATTATTTATATTAGACAAAACACATGGTTTACAAAACCATAAACGAAATCAAAAACTATTATTTCTTGACAGCTAGTTAGATTAATTATGAAATCCTAAAAATTTATACTTATATATAATATTAGATTTTTCCCAAATATAGGAATAAATTTTCCAAAACAAGGATAGAGATTCAAATTTGATGGACTCAAATCAAAGATAATTTTGATTTAAAGATAAGTGGGAATTAGAAGATCCGATGATTAAATAATAGAATAAGGAACTATATAAGTTTACATAAATTGCGGGCAACCTTAACCTGGTCAACCGTGACTCAAAGAGTCAGATCGAATGTAGATTTACCATTCGATCCAAAGGGATAGAGTTCGTAATAACCAAATATACTAGCATCTAAACCGAGGTTAAATATAAATCTTTGGTGAATCAATGCTAATTGTAAAGGAGTTTCACCCCTTTATTAGAATATTGGCGAGACCGCCAATTCACTATAAAGATCATCCGAAGTGGATTTATGGGATACTCCAGAATCGAAAGAAAATGAATAGTGAGGGATACGAATGAATTTCGGAACCGCAGGGAACGTTCCAAAATTCGTAAAGGAAGAGATTCAAGCTCAAATGAAAGTGATTCTGTAAATCAATTTTACCATATATTCTAAGTTTTGCCTAAAGTCAAAGCTATGATACCAAACTGTAACGACCCAGTATTTTCAACCATTCGTATCTGCACATGTCGGACTTGAATTGTTCAAAATACCGCGTCTTTTTGGCAAAACTCAGAATATGCAGTAAATAAATCACAGAATCACAGACACAGATTTCAGAAATCTCGCAGCGGAATTTAAAATACTTAGTGGTTCATGAAGCCACTAAAAATCTCAACCAAATAAAATTTTACATGGTTTAGAATCCCCGATACAGTTTAAAACATCAATAGAAATCCAAATATTCCAAAGTCTCCATTACATAAATAAGATATAGACTGAAAGATTTTGCCAGCAGCTCGAAAGATCTACAGAATGTCCTAGCTTTGGGAAGAAAACTGAAACTGCAACTCAGGCTGACCCGAGCGTAAAATAAAACATAAACACTCGAGTCAGGACATACATACTTATATAGTGTAAGTTAATTCAAGTGTACTGTAGTATAGAGCAAGTAACTTAAAGGATGCTTGGGACCGCCCATCCTCTAAGGATCCGTTAAACTATTTACTATGTAGTAATATTTTGCTATTATAATAATGTCTATTAGTAAAATAAACTTACTTTTTAATAGCGTTAAGGGGTTACCCATATAGCCATTAACACAGAATATATTCCCATAGTCTATACAGTACCGTAATCTCCCCCGTACTGGGCGTCGACAGAGGGCACTCCATAGGTATGGTACAAAACCAAAATCGTATAAGGCTCGCTATGGTAGGTGACACGGCACAACTAGGCAATGCCAGGGTAGATATACCAATTGCTATCCGGACCGATGGAAACGCGCAGCGCGTAGCTGCCGCCCACCTCGAACAACACTCCCAAATCAAAGGTGCGCACCAAAACAATCACAAAAGTAATAGAATGGCATACGAAGAAGTGCGTCCGATCAGAGGTGCTACCTCATTAATCCGAGAATCGCTCCCGTTTTAGCCACCTTATGCCAACTCACGGGAGTCGGGTCCACGTATTTACCTCAAAGGAACCGTCACCACCATCCTACTTCATTCTGGAATCTCCACCGCGTACACGGTTGTCAAAGTGGTTTTCGGTATCGACCGAGAGTATGCCAGATATCCGATCCCGGTCTCTTTAACAACCAAGCGTTATTATAACCCGTGGTTACAACCTTTAAAAATGGTATTTATATTTTGAAATCAAAATAAATTTCAAATACCTTCAATATCAAAATATTGTTTTTAAACATTAGTCATTTTATAAAAATACCATTTAAATCTATTCAATTTATTTAGGAATTTATTTCCCCTTTTTACCAAATTTTAAGGTTAAATTCTTCCTTTAAAACCATCCAAAGTCAATTTCTTATTTTTATCAATTACATATTAAATTCCAAAATTTAGCCTTTTCCCCTAAAGATTGTTTCCATAATTTTAATTTTTAAATAATTCAAAATCCCAGTTTCTGTAGCACTTATAAAATGCTACCTAAAGTCTATAGGTTAAAACAGTTTGTTTATAAAAGACAGCATTTAAGTGCTGAAATAGACTATTAACTTACCATCAAGTTTTAAATTCCCAATATAACTTTTTATCAAAAAAATTTTTATTTTTTATTTCTTAACTGAAACCTTATTTTTAACAAAATTCAGAAATTCCCAAATAAGTTATATTCCAAAATTTATTTAAACATTTATTTATTTATTTAACATTTTTAACTCATTCAAAACATTATAAATCTTATAAAAATCCTTTAAATATATTTAAACCAGAATAAACTTCCATTTTAAAATAAATTTAAAATATTTCAGAAAAACATTATATAAACCACGGGTCTGTATATAGTTTTCTAGCCTAGGTCAAGTGATACGGATTTATATCATTTCAATCCGCAATTTACAAAACCCCGGGTTCTATCATTTCAAACCCGCAATCCCAAGTTAACAAATCAAATTTTAAACAATTAAATAATATATATGGATAATAATTGTCGTTCAGGCCTATCATTTCAGCCTATAACGATCTCAATTTACAGGGAACTTGCAGTGATGATTTAACAGTAAATAAGCATTAAATAATATAACTGCAACTATATTACAACAGATAAACAACTGATGAGGTGTCAATTTAAAATGGGGTTTAACATCATACGTTATATTACAGACAAATGACATTTAATAAATAATTTACAAATACACTTGCGATAATTCACAGAAATATAGGTATGTTTGTCTGGTGAGAAATACTCACCTGAATGCTGCTGAATTTTTTTTGATTCAAAACGAAAATCCCGAAATAAGAGTATAGAAAGCACGATCAATTCACAGCGGAAGCAACGACTTGATCAAAATCTAGAAGAAAATCCAAATAAAACCAATACGCGACTTCAATTTACGGTTAAAGCAAATATTTTGAAACAACTGGAACGAATGGAGTAAAAGAAATTTTGTTTCAACTTTTGCTCGACTTCCTCACCCCACATCTCGACACCAACTTCATAGGCTTGGAAATACTATTTATTATTATTATTATTATTATTTATATATTACTTTTTTTCTCTCTTTTTTTCCCCAACGGCATGTCCAACTTATCTAGTTTGAAAAATATGTATTTACATAAAACTTGCGTCTCTGCCTAATGCAAACTCTCTCTGTTCCTAAATACAACACGTCTCTGCCACTTTAATTTCAAAACATTGTCGAATTTAGAAACATAAAAATTTAAATTTTTAACCATTCTTAACTTATAAAATCATATTCCTGCTTCAGAAAAATGTTCACTTGGATACCATTTATCTTATGATTAAATAAAATAAATTTTATAAATAAATATCCAAATTTACTATGCATCATTTGTAAGTCAGAATTTCCCAATTTTACTTAACTTGTATATATATTTTTCCAAATAACTTTACACTTAATTTAAAAATACCCACTTCCTAAATAAAACTAAATTCTCATTTATTTACTTAACTTAACAATTTTATTTAAAACCCAATTTCAAATTTTCAAGTTAAGTCATAAATGGAAATTTCACCTTTCCATTTGAAAACAACATTTTCAATTATTTACTTACAAAACATATCCGTTCCATAAATTTTTTTTCCTTTTATAGTTAGTATACACTAAATTTTCTTCACAACTTTATTCATTTAGACATCAATTCAACTATGATTCAAGTTAAATAAAAGTTATTCCCAAATGTTCCATTTCAACCGTCTTTCATTTTATCAATTCAAAGTACATTATTTATTATACCAAACATATCCATTTTCGGAAATAACTTTTATTAAAATTTCTAGGTTAGATTTCAACTCCATATTAAATCAAATTTAATTATTATGTCATTTATCGTAAATAAAATCTTTAAATTCACTTTAAAACCAATTATTAACTTACAAAAATTTAATTTAAAAAAACAAAACACCTTTAAAAGTTTAAAGCCTTAAGTCAAATTTTTAGTTGAATTACATAAATTTTATTTCAAAAATACTTAAAAAAATTTAGAAAAATATTATAATATATTAACTATGGCTGTTCGGGATATAAGCTTGGTTATGAAAACTTAGAGGGACGTGACGTGGTGGAGAAGTAGCCGAGCAAGGCAAAAGGGAAACAGAGAACAACAAGAAGAAGAAAGGGAAAAACTGGAAGAAGAAAAGAAAAGGTAAAACCATTACCTGATAGAGACTTCAGCACAAAAGAAGAAGAAGGCAAATTTTAGATGCAATATAAAGTTTTTGTGTGAGGCTTTATGTATATATATATAAGAAAACAAGTTGAGAGTTATGAAGGCACGTGAGATCTTCTGAGATGTGAGTTGCACAATAATGTATATGGGAGCCTTGCGTGATTATAGGAAAATAGTAATCAAATATAATTTGCTTTGAACTGAATAGACTATACAAAATTTTGATTTAATGAATTCCTAGAATGATGCGTGAATTTAGGCAAGAGATTGATTCTTAATTTATAAAATTCTTTCTTATGTATTCATGGATAAGGCTTGCGAAATATAGGGGACCAAACAAGCAGGCAAGAATGGCAAGTGATAATAAACATTTAGGCAGACCAGAAAGTTGCATGATTTATTATTGCCAGTTATACGAAAATCTTGATTAAATGCATGCGTTGATTACTTTCTAGTTTCTTTAGTTTGCACGTTATTTTATATGCGTGATTTATGCTGCCAATTTATGAAAATTTGATTTCAACATTTTATACCATTTAATAGTTGCGTGATCAGCTATATGAAATTTTGATCTTTATTAAATGAAAGGCAAGAATTGGCAAAGATTTTGGAATTTAAAGTCATATAAAAAAATTAAAACCCAATTGAAAGCTAATGAAAAGGAGTTAACGTTTGCTATAGAAACTACTGACTGATATTTTAATCCATATAGATATAAATATGATTTTTACAATACGCCAAACTGACGCAATACAAAACACCCAAAATTTATCCAAAAGTAACGTTTTTAATTTATACGTTTTTACGTTACTTATATCATTACAATGCATGCCCTTTTTAAATGCGAAATTTAATAGTCTGTAAAACACTGAATTTTACAAAGTTATTACTTAAATTAAATTCGCTTACAATTTTTGTATTTTAAATATACAAAATTCATTTTTTATTAACATTGCGAATTTGAGTTGTCTTTTAACAAAATTTAAAAACTTCAAAACTTTTAGTTTATGTTTAGACTTTTAGGAAATGATTTAATCAAATTAATATGTATATAAATTGGGAAGTAAATTTTACTGGAAAGAGAAAAATAACGGATTAAAATTCTATACGTTTTCTTATATATAATCTTATATATATATACGGTATTTATTCCCTAAATTTACGCGCCCTTTTTAACTCGTAATTTCCTAATTCATTTACACACTAAAAAAAAATTCGAAATTCTGACCATGCTGAGACTCAAACTCGTGACCTGTCGTGAATAGCCCAGATGTCTTAACCACCTAAGCTATTAATGTTTTCTTAATTAAAACTTGATTTTGCTAGACATTAAGTTATTTACCATCTTCGACAAAACCCCAAATTTCCAAATTAAAGTTAATTCTTAACCATGTCAAAATTTCAGAGATCTTATTATTTAATTAAAAATTTGGTCAATTGTTTTTTTTAATTTTTAATCACTTTAAATAAACCCCAAAGTTTTTAAAATACAAGTGAAAAATACTTGTTAAAAGTTTGGGCTGTTACATTATATATCCTTTTCTAGGACATTTATCTTTGATCAGGGTTAACCACTTAGCGTAGTGGTTAAATATCCTTTTCTAGGACATTTATCTTCGATTAGGGTCAACCACATAGCATGGTAGTTATCAATCGAAGTTTTTAAGTAAGATCTCACTATCTCTTGGTACAGACCTTTTGCCATGCCTACTCTGGGCAATATATGTGCGCTCTACCAAACTTTGGGCATAAGCAATAAAAGCAAACTTTCTCGTTCAACTTCTGAATTAGGTATCTATACTGTTGCCCCCAAATCAAGTGTTGAAGGAGTTTTTCCGGCATCTATCTCGGGATGTCGAATGTGATTGAATTTTGCGCATTCAATCATGGACTGCAAAAGTTTGATTGGCACCAATCTCTGGGAACCTGTACACCTGCGATTTTCACATGCAAGCTTACTTAAATATAACAGCATTTGCAATTCTAAATCAAGTATAGATAGATTTATGATTTTCAGAAGTCATTTCTTTTATAAAACAACAGAAATGACAAATTCTATCTGGTAACATGGGGAATATGTGCAAATTTATGTTCAAGTGAAATAGCATCGCAAGTGTTAACTATTCGCTACTCGTAGAAGTGACATCTCGTCCATAGTTGCAAGCTTGAACATGCCATCTCCAAGCTTTTACACTATTGCATACAGACCTTCCCATGTCAGGCCCAAGTTCCAAGGGCCAGCAAAAATCTATTTAAGAATAAGATCGCCAATTTAAAACGTCCAATTTCCGACTTTGGCTTTGTAATGTCGGAGGACTCGATTCCGATGTGCCACTGCTCTCAACTCGGTTTCGTTTCGCTTCTCATCGATCATATCGAAAGACTCTAGTAAGAGTTTCTTGTTCATTTGTGGAATAAAATGAGTCATGCGATGAGAATATACTTTAAGTTCAACCAAAATCATAGCCTCTGATTCATAAGCTAGAGCGAATAGAGAATGGCCAGTCTTCGACTTGTGGATTGTTCAATAAGCCCAAAGTACTAATGGTAGTTCATCGACCCATTTTTCCCTTAGCCTTCTCCAACCGTTTCTTAAGAATAGACTTATTAATCTTATTCATCGCTTTGACCTATCCACTCGCCTAGGGGTGTGACACTATGGAAAAAAATTTCTCAATCCAGTGCCTACAACAAAAAAATTTAAACTCGGCGCTTTCGAATTGACCGTGTTGTCGGAGATAATTGTCTTTAGGACCTTAAATGACAAATGATATTTCTAATTATAAAATTGATTATTTTCTTCATAGTGATCATAGCTAATGGCTCTGCCTTAGCCCAATTGGTGAGGTAATCAACTATGACAATGGCTTACTCACACCATCCTTGGATATTGGCAACACACCAGTGATACCTATTTCCCAGACTATAAATGGCTATGAACTGACCATTTGAGTAATCTCTATTGGCAGGGCTTTCGATATCCTAGCGAATCTTTGGCACTTGTCACATTTTCTGGTGTGATCACCTGCGTCTCGATTAGCAGTCGATCAGAAATACTCGTAACGAAGGATCTTCTTCGTTAGGGTTTGACCTTCGGTCAAAAATACTCGCAACGAACTTCCTTCACGACTGGCTTAACATCATCATTAGAGGCACATCGAAGCATAGGAACAAAGAATCCCTTCCTGTATAGTACTTCTTCTTACATGATGAATCTTCTAGCTTTACGAAGGAGTTTGCATCGTTCATTCTTCCTATCCAAAAGTGTTCCCCTTTGTAGAAAATCTCTTATTGGAGTCATCCATAACACCTTTCTAGGTCTAGCCTCAGAGATCCATCATTCATATCATCGATTCCCGGAGCTAATAGTACCTCCACCGGAACGAGACCCATGCGCTATGCATCTCCTGAACTACCTAACTTAGCTAGTGAATCGTTCTTTGCATTCTCCTCTACGGGAATATGCATTATCATGTAGTATTCAACACCACTGAGCAGCTCAAGAGCTCAACTTAGATATGGAAGTAATCTTGCTCCTTTTGCTTGAAAATCCTTTCGTACTTAGCATACCAACAGTTGGGAATTATAGAAGATGTGCAAAGTTTTAACTTCCTGTTCTTTGGCAATCTTGAGTCCTGTAATCAAGGCTTCGTATTTTGCTTCATTGTTTGTTGTGGGAAAATCGAGTTTCGGGATGTAACAAATCGGATGTTCCTCAGGAGTGGCTAAAATAACTTCGACATTAGAACATCGTTCATTAGATGCACTATCCATGTACATCTTCCATCTAGCATTCTACTCTCCATTGCTCTCTGGAGTGTCATCGTATTCGACAAAAAGTCTGCCAAAGCTTGTCCTTGAATTTCTCTCTGAGGCTGATAAGTTATATCGTATTGACTCAATTTAATTTTCCATTTCAACAGCCTTCCAGAAATCTCAGGTCCTTATAAGACTTCTCGTATATGTTAGTTGGTAAGATCTTTGATAGGATGAGCCTGAAAGTAAGGGCGGAGCATCCTTGAAGCAATCAATAGACAGTATGCAAGCTTTTCCAGCTTCCACTAATTTCTCTGTGCTCCATCAATCGCTTACTGATATAATAGATCGGTCGCTGGATGCAGTATTCCTCTCGTACATGTGCGATGCTCAAAGCATGCATCGACACTACCAAATATATGAGTAAATTCTCATCATCCAGCGGTTTTGAAGAAATGAGGGGTCTCTCCAAGTGATTTACCAGATCCTGGAATGCGTCTTCATACTTCCGCATCCAAGCTAAAATTCTTTTTCTCTTTGGTCTTTTTTCCTTCTTAGTTATATCAAAGAAAGGGATGCAGTTATCAGTGGCTCTGAATATGAATCGACTTAAGGCGACGACCTTTCCATTCAAACTGTAGACCTCTTTAACTGTCTTTAGGGCCTCCATGTCCCTTAGTACCTTAACCTTTTCCAGATTGGCTTCAATCCCATGGGAGCTCACAATGAAGCCCATGAACTTTCCTGATGCAATGCTAAACGAGGATCTCAAAGGATGAAGCTTTATTCCATATTTTCAAAAAACACTGAACATCTCCACCAAATCATCGATGTGGTTTATCGATTGCTGTGACTTCACTAGCATATTGTCAATGTAAATCTCCATTGATCGTCCAATCTAATCTTTAAAAATCATGTTCATGAGCCTTTGGTAAGCTGCTCCAGCGTTCTTCAATTCAATGGGCATGACATGGTAACAATACAGCCCCATATCGGTTGTGAAGAAGATGTTTTCCTGATTTGGTATGTGCATGGTTAGTTGATTGTAGCCAAAATATACATCCAAAAACGATAACAATTTGTGTTTGGCTATGGAATCTACCAATTGATCAATCCTCAAAATCGAAAAGTTGTACTTGGGCATGCCTTATTCAAGTTAGAATAGTCGACGCATGTCCTCTGTAACACCGCATAAAATGAACCATAAATAAATTTAATTTAATTCATTTTAATTTAATAGGTTAGAATATGAAATTTTTATAAAAGTTGGAATTTGACTATGAAAGTTATTCCATTGCCTTCGTGGCCAAATTTTGATCAATTTTCATATATAATATACTGAAAACGGAGCTCAAACAAAAACGATATGAGCATTTGAAGTTTTCATATTTAAATTAATTTAGTTTGAATTCAAATTCAAATGAGAATTTAAATTTCAAACTAAGTGAATATTTTAATTAACGTTTAATGTTAAAGTTAAATAAGGTATAAAAACAATTAAAAACAGCAGAAATAAATAGTACCCCAAGATAAACGTACCAGTCGACTCTTTTATTGGGATCGGTTGACCTCTATTGGTCGACCGGCTAAAGGGGGAGTTTGGCCGGTTGTGCCTAAAAAGGGCAGTGGCGGCTGGGTTTGAGGGTATGAATGGTCCAAAATTCTCCGTTTAAAAGTGTTTTCAGCCTACGGTCCTGGTGCGTTTCTACATTTTTAAATAGAACACTATCCTCTTTACCTTTTATTCATATTATTTTGGGAAATTCAGCAAAACTCTACCATTGTTATCTCTTCAAATTAGATTCAAATACTCCATAGAGAATTCAAGTAAGAAATTATTCTATTTTTTCTATTTATTTCTTCTTCCTCCAACCTATTCTTATTCTATTCTCCTCCAACTATTCTAAATCTAATAAATACATACATCTCTTCCCTATTGTGTGTGTGTGTATCAAAAGAGAAAAGTTCTAGAAGAGATTGTAGGGCATGCAAATCTAAGGAAGGTGAAGCTAAGGCTATTTTGTGAGTGGAAACCTAAGTATTTCTTCTTCGGTAATTTTTTAGTTATCTCCATGGATTTGAATATGCCTTAGAGATTTTGGGATTGTGAAAACATGATAGATTAAAATCCCCAAATTCCTATTATTTCGAAATGTCAATTCTATATTGATATTTTTTATTATTGGCATTAATTTATGGAATCTGTTTAGTGGAAATTTGCCATAAGGGCCTTTTTAGCAAGCGCAATTAGTTTCTAGGACGCAACCGAAATAATTATTTTTAAGGACGAAATGCAAAATAATTAGTTTCTAAGGCCAAAAAACCTATGAAATTATGTCCTTGAAAATAATTGGACTGCTGACTTTGTCCTTAAAAGTAATTATTTTGCTGAGTTTGGCCTTGAAATTAATTTTTGTGAATGTGTGTCCTAGAAACTAATTGGACTACAAAGTTTGTCCTTCTTGTAAAATGCCCCATTTGTTTTTTTTATGCAATTTTTGATAATTTCATAGTTCATTCCATTTCTTCATCTTTTTTGATTCAATATGTGATTCCTCTATGAAATAAGGGTTTAGATTATGGATTTTATTCGCAATTTACACCACTTAGTCCACACAAATTTTCTTCTTATCTATTTCTTTGTAAAAGAGGAGTGGAGTAGAATATGGAATTTAGATTGAAATTCCTATTGTTTAGGATATTCCATTGAATTGATGTAACAAATTGAGTCTCTATTTTATTTATAAGTCTATTATTGCAATTTTGGTTATGGATATTTGTTCCCTATTTTGGATATTAAAATCCCTTATTTGGTATGTTGAAATCTTGGGAATTTGAAGAAAAATGACTTGTGATAGTATTTGGTTAGGGAATTAAAATTTCACGTAGTTTAGGGCGTAAAATCCATGCGTTTAGAATTTATTAGGCGTCTATACTTATTTGTCCTTATTATTATTATTAACGTATAATTATCACGTATATAGCATAGTTAATTATGTATTTATTTTCATTTATTTCCTCCAATAAAAATGTAATTAATTGTTAGGAAAAAATAAGAGGAAACTCTTAAATAGCTTAATTATTATTCTAAGGCATAATAAGAAAGATTCCTTATGAGGCCTTATTTATGAAACAGTGAAATGAGTATTATTATATATACAAAATGTATTCAATTTATGGCTAAGTCATAACGATGCGAGGTCAATAGAGTTACATAACGGAAGTTTGCCCTTTACTTTGAGGCTACCTGTACACTTCCTATTAATGTGAGATATCCTTATGATAAATATTTATAATGATGCGAGATTGGTCCCAAATTCTGTTAGATAAATCTGTCCAACTAATCTGGCAACCAGTTTCTATGAATAGTTAGACTAATATGCGATGTCATTATGAGTATAGACCATAGTATAAAAGGCCTACTTTGAGGTCTTGAGATATTAAGTGGTTATTTGAGGGTCCACCTTGTGTTCCCCAAATGAAGTATTAAATGGCCTTGGGGTCACATTAGGTGGTATCTCTATAGGTGTCCACTTCTGGATAAGGTATTAAGTGACTGATTGAAGGTCCACCTTTCCATAAAATAAGTGTTAGTGAATTGGGATTCCATACGATGCAAGTTAGATAGTACCATTGAGGAGCACGCCTTGGGAATAGGTATTAAATGATGGGGTTTGCCTTAATTAAGGTATTAAATGACCAGAGTCTGCCTACTTTCCAATAAAAGGTATTAAGTGGCTTAATTACCATCTCTTGCATTGCTAGCTATTTATGATGTGGGATATGGGTTATGAGATTCTAGAAACCTGCTTCTTGAATGGAAGGTATTAAGTGGTTGGTTGAGGACCTGCCTCCTTTTCCTTATCAGAAGTATTAAATGTTTTGTTGTTCATAGACATGTTCTTGTTTTAAATATATTTCCCTAGTACTGGAAAGATAAGACTCACGGTTTTTATTCGCCAAACGCTTGTTGTTCTGACTCCTTCCTCATTACAACATAGGTTAAGGATAGAGTGATGGCGATGGCGATGCTTGAATATGGAGTAGTTTAGCTTGTTGCAGTTATTATTATTTATGATGTTTTTATGTTGTACCCAGGTATTTAGACAAATGATGTAACCAATATTATGTTATAGTTTTTATGATATTTTGTATTATGGCATTTCAATGATTTTGAAATAAATAGGTGAAATTTGATATTATATTTTATTCCATCCACTGTGAATTATAAAGAATAATTATTGCTCTGTACCATTATCTCCTTTTCCAATCAACAGCCAACCTTAGAATGGATCTAAGTTTCGATGGGCCTATTCTTGTTCGAAATTTAGGCTTGTTCCAGGGTGGGTTGTTACATTTGATATTATAGCTTAGGTTACCCAATTAATGGGAAAAAATTATACATATGAGCGACATATTTGCTATTTTTGAAAAGGTTATTCCAAAGGTTTTTCCTAAAACTCATATTATATATACACACGCTTATTTTGAATTTATGCTTAACTTTATAAATTACAATTATAGAAGTAATTGCTACTATATTCCGAAGGGATGAATGGAGCAACCATGAGTTGGAAAAATAAATAGAGTTAAATTTGTACTTTTTTGAACCTAGACTTCCTTATCATTGTAGACCATACAAATATAAAGTAATAGGGATAGGCAACGTAGAAGTAAACTACTTAACTATGCAATTTAATAGGTGATAAATGGACAATAAGAGAGGAGCTACAAGACATTAAATAGGTTAATGAGACCATTAAGGTAATTATGGAAAGATAAGGAAGAAGGTAAATAGGTAAAGTTGGATAAGCAAATAAATGTCCTTTGAATGTCCGTTAAGGAAACAACCGTTTAATACAGATAACAAATATTTATGAGAATAGCAAGTATTTATGCTAGGTAATAGTCAGATATTATAAGGCATAGTATTCATACAGAAGTAAGGAATATAGTTGTGAAACAAGCTTCCGTAAGAAGGTGAACATTAATCACCACAAGAAGATAAGTAGATTAGATGATTAGGGAGTTCAAAGGGAAGAACAATTAAAGCCAATTTTTTTATCCTATCCCTTGAGAAAGGAAGTGGTAAAAATGCTATTTTTTGAAAACTCCTTGAATGTTTTGAAAGAGCTTTTCAAAAGATTATTGATTGAAAATCTTATGTATTATAAGTTGAAATTTTTTGATAGAAAGAGATTTTTGAAAGCTTTGGAAATATACCACTATTTTTAAAAATTTGGAAAGAAGTAGTGAAACATTTTAACAACAAAACGGTGGTCGATATCTAATTACTTGAAAAGTTGAAAAAAGAAGGTTCTCATTTGCTAACTACTCAATTTAAAATTTTGTTGAATTAGAAGTTTTTTACATTTGGATTCTTATGTTCTCTACTACTTTGTAGATTTAGAAGTTTTTATTTTGGAAAAAACTATGAAATTTTGAGATTTATAATTTCTAAATAGAGTTAGAAAGTTCTAACATAAAAGTATTTTGCATTCCTAAAATTCTTAGTTTAAATTTATTAAGCCAAAAATTTTTGGTCCAAGAATTTTTAGTAAGGAAATTTTCTTTTGGTAAATGCACGATTTTTTCTACCTTATAAAATTTGTGATTCTTTTCTTTAAATTTCTTTTCAAAGTGTGTACAAATGGAAAAGGCACTTGATTAGCATAGGATAGAAAGAATAAAAGGATAAGAATATCCAATAAGGTAGATAGGGGGAACATTGCCGTATAAGGAAATGCAGAAAATTACAGCTGAATTTACATAGTGACGGAATTAGGAATTATTGTCGAATGATAAATGACATAGGAGAGGAATATTAGGAATAAGATAGGAGATGTCTTTGTCTACTCCATTTTTCCATCATTTGAAGTTATAAAAGGTAACTTTGATAATTGAAAGGATTTGAATGAAAATTAAAGAGTTGGATAGTTTTGGAAATGTATTTGTGTAAAGATGGTAATTTTATACATACATTTTTTCTGGAGTATTATTAAAACTTGTTGGCTAATCAGAATACTGTTGATTCTCAGATGCTCCAATTTTCTATGTTTGATTTCCCTAGAATTTCTGATACTAACAGCCTTGATTTAGTAAAATTGGTTACTGATGAAGAAATTAAATAATCTATTTTTAGCACGAACTCGGCTAGCTCCCCTGGTCTTGATGGATTTAATGCCCATTTTTTAAAAATCAGTTGGTACATTATATGGGGAGATGTCATTAAGGCAGTTAAAAATTTCTTTAAACACAATCAAATGCATGATATTAATGCAACTAAACTTACTTTAATTCCTAAAGTATTTCAACCAAATTATGTCTCTCAATCCAGACCATAATTCAGACCAATAGCATGTTGTAATGTCATCTATAAATGCATAGCTAAAATTTTAGCTGCTAGGATGAAACTTGCTCTTGCTCCTGTCATATCTGCAAGTCAAAATGCCTTTCTACCTGGTAGGGACATTATCGATAACATTCTTTTGTCTGCTGAGTTATTGAGGGGGTACAATAGGCATCAAATTTCTCCAATATGTGTTATGAAACTTGACATCCAAAAAGCATATGACACAGTGTGGTGGAAATCTATCATCTATGTTCTTCACTACATGCATTTTCCTCAAACCTTCTTAGCATGGCTATACACTCGTCTCTCTACTGTTAACCACTCTTTAACTCTTAATGGTTCTGACTTTGGCAATTTTAAGGGGACTCAGGGTTTAAGGCAAAGGGATCCTATTTCTCCCTATCTTTTTACTTGTGTATTGGAATTTTTTCTACTCTATTCAACAATGCTATGAAAAATAAATTGATGGATTTTCATCCAATGTGTAGAAATCCTCAAATATCATCTTTGATGTTTACAGATAATTTAATGTTTTTCACAAAGTCTAATGTCAAATCTATCTCTACAGTTTTGAATGTCCTTCATAGTTTTACCTCCTTGACTATTTGAGTATCAACACAAATAAATCAAAAATCTTAAGTGTTGAAGTTTCTAAGGATATCTAAAGCTCCTTGATTAATCTGTCAACATTGTCCGCTTTTGATCATCATGAAACTTATCTATGTGCTCCTTTTATTCTTTCTACGGTTAAAACCTCCCAATGTCTCCCAATGTTTGAAAGAATAACTGATAAACTTTCCTCCTAGCCAGTCTCTAAAATATCCACTGTTGGTAGACTTATTATTGTTAAGTCTATTGCTTCTGCCGTGTGTCTTTTCATATTACCTGTAAAACTGATTTCAACGATTAATTCTGCCTTGAATCATTTTCTATGGCATGGCAACCCATACTCCAAAAAGCTAATCCCTATATCCTTCAAATCTATTTGTTATCCTTATGAAAATGGTTGTCTTGGATTATGAATATCAAACGATGGAATGATGCTACATTTTCCTCCTACATTGATAAATTGATGAGGCATGATCAAAACCTCTAGGCTGATTGGTGTAGGAAAAACCTTCTCAAAAAGTGCCACTTTTGGACCATGCAGATCCCTTCTAATTGCAGTTGTACTAGGAGAAATATATTGAAATTAAGCACTAGTTTCTTCCTACAATTTAGTACACTATGAAGAACATTGACTTGTTATCTTTCTGGTATAATCCCTGGCCTAGCAAAGGTGTTATTCTTGCAAATTTTATACCCTACAACTTGAGATGTTTAACTGGAATTCCTCATGTTGCAAAGATGTGTAATTTCTTATGTGATGATAGAATCACTCTGCCTTATTCCAGTTCCTATGAGATTAGGAATGTTTGGGCTATGTTTGAGAACAAAATATTTCATCATGTTGATTCCTCCACCTTAGGGGGTGATGGTCCTTATTCCATTAAAAGAGTAAATAACTTGCTTAACTCTTACAATGTTCGTGGTCTCTTTCCTTGGCATTCTAGAATTTGGATTGTGAATTATATTCCTAGTCAGAATCTGCTGCTTTGGAGAGTAATCAGAGGCTGCCTTCATACTCGAGATAAATTATATGTAAAAGGTTTAATTCAACAGTCCTCTTGTGTTTTTTGTGTCCATAATGTAGAAAATATTAAGCATCTATTCTTCTCTTACCAGTTTGCATTCTTTATCTAGAAGTGTATCTTAAGGCATTGTCACTTATATAACCCTAGTATGGATTCTAGAATTGAATGGTATACCATATTTAAGGCTACCAGGTGGAGATCTACTATCTCTATGTTAGTTTTGAAAATTTTAAAAAGATTTATACACATGATTTGGGCTGAAAGAAATGTTAGGGTGCATTCAGGAGTTTCTTCCTCTAAACATGGTCTCTTTCTTGTCTTCGTCAGGTCTTTATGATATGTTGTTTTTTCTCCCTTTGTTCTCTGCACTGGTGGTGTGCTTGGTGTTTTCTGTTAGCTACTTCGAGTCCTACTTCGAGTCCTTCCCTTCATTTTATCTTTGCTGATGGATATGGAATTTCCTGGCTAGATTATGGTATTGCTTGATGTTTTTTTCCTGACATGCTTGTGTTTTGTGGAGCTGCTTGGTGGTTTTTGTTCTTTTTTATCACTGTGTTGTTTTTTGGTCTTTCTTCTCTCTTGTTTTCCTATGTATTCTCCATTTATGCTTGTAATGTTTTATTACATGTTACAAATAAAAGATAGGGGCCCTTTTAACCTTGTTGGCTTTGCCAAAAAAAGAATATCATTTTAATTAATAAGAAAAGGATTGCAAGAGATTTAAGGGTTTTAGGCAAAATTACAAACAAAAATTTTGTCAAATAACGGTATATTTCGAGTAATAAGGCAATAGATAATAATCTATATTTTAGAATGGTATAATGTTATTTTGAAATGGTACTGGAGGAAAATCTATTATTTTGGATATAATAATACGTACAACTAGAAAACTCTTTAGAATAATAAATGTCTAATTTATTATTTTAATGATAATTGAGTTTTGAATGTTTATGTTAAAAATCTTATTTTGAAAAGGAGTAAGTCCTTATTTTAGTAAGTTATTAAAAAGGGAAGTTTTTCATTGGTTCTTTTGGAAAACCAAGCAGTCGTTGAATGCTTTGAGTGGAAAGTCTAACTTTTAAAGGGATAAGTCTTTAACGAAGAAATTTTTAAAAAGAGAAAGTATATTTCTCCTATTTGTAACTAATAAATTTTGAAATTTTGACAAAGGTTTCTAAGTTTATATTTTCAAAGATAGAAATTTTGAGTTTTGTACTTCATGTTTGTGAAATTTTAAGTTTCACAAGAAATGAGGCAATAAATATTAATTTTGAATTTGATTAAAATAGTTTATTTAAAACTATTTTTTATTATTAGTTTTATAAAGAATAGTTTTTATGGAGTAGATTGGGATCACTACTTAGGTAGGATAGACTAAGATTTTGAGGATATGAATAAAATAGGAATATAATGTACAACTGTTCTAGAAATTTTAAAATTAATCCCAAACCTCTATTTGAAGAAGTTGGTAAAGTGTAAAGATATTCCAGATCTATAGTTGGGTTGTAAATTAGATTGCCCAAAGAGTATGAATTTTTATATTTTAATTTTGGAGCAGTTTTCGCATAATTTCCATAAACTATCCAATTCCAAATACGTATAAAAGTGCGTTGTTCAAAGTAACAAGGAATGCACTAAAAAGGAAAGAGATGTGTAAGAGATGAATATTCTTTTCCATAGTTTACACTTTCTATTCCGATAATAAGAGAAGAAATAATTCCTTTTAATTTAAAACAAAGCAAAAATTTCAATTGTGCTTAATTTATGAGAAATTATGACGGTAATCCTTTGGAAGGGTAGCTTCAATAAATTAGAATATGGAAATGAGTATTCTGGTTGTAGAATTAGTAGTTAGATATAGATAGCTTATAGCCAGAATCAATGAATAGAATATATATAGCATATATTATGACTATATACGTATCAGTCAGTAATTGACGGATTAGGATTTATGGACATTAACTACGAATTTAACGGGCAATAATGTGCAATTAATGTAAGGAAAAATGTGACAACCGCGAATTTTATTCATTTGAAATTAGAAAATTTTTAATTGATTTTATAATATTGAAAAATTAATTTTATAGATTAAATAACTTGAATTTCAAATATAAGCGATTTATTGGATAATTTAATTGTTCGATTTAATAATTGAAATTGTTTTAATAATTTAATCATTGGTTTTAAATTAGATAAAAATGATTTAAAAGCTTATTTAATTTCTATTAATAAGAATGAAGATAATAAAACTTTTAAATTGGATTTTAAAGTGATCTAACTAATTTTGAAAATATCTCGTTTTAATTAATAAGTGAAAATAGCCTTCTAAGGCATAGTCTCGATTTTGACGAAACCAGTTTCATTGGATCTGTAATAATGAATTATTGTATGCCGTCAAGTTTCATAAAGATTGGGCGTATCGTTTGGTCGTGCGGGATATAAAGGCATTGAAATTAATATCGAAAATTTAATATAATAATTAGGTTTAAAAAGCTATCTTCTACATACAATCTCAGAACAAGTTCTATTGCATTTGGAATAGGGGTATAACGTATGAAATGCCAGATGGCACGTCTCGATTGAGATTGGAAATTATATAGTGTAACAATTCACATATTTTACGATTATATATTTAAATATAACATCGTTAGTCGGGTTAAAGTCTAAAATTCTACTTTTTGTAAACAATTGAATTAGGACTCGGGACCACTTCCATTGAGTTTAAACGACGTTTGTGATCTTTTTGAGTATAAAAATTGGTATGTTTGGCGTTGATTAGAATTTTTATATTTTCTT
This sequence comes from Allium cepa, assembly GCA_030765085.1. Lineage (NCBI taxonomy): Eukaryota > Viridiplantae > Streptophyta > Magnoliopsida > Asparagales > Amaryllidaceae > Allium > Allium cepa. Next base: position 342,797,119 of record CM060941.1, on the reverse strand, counting down.
GGGGCTTTGGGTTTGGATTTCAGCCCACTAACCCAATAAGAGAACCCAACTCCTCTACCTAATAATTCCCACTCCACTCCTCTTGATTCATTCATAACATTTCCTAACACTCAAGCAAAAGGAAAAATGGGGGAAAAGAGAGAAGATTAGAAAGTTCCTAAGCCCTGGTTCTCTTAGGAAATTCAAGTTCTAGATCTAAAATCAAGGAGAAGCTTCGGTAAGCATCCTCTTCATCTTCTCCACCTCAGTCTCTCTCCAATTTTAAGAAAATCCTATAACCTAATTTAGGTAAATTTTGCATTTGATCATAGATTGAGAGTTTTTGAAGTTAAGTGGAGGAGTAATTGATCTTGCCTTGTTTTAGAGATCCTCATTCCTTGTTTTTGAGTTTAAAGTTGAGTTCTTGAACTCACATCTATGTCTATAGATTTCATTGTTGTTAGGTATGAATTCCTAACGCCTATTTCATGTTCAATTGTTTTTGATTGGATTGATTTGGTGAATTTTCCAATTTTGGTGCTTTGAAATCAAAATCTTTAAAGATCCTATCTTGGATGTTTGGACATGTTTTTGGTGGTGTGTCGAAGAGCTTATAGGGCTTGGTTGTCGATTGGCATAAATCCGTAGCATCCATCGTTCGTTCGATCGCTTCCGGTTTGGATTTTTTTGCCCTCTTCGGGCTGGCTGATTTTTGCATAGCATAAAAATCCAGACATTCGGAACAAAATCCAAACGTCTGAAAAAATTCCAAACATCTGGTTGAAAAATCCAGACGTTTGGAAAGGGTCCCTGGAAAAGAAAAAACGGGCAGAGCTAAAATCCAGACGTCTGGAACAAAATCCAAACGTCTACAACAAAATCCAAACGTTTGGTTGAAAAATCCATACGTCTGAAAGTGTTCTAGAATTAAAAAGAGGATGGATAAAAACATATATATTTCTAGAACCTTGGGCCAGACGTCTGGCTAAACCTACTAGACGTCTGGAACTGTCAATTTTGCCTATTTTGGCTGTTTTTGAGTGGATTTCCAACTTTATCGATTTTTGTTGATCTGATTGGTTATTGTCATTTATTATTGACTTTGATGACTTCTTTTCTGGATTTTTGAGAATATCCATTTGATTGGATTTGATATCGATTTTTGGGGTTCAATTCACGTCATCGAATGTGAATTTTTGATGATCGATTGCTTTTACAATTGTTCTCTATGATTTGTCACTTTTAAAATGCAAAAGTTTCTATACTAGTAGTAAATATGCTAACTCTTCCACAAAAACGATTTCAACATTATTTTAATACAAAATCATTTTTAACTCCGTTTCCTAATCAATTAGTATATACAAACCTTTACCTCATTCGTATGAGAAATCTAGTTAAACGACTTAGCAAAACAAGTGGTATGAGACGTTTGCGTTTACTTCGTCGGTTAATTCTTGGACTTGTTCGATTGAAATCTTGTGATAATTTTCGAGTGGAAATCTGCAATCTGTTCGTAAATGTTTAAGTTAAGCCAATTGTTATGGGACATGAAGCTAAACTTATTTATTTACAAGCTTAGTGTAATTTACACTTATCGATCAGTGATGATCATTTTGTGATTTTGACTAGCGATGTGCGATGTCTCTTTGTTTGTGTAGGGGACTAAACCCTTTTTGGGGAGTTTCGGCTTAAAATTGGTGGAGTAGCGACCCGTGGTCTTCGGGCCGTTTGTGGAGCCTTGGCTCAAAATTGATGGTTAGCGACCATGGAGTAGCATTCCGTTTGTGATGCATGTGTTGGTGAGTTTTCATGCTTCCGTTTGTGATAAGCCTCCCCTTTTTGGTGTTTTCTGGATTTCTAGTTATTGATTTCTGGAATTTTTGTTTCACCTATTTTTGTGGTTTATATTGATAAGCTTTATCAATATTTGTTGTTTGGTGAATAAAATAAAGAATATGACATTCTTTTTGGTGTTTGAGAAAATTTGAGATGTAGTATGATTTTTGTTGTTATTTAATGTACACTTGTTACAATATGGCATTATTGTTATCATACATTTTTGTCATATCTCTTATCCTATCTCATTTTATATGATATTTATAGCTAGACTGATCCATTTATTATTTTCTTCTTGCATAATACTTGGGTCAGACTGAGGTATTTTAGGTGCTTCTGCTTGTCTTCTTATCTGGGTCTATCATCTGACTTTTGGCTAACTACATAGCTTAGTAGTTTTTGCTTTTATACATTTGAGATAGAGACTCCTTGATGTAAACATATTCTTTTGTCTAGCACTTGTACTTATTCTTTTGTGGTGTAGTGGATTTTATATGATCACTACTTTGATGTACACTTTTATGCGTTATATTCATATATGTTTCCGCCTTAGTGATATGAATATCCGTGACTGATTTTGTGTTACGCTTATTTTATATTTGTTTTCGAAGACCACATAGCCACTGTGTAGTAGCTTTGAGTTTGTGTCGGTATGTTGGATTCCTCTTGAAATGAAAGTGATATTTTATTTGGCATATCGGTACTCGCACAAAGCAATTACATAGATGGTCGCTCCTCAACAGCCTTATTCTTCGCATTTGTCGATGGCATTACTCCGTGGTCCTTGGCTAGTGTGAGTATAGAGGTGGGGCGTCACATATAGCTTGATAATTTAAATTTACATATATATATATATGTGTGTGTGTGTGTGTGTGTGTGACTTGACCAAACAAGTATACCCCATCTCCTTCAGCCATGACTTGACCATACACCCATGCCTCATCACCTCAACCATGCCTCATCACCTTAGCCACGACCCATCACCTCCAAACCAGACTCGTGTAAGCCCACACCCTGCCCACATTCAAACCCGAGCCTTCTCCTATTTAATCGCAAATTCAATCTGAGAGATTTTCTCATTTTTCTAATCATCATCCTCCAATCGGACGGCCCTCATCTATCGTGGCCACTGATGGCATTTTTTGACAAGGTCATCAACTAGTGAAACGTCGACGAGGGTACGGAGTGTGCATCCAACAATCAGATTGAGCTAAGTTGCGACGTGGTGGGCGCAAGGGGAGAAAGAGCGGCAAGGCATCATTGATCGATTATGGCGATTCTAGGCGTTTATAGGCGATGGTCCCAAAAGGAGAAATGCTAGTAGGGGAGGGGGGAAGAGCTAGCTTTGGTCGAAGTTTGGTGGCATGAAGTTAACTGTGGGGGAGGCAATCATGACTTGAACGGATATCTCATTTTTGGTTTTCTCGGTGATGGCATCGAATGGAGGGACAAGGCCAGTTGCGTGGGAGAGAAGGGAGGCTAAGCTGTCAGTAGGAGCGAGGGGGAGGCAACTGGAGGACCGTCATAGCAGCGTGGTCGAGTAGAACTCGCGGTTGTTGAGTGTTTTGTGTATGAGGTGTAGAGGAAGAAGGCGGATTATTATTTCAAGAGGTTAATTAATATAATTTTTGTAATTAGTTTGTTCAAGTATTAACTAAAATATCATAACTTAAAATTATGATAACTTCGTTATGAAAGATCCGACCAAAATGAAACGAGTTGTGTTGCACTCGTTGGGACGTCATTTTTGATATGGAGTTGGTTTGGCAACAAATGGAGCTTGTTGAATTTTACGCTGAATTCGAACGTCGTTCGAATTCGGACGGAAACTAGAATTCCTCAGTGATGATAGAAAATTTCGATGAGTTAATCTCACCTTTTTGATTAACTAGTATGATATATAGTTAATAAAAATCATTGTATGATTGTTAGGATGATTTACTATATTTATATTAGTTGGATTGCATATTCCTGCCTATTGGAGCAGGTGAGACCCATTGCGTTCCCATGTAAGAGCGGATGACCCTTTGTATACGAATCCCGTCTCGAAGCAGTTGATTTATATTTTATGATTATATAATGTTTGTGATGCAGGGGGAAATATGTTGAAGGGTTCCAACAGGATTCCTCGCTATTGTTGAATTGTTTCAATAATATTTCTTTTATATAGATTTTTGAAAAATGAACCGAATTTTGGATACTGTGGTTATAACATTGTTATATGTTTGAAAACTAAAACCCAGTAGTGGTAGAAAATCAATATCAATACTAGTTAAGTGATGGGTGGCTACTGGTCTCAAAGTAGTATTCCAAAAATACTTTAAATTGTCTTTTAAGTCGGAAATGGGTTTTGAGACAAGAAATGTTTTTTTAAATCTGAAATTGAGTTTCGAAAATATTTTGTTTTAAAGATTATCTATTTGTATTAATATTATTTTAAAGTTAATCAATTATATTTATATTGTTTTAGAGCTATTTAATTATAGTACTATTATTTAAAGGTTATTTAATTATATTAATATTGTTTTAAAGTTAAATAATTATAGTTATATTTTAAAGTTGTTTAAACTATTTTAGTATTATTATAATTTTATTTGTTTATAGTTAATATTGTTTTAAAGAATTTATCAAAATGTTAATTTGAAAGGTTTTAAGAATAGTCATGGCTCGAAATCGGTAATTAGGATTTATTTATAAGATTTTGGAAATCAATTTCTAATAAGAATAAAGAGTTATTATTATTACTTTTGAAATGATTGATAATTATTTTAGGATATTTTAAGATAGATAATTATTATTTATTTATTTACAATGTTATTTAAAAAAATATTTTATATGAAACTATTTTGAATTAAAAGATTTTTAATTATTTATAAATGTTTCCGAGACCCATGAATTTTGTTGAAAGACCTGGATTTTATAAAGGAGCTTATAAAATGGTTTGAAAGTTGAAAGAGTATTTACAAGGTTAAAGAGTTTATAAGTGGTTAGATATTTATAAATAATTTTAGAAACAGATTTATTGATTTATAAAAGGAGTTTTATAAACGGTTATTGGTTTCAAAATGGGTTATAAATGATTTTTGAAACGTAAAAGAAGCTTGTAATTGATTGAATTTTTATGAAGGGATTATAAATGGTTTTTCGAAGATTTATAAAATGGTTTATAAATGGTTTCGGAGAATCGTAAGGCAAATTATAAATGATTTGAGAATCAAATAAGAGGAAAATCTTGTTTTAAATTTTGTGGTTATATTTATACCATTGAGATAAGTATATGAATATTTTCTAAGTATTGAAATATAAGGATTTCCAGATATATCTTTGTAAAAGTATTTTTATACAAGTAATTTACAAAGTGAGTTTTATCTATAAAAGATTGATAAAAGGAGGCTAGTGGGTGCTTATATGTTGAACCAATGTTATGTTTTACCTATGGAATAAATCCTCGATTGAATGTATGCTATTGATAGTTAAATAACCAACTATCAAAAATGTACCTAAATATAACTTTAGAAATATTTAGGAGAAACACGTAAGTTATATGGCACAGTCATCTCCGATGATACTGTACTGTGCGTATAAATCTCATTTCATTCTCCTAGGACAATGATAAGGGAATCCGTCCACTAACGGTTATGAGGTAATCTCCGATCTTATCTTTGACTATTTATTTTCTAAAGAACCGAGGTTGAGTTTATCGAAAAATATCGAACGTTGTTTCAAAGAGACCAGGATAGGATATGTTATCCGAAAATCTCTTCGATCCAACGAATGTGTTTCGAAGTGAAGATATCATGAAGAGCATGGAATCGAAGATAGAGATGTGAAGTGAAAGGGATAATTGCTACTAATCCTGAGGATGATTCCAAAATGGATGTAGTAGGAATAGTGCCTTCGGTTCAAACCCAGAACGGACTTGCATTGACGAATGCTATCAACACATTGTCATTGGATGGCAATGAGCATTCTAAGTGCAATGGTTCTTGAAAGGTAATCATAGCCTCAAGCCTCATCAACCGGGAATGACTAAAACATAAGAGATGCAGTAGGGCTAAGTGGGTCGCTCCCAAGTAGGGTATAATCATCCCTATCTTGAGTCGCAATTAACGGAGGGGTGATCATATTCAATACTATCCAGCAAGGGGTAGGCCGGTCCTGTGTTGACAAAGGATCCAGGCAAGGTCCTCGGTGTTATTTAATCTAGAGATGCACCATGATGAGCGGTACCCAAATAGCCCAGTCATTGTAAGGAACCCATCCTCCAATAAGCGTCGTACATACTTAGTTGTGCAAAACTATGCTGAAACGTGAGATGCAAGCATTTCAGCTATATTCATATTTTACTTTGATCCCTAGACATTATTATAATATAAATTGATTTTCTATGTAAAATGTTTTGCTTATCGTAAGATAAAAACTCATCCGTGTTTATGTGCGACGTGGTCTTACGAGATATTTTTGTATTCAAATATTTTTATATAAATTTGAAATCCAGTTGGGTGTGTTTCCTCACGCTGGTTTTCCAAACCAACTCGGGCATTATTTATTATAATGCTTGGGTCAGACCAAGCATATTACATAATGGTTTGGATGCTTTGGAGCTTCAGAAGATGATTTGGAGGCCTAAACACGTATTCATGTAAATGGTTATTTGCCACTGTATTCATTGTTGTGTTTATCAACAATTATGAGGATGGGATGTTATAACTGTCCATGCTGAAATAGGTTAGTATACTCTGATTGATATTTATAGACACATATATTATAGTTTGTTTTTGTGTAAAGATTTGTTGTATATTATAGATTATTCATTCCTCTGTAAGATTCTATGTTGTTGATTCTCTTCTTATCTTCTTCCTTCTTATTTTCCCCTAACAATTAGGCCTTTTGGCATTCGATTTCTCGGCATGTAATACATAGGATGTATTAGTGTCAATTTTTTTTAGGGTCAAAAAGTCCGGTTCGTTACAAAAAAAGAATCTAATGAGGACTAGTTAAGCAAAATTGATATGAATTTTATGAAAGAAAGAAATGTGAGTGATGAATGGATTTTGGAAACCTAGAGAAGGTTAAAAAGGATTAATAGGGAATGTTCCAACTTTAATAGTAACGATCAACTGTTATGGATATATTAATTGAAGCAATGGATTGACCGCATTTATTAGAGACTGGTTAGGAAAAATTAAGGTAAATGGGTAATAGTGAAATGGCATATTGAGAAATACCCATCTTAATTTAGTAGGAAGAATTAGTACCTTAACACTAAATACCTCAACACCATTTATATTAGTAGATAATAAATGGCAGCGTCCAACAAAATTTTCTTTAAGAGTTCTTGGATTGTAGTTGCTAGTTGTCTCCCTTAGTTATTGGAAAAGTGTATACTTTGGCATAAGATGTATCCTTGTTTTATTTTTGTGTTGACTTTATGAATGAGATTTAAACCACTTGATATGTGTTGTGAAGCAAAGTAAATAAGAAATTTTATGGTAACACTTAAGTAGCGATAGACCATAGGTAAAACTGGAAGTTAATGAGGAAATTAGGTTAGAGGTCTAAAGTGAATAGATGTGCCAATCCCAAAACCTTAGAATTTTGGGAAACATAAGGAATTTAGCTCGCAGAATTCCACCACTCAAGGAATAAAGAAAATTATAGGAATGAGAATGAAATTTCCTATTGATCAAGGATTAAGAAAAAGGTGGTAGAAATTTCCAGTAGAAGCAAAACCGCAACACCTTCAACATGGCTTCATGGAGTTGCGGTTGGCATCGTTAGTAATAGGGACACTTAGTTTACTAACAAATTTTGGGAGGGGTTTGCTAGTAGCTTTAAGGACTAGCTTTAGAAACTTCGTTAAATCCGAGCATCACTTACTAGTTGAAGATAGATGGACATTCTGAAGGAATGAACAGGAGCTTGGAGGATTTGTTAAGAGCTTGCATTTTGGACTTTGGAGAACCTTAGGAGCAGCGCGTACTCTTAGTAGAATCCACGTAGGAATGTAGTTATCAGTAGACGATTGATATGGAACTTTTGAAGCACTTTTTGGGAGAATATGCAAATCGTCAAATTGTGGACAGGAAACCACCAACAAATTCTATTCGGACCAGATTTGTATTACAAGACTTTGGGAAGTCTGAATTCATTAGGCAGTGTGTGAAGGTCGTACGATTTTGTTAGTTGAAAAATTTGGCATCAGATTTATTAGGCCTTTTCTCATTATGGGGAAAAAAAACAAGAAAACTCTTATGTTAGCTAGAGTTCATGACGTTTTTGCATTTGAGGAAATACCTTCATAGCATAGCAATTGTGGTGGAGCCTAATCAATTAAGGGATTTTGAGGTGGAGACACTGACGTCCCGTGCCACTACAGGCATTATGGAGCATGAAACTAGGAATCTCTACAACAAAAAATTAGATTAATCCGAGCATAATAGGGAGAAAGTCTGGTGGAAGGCATAAGGACTTCTCGTCCTAAGTATTTCTCTAGTAAATTTTCTCTCCAAAAATTAGGATTTGGTTGCATCATGGTCGCTAGATTGGATGGTAGGAGATGGTTGCTACACTTTTTCACCATCAATTTAGAATCATACAGCAGTTTTATGCATGTTTAGAGTGTTTGCATACATATTTACATGACACAATTACACACCCACGCTAGGATTGAGCTCATTTTAGTATGTCTACAGTACATAATAACATTGCACTTTTGATTGAGTAGATAGTTGTGTAAATAACGTGGTTGTATAACATGGATGTTATTACCTGTTACACTATTTACCTCTTGAAAGATTTCGAGATGAAATCCTTTTTAAGGGGGAGAGAATGTAACATCCCATCAAATGAACCATAAATGAATGAAATAAAATTTTAAATGTTATAAGGTAGAATATGGAAATTTTATAAATGTTGAAACTAGACCATGGAATTTATTCCATTGCGTTCTTGGAAAAATTCCGATCTATTTCCATCTATAATATGCTGAAAACGAAGCTCAAATACAGAAGATATGAGCGTTTGAAGTTTCTAGATTTAAATTCATTTAGTTTAAAATCAAGTTCAAATGATAATTTAAATTTAGTGTTCAAAATTCAAAATTAGCTTAGGGTCTAACTAAACATTTTAATTAACTTTTAACGTTAAAGTTAATTAGGGTATAAAATCAATTAAAAACAACAGTTCTGGTACAGAATCATACCCTCAAACCCTGAAAAGGGCAGTGGCGGCTAGGGTTTGAGGGTATGAATAATGCATGTTTCTCCATTTAAAACAATTTTCATCCTACGGTTCTAGTGCGTTTCTACCCATAATAGAACCCTATCCTCTCCACTTTTTATTCATATTATTTTGGGGAGTTCAGCGAAACTCTTCCATTATTATCACTCCAAATTAGATTTAGAAACTCCATAGAGAATTCAGGTAAGAATTCAGTCTATTTTCTATTTGTTTCGTCTTCCCCCAACTTATTCTTATTCTATTCTCCTCCAACTATTCTGAATCTAATAAATATATATACCTCTTCCCTATTATGTGTGTATATATATCAAATGAGAGAGATTTTGGAGGAGATTGCGAGTTATGCAAGTCCAAGAAGGCAAAGCTAAGGATATTCTACAGGTAAAAATCTTAGTATTTCTTTTTCAGCAATTGTTTAGTATATCTCTAATTTGAACATGCTTTAGGGGTTTTGGGATTACGAAAATATGATAGATTAAAATCCCCTAAATTTTCTTTTTATTTCGAGCTATTAATTCTATGTTGAGATTCTCAATTATTTACTTTAATTAGATGGAATTTGTTTAGTTTATACAATTTTTGAAAATTTCATAGTCTTCCACTTGTCCATCTTCTTTGGTTCAATTTTTGATTCCTCTATGAAAAAAGGAGTTTAGATTATAGATTTTATTCATAATTTACACCACTTATTCCGCACAAATTTCCTTTTTATCTATTTCTTTGTAAAAGAGGAGTTGAGTAGAATATGGATTTTAGATTGCAATTCTTATTGTTTAGGATATTTCATTGAATTGGTGCAACAAATTGAGTTTCTATTTCATTTACAAGTCTACTATTGCAGTTTTGGTTATGGATATTTATTCCCTGCTTTGGATATTAGAATATCTTATTTTTGTATGTTGAAATCTAGGGAATTTGAAAAAAATGACTTGTAATAGTATTTGATTAGGGAATTGACATTTAATGCAAGATTAGGGGTGTAAAATCCATGCATTTAGAATTTATCAAGCATGAATATTTATTCATCTCTATTAGCATAATTAATGCATAATATACGACGAGTTAATTAGGTATTTAGTTTCATTTATTTCCCTATTAGGAATGTAATTGATTGTTAAGCGAAAGTAAGCAGAAATTCTTATATTGCCTAATTATTATTCTAACGCGTAATAAGGAAAATTTCTTATAAGGCCTTATTTATGAAACAGTGAGATGAGTATTATTACACATATATGGAGTGTATTTAATTTATGGCTAAGTCATAAGTATGCGAGGTCAATAAAGTTACATGACGGAAGTCTGCCCTTTACTTTGAGGCCACCTATACACTTCCTATTAATGTGAGATATTCTTATGATAAATATTTATAATGACGCGAGATTAATCCCAAATTCTGCAAGGGAATCATCCGGCTAATCTACTATTAGTTTCTAAGAATAGTCAGACTAATATGAGACGTCATTATAGACCATAGTATGAAAGGCCTGCTTCGAGGTCATAAGATATTACTGGTTGTTTGAGGGTCCGCTTCCTTTCCCCAAATGAAGTATTAAATGGCCTAGGGGACACGTTAGATGGTATCTCTATAGGGGTCCGCTTTTGGATAAGGTATTAAGTGACTGATTAAGGGTTCACCTTTCCAAATAAAGAAGTGTTAGGTGACTTGGGATTCCATACGATGCAAGCTAGATAGTACCATTAAGGAGCACACCTTGGGAATAAGTATTAAATGATGGGGTCTGCCTCAATTAAGGTATTAAATGACCAGATTCAGCGTATTTTCCAATAAAAGGTATTAAGTGGCTTAAGTGCCATCTCTTGCATTGCTAGCTATTTATGACGTGGGATTTGCATTATGGGATTTAGAAACCTACTTCTACAATGGAAGGTATTAAGTGGTTGGTTAAGGACACACCTCTTTTCTAAAGAAGTATTAAATTGTTTTATGTTCGTAGACATATTCTTATTTTGAAATATACTACCCAAGTACTGGAAAGGTAAGACTCGAGGTTTTTATTCATTGGACACATGTTGTTCTTACTCCCTCCTCATTACAACGTAGGTTAAGAGTGGAGTGATGGCGGTGATGATGCTGGAAGGTGGAGTAGCCTGGCATGTGACGACTATTATAATTTATGATGTTTTTATGTTGTACCTATGTATGCAGACAAATGATGTAATGGATATTATGTTACAGTTTTTATTATGATATTTTGTATTATGACATTTCAATGAATTTTGAAATAAACGGGTATAATTTGATCATATCTTTTATTCCATCTTGTCTGACCTCTGAAGGAATAGTTATTGCTTTGTACTGTTATATCTTTTTCCAACAAATAGCCAACCTTAGAATGGATTTAGGTTTCAATGAGCCTTTTTTGGGTCAAAATTTAGGCCTGTTCCGGGTTAGGTCTTTACATCCTCCGCTTCCCATTCGACATTTTCACCAAAATAGGATTTGATATCCACTCTGGGTACAAGGCATCACGGATGAAGCTGTTATCCTTCAACTTCTCCATCTCCTCTTTAAGTGTGGTGGATCTCTCCAAACCCACACTAGAACGTTTTTGTTTCACATGAACACACTTTAGATCTATATTTAATGCATGGCTCGTTGTCTCTAATGAGATTCCGGACATGTCTGAATGAGTCCAAGCGAACACATCCAGGGTCGCCAGAAGAAAACTAATCAGTTATTTCATTACCCTCATGCTAAGATGTAATCCAATATTCAGGACCCATGTAGGATCATCCTGGTCGACCGAGATATTGATCGTCATCTTGACTAATGCACCCCTCTGTCCAATAGCTCTTTCCCCGTATCTATATCCTAATGGAACCGACTATGCTTTTCAAGCCAAGGCTCGGGCAATTGTCGCTATGCATCTAGAGCCATGATGTAGAGTGTCCTCTCTGCAACCTTTTCTTTCTCTCTCCTCCTCGCCTCATTCAATTCCGCGACGTAGCACTCGCGGCCAATCCCCTGATCACCTTGAACTATCCCCACGCCGTTCTCGGTCAAGGATTTCATTGCTAACCACTAGGAAGCCCTGGTCGCTCTAAATTCTACAAGGGTCGGATGGCCTAAAATTGCATTGTAGAAAAAATAGATATCCAATACAATGAAAGGCACGACTCGAACTCATTTGCGATCGCCCTCTCCAAGAACCACCGAAAGGTCCAGTAACCGACTAGCTCAGTAGCCATCTCATTAAAACCCTGGATCCGAGATTTACACAGCTTTAAATCCTTCGCCTCTAAAAGTTTGTCATAGGCTTTCTTCTATACAACGTTGACCGAACTTCCATAGTCAACTAAAACCTTTCTCACAACAATAAGATAATTCATGGGAGAAATAACAAGCGGATCTATAGTCGGGGATTTTACCCTATCTGCATCTTAAATACGAAAAATGACATCATCATTTACAGTTCTGAACTATTTTGCCGAAGCATCATCTTCTATGGCAAAACAACTCTCATTTACTGCATGCTTCATAACACCAGCATATCGCTCCATCTCATTCTAGCTCTTCTCAATTGGATGCGGTCCGCCAATAATTTTGTTAATAACAGGACATTTCTCAAGCCACCTGGGCTCGTCAACTCCAGGCCATGCATGCCCCTATAGGGGGTTAGAGGTTCCTTGCCGCCCTCCTACAGGGCTTGCACAAACTGTTGTAATTCTTTTTCCTGATTAACTCCTCAATCACATCACGCACATGTTTGCAGTCGTTAGTGTAATGACCATGCATTTCATGGAACCTACAAAGTTTGCCAGACCTCTTTTATTTCTCAGCCAACTCCCTTAGAGCTGGCTTCCTATATTGCTCTTTTTCTTGAGTAGCAAAGTAAATGTTTTCAATGGAATTGTTCAACGAGGTGCAGTTGTCGAACTTCGGGATTCTCGGATGCTTCCTTGAATCCATTTTGTTATCTTTACTACCATTATTTTTCTTCCCCTATCCACCACTTCGGTTCTCTACATCTACATTACCGAAACTTACTATGGACAATTTCACCACGACATTGCTTTGTATCATTTAAGCCGCATGCCCAACATCACCGCTTCTGGGTCAATTTCGAGCTTCTTTCAATTGTAAATACATACTAGCCTTCCTATAAAAGATATCCATCGTTGACGAGGGCTTCATTTCCAACAATTTCCTAAAATTAGTCTCAAGATGAATCCCCTAGATCAGCGCCATCAAAATAATATCCTCTTGAGCATTACTTACTTCAGTCTTCGTAGTATGAAACCTTTGCAAAAAATCTTTATTGACTCTCCCTCTTACTGGAAGAGATTAGAAAGTGACATAATGTCTTTCGCATGTGTAGTATGCATGCGAAATTACTCTATAAAATTTCATGCCAATTGATCAAAAGACATTTTGAATCTCGATGGTAGCCGGGTAAACTACATCGTTGCTAGTCCTAGAAAAATCGGGAAGCAATGACATTACACTGCATCGGAAGCTCCGGCAGTATCTATGTGCCGGCCATACTTTATCAAATGTTGCCTCAAATCTGTCTTCCCATCATACGGCGACATCATTGGCATCAAAACCTTCGTGGGTACTCCTCGTGTAGGATACTCTCTATAAACCCTATTCCTGCTCGAGGAGGAACCACAATCATCATCGATACGTTATTGGCTTTCACTAATAAGCCTTCTGATCATCTCGGTTAAATCCCGTCCAATTGGTTCTATCGGATAGTAGTATATATTAATTGCTCCAAATGTTTGGCCGGGTAAAAGCTCTTGGGTTGTTTCATAATATCTGGGTTCCTCTGATTTTGTGAGAACCGTTCATTCAGTAGATTGACTGTAATGACTTGCAAATATATCACTTTGATAAATTATTTTTATATTTGAAATATTCAAATATAATATTTTACAACCCTAATTATAATGTTTTGAACCATAAATAATGATGGTAAACTAGTTTTAAAGGTATGTAAACAAATATGGATATTTGGTGGTTTATCATCAGAAAAATGGCCGAAAATCATTTTATTAATAAACAGCTTTGTAACCATCAAAAGTCATGCACGATTTTTTTTGAGTACACTTGTTTCTCCATTTAAGCAAGACTTTTTAATAAAATTATTTATTTTATTTTTGAAAATAAAATGCCTTTATGACATCTTCAATAATGCCATCATTTTTAAATAATTTATTTTTGAATTTAAATTGATTTTAAATGATTTAATAATTATTTTAAATGATAATAATTAATTTTAATTATTATATAATGATAATAAGTGATTTATAATAGTTTTATAAAGGTATATACTTGTTTTAAACATATAAGAAAATTTATAACGCTTTGTCGGTAAATGTGATTGTTTTAATTTATTACGAATGATAAGAAAATTAGTTTTCAAATTTTATTTACACTTATATGTAATATAATTAATAAGTGAAAATGTGACCAGGAATTGGCTTTCAGATTTGCAAGGTTCAACGAACTGAACTTGTTCAAAGTGATTGCAACGTCATTGATATGTCTTGTGCACATACATATCAACACAAGCATGCCCTAACATATACATATACACATATACATACCAAATACATACATACATATACATATACAAATATCATGAAATATCATGATATTTATATAAAAGTAATAAAACAAGACTTCACATCACCTTACACACTTACATACCACATGGAGGTAGCACATGGAGGTGTGAGTGAGGAGGGGATGGCCATGCATGATGGAAGAGGAGGGGTGTGGGCGAAGGGTAGAATGGTAGTTATATCATTTAGATATTTTACACACTTTCTTTCTACAAATACCCAGTCATTCTCTCATAATTTTACACACAAGTCTTCTTCATCTTCTCCTTCCTCTCAAGCCATTTAAATAGCTACTTACCTTAGAGAAATAATGGTGAAAATAATGGCAAAGAGAAAGTAAATTTATATATGTGTGTGCGTGTATTATCAATCCATTTCAAAAACAAGTTCAAACTCCTTCTCTTCTCCTTCTAAACCCATGGTCACCACCTTCACAAGTCAAGGTCGACCCAATCTCTACTACAAGCCTAGCCCGTGCACTTCTAAAGGGAACTAGGGTTGGTTCCATAAGTTTCGGTGAGATACATACGAAGCTATAGTCAAATTTAGAAAATACAGAAAATATTAAAGGTGAAAAAATCCACTTACTTTTACTACAAATTATATGACGATATGATATGTTTGCAATGTTTGTTTTCTATGATTGATCATCATGTTTGGATGTGATAATATGTTTTTTGGTTGTGGAAATAGTTCACGTTAAATACACGTCGAATTTACACAAAATCAATTTTCTATATGAATTATAAAAGTGTTACGGAATAGTTAAACCTCTTTAAAATGGTTTATAAATGTTTTATAAACATTAAAATTATATTCAAAGAAGTTTTAACAAGATGTGAAATTGGAGTCAACAATAGGCGCGCCGCATAATGGTAGTTCGTGATTTTGCACCATAAAAGTTAAATCAATGTGTAAAGTGGTATATAGCTCGAAATGATTCAAGAGAAGAATTTTCGATACCCTTATAACTATGGTTTCCAAATAAAAAAGTTAAATTAAGATTTCATTAAGTAAAATTTTAAATGTGTCCAAAGCAAGTTTTCAAAAACGTCGCGCTTTGGCAAGTCAGAAACCAAAATGGAAAAATCTTTAAAATGGATATTTTTATATCTTTAAAAATATGACATAAACTTAAATATATTAAATGTTTTAAAAGGGATTTGAGTTATAAAAATGGATGTACGTGGAATGAAATTACTATTTTGATCAAAGAAGCTTTTAAAAACACAATTCGCAGCACTTTTTGGTAACTTTTTAAACTGAGATTTAAACTTGGGATTTTCTTCCCAAATCTTTTTAGCAACCTTTTCAAATGAATAATTAAGTATTGAAGATGATTGGAAGTTTTATGATTATTTAATGGAGTTTTAAATAAATGGTTGAAAGAAAATTATTTTAGATAATATTTGAAATTCTATTAAGTAAAGGAAAATGATCTCTAGAAGATCATATAAAAGAGTTTAGCGCTGCTCAAATAACTTCGCCGCCTTATGGGTGATAGCGAGATAATCTCTAGACTAAAGCCTAAACAACCAGTGTTTGGGTTCCGCTCTAGCTATCCGGACTAGCTCGATGGAGAAGATAGTAAATTTGATTTACTCAAACCACATCTTCTTAAGATAAAAAGAGATGTGGAGCTTTCCAAAAGTTAAACAAGATTTAAATTAGGATTTTGGTCGTTACAGAAAATATTATGGTTAAACTCCATATTAAATTCCGAGGAGGGAACTCGTGCAATCTTTATGAATTTAAAAGTTGATTTCACCATTATTCAATGAATAGTGCAGGTTGAATACGGAAATTAGTATTGGGTATTATGATCAGTCTAAAATTTATGGATCCCTTTTATACAATATTAACTGGTTTTGGTTTACAGTAAACAATGTCTTAAATAACATTGTTTTTGGCCCATTAAAAATATGTTTTGGAAAGGTGAAATTTTCATTATGATTTGAATTATACCTTTCCTAAGTAATTAAAGATGAAATGTTTTGCTATTTCCAAAGTTAAA
The DNA here is from genome assembly GCA_030765085.1 of Allium cepa. NCBI lineage: Eukaryota > Viridiplantae > Streptophyta > Magnoliopsida > Asparagales > Amaryllidaceae > Allium > Allium cepa. The sequence continues at coordinate 342,780,456 of CM060941.1, read as the reverse complement.
AAGGGGATTTAATTATCCAAAGGATTTGATAAAAGAGATTTATTATCCCATTTGTACTGAAATAAAATATGATCTAAAGATGAATATCTCTAAAGAGATATTTACTTGGATAAAAGATATTGATTAATTGCACAATAATCACCTATACACTTTGCATGTTTTATCGATAATTGGTTCGAAGAAACCAGTGTCGGATAAAGTGATTCTAATCCAAAACTACTTTGAACCAATATAAGTTCGAAAGTGAAAACATGTTGAAGACATTGATTTCAAAGACAAAGATCTTCATAATGTAGGGTTGCTTGCCACTAACCTTCGAGGTAATTCCATTATCATATATACGGTGGTAGTAGTTCCTTCTATTTGAAATCTTCTAAACAAGGACTGTAACGACCCGTAAATTTTGACAATTAAATTTTTAATTTAAAAGGATTTTGAAATTTAAATTTTGTAGAAAAGGGAAATATATATATATAAAGGAGGTAAATTAACACTAGATGAACGCTAAATGAAAATTTATAGCAACGGTAATTAAAAATCTTAATTATTGTTAAATTTAATAGAAATCTAATGATTGAGATAATGGAAGATTTATACCCTTGTGTAAGTTGCATAAATAAAGGAGAATTAAATTTATAATTAATAATGAATTGTAGAAACGGTTATTTAACTTAATTATTGAAAGGTTAGGTGAAATATCAATAAAGGAATAGTGTAATTTGTTGCACTTGAATAAAATATAAAATAAAGAATCAAAGACAAAAATTTAAATTACCTATGTATTAGTAAATTGGTAAAACAGTAACTGTATAAGAATTAAGATAGTAATACAAATGGCAGTTGCTGGACAACCAATTTAATGCAAATACAAAAGTGATTGAAACGACTGTTGGGTTTTAATGGAGTGTAAATAAATAGTGAAAAACATTATAATATCTTAATTTAAATATGATTGTTTAATTAATACTAAAAGAATAAAATTGAAATAGTATTTAATGTAATAATAACTATAATAAATTGCAATTGTATAATGGAAGTAAATTGTTAATAAATTGATGTAAATATTAACTAATTGATGGAAATAAAATATAAATGAATGTTTGGATAAGATCATAAGTAAATGCAATTAGGTAGCATGTATTGGAAATAAAGTTCATTTAAATATTGAGAAATTTTAATGTTGTTATTAAGAAAAACGTTACTTTAGTAATTTTTAATGTAGTAACGGGTGTGCGAACGCGAATTAATGGAAACGTAAAACTTATTTTAAGTGAGTATTTGAGTGTAGACTTATGAAATAGATTAATGACAATAAATTTTTGTACGTTATTTATTCTATTAGTTTGTTAAGTTTTATTTTGATCAATTTCAATTAATGCACTAAATTATTGCAGTTAGTGTGGAATATTGGTAAGTGAATAAATAAGATGTAACCTAGATAAATTTCCATTCATAATATGATGATTAATGTGATATAAAGAATGAAACCAAAATGGAATGAATTAATTGAGGTTCTAACTTTATTTATGCGTAAAGTTAACAAAATTTCCAATAAAATTTAGATACGGTAAGTTATGCAAATAAAAGATGAAATTTTGGGAAATATTTATGTATTGGAATATAAAAGAAATGTTAATTAGGTAGTTGAGTAATAATTGATTTATTTTGAGTTGTAATCCAATAAAATCAAATTTATTAGAATTTATTGCAATTAATTGGATTAATTGCAGTAACCTTTGGAAATTGGAACTTAGTAAAAATAATCTGGATTGGATTTCAAATAAATAGGTTAGGGTGAGTAACTGAATTACATACTATGAATAAGTAAAGCAGGAAGATTAAATTTAATTAATATAAAATAGTTGATTTATTGCAAATAAAAGATTATGTAAATATTTAGTTAGGTGGAATTAAAGATAATTACATAATAAGGTATGAATCCACTGCTAATTTTATTTATGGAAATGAAAAGAGTACCAAAAACAAGCTTTGTGAGTATATTTAAGTTTAATGTATAATAATAAGTTAATGGTAATAAAAGAAGTTTAAACATTTGTTAATAGAGAGTTGAGTTTAAATCTAAGAATATTAAGAAGTAGATTTTTGAATACAACATTTGATCCATCCACTTAAAATGTATAGATAGGATAATCGCTGATTTTTGATTTAAGTAGTGCAAACGGAGATTTATCTATTTGTTGGAATTGGAATTTATAAGTGTATAAATAGGAAATAAGTGAAATTTATTTTAAAATATTCATAAATGAAGATTTAGATGAAGGTGAGAATGGTAATGCTTTAAATAGTAGAGACGTACACAAATCAATGTAGGTAATTAGAAATAAAATGTTGTCGAAACGATAAAACGTTTCTTGTGAAAAATGGATGACATAACGAAAAAGGGTAATGTATTCACTTGAATATAAATTGAAACTTATTTAAGGTATTAATTACAATGGATAGAGATTTTGGGTAACATTGTAAATGATATGTAAGTAATGCAAATGTATGTCAATAGTAAGGGATTAGGATGAATTAAAAATTTGTAACATAGGAATTACCTGCCTATTTGTTAATAAAAATTTGAATGGTTAGTAAGTGATAATAGAATAAGTGTACATTAGTGGAATTGAGGTAACGTTGGTTTTAATGTTGAGAAAATAAATGGGTATAGTAAAGTTTAAGTGAAATTGTAAGTATGTATAGGGGAATGAATGATTGCAGGGAAATATTTGGTAACCATTGCAATAAATGTAAATTTGTGTGCATTAATATGAAATTTAGTAATAGGTGTGAATAACTTAAATTTGTTCATAGGATAAAGAATGATGGAAAAAACGTTTAATTAATATATCAGGATTTAATTGATCATAAAAGGTTGATTGCAAATCAAATGAAAAATGCTTAAATGGGAATTAAGTTATTTATTCATTTGGATTTAAAGCATGATTGAAATTTTTGGAAACTGAATAAAACGTTTTATGTTGATTGAAATTTAAGTTGGAAGTAATTAAGATAAATAAAATATGTATAATATGGAATTCAAATATACATAGAAATGTGGATTTTAGTATGTAAACGTAATCTGTTGAGAATGGATAGAAATTTAATCTGTAATTATTACAGTAATTTAGAATTTAGTTGAAATTGGAAATTTATCTACGTATTTGGAAATTTATGGAATTGTGAATATATATATGGAAATTTAAATGAAGCATCTAATTATACATGTGTGAATACGCTTAAAATGCAATGTAAATGTTGAGAAAGAAATAATTTAATCCGTAACGTGTATAATTAATATCCTTTTGGGACCACTTCTGTTTGCACGTTAAAATTCGTGCACACCTATCCTGTTGCGATCTATCTATAAATATGCTGTGATAAACCCTAGCCTCCTTTCTATTGTCAATTGGCTGTACGTTCATTTTTCTTCATCTCTTTCTTTTCCTCAATGGTTACAAAACCAAATCTATCTACAATTCAAATTTTCTAATAAAATTCAAACTCTCCACAAAAATTCCAGAAAATTTATGATAAAGTTCTCGAGACACGTAATCTGCTGGTACAATTCGTTTTCTGCTTTGGATATTCGTTTGACCAGAAAAAAATTCGACGATGTGCTGTAGCTTTTAGCTGACGTGGCCATTGAAGTTAAGTGGGTTTTGTTTTATTTTATTTTATTTTATTTTATTTTTATTTTTGTTTTCAAATCGTTTAAAATGAATATTTTTTTCATACTTTCTCCGATTCACACGAAATTTCTTTTGTTAGGATCGTAATTTAATTCCAGATCCATTGACGCTGGTTTGGACAAATTCTGAGACCGTCGAAATTTTGGGTTTAAATCGAATTTAAATTCAAAAGGTGAGTGTTTTAACCCACTCACAACTTCTAAAAGTTTTTATGTTTGTTAAATTCATTTTTAGATATGAGTAGAAATTTATTTACAACTATTTGGCATGTTTATTCATCATATCTGTTAATTTGCATTTATTTAGTTTAACTGTTAATGTAGTTTATTTATTTCATATTAATTGACCGTTAGAATTTATTTATTTGCATATAAACTGCTAGTTAACAGTTATAAAATTTATTACTGAATATAAACTGTTAGTTTAATAGTTATTAAATTCATTTTTAATATAACTGACAGTTATTACCTGTTTATATTATCAGAGATATATTGATATTGTTTATTTTGGATGATGATTGTGATTTGGATGATGGATGATGTTTATAAATGGATGTTTTATTTTAAATTTCAAGTCATCATGCATATTTCATTCGGGATTGTGGTTTGAAATGATATACAACCGCAAAATTTTATTTTAAATTGCGGATTGAAATGATAAATATCCGTATCACTTGACCATAGGATAGAAAATTATATACAGGCACCGTGGTCTATATATAAATTATTTTAAAGTGATTTTTATGGTTTGGATGAGATACGGTCATTAAAATTTAGTTTTGTTATTTTATAAATATTATTCTTCCATATATATATACATATGAAAGTTAAATTTTGAATTTGAGCTTTGTATAAATCCGTTAAATAAAAATGGAATAAAAAAAATTTAGGAATGGATTTGATAATTTATAATATATGTTAAGTTTGGAAGTTTTAAAAATGTGATCTTTATAAACTGAATTTTTCCTAAATACATTTAAAAAGGAATATTCTAGTATAAAGTAAAATTGAGAAAATATTTAATTACTAGAATTGGAGTTTTATTTATGGATTTGATGTGAATATTCAAGACTAAATAATAGTACGTTTAATTTGCTGAAAGAATAAATTCCAACTTTAGTTTTGAAATATTAATACTCCAAATGGATATATATATATAGAAATTGAAATGGTTTTTGGAACTTGAAAGTGATATTTAAATTATGGTTTAGACCTTAAAATAAAGAAATATATTTGTAAAGCCATGGAAATTATTTTTCTTTACAGAGTAACCTTAAAAGTTAAACCATCTATTTTATATGCCGTTGAATATCCAAACCATTCAAGTTAGAAGTTATGGGTTTAAAATATATGAATTTCGAAATATTATGCTTTGAAAGTATAATTCAAATGTTCGGTTTCCAGATATTATAGATTTTAAAGCAGTATGATTTTGGAAAGAATTATATTTGGATAAAATGGTATCATATTGTTTTGGGTTTTAAAATGATATCGTACTCATAGTTTTTGAAATGGAAATTTTTATTCTGGTTTTTAAGTATAAACTATTTTAAATGACCGCGGTGTTATAATAACGATGGGTTGGCAAAGAGACCGGGATCGGATATCTGACATACTCTCTGTCGATACCGAAAACCACTTTGACTAACCGTGTACGCGGTTGAGATTCCAGAATGAACTAGGTTGGTGGTGGCGTTTCCTGTAAGGTAAATACGTGGACCCGACTCCCATGAGTTGGCATAAGGTGGCTAAAACAGGAGCTATTCCCAGGCCAATGAGGTCATTCCTCTGATCGGACACTCCTCTTCGATATTATACTATGACTTTGGATTGATTCAGTGGCCACTTTTATTTTGATTTTGGGGAGTTTGTTCGAGGTGGGCGGTAACTGCGGCTACGCGTTTCCATCAGCCTGGGTCCGCAATTGGTATATCTACCCTGGCATTGCCTAGTTGTGCCGTGTCACCTACCATACCGAGCCTTGTACGAGTTTGGATTTCTCCCGTAGCCCGTGTGGTATCCTCTGGTGGCTTCCCGATCAGGAGGGACTATGATATTGGATGGACTACTGGGACTATTACGTGTTAAGGGGAATATTGGGTCACTCCTTAATGCTATTAAAAAGTATGTTTATTTTATAAATAGACACTATTATAATAGCGCAATATACTACATAGTAAATAGTTTAACGGATCCTTAGGAGATGTAAATCCCGAGCATCTTTTGAGTTACTGCACTCATATTTATTTCTGTTAATTTAACTCACATAAGATCTTTTAGTTCTGACTCGAGTGTTTTTGTCTTTTCAAATTCGCTCGGGTCAGTCCGAGCGTTTCAGGATTTCAAGATTTAGCTCTGGAGGACGAAGACGAAGAATCCGTATTATATTATTTATACTAGTGCACTACACACTGTTCCGCTGCATTGTTATTGGTATGTGTAACTCTGATATGTATTATATAAATGGTTTTGTAAACAGATTTATAAACTGTATATTTGATTATTATATTTTATCCTTCCGCTGTGAGATTCTGTTTAGTTTTTTTCTTCTCTTTTTTTTCTTATTTACCCCATAACAATCCGCCCTTCCGTATGGTTTGAATTGGCACGTGTGTCGTTTTAAATCGTGCGAAAAGGCGGGATGTTACAGTTGGTATCAGAGCTTTGGTTTAGCGATAAACTTGGCTTTGTGGGGTTTGACTCTTTGTTAATAGGGTAGTAATACCCTATGGGAGTCGCTGAGTGTATATATATATATGAGAGAGCGTATTTGTTAGTATTAATAAAAGATTTTGATATTGTGTTAATCTGTTCCGCTTTGTATTTATAAATTCTGGTTGATGCATGGGACGCTATGTCATCAATAGGGATTTCTAAACACTTAATAGGACAGACCGACATAATATCCGTTTTAATATAGGTGAATGAAATAATTTTGCCTATTATATTTTCTATATATAAAATAAAGTTTTAAATGATATTATGTATATATTTGATTGATATAGATTGGGTGTTAGGAAATAAAAATATTTATAATAATTGAAGCTAAGTTGAAATTAGAATAAATCAAATTGGAGATTTTAGAACTTAAGTCCGGGATTTTAAAATTTTGCTTTCAAAGGATTTATGAAATATAATGCTTTGGTTTATAAGTATTTTCTTCTATAAATATTTCATTTTAATTCAGAAGAATTGTTTTAAAGAAGATTCTGGAGAAAATAAATTTTGTACTTTCCTCTCTGTCGCTGGAAAATAATTTCGGTGATGGCGGCCGCATCATCGACTTTCATTTTCAAGTTTCGAAGGGGAAAGACCACTGTAGTAAATTCTACTGCAGATTTATTTTGAAAATATCTAAAATTTTATTTTTTACAAATATAATTGAGATATAAAAGTAGTAAGAAATTATTTATTATTTTTTTAAGATAATTTGAAATTTGACCCGGTATTTAATTCTTAAATTTCCATTAATTAATGGTTTAAATTATTTTAGTGAAATAAAAGGTAAGTAATTAATGAAGTGAAATCTCTAATTTAGAGAATTAATGCTAAGTTATAAAGGAAGTTAAAATTTTAACTTATAAGAGAGGTAAAGATTTATTGAACAATGAATGAATTAAAAGAATTTAGATAAACTTGTATAAGTTCAATTGCATTTTTCTTTAACATATATATAACTTACCAAATATAAAAAGTTGAAATGTTAAATGAGAGATTGGAATTGAATATTTTACAAGTAGGAATTTTGGGAAATAATGAAGGATTCAATGAATTGCTATTATAAATAAGAATATAATGGTATAAACTTAAGTTATAATTTGAATTTTTCCATAATTTAAGATAAGTATTATTAATAGGTGATTTTAAACTCAAGTAAATAAAATAAAATTCTTTAACAAATAAAGATTGATGTGTAGGGTTATAAACTTAAGTGTGATTTAAATGCTACTAGTTTAATATAAGTGGAAGTGGGAAATTAAATTGTTACTACTATTAAATATAATAGAAACGTCAACATTTAATAAATGAATGAAATTAAAGGTAAGTTGAAATTTTAATTTATAAAACGAATATATATTTGATGAACCATTAATTAATTAAAGGAATTGAGAAGAAACTTGTATAAATTTCCACTTACATTCTTAAAACATATATAACTTACCATATAAGAAAAGTGCAAAGTTAGTAAGAAAATGTAAGGGAAATTCTTACAAGTGAAGAGTAAGGTAATGAAAGTAATCAATGAATTTGCTGTGATAAAATGAGAATTAAATTGTATAAACTTAAGTTAAATTGGAAATCCTACTATATAAGTAAAGGTAAGATTATAAATAGATGATATAAACTTAAGTAAATAAAATAGGATACCAATATAATGAATTTTGTAATAAATGGAAAATGAAATTTGTAGGAAATGAAGAAATCCCTCCATAAATGAAAAAAAAAGAAAATCAAACAACTAAAGCATGAATTAAATGTATAATAAGTTAATTTGGTTGTTGGTTTGAATTGTATTGTTTGATTTATGGTTGTTGGGTAAGGAATTTGAAGTTTTAGATGAATAAATAATCTATCTTTGTTCCGTCTAAGACTGTTGAGTAAAGGATGCACTTGATAGTTATTTTCATTCCATACAAATTTCAAGTTCTGAACCCGAATAACTATTTGTTTGATGAATTAAATGGTTGCTTTGTCTTGTGTAGGTATGCTGTTTGTGAGGTTGATGGTTGTTGTTTTGTTTGGTTGTTTAATGGTTGAAACCACTTAAATATTTCACTTTATATAAATTTGTATATTTTAGCTAAATTAACTAATTTTGTAAATTTAAAATATTGATTTCGAAATTCTTCTTTTCCCTTCTTTTCCTTTTCGGGGACGAAAAGTTTTGAGTGGGGGAGAGTGTAACGACCCGTAAATTTCGACAATTAAATTTTTAATTAAAAAGGATTTTGAAATTTAAATTTTGTAGAAAAGGGAAATATATATATATATATATATATATATATAAAGGAGGTAAATTAACACTAGATGAACGCTAAATGAAAATTTATAGCAACGGTAATTAAAAATCTTAATTATTGTTAAATTTAATAGAAATCTAATGATTGAGATAATGGAAGATTTACACCCTTGTGTAAGTTGCATAAATAAAGGAGAATTAAATTTATAATTAATAATGAATTGTAGAAACGGTTATTTAACTTAATTGTTGAAAGGTTAGGTGAAATATCAATAAAGGAATAGTGTAATTTGTTGCACTTGAATAAAATATAAAATAAAGAATCAAAGACAAAAATTTAAATTACCTATGTATTAGTAAATTGGTAAAACGGTAACTGTATAAGAATTAAGATAGTAATACAAATGGCAGTTGCTGGACAACCAATTTAATGCAAATTCAAAAGTGATTGAGACGACTGTTGGGTTTTAATGGAGTGTAAATAAATAGTGAAAAACATTATAATATCTTAATTTAAATATGATTGTTTAATTAATACTAAAAGAATAAAATTGAAATAGTATTTAATGTAATAATAACTATAATAAATTGCAATTGTATAATGGAAGTAAATTGTTAATAAATGGATGTAAATATTAACTAATTGATGGAAATAAAATATAAATGAATGTTTGGATAAGATCATAAGTAAATGCAATCAGGTAGCATGTATTGGAAATAAAGTTCATTTAAATATTGAGAAATTTTAATGTCGTTATTAAGAAAAACGTTACTTTAGTAATTTTTAATATAGTAACGGGTGTGCGAACGCGAATTAATGGAAACGTAAAACTTATTTTAAGTGAGTATTTGAGTGTAGACTTATGAAATAGATTAATGACAATAAATTTTTGTACGTTATTTATTCTATTAGTTTGTTAAGTTTTATTTTGATCAATTTCAATTAATGCACTAAATTATTGCAGTTAGTGTGGAATATTGGTATGTGAATAAATAAGATGTAACCTAGATAAATTTCCATTCATAATATGATGATTAATGTGATATAAAGAATGAAACCAAAATGGAATGAATTAATTGAGGTTCTAACTTTATTTATGCGTAAAGTTAACAAAATTTCCAATAAAATTTAGATACGGTAAGTTATGCAAATAAAAGATGAAATTTTGGGAAATATTTATGTATTGGAATATAAAAGAAATGTTAATTAGGTAGTTGAGTAATAATTGATTTATTTTGAGTTGTAATCCAATAAAATCAAATTTATTAGAATTTATTGCAATTAATTGGATTAATTGCAGTAACCTTTGTAAATTGGAACTTAGTAAAAATAATCTGGATTGGATTTCAAATAAATAGGTTAGGGTGAGTAACTGAATTACATACTATGAATAAGTAAACCAGGAAGATTAAATTTAATTAATATAAAATAGTTGATTTATTGCTAATAAAAGATTATTGAAATATTTAGTTAGGTGGAATTAAAGATAATTACATAATAAGGTATGAATCCACTGCTAATTTTATTTATGGAAATGAAAAGAGTACCAAAAACAAGCTTTGTGAGTATATTTAAGTTTAATGTATAATAATAAGTTAATGGTAATAAAAGAAGTTTAAACATCTGTTAATAGAGAGTTGAGTTTAAATCTAAGAATATTAAGAAGTAGATTTTTGAATACAACATTTGATCCATCCACTTAAAATGTATAGATAGGATAATCGCTGATTTTTGATTTAAGTAGTGCAAACGGAGATTTATCTATTTGTTGGAATTGGAATTTATAAGTGTATAAATAGGAAATAAGTGAAATTTATTTTAAATATTCATAAATGAAGATTTAGATGAAGGTGAGAATGGTAATGCTTTAAATAGTAGAGACGTACACAAATCAATGTAGGTAATTAGAAATAAAATGTTGTCGAAACGATAAAACGTTTCTTGTGAAAAATGGATGACATAACGAAAAAGGGTAATGTATTCACTTGAATATAAATTGAAACTTATTTAAGGTATTAATTACAATGGATAGAGATTTTGGGTAACATTGTAAATGATATGTAAGTAATGCAAATGTATGTCAATAGTAAGGGATTAGGATGAATTAAAAATTTGTAACATAGGAATTACCTGCCTATTTGTTAATAAAAATTTGAATGGTTAGTAAGTGATAATAGAATAAGTGTACATTAGTGGAATTGAGGTAACGTTGGTTTTAATGTTGAGAAAATAAATGGGTATAGTAAAGTTTAAGTGAAATTGTAAGTATGTATAGGGGAATGAATGATTGCAGGGAAATATTTGGTAACCATTGCAATAAATGTAAATTTATGTGCATTAATATGAAATTTAGTAATAGGTGTGAATAACTTAAATTTGTTCATAGGATAAAGAATGATGGAAATAACGTTTAATTAATATATCGGGATTTAATTGATCATAAAAGGTTGATTGCAAATCAAATGAAAAATGCTTAAATGGGAATTAAGTTATTTATTCATTTGGATTTAAAGCATGATTGAAATTTTTGGAAACTGAATAAAACGTTTTATGTTGATTGAAATTTAAGTTGGAAGTAATTAAGATAAATAAAATATGTATAATATGGAATTCAAATATACATAGAAATGTGGATTTTAGTATGTAAACGTAATTGTTTGCACAAAAAATGGACAAACACCTCCAAGTCGTATTATTTAGTTGATTATATGTGATTTTATATGATTTTAGATGAGTATGTAAATATAAAAGAAGTAGGGGCTGAAATGTAAAGACACACAGATTTATAGTGGTTCGGCCAGAATGTGCCTACGTCCACTTTATATGTTATTATCTTCTTTCTTTCAGGTTACAAGTACAATGCTTTGTATACAAGCGTATGAAAGTAGTTTGAAAGTTCCTTCCTTGCTTGAGCTCTCAAACTTGTCTGCCATTGTTGTACCCCTGCCCCTCTATTTATAGAGTGAGGTACGGGGCAGGGGGTCTTGGAAGTATATAGCTGCTGGCGGGCCTGGACTGGAGCAATCTGGCCTGGTAGCATTCTAGTTCGGCGAGCTTCATTCGGTGGTGAGTTTGGACCGGTGGTTCCTGGTCCGGCTATGGTGGTCCGGTGATGGGTGGATATGTACCATTCGGTAATGGGTTTACATGGAGTTGGTTCGGTCTTGGAGGTGAGTTGGTTCGGTGCTCATCTGGGCCAGATGGGTTCTTGGATTGCCGAATGGGTCTACACAGGGGATGCCGAATGTGACATAGCCGAACGAGCTATAGGATGGATTTTTCCGAATGGAGGTTGCCATGCTCTGCCGAATGAGGCTCTTATTTGTGAATGCCGAGTGGACTGTGGTTTTTTACGGAATGAAATGCAAGATGTGAACATGAGTGATACTGACGCTTCCTGGTCTTGAGATCCTCTGGGTGAGAATTCGCCCAACATTTGCCCCCCAAAGTGGGGCACGTGCTTGCATGTGTCGCGCTTTGTTTCCTCGTGGTAGGAAGGTTTGTTTTGTAACGCCATGGGCTGGATACTTGTATCCTGCTAATGTCCTGTAAAGGAGTCTGAGTAAGGCATATTGCATGCCCCCTGTTTCAGGTCTCTGCTGGTTGACCTCGGCTATGTTCTGCACGTGTTACGCTTTGTTTCTGGATGGGGTGCTTTCATTCGGCATGGCTCCATTCGGCTCCTAGTGCCGAACCGGCTGGTCCGGTTTTCCGGTGCTTGCCTATATATAGGGGCTACACCCCCTTTATTTTTCTTTACCGAACGAGTAGAGCCGAACCATATTGAGCACCGAACCAGTTAAGTACCGGATCAAACAAATACCGAATCAATCAAGCGCCGGACCAATTTAGTACCGAACCAGGTATGTTCCCTTTTGCCGAATACATACGAAAGTTTCTGCTTGCCGAATGAGCTTTAGGCCTTGATGCCGAATGAACTTCACGCCCATGCCGAATGAGCATAGTGCCGAATGACCATATGCTTTTTATGCCGAATGAGCCTGTTTTGCAACGCCGAATGAGACTTCATGCTTGGTCCTTGAGCGGAATCTTGGACTTTTTTACACGCTTGCCTTATATATTTGCTTGTTTATGTTTCTATACTTCTTATTCCAACCTCAAGTCTTTTTTGTGCTGCAGAAAATGTCTCGCAAAGCGGAAACACGATCGGACAGAAAGAAGTCTAGAGGCACAGGAGAACCTTCTTCTTCCTTGCCCCCAGTCCAACCAGGATCCGGGCAACATCGACCTATTCCGAGGTCTCTAGTGGATGGATATGGTCCACAGGAACTTTTGATCTCACCCCCTGATTGCTTTCCTAGCTCCCTAAAGGAGGAGCAACTTGACGTCATATCCCGTTCCTTCGGGATAGATAGGGCTCTGATGCTGCTGCCGGGAGATGGAGTGATGCCATATAATCCTCCCGAAGGCTACTTCGCTTATAGCAGATACCATTGTATGTGCGGTGCTATCCCCCTATCAACGCTTGGATAATTAGCTTCACCACATATTTGAAGGTGGCTCCCTTCCAGCTTCAGCCTAACTCTTATGCCATCCTGGTGAGCCTCTTTGTTATCTTCCAGAGGAGGTACGGGCGTCCTCCTTCTAACCGGGAAATCCGATATCTGTACAACCCGAGAGGCTATAAGAAGGGGTCTCCGTATATTAGCCTGGAAGCGGCCGTGCCCTTTAAACCAGTCCTGGACTTATATTCCAAGTTTACCATGTTCAAGAAAGAGTGGTTTTTCATCAAGGACGATGCTGTTTCTTTCCGCCTTTTCACTTCCGGCTGTAAGATGGATTTCATTTGTACTTTTCATGCTTTGACTGTAGTGTTTTTTCTGACATGCTTCTATTTCTGGCTAGCGACAGGTGGTATTGCAGTAGTGGAGGACGATTCCTTAGTGCGAATGGCTGCTGAACTAAAGGCTATTCCGGCACGGGACCGGTCGGCCTCTTTCTTGATCAGGAACGCAACCCTCTTGGAGTATAATTTGATCTTACCGCACCAGTCTGTGGTTAAGCAAAGGGATACGGCTGAGGAGAGGGCTGCTAAAGCTAAGGAGGGGGCTACGGTAAAGAGCGGTAAGAGGGAGCCTTTTGCAGAGCGTCCCGTGGTCGGGGGGAAGAAACTGAAGAAGTCTGATGGCCCTTCTCCAAGTACTTGCCCGACTGTCCCGGAGGAGGAAGGTGTAGAAGAGGAGGAAGGAGGCGAAGTTGGAGAAAGGTCGGAGGGTGGAGGAGATGGCGACGGTCAAGGTGGTAGTGGTGTTGCTGTTCTAACCTCTGAACAAGACCTCGAACTGGATGAGGCTCTCCGTCGGGCCTTCGGGGAGTCGGAGGGAGAGTCGGAAACGGAGAAGGGAACGGAGAAGGCAAAGGAAACCGGCAAAGCTGTGGCTGGCACTGACCCATCCTCTAAGGGTTCCTCAGCTAGGGTGATTCCGGCGATGCAAGGTGAACTTTTGTCTTCTGCCGATTCCATTTTCGATAGGGACTTAGAAATTTTTTACGGTTCACTTCCGTCCTGGGGTGAGATCCAGGACTCATTGCAGTATCCCACTCCTCCGCCGGGTTTGTATAATAGATGTGTCTTCCCACTTTTCTTTCTTTTTAACTTAGCACATTTTTTGAACTGTGGATTATTGTATGTTCGTAACACTTGTTCTTTATTCCAGGGGCAGGCCAGGCGGTTAAAACGTCGGATGTTCGACACCGCCTTAAACAATTTAAGTCGAGGAGAGCTTCCGCGAAACCTTCTACTGATCGCACTGGGGATGTAGTCAGTTACCGCCCTCTTCTTGGGGTCATCGAAGAGGGCATTCAGAAAAGGAAGCGGAGCCGTTCCTTATTTGAGTCGTCCCCTGGTTCACAGCCTCCTATTCAGCCTCCTTGTGATACTACGGAGGAGAGCACGGAGCCCGGACCCCCTCCTCCTCCTTCCAAGAGTCCTACTGTCATTCGTATAAGGCGTCCCGATGTGCCTCGCCCCGTGCCTCGTAACCCTTTTGCCGGTCATCCTGATTTAGACCCAAGCTTTCAGGACATTTCATTCGATGAGACCACGGGCGAGCACCTCCTTCCCCGCAACCCCATGGTAAGAGTGCTGGACGAGGCCAAATCTTTAGATCTTGATTTACTTACTACACGGGTAGTCACCATGGGGGATGAGGCCAAGGCTAATATTGACCGGGTGGCCGCAGAGACCAAGAAGTTAATGGAACATCATGCTAAGTTGGTCAAGGCCGGGGAAGAGATCGGGAGTGCTAACATTCGGTTGAGGTTAAAGGTTGCCGATCAGGCCAAGCAGCTCGCCGACCAAGCCATCCAGATTTCCCAGCATGAGGAAGCCTCCAAGCGGCTGAAAGAGACCATGGAGAAGGCCAGTAGGGCGGAATTACGGAAGATGGAGGTCGCTTGCAGGGAACGGATTAACATAGCTATCACAACGGTGGATGAGGTTCGAAATGCGGATCTCGAGCGGGTAGAGGAGTTGTCAGGGAGGCTCGAGGCTGCGGAGATGGCTCAGGCCGAGTTGAAGGAGGAGATGGAGGAGATGAGGAGGTCCCTCAAGTTGAAGGAGGAGGAAATGAGGAGGTCACTCCAGGCTGACTGCTTGAGATACCAATCAGAGAGGGACGTCGCCGTCGCCAAGTTGCAAGCTTCCGAGGCCCGGGTGAGGGAGTTTGAGGAAAACGAGGGGATGATGGATGAGATGCTGCAGGATATGTACTTCCACACTTGGAAGGAGGGCGGCTTGTCTTGGATGGACGATTACCCTCGGGTCATGGCCAAGGTGTATCTCCAGGCCTTAGAGGAGGCCAGGGTGAACGCGGGTAAGGAAGGCGGAGAGGCTTTCAACTTGAATGCGGTTACTGCTCAGTTCTCAAAGAAGGAGCAAGCGGCGGTGAAAGAGGGGATGCGGCTGCTTGCTGCAGAGGAAGCGGGCGTGCAGTTGGATGATGAGGATCAAGCGGCGGATGCTGGTGAGTTATTCTTCTTCCCTTTCTTTTCTTCCTGTGTTTCCATAACTTGGTTGTTCGTTTAATGAATTCCTCTTCCGAATTGGACAGGCGGGACTTCTGATCCACATGCTGGGGGCTCTGATCCTGCGGCTAAGTAGACTGGGGGAGTTGGTGATGGAGTGTGGATGCACCTGCCATCTTTTTGTTTCTTTTTTATCACTGTTTATGTTAGTCTTTGATATGCAACTGTAATAAAATTATTTGCAAAGAATAACTTCGTGTGATCTTATAATATAAGCTGATTTTGTCATGTTTAAATGTTGTTGCTATCTTTATGTGCTGTGTGAGAAGTATAATTATGTATATGCCTGTGATTCTAGTTGTGTTTGATGTTAAGTTTTTGCTTGAAATATAATTTCACGTTTTGCAATGTCAGTGTATGAATAAGCTATAGTTACGCATTTATGTACAAGAGAAGAGAGTACCGCCCTTTATGTTTTATTCGCAGGCGGTAGCTTTGAGTGTCTTGTGTAACTGTTCACGGGTATAGCTGAGCACCCTGCCACCTAGTACGCAGGCTTAGAGCCTCATGAGTGAATGCTTCCTATTCGGTTTCCTGTACTTTAGAGTTTGTTATACAGGATAGGAGAAAAATATTTAAATGGAATGGAAATATAGTAAAAGTAAAACTTCCAATCACGGAAGGCCGTCGATGTGCTTAAGTTCGTGGCAAACGGGTTTTGTAGTCACTTTCCCTAGCTGTGGGTCTTGGAGACATTTGTCACCCATCTTACGCCTCCGCGGGGAGTTTTCTTTTTTACCACAGCCGCACTTAAGACACATCGGAGCCGAGATCGCGCACGGTAACTACCCGAACCATTATGGTCCGTAATCGTGGGTATTATTCGATTTACCGTGGCCGGCTAGCGTGGATGCCGTTGGCCGTGAACTACCCCTGGCTGGCCACACCTTATGTTGGGGCTTAAAGTAGGTTCACAGTTGCCGGCGAGCCGAACGCCGTAATGAGCTGCCATCGGCTATAGTCGGCCTTTATGATGACTTATAATCGGCTCATTACAGTTGGCTTTGAGGGCAGGCGCGCAATGAGTTAACCCGCAGCAGAGGGATGCTGGAGCAAAAGTGTCTCATTGGCGAGTGCATAGAATCGTAGCGTACCTGTTAGGCCTAGTCCAGATGAGGCCGTGGTGCGTCTTGAGGGGAGATGCCATAGGATTTTGTTCAACAGAAAGGGATAAAACTTAACGAGCAGCAAAGACATAAAGGAACAAGTTAAAAAGAGACAAGATTTTTTAAAGTGGTTCGGCACGGAAATGCCTACGTCCACTGATTCTCTTTGTTAATTCACTTCATATGGGCAGTACAAGTTAAGAAAAGTATCGACGGAGGTGTCGGATGTTCCATGCCCTCTGGAACACCTATCCGTCCACTGTTGACAAAATGTAAGCTCTGTTGTGGAGATCTTTATGAATTACATATGGTCCGTCCCAGATGGGGTCCAGTGCCCCGGGGCGCGGAAAGATTCGCCTGAGGACAAGATCTCCTTCTTGTAAGCTGCGATGCTTGACTTTGGAATTGTATTGTGCTGCCACTTTTTGTTTGTGAGCTGCTGCTTTGAGTGCTGCATCGTTTCTCCTTTCCTCGATCAGATCCAAAGACATGAGGAGGAGTTCTTCGTTTTCCTCTGGGTTGTAGTGGATCCTACGGTGGGAAGGCACAATAGTCTCAACTGGGAGCATTGCCTCTGATCCATATGCCAAAGAGAAAGGAGTTTGTCCCGTTGATGTTCTGAAAGATGTGCGGTATGCCCATAGTGCCGTAGGAAGTTCGTCCACCCAAGCGCCTTTTGACTTTTCAAGTTTCTTCTTGATTAGGGTTTTGAGAATTTTGTTGACAGCTTCAACTTGTCCGTTTGCCTGAGGGTAAGCTACTGATGAGAAGCTTTTATGAATCCCATGCTCTTGGCACCAGTCGGCAAATTCTTCGCTGTCAAACTGGAGTCCGTTGTCGGATACGATCTTGAGTGGGACTCCATACCTGCACAGAATGTTTTTGATCAAGAAGTTGATAACTTTTGCTGAAGATATTTTATTTAAAGGTTCCGCTTCCACCCATTTGGTGAAATAATCGACTGCCACTATAGCATATCTGGCTCCGCCTCGGCCCGTTGGCAGTTCGCCAATTAAGTCAATTCCCCATACAGCAAAGGGCCAAGGGCTAGTCATTTGAGTAATTTCGTTTGTGGGCCGTCGAGGAATCTTGGCGAACTTCTGACATCTGTCGCATTTCTTAACGAAGTCTAGGGCATCTTTGTTTAGTGTGGGCCAGTAATATCCATATCGGAGTATCTTTCTTGCCAAAGTCTGTCCTCCAGTGTGATCTCCGCATTCTCCCTGATGAATGTTTGTTAATATCTCCTTGGCTTCCCTTCCGGCGACGCATCTTAATAAGGGGCTAGAGAAGCCACGCCGGTAGAGGATGCCTTCTTGTATTGTGTAGTGGGGAACTTTCCTCAAGATCTTCTTGGCTTCGTCACGCCTGTCGGGTAGTATGCCATCTTGCAAATATTTCCGGATAGGAGTCATCCAGGTTCCTTCTTCGATTGCAGTTATCAGATTCACTTGTTCGAAACTCGGGGCTAGCTGCCTTGAGATTGCTAGTGCTCCGGAAATGGTGATGTTCTTCATACTAGCTTGCTTTGCAAGTTCATCTGCCTCTTGGTTTTCTTCTCGAGGAATGTGTTTGATTAGATAATGGTCCAATCGATCGAGCAACAGTCTGGTTTTCTTTAGGTATGCTGTGAGTCGTTCTCCTCGAGTCTGGAATTCTCCTAGTACCTGGTTTACGATAAGCTGAGAATCACTATGAATACATAAGGAATTGATTCCAATTTCTAGGGCCAGTTCCAATCCCGCTATTACTGCTTCATATTCAGCATCGTTGTTAGTGGCCGTGAACTCCAATCTTAATGCATAGTACAACTTTCTTCCCCTGGGGGTGATGATCACAATACCTGCCCCCGAGCCTTGTTCGTTCGATGCTCCGTCTACAAAGAGGTTCCACTTGATGTTTTTTGCTACTTCGGATTGTTCCTTGCCTTCGTTGGTAGTGAATTCGGCAATGAAATCAGTCATGGCTTGTCCTTTGATAGCGGTGCGGGGATGGTAGGTGATATCATACTGACTTAGTTCGATGCACCATTTGAGGAGTCGCCCAGAAGTGTCAGGACGATGGAGCACTTGTCTTAGTGGTTGATCGGTTAGAACCCTGATGGAGTGAGACTGGAAGTAGTGTCGCAGTTTTCGTGACGCGATCAATAAACAATATGCTAATTTCTCAAGTTTAGGATATCTGGCTTCTGCCCCTGTAAATCTCTTACTTACAAAGTAAACCGGGCGTTGTGTGCGGTCTTCTTCTCTTACCAAGGCGGCGCTTTAGAGCATGAGATGATACAGCGAGGTATAGGTATAACACTTCACCTTCATTTGGAGTTGAGAGTACTGGTGGTCTCTGAAGGTGTTCGATTAGGTTGAGGAAGGCTTTTAAGCATTCGTCGGTCCACTCGAACCTCCCTTTGTCTTTCTTGAGTGCTTCGAAGAAAGGGACACACTTGTCAGTTGCCTTGGAAATGAATCTGCTTAGGGCGGCCACCTTTCCGTTTAGGCTCTGCATTTCTTTTCGAGTGGAAGGTATCCTTATTTCTTTTAAAGCCCGGATTTGTTCAGGGTTTGCTTCGATTCCTCTGGCGTGGACGATGAATCCTAAGAATTTTCCCGATGATACTCCGAAGGAGCACTTTAGAGGATTCAGCTTCATTCCATATCGGCGAAGTACCTGAAACATATCGTCCAGATGGCTTACATGGTCGTTGGCTTTCCTGGACTTTACCAACATGTCATCCACATATACTTCCATAGTTCGTCCTATCAGTTCTGCGAACATTTTGTTGACGAGGCGTTGATAGGTAGCTCCAGCATTTTTGAGTCCAAAAGGCATGACTTTGTAACAATATAATCCGCGGTCGGTGATGAAGCTAGTGTGGTCCTGATCGGGGGCGTGCATGGGGATCTGGTTATATCCGGAGTATGCATCCATAAAAGATAGGAGTTCGTGCCCAGCTGTGCTGTCTACGAGTTGGTCAATTCGGGGAAGTGGGAAGCAGTCTTTCGGGCAAGCGTCATTCAGATTGGAGAAGTCAATACATGTTCGCCACTTTCCATTGGCCTTTTTTACTAGCACTGGGTTAGCGATCCATTCTGGGTAGATGGCTTCCCGTATGAAGCCATTAGCAAGTAGATTTTTTACTTCCTCATCAAGGGCTGTTGATCGCTCTGCCCCCATGCTCCTCTTTTTCTGCTTTACTGGTACCTTGGTGGGATCGATGTTCAACATGTGGCATGCTATGTCTGGGGAGATTCCTGTCATATCGGCATGGGTCCACGCAAATACATCTAAGTTGTGGCGGAGAAAGTCAATGAGTTGATCCTTCAATTCCGTTTTCAGCTGAGATCTGATTTTTAATAGTCTACTTGAATCATGCTTATCTACCGATACGAATTCCATAGCCTCTGCAGGCTCGGCGGTAGCCTCCTCCTCTTTATCCCTGGGGTCTAGTTCATTGAAGGGATCGCTTGTGTATCGAAGAGGAGGGGCTTTCTTTAGTTGCTATGCCTCAAAGCTTTTCATGCAGAGAGTGGTCTCTGCATCTTTTCCTTTATTCTTTCTGCGGTTATTGCGGAGTTCAGTTACGTAGTAGTCTCGGGCAGCATCTTGATCTCCTTCTACTTCTCCTACTCCGTTGTCTGTTGGAAATTTCATTTTCAGGCACCAGGGGGCTAATACAATCTGAAAGTCAGACAAGGCTGGTCTTCCCAAGAAAGCGTTGTAAGCCGAGTGGTTTTCTATTAGTACGAACGTTTGTTTTCGCACAACGGAGCGAGGATGACTTCCTATTTCGACGAAGAGGTCAAGTTGCCCGAGGGGCATTTTTGCATCTCCAGTGAAACCGTGCAGTGGTTTGTCACAGGGGGATACATCCTTCATTGACAACTTCATTTTGTCGAAAGCATGTTTGAACAGGATATTTACGGAGCTTCCCGTGTCTATTAGAATCCGAAAAATTTTAGCTGGACCGAACCAGGCAGAGATGACTATGGGATCCATATGTGGGTACTGTCTTCCTTCCAAATCACGCCTACTGAATACAATGTCATCGTTTTCTTTTTGTTTCGGGTGGCGTTCCTCCGTAATGGAGTTAACACATCCTTCGGCATTTCTAAGCGACTTGCCGTACCTTTCCATCTCTGCCCAACTTCTGTCGGCGATGTGTGGTCCTCCTGAGATGGTAAGGACCACTATCTTCTCTTGACTAGAGCCACTGGTGTTGTGATTGTTGCGATTCCCTCCGCCTACTTCTGGGAGGGGTTGCTTTGAGTTCTCATTGGCAGGAGTTGGAGTCCTGTTCTGACCTTTCACATAACGTTCCAGTCTTCTTCTTCTAATGTGTTCTTCGATCAAGTCCCGAAGATGGTGGCATTCATTGGTGTCATGTCCGTGGGATTCGTGGAAGCGACAGAACTTTCCGGACTTGAGTGCGTTATCTGATTCTTTCTTGTGCGGGGGGCGCTTGTATCCGAGTTCGCCCTGAGTGGCTAGGTAGATGTTTTCGATTGTTTCATTCAAAGGAGTGTAGGAGTCAAATCTTGGCCCTGGTCGATATTGGCGCTTTTCAACCTTTCTGCCCCCAGCATTGTCTCTAGATTCATTTCTTCGAGCGTCCTTAGCTGCAGCGGGAACCTTGTCCTGAACTGTCTTACCTTGTTGTCCTGATTGCCTTTCTGTAGCAGCGTCTTCAAGTCTCATATACTTTCCAGCTTCATGGAAGAAATCAGGCAAGGTAGCTGGTTTTTCCTTAGTTAACCTTCTGGCAAACTTGGTGTCTGGATGTACACCACTACAGAGGGCCATTAGAGTGAGTTTTTCATCGGCATCTTGAACTGCTGCCGCTGCGGCGTTGAACCGCGTTAGATATTGTTGCAGCGTCTCTCCGGATTTCTGTTTGACATTGGATAGAGAATAAGCATCCTTGGGTTGTTCCACATGGATGCGGAACTGGCTAATAAACCTTTCTTTCAACATCACCCATGAGCTGATGGATGCCTGGGGTAGATGGCAGAACCAGGAGGTAGCTAGATCTGCTAGGAACAGCGGAAAGCACTTGCATAATACTCCTTCTGTTGCTCCACTCATGAGCATATGCTGGGTGTATCTCTGTAAATGTACGATGGGGTCGGAAGTTCCTTTGTAAGGCTCCATGGTTGGCATTTTCCATTCCCGGGGAGTAATGGCAGTTTCGATATTTCGGGTAAAGGGGCTGGTGACCCTAGCGCCTATTCCTCGGTCCCTTTGCTCCCGTTGTACACATTCTCTGAATAATTGTGCCATTCGTTCGTCAGAATTTGGAGCGGACAAAAATGAGCTTGGCTCTTCCCTGCGGGATCTATCGTGTCCAGATGACCTGTAGGGATGGTACAGTCTATCATTTCTAGTATTATCCAGTGGTTGTCTTTGGCTGCCTGGACGCATGCTAGGACCAGCTACAGTTGCCCCCTGCCTTGATCTTCCCCTGTGGGGTTCTGTCTCAAGCACATCCATGGGGTCAACTTCGGGCTGGGTTCTAGCTCGGCTCCGTTCAGCGGGGTTTCTATGATTAGGTGGCATGACTGGCTCAGCTACATCCGACCCTCGCCTGGTGCCTCCCCCGCTGGGTTCGGTTCCAAGGGCTTCCTCGAGTCGGAATTCGGGCTGAGTCCGGGCGCGGCCCCTATCATTGTTGTTCCTGTTGATAGCTTCTTCGAAGAGTGAAGACCTTTGTTGCCTCCGGGATCCTCCGGATTGGGACTCACCCCATGATTCAGTGTTGCGGTTGGACTCTTCAGCATCCCTTAAGCGTGACATGAGTTGGTCCACCAAAGTTTCTTGTTGGGATGTGAAGCGGTTAGTTACTTCAGCTACAACCCTGTCCAGATCTGCCCTAGTGATTGGTTGTTCCGTTGCGGGACCAGTTGGATTTTCCTGATTTTCATCTGGTACTGCTGTTGAAGTGGGCTGATCTGTGATTGCTGGATCTGGAAGGCTTCTAGTTGCGATGTTCTTTCCTTTGTTAATATCCCTTCTCTGTTTGGAAGGCATAATTTCTAAGCAACGAGTGATGTTGTTAGGAAGAAGGTTGAGTGGGAGAAGATGAAGTTTGAGTTAAACTCTCAGTGAAAGCACCAAAAATGTTTGCACAAAAAATGGACAAACACCTCCAAGTCGTATTATTTAGTTGATTATATGTGATTTTATATGATTTTAGATGAGTATGTAAATATAAAAGAAGTAGGGGCTGAAATGTAAAGACACACAGATTTATAGTGGTTCGGCCAGAATGTGCCTACGTCCACTTTATATGTTATTATCTTCTTTCTTTCAGGTTACAAGTACAATGCTTTGTATACAAGCGTATGAAAGTAGTTTGAAAGTTCCTTCCTTGCTTGAGCTCTCAAACTTGTCTGCCATTGTTGTACCCCTGCCCCTCTATTTATAGAATGAGGTACGGGGCAGGGGGTCTTGGAAGTATATAGCTGCTGGCGGGCCTGGACTGGAGCAATCTGGCCTGGTAGCATTCTAGTTCGGCGAGCTTCATTCGGTGGTGAGTTTGGACCGGTGGTGCCTGGTCCGGCTATGGTGGTCCGGTGATGGGTGGATATGTACCATTCGGTAATGGGTTTACATGGAGTTGGTTCGGTCTTGGAGGTGAGTTGGTTCGGTGCTCATCTGGGCCGGATGGGTACTTGGATTGCCGAATGGGTCTACACAGGGGATGCCGAATGTGACATAGCCGAACGAGCTATAGGATGGATTTTGCCGAATGGAGGTTGCCATGCTCTGCCGAATGAGGCTCTTATTTGTGAATGCCGAGTGGACTGTGGTTTTTTACGGAATGAAATGCAAGATGTGAACATGAGTGATACTGACGCTTCCTGGTCTTGAGATCCTCTGGGTGAGAATTCGCCCAACAGTAATCGGTTGAGAATGGATAGAAATTTAATCTGTAATTATTACAGTAATTTAGAATTTAGTTGAAATTGGAAATTTATCTACGTATTTGGAAATTTATGGAATTGTGAATATATATATATGGAAATTTAAATGAAGCATCTAATTATACATGTGTGAATACGCTTAAAATGCAATGTAAATGTTGAGAAAGAAATAATTTAATCCGTAACGTGTATAATTAATATCCTTTTGGGACCACTTCTGTTTGCACGTTAAAATTCGTGCACACCTATCCTGTTGCGATCTATCTATAAATATGCTGTGATAAACCCTAGCCTCCTTTCTATTGTCAACTGGCTGTACGTTCATTTTTCTTCATCTCTTTCTTTTCCTCAATGGTTACAAAACCTAATCTATCTACAATTCAAATTTTCTAATAAAATTCAAACTCTCCACAAAAATTCCAGAAAATTTATGATAAAGTTCTCGAGACACGTAATCTGCTGGTACAATTCGTTTTCTGTTTTGGATATTCGTTTGACCAGAAAAAAATTCGACGATGTGCTGTAGCTTTTAGCTGACGTGGCCATTGAAGTTAAGTGGGTTTTGTTTTATTTTATTTTATTTTATTTTTATTTTTGTTTTCAAATCGTTTAAAATGAATATTTTTTTCATACGTTCTCCGATTCACGCGAAATTTCTTTTGTTAGGATCGTAATTTAATTCCAGATCCATTGACGCTGGTTTGGACAAATTCTGAGACCGTCGAAATTTTGGGTTTAAATCGAATTTAAATTCAAAAGGTGAGTGTTTTAACCCACTCACAACTTCTAAAAGTTTTTATGTTTGTTAAATTCATTTTTAGATATGAGTAGAAATTTATTTACAACTATTTGGCATGTTTATTCATCATATCTGTTAATTTGCATTTATTTAGTTTAACTGTTAATGTAGTTTATTTATTTCATATTAATTGACCGTTAGAATTTATTTATTTGCATATAAACTGCTAGTTAACAGTTATAAAATTTATTACTGAATATAAACTGTTAGTTTAATAGTTATTAAATTCATTTTTAATATAACTGACAGTTATTACCTGTTTATATTATCAGAGATATATTGATATTGTTTATTTTGGATGATGATTGTGATTTGGATGATGGATGATGTTTATAAATGGATGTTTTATTTTAAATTTCAAGTCATCATGCATATTTCATTCGGGATTGTGGTTTGAAATGATATACAACCGCAAAATTTTATTTTAAATTGCGGATTGAAATGATAAATATCTGTATCACTTGACCATAGGATAGAAAATTATATACAGGCACCGTGGTCTATATATAAATTATTTTAAAGTGATTTTTATGGTTTGGATGAGATACGGTCATTAAAATTTAGTTTTGATATTTTATAAATATTATTCTTCCATATATATATACATATGAAAGTTAAATTTTGAATTTGAGCTTTGTATAAATCCGTTAAATAAAAATGGAATAAAAAAAATTTAGGAATGGATTTGATAATTTATAATATATGTTAAGTTTGGAAGTTTTAAAAATGTGATCTTTATAAACTGAATTTTTCCTAAATACATTTAAAAAGGAATATTCTAGTATAAAGTAAAATTGAGAAAATATTTAATTACTAGAATTGGAGTTTTATTTATGGATTTGATGTGAATATTCAAGACTAAATAATAGTACGTTTAATTTGCTGAAAGAATAAATTCCAACTTTAGTTTTGAAATATTAATACTCCAAATGGATATATATATAGAAATTGAAATGGTTTTTGGAACTTGAAAGTGATATTTAAATTATGGTTTAGACCTTAAAATAAAGAAATATATTTGTAAAGCCATGGAAATTATTTTTCTTTACAGAGTAACCTTAAAAGTTAAACCATCTATTTTATATGCCGTTGAATATCCAAACCATTCAAGTTAGAAGTTATGGGTTTAAAATATATGAATTTCGAAATATTATGCTTTGAAAGTATAATTCAAATGTTCGGTTTCCAGATATTATAGATTTTAAAGCAGTATGATTTTGGAAAGAATTATATTTGGATAAAATGATATCATATTGTTTTGGGTTTTAAAATGATATCGTACTCATAGTTTTTGAAATGGAAATTTTTATTCTGGTTTTTAAGTATAAACTATTTTAAATGACCGCGGTGTTATAATAACGATGGGTTGGCAAAGAGACCGGGATCGGATATTTGACATACTCTCTGTCGATACCGAAAACCACTTTGACTAACCGTGTACGCGGTGGAGATTCCAGAATGAAGTAGGTTGGTGGTGGCGTTTCCTGTAAGGTAAATACGTGGACCCGACTCCCGTGAGTTGGCATAAGGTGGCTAAAACAGGAGCTATTCCCAGGCCAATGAGGTCATTCCTCTGATCGGACACTCCTCTTCGATATTATACTATGACTTTGGATTGATTCAGTGGCCACTTTTATTTTGATTTTGGGGATTTTGTTCGAGGTGAGCGGTAACTGCGGCTACGCGTTTCCATCAGCCTGGGTCCGCAATTGGTATATCTACCCTGGCATTGCCTAGTTGTGCCGTGTCACCTACCATACCGAGCCTTGTATGAGTTTGGATTTCTCCCGTAGCCCGTGTGGTATCCTCTGGTGGCTTCCCGATCAGGAGGGACTATGATATTGGATGGACTACTGGGACTATTACGTGTTAAGGGGAATATTGGGTCACTCCTTAATGCTATTAAAAAGTATGTTTATTTTATAAATAGACACTATTATAATAGCGCAATATACTACATAGTAAATAGTTTAACGGATCCTTAGGAGATGTAAATCCTGAGCATCTTTTGAGTTACTGCACTCATATTTATTTCTGTTAATTTAACTCACATAAGATCTTTTAGTTCTGACTCGAGTGTTTTTGTCTTTTCAAATTCGCTCGGGTCAGTCCGAGCGTTTCAGGATTTCAAGATTTAGCTCTGGAGGACGAAGACGAAGATTTATAATATTATTATTTATACTAGTGCACTACACACTGTTCCACTGCATTGTTATTGGTATGTGTAACTCTGATATGTATTATATAAATGGTTTTGTAAACAGATTTATAAACTGTATATTTGATTATTATATTTTATCCTTCCGCTGTGAGATTCTGTTTAGTTTTTTTCTTCTCTTTTTTTTTCTTATTTACCCCATAACAATTCGCCCTTCCGTATGGTTTGAATTGGCACGTGTGTCGTTTTAAATCGTGCGAAAAGGCGGGATGTTACAAGGACTAATCACTACTAATCCTAGGGGTGATTCCCAATAGGATGTAGTAGAAGAAGTGCCTTCGAATTGCCCTATGCTTGGACAACTTGTATGGGTGAATGTATGACATTGCATTTCTAAGACCACGTACATTGGTTTTTACAAACGTACTTTTGTTTGATGGTGTAGGAAGTAACCCCTCTTATACTTAACACCATTCTCTGAGACGTACGAGCTCAGAGGTTGTACTTTTGTGAAAATCAATTAGTGTGTTGTTGGAAATGGAAATGTGGTATTTAAAGTAGGATTTGTTCTATGAAAGGTAAAACGTTACCTTAAGCCTCACACATCAGGAATGACAAAGACATATTAGATGCGATAAGGCTAGGTGGGTCACTTCCATTAGGATATGGTCATCACCTTTCTAGATTACCCTATATATTTCGGGTTTGTTGTGTATGCTGTAGCCATGGATAGGTCGAGAACAACTAGGGTGATGGCACATTCGGTACTATCTATGGTAGAGATAGGTCGGTTCTGTGTTGGTAGAGATTGGAGCCTCAGGTGCATCCCTCTAGAGATGTACCGTCGAAAGGTAGTCTCTTACCTTGTCATTGTACGTAATCCGTTCTCTAATACTAGCCTCTACGGTTTTAGTTGTAGAACCTACTATGCTGGAATTTAATTAATGTAACAATTTTGGCTATGATTAATATGTTATTTGGAAGGGTTTTCAAAGAATGTCATTAAAAATTCCCTGATTTTTTGTAGCAAATGTTTTGGTCGTCATATGGTAAAAAATCATTCGTATTTATATGCGGCATAGTCTTATGAGATACCCTTTGTTTTCAAAAATATCTGTGTTTTAAATTTTCTCACACCGGTCCCATAACTGACCCGGAGTTTATTTTCTTTTCCCCTAAACTTTGGATGCCCTGTTTTTCTAGGCAGCTAAGTAGTTCAGGTCTAGGTTGGAACATTTTAGGGGTCCTGGAGCAGGAGCTGGGTTTTCCTCTGTAGATAGTTATCCATTTCCATTGCATTTCTTTACTGTTTGTATTCAATACTAGCAGGAACAGAGATTTATAACTATTTAGGTGAGATTAGGATAAATTCTGATGTATGTATTTGAAATTTCTAGTGTAAAGATTATATATTGAAATAATATATGTTATTCCATTTGTGTAAGATTCTGTTCCGTCTTCTTTTTGTTTTTCGTCTTACCCTTATTCGATCGATATTTCCGACACTTGGATTTGCAGCACATGAATATCGAGGACGTATTAGTGTCGATCTTTAAGGGTTGAAAAGGGAGTCGTCACACTGATGGTTCCTTTGAGGTGGATCTGCAACACCCGCCTAATCTCCAATAATATGGCCATCCGTAACACGTCCAAAAGACAAACTAGCAACATCCCACTAGAGTTGTCCACCATAACCCGCATTTGATGGTTCAGTACCAGTCCATAATCCTTGGTTGTGGCTTTGGACCAGCTTTTGTTTTAATCTCCTAGCATCTTTCCTTAGCATTTTTGCTTTCTGTCCCTCTGCCTCTGCTTCGATGATGAAGAACCATCTGATTCTGAATCAGAAGGTGTTATATCCCTCCTGTTTCTCCTATGAATGTTTTTTAGTGGATTCAACAAGTCTAAACTCTGCTTTATCTGTGCATTTAACCCATTGCAACTTTCCTGTAGCTTGTCCTTCATCTATTTCTTCGTGGGTTCATGTTAACCCTAAGGACTATATCAGAAAGGTTCTAAAATGTGAGAAATGTGGATTACAGATCTTAAGGCTGAAATAACACTAGAAGGGGGGGTGAATAGTGTTTTGTGGATTTTCTAAATCTTTTTGAAACTTATGTAATTTAATTACCAACAAATTGCAATTCACAGAAACAAATATAATCATAGAATTAGACGCAGATACAATTACTAAATAATAGCAGTAAAGGAAAGAACACACCAGGATTTTATACTGGTTCGGAGTTACCCTACATCCAGTCCTATACAATCGTACAGATTTCTTATCAAAATAATCTCCCAGATTACATTCTCGATTTCAAGGCTATGAGGTACACCCTCATGTATTCAAGTTCAGGGCAACTCTCTTGATTTAACCAGGCTATAAGATCACCTAATTGATTTCGGAGCTACAATCACACCTAATTGATTTCAAGGCTCAACTGCACCTTGTACACAACAGTTTGACTTACAAAAGATCCTATAACCCTGAATAGCACTGAGATCTTATGGAGAGAGTGACAGATAATCAAACAAGAGACCACATGAGTTTGCGACCTTTTACTACATGAGCATGCCATCCCCTGGTCATTTGCGACCTTTTACTACACGAGCATGCCATCCCCCGGTCGTTTGCGACCTTTATCCGAGGTACCTCTAATCCAACAACCACAAAGCAATCACAAAGAAATAGATTTGCAATGACCACATGAGTGAAGTATCTGGGCTCCATACCATGATACCACCCTTTTCCAGAAGGGAATGACACACCCTAAAGGGAGCGACCCTCATAACCTTGCCGCATCATTCCTATTTCGACCATTTCCGAGGTGTGAGGTCCTGATGCAGTCTCGTCCACAAAGCTACGCCTTATACAAAAGCCATGCTTTGATCAACAAATGATACACAGCAGCACTCGGCATGCCACACTACCAAATTGGGAGTATATCACTGATAACTATCAACTACATAACCTCTGAGCTCGTATGTCTCAGAGAAGGGTGTTAGGCGAAGAGAATAAATTCTCCGCCACCAAACAGAAATGTATTTGATAAAGATCAGTTTTATATCTCAAAGTGTAATGTCATACATGCAACCATACAAGTCTGTTCCGGGTTCAAACAGAACCGAAGGCACTTTCGAAGAAGCCCTTGCAAATCCGGGCATCCATAATTCCGTTCGGACTCCCCATTACATATTAAGAACTCTATACCGGAGCAACTCAGTGCAGAGTCAATCGACAGGTTATCCTATCGTTCTCGAAATCACCCGGTCTTCACCATCGGTCTTCAATGCTATCGTCATATCACTATTCGGAATGGGTTAAATGACACAAGGTCCTCTCCTGGCTAAACCGAACAGTGAGCGCAATTTTTTAAAAACATATGGATATTGGAATTTCAGTTAAGTCACAACTTTTAAAAACCCAAAAATCTTTCTTCAAATGGTTTAAAACAAATTATCATTTCAAATCTTTTAACAAAAAGATTCATTTCACAAAGTTCACCTAGTTTCACAAAGATCCATTCATGGATTTTCAAAACAATTTTCATTTCAATTGGATTAACTCATCCAATCTTTAAATTAAGATTTAACTTATAGCTTTCAAACCCATTTCCAAAGATTTATTCATAACTTGGAAAACCATTTTCATTTTAGACTTGAAATCCTTTTAACATAAATTGGAATTTCATTTCTTATGTGAAAGCTTTTATTATTTGAAAACAAATAGTTTTTTTTATTTAGGAAAAATCTGATTTCTTTTATACAAGTTAAAAATCTTTGGGTTAAATTCAAAGTCCCAAAACGCACTTTAAAAATGGTTTAAAACCCATATAAACACATTTATAACTCGTATAAACTTTTAAACCATAATTTCCAAATTAGAATTCAAATTCGAATTATTTAAATTTCAAAACTTTATTAAGTTATTCAAAATAACTTTTGTCTTTGAGACTTCTTTTCAAAATCTTTTTACTTTAAACCCAATCCATTTCCAAAACCATTTGGATTCAAAAATTCAATTTTTAAAACAATTTCAAAAATCTGTGACTTAACCAATTTCCACGTGCAATCCATATTTGTGTGTGTATAAGTGTGGTCCAGGGATTTTACACAATAAAGTGCAACCTCATCAATCAGCACAGATTCAAATACAACAATATATTTGATAAGCGTTATAAGCTATAACGCTTATCTTTCATTCACAGATCACAGATATATATCACAAATAATAAATTACATTAACCCAGCTTAAATCAAAACAGAGCATCATAATCAGGGATATCAAACAATTCAATCATCCAATAGAATCCAAACATTCATAGGTAAGATCAGTTGATTGTCTGATTAACTCAAATCAGATTAATTACTTATGAATTACTAAACCTAGTTAATTAACATTACAAATCATTTTGATTAATTATTCTTTAGTCATTTATTAATTAACCATTAATAATAAATCAATGAACCTTTAATTATTTAATTCACTATTTAATTAATTATCTTTAATTACCTTAATTAATTAACTACCACTGAAATAATTATCCTTAATTAATTACGATAAGTGACTATCCCTAATCTTAATCAATATTAATCACTTGATTAATCCACCTTTAATCATTAATTAATTACTTTTAATTAAGTAATTATCTTTAAGCAATTAATTGATTTCGTTAATTAATTTTCATTAATTAATTACATTAATTAATTAATCCTTAATTATAAATTAATTAACCTTATATTAATAAACCAGTTAACCTTTAATCATTAAATAATTAACCCTTAATTATTCATTAATTAATTATCCTAATAAATTACATTAATTAATTCTTAATTAATTATCATTTAATAAATTATTCTTAATTAATTACAACAAGTGATTATCCTAATCACTTTCATTAATTAGTCTTATAAATTAATTTATCCTCAAATTAATTACCTTAAGTAATTAATCACATTAATTAATTATTCTTTAAATAAATTACAATAAGTGATTATTCTTAATCACTTAATAATCTTTAACCATTAATTATTCACCCTTAATTTCTTATATTAAGTAATTATTTTAAGTGATTAATTATCTTTAATTACTTTCCATTTATTAATCTCAACTAATTATCTCTCAATACTGTAAATAATTAATCCTTTATTTCATTACATCATCTTTGAACAAAAAAGTCTCATTAAACAAACTTTTGAAATTAATTCATCATTAACCATAAATTAATTTAGACCTTTAAGTTAATTCACTTCTTAACTAAGCTATAATTTTTTCTTTATTTCAAATAAACTTAAGAAAACAAAACTTCATCAATCTAAAATAATTAATTTTAAACCTTCAACTAGTTTCAAAAACTGAACAAAGCAATTATTTTAAAGAATTAGTTAACAATCATTTTGAAACCTTAAACTTTTGCTTTAAAGTTTACTGATAATATACTTACCCGAGCCAGAAACCGATTTCCCCCGTGTCTTACCTGAGCCACCATTTTTTTTGTAATTTAACTTTGCTTTAAATTTTTAATGTGCTGCCATCACGTATAAGCCAAAGAAATCACTCGAGCCACCTCTTCATTTCCTCGAGATCAACTCGAGACTAACTCCATCTTCTTCCTTCAAAATTCTTGATACACACACATACACACGTATTCACGTGTACAACCCAACGAAGCAACTCCGACCACTTAAGCCGTCACCAACACGTCATTGACGACTCACCCATAGGCTACGATCACCCAAGTTGATGAACTTCGACCAAAATTTGAAATCGAACAACCGAACCCCATAAACATAAAAACAGGTCAACAGAAATGCCTCGTTCCACCACCGTAGATCACCTGCAACCACACCGTCGCGTTCAGACACTCGCCACAGCCTCCTCCTCCTTTTCCCCCCGGACCGATCGAATATTGATCACCTTCGACTGTGAATTTTTCCTTTGAACTTCGACGATCAAAACCATGCCCTAAACCCTATTTCTTCAAACCCAAGATTATTTTATTATCTAAAAAATTTCATACAATTTTTCTATCGACCAGCATCACATCATCTATCTTCAGACTCAAACTCGAAGCCCAATCCCGCCTTGATCATCGGAAATCTACGAATTTTTATTTTCGGTTCATCTTAAAATGTGTTGCAAATTACATTATTAAAAATCTTGGGATTTTCATCAATATTCCTGGATTTGTAATACGAATACATTCATACAATCAAAACTTTAAATTCCCATGTATAAATTTGGACCAATTTTAATTCTCTACTATCATTTAGCAATTCACAGAATATTACCAAATGTTTTTATTGGAACCCATTTCTAAAACAATTACCTTATGATTCCAGACAACTTTCATTTATACATCTAAGCTTATAAATGATTGATTACAGAGATTTTGATTTTACTTTTGTTTCTAGCCTGTAACCATAGGAACGGATATACATATATCTGTAAAACAGGCATGCATGTATACATATACAGGGATTCAACTATACTTCAACAAAATTTCACCCATGCAACAATATATATATATATATATATATATATATATTATCACTACTCAGATCAAATTCATGCATCAAGTAAATTAGGATTTTTGCTTGAAAATAAAAAGAGTTTACTCATAGAGAGATGAAGAAAGAAAACTGGAATGTTGGAAATGCTTTTGATCTGCAATGATTTGTTTTTAGTTTGTTTGATATGTTACTTGCTTTTCTTTGCTTAACCTTAACTTGATATTTGATTTGATCTTCTGGTTTTCAGGTTGAAGCTGAAGCTGAAACTTGAACTGCTACTTGTGTGATTGTTTTGATTTTTTAAACTTTGCTTGTTTCTTGAATTTGAACTTGCTTTGCTTCATGCTTTTGAAATCAAATCTGAAACTTGCTTTTCAGATTTGATTGTGAGTTTGAAATGATTTTGTTTGTTTGATGTTTAAAATTTGAAGCTAACAGGTTGTAGCTTCAAGAACACTGCTCAGGCTTTTAAAATTTGATTTTCTTTTAGTTTCTGTTTTCAGTGGTTTGTTTCAATTTTCCAGATTTGTAAAGGATTTTGAATTCTCGTTTTCTCAGATCTGATAATTTTTTTTGAGAAGGATGAAAGCAGCCTGACCTTTCTTTTCTTCTTTTGCATGTTTCCAAAGATTCAATTCAAAAGGAAGAGATTTTCTTGCCACTTGTAAGTTAAGATATGAATCCTTTTACACTTGTCTATATGCATGAATTAATCCTTCTACACTTGTCAAAAATAGTTCGAATTATGTTTTAGCCCTTTAGTTTAATTAGAAAAAAAAATAGTTTGAAACCCTTGTTAAATCTTTATTTATGTTTTATAGTTTCAACCCTCACTTTATTTTAATTTGTAAACATGTTTTTACGTTTTAAACTTTTGTTTGAATTAAGTACTTATGTTTATCTTTTAAACACTTTAAATAGTATTTAAACATAACTTTATATTATATTTCCTATTTAAAAAAATACAATTTTCTTTATAAATCATTGATAAAAGCTTTTAAAGAAATTGACTTAAAAATTAAATTACACAAGTATGTATAGATTATATATATATATATAAGTCTTTAGAATATAAATTTTGACTTTAAACAACTTTTGAAAATTATTCATATTTAATCTTACTTTTATGATTTTCTTTTATTTATTTAGGTGTTATGTTTCAAATATTTATATTTAAACTACTTTATCTATCTTATACATCCTTAAAGAAAAAGGTTTGAAACTAAATCACACTTTAATAAATAATCATACATATGTATTTCTTAATTTTATAAAGCTTTTTAAATCTAATTTATTTAGTAAATCGACTTTTTTTATTTCCAATATATTTATTTAATTCCAAAATCAAATCCAAATTATAATCCATACATCTTATTTAATTTAGAAAATACAAACACACTTTTTTTTATAAAATATTATCTTTAAATTCAACCCAAAATTCTATTTAAAATCTAAAATATTTATTTATTCTGAAATTTTCTAATTGATTCACAAATAATTTCAGAATTAAACTCCAAAATTAAATTAATTGCCAAATTAAACTTGGTTAAAATTCGGGAATGTTACAGATTCCCCTCCTTAAGAAAATTTCGTCCTCAAAATTTGAAAGTAGGGAGACAACAAAGAATAGATGGATACATAGAGATAGAGAATCGACTCATAAATCAAGCCGATTATCTATTCTATATTTGGCTCACCAAATCAAAATATCACTAATAGATACGAGAACAAACTCATTCAATACTATATGAGATGCTCGAGTGATCCGGTCTACGAATATGCTGGGCACTGGTTAGTCTGAAGGGATAACTAAGCGTTCGTAGAATATATCGAGACCCGGGCAATAGATAAATGGATTTAATCTTCCACATTTCTCAAACACTAGATATGGATTCCAACTTAGGTCGGAACACCCCAAAGTATATACCAGCTTGTCCCTCTTCGGACTTCAGTCTACATAAGAAATTACAATAGAATTTCAAATTTGGTTTTAACCGATATCGTTTTATTGATACAGTCCAAATTTATCCTTATATTTGTTAGCCAATTTATTTCAATTAAAATTTTCAAATTCATTAGAGTTTAAAACGAAAAGCTGATAACGAAAATACGAGATAGGAATTTATCTACACGATTCGCAGGCCATCACCACACCGAAGCTTCTCCCTTGAGCTGCCACGAAGCAATCAAAGAATTCAAAATCGAATCAAAGGAGATTGAGGAGAAAAGTTGTTTCCACCGTTGCAGGGTATTGACAATTTATAGTGGTACTTCCCTGTCCCCTATCTCGTCCTCTTCTTGCGCTCATACTTACTATCAGTGGATAGTAAGAGAATTTACTAAGGCATTCGAACGAATATCTTAGGGATTACTCATTCTAGGGTATACTTTACCCTATCTCTAATGAGTTACCTAATGTGTTATACTCCTGAGCTAAAGTTTTAACCTTCAGCTCTGATACCAATTATAACGACCCTGACTCGACCTTCGAAAATCGGCACCGAATACGACACTCGTATTCAAATGCCGCAGATCCAAACTTCGAATCTGGTTTGCCGGGCTTAGAACACATTAAGTATAACAACACAACGGAAGAAAAAGAATATATCAATATACAACATTAATACAATGTCTGATACAACAGGATGTTACAATGAATATCAATATACATCAGAGATATGATACAAGACAATGGCAGTCGAAAGAAAATATAACACCAGCAGCGGAACAATAACTCCAATATGGTCTTCAAGAGAGAAAGAGAAATAGAATCCAGAACTGTAACTTCATCTTCAAAGCACCAATCCAGAAGTAGCTTGAACTCCAAATCAAGATGATGTGAAGCAACTCGATCCAAATGCGATTGCCAAATCCTAAGGCTAAAAGCTATCGAATCTACACCTACTATTCGATTATCTGAAAAATCCAACTCTAGACTGCCCGTGTGGGAAAATTGTGGGCATCCAGAGTTTAGGAAGGAAACAATAAACTCCAGGTCAGTCATGGGACTGGTATGAGCAAACAAAAACAGTTTATCTTTAAAACGAACAACCAAGGATTTTAAAATTTAAATCCGCAATGCTTTTTAGAAAATGAAACAACCATAAGGCCTCCCGACACACACACAATGCAACCGCACACTTGGGGGGATTTCTCCTTATGATAGTCAAATATGCTTAATACGAGAAAACTCTTTGATACTATTACTAGTGCATAGTGTAGAAAAACCATTTCGAAAATATAATATAATCTTAGCCAGCATAGGTACCATTATACTATGTTTACTATAGCTGCCATGTTAAATGGCAGGTTCTACAACTAAAACCGTACAAGGCTCGTATTGTTGTATTTGGATTTCCAACAAATGGTCAGGCTAAGGAACTTCCTACTGCCACATGGGTACGCCTGTGGAGGGATGTCCCGAGAGCTTAACCAGCTCTCTACCAATAAGGCCGGGTTACCTCTGTAACTAGGTAACTACTACACGAGCATGCCATCCCTCGGTCGTTTGCGACCTTTATCCGAGGTACCTCTAATCCAACAACCACAAAGCAATCACAAAGTAATAGATTTGCAGCGACCACATGAGTTAAGTATCTGGACTCCATACCTGATACCACCCTTTTCCAAAAGGGAATGACACATCTTAAAGGGAGCGACCCTCATAACCTTGCTGCATCTTTCCTGTTTCGACCATTTTCGGGATGTGAGGTCCTGATGCAGTCTCGTCCACAAAGCTGCGCTTTATACAAAAGTCATGCTTTGATCAACAAATTATACACAGCAGCACTGAGCATGCCACACTACCAAATTGGGAGTATATCACTGATAACTATCAACTACATAACCTCTAAGCTTGTATGTCTCAAAGAAGGGTGTTAAGCTAAGAGAATAAATTCTCCGCCACCAAACAAAAATGTATTTGATAAAGATCAGTTTTATATCTCAAAGTGTAATGTCAGACATACAACCATACAAGTCTGTTCCGG
Source organism: Allium cepa (assembly GCA_030765085.1). NCBI lineage: Eukaryota > Viridiplantae > Streptophyta > Magnoliopsida > Asparagales > Amaryllidaceae > Allium > Allium cepa. The sequence continues at coordinate 342,743,272 of CM060941.1, read as the reverse complement.
GTTCGAACAGAACCAAAGGCACTTCCGAAGAAGCCCTTGCAAATCCGGGCATCCATAATCCCGATTGGACTCCCCATTGCATATGGAGAACTCTATACCGGAGCATCTCAGTGCAGAGTCAATCGACAGGTTATCCTATCGTTCTCGAAGACACCCGGTCTTCACCACCGGTCTTCAAATGATATCGTCGTATCACTATTCGTAATGGATTATATGACACAAGGTCCTCTCCCGGCTAAACCGAATAGTGAACGCAATTATTTAAAAACATATGGATATTGGAATTTCAGTTAAGTCACAACTTTTAAAAACCTAAAAATCTTTCTTCAAATGGTTTAAAACAAATTACCATTCCAAATCTTTTAACAAAAAGATTCATTTCACAAAGTTCACCCAGTTTCACAAAGATCTATTCACGGAATTTCAAAAAAAAATTCATTTCAATTGGATTAACTCATCAAATCTTTAAATTAGGATTTAACTTATAGCTTTCAAACCCGTTTCCAAAGATTTATTCATAACTTGGAAAACCATTTTCATTTTAGACTTGAAATCCTTTTAACACAAATTGGAAGTTCATTTCTTATGTGAAAGCTTTTATTATTTGAAAACAAATAGTTTTTTTTATTTTGGAAAAATCCGATTTCTTTTATACAAGTTAAAAATCTTTGGGTTAAATTCAAAGTCCCAAAATGCACTTTAAAAATGGTTTAAAACCCATATAAACACATTTATAACTCGTATAAACTTTTAAACCATAATTTCCAAATTAGAATTCAAATTCGAATTATTTAAATTTCAAAACTTTATTAAGTTATTCAAAATAACTTTTGTCTTAGAGACTTCTTTTCAAAAGCTTTTTACTTTAAACCCAATCCATTTCTAAAACCATTTGGGTTCAAAAATTCAATTTTTAAAACAATTTCAAAAATCTGTGACTTAACCAATTTCCATGTGCAATCCATATTTGTGTGTGTATAAGTGTGGTCCAAGGATTTTACACAATAAAAGTGCAACCTCATCAATCAGCATAGATTCGAATATGACAATAAATTTGATAAGCGGTATAAGCTATAACGCTTATCTTTCATTCACAGATCACAGATATATATATATATCACAGATGATAAATTACACTAACACAACTTAAATCAAAATAGAGTATCACAATCAGGGATATCAAACAATTCAATCGTCCAATAGAATCCAAACATTCATAGGTAAGATCAGTTGATTGTCTGATTAATTCAAATCAAATTAATTACTTATGAATTACTAATCTCGGTTAATTAACATTACAAATCATTTTGATTAATCATTCTTTAACCATTTATTAATTAACCATTAATAATAAATCAATTAACCTATAATTATAATTAATCAACCTTTAATTATTAAACAATTAACCTTTAATTATTTAATTCACTATTAATTAATTATCTTTAATTAATTAATTAACCCTTATGTAACGAAACGAATTTTGCCCGCTCGAAAATCAACATCCATACTTTACATCGTATTCGAATGCCGTAGATTCGACCGTTCAAATCCGAGTCGCCGGAGCTTATAACAACATTAAGTAAATAACACAGCGGAATAAAAGAATAATACATTGATATACAGCTTTGATACAATATCTGATACAACAGATGATCCAATAGATATCAATATACATCAGAGATATTATACAATAAAAATAGCAGCGGAAAGAAAAATAGATAACACTAGCAGCGGATAATCTCCATCTCCAAGGACCAATCGAGAAATAGCTCGAACTCCCAATAACGATGATCAAAGATAATCAAGTGCGGTGTGACCCAAAGACTGAACTAGCTCCAGATAATCTACTGAACCTAACTATCTGAAAAACCCAAACTCTAGACTGCTCGTGTAGAAAATAATGAGCACCCAGAGTTTAGGAAAGAACAATAAACTCCGGATCAGTCGTGGGACTGGTGTGAGCAAAAAAAACAGTTTATCTTTTAAAACATTCAACAAAAGATTTTCAAAGTCAATTCGCAATGCTTTTTAAAAATGAGACTACCATAAGGCCTCTCGCACACACACACAATGCAAACGCAGAATTGGAGGAGATTTCTCCTTATGATAGTCAAAGATGCTTGATACGCATTAAAAAGAAACATTTGATATTATTACTAATGCATAGTGTAGTAAAACTCATTTCGAAAGTAAAGATATAAATCTTAGCCAACATAGACATTTCGAACTATGCCTGCTATAGCTACAATCCAAACAGTGGGGCGCCACCATAAGTGAATGATAGGTTCTACAACTAATATCGTACAAGATCGTATTGTTTCTTTGGATTTCCAACGAATGGTCAGGCCAAGGAACTTCCCATTGCCACATGAGAACGCCTCTGGAAGGACGTCCCCGAGAACCAAACCGGATCTCTGCCAACACAAGGCCGGGTTACCCCTAACTGGGTAACAACTGACACGAGTAGCCATGCCCCGGTCCTTTGGGACCTTTATCCGAGAGCTCTCTAATCAACATCACACCATAATAATAAGTGTTTCAACATGAGTAAGCATCTGGGCTCCATACCATGATACCACCCTTTTCCAGAAGGAAATGCACATACCCTAAAGGGAGCTACCCCTCATAACCTTGCAGCATCTTTCCTGTTTTGACCATTCCGAGGTGTGAGGCTCGACGAAGTCACGTTCACAAAGCCACGCTTTATACAAAAGCGGTGCTTTGGGTCAACAAATGATCATAGAAATGATCACAAAGATAAACGATCAAACAAATGATCCTATCACAAATGATCAACAAAATGATCATTTCACAGCAACACTCAGCATGTCACATTACCAATTGCGAATATATCGCTGATAACCATCAACTACATAACCTCTGAGCTCGTACGTCTTAGAGAAGGGTGTTAAGCTAAGAGAATAAATTCTCCGCCACCAACAGAAATATATTTGAAAGAAATCAGCTTTATATCTCAATTTATAATGTCAGACATACTATCCATACAAGTCTGTTCCGGGCTCGAATAGAACCGAAGGCACTTACAAAGAAGTCCTTGCAATCCGGATATTCACTAATCACGTTCGGACTTCCCATCACATATGGAGTCTCTATACCGGGGACCAGTCGATGCAAAGACATTCGACGAGTTGTCCTTTCGCTTTCAAAAATATCCAGTCTTCAACACCGGTCTTCAAATGCTATCCATAACGACATATCACATATTTGGAATGGGATATATGACACAAAGGTCCTTTCCCGGCTAAACCAAACAGTGAGCGTAGTATTTCAAAAACATATGGATATTGGGATTTCAATTAAGTCACAACTTAAAACCCAAAAACTTTCCTTTTCAAATGGTTTAAACCAATTACCATTTCAAATCTTTATATTACAAAAAGATTTATTTCACAAAGATCAATTCATAGATTTCAAAACAATTTCCATTCTAATTGGATTAACCCGTTAAATCTTTAAATCAAAGATTTAACTTATAACTTTCAAAATTCATTTAACTTGTTGAATCTTTTAAATCAAAGATTCAACTTATAGCTTTCAAAAATCATTTTCATAACTTGGAAATTATCTTCATTCTCAAACTTGAAATTCTTTTTAACACAAATTGGACGTTCATTTCTTATGTGAAAGCTTTTATTATTTGAAAACAAACAGTTTTCGTTTCCGAAAAAAATCCAATTATATTTACACGAGTTAAAGCCCTTGAATTTTATTCACATCCCAAATCAATACTTTTAAAATAGTTTAACCCATATATAACTGGTATAACATTTTTAATCCCTAGTTTTAAATCATAGAATTCAATTTCAAATCTTGAATTTAAGTTCAAATCAAATTATTCAACTTCATATTTTATCAAGTTATTCAAAATAAATTTCATCTATGAAATTCCATTTCAAAAGCTTTTCACTTTAAACCCAATCCATTTCCAAAAAATTTGAATTCAAATATTCAAATTTAAAACTATTCTCAAAAATCTGTGACTTAATCGATTTCCTCGTGAAATCCATATTGGTGTGTGTATAAGTGTGGTCCAGGGGTTTAACACAATAGTGCAACATCATTTAATCATCACAGATTAAAACACAGAAATATAGTTGATAAGCGATATAAACTATAACGCTCATCGTCCATTCACAGATTCACAGATAGTATACAGATGTATCATCAATAAATGAATAAAATTATTCATAGCACAATTCACCGATCAAAATATCACAAATCAGATAGGATAACCAATTCAAGGCATTTCATACAATATAAACATTCATAAGTAATGCCAAGCATTTAATAATTATTTATAGGCAGGATTAATTTAATTGTTTAATCCTAATTTATTCAAGTTATTTCCAATTTAATTAATTACTTATGAATTTATTATCCAATTCTGATTTATTAATTCCAAATCATTTGATATAAATTAATTTATCACCACTTTAATTAATTAAATTATTCTTAATCAATCATATTAATTAAATTAACTTTTGAACCCATTTATATAATTAATTAACTTCTTAATTAATTATTTCAAGAAATTTACTCTTTAATTACTTACCATAAAGTAATTACACTTACACAATTTTAAAAATGGTTATCATTAATAAATTGATCTAATTAATTGTTAAATTTAATCACATTAAATAATTATTGAAATAACCTTAGTTAATGACCCTTATTAACTATTAATAATTATTTTTAATTACCATTCTTAAGAAATAAATCTTAGATAAATTATTATTAGTTAAAATCAATTTATCTTTAATAATCCATTGATTTATCTCTACTTATGAATTAACCTAAATTATTAATTTATAAATTAAATAAATAAGTCATTCCTTTTAAATTCACATATTAAAAGAATATTTAATCATTTAACTTATCTAACATTAAATTTATAAAACTTAATTTTATTTCAAAATCTAGAATTTCAATTTCTAGAATTCCAAGGTATATTAAACACTACTATATATAATATATTAACTTTAATTAATTTTCTTTAAAATTCTTAATTACCAATTAATTATTTCACTTACTTATTTATTACTCAATCTTAAATTACTAATTTATAAATCATAATCCACTTAGCTAATTTCAATTATCAATTTGTTGACATTCTTAATTACCTTGCAATATCATTTATCTTTAAAAATCATTTATCTTTCATTTTGAAAGTCTTCCTCCATAACTATAAATTAATTAGTTACCAACTTAAAGCTAAATGTAAATTAAAGTCAAACCAATTAAAATACTAATTAAGCCTAATACTTAACTGTTAAATTTACAAATACTCAGACTAGTTGTAAAATAATTTAAAAACTAAATTTGATTTGGCTTAACAACTTAAACCCAACGCGAGAAAACCCACCGAGAAACAAACCACACAAACAAGACAGGTTATCAACCTGTAGCCAACCAAACAAGCCCAAACCCGAGTGCATTATCTTCTTCCCAAACTCCTCACTGATACACGTTGATACGTGTGCATATGCACCAGCGTTCGCCACCTCTCCGACCATCACCGTTGCCACTCGCAAGTCTTCGCCGACCACCTCGACCAAATCGACCACCCAGAGACCACATCGAACCCCAAAATCAAAAACGAGGATTTGACGAACCCTATCTGGAATAACTCGATCGCCAAACCTATCTCGTCCAGGCACTTCAGACCACCGGCACTTCTGAAACTCCAGCCATGTCTTCATCAACTCGACAGCCACCATTACCCCAAAACTCGAGCAGCTCGATGCTCGATCGAAGACGAATGAATCGAAAAACAACCCACGCTAAAACTAGGTTAAAAATTTTCAAAACCCTACCGCCGCTTCCACGTCGAACTGGAGCAACTCCAGCTATTTTTCCCAACACCTCCGGAGGCTCCTTCACCCCCACGCGAAACCCCGAGCATGCCGGTCCACTTGATCACCCAAGAAACGACCATAACCCATTTTTGTTCAACTCTAAATTTCTCATTCAATACTTAACAAAAAAATGTGAATTTAGTTTTAAAAATCCTAATTTCAGATGAGAATTCAAGTTATAAACCTGAATTTATATTTTTAAGATGTTCAAAATCATCACTTATTTTCAACCCTTAACTGTTCTTAAGTTTTAGAGCAGACTCTAATTCATTTAACTTAAAATTCAAGTTTAAAATTTTACTTTATAATCAAACAAACATAACTTGTTAAGATACTAAGTCCTAATTTCCAATGGATCAAGTAGAAAAGGTTTTCTTTGAGTAAATCCTGAGCTTGAAATTGAAACAGAGGTGTTCTACAGGTCTTGTTTTCAGCATGCATTCAATCATACAGGTATCTCTTCCATATATATATATATATATATATATACTCATATCAAACATAAATCAAGCAATCAGTTATATATAAAAAAAACTTAAGCTTTTTAACATGAAGTTACTCACAAGTCTGAGAAGAAGAACAGAGACAGGCATTTTATTTTCTTTGATAGTTTTGAATTTGTTGAAGCTTCAAACAGGCTGCAGACTTCAATCCACATCTGCTTTTCACGTTGAAGTTTTCTCAGGCTCGATTTTTTTGCTTTGGGTTCTCAGTTTTGAAATTCTTTTTACTGGCTTGCTTAAGTTTTTTTTTGAACAAACAACTACTAATATGGATGTATCTAAATATGTGGAAACAGTTTTGTACAATAGGTGATGTTTGTATTCTTTCTTTTCCAGGCTTGCTAAGTAAATAAACGAACTGGTATAGAGGATGTATATATAAAAGAGAAATGGTATTGAATAGGGAATGTTATCTTTGCATTAATTGCTCCATGCCTGGTTTACAGCCTACATACTTGAATATATTATATTTTTCTCCTTTAGTACTTGTTGCTTTGTACTTAGATACTTTTATTTGCTTGCCTTACATATTTTATTCTTGCTTTGTTCTTGCTTGTCTCGGCTATGATGATAGCAGTATGGTGAGTTGCAGCTTTGTCTTGACAAAATGCTTTTGTTTTCTATTTTACTTTATGTACTTATATATATTTGTTTGCTATTGTTAAGCTCGTTTTTATTTGGTGGATGCATATGTTTGCATTTTCTTGTAGTGAAAGTGTAAATGTTAATATATTTTGTTTGGTCATATACTTTGAAATCTAATGAAGTTTCTTTTATTATTATTATATGTTAGATTTTTATTTAGTATGTTTACTTACTTGATATTTTATAAAACTATATATATATATTCATTTTCAAAATATAGATGAATTTCTAGGTTTTTATTTTGTTGTTTAAATCTTATCTAATTTATTTACTTTATAGTTATCTTATGTATATTTTTAAAACCATTTATTTAAGATTTTATTTCAAATCCAATATATACATATATATACAAAGATCAAATTTTGATTTATACAGAATTTATTCAAATTCGGGGAAACTCGCTTCCATTTAAAATTAATTTCACAATTTTTTATTCAAAAATTCATTTAATTATCAATTTAAATTAAATTAAAATCTAGGGTCGTTACACCTTAATTAATTAACTACTATTGAATTAATTATCCTTAATTAATTATGATAAGTGACTATCCCTAATCTTAAATCAATATTAATAACTTGATTAATCCACCTTTAATCATTAATTAATTACTTTTTATTATGTAATTATCTTTAAGCCATTAATTGATTTCGTTAATTAATTTTCATTAATTAATTACATTAATTAATTAATCCTTAATTATAAATTAATTAACCTTATATTAATAAACCAATTAACCTTTAATCATTAAATAATTAACCCTTAATTATTCATTAATTAATTATCCTAATAAATTACATGTAACGACCCAGAATTTTTATAAATTTAAATTTGAATATTTAATTAATTTTAAATATTAATAAGTGAATTTTGAAGTCGAATAAATTTTAATTTGAATTATTGGATTTAATTGGATTATTAAATCGATAATTTAATATGTTAAATTATGGAAATAATTGAAAATTGAGTTAAATATGATTGAAAATAATTTGTAAAATTTTATATAATCATACTGGAATTATAGAAATATCTTAGAACTTTTAAAATCGAATTAAGAGTTAATTTGTGAAAATTGAATATTTTAATATTTAATAATCGACTGTAAAATAGCCAATTTTTGAACAGTCTCAGAATTGAACGAAACCTGTTTTATTGGATCCATAATAGTTAGTTATTACCGGATTTCAATTTTCGTGTCAATCGGAGCTATCGTTTGATCGTGGCAGCTCGAAACGCATCGAATCGTTTTTAATTTAAATTTGGCGAGTCAAAATAGCCATTTTTCAAAAAGTCTCGGATTTCGACGAAACCAGTTTCATCGGATCCGTAATGTGATATTATTGTAAGGTTTCAAATTTCAAGTCAATTGGATTTACCGTTTGTCCGGTACGAATTAAAACGCCTAGAAATCGATTTAAATCGGTTTAATTTAAATTGAGCGTTTGCAGCCATAACTCGCACAGATGTCCGAATTAGCTTCCGAAACCTGTTCCATTGTGTCCGGAATGCGGGGTAAACCTTAGAAACGCTGGTTACGGCGTCTAAATCGGAGTTCGGAATTTCCGGGATGAATAGTGTTTTGATAATTTCTATAAATAGCACCACAACCCTCACAAATAAAAAAAAAAAGAAAATCAAAACCCTAATTCAATTTGCAGCCGCCACCCACATAATGAAGGGCCAGAAATTTCCCAAAATTCAACTCTCAATCTCTCTCAATCCGTGAAGTTTTAGCCTTAGGTTTCAACTAGAGAATGGAAGAGGGAGGAGAGCTCTACGATTCTATACGGCTATGATCTGAAACGACGTCGCGATGGAGGAGCAAGGGAGGGCCGTTCATAGCCAGTCACGCACGTGTTTTCGTGCTCTACTGGTGGCCGAGCTTCACCTAGGGGGGGGGGCGAGTATAGTGGAGGAGGAGGGCTTCGCAATGGAGTTCCCCGATCGAGTTCTAGTCGAGTGTGTTTGCAGTATTATGTAACCCTAATCTATATGATGGGTTCGGCCAAAATTCTTGATGCCTGGAGATGAAAATACGTGAGAAGGAAGAAAGGGGGGAGCCGTTGGATCTGTGATGGATGGTGGATGTTGAGTGTGAGTTTAGAAAGTTAATTTATGTTGTGAATTATATATCTGAAATCGTGTACGATCTTTAAAAATTCGTAACTTTTTCATACGAGGTCGAAAAAATGCAAACTCAGTTGCGTTGGAATCGTATGGACGAGCACTACGCGATGAAGTTTGTTTGGAGTCGTTTGGAGTTAGTGAGAATTTCGGGTAAAATTAAACGCGCGTTTAATTTTATTCGAAATAAATCGCTAAAACGGAATTTAAAACCAAGGTGAGAACTTCTCACTCAATCGAATCGGTTTCGATTTTATTTTAAATAGTTAAATTTAAAATATTTGAATGCATGTTTGATGATGAATTGTATCTATTGATTGTTAAAATAGACATTATGCGCCGTTAGTAAGCGGATGTTATTTAGTAAAAACATATACCGCGAATATTTCATAAACAGTGAAATTGGTATTATATATAATATCAATATATATATATTGGCATATGTATATATTGCAGTTGATTGATTTCCCGTATTTTTTTGCGGATGAGACCCTATTACGCCGTTATTAAGCGGATAATATTTAATAAGAACATATACCGCGATAATTTCGTACTGGAGCGAAATTGGTATTGTGCTAATGTTTTTGGATGCAGGGAAACAGGTTGGAGGGATCCAACTGGGTTCCTCAACAGTTTCTATTTGATTTCAGATATTTTGATATTTGATGGATTTTCATATTGATATATGATATCGTTGTAGTCATGATTGACTATTTGGTGTGTAGCATCATTGGACCCAGATTTTGGGATTTTAAAATGATTTTTAAAGTGATTTTTGAAAATATACTTTATTTTTGGAATTGATCCATTTTAAATAATTAAACGCTATAATTTTTAAAGTTATAAAATTATGGGTTTTGTGAAATATAGTTAAAAGCTGATTTTTGAGAAATATGGATCAATGATTTTATAAAATAGTTAAATTGGATTTTTGAATTTATTATAAAAGTTTGAATATAAGATTTATAAAATTTGATTATTTTATAAATCAGAATGGTGAAATTATAAAGGAAATTAAAGACGTTTTAAAATAATAATATAAATTGATTTATATTAAAAGATTTATAAATGGATATTTATGAATTGAGATTCAGACATTATAAAACAAGTTTTTATAAGTGTTTGAATGAAGTGAAAATGAATTTCATTAAAGAATGAAATTTATAGAATTATAAATGGTGAAGTTATAAATGAAATTTATAAATAGTAAGATTTATAAATTTGTGAAGTTATTTGAAGAATAAATTTTGTTAAATAAATGAATCTTATAAGTTATAAGATTTATGGTTTGGAAAGTCTTTAAAAGAACGATTTTGTAAAATAATCGTTTATAAGTAATTAACTTATAATGTGAACGTTTAGTTTATAATTTAGTTATAAACTGGAATAGGTTAATAAAGGAATTTATAAAAAGGAAGTTTTTTTATAAATAAATAGGTATGGAATTTATAAACGTTGTTTTATAAATTCGCAAACGACTTATTTTGATAAGTTAATTGTTATAACCTATTAATGGAGTTATATTCACGTTGTAAACAGTGAATAATCCTTTAAGTTAAAAAGGATAGAAATAATGGAATTTGTGAACATAGTATATTCACGTTTTTGAATAGTGAATAACATGTTAAAGAAAATGTTTTAGAATGTGATATTTTAAACAGAATTAACGATCTAACGATGTTTTAAATGTGTTGAGATTGGAAACGATAGATTTCAACATTTATTGTTGAAATAGATGTTTCGAGAGATAAAAGGAAATGGTGGACTATAACACTGTTGTTATAGTAAATGATTTCCGAAAGGAAATGTTTTGTATAGTATTGGGATTTATATATCTATTTTAATTTCGAATCCCTATACTAGTGATTTTGGGACGTTGTAACGATGTTTTACGCAACATTCGTTTTGGCCCAAATAAAAATGTTTAAGAGAATGATTTCCCTTAAAGAATGAATTATATACTTAATTCGATTTAAGTATATTGAATATTTTCAAAGGTTGAAAATAAAAAGATTTGTCGATTACTTATTTTTGATAAGTATGGAATTGTTTTCCAATATGAAGTGAATATTTAGAATTTATCTTTTTGAGGATAAATTGAAATGGATTATTGAAATCGAATATGCATGAATATTTTGAAATATAAATTCATTATGGAATTTATATGTGAAAAGTGGAATTTGTTGAAAATAAATGTTGATTTATTTTTAAAGTGTTGAAATTATATATCTTGTAAGGATATTTTGGAAAATAAATAATTTGGAAAATTATTTGGAATCTGGTGATGTTGTGCATATCCATTGATAGTTCAATAGCCGACTATCAATATTTCCCTTTGAATGGGTATTTGATGTGAATTGATTGAATTTAAATGTCACACTTATTTTTGAATAAGCGCTCACTATTCGGGTTAACCGGGAAAGGACCATGGGGTCGTATAACCCATTCCGAATATGTGATACGTCGTTGTGAATTGCATTGAAGATCGGTGTTGAAGACCGGTATTTGCGAGAGCGATAGGATGACCTATCGATTGTCTCTGCACTGGGTAGCTCCTGGTATAGAGATTCCATAAGTGATGGGAAATTCGATCAGGATTGTGAATATCCGGATTGCAAGGACTTCTTTGTAAGTGCCTTTGGTTTTGTTCGAGCCCGGAACAGACTTGTATGGATTGTATGTCTGACATTACAAGTTGAGATATAAAGCCGATTTCTTTCAAATATATTTCTGTTGGTGGCGGAGAATTTATTCTTTAAGCTTAACACCCTTCTCTGAGACGTACGAGCTCAGAGGTTATGTAGTTGAATGTTATCAGCGATATATTCCCAATTTGGTAATGTGACATGCTGAGTGATGCTGAAATGATCATTGTGTTGATTATTTGTGATAGGATCGTTTATTTGATCGTCTATCCTTGTGATCATTGTGTTGATCATTTGTTGACCCAAAGCATGGCTTTTGTATAAAGTATGTTTTTATGGACGTGAATTCGTCGAGCCTCACACCCCGTGAATGGTCAAAACAGGAAAGAAGCAGCAAGGTTATGAGGGGTAGCACCCTTTAGGATGTGTCCATTTCCTTCTGGAAAAGGGTGGTGTCATGGTATGGAGCCCAGATACTTACTCATGTTGAAAACACTTTATGATTGTGTGAATTGATTACGAGCGCTCGGTGATAAAGGTCCCAAAGGACCGGGGGATGGCATATTCGGTCAGTTGTTACTCAGTTAGGAGTAACCCGGCCTTGTGTTGGTAGAGATCCGGTTTGGTTCTCGGGGATGTCCATCCAGAGGCATTCTCATGTGGCAATGGGAAGTTCCTTGGCCTGACCATTTGTTGGAAATCCAATTCCCAATACGAAACTTGTACGGTATTAGTTGTAGAACCTGCTATTCACTTATGGTGGTCACCACTGTTTGGATAGTAGCTATAGTAGGCATACGATAATGGTCGTATGTTGGCTAAGATTTATATCTTTATTTTTGAAATGATTTGTTATTACACTATGCACTAGTAATAATATCAAATGTTATTTTAAATGTGTATCAAGCATCTTTGGCTATCATAAGGAGAAATCTCCTCCGATTCTGCGTTTGCATGTGTGTGTGTGCGGGAGGCCTTATGGTAGTCTCATTTTTAAAAGCATTGCGAATTGAATTTAAAAATATTCCTCTATTTTGATTTTAAAGTTAAATAAACTGTTTTGAGTTCTCACACCAGTCACATGACTGACTCGGAGTTTATTGTTTTCCTTCCTAAACTCTGGGTGCCCACCAATTTCCACACGGGCAGTTAAGAGTTAAGGTTTATCAGGATATTCTGGAGTTGCTGGAGGCAAGCTGGATGGCATGACGTATTACTAATTATATAGTATTTCTTTTTCCGCTGTTTGTTTGATATTGTATACTCTGATGATATGATGTAATGTAATGTATAAAATGTAATAACTGATAGTTCTTTGTTTAAAGATTATTCATTTATTATTATATGTTGTTCCGCTGCGAATTGTGAGATTCTGATGTTGTTCTGTTGTTTTCTATTCCGTCCTGTTTTCTTCTATTTTTCTTTTCCGTTCTATTCTCTTTTTCTTCTATTTTAAAAGTTTTCTATTATCTTTCCTCTCTCTCTTCTAAATTTTCTGTTCTCTTTTCTATTTTCTTTTCTCTCTATTTTCTATCTTCTCTCTTCTTCTCTTTTCTTTTCTTAAATTCTTTTTAAAACCCATAACTATTCGGTTTTTCGGCAACGAAAATCCTTATACGTTACATTACATTAATTAATTCTTAACTAATTATCATTTAATAAATTATTCTTAATTAATTACAACAAGTGATTATCCTAATCACTTTCTTAATTAGTCTTAAGTAAATTAATTTATCGTCAAATTAATTACCTTCATTATTTAATCACATTAATTAATTATTCTTTATACAAATTACAATAAGTGATTATTCTTAATCACTTAATCATCTTTAACCATTAATTATTCACCCTTAATTTCTTATATTAAGTAATTATTTTAAGTGATTAATTATCTTTAGTTACTTTCCATTTATTAATCTCAATTAATTATCTCTCAATACTTTAAGTAATTAATCCTTTATTTCGTTACATCATCTTTGAATAAAAAAAAGTCTCATTAACCATAAATTAATTTAGACCTTTAAGTTAATTCACTTCTTAACTAAGCTATATTTTTTTTTTCAAATAAACTTAAGAAAACAAAACTTAATCAATCTAAAATAATTAATTTTAAACCTTCAACTAGTTTCAAAAACTGTACAAAGCAATTATTTTAAAGAATTAGTTAACAATCATTTTGAAACCTTACACTTTTGCTTTAAAGTTTACTGATAATATATTTACCTGAGCCTGAAACCAATTTCCCCCGTGTCTTACCCGAGCCACCATTTATTTTAAAAAAAAATTAACTTTGGTTTAAATTTTTAATGTGCTACCATCACGTATGAGCCAGAGAAATCACTCGAGCCACCTCTTCATTTCCTCGAGATCAACTCGAGACTAACTCCATCTTCTCCCTTCAAACTTCCTAATACACACACATACACACGTATTCATGTGCACAACCCAACGAAGCAACTCTGACCACTTACGCTATCACCAACACGTCACTGACGACTCACCTATAGGCTACGATCACCCAAGTTGATGAACTTCGACCAAAATTTGAAATCGAACAATCGAACCCCATAACAAGAAAAAAATGGTCAACAGAAACGCCTCGTTCCACCACCGTAAATCACCTACAACCACACCGTCGCATTCAGACACTCGCCAGAGCCTCCTCCTCCTTTTTCCCCCGGATCGATCGAATATTGATCACCTTCGACTGCGAATTTTTCCTTTGAACTTCGACGATCAAAACCATTCCCTAAACCCTATTTCTTCGAACCCAAGATTATTTGACTATTTAAAAAATTTCATACTATTTTTCTATCGACCAGCATCACATCATCTATCTTCAGACTCAAACTCGAAGCCCAATCCCGCCTTGATCATTGGAAATCTACGAATTTTCATTTTCCGTTCCTCTTAAAATGTCTTGCAAATTACATTATTAAAAATCTTGGGATTTTCATCAATATTCCTGGATTTACAATACGAATACATTCATACAGTCAAAACTTTAAATTTCGATGTACAAATTTGGACCAATTTTAATTCTCTACTGTTATTTAGCAATTCACATAATATTGCCAAATGTTTTTATTGGGACCCATTTCTAAAACAATTACCTTATGATTCCAGACAACTTTCATTTATACATCTAAGCTTATAAATGATTAATTACAGAGATTTTGATTTTACTCTTGTTTCTAGCCTGTAACCATAGGAACGGATATATATATATATATATATATATATATATATATATATATATATATATATCTGTAAAATAGGCATGCATGTATACATACACAGCGATTCAACTATACTTCAACAAAATTTCACCCATGCAACAATATATATATTATCACTACTCAGATCAATTTCATGCATCAAGTAAGGATTTTTTTTCTTGAAAATAAAAAGAGTTTACTCACAGAGAGATGAAGACAGAAAACTGGAATGTTGAAACAGAGGAGCTTTGAACAAAAGTCTGGAAATGCTTTTGATCTGCAATGATTTTTTTTTAGTTTGTTTGATCTGTTACTTGCTTTGCTTCATGAATTTTGCTTAACCTTAACTTGATATTTGATTTGATCTTATGGTTTTCAGGTTGAAGCTGAAGCTGAAACTTGAACTGCTACTTGTCTGATTGTTTTGATTTTTCAAACTTTGCTTGTTTCTTGAATTTGAACTTGCTTTTCTTCATGCTTTTGAAATTAAATCTGAAACTTGCTTTTCAGATTTGATTGTGAGTTTGAAATGATTTTGTTTGTTTGATGTTTAAAATTTGAAGCTAACAGGTTGTAGCTTCCAGAACACTGCTCAGGCTATTAAAATTTGATTTGCCTTTAGTTTTCTGGTTTCAGTGGTTTGTTTCAATTTTCCAGGATTTCGAATTCTTGTTTTCTCAAGTCTGATAAATTTTTTTGAGAAGGATGAAAGCAGCCTGACCTGTCTTTTCTTATTTTTCATGTTTCCAAAGATTCAATTCAAAAGGAATAGATTTTCTTGCCACATATAAGTTAAGATTTGAATCCTCTTACACTTGTCTATATGCATGAATTAATCCTTCTACACTTGTCAAAAATAGTTCAAATTATGTTTCATCCCTTTAGTTTAATTAGAAAAAAAAATAGTTTTAAACCCTTGTTAAATCTTTATTTATGTTTTATAGTTTCAACCCTCACTTTATTTTAATTTGTAGACATGTTTTTATGCTTTAAACTTTTGATTGAATTAAGTACTTATGTTTATCTTTTAAACACTTTAAATAGTATTTAAACATAACTTTATATTATATTTCCTATTCAAAAAAAATACATTTTTCTGTATAAATCATTGATAAAATCTTTTAAAGAAATTGACCTAAAAATTAAATTGCACAAGTATGTATAGATTATATATATATATAAGTCTTTAGAATATAAATTTTGACTTTAAATAACTTTTGAAAATTATTCATATTTAATCATACTTTCATTATTTTCTTTTATTTATGTAGGTGTTATGTTTCAAATGTTTATATTCAAACTACTTTATCTATCTTATACATCCTTAAAGAAAAAGGCTTGAAACTAAATTACATTTTAATAAATAATCATACATATGTATTTCTTAATTTTATAAAGCTTTTTAAATCTAATAAATCTAGTAAATCAATTTTTTTTATTTCCAATATATCTATTTAATTCCAAAATCAAATTCCAAATTATCATCCATACATCTTATTTAATTTAGAAAATACAAAAACACTTTTTTTATAAAATAATTATCTTTGAATTTTAACCCAAAGTTCTATTTTAAAATCTAAAATATATTTTTATTCTGGAAATGTTCTAATTGATTCACAAAAAATTTCAGAATTAAACTCCAAAATTAAATTAATTCCCAAATTAAACTTGGTGAAAATTTGGGAATATTACAGTTGTTGTCATCAAAACCATCATCTCAAGGACTAATAATCTCCCCATTATTGATGATGACAACCTATGTTTATAAAATATACTTCTCCTTCACAATAACTCCCCTTAAAACTAACAGCTTCCCGTTAATCTAAGCCTAACTACCCTAACTACTCTATTTTATATTTCTACCCTGTTATCAACAAAAACTTATCCTAAACTAATATAACTCCCCCTTAATCTTATACTGGAGTACCTGTGACAAATTATGATGGAGTACATATATATATATATATATATATATATATATATATATAATAACATGAATTAACTATAAAGACATGACAAATATGAAAGTTTGACCCAATAAATATATACTATATTTCATATAATATTATACAATCCATACAAACCAAATCAATGCTAATCAAATCAAAGAAATCAAATCAAAACAAATCAAATCACATAATTCAAAAACTAGCAATTCAAACCATAAGGAGATCAAATTTTTCTAGAAACTTCAACCCATCCTTCTTCTTCAAAGATAGGATCCGTTTTAATATCTTCCCAATCTTCATTATCTTGAATCAAAGTTCCTACAGGATTTGCATCGAGATCATCCTTGTTTAGGGCAAAAATCATCCAATGGTGGGCATCGAAATGCTTCTCTTATTCGTTCATCATCTGCATTTGACTTAGTTCTAAGTGCCTTTGATTGCAAAGAATAAAAGTAAATATATTCTTGAATGAATTGAGATTTTCTTCAAGATTATCACTTATAGTTTGAGAAGAGGAAGTCATTTTTGATAAGTAGTGAAGAGATGCAAATAGAAATAAGTAGAAATGGAAAATTACAAATTTCTGGATGAAGCAAGTGTTTAAATAGGTAGAAATTCATTTAAAATGAATAGACACGAGTTAGTTATTATAATTTCAAAATTTAAAAAATAACCAAATCAGACAGTTATATATCGACATAGGGGGTAGGGTATGTCGACGTGGGTCTGTTAATCTATGTGTCTTATTTATTTTGTGAATAAGTATGTGTGTATATATATATATATATATATAAACTTAAATACTATACTAACATTTATTCCAGAGTCGCGATAATGTAGAAAAACATAAGATAGATGATTTCTATAAATAGATGAGATTATACATAAGATACTACATAATATGATAAAAAACAATACAAGCTTACACAAAAAAACTAATACATCACAACCTAGTTCTTAGGATGCGCTAGAGGATGATGAGGATGACGATAAGCCAAGTTTCTGACCAACTTTAGCAAAGAATTTGTTCATATTAGTGGACATTTTATCCAATTTCTTACTAACGGATCTTTTGAGAATCCGTTGATTTCCACTGTAATCTTTTGATTTTTGAGGAGAGTTTTGTTGGAACGATTGTTAGTATTGGTAGGATATTCAATATTTTCCAATGAGGTTTCTTCATTGTCTTCTTCAATTTCTATTTCCTCCCTTTCTACTTCTTCTTCTTCATTTTCTCTTCCATATCTTCATGTGCTATTCTTTCATCCTTTTCGGAAATAGATTCGTATTGTTGAAATATGAAATGAATTTTCATGAGAGAAATGTTGGCATGATTAAATAATTTTCTTGAAATAAATTCTTCCCTTTTTTAATCAACCCCAAAATAATTAAAAATCCAAGTGAGACAGATCCATGATACAAGGTATTCTCACCTATTTTCAAATTCTTAGGACGAAGTTCATCCACTTGTGCCCAATTAATGTCATAATGACCAAAAATAGCAAAATGAGCTTTACGAACTTTTAAAGTTGGGTTATTGAAATTTCCCGATCTAGGAGTGATAGTATGTTGCAAAAGAAGATTGACAATATTTGCTTTCGGACGAAAGTTACGATTTTTAAATTCAAAGTTGTCATCTCCTTCGAAAATGTGTTGAAATATCTCACAATCATGTTCATCAATATTAAAAGTAGAAAGATCTGTTTCCGAATCCTTGCAATTGAGAATATTGCCAAAAAATTTACAATTTAAAACAATTTTATGCCTTTACGCTACTCCAAATTTCATCTTCACTTCCTTTATGAAAACTGCGATTCAAATTCGCATAAAACATTTCAACAATATTTGGGTAACACACAAAATCATTTTTAGAATTGTCAAAAAGACTAAGAATATGATTCTCTTCAATAAGAGTATTGATTTCATATGTAGAGAAATCACTAAAGATAGCAAACTTTCCCGTATGAACTTTTCCGTAATTAGCATAGTTTATGTAAGCCTTGATTGCTTCCGGATCATTATAGAGATACTCTTTAATGGTTTTAGATAGCCTCATTATGGAATGAGTGCTTGAAGAAGCCATTTTTGTAGAGAGTAGAAAGTTTGAATTTTAAAATGAGAGTGAAAAGGTATGATAAGATAATGGAAATAAATAGATATTCAATAGACATGTTCTCTGGTCAAGATGTACCTTTCCAGAATATTGGATTTGGTGAAAAGGTGGAGGGAAGTTCAAAGATTTGAATTCAAATTTGAATTTCAAATTTCTGACAGAGATGTCGATATCATGGGTAGAGCCATGCCGACATGGGTCAGAGAATTCATGTGACCTATCTTTTCCTATATACTTTAATATATATATATATATATATATTATTTTTAATGTCTCTATATTTTATGCAGTAATATTAAATATAATAATACTCTTTTTGAAAAAATATATTATAATATTAAAAATAAAAATAAATATAATAATAAAAAATCTAAAATTCAAACAACACATAATTAAAAAAACGATAAATCAATCAAACAATTTTAAGCAAAACAATTTCAACCAATATATTGTAAACGTATACCTTTTTGTAAATTCGTATCGCTGAGATCATTTGATTCATGAATAGCCGTAAAGCACATACTTGAACTTTCCATCTTCTGATTGTCATCACTTGAGGATGAGTCTGAGTCTGAGTCGTCTAGTGTAGCGATATATGCTCTTTTCCTTTTCTTTGCATAATCATTGCTTGTAGGAAACTTTTTCTTACCAGGATGCGGACAGTCACTTTTGAGATGGCTTGATTCATCACAGTTGATACATTTGATGTGGTTTGGTACTTCATTATGATTTTTAGAATTCATGTGATCATTCTTTTTGAAGTTGTTCATCTTTTTGTATGTCAGAAACTTCCAAAAATTCTTTGTCATGATAGCTATTTCTTCATCATCATCACTTCCCGAGTCTGATCCATCTATTAATGCATTGAATGCAATTGACTTCTTTTCGAATGCCTTGCTATCTCTTCTCCCTTACATTTGTACTTCGAACGACATTAGATTTCCAATCAATTCTTCAATCTTTAAAGTACTGATATCATTTTCTTCTTCGATTGCAAGAATTTTCCGATCCCGTTACGGAGTAGGAATTTAGAATTTTTCCGCTTCTCCGATAAAACTTTTTCCAATGATATTAGAGAATGCATAATATCCTAAAATCTACTATACATATCTGAAATGGAATCATTAGAATTCATTTTAAATAATCGAAACTGATTTGTGAGTATGGATATTTTGGTCTGTTTGACTTAGCTTGTTCTTTCATGGGTAACTTGCAAAGTTTTCCAGGTATCATATGCAGACTTAAAAACAGATACTCTATTGAATTTATTCCTATCATGTGAACAAATTAAAATATTCATGGCTTTGGAATTATTTTGTGCAATAGTCTTTTGCTCAGCAGTCCATGTGCAAAACTAGTTGTAGGTTCATAATATTCAGTTTGTGTGATATTCCAAGTGTCTAATCCTATTGACTGTAAATATATTTTCATTCAAGATGCCCAATAGACATAGTTACTGCCATTAAAAAGTAGTGGTTTGGCAGTAGACTAACCCTCTATAAATGAACTAGTGATAGTGCTAACAGAACCAGTGTTGTTAGCTATTTTAAAAACTTTTTCAAATTGAGACTATGAAAACTTTGAAAACCAATGCTCCGATACCAAATGTGAGAAAAGTGGATTACAGATCTTAAGGCTTAAATAACACTAGAAGGGGGGGGTGAATAATGTTTTGTGGATTTTCTAAATCTTTTTGAAACTTATGTAATTTAATCACCAACAAATGCAATTCACAGACTCCGATATAATCATAGAATCAGACACATATGCAAATATTAAATAAAAGCAGTGAAGGAAAGAACAAACTAGTTGTAGGTTCATAATATTCACTTGGTATTTCAGCATAATATAGTTTTGGATCTTTATAATAAATGTGGAAGATGAAGAGGAGAGAAAACAAGTAAAATTATGATTAAAATTTGTTCAAAACAACATGTATATACACTAGAGCAACTGTCATATCTCTTCGCGAAAGATTACGACGAATAGACACTTCTTTTGAAAACTTGAATTTTGAATTTAATGGACACCATGTCGATATGGTGGGTTGCGGGAATTCGATATGCTCAAGGCAAATTTGATGTTTTGATTTTCTTATTAAAATTGGTCTCTATAATTTCTCAAAACAATTTCTAATTTTTTTTTAAACATATTTGAATATAGTTTAAACATATAAAAGAGTTTAGAAAGTAATTTTTAATATATATAATCTTAATCTATAAAGTGATTTAAAATCTATGTGTATAAATATTTTAAAGTTAAATATTTGAAACAAGTGATGGTTTAAAAACAAGAACAATTTTGAAATCAAAATATAAAAAAATGATAAAAATAGTTTTGAGGCTAAAATATTTAAAACCAAGAAAGATGTCTTTTTTTGAAAAGAAAGTTTTGAAAACATTTTTTAAAAACAAGAGATATATTTTTGAAAAGCATTTTTATAAAATTAGTGGATATCAAAATAGGACCACTATATGTTCCACTAGATATTGTCATGGGTTCCATCCCTTTAACAGGCTCAAAATAGATTCCTTTCCACGAATAAATTTCAAATAAAGATGTAAGTGCTTTCAAGATGTTTTAACATAATTCTAGACTCAATAATTATCTTTTACCTTAAACTCTTGAAATCCTGAACGTTTGATACTCATGAATCTTCAATCTTGATATCTTCAATCTTGAATCTCTATACTGTACAGTCTTCATTGTTAGTACCTGCATGTTTATATCCTGCATACACATATATATCTAAATTATAATATTAGTATTTATATTTTATAACAAGTCCTAAGGTTATTCTCATCAAAACCACCATCTCAAGAACTATCATAAATTTCCATAGTGGTTAGCTGTGCAATCTCCCCAACAAGTTGGGGATCGATCTCCTCAACATCTTCTATAGCATGTGAAGTGGTGGAATGGTTTCTTTTTGGTGCTATATCAGCTAGCACTTATGTAGACTCTTGAAAATCCGAGTAGTTAAAAATTACAAAGAACAAAGGAAACTGGATCTATATCTTAGCTTTAGACAATCCAATAATAGACGATGGATCCAAACAGGTCTGAGAATCGCCTCTTGGTGAAAGTACTAAAATGTTGGCATCAAGAATGGCACTAACACCCGTAAGATTATGTAGAGAAATAATAGTGATGAAAAGTAAATTGAAAATAATAAATAAATAGTAAACAAATGATATGTATTGGTTCGATAAGGTGTGTATACATCCACTTAACAATTCTTCTCATTATATTGCTAAAAGTACAACGGCGTTCTTATGGTTCATCATTGAATGATAAGTGATTATAATAAATGAGTACAAGCACCGAAAAGTAAAGCCTCTCATCTATTTATAGGTGTAGATCAATGGGAATGTCTTAGGCACGTCCATTCCTACATTCTCTGCGTTCTCCCGGTGGTTGCTGAAGAAGAAGAGTGGCTGGCTCAGCAATCTGTAAGGGTTGGTGCCAAACCATGGCTATGGACCCGTATCGGCCCATAAAACTTCATCAACCGTTGTTCTGGACCTTTGGAGATTGGTCACTTTACCATAGGATTTACGGTTATAGAGTTGTTTGAGCCATTATTAGCTTGTTTCTAAGTCCAATTGATGGTCTATGAAAGGGTAAAGTTGTTGATACAGAGAGATTGAGGAGATCGATGGAGTAGAGCATGCAAACGGTGTTATGGAGCATGGAATAGGCTTCTAGGATCTTGGGCATCATGTAGTAGGAAAATGGGACTGAACTCAAGAAGTAACATGGTTCGGTATCGAACCAAAGATGGTTTGGTACCGAGCCATGTATTTAGCTGGGTATCGTTGGGCTTGGCTTTCCAGACTTGGTTGAAACACACTCCTGAGTCGTTCTTCTATCTTTCTAGGTTGCTTGCTATGATAACCTTTTCATGTGACTTGTCTAATCTGACTAAATATTGCTTGGTCAAAAGGTCGGACAATAGTCACTATAAAAATTTGCTCAATAATCCGATACGGGTCAATATAACAAGATGCTAGTTTATTTGATTTACTAAACCACCTGACTCCCTTTAATGGAGATATCTTCATATAAAAAAATCTCCAACTTCAAATTCAATATACTTCCTTTTTCGATCAGTGTATAGCTTCTAATGATCCACGACATCCTCAATCTTTTTCCAAATCAATTTAATCTTCTCAAGAGCTTCTTTAATCGTATCAGGACCTAAAATAAATTTATCTCTAGCTTAAATCAATAGGATGGTCATCGACACAGTCTAACGAGTATTATAAAACAAATTTATCCTGAGCCTCCAAAAGTGCCTCATAGGGCAAGTGAATTACTTCATACCTACACTTGGAATATTTCGGACTAACCCAAGTATTATAAAATAACACATGGGTCACACTATGTCTAAGCAGTCCACATAATGTATAAATATAACATTATCCATCAATCATACAATGATCATAAACACATATTTATACATCCATATCATTATAAATGTAACTTATAACAAGTGGTAACAGAAATTGATTGTACGACAGACAAATGGTCCCAAGTAGAGTCATATCTCAACATCTATATACTGAAGTGAGGTGTATAAATAGTACATCTATCTATCACTCAACGTAGAACTAGAGGGGAGATTGATGGCCAGCTAAGCGCTTTAAAGTCACACACTTGGGTCACTTAACCCAACTCTACGGTCTTAGTTACCTCAATAATCATCGTGATACATATCTACCGATTACTCGTTTAAACGAAGCCTCAGTCATGACCATACAAATGCCCCTATAGGTAACAAATTACTAGCCTATGTGAAATAGGGGCTAGAGGGAACCTACCCTGCTATACTAAAAGTGTGTCACGAATCCAGGGCGCGACCTCGAGATCAGTCCGCTAGGTAGGATACTAGCTAATCTGGTTCTCCCTCATGCATATAATAGGAGTACTTCATGTTAGGCATACATATAGTACCTACATGTATAGGCACCAAACTCGCTCATTACTATGAGCATCACCTTACATAAGCACTATCCTAACATCACCATTCCTTTTACATGAGTGTCATCTACTTACATTGAATAATCGAATAAATACCACAATAACATCTGATACCACCACGTGTTATTCGTTCATTTATTTAACGCTCATAAACTATACTGAATCTCCATAATATTCTATGTACCTAGTCGTGTGAATATTCGGAGAAATATTGCCTAAAGTCATATACTGAACGGTATTATAACTCCATTTATTAAAATTTCACGTTACAAAGAAAATGAAAACATAAATATGATCTATAAAAACCTACATTTTTAGATGAATATTACATATAATTTGAAAGCATTAATAATATTTTATAAACAAATATAATTAAAATATCACTTTGAAATATTTAAATCGATATACAAACCCTTTTTAGTTCTTCAATAAATTTATAGCATTGCTATAAACCATCAAATAAGCATTACAAAGTCGTTTAATAATTTTTATAACCAATTAGAATTTTTAAATAATTTATTAAACTCCTAAAATTAATTCTATTCCTATACCATCTAATTATTGCATTAACATTTCTATTTAAATAACATTCTATCATATAATAAGTTTAGATTTATAAAGTATATAAATTACGTTGTATTGAAATATATATACATATACATATACATATATATGATTATTTTATTTTAAAGTAAGAATTTATAAGTTATTACTTCTACCATAATATTATTCATAAATTAACTCCATATAATTTTTTAAATATCTTAAATTTTGCTTCTAAATTAAGAAAAGGATATACAGATGTTATTTTTTATTTGATTTAAATTTTATAAAATTTATTTTATTATCTTTAAACAACAGGGTACACGGATCATGCCACCGATGGACCAGGGGGTGCACATCAATGCATCCGTACGTAGTTTTTGTTTCCGTATTTTGATCTTTTTCGATCAAATTTGTTTCAATCTACTTTCTTTTTCCACTCCAGATGAAGTTTATACACTTGCATATACTTCTACCTCTCATGAACATATTCATTCAATTATCCATAAAATTCATGATCAAGAGAAAAGGAAAGAAAGGTATATTACAGTAAATGAGTTATTTTAATTGCATAAGCACACGATAATCATTCACTACAAGAAAATGGTATATTTATTGCAAGAATGGACAGCATTGAAACATAAATTGCTGTCTTTGTTTAATTATTAGTTGCTTAGCGTCAAATACAACGCATTATACATGCTGTTAAAGTTTCCTACAACAAAACGAAAAATTAGGCGGTCCGTACTATTTCCCTCCCTCCCATTTTCATTACCGCTAAATTCCATTTTCACTGCCAAGTCCAAAACCCTAAATCACAGAAAACTCCCCATTTTCATCGCTCATCAAAATCCTAACGCGTTCGAATCTAACTTTCGGTATTATCACATCTTTAGAATCCTACATTCCCAAGTCGTCTCTCTGTAATATATTCCTTTAATTAACTTTCTTCTTCATATCTCTCAATGATTGATGGAACCGATTTATGTGATTTCGTTCTTACTAGGTGCATCTAAGAGGAAAAGCAGTAGGAAAGAATGTTGATTTTGAGAAAATCGCAAGGAGAACTCCAGTTTTTACTGGGGCAGACCTTCAAACTCTTATAAACGAAGCAGCAATTCTCGCAATAAGATGCGACTTAAGGGGATCAGCAAAGACGAGATCAGCAACGACGAGATCAGCAAAGATGAGAACTCCAGTCTAATTCCGGTTTCAATTCGAATTTATCTAATTTGATTTAATTGCTTTAATTTTACTTTCTAATTTGATTTTAAGCAGTAATCAAGGACATGCTCTAATTGCTTCTTTTTTCCTGTAGGGTATTTGACTTTTAAAGTGGATACACAATATCATTCAACTACTACTATGAACTAGTTTTTAATCAGGTATGATTTATCTTTTTGCCTTGAAAAGTATGATTTATTTATTTTTACCTTGAAACAACATTTTTACTTCTGCGGTTTACAAAGTCAGTTGAATTTTAAGTTTTGGTAGAGGAAAGTTTGAGTTTTGGACTTTCAGAATGTCTAATGTTTATAAAGTCAATATAATACTGGTGATGGCTTATTTTTTTTCTTCCCTTGGTCGGAGTAATTAGTTAACAGTACTTGTTTTTACCTCAGTATATACTCAATATGATAACAACTAGAGACTTGATAAGAAAAGGTTTGGTACAAAACATGAATGGTTAAACTAATTGGATCTATACAATGCTGTTAATGTGTTTTGTATTTCTGTTCTAGTTTTAGGATGTGTTTTTGTGCATTATTTGAAATACGCATCAGATGACTTATATTTCTGCTATACAGCTGTCATAGTGTTAGAAATAGTCAATATAGTGTTAACCATGTTCCTATTTATATGTTAGTGCCTAGAGTTTAGGAAGTAGTGGGTATTTTCCTTTTATTTAAAGCTTTGTGCGTAGTTCTTATCATCAACGCAAAACTTGGAGGCAGTGCAGTTGTCAGGCTGATGTGTTGAAGTGCACTGATGTGAATGTTGTATGAAGTCTGGGTGGTCAGATGATGTTAGGCGATATGGTTGAAGGCACTGGTTATGCGACAGAGATTTTGGACGATGTTAGAGCAACTGTGTGAATATGAGGAGCACGGGGGAGTGGTTGCTGTGGGGTGTAAGTATGGAGCAGTGGCATGTGGAGGATTGTTGGTTGGCACGCGAATGGCAAAGAGTTCTTTCAGGTGGTTTTTCTATTGAGAAACAGTCAGTTTGTCTGATGCTGTGTTGTAGGAGAAGATGTAGTTGAACTGTTATGGAGCAGCAATATAGAAATGTTGTGACAGATGCAAGTTTATGAATGGATGATGAATGTATTACGGAGGAAGTTGAACTGCTGTTGGCTGAAAATGTGAGATAAATGGAGATGATGGCAGTTCAGTAGTATTAAAGGTGAATGTATGTATGGTTGACTGTTGTAATTGATATGGCAGTGATAGTTGTGGGTTGTAGGCTGTTTTGTGAATTGAATGGTTGAAAATGTGGTCTCGGCGGTAGGTGGTTGAGGTGAAGCAGGGTAGTAAATGTATGGTGATTTGAAGTGTGTTGTAGTAGTTGATCGAAATGGTGGTCTGGGAGAAGGTGGTGTTGTTGAACTGTGCAAATGTATGGGGAGACTGTACTACAGCGTTTGGCAGTGAAACATTAATGGGAGGAAGGGCAGTGATGCTATTTGGTTAAGGCTTCAGTTTGAATAGCAGCAGTTTGAAGATATATGCAGTGTGAAAATGGAATGTAGAAAAACGGGTAGAAATGTATATTGACAGTGGTGCAATGTATGGCCACAGAGGTATGCAACAACCGTTTGTATTGGATGTAGGGAGATGTGGTTTTGGTGTTGCTGTGGCTGTGAAGTAGGAGGGATGTGAAGTGTTGTTGTGAATTGGAGATGATTTTTGGGAAGGAGATGACAGTGGGGTATGGAACAAGGAGGTGAAGTAGAGTGTTGGTAGTATGGGAGGTATGGAAAGATGATGTGTATGGGAATGTAGTGGTCGGATAAACAGTTGTGATGCTAGACAGTGAGGAGGTGGTAGTGACTGCAAAAAGGTGGATGATGCAATGTTGATCAGGATAGTAAATGGTGGGTGTGTGTATTAGTTGTGGAATGGTATAGGGGGTGAATGATGGCTTTGTTTGGGAAGGCAGGTGGTGTTCTTGTTTATGGTAGTATTGGGGGCAGCAGTAGATGTTGTAGATGAGCGTGGTCACTCGAGAAGCACTGGAAGTTGATGAAGAGTGCTGGCAGAGGTTGCTGTGTGGATGAAGCAGATATTGAGATGACGAAGTATAAGAATGCTGATGTTTGTTGAAGGTAATTGTAGTTTTGAAGCTGAAGTGACTGTGGGAAGTTTGTATGGTGTCATTTGAAGTAGGCAGTGGTGGAGAAGTATGGTTTATTCATTCGATTTTGCCAAGGTATGTTGATTTTTTTTCCAGCATTTTGCAAGAAAACATAAAAAATAAAACAAAGAAACATGGGGGAGGAGGAATTACATGCAGCTCCTCCTTTATTTAAAACCATATTCTCTTCTTAAGCCTTATCTAAAATTTCATGTAGTTTATAAAACATTTAATGTACTTGAATATCACTTTAGCCTACTGTAAGGTAAAAAAATTCAATTACTTATTTTTTTGCCCTCCCATTGAGACAATCATTAATGTCTTAGCATAGGAAAAAACTTACAGCTGTAAACTTAACTACATATCAGTAATCTGTGTAAATCTAATTAACTTATGCTGTTTAATTTATTATATTAACAACACATACAACAAATTTATTATATTTCATAATGGGACCAAAAATTTGGTTAATAATTTTAGTTTTAGTTCATTTCAAGAAGTTTATTTTACATAATTTGTATAAATTTTATCTAGTATTAAAATTGCATATTTGTTTGCGTATTTAAAAAAATTTGTACTAGAATTTAGAAACCCGAATCAAAGGGGAATTTTCGAAATGGGACCAAAAATTTGGAATTTTCCACTGGCCGGAATGGAAACTAAGAATTTCAAACCTTGACTAGTATAATTGCATATTGAGTCTATCTGCAACATAGGTTTTTATATATGCTTGGTTCTATTTACAGAGCTGTAATTCTTTTATTTACAAAATTTGCACTGTACTTATAAATGCGTTAATTATTAAACAAATCAGTAAAGAAAATTTAACCACTCTGAAGATTTGAACAAATTGATGTACTTCTTAAATTTTTTTAACACGGTTAACTAGTGGCAACAGGTGTTGGTTTTGGAGACTAAACTTGCGATCTTTGGTCCGAAACACCAACCAACTAAACCCTGCTGGTACTATTATTATTTCTTTGCTTACTGAATGAAAACATCATCAGTATTCTTTGTCAAGCAACATTGAACTGCTTATATTAACTATGTACAAATACAAATAAATGTTTATCCTGATTAAAATATCATTAATGTTACTTCAACTTTTTTTCAAATTGGAACTAGACGATTTTAATTTTATCAATCTGCTTATACGTGTCTTTAGGTGGCATAATCATCTCAATCCTTCAATAAACAAGAAGTCATGAACTCAAGAGGACGAGATAACACTAATTCATGCTCATGATGTGCTTGGAAACAAGTGGGCAGAAACAGCCAAGTTACCACCTGGAAGGTTAGAATTTACAATATAGCACTGTGATTGCTTTTGTAGAACTGAGGAAAACCATGCTAGGCCTATAAAATCATAGGGAGATGTGTCAAAATCCCCAAATTTCAGGAAACCAACAAAAAGGTTAGTGTTGTCATTAAGCTTTGAAGAACCTGTCACCTAATTCTCATCTTGGTTTTCTGATAGATGGGCTAATTTTTGGGAAAATCAATCAACACATCAATGAAAACTCTAAGATGAAGTACGGTTTACGTGCGAGGGGACTAGTGAGTTTTCGGTAAAAGTAAGATTACATCAAAGATCGACTCTAAGTCTATATCTACCTGATTGGTCCGAGATAAAAAAAATGAAGGAAACATTGTAAAAAAAGATGGAGGTCTACCGGAGTCTTTACCGATAAGGACAAAGATGGAGGTCACTTGAAGGTAACTATTATCTCAACTCACATTGAAAATAAATTCACTTTCCAAAAGTTATCTAAAGTTGTTATCTGAAATTGTTATCAGAATGAATCTCAATAAAATTACCAAGTTGGATAGAAGTACCTCAACTGATGGCTCAATAAAAGATTTGCGAAGTAGGAAAAATAGCACAATGGTTTAATAAGATGTAGGCACTAAGACATAACTTATATGCAGGAACCAAATTCACACTTTCAGTTCAACTTAAAATATATCAATAATTAATTTAAAGTAGTATACTTGAAAAGGACATTTCTGATTCTGTTTTTCCTTTCAATTCTATATACAATGATTTTCTTTCCAAATTATGAGTTATGGTTTTTTCCCTTTATCTGGAAGTAGGTAACGACGTTAGCAAGAACTTCTACCTCTAGCTGAAAATAAAAACCAATCTAAAAATCATAATTTAGATAACAATCAACATAATAACCTGAAAATTTGAACTGCGACCCATGCTAGTTTGTATATAAGTATATGTTGTAGTGTTACTCCTCCAAGTCAAGTTCAATAAGGCATCCAACATTGAAGTGCACAACAAATAAATTGAAATTAAGGGAAAAAAGCATTACTTGATGCAGTATCAAATGTATTTATTTGATGTAGTGTCAAGTGTATAACAAACAATAAAGTGCTATTATTATTTCTAAGATTATAGTGTGAAGCTACAGGTTACCGAAATTATCCAAATAAAAGCACATTCAGTAAAAGAATAATTATAATACACAAAATGATATTTATGTCCTAAGACAAATATAATGAAGTGTTTTCATAAACTTTTTTGAAACATATGCTCAGTTAAATACTGAGCAAGTTAGTTAAAAACTTGAAAACCGAACAAGTATATGATCACTTGAAAACCAAGCAAACGCTCAATTGAAAACTGAGCATATGCTCTATTGAAAACTGAGCCTATGATCAGTTGAAAACTGAGTGTTTAACTGAGCTATGCTCAGTTGAAAATTGAGCGAGTTTGCTCAGTTAAAATTGAGCGTAGTTAAAAAATGAGGCATTCTCAGTTGAAAATGAGCATATGCTCAATTGAAAACTGAGCATATGCTTAGTTAAAAACTTGTTTGGTTTGCTCAGTTAAAAACTAAGCATGTTGCTTTGTTAAAAACCGAGCATAATTTCGTATTTGATATTTTTCTTCATCGATAAAATGACCAAATCGGTATTCATGATAATTTATGTTTACTTTTTATGACTAATAGACGTATGTGCTTTTTGACAGGTGGTGTACGATGCTCTGGGTTTACGCTATGGTGGAAGGCATGGAAAAAATATGTTGCCGCACTCATTCTCCTTCAAATGTATTTTGTGTCGATGTTCTTACATCTTTACTTTTACTATGTATCGTTTTGGTTGGCTATGGTTGTATGGATTGTTACTTTTATTATGTATTGTTTTGGTTAGCTACGATTGTATGAATTGTTACTAATATTTATATGATTAATATTGTGCATGAAATGCTTTTATTCATATTTTATTATGCTTAATTGTTAATACTGTGTGAAATACCGTATATTACATCCTTTTTATATTAATTCTAGGAAAAAATTGCCATGCTATGCATATTATAGCATTATGCTAGTGCAATAAAAATATTCTGCAACGATTAAACAATTTCCATAGCAAGTAAATAATGCTATGAAAGACTAAAGTAAACATTCTATAGCGTTTTTACAGCATTTATAGTTGCTATAATTATCCGCAATGATATTTCTATAGCTTTTATAATTGCTATAATAATCAGGTAATGGTATATCTACAGCGTTTACAATTGCTATAGAAAGGTACTTGTATGTCATGAATCGTCCATTTAATAGCAATTCAGAAACGTTATAAGTAACGTCATTTATAGCATGTTTTTTATAGCGATTCTGAGGTTGCTATTAAAGTCC
The DNA here is from genome assembly GCA_030765085.1 of Allium cepa. Classification (NCBI taxonomy): domain Eukaryota; kingdom Viridiplantae; phylum Streptophyta; class Magnoliopsida; order Asparagales; family Amaryllidaceae; genus Allium; species Allium cepa. Next base: position 342,711,665 of record CM060941.1, on the reverse strand, counting down.
CCTGACATATTACAACTTGTTGATATACAGCGTTTATAAAAACGCCATCGTATCCTTTTACAGCGTTTTTTAAACGCTATAAAAAGGTATTTTTCTTGTAGTGATTCCATATATTTTAGAATCAAAATAGGCATTGATGGCGAGTTAGAATACTTACCTTAAGTTGAAGAATTTCAATTTTCACTATGACAACTTATTCTTCCTTGCTTTCTCTTTACTGTAATTTTTCCCAAAGAAAAAACTTGAATTTCTTTCTAGCTAGCAGTTTAGAGTGTTGTCTAGCACCTCATACTTGATTTCAGGATTTTTAAAAATTTATTGGATTTTATGTGATTTTTTGAAGAGAAGAGGAGAAAGTTTGAATTTTGAATTAGAGGAGAAGAAACATCAGGATATACATTTTGCAAACGTGAACTTATATTTATAAGATGGAGGCAAATATCTAGAGAGAGATAGTCTAGATTTAATGAAGTATGAATTTGGCTAAGTGGATTTGATTTTTCTTTGATTACTTATCTTTTTTTTCATGAAACAACTTTTTCATTCTCATTTAGCCCACTTACTAATCAAAGAAAATCACACTAAATTTTCTTAACAATCAAATAACATTATCCATAATTTTATATAATTATTTTTTTATAATTTTATCTATTAAAGTTAGTTATTTCTTTAAATTCCTATTTAAAATCATTTAAATTCTTTTACTAGTTAACTTCTAAATTCCTTCAATAAATAAAATCAAACTTTTTCTATAATTAAAATAAATTTTAAACTCATTTATTTCAAATATTATTCTCTATAAAAAATTATCTAACCATGTAAGTATGAAATATGAATTTATCTTTTAAATTTTCAAATAACTAAATTAATTACCAAAATTTAATATTTATCACATTTAAAATTCTTTCATTTGTAATAAAATATTTTCATTAAATTCCCAAATTATTCTTATTATTGCACACTCATTATGTTAAAAAAAACATTTAATTAATTTATTCTTTATTACAAAATACCTAATTAAATTATTTTTAATAACGGCTCGTTACAGAGTCTCTCCCTTAAGAAAATTGCGTCCATGCAATTTCTCCCTAGGGAAAATCTATAATAAGCGGATTAATTTCTGGCTTATCTACCCCATCTACTATTTATACAAAAAACAATAAAACTTACATAAATTATGTGCATCAAAAAATAACTTAGGTAAGTCTATTCCATATGCTCCCGAGTCTCCCAAGTACAACCCAATGGATTGTTGGACCACTGCACCTTTACTAAAGGAACCTTCTTACCTTTGACCCGTCAGACTTTTGAGTCGATTATTCGAACATGATGCTGCACATAAGTCAGATCTGAGGATATCTGAGTTCTATATGCGTCTTGGCTCCAATAGTTTTTGAATCTCGCAGACAGTTCTTTGGTTAGGAAACATGTAAGATGTCATATATACCCAAAAAGTGATCTAGAAGTGCAGCTCTATACGTAACTTTAACGATTTTCTTAGTAACTAGATATAGGTCAATATAACGAGATGCTAGCTTTCCTAATTTATTAGACCTCGTGACTCCCTTTAATGGAGATATCTTCACATAAACAAAATCTCCAACTTTAACTTCAATATCCTTCCTTTTTCAAGTAACGTATGGCTTCTGACGATCCAGAGCCTCCTTCATCCTTTGTCGAATCAACACAATCTTCTTATAAGCTTCTATAATCAAACTAGGACGCGAAACAATTTTATATCCAGTTTCAAAGTAAATATGATTGTCATCATCATGGTTTATCGAGTAGTATAAAACAAATTTATGCCTAGCCTCCGAAAGTGCCCCATATAGCAAGTGAATTACTTCATACCTGCATCTGGAATATCTTGAATTGATCTGAATATTATAAAATAACAAATGGGTCAGATTATGTCTATAATGATATATTAGTGATAAAAATAATCATGATATAAGAATGTATCCATATGGAAACGTATATATTTTATACATCTAAGTAGTCCTCACAATGTATAAATATATCATTCATCCATCAGTTATAAAATGATTATAAACACATATTTATACATCTAAATCATCATATACATGTAACTCATAGTAAGTGGTGATGGAGTTTGACTGTACGATAGACATATGGTTCTAAGTAGAGTCAAATCTCAACATCTCTGTACTGAAGTGAGGTGTATAAATAGTATATGTTTATCTATCACTCAACGTAGAACCAGGTGGGAGGCTGATGGCCGTCTACCCGCTCCTACGTCACACTCTTGGGTCAGCTAACCCAACTATAAAGTCTTAGTCACCTTGACAATCATCATGATACATATCAATCGATCGCTTGTCTAAGTGAAGCGTTAGTCATGACCCTACAAGTGCCCCTATAAGTAACAGACTGCTAGCCTATGTGAAACATGGGCAAAAGGCACTTACCCTGCTATAACAAAAGTGCATCATGGATCCAGGGTGAGACTACAAGATTAGCTCGCTAGGCAGGATACTAGGCAAATCTGGTTTTCTCCCATGCATATAATAGGAGTACTTCATGCTGGACATACATATACTGCCTACATGTATAGGAACCAAACTTGCTTATCATTATGAGCATCTCTTCACGTGAGTACTATCCTTACATTACTATTTCTGTTACATAAGTGTCATTTACTTACATGAATAATCGAATAAATACCATAATAGCATCTAATACCACTGCGTGTTACTCATTCATTTATTCAATGCTCATAAACTATATTGAATCTCTACAATATTCTATGCAACAAGTCCGATGAATAATTGGAGAAATATTATCGAAAGTCTCGTACCAAATAGTTTTATGACTTTGTTTATTCAAATTTCATGTTACACAAAAAATGAAAACATATATATGATCTATAAATGCCTACATTTTTAGAAGAATATTACACATCATTTGAAAGCATTAATAATATTTTATAAACAAAGATAATTAAAATATCACTTAGAAATATTTAAATCAATATACAAACCCGTTTTAGTTCTTCAATAAATTCATAACATTATATTAAATCATCCAATAAGCATTATGAAGTCGTTTAATAATTCTTATAACCAAGTATGATTTATAAATAATTTACTAAACTCCCAAAACGAATTTTATTCTTTAACAATCTACTTATTGCATTAATATTTCTATTTAAATAACACTTTATTAGATAATAAGTTCAGATTTATGAAGTATATAAATTATGTTTTATTTATATATATTATTACTATATTTTAAAGTATGAATTTATAAATTTTATTACAGCTTCTATTTAACATATTCATAAATAACCCCATATAATTATCAAAATATCATGAATTTTGCTCCTAAATTAAGAAAAATATAAGAATATTATTTTATATTTGATTTAAATTTTATATAATTTATTTTACTTTTTATGTATTTTTTTAAACAATAGGGTACAGGGATCGTGTACACTAGTAGACCGGTGGGTGCACACTACTGTATCAGCACACGATTTTTGTTACCACATTTTGATTGTTTTCGATCAAATTTGTCTCCCCACTTCAACCTACTTGTTATTCCACTCTTCATCAAGTTTATATAGTTGCATATACTTCTACTTCTCATGAATATATTTATTTAATTGTCCGTATGAATTCATGATCAAGAGAAAAGAAAAGAAAGATATATCATAGTAAATGAGTTACTTTGATTGCACAAGCGCACAATCATCATTCCGTGCACTTTAGAATAAAAATAGACATAGATGGTGAGTTAGCACACTCAATCTTAAGTTGAAGAATTTCAATTTCCACTATGACACTTTTCTTCCTTGCTTTCGCTTTACTGTAATTTTTTCCCAAGGAAAAAAATTGATCAGTACTTGAATTTCTTTCTAGCTAGTGGTGTAGAGTGTTGTCAAGAAACTCATACTCGATTTCGGGAATTTATAGAAATTTATTAGATTTTATTTGGATTTTGAACTAGAGGAGAAGAAACATTAGGATATTCATTTTGCAAATGAGAACTTATATTTGTAAGATGGAGGGAAAAATCTAGAGAGATAGAGAGAGTTGTTTAGATTTCATGAAGTAAGAGTTTGGGCTAAGTGGATTTGGGCTTGCTTTGACTACTAATATCATTTTTTTCATGAAACAACTTTTTCATTCCCTTTCTAGCCCACTTACCAATCAAATAAAATCACATTAAATTTTCTTAATAACCAAATCACATGATCTACAATTTTATTTTATCTATTAAATTTAATTATTTCTTTAAATTCCTTTTTAAACTCATTTAAATTCTTTTACTTGTTAAATTCTAATTTCCTTTAATAAATGAAATCAAACTCTTTCTATAGTTAAAATAAATTCTATATTATTTATTTCAAATATTATTCTCTATAAAAATTTATCAAACCATTTAAATTTGAATTATGAATTTATATTTAAAATTTTAAAATAATTAAATTAATTACTAAAAAGTTTAATATTTATCACGCTTAAAATTCTTTCCACTATAATTAAATATTTTCATCAAATTCCCAAATTATTCATATTATTACAAACTTATTGTACCAAAACACATTTAATTAAATTGATCTTTATTATAAAATGCCCAGTAAAATCCTTCTTGACAATGGTCATTATAGATACGTCCTCACAATCTCTCCTTAGAGAAAATCTATAACAAGCTAATTAATTTCTTGCTTATCCACTCCATCTACTATTTAAACATACAACAACAAACTTACCTAAATCATGGGCATCAAAACATCACTTAAGGTAAGTCAGTTCCATATGCTCTTAAGTCTCTCAGGTAAAATCCAATGGATTGACGGACCACTTTATCTTTACTAAAAAACCTTTTTACCGCTATGCATTAGACTTCTGAGTGGACTGTTCAAATAAGCTGTTGTACATAAGTCAGATCTGGGGATACCTCGAGTTCATATATGCCTCTCGGCTCCATAATAGTCTTTGAATCCCGTAGACACTTCCTTGGTTGGGAAACCTAAAAAGTGTCATGTTTACTAGAAAAATGATCTACAAGTAACTTTAATAATTTGCTCAATAATCAGATATGGGCCAATATACGAGGTGCTAGCTTTCCTAATTTACTAAACCTCGTGACTACCTTTATTGGAGATACCTTAAAATAAATAAAATATCCAACTTCAAATTCAATATCCTTCATTTTTCGATCAGCGTATGACTTTTAACGATCTAGAACCTCCTTCATCTTTGCCTAATCAACTCAATCTTCTCGATAGCTTTTCGGATCGAATCAAGACCTAAATTTTCTTATCCCTAGTTTCAAGTCAACATGATAGTCATCGACACGGTCTACCGAGTATTGTTAAAAAAATACTTTGAGCCTCTAACAGTACTTCACACAACTGGTGAATTACTTCATACATGCACCTCGAATATCTCGGACTAACCCGAGTACTATAAAATAACATATGGTTCAGGCTATGTCTGTAATGATATGTCAATGAAAAAAATAAACATGATATAAGAATGTATCCATGGATATATATATATACACACACACACTTTTCATACATCTAAGTAGTCCACATAATGTATAAGTAGACCATTCATCCATTAATCATATAATGATCATAAACTCATATTTATACATTCATATCATCGTGTATATATATAACTCATAATAAGTAGTGATAGAAATTGATTGTACAACAGACACAAGGTCTCAAATAGAGCCTTATCTTAACATCTTTGTACTCAGGTGAGGTGTATAAATGATATATGTCTATCTATCACTCAATGTAGAACTAGATGAGAGACTGATGGTTGTCTACCCGCTCTAGAGTCACACTCTAGTCACCTAACCTAACTCTACTATCTTAGTAACCCCAACAGTTATTGTGATACGTATCCATCAGTTGCTCTTCTACACGAAGCTTCGGTCACAACTCGATAAGTGCCCCATAGGTAATAAATTGCTGGTCTGTAACAACCCTAAATTTTGGGTTGCTCAAATAAATAAATAATGATTTGAATTAGAGATTTAAATGAGAAATTTGACTTTTCAAATATTGAAATATGAAGAAAGTGAATTTAAAGAAAAATTCTTTGGAATGTGAACTCTAAATTTAGATAATATTAGAGAATTAATATATTGAATGAATCTTTTGGAATTTATAAATAAATCTATTTTTTAAGAAGAATAGAAATTTGTTTTACTTTAGAAAAGATAGTAAAACACTTTAACTGTTGAAATTAGAGATATTTGAATTAAAATTGCAAAGAAAACTTCAACTTTGTTTAGATCTTTTATTTTGAATAAAAGAAAATTTAGGATTAATAAACTCCTTTTTTAAAATAGTGGTTCATAGTTTAGAAGTATTTAAGAAGTTATTTTATTCACTTGGGCTATGGTTTTAAACACTTAGGCGATTGTTTCATGAAGCTAATCAGTAGTTAGAAATTAAATGAAAATGGACATTTAATTCTCTTTGGATTGTAAATTATTTCCTAAAGCCCAACTATTTAAAAACTAAGAAGAAATGAGAAAGTTTCCCAATACAAGCTGGTGTCCACCTGTTCTCATCTCATATTCTATTTACAATAAACCAGAAACCAAGTTCGGTATTTTCCCCTTTGATAAACCAAGAATTTCTATCCTCCAATTTAATTCGATTTCGTTTGCAAATTAGGTCATTTAGAAAGTGATTAATTTAAGTAAGAAAATCTTAAACCTATATATTTCCTAATTAACAATTGTTTCTATTTTACAGCAGTTGAATTGGATTTTTTTTGTTATTTTGATTGAATATTTCTGGGGTTTTGTGGTCGAGGCAAACAAGCTGCTGTAGTTATTTACTACTTAATTAAAAGAAGAAAAGTGAGTTGAAAACTCACATCTATCTCTAACTAGAATTGTATATAGAATGCTTATTGATTGTGGAATTAGATGCCTCCCTATCTATTGTTTGCATTCTATAAACTCAGTAATCCATTGTCAGTTGCAAATGGTTACAATGACCAAATATAATCCCTATTTACTATGAATTGCATATATATGTTGTGCTTCTAGTTTCATTTTAGTTTATTTAGGTTGAAATTGCAAAATTGAATGGTCGAAAGTCGTGAATACATTCCAAAATCAAGCGATCATCAGTGGGAAGCACTGACCTGGAGCACGCGAACTCCAGGCTGTGAACCACCGGTTGACTTGTCGTGAATGATCGATCGACTAGTCATCACTTGGAGCTTGCATGCTTCAGGCATCGTGCTTCTTTCCCTTGGCTTATTTCCCCTGGTTTGCTTGCTTATTCTTGCCTTATCGTTTTGTTGAGTCTCTTGCATTATTTTAAGCTTGTTTGAGATGATTAACTTGATTATTTCTGATTGCTTGAATCCTACTTTGATGCTCTTATTTCCATAGAGAACTTACTCCATGTTACTTTGCCAAACACACTATTTAATTAAACTAATTTGCAAAGCTCTTTACAAAGGAAATTAGCTTTTGAAATAAAGTGATATATATATATATATATATATATATATTTTCGATAGGACTGATTTTGAAAAATATGTATAAACAAATACCTATAATTCCAAGGTGGTTGCAAAGCAAGTTTTATATAGATATAGATACTAATTTAACCCTGTTTTTCTAATATATATTATTAGCTTTTTTAAATCAATATTTCAAAATAGATTTCAAAGCAAAACTATTTTCTTAAACGAACTCATAATCTCACTTGAATGAGAAATGGAATTAAACGTCTAGTAAAACAAGTGGTATGAAACTCTTGCACTTATTTTGTCGGTTGATTCTTGGACTTGTTCGATCGAACATTTTTGTATGCATGAGTGAAAAATACTAAGTTATAGTATATATTCAAGTAAATCCATATGGTATGGGGCACACAATCATTACTCGAATGATTATTATTGGAGATACATTACACTTATTGAGTGGAGTTTAATAACTTATAGTAAATGTTTGAGTAAACTCTTGTGGTATGGGATGCACGGTCATTACTTGAATTGCTTCTATTCGGAAGTATATAGCACTCATTTTGGCGAGTTTACAGGCACGTCCTTGGGTGATCCATTTACATACGGATTAGATGGGTTGTCTGGCCCATCTTGTAGTACTCATTTACAACGGAGTTATGACTTGCGAAGTGCTCATCTCTTGTGTTGACTCATGAAGTGCTTGTCTATTATGGTAGCTTGTGAAGTGTTAGCTATTAGCTTTGACTTGCAAAGTACTTGTCTTATTTGTAGACTTGCGAAGTGCTTATTTAGTGACTTGTGAAGTGCTTCTATAATTATCGACTTGTGAGGTGCTTGTCTATTGCTTGCATATATAATTGTGAATTTAGATGCTCTTAGTGTAATGATTGTTGTGACTTCGATGATTGTCATGGATGGGCATAATATGACCTTAAGTTACGAAGCTTTATAAAGATGTCTTATTATTGTTTGGTGAAGTACAATATATCAAAATTTTATATCCTTGATGTTTATGCAAGCTTATTATTATAAACTCACCTTTTATGATAACTAGAGATAGTCTGACTTGTTTATTATTTTTATAATACTCGAGTCAGACCGAGACCAGAGAGGTGCAGGGACTCTATGACTTTAAATATGGGATAGTCTTTGTAGAAGTATATGCTAAGTTAATTATATGATATGGATTCATTTTGGGAGGTAGTTTTATGTACGTGGATGTACCCTATGTGAGGTGTGGACTCATTTTGTATTTTGCGAGACTTACCTCAGTCTATGTGTATGTATTTATGTGAGTCTAGTACAATTTTTGTTGGCTCGCTTTATTTTATATGACATGTCCTACGTTTCATTTTTCACTACGATTTGTGATTCTGTGTTGTATATTGTTCTATTCTATTTTAGCTAATGTGCCTGTTTCTTTGTGTCAAGACTATTCACGTTAATATATGATGTAATGAGATAAATAATGATGCGATGGTGTTAGCCCAAGGGAATAGTCATGGATTGTCGCTCATGTCCAGCCTTTTTCTCCATATTACATAATAATATTACTTATAATATTCTTGGTAATATGGGCATAAAGATGGGGCGTTACATGGCCTATATGACAGGGTTTAAAGGGAACCTATCATGCTATACTAAAAGTGCATCACGGATCCAAGGCGCGACCTGGAGATCAGGCTGCTAGGATGGATACTAGCCTATTCCTGTAATGACTCAGAATATTGGTTGTTCTTTTTTGAACATTTAATTCATTGAAATTTGAATTCGGTTATAAATTGATTTTGACTATGAAAATTTTGGTTGAATTAGTTGAATGTGGTAAAATTTCAAATATACCAATTAATTTTATTTGGTAAATATGAATTAAATAATTTAAAATCAGAATAAAATGGGAATCTGGAAATAAGTGTATATGAAAATGATTTCTACAATTGATTTAAATCCTATTTTTATTTGAATTGTTACATTGGACTTTTGGATGGAATCAAAAGTCTATAAGTTAAAATTGGAATTTTTATATTAATTTAATAGTGGAATTTAATATATGATAATAGGGAAAATAATATAATTTTGATTTAATATGAATCAGAATGATTTCTAATATGAATTTAAATTCTATATGATTATAATAGAGCTAGTAAGTTTTTAGAATTGAAATTTTAAATGACTTCGACGATTTTGAAAATCGCTCGATTTAATCGACGAGTTAAAATAGTCCTCGAGGGAGCACATTCTCGAGTTTTGATAAAACTTGTTCTATTGGATCCGTGATAGTGTATTATAATCGTATTTCAAATTTTATAGCGTTTGGAGTTACCATTTATTCGTATGGGTGAGAAACGCGTTGTAATAAATATCGAAAATTTAATATTTTAATTCAATTCGAAAAGCTATCTTCCACATATGATCGAATTAGTCCCCGAAACACGTTCCATTGTGTTTGAAATGGGGTTAAAATATTATAAACATCAGGCGACGCATTTCGTTTAGAGATCGTTTGAAAAGGCATGTCAAAATTGGAATATATTAATAAAATTATGTTACGCACATATATAAATACTGTTCAAAAACAGAAAACCCTAGTTGTTTATATGAGTCGTCGCTTATATCTTAATGGTCGAAAAACACTTTCATTCTTCTACGATTTTCTCGAAATCCATCGATTATTAGCGAAATCACCCAACTGCAAAATCAAAGAGCTCGTTGAGCTCTATAATTTGACCGGCTATGATCGAAGAGCATTGAGTGGATTGTCAGCAAATCGAGATGTAAGGTCGATCGTTCATGTAGGGGTTTCGGGGGCCTAGGTAGAGCCGAGCTCAACTAGTCTTAGGGTGGAGATGGAGCATGTGACGAGCTTTCTCCTGGTGGCATTGGATCATCGTCTCGATGAACAAGAAAGGTGCGGCGATCGATTATTATAATCGATGATGGGTTCTTAGCTGGGTGGACAACCGCATTTGAGAAGATGAAGGCTAAAGCCCTTGATTCCCTTGAGTTTTTTTAACGGCTAATCTTTTTGTTTATAAAAAAATTAAATTAAATTATGTTTATTTATATATACAAACTTATAAATTTAATATCTCATCCATACGAGGTCGAAATCGGACAAAACTAGTGGTTAGAACTACAGCGATGAGATCTAGACTGCAGCGCAGATCCGGAGATATTTAAAGCTCGTTAAAATTTTAGATTAAATCGAACATGCTAGGTTTAATTTAAAATTTGAGCGTTTGGCAATTTAAAACTCAAGGTGAGTTAATCTCACTCAATTTTGTACTGCTAGCATAAATTTTAGATAGTTAAAATTTATAAATGATTGATTTAGTAAATTGATGCATTTCTATTAGTTGGATGTGATTATAAATATATAGTAGAATATATATTGGAGAGATTTATATTCCTGCATTTATATAGCGAATGAGACCCTATGCGCCTCACATAATAGTGGATGACCATATATATTGCGGTATTCCACCTCGAAGTGGAATTGGTATTTTTATGTCGAGCTAACTTCTATGGATGCAGGGAATAGGTTGGAGGAATCCAACTAGATTCCTCAAAATGTTGAACTTAATTGCATATATAATAATATATGTTTTGTTGAAAAAAATTTATGGCAGGTTATTGTGTGATTTGAAATGATTGAATGTTATGGCAGTTAACTTGGATTTTCGGTATTTTAAATATGTTTTAAATTGGTAAAGGATTGTAAATGGGAATTTTAAAGTAAAGACTTATATAGAATTTTTGGGTAAATCTATTGGACAACGTAAATGGTTTTGAAATGGTAATATAACTATTTTAGGTTATTGTGAACGAGGATTTTTGGGAAAAGTATATAAAAGGATTTTATATAATAAATCCTAGAATGGTACCTTGGTAAATGCAAACATTTTAAAAGCAAGATTTTAAAATTTTTTGCAGATAAAAGTGAAGTTGGGAAAATAAGAAGAAGAAAAAGAATTGGTTAAATGGCAGCTCAAGTGAGAATTCCAATTTACGAAATGGAATTGGAATTAATGAATTAGGCTTATTTTAAAGAGAGAATTTTAAATGATTAGATTGGTAGTTTTAAAGTGTTAAAATATTCTGGAATTTTTTTATTAAATTGTTTTAAAAGCATATTTAATTATAAACAACTACTTTATAATGATTTTTAAAGATTTGTTATTAGTTAAGAAACCAGTCAGCCTTATCATTTTAAACGGATATTTATTAAATATTACTATGGTTTTGTTTGATAACTTTTATTTAAGTATTTTTATCTAGTTTAAGACTAAAAATTTATTTTAGAACTTATAAGTATTTTTAAAGATAAGTTTTCAAAATAAAGTTTTAGGAGAGTAACGGTATACTCGTGTGGCGTAGTCAAAGGCAATGAGTGCCTGCAGCTAAGTTTTCAATTTCTCCGCGACAGAGACTTAACCATCGAGCTGTGATCTATGGTTTGATACCACAGTGGTACTTTCCGCATTATTTTATATGGGTTTTCAAATATTTTGAAAGGATAATTTGAGAATATACTGATTTCGATAAGATAAGTATATAGTTTTTGGATAAAGAAATTTAATTTATTTGAAATTTAATTTAAATAAAGGCTTGGTATTTTGGGTGAAATTGAAGCATTTGGTTAAATTTATTGTTTTCTTTGATAGTTAAATAACCGACTATCAAATCTGGTCCCAATATAACTTGGAAATATCTAGGAGAAGTACGGGAATTATATGGTACAGTTGTCGTTCGAGGTGCTATACTGTACATATAAACTCGTTTGTTCTTCTAGGACGTTTATAAGGAAATCCGTCCATTAATGGTTAGGAGGTGATCTCCGATCTTATTTTCGTCTGTGTATTTCCTAAAGAACTGGGTTGAGTTTATCAAAAATAGCGAACGTTGTTTCGAAGAGACCGAGATCGGATTTGTGATCCGAAAACCACTTCGATCTAACGAGTATGTTTTTGTAAGGAAGATAAGAGCTTGGAGTCGAAGATGGACCAGTAACGTGCAAGGGATAATCGCTACTAATCCTGAGGATGATTCCAAAATGGATGTAGTATGAGTAGTGCCTTCGATTCCGTTCAGACCAGGAATGGACTTGTATGGACGAATGTTGTCAGATCATCGTCATTGGAGGACGGTGAGCATTCTAAGTGAATGTGTACTAAAAAGGTAACCATAGCCTCAAGCCTCATCAACCGAGAATGGATAAAACAGGGGAGGTGCAGCAAGGCTAAGTGGGTAGCACCCAAGTAGGGTAAGGTCATCCCTGTCTAGAGTCCCTTGATCTCGGCTGTGTGGCGGTTGTTGATCCCAACTGCATGAGGATCTTATTCGGTCTATCCAGGTTAGGGGTAGGCAGGTCTTGTGTTGTAGGAGATCGAGAGTGGTCCTCGCACGCTGATCTAGACCAGCTACTACGAGGGGCGTCACCCCAATAGCCCTGCCATTGTATGAAATCCATTCTCCAATAAGCACCGTACAGACTTGATTGTGCCTAACTATGCTGCAATCTGAGATGCAAGCATTTCAGCTATTTGAATAAGTATTTTTACTTAGAAACTATTATAATATCAGAGAATTTTGATATAAAATGTTTTGGTTATCGTAAGGTAAAAACCCGACATGTTTATTTGTGGCGTGGTCTTACGAGATACCTTTAATTTCAAAGGATTTTGTAAACTTTAATAATTCAATTGAGTGTATTTTCTCACACTGGCTTTGCAGACTGACTCGAGTGTTATTTTATTATAATACTCGGGTCACGCCGAGTATTATAGGTTTAGGATTAGATACTCTAGAGAAGGAGGTGAGCTAGAGACCGAGGTGTATTACCCGTACTTGTTTATTTCCGCTGCAGTGTTGATTGAAATTACCAGCAATGTGAGGATAGGATGTTATAACTATCCAGGCTGGTAATTATTGATTTGTGTACTCTGATGTAAAACATGTATATTACAGTTCGGTTTTATGTAAAGAGCTATTTATATTATATATTATTCTGTCTGCTGTGAGATTCTGTTTGTTTAGTTTACTTCTTCTACCTATTTTCTTTTCTCTCAACATTCTGTTTTTTAGCACTTGATCATTTGGCATCGATACGATGAGCGTATTTATGTCGATTTTCGAGGGTCGTGGAGGTCGGGTCGTCACAGTTGGTATCAGAGCTTAGGCTGGCGATATACCTAAGCTTTGGTGAGAATTACTCATTAGAGATAGAATGAGGAATACTCTAGAATGAATTTGAGTGTATTAATAGATATAAGTGTGTAATTGTTAGTGAATATAAAATGTTAAATATTGTGTTGACTTATCGGTTAAGTGTTTTTGAATTCTGGTCGGTACGGCTAGTACAACCATATCGATAGGGGTTTCTAAACTCTTAAACAAGGTAAACTGACATAATATTGTTTTAAAAGGGGTGAATGAAATAATTTTACCCAAAATTATATTTGGCTATGAATGAAATAATTTTCTAAAATTATTATATATATGTGGATGTTTGGTTGTTGATATTATAATCAAATAAGATTGTAAAATCTGAAACACTTATATATATATTACCAATAAATTGTATAAATATGAAATATACAATGGAACATAGCTAGAATTTGATTTCAACTAGAATTCAAATCCTGGAGGTTTTGGCAAATGTTTTAAAATGAATTTGAACTAAGTGTTGGGATTTTCAAGTCTTCATAATTTTGGAAATGTTTTTCCAAAATGGTTTACGAGGAATAATGGAGTGGTATTTGAAAATGTCTTTAAAATAGAAACATTTTAAAATGAATTTTTGGAAGTAAAGAAGCACTAAACTCACTACAGTCGTTGGAAAATAATCTGGTGATGATGGGCACATCATCAGTATTTATTTTTAAGTTTCTAAGTGATGGATTGCTACCGTGGTGATTGGTTATGATATTCTTTTGGATTTGTTTGATAAACAAGTTTGTTCTATAAATTCCAAAGGGAAATGGTTTTGGTAAAAACAAGCTGTTTTGGAAATTCGAAAGTATGATTTGATATACCAAATTGGGTATGTGTTATTTGTGATTTCAAAATAATTTGAAATAAAACAGGGTAATTGAATTCTGGGTTTCTATTTAAAATGTTTGTAAAGTTAAGGAAAATTTGTTATTGAATTTAGAAATTGATATTGATGTTGATAACGAAGGAATGTGTAAAACTTTAAAATCCTGGAATTAAAATTTAACTTGAGTAAATAAAAGTGAATAAGATATGCTGGGATTTAACTTAAGATAAGTCAAATAAAATTGAATATGGGTTTGGATTGAATTGGATATTAAGTGGACTTGTAGGATAATCGTATAAATATAAGTTACAATTATTAAATGGGATGAATACATTTAATTCATTAAGTGAAATAGATAATGCAGAGTGATGATTATAAGATGTAAAAGGACTTAAGTAAGTGAAATGAAATTTTTAAAAGGATAAGTTTTGAACTTATGAATGGAAGAATAAATGGTGAAACCAGAATGAAAATGGTTTGGTATTAAGGTAAAAGAATTGGAACATTCAAAATTTGAATTTGTAAACAAAGGGTGAATTGGACTTGAGTAAATTGAATATAAATATGAATTGTGAATTGATTATATAACCTTGTGTTATAGATAGAGAATGTGAATTAACTTAGGTGGTAAATTTAAGAAAATTGTGAATATATAAGTTGTATAACTGATTAAACTAGGAAAAAGTGAAAGAGGATAACCAAATTAAAATGGTTAAGTATGATAACAAGGAATGTATTTAATGTAAGGGTAATTAATTGAACATGATTTGAAATAAGATTTTGGAGTAAGGTTGGGTATGAACTTTAGTTTTAAAAGCTGAATATAACTCAAGCAGTGATATGAAGTGTTTATAATAAACCTTAGAGATAACTTCATGAAAGTGGCTTATAAACAAATTAGCATGAATGAAATACTATTCACTATAAAATGAAGTGAATAGCACCATGTGAATAAGATGAAAATAACTGGAAATGATGTAATATAAGTGGAAGTGAAGTAGAAAGGAAAGCAAGTGCATGAACAATGTTGTGCTATAACGAATTGTCGAGAATTTATATGAAATGATTTCCCAATGATATAGTATATATGGGATATACTTAGTAAATGGAACCCAATAAATTGAATGAGATCTATTTAAAGTGAATTGGAATTTTTTTACAATGGGAACTTAACTTATTTATGGAAGGATTCATAAATAGAATTTACATAGATTGGAATATGTTAATGAAAAAAATAAAGCAAACAAGGTGGTGAATAACATGAATGGGAATCGAATGAAAATTTGATAAATGGATTTAGAGTCAATTTAAAAGGGAAAAAATTGAAGGTTAATAAAATGTATTTGCATATAATGGAAGGGAATATAAATGTGATGCAAACGAAATGGACTAAGATTCAATGTGGAACTAAAAAAGGTGAAATTATGTAAGTAAGGCACATAGAAATCAAAATTGAAGTGAATACGAGTTGGTTTTTTGTAAATATGAAATGAATGCAATAAATTAGTTGTAGATCATTCCGAATTGAATAAATGATATATGGATCTATGGGAAGGAAATTAAATTATTGTTGGAACCTTAAAATTGATTTTCATATATGTTTGGCATGTTTGGGCTATGTAGTTGATGTGTTTGGCTAGTTAAATAAATGAAATGTTATAAAATTTCAAGGTTTTGAAAACTTATGTGCTTTTGTAAGTAAGTATAGGTACAGAAGGCTATTGGATAGATTATGGTTGCGTAAATGCATATAAAATAAACCGCTTGCTTAAAAATGCTAAATAAAAGGTACGCCTACGCAATAAAATAAAGCAATGATAATATATTGCTATAAATTTTGTTTTTCGACCGCGTTGGTCGATGTATATGTATTTATCTCTCTTGTGATATTGTAAATGGCTTTCCGCACAAAGGAGACGCTGTCAAAAAATTTCAAAATTTAGGAAGTTAGAATTTTTTTGAAACTTTTGTGTAACGACCTGATTTTTCGACTTCCGAAAGTCGACATCAATACATCCACTGTATCAAATGTCACACAATCGAATGCCGGAAAACCGAACCGTTGGGATTAAATAAGAAGAAACAGAAACAATAAAAGAATCTCACATTTCGCAGCGGAACAATATACAATAGATAAATGAATAATCTTTAAAACAAAGAACCATATCTGTTACTACAATACAACATCAGAGTTTACAACGACACCATTCAACACTAGGCATTTACAACAACTAATCCATATAAAAAGTGAACTTGCAGCAATCCCACCACAGTGGATAATACATAGTATAATGATACGTCTCGCCATCCAGCATGCCTTCTGATCTTCACCGCAACTTCTTGACTTCGCTCCCGAATAATTGATAACCTGACTCTAGGCTGCTTGTGTGGAAAATTATGGGCACCCAGAGTTTAGAAAGGGAACAATAAACTCTAGGTCAGTCATGGGATTGGTGTGAGATCTTAAAAGCAGTTATTTTCATAAAGAAAGGAAAAGAAATCTGTTATGCCTTTGAAAAATGAAACTACCATAAGGCTTCCCGCCACACACACAATGCAATCGCAGAATTGGAGGAGATTTCTCTTTATGATAGTCACTTGATACGCAAATTCTTTTTAATATTAATATTAGTGCATAGTGAAGAAAACCTTTCGAAAGTATAATATTAATCTTAGCCAGCATACAACCATTATTGTATGTCTACTATAGCTACCATCTAAATAGTGGTGACCAACATAAGTAAATGGCAGGTTTACAACTAAAACCGTACAAGGCGCGTATTTGAGATCGGATTTACAACAAATGTCAAGCTAAGGAACTTCCTACTACCACATGGGTACGCCTTTGGAGGGACGCCCCGAGAACCTATCCGGATCTCTGCCACAAAGGCCAGGTTACCTCTGTAACTAGGTAACTACTACTCGAGTATGCTATCCCCTGGTCGTTTGCGACCTTTATCCGAGGATCATCAACCACAAAGCAACAACTACAAAGTGATAAATTTGTAGTAACCACATAGGTTAAATATCTGGGCTCCATACCATGATACCACCCTTTACCAGAAGGAAATGACATACCCTCAGGGGGCGCTACTCCCAAATAACCTTGCCGTATCCTTCCTGTTTCGACCATTTTTGGGGTGTGAGGTCCGACGAAGTCTCGTCCATAAAGCTACACTTTTCACAAAGTCATGCTTCGATCAACAAATGATCAGCATCACTTCGTATGCCACACTACCAAATTGGGAGTATATCACTAATAACTATCAATTACATAACCTCTGAGCTC
The DNA here is from genome assembly GCA_030765085.1 of Allium cepa. Taxonomy (NCBI): domain Eukaryota; kingdom Viridiplantae; phylum Streptophyta; class Magnoliopsida; order Asparagales; family Amaryllidaceae; genus Allium; species Allium cepa. The sequence continues at coordinate 342,693,859 of CM060941.1, read as the reverse complement.
GTACGTCTCAGAGAAGGGTGTTAAACTAAGAGAATAAATTCTGCGCCACTAACAGAAATGTATTTGATAGAAATCAGCTTTATATCTTAAAGTGTAATGTCAGACACACATCCATACAAGTCCGTTCCGGGATCGAACAGAACCGAAGGCACTTTAAAGAAGCCCTTGCAGATCCGTATATTCACAAATCACGTATGGAATCCCATCACAAAGGGTGATAAAATCTCTATACCGGAGCAATCCATTGTAGAGACATTCGACAGGTAATCCTTTCGCTTTTAAAAATATCTGGTCTTCAACACCATCTTCAAATGCAATCGCATTTCGTTGTATCATTATTCGAAATGTGTTTTATGACACAAAGTCCTCTCCCGGCTAATCCGAATAACGAGCGCTTATTTTAAAAATAAGTGTTACTTTCAGATTTCAAACAAATCACAACAATTTCCACTTTGACCTTTTAAACAAAAGATCTATCACAAAGATTCGATGTGGTTTTCGAATATCCATTTGGAATTCGACCCCCAGTCGCATCGAAATTCAAATGTCATTTAAAGGACAATATTGATAATCGGTTATTTAACTATCAATCTATATTCACAACAATCACTAAGATTTAAATAATTTTTCCCAATTATTTATTTTCAAAACGTCTTTGCAAGGTATAATTTTAACACTTCAACCATTTGAAAACAAATTTCAAATCACTTTCACCTTTCAATCTTTTGAAAACAAATTTCAAATAACCTTTCACACTTCAATCATTTGTAAACAAATTTCAATTCACTTTCCTCACGTGGAATAAATTTTCAAATATTTATTTGATTCCACTAATAATTTTGCCGAGTTCAAATACTTTAAAAGTAATTAAAAATACTTATCCAAAATATACTTGGAAACATTTAAAATAAAACTATTTTAAAATACTTGCTTAAATATTAGTTATTGAATTATTATACTAATATTTCATATAAAAATTCAAGTCCAAACTAATTTTAAAATAAAATTAGTAGATAGGATATAACTATTTAAATATCCATTTTATAAAATAAATATCAATTAAAACTTTAAATAATCACTTCTATAATAAATTTAAATATATCTTTGCTTTAAAGATTTTCGAAATAACCTAAATAAATAATTTCTCCAAAATATTCTTTCCTTAAACCATTTTTACGACTTCAATTTATATTGATAAACTATATTGAAAACATACTCAGCTTTTCAAGAAAAGTACACCTTCCATTCTAAAATGGTTCATTCAAATCAATTTATAAATATTTCTGGGTTTATTTTAAATTTACGTTCCAAATCCGTAACTTTATTTCCACACTTTTAAAAATAAAACAATATTTATTTTTACAACAAATTTCCCTTTCTTTTATAGAATTCCTATTATGAATTTAAAATTTCAAATATCCACTGATATACGATTTTCAAATCGATTTCCAGATATTCACTTTCAACACCAAATCAGTTTTTAAATTGATTTCAAATTTATTTCAAATACCAAATCAAATCCCAAATTAGTTTTCCAAACATTTATTTCAAACACCAAATTGATTTCATAATTAATTTCCTAAAGATTTATTTTTTTACCACCAAATCAATTTCCGAATTTATATTTCCAAAATAAATCCCTTTATCTCTTCCAAACTATTCCGTATTTTATAATAAATTCTTCAACTTTGAATAATATTACTTGAAATCCAATTATTAAAATCCTCTCCCATATTTTTGGAATAAATTCGATAAGATTTCAAATTCAATTTTACCCATTTAAATTCCTTCTTTTAAATTCACCCAATTCTTTTTGCTAAAACTTCAAAAATCTAATTTTATTTATTCCTGGTATCCTACGATACCAAAGATATATTCGGCTAAACTATAGCCTTCAACGATTTCAATCACAAATATGATCACGCACAAATTATAAATAATCAAGACACAATATTGAAACAAATTCAAACATTTGAGGAATCTAGTTGGATCCCTCCATACTGTTTGCCTGCATCCACAGACGTTAGCATAACAATTAAATATCAATTCCACTTCGAGGTGGAATATCACGGTATATGGGATTTTATGTAATATTATCTGCTATTATGCGGCGCATAGGGTATCATCCGCCATATAACACGGGAAATCAATCACTCCAAATACATACATAATACCAATTCCACTTCAAGGTGGAATATCGCGGTATATGGGTTTATATATAATGTCATCCGCTATTATGCGGCGTATAGGGTCTAACCCAATACAACCGATAATAATTTATCATCCGACCACACAATCAACAATTTTAAATTAACTATTTAAAATTAAATTGGAACATCCGATTGAGTGAGAAGATCTCACCTTTTCCCTTTCTGTTTTGCAATCCATTTCCAATCGTGATTTCGTCTTTCCACGATTTTAACCTTGCATAACAATTATATGATTTTATTAATATTCGAAATAAATCAAATAATCAATTTTCGTTTAGTAATTTTAGTTATCCAATGATTTTATTTTAAACCAATTTCTTTTAATAAATTTGTTTAACAAAAAATAAATTTTGAAACTAAATTCCTTTATATTAAAATATTTCTTTTCTTTTTCTTTAAAACCCTCACTTATAAAAATTAATTTATATAGATTTAAAAATCAAATTTTATATAAAATCTTTCAACCATTTTAAACTCCCATTTTTTTTTTCTGTTTTAAACTATAGCATGCATGTGTATGCATATTTACTTCTTAAATAAACAAGAACATTTTATATCTTATTGCTTTAAATTTTAAACAAACTGTTTATAACCTATATTTTTTTTTCCATTTTTTCAAATGAAATACGACTTCAAACTCAAAAATAATAAAGAACTCATACCCAAAGTTCGGCCCTCCTGCTCGAGCATTCCATTCAATGTCGCCCCCGTCTTCTTTCTCGAGCCTGAGAATAACCCATCGCGACAAACAGAACTAGCCTTCCCAATGTCGCTGTCACACCACGAACCATCTCGATTTCTTTCCAAATTCCAAGCACCTATCGTCTCACCATCGCCAATGCGACAACATGATCAATCCCCTAGCCCACGTGCGCGCGCGCGACCGCCTTCGTCGAGGTTGACTCATTAATTGCCGCGTATGCACCCATAACCACGATAACGCGAGACAAGCTTGCCATTGATTCGACTTCGGCCAATTGATTTCGATTTCTCCCTCTCTCTCGATTTTGTTTTGCTGCCCTTTTTTTGAATGATTTTGATTTCGATTTCTATAAATGGAAGCTTCGGCCATTGATTTTTAAATTTCATTTTGATTTCGTGAAACTGGAACGAGAGAAAGGAGGGCGGCCATGATTTATTTGATTCGATTTTCTTTCTTTCTTTTGAACGGAGAAAAATTCCGTTTGTTTGTATTTTTTTTAAACGACGCGTGTTACAAATTTTTACCAAGTGCAAGCAAAAGAAAGCAACGTGTAAAAACTGCCTTGAGAGATTATATTAAACACATATAGATATTTAATTTAAATTTAAATTCGAATCGTTTCAAACTATACAATTCAAAATCTCAACCTCCAATCGAGGCATGCCGCTAGGCGTTTTATAATGTTAAACGTCTATTCCGAATGTATTGGTAAAGGTTGCGAGTCCAAATTTGATCGTATGAAGAAGATAGCTTTTTGGACCAGTTATTTAATTAATTTTCGATATCAATTTTAGCGCGTTTGACTATCGTACGATCAAACGATTATTCCATACACTACGAAAATTGAAATTCGATAATAATACACTATTACAGATCTAATGGAACTGATTTCGTCGAATTCCGAGACTGTGCCTCTAAGGGCTATTTTTGAATATCGATTTAAACAATATAATTTCAAAACTAACAAATCAGTTCCAACTTCAGTTCTAGAGCTTCCATATCTTCAGTATTGTAAATATAAATTTTCTAAGCTTTGAAAGTATTTCTAATTAACTTAAAAATCAAGATTCAAATTTTACCCAAATATTTTACAATTAAATTTGATAATTAAATTGCTAAATTCATAGTTAAAATTGAAATTCAAGCATAAATTAACAATTTGGATATTTGAAATCAATTAAATATTTCAATTTCAAATGTTAAACATTCTAGGTCGTCACATTCTTCCCCCCTTAAAAGAATTTCGTCCCAAAATTACTAGTTAAAAAGAATGATCCTCAAACCGTTTACTATTTTCGCAAAACCAAACAGTTTTATCAACTTGCCAAAACAAATCTTTTTATTTAAGGCCTATTATCACTTCAACTAACTTTCTAACCTTAATCATAAATTCCAAACAATATTGTTTTCTTAACAATTCAAATTTAAATTTAAATTGAAATTTTAAATTTCTAATATTTTCTCAAAATTTTTCTAACTCCCTAAATTTTCGAAAATTATTGTCAGCGTCTCCTTTGCGCGGCTAGCCCTGTACGACTACAAATTGCCACAACGGGCCCTCAGATTTCAAAAAGAATACTAAAATCCAAGCGGTTAGACAAGAAAATCATCAAATTTCATACTGAACTTTAAATACATACCTTTTTCGAGCAACTCAATTTAACAAACCCCAATTTATCCTATTCTTTTAACATACCTGTATGTCATACTAACCATCATATCCTGTGACGACCGCCCATTACTCCCGCACAAAACAAGGGAATGGTGTGCTGAAAGGTGTGCCAGGCAACCATGGACGATAGTCAGGGTAAGATAAAACAGAAACTCTATCGTACAACTCACAGCGCATGGACAAAATACAATAGAGAAATATATGTATATAGTGAAGCTCATAACAGAATATCATCATATAGACTTCATAAAGGTTTGATACAAACATTTGAACAATCAATACATCAAGCCTCACTACATAACACTCGAAACATATACAAGCAGCGGAATATCCAGTACATATAGTAAGAAAACTAATATGCTAGCCTCCAGCTCGTCTTCGTCATCAATAGCGTTGGTAGCCAAGATCAGCACCTGTCACCTGCTACCTAGTCTGCCCATCCCAACATGGATGAACAACCCAAGGTAATAAGAGTTGAACATAAAACCTTGAGTCAGACAACAGTCTTAGTGAGCAGTAAATTAACTATCAAACATACCAAAAGAGCACAAAGGATAAAAGGAATGGAACTCAACCATCCCACTCCACCTCATTCTACAGTGATAGCCCATAGACCCACTAAGCATAACAAGCATAGCAAAACAGACAATTTAAGTAAAGTAATTATCACTCGAGTCAAGGTAGATGTTTTCCAAATACAAACCCCCAAGGCCTAAACCAAGATCAGATAAGCACCCAGAAAACACCGCTTTTGAGACCGAATGATAATACAACCAAACATCCATGACTCTGGCTATCACTGTTAACCTTGCTTCGATATCACCGTTGATTGAATGACCGACTCCTTCCTGAGCCATCTATCAAGGGCTAATGGTAACCCCGGTTCTAGACATAACTCCGCACGTCATCGTGACCCGTGCCTAGGTATATCGAATCTACCCAGAGTACTCGACCACCTACCTGTAGTCTTTAGGGTGTCCAGACCACCTACCTGTAGTCTTTTAGGGCAACCCTTGTACTCTTGCTTTGAGTCTGCTAGAACCTTCAACAACGAGGAAATCCAAGCCTTCTAGTCACCCTCCTTGACGACTATTCTCAACCTAGCCCAAGCTACCTCTCGAGCCAACCATTATCAACCAACTCGAACTGCCCTTCAAGTTATCAACATGCTTGGAATGATCCCTGCCTGGATTAAGCCAAGACTATCTCACATCATACTTTGCTTCATCACATCTTAGCAAAGTCCATCTCATCATCATGCTTCGCTTCCTCTAATCATAGCAAAGTCCATCATCATCGAATCCATCCATATGAGCTTTATCATCCGCTTCATATGCCACAAGCAGCTTTTACCATTCAAGAGCCTTTCCACCTAGCTTTCGAATCATCTTCGACCATCTTGTTCCAAATCAACTACTAGCTAACTTGAAACAATCAAATCAATCATACATCCAAACAATCAAGCATTCAAACCAGATCTAATGAGCAATTTAACTGTAATGGCAATTTCGTAAATAAATGAGCATAAGTCTAACATACATGAATCATGGGTTTTTAGCATAGACCTAACATATATAAATCATGGGTTTTGTCTATACAACTTGATGAATGAACTCGTATAAGTAAACATCTTTATAAGCAATGGATCTACACTTGAATCTAAGGAAAAATGTATGAAATCACTATCTACAACACTCCAACAAACCACCTAACCAATATACTCCTTTGGGTCCGCGTGAGAGATAACCACCACTCACCGAATCACCCAAACACTTCAAAAGATAACCACTTCAAATCTGGACAGCAAGGATTCAAGCTTGATTCGTTGAAATCTCGCTTGAAATGATGAAACCTAGCTTCGTTGGACGAAGATCTTCAACTTTGGCTCTTCAATCTTCAATCTTGATCTTCAATCTTGGATGGATGTTAGCACTTGATCAAATTGGAGAAAAGAAGTGAAGAAATGTTGTAGTCGAGCTCTCAAAATGGCAGCACTTCGTCGCTTCAAAAACCGGTGCTAAAAAGTGAGCCAAACCCCTCTATTTATAGGCTGATTTGTCCATGAGTCGTCGCCCCATGAGTCGTTGCCGACTCAAGAAAATCTCCGACCTAACTGTTACGACTCATCAACATAGCCGACTCACGACTCAACTATCTACGACCTAAGCCTGAACACATAGCCTAACATACTGCTGCTTTACTACTAAGTCGTTTGGACGACTCAACGAAACTACGACCTACGACTCATCCTATCTCCTTAAGTCGTACTAACGACCTAACGACTCAACAATGCCGACCTAACTCTTAGCACAGAACCAAACTTAGGTCGCATATGACCTTATCTATAACTCGGCATAGCCGACCTATCAACACACGCGACTTATCTCATTGCCGACTTAACTATGTGACGACCTAAAAACACACACGACCCAAGCCTTAGGTCGTCTACCCCTTAACTCGGCCAACACACTTATGTCGCCAACGACCTAATGCTAACCCGCTAACGACTCATCAGATAACATGTTAACTCGTAATTCCCTAACTCGTGACTCGTAGGCTACCTTATGCCGTCCACGAGTTACCCTCTGTTCGAGTTAACTTCTCCATACGATCTAATCTCCACACGACTTAGGCTAAGGACAACTTAAACAACCCTAACGACCTAGAAATTCTACGATTTATCGACACGTAAAATACGGGTCGTTACATTCTCTCCCCCTTAGGAATTTCGCCCCCGAAATTCCAAACAAACAACAGCAAACATAACTATTCTGCATGCCTACCATCCATAGCAATCAACAAACCGTGCATCCAATTACTAGCCTAGCATGCAGAATTCTAAGACTTAGAACAAGCCACATATTCGTGAGATGTCACGACACCTTAGGGCCATACCTCGAAGAGTTCAGGATTTGCTGCCTTCATCCACTCTTCCTCCTCCCATGTACAGTCGTCAACATCATCACTCCATTGTACCTTGAGCAACGTGATCGTCTTCCTCCTAAGCTGTTTCATGTCGGTTTCAACAACACGAAGCGGCTTACGAGGTCTCGTAACAACTGGATCAACTTCTAAATCTTCACAGCTATCAGCAGAAACTAACGTATTCGAGTCGTGCACATACTTTCGTAGATAAGATACATGAAAAACATTGTGCACACCCGCCATCTTTTCCGGTAACTCCAATCTATAAGCGAGCCTTCCAATTCGCTCAATAATCGGGAATGGTCCAACAAATCTCGGAGTTAATTTTCCTTTCTTCCCGAATCTAATAACATTCTTCAGAGGAGAGATCTTCACAAAAACCATATCACCTACGTCGAATTCCAAATCCTTACGACGATTATCGGCATAACTTTTCTGACGATCTTGGGCTGCCTTCATTCGTCGCCGAATGATCTCTATACAATCCGAAGTCTGTCGAATCATTTCTGGCCCAAGTATCAACTTTTCTCCAGCTTCTAACCAACATGTCGGAGAGTTACACGGCCTTCCATACAATGCTTCATACGGTGCCATACCAATACTTGACTGGTAACTGTTATTATATGCAAATTCCACCAAATGAAGGTGATCTTCCCATGATCCTCCGAAATCCAAAACACATGCCCTCAGGAGATCTTCCAAAACTCGGTTGACTCTCTCGGTCTGACCATCTGTTTGTGGGTGATAAGCTGTGCTCAAACACAACTTGGTTACCAAAACTTCCTGGAAGCTCTTCCAAAATCCACTAGTGAACAATGGGTCTCGATCACTCACTATACTCTTCGGAACACCATGGAATCGAACTATCCACTTAACATACAACTCAGCCAGTTTCGATGCAGTCCTAGTTGACCGAACAGGAATGAATCTTGCACTCTTAGTCAAATGATCTACAATGACCCAAATCCCTTCATTCCCTGCCCTGGTTCTAGGTAGACCATTGATAAAATCCATCGATATCTGCTCCCACTTCCATATAGGAACCTCTAATGGCTGAAGAAACCCACTGGGCTTTTTCTGCTCAGCTTTTACCAACTGGCAGTTCATACACTTGGAAATAAAATTTCCAACATCCTTCTTCATACCTTCCCAATAATAGGTTCTCTTCATATCCCGATACATCTTATTTCCACCTGGATGAATCGTCAACTTCGAGTGATGACTTTCCCTCAGAACTTCATCTCTCAACCCATCTATATCAGGAACAACTAATCGTCTTTGCTTCCGAAGCCAACCCTCTTGATCGACTTCGAATCCTTTATCCTTTTCTGGGTTCAATCCAGATTCCAAATCACGGATAACCTTGACAAGCTTATCATCTTGCTTTTGGCTCTCGCCAATCCTTTCCACAAGAGTAGGTCTTATCGATAAGTTTGCCAACATCTCAGGTTCCAATTCACATCTAGGCCTGAAGTCAAATCCAGCCAAATACTCAAGGCTCTTCCATTCCGAAAACATGGCTCCCAATCCTGCATGTCTTCGACTTAACGCATCTGCCACTGCGTTACCTTTTCCCGGAGTATTGGCTATACCAAAATCATATGATGCTAAAAACTCAAGCCACCGTTGCTGCCGAAGATTCAAATCCTTTTGGGAGAACAGATACTTCAATGACTTATGATCCGTAAACAACTCGAATCGAACTCCCAATAGATAATGTCTCCACATCTTCAGAGCAAAAACAATCGCTGCTAACTCCAAATCATGAGTCGGGTAATTCCTTTCATGCGGCTTCAGTTGTCGACTTGCATACGCAACAACTTTATCCTTCTGCATTAGCACTGCTCCAAGTCCAGTACCACATGCATCGGTGTAAACCACCATCTCATCATTCCCACTTGGAATAATCAAAACAGGAGCACTTGTCAGTCGCTCTTTCAGGATTACGAAAGCTTGTTCACACTAACCATCCCATATAAATACCTGATTCTTTTTCATCAATCCTGTTAACGGTGCAGCTATCTTGGAAAAGTCTTTGATAAACCGACGATAATATCCTGCTAATCCAAGAAAACTTCTCACATCAGATGCATTCTTAGGTCTAATCCAATCCTGGATTGCTGCCACCTTAGCGGGATCAACCGCTACTCCATTTCCAGAGATAACATGGCCTAAGAACCTCACTTCACTCTTCCAGAAGTGACACTTCGAAAACTTAGCCTTCAGCTGATGTTTCCGCAAGATTTCCAAAACAATACGCAAGTGTGTCTTGTGCTCTTCCTCAGTTGTGGAATAAATCAGAATATCATCCACAAACACAAGTACAAACTTGTTCAACTGATCTCTGAACACTCTATTCATAAGATCCACAAAATATGCTGGTGCGTTAGTCAATCCAAACGGCATCACCAGCCACTCATAAAAACCGGATGGTGTCCTAAAAGCAGTCTTCGGCACACTATCCTTAGCCACTCTCAACTGGTGAAATCTCGTTGCCAAATCCATCTGAGAAAACACCTTAGCCTCGTGAAGCTGATCAAACAAGTCATCTATTCTTGGCAATGGATACTTGTTCTTTTTAGTCACCTTATTCAGCTCACGATAATCCACACAAAACCTCAACGATCCATCCGCTTTGGTTGCGAACACAACTGGTGCACCCCATTCGGACACACTACGCCGAATGAATCCTTTCCGAAAAAGGTCATCAACCTGCACCTTCAGCTCTTGTTGTTCTCTCGGCGCCATCCGTCTAAGAGGCATCACAACAGGTCTGGCTCCCTCAACTAGATCGATACGAAACTCGATCTCCCTATGCGGCGGTAACCCTTTGACCTCGTCAAAGACGTCCTCAAATCCATTCACAACCGGCATCGATGACAGTCCATCCCGTGGAATAACCAGCGAATACATGAAGCCCATGAAGACGCCTTCTTCATGCTTACATCGTATCACAACCTTTCGCCCTTCCACATTCCCGACTGTCACCTCCAGTTTCTCACAATCAACCTTTGCCGCATACTTCCTAAGCCAGTCCATACCCAAAATAATTCCGATCCCCGCAAAGTTCAGAACAAAACAGTCACAAACAAAAGAGCAATCATGACTCGATACTACTAGACCACGGCATATCATGCACAAACACGACGAACCCCCAACTGGATTAGTCACAACCAATGGTCTATCAACAATTTCCGGTTCCAAACCCAACCGGCCTACAAGATCATCACAAACAAACGAATGCGATGCCCCAGTATCAAACAACACTCTAACTGGAACACCACAAATGGAAAGAGTACCTTGAACCACCACACTCTTCCCTCTCTCATCAACAGTAGGAGCTTTCGAAGACGATGGAACAGCTCCCAAAGCATAAGCTTGCACAATCTGCTTATCTTTCCTCGGTTCTGGACAGTCCTTCTTGATATGCCCCAGCTTATCACAGTTGTAACACTTTTCCGGCACCTTGGGATTCCTACAATCTTTGGAGAGATGGCCCTTCTGCTGATAGTTGTAGCACGTCACTTCGCCCTTCGGCTTCTTCTGGCCATCCTTACCCTTCTGTTGCTGCTGCTTCCTCTTCTTGTTTCCACCCTGCTGTGGCCTAGACCCTTCCTTGGTTACAGCAACAACAGATCCTTCCTTAGGAAATAAACTCTCATGCCTGAGAGCTTTCTCCACAAGCTTCTCAAACGGATCGTCCAAATGATCCACCAACTGTCTCCCAAGATAATAGTCCAAGCCTGTCACAAACTTCTCGTTCTTCTGGTAGGGAGATTCAATATACGACCGAGCATACTTGGACAAAGCTTCAAACTCAAAAACATACTCAAGAACTGGTCTCCCACCTTGCTTGAGCTCCACAAACTTCTTAAACAGAACAGATTTCTGAGCCGTAGAGATGAACTTAGCTTCAAATCTAACTTGGAATTGCTCCCAAGTAATCTCTTCCTCTGGAGTATCGATAGTGATAGAACCCCACCAATCAGCAGCTCTTCCCTGAAGCTGTCTCGATGCAAGCTTCCTCTTAGTTGCATCCTCAATTCCTAAATCACCAAAGATCCTTCTACAAGCGTCAATCCATCTCTGAACTTCTATGGTTGATTCTGTCCCCAAGAAAACTTTTCCTCCAAGAGAAGTATAGTCTTTACACAACTTAGCAAAATCCACTGGTCTTGGAGCTTGAACTTGAACTCCAACATCTACTGACTGTCCTGAAGTTGGTATCCTTCTCATGATCGAAGTCATCATAGCTTCGAACATTGCACCATAGTCAGTAGCTCCCCCAACATCACGGCTTTCCCTAGCAGCTTGTCTCTCACTTCGACTCATCCTTAATATCTACAAAAAGGAATGATTAGAACACCTTGAGAAACAATTGCATAAGGAGTTCAAATCCTTTTAAGATACTATATTATATATAGTAATCATCCATCAAAATACAATTACGTCTCTCTTACGTATTTACGTTAACGAGCGTTGGCTAAAATCGATTAACCAAAGCTCCGATACCAAATGTGACGACCGCCCATGACTCCCGCACAAAACAAAGGAATGGTGCACTGAAAGGTGTGCCAGGCAACCATGGACGATAGTCAGGGTAAGATAAAACAGAAACTCTATCGTACAACTCACAGCGCATGGACAAAATACAATAGAGAAATATATGTATATAGTGAAGCTCATAACAGAATATCATCATATAGACTTCATAAAGGTTTGATACAAACATCTGAACAATCAATACATCAAGCCTCACTACATAACACTCGAAATATATACAAGCAGCGGAATATCCAGTACATATAGTAAGAAAACTAATATGCTAGCCTCCAGCTCGTCTTCGTCATCAATAGCGTTGGTAGCCAAGATCAGCACCTGTCACCTGCTACCTGGTCTGCCCATCCCAACATGGATGAACAGCCCAAGGTAATAAGAGTTGAACATAAAACCTTGAGTCAGACAACAGTCTTAATGAGTAGTAAATTAACTATCAAACATACCAAAAGAGCATAAAGGATAAAAGGAATAGGAACTCAACCATCCCACTCCACCTCATTCTACAATGATAGCCCCTAGACCCACTAAGCATAACAAGCATAGCAAAACAGACAATTTAAGTAAAATAATTATCACTCGAGTCAAGGTCGATGTTTTCCAAATACAAACCCCCAAGGCCTAAACCAAGATCAGATAAGCACCCAGAAAACACCGCTTTTGAGACCGAATGATAATACAACCAAACATCCATGACTCTGGCTATCACTGTTAACCTTGCTTCGATATCACCGTTGATTGAATGACCGACTCCTTCCTGAGCCATCTATCAAGGGCTAATGGTAACCCCGGTTCTAGACATAACTCCGCACGTCATCGTGACCCGTGCCTAGGTATATCGAATCTACCCAGAGTACTCGACCACCTACCTGTAGTCTTTAGGGTGTCCAGACCACCTACCTGTAGTCTTTTAGGGCAACCCTTGTACTCTTGTTTTGAGTCTGCTAGAACCTTCAACAACGAGGAAATCCAAGCCTTCTAGTCACCCTCCTTGACGACTATTCTCAACCTAGCCCAAGCTACCTCTCGAGCCAATCATTATCAACCAACTCGAACTGCCCTTCAAGTTATCAACATGCTTGGAATGATCCCTGCCTGGATTAAGCCAAGACTATCTCACATCATACTTTGCTTCATCACATCTTAGCAAAGTCCATCTCATCATCATGCTTCGCTTCCTCTAATCATAGCAAAGTCCATCATCATCGAATCCATCCATATGAGCTTTATCATCCGCTTCATATGCCACAAGCAGCTTTTACCATTCAAGAGCCTTTCCACCTAGCTTTCGAATCATCTTCGACCATCTTGTTCCAAATCAACTACTAGCTAACTTGAAACAGTCAAATCAATCATACATCCAAACAATCAAGCATTCAAACCAGATCTAATGAGCAATTTAACTGTAATGGCAATTTCGTAAATAAATGAGCATAAGTCTAACATACATGAATCATGGGTTTTTAGCATAGACCTAACATATATAAATCATGGGTTTTGTCTATACAACTTGATGAATGAACTCGTATAAGTAAACATCTTCATAAGCAATGGATCTACACTTGAATTTAAGGAAAAATGTATGAAATCACTATCTACAACACTCCAACAAACCACCTAACCAATATACTCCTTTGGGTCCACGTGAGAGATAACCACCACTCACCGAATCACCCAAACACTTCAAAAGATAACCACTTCAAATCTGGACAGCAAGGATTCAAGCTTGATTCGTCGAAATCTCGCTTGAAATGATGAAATCTAGCTTCGTTGGACGAAGATCTTCAAATTTGGCTCTTCAATCTTCAATCTTGATCTTCGATCTTGGATGGATGTTAGCACTTGATCAAAGTGGAGAAAAGGAGTGAAGAAATATTGTAGTCGAGCTCTCAAAATGGCAGCACTTCGTCGCTTCAAAAACCGGTGCCAAAAAGTGAGCCAAACCCCTCTATTTATAGGCTGATTTGTCCATGAGTCGTCGCCCCATGAGTCGTTGCCGACTCAAGAAAATCTCCGACCTAACTGTTACGACTCATCAACATAGCCGACTCACGACTCAACTATCTACGACCTAAGCCTGAACACATAGCCAAACACACTGCTGCTTTACTACTATGTCATTTGGACGACTCAACGAAACTACGACCTACCACTCATCCTATCTCCTTAAGTCGTACTAACGACCTAACGACTCAACGATGCCGACCTAACTCTTAGCACAGAACCAAACTTAGGTCGCATATGACCTTATCTATAACTCGGCATAGCCGACCTATCAACACACGCGACTTATCTCATTGCCGACTTAACTATGTGACGACCTAAAAACACACACGACCCAAGCCTTAGGTCGTCTACCCCTTAACTCGGCCAACACACTTAAGTCGCCAACGACCTAATGCTAACCCGCTAACGACTCATCAGATAACATGTTAACTCGTAATTCCCTAACTCGTGACTCGTAGGCTACCTTATGTCGTCCACGAGTTACCCTCTGTTCGAGTTAACTTCTCCATACGATCTAATCTCCACACGACTTAGGCTAAGGACAACTTAAACAACCCTAACGACCTAGAAATTCTACGATTTATCGACACGTAAAATACGGGTCGTTACATATCCAATTACAACATTAAAAATCATTCTGCACATTTCTTTTCAAAAGTTGGAATAATTATTTCATTCAAATCTGTATGATGTACATATAACATTCGTACGCAATAGTCAAAGTCGGCCGCTCACTCGATCACACAATTTCACTTCCGAACTAGTATCGTCCACTCGACTTCCTAGTGTGGACTCAGATATGGTTTCTTGATCAGAAACCGTCATTATCCTTTCATAGCCGTAAACTATGTAGATAATTTTCAGAATCAACCAAAAATCCATATCCAGATTCGTCGTTGAAAATCGAGTGAAAAATTCCAACTTGGATCGATATAACTATCTCGAATTTTGTGCTTGAATTCTGGATCAAATCGCTATGCGAATAAAATAATATACGTACATCCTACGTATTAGTTCCAGTTGATTATTAGCTTTATCAATTTTCTTTCTTTTTATTCACATTGATTTTATTTTTTCATTTCCTTATTCACAATTACCATTTCACGATTTCCAGTTTATCCTTCATTCACTTATCAATTTAGAATATTTTCTCAATTCCAAATTTACTCAAGAATTTCACCATTTATTTCTTAAGTTCAATGCAAATATTCTATATACACATTATATTTATTTTCAGTTCACCACTTCAGTTAATATCTACTTATATTAAACTGGATTTCCAATTCCATATGAATTTAATTCATTTCAAACCATTTTTTAATTTGTCATTCCTTCAATTAGTTTTACTTACTAATTTTATTTTAATACTTTGCTTTGTTTTATTGCCCATCAAATTCAATTCTAATTCCAGTTCTATTTGCTTACTAAATCTAAATGAATTTCAACATTCAATTTCACTTTCATTTTCTTGCAATTCTAAATTCGTTTACTCATTCACAATTTTATTTTCCACCTTAATAAATTTTATTCCATAACTATTTTTATCAGATTCCAGAGTCTTTCCGACATTTCAAAATCATTTTTGAAATCATTTCAAATTATCTTTTGAATTTCCAAAACCCAAACCAAATTTTGCAAACAACTTCAATTTAAAATACTTTGGCAGCAATTCCTCTCTTGGAAACTCGAAAATGAACATCGATGATGTTGTAGTCATCATCGAAGTTATTTTCCAGCGATCGAAAATAGTTCAAAGCTTTTATCCCTCCATAACATTATTCCAAAATCCTTGAAAACTCATTTTCAAACTCCAAGGGAATATAATCTTTTCCAAATTTCAAAATTTTCAAATCCTTTGAAAAAATTTCAAATATTTCTCTAGAATTCTATTTCAAATTACAAATCACATTTACAATTTACATTCTCAAATTCCATTTGTACATGAATTTTATTTCCTAGCCTTTTGTTACGATTTCAATTTCTTATTTAATAATCAATGATAATAATTTAATATTATCGCTTTCTAACATCCAAGCAACCATATCCTATAAAAATATATGGAAAATGATTTCTTTTCTATATAAAAATAGTTTTGGGTAAAATTATCTCATTTACCCGATTTTAGAACAATACTGTGTCAGTTTATCTTGTTTAAGAGTTTAGAAACCCCTTTCGATACAATTGGCTAAACTGCACCGACCAAAAATCTATAAACAATCAACCGATAAGTCAACACAATACAAAACAATTTTATATTCACTAACAAATACGCGCTCATATCAATTATTACACTTATACTCATTCTAGAGTACTGCTTACTCTATCTCTAATGAGTAACACCCAATAGAGCCAAGGTTGTCGCTTAACCAAATGCTCTGATTCCAAAATGCAACGACCCATTTTTTCGACTTTCGAAAGTTGACATCAATACGTCCTCTATATCAAATTCCACACAATCAAATGTCAAAAACCGAACCGTTAGGATTAAAGAAGGAGAAACAGAAACAATAACAGAATCTCACATTTCACAGCGGAGCAATATATAACAGATAAACGAATAAAATTTTAAACAAAGAACCATATCTGTTATTACAATACAACATCAGAGTTTACAACGACACCATTCAACACTAGGCATTTAAATAACTAATCCATATAAAAACTGAACTTGCAACAATCCCCACGCAGCGGATAATACATAGTATAATGATACGTCTCGCTATCCAGCTTGCCTTCTGATCTCCACAACAACTTCTTGACTTCGCTCCCGAATAACTGATTACCTGACTCTAAGCTACTCGTGTGGAAAATTATAGGCACCCAAAGTTTAAAAAAGGAACAATAAACTCCAGGTCAGACATGGGACTGGTGTGAGATCTTAAAAATAGTAATTTCACAAAGAAACGAAAAGAAAACCGCTATGCCTTTGGAAAATGAAACTACCATAAGGCCTCCCGCCACACACATAATGTAAACGCAGAATTGGAGGAGATTTCTTCTAATGATAGTCAAACATGCTTGATATGCAAATTCTTTTTAATATTAGTATTAGTGCATAGTGCAGAAAACCTTTCAAAAGTATAATATTAATCTTAGCCAGCATACAACCATTATTGTATGCCTACTATAACTACCATCAAAACAGTGGTGACCACCATAAGTAAATGGTAGGTTTTACAACTAAAACCGTACAAGGCGCATATTGGAGATTGGATTTCCAACAAATGGTCAGGTTAAGGAACTTCCTACTGCCACTTGGGTACGCCTCTGGAGGGACGCCCCAAGAACCTACATGATCTCTGCCAACACAATGCCGGGTTACCTCTGTAACTAGGTAACTACTACCCGAGTATGCCATCCCCCAGTCGTTTGCAACCTTTATCCGAGGATCCTCAACCACAAAGTAATAAATTTGCAGTAACCATATAAGTTAAATATCTGGGCTCCATACCATGATACCACCCTTTTCCAGAAGGAAATGATATACCCTCAGGGGGCGCTACTCCCAAATAACCTTGCCGCATACTTCCTGTTTCGACCATTTCCAGGGTGTGAGGTCCGACGAAGTCTCGTCCACAAAGCTACACTTTTCACAAAGTCATGCTTCGATCAACAAATGATCAGCAGCACTTCGTATGCCACACTACCAAATTAGGAGTATATCACTAATAACCATCAATTACATAACCTCTGAGCTCGTACGTCTCGGAGAAGGGTGTTAAGCTAAGAGAATAAATTCTCCGCCACCAAGAGAAATGTATTTGATAGGAATCAGCTTTATATCTCAAAGTGTAATGTCACACACATCCATACAAGTCCGTTCCGGGATCGAACGGAACCGAAGGCACTTTAAAGAAGCCCTTACAAATCTGGATATTCACATATCACGTCTGGAATCCCCATCACAATGGGTGATAAAATCTCTATACCAGAGCAACCCGGTGCACAGACATTCGACAGGTAATCCTTTCGCTTTTGAAAATACTCGGTCTTCAACACCATCTTCAAATGCAATCCCATTTCGTCATATCATTATTCGGAATAGGTTTTATGAAACAAAGTCCTCTCCCGGCAAATCAGAATAACGAGCACTTATTTTAAAAATAAGTGTTACATTCGGATTTCAAATAAATCATAACAATTTTCACTTTGATCTTTTAAACAAAAGATCTATCACAAAGATTCGATGTGGTTTTCGAATATCCATTTGGAATTTGACCCCCGGTCGCATTGAAATTCAAATGTCATTTAAATGCCAATATTGATAGTCAGTTATTTAGCTATCAATCTATTTTCACAACAATCACCAAGATTTAAATAATTTTTCCCAGTTATTTATTTTCAGAATATGTTTGCAAGATATAATTTTAACACTTCAACCATTTGAAAGCAAATTTCAAATCACTTTTCACCTTTCAATCTTTTGAAGACAAATTTCAAATCACCTTTTACACTTTAATCCTTTGAAAACAAATTTCAATTCACTTTCCTCACGTGGAAAAAATTTCCAAATATTTATTTGATTCCACTGAAAATTATGCCGAGTTCAAATACTTTAAAAATACTTATCAAAAATATACTTGGAAACATTTAAAATTAAACTATTTTAAAATACTTGCTTAAATATTAGTTATGAAATCATTATACTAATATTTCATATAAAAATTCAAGTCCAAGCTAATTTTAAAATAAAATTAGTAGATAGAATATAACTATTTTAATATCCATTTTCTAAAACAAATATCAATTAAAACTTTAAATAATCACTTCTATAATAAATTTATATAAATATTTACTTTAAAGATTTTAGAAATAACCTAAATAGATAATTTCTCCAAAATATTCTTTCCTTGAAACCATCTGTACAACTTCAATTTATATTTACAAACTATAATGAAAACATACTCAGCTTTTTAGGGAAAGTACACCTTCCATTCTAAAATGTTTCATTCAAATAAATTTATAAATCTTTCTAGGTTTATTTTAAGTTTACATTCCAAATCCGTAAATTCATTTCCAAACTTTTAAAAATAAAACAATATTTATTTTTAAAAAAAAATTCCCTTTCTTTTATATAATTCCCGTTATGAATTTAAATTTTCTAATATCCACTGATTTACAATTTTCAAATCGATTTCCAAATGTTCACTTTCAACACCAAATCAATTTTCAAATTGATTTTCAAATTTATTTCAAATACCAAATCAAATCCTAAATTAATTTTTCAAACATTTATTTTAAACACCAAATCGATTTCAGAATTGATTTCCCAAAGATATCCTTTTAACACCAAATCGATTTCCGAATTTATTTTTCTAAAATAAATCCCTTTATCTCTTCCAAACTATTTAAAATCCATATTTTAAAATAAATTCTTCCACTTTTGAGTAATATTACTTGAAATCCGTTTATCAAAATCCTCTCCCATATTTTTGGAATAAATTCGATAAGATTTCAAATTCAATCTTTACCCATTTAATTCCTTCTTGTAAATTCACCCAATTCTTTAAAATAAATTTTTACTAAAACTTCAAAAATACTATTTTATTTATTTCTGGTATCCTACGATGCCAAAAATATATTCGGCTAAACTATAGCCTTCGAGATTTCAGACACAAATACGATCATACATAGATTATAAATAATCAACACACAATATTGAAACAAATTAAAACATTTGAGAAATCCAGTTGGATCCCTCTAACCTGTTTCCCTGAATCCATAGACATTAGTACAACAATTAAATACCAATTTCACTTCGAGGTGGAATATCGCGGTATATGGGATTTTACATAATATCATCCGCTATTATGCGGCGCATAGGGTCTCATACGCTATATAATGCGGAAAATCAATCACTCCAAATACATATATAATACCAATTCCACTTCGAGGTGGAATATCGTGGTATATGAGTTTATATGTAATATCATCCGCTATTATGCGGCGTATATGGTCTAATCCAGTACAACTGATAATAATTTATCATTCAAGCACACAATCAACAATTTTAAGTTAACTATTTAAAATTAAATCTGAAAATCCGATTGAGTGAGAAGATCACACCTTTGCCCTTTCTATTTTGCAATCCATTTCCAATCCCGATTTTGTCTTTTCATGATTTTAACCTTGCATAACAATTAGATTTTATTAATATTCGAAATAAATCAAATAATCAATTTTCGTTTAGTAATTTTAATTATCCAATGATTTAATTTTGAACAAATTTCTTTTAATAAATTTGTTTAACAAAAAATTAAATTTTGAAACTAAATTCCTTTTTGATAAAATATCTTCTTTTCTTTTTCTTTAAAACCCACACTTATAAAAAATAATTTATATAGATTTAAAAATCAAATTTTATGTAAGATCTTTCAACCATTTTAAACTCCTATTTTTTTTCTGTTTTAAACTATAGCATGCATGTGTATGCATATACATATATTAAATAAACAAGAACTTTTTATATCTTATTGCCTTAAATTTTAAACAAACTGTTTATTACATTTTTTTTTTCATTTTTTCCAAATCAAATACGAATTCAAACTTAAAAATGATACAGAACTCATACCCAAAGTTTGGCCCTCCTGCACGAGCATTCCATTCGACGTCACCCCCTTCTTCTTTCTCGAGCCTGAGAATAACCCATTGCGACAAACAGAACTAGCCTTCCCAATATCGTTGTCACACCATGAACCATCTCGGTTTCTTTCCAAACTCCAAGCGCCTGCCGTCTCGCCATCGCCAATGCGACAACACGATCGATCCCCTGGCCAACGTGCGCGTGCGCGACCGCCTTCGTTGAGACCAACTCATTAATCGCCGTGTACGCACCCATGACCATGATGACGCGAGATAAACTCGTCATTGATTCGACTTTGGCCAATTGATTTTGATTTCTCCCTCTCACTCGATTTTGATTTTGATTTCTATAAATGAAAGCTTCGGC
Organism: Allium cepa; assembly: GCA_030765085.1. Classification (NCBI taxonomy): domain Eukaryota; kingdom Viridiplantae; phylum Streptophyta; class Magnoliopsida; order Asparagales; family Amaryllidaceae; genus Allium; species Allium cepa. The sequence continues at coordinate 342,672,836 of CM060941.1, read as the reverse complement.
CATTGATTTTTGAATTTCATTTTGATTTTGTGAAACTGGAACGAGAGAAAGAAGGGTGGCCATGATTTATTTGATTCAATTTTTTTTCTTTCATTTGAACGGAGAAAAATTCCGTTTTTTTTAAACGACGCGTGTTATAAATCTTTGCCAAGTGTAAGCAAAAGAAAGCAACGTGTAAAAACTGCCTTGAGAGATTATATTAAACACATATAGATATTTAATTTAAATTTAAATTCGAAACGTTTCAAATTATACAATTCAAAATCTCAACCTCCAATCAAGGCGTGATGCCAGATGTTTATGATGTTAAACACCCATTCCGAACACATTGGAAAAGGTTTTGAGTCCAAATTTGATCGTATGGAGAAGATAGCTTTTTAGACCAGTGATTTAATTAAATTTCGATATAAATTTCAACGCGTTTGACTATAGTACGATCAAACGATTATTCCAAACACTAAAAAAATTTAAATCCAATAATAATACACTATTACAGATCCAATGGAACTAATTTCGTCGAATTTCGAAATTGTACCTCGGGAGGCTATTTTTAAATATCGATTTAAACGGTATAATTTCAAAATTGAACAAATCAGTTCCAAATTCAATTCTGAAGCTTCCGTTATCTTCAGCATTGTAAATATAAATTTTCTAAGCCTTGAAAATATTTTTAATGGGCTTAAAAATCAAGATTCAATTTTTCCCACATCGTCTATAATTAAATTTGATAATTAAATTGCTAAATTCATAGTTAAAATTGAAATTCAAGCTTAAATTAACAATTCAGATATTTGAAATTAATTAAATATTTCAATTTCAAATGTTAAAAATTCTGGGTCGTCACATTTTGGGTAAAATTTTATTAGCCAGAAAAGTTGATTTTTGAATTATAAAAAAGTAGGGCTTTTGAATTAGAAATTGAGCAAATTATTTGGATTAAAACTAAAGGGCTAGAGAAGTGAATGTGGAATTTTAACTAAGGATGTTATTGGGTAAGTTAATAGGTTTGGAAGCATTTCTCCTACCTTGGCAAACTAAGAGGATGAAATTTTTATAAGGGGGAAGGAATGTAACGACCCGAAATTTTGGTCGTTTAATTTTGAACATTTAATTCATTTTAAAAGTTGAATTTGGGTTATAAATTGATTTTGAATATGAATATTTTAGTTGAATTAGTTGAATGGGGAAATTTTCAAATATAGCGATTAATTTTATTTGGTAAATATGAATTAAATAATTTAAATTGGAATAATACAGGAATCTTGAAACAAATGTATATGAGAATGATTTCTAAAATTGATTTAAATCCTATTTTGATTTGAATTATTATATTGGACTTTTGGATGGAATCAAAATTCGATAAGTTAAAACTGGAATTTTTCTATTATTAATTTAATAGTGGAATTTAATATATGATAATAGGAAAAATAATCGAATTTTGATTTAATACGATTCAGAATGATTTCTAATATAAAATTCTATATGATTTATGATGGAGCTAGTAAGTTTTTAAAATTCAAATTTTAAATGATTTTAGTGATTTTGAAAATCGCTCGATTTAAGCAACGAGTTAAAATAGTCTTCCAAGGGCACCATCTCGGATTTTGACGAAACCAGTTCCATTGAATCCATGATAGTGTATTATTATTGTATTTAAATTTCATGGCATTTGGAGTTACCGTTTGTTCGTACGGGTGAGAAACGCATTGTAATAAATATCGAAAATTTAATATTTTAATTCGATTCGAAAAGAAATCTTTCACATATGATCGAATTAGGCCGCGAAACACATTCCATTATGTTCGGAATGGGGGTAAAACATTATAAATGTCAGGCGGCACGTTTCATTTCGAGAATGTTTGAAAAAGCATGTCAAAGCTAGAATATATTAATAAAATAATGTTATACACATAAAAATACTGTTCAAAAATAGAAAACCCTAGTTGTTTATATGAGCCGCCGCTTATATTTTAACGATCGAAAAACACTTTCATTTGTAAGAACCCGCAATTTTCAACTTCGAAAATTCGACACTAACACGTTCACTGTAGAAGTGCCGAGCAATCGAACGCCTAAAATTCTAGATTGTTAGAGAAAGAAGAAAAAGAGGTAGAAAAAGAAACGAGAAAAACAGGTAGAAAAAGAAACAAGAAACAACAGCATAAAATCTCACATTCGCAGTGGAACAAAATATAATATCAAACAATAGCATTTAACAATGAAAAGCTGTAACAACCCGCAAATCCGTACCCCTTGAGTCGACACTATTCTCCATCATTCAACTCAAGATGAACGGAAATACGAACCATTTGGGTTAAAGAAGAAGAGGGAGAAGAAGAAAACAACATAAGAATCTTACTATCACAGCGGAATAAAATATAATAGATAATAACTAATCTTTACACAAAAGCAAATATATATGTTTGTACATTACATCATCAGAGTATACATAACACACAGCTGGACAGTAATCATAACATGTCCTCACAAAACTGAATGCACAGCTAATCAACATAGCAGAATATTTAAAACAAGCATGGGAGTACGTATCGCCATTCAGCTCGTCTCCTGAGCTCCTCGACATCCTTTCCTGTAATCTATAATACTCGGCCTGACCCGAGCATTACAGTTAAATAACACCCGAGTAAGTCTGGAATACCAACGTGAGAAAACCACACTCAAATTGATTTTTAAAGTTTCAAAATCCTTTGAAAATCAAAAGCATCTCGTAAGACCACGCCACAAATAAACATGTCGGGTTTTTACCTTACGATAGCCGAAACATTTCTTATTAAAATCCTCTGATATTATAATAGGGTATATATACAGATACTTATTCAAATAGCCGAAATTGTTATATTTATTAAATTCTAGCTACTAGCCACAATCGTGGGTAATACAAACAAAACCGTAAAAGGCACGTAGGGAGAATGGATTTCCAACTAATGACTAGGCACTGGGGTACCACCTGTCACAGTACGTGGCCTAGATCACCGTACCGAGGATTACTCACAATCTCCCGCAACACAAGACTAGGACCACCCCTTACTGGATAATCCCGAGTAAGATCACCCTACGGTTGGGATCAGCAGCCGCACCACTAAGCCGAATAAAAATGGAAATCTAGGCATGACCCCAACCTAATAGGCTACCCACCTAGCCTTGCTGCATAACCCCTAATTTTCAAATCTTCCTGGTTGATGAGGCTTGAGGCTAAGCGTTACCTTTTAGAACGTTTCACTTAGAATGCCCATCGTCCACCTGACGATGTACCGAAAGCATTCATCCATACAAGTCCATTCTAGGTTCGAACGGAACTGAAGGCACTACTCATACTACATCCATTTTGGAATCATCCTCAGGATTAGTAGCAACTAGCCCTTGCACTTCACTGCTCCACCTTCGAATCCAAACTCGTCTTCCTTACGAAAACGTACAAACCGGATCGAAGTAGTTTTCGAGAAATAAATCCCGATCTCGGTCTCTTCGAAACGATCAGCGCATTGGCCAAATATTGATAATCGGTTATTTAACTATCAATTAACATTCATAACAACCATCAAACGTAAATAATTTCTCCTAAATTATTTATTAACCCCAAAATATCTTCGCAAGATATATTTCCACTTTTCATCTCTTTGAAAACAGTTTTCAAATCACACTTTTCTCATGAAATAAATTTCCAAATATTTATTTCCACTGAAAACACCAAGTACAAAGCTTTGGATTTTTAAAATAATTTAAAAACACTTTATTTTAAATATACTTTAACATTTAAATTGAAAACCACTTCAATACTTTATTAAAAATATATTCTTTATAAAATATAAAACTAGATTTTCTCCTTTAAAACAAAATACCAAGTCATCTTTAAATAGTTACTACGATAAAAGATTTGAAATACTTACTTTATAATTTAAACATTTAGAAATAATAAGTTTTCTAAAACATGCTTTTAAAACAACTTCAAAGCTTTTAACTTATATTTAAAAATTTGCTTGAAAACGTACTTGGTTATCCAGGGAAATACACTTTTCTTTCACATCCTTTAAAAATAAATCACTATTTATTTTTAAATAAGTTTACCCATTCCTTTAATAAATTCCCACCGTGAATTTATTCTTCCAATATCCATTGATATATTAGTTTTCTTTTATAAACCCAATTTATAAATTTCAAGTCTCACTTCTCTTTTAAAAATCCTGGTTTTACACACTTAAATCAATTCCCAAATTGATTTCCAAGTTACTTCACTCTTAAATAAATTTCCTTACATACTCCATTTATTTCAAAATCCATTAACTTCATATTTTATTTCTTCATTACGATTTAAAATCTTTTTAACTGAAAATACCAATTTCATATTTCCTAAATTTTTTCTTTATCCTTTCAAATAAATCTAAACCTCCAATTTGAAATAAATTCTTTATATCTTGATATAACATCACTTAAGTTTAAAATTCATTATTTCTCCGTTTATTCAAAATCCTCTTTTCATATACGGGATTTATTTACTAAAATTTTAAAAGCACTTTTGCTTTTTCAAATTCATTCTTAAATTCATTCAAATTCTCTATGATTATTTTACTTAAAAATTCACTCTTTTATTTTCTTTTCAAAAATCAAATTCTATATATTTTGATAACTCAGTGTATCAGAATATATTCAAGCAAACCATAACATTCAATATTCCAATTATCAATATAATTCATCACAGAATATCAAATATTCATAACACAGAATATTAAACAATCTAAATAATTTTGAAGAATCCACTTGGATCCCTCCAACCTATTTCCCTGCATCCACAGATGTTAGCACAATACAATAATACCAATTCCACTTCGAGGTGAAGTATCGCGGTATATTGGATTTATATAATATCATCCGCTATTATGCGGCGCATAGGGTCTCATCCGCTATATATTGCGGGAATCCATCACAATATATACTATATGTACTACTATATATAATATAGCACATCAAATCAATCAATCATTCACCCAAATATTTAAATTCAATCATTTAAATTTAAAGTTAACCCAGATGAGTGAGATTAACTCACCTTTGATTTTGATAATATGCAGTCCGATCCACATCGGCTCGTCTCTCCACGATTTTAGACCTTGTATAAACATTATAGGACTTATTAACATTTTTAATAATTGAACAAATAGTTTCCTTTTAAATAATTTAACCTAAACTAAAAAAATTATTTTTAACTAATTTCCCACAAGGAATAATTTCTAGTGACTAAATTAATTTAATAAGTTGAGTAAACATATCTATCACCATAATTCATTACTTTAAAATAACTAGTAAATGAAGATAGGCATATATGTATACTTATTTTATTTTATTTTATTCTTTCATTGAAACTACATATATATATCTATAAAATAAACCCTTTTTTAAGCCTGGTTACAGAAAACAAAACAATATACAATTCCATTATAAATTTGAATTAAACTAACAACCAAATTTCATAATTAAACTGAATTAATTCAAGATTATACCTTACTGCCTTACTGCTAGCATCACCTCGAGCTCGCAAATTGACAATCCAATCTGCGACGAACGCATCACTATCGGCCTCTACTGCCATAGCCAAAGACCCAACTCCACACAGCCCCAGTCCCTGAGCTTCCGATGATCCACACAGCTCCGATCAACTCCACAACCCCCTCTACTCGTCGCTCGAAATCACCCCGACTACGTGAAAAATCCTCGTACGAAACCCACGCCGCCTCGAAGTCATACACTCGAGAACGACCTCGTAACTTGGTCGTGATCCCCCTTCAACTCATCGATGCTAACCAAGCTCAATTCGAGATTGTCGCTCGCAAATTGCTACTCCTGGCCGCCGTGGAGAAGAACTGTAATGACCTGCGAATACTCTTCGTCGTATGATTCGAGCATCAATCCATTTTCATAAATGGATTTGAATTCTATTTTGATATGATTTGATTTTTGCTTGCCCTATTTTCTTTTTTTCTTTTTTTGAATCGATGCCGAGAATGAAGCAGAATGGCGAGAGTGCGATTTTGTTTGGAAAAGAATTGAAGTTAGGGAGCAAGACGAGAATGAAGGAGCAGCGCCATTTTTTTTCTTTGAATTGAAGAGGATAACTACGACTGTTAATATAAAAGAAGGAAGGCACCTTGCGTGTAGCTTGCTGGCTATGGTAATATGAAGGGAAAGCAAAAAGCTATGACAGTGAAAGAAAGTAGGCTGATATGACTTATCTCGACCGGTCAAAAGAGTATATGCATATTTTATTTAAATTTAAATTTGAATTGACTTGGATTCGTAGCTAAAAATCTCGACCTCTTATCGAGGCATGCCACTAGGTGTTTATAACGTTATACCCCTATTCCGAATGCAATGGAAAAGGTTTCGTGTCCTAATTCGATCGTATGGAGAAGACAGCTTTTTGAACTCAGTCATTATATTAAATTTCCGATATAGATTCAACGCGTTTATATGTCGTACGCTCACACAACAACTCCAAACACTACGAAAATTGAAATCCGATAATAATACAATATTACGGATCTAATGGAACTAGTTTCGTCAAATCCCGAGAATGTGCCTTGGAAGGCTATTTTTAAATATCAATTTAAACGATAAAATTTCAAAACTTAACAAATCACTGTTAAATTCAATTTTAACACTTTTACTATCTTCAATGCTATCAGTATACATTTTACAAGTCTTTGAAATAATTTTATTCAGCTTAAATCCAAGATTTACCACTTAAACCAATTTCAAATGCTTTAATTTAATAATAAAATTATCTAATAAACAGTGATATTCGAATTCATATTAAAAATTTACTGTGAAATATTTAAAATCGATTAAATATTTCGATTCAAACAACCAAAAATTACGGGTCGTCACAAAAGTTGTAGTTGTCAGTTTACATTCAATATATCAGTGTACAACCAAAATAGATAATTGTAACAACTTGACCCAGAAAATAATCAATACAACTCCAAATACATAGCGGAATAAACTCCATATGTTTCTGCCATCCAGCTCGCCTCCCGAGCTCCAGAACGTCCTAACCTGAAAATCTATGATACTCGTTCTTACCCGAGCATCACATTTAACTAACACCCGAGTCCGGCTGCAAACCAGCGTGAGTAAACCCATATAACATGAAATACCAAGGTATAAAACTTAGTTGAAATCCCGGGGTAACTTGTACCTCACTACGAGTTCTTAACTTGTTGTAGTCAATCACTTATCACAAAACAATATCTAAGAATTGTTACTCTGTTTAAAAGGCCATGTTACTTAATTTATTCCATTCCAGCCTATTTGATTCTAAAATATCCATAAAGGATTTGTAGATTACTAATCGAAGTGGTTTTGGGTATTCGCTGATACCCAACCCCAGTCTCTTCGATTTCAATACCATCCTTTAACACAAGTTGTTTAAGTGAATACAATTCCATTCATAAATACAGAATGTCAATTTACACCGCAATTCATCATCGAAAAATAACTCACACTATCACAGTTCAACCCAAACACATCATATCACAGAACATTACAAATTATCAGACTAGATATTAATCTAATCATTCTATACAATTTAATCATCCATAAGAAAGATTAATTAGTCATTCGATTCCTAATTAATTTAATCACCCAATAAATTAAATTAAGTAACCTCAAATCCTGCTTAATTAACCTTAATTAATTATAAACCATTTATTATTATTTTTAATTAATGAGATTAATTAATCATCCTTTAATTGTTCACTTTAATTAATTAATCTTTAATTGCTTACATAGATTAATTATCCATTAATTAGTTACATTAATTAATGATCCTTAATTACATTATTTAAATCTTATTTAATTTAAACGCTTTATACAAAATCTCTTGAGACTTTTTTCTAATTTAAGTTCAATGCATTTATCTTTAATCACTTACTTAATCACATCCCTTTTATTATGAAAAAATTTGAGATTTAATTAATTAATCAACCTAATATTCATTTATCCAAAACAAAACAATTTAACTTCAAAACACATTTGCATTTATAATCTATATATTTTGAAACTTGTATTGAAAACTCGATCAACGCCTTTGTTCTGAAAACTAGTTTAACATTTTACTTTGAAACTGGTACATTTCTTTTGTTTATAAACTTGTTAACAATTTACTATTTCCTTAAACCTTAGTCAAAACCAAAACAAAAGAACCCAAGCCCAATTCATCATTTTCCCGAGCCAATCCCGATCCACACCCGACCCAAAACTCATCCTCTTCTCTCAGAAAAATTCGAGAACGACTTCGAGCAATACCCCATCTTTCTGGAAGCATCAAAAATACTCAACAACTCTAGATACACAAGATAACTCATGCACGTGCACTAGCGAACCGACCCCCTCTGGCTAACCCCACCGCCGTCAACACGTCGTCGACGACCCACACAAACACTTCGACTACCCAGTTCCGACGAACATGCCTTGAAAATGAAATCGAGCAACTCGATCACATTGGAACCCAAACAATTGACGGAAAAATGCCTTGCGTGGCCAAATCCGATCATCAGAAACCCTACCATTCTCACCCAGAGACACGTCAGGAACCCAAGCAACGATCCCCCAAGTCCGATCGACCATGATGCTCCTACGTTGCCGCAATCGCCTCGACCAAAACCAGACATCGAACCCTAGTTCGACGTCTCCTGACCACCACGTCGATCTAAAAATCCATCGATCATTTTTCCAATGATCTCCATCATGCCAGCTTCCACCAGGAACCGACTCACCAATCTTCGCCGATCGACGGGAATTAACGAAAATGTACTTTCCGTTCAATTTTTAAGTTTATATACATCGAGAATTCGTGAATTATGAAACTATGATCAAAATTCATCGTTTGCATGTATGAATCAAGTTGTAAAATCAAAACACGAAATTATGATCATTGATTTTCAACTTATATCTGATTTTTACTATATTTTCCTATTTTTGAAATAATTACTTAATAAAATTCTCAAAAACATTTTTAAAAATGATGTTATAGTCTTGTAATCATTTTTCATTTAGAGATCAAAGCCTAAATCTGAATATATGAAGAGGAAATGAATTTATATTTATTTTTCTTGAGTTTATGATCACAGTAGAGTCCAGTGTACACGCACACAGACATGTACACAAATATTTAGTGTAATTCAAACTATAATCCTGTTAAAATCATCCATTAAAACCCTATTTATAACTTTTCTACACAGATTCATCACATGCATCAAGTATAAATCACAAATTAAAACTGTTTTTAAAGAAAATTTTACTCACCTTTTTAAAAAAAAACAGAGGACAGAGCCTACTTCTTAGATCTAGAGCTTGCTAATTGATTTGATCTAAAGCTTGATTTATGATTTGAAACCGAACTTTGCTTTAAGTTGAATTGAATTTGAAGCTTGATCTTTGATTTGAATCTGAAGTTGCTATTTGTTTGATTAAGCTTTTTAGTTTTAGAAGAAGATGAAAATAAGAGAAGAGATTTGAGGAAATGAATATAAAGCCTGATTTCTTTAAACACTTAATTTATATATTTCAATAAAAAAGAAACTAACGCCACTTGTTAATGCATGTCATAATTAGCTCACAAGTGTCAAGACTAATATTATATATTTCTTATGTTTTCATATATTTATTTATGCTTATACTTTTTATTTATACAATTTCTTTTTATTTACTAAGGTTACTTAATATGATAAAAACACTTTTTATGTTATATACTTATACTTTATATTTACTAATTATATTTATCACATGTATACCTTAAAGATATATATTAAAACCTTGATTTATTCTTATTTAAATTTTACTTAAGTTATGGCTAATTTAAATAATAACTATATATATAAATACTTACCTTAAGTGTTTTAAAATGTAAAACTTTAACTTTAAATAATATTTGAGAATTATTATATTAAATTCAAACTAATGCTTCCTATTCATAGTACACACACACACACATATATATAATTAGAAATAACTTATGTGAATTTTTGATATATGTTTCCAAACTTTTAAAAATTCTATATATTCTACTACCTATGGCATATACATACATATATACATACATATACATATATACATACATATACATATACATATACATATACATATACATATACATATACATATACATATACATATACATATACATATACATATACATATACATATATACCTATATGTATGTATATGTATATGTATATGTATACATTTAAAATTTTCAACATTATAAAATTTGCATATATCTATTTATATGTATATATATATATATATATTATCTTGAATTAAATAGTGAAATATATTATTCATTTATCCAGAGTTTTATTTTTCAACATTTATTATAGTTTCCAATCTATATATATTCAGATATTTATCAGAATTTTATTAGTTTAACATACTAATCAGTATTTTAATAAATTTAATCCTATTAATTACCAATTAACAGTTGTCCAAAAATTCGGGTTATCACATTCCTCCCCCTTTAAATCTTTTCGTCCTCGAAAAGGAAACAAAGAAAGTATTTTAATTATACTGTTAATTATTAGTTAAATTACTCTTGAGCATTTTTAACTATAAACACTTTTTTTAAAAAAATTAAACACTTTAAAAATCTACATAATATTGCCAAAATAGCTTATAAAAATACTTTTTATAACTAGATGTCTCTACAAGTCCATCTTTGTTCTCACAGAAATTCGATCATACGTTGATCAGGCATAGGACTAAAAATATACAAGTACTCGGTAAACTCGTTTTCAACACCCAGTGAAAATACTTGGAAAATATTTTGGTGAAAATATAGAAAACATTTTTGGTGAGAATGCTCTGCAAATCATCACCTCTTACAAGGTTGTAGTTAACCCGATGGTTACATTGCCATACCGGCAGAATCCATAGAAAACTATAGGCACTTCGCGCCCCTCGATTACACCATGGAACCCGCCACAGATCGCAGCTACACCCAGGTTTTACTTCGCCATCATGGTAAAAACCCATGTAACTATAGGCATCAACGCCCTCGAATTTCGCTGCCAAATGAAACTTTGCCACTCCTAAATAGATCGTAGATTACATCAGTCGAGTCCCAATGTAGCCTGTAGGCACTCATTGCCACACGACTTTCGTTATGTCTTCATAGAACGCAGTCTAACGATGTTACGTCGCCCTCACGGTGAAATCAAACGTAGACCTTTGGCACTCACTACTACACGACTTCTGCTATGGTCCGCAGTAGATCATAGTGACATCGAGTTAAAACTATCGTCACAGCATAACCCAAATGTCTCTGTAGGCATTGACGTCCTCGACTTTTGCTACCCACACACAATCATCAGGAACTTCAGTTTGTCCAGACTTCCTCCCAAGATCAAATTTTGAACCGCCCTTATCGCTTAAGGCAGAGCCACCCCGTGGATCTCCTAAGAAGTTCATTTCACGGGAGTGCCTTTTTCCCCAGAGCCAATCTCAAAACATTTTATACTATACACATCGTATTTTTCAAATTATACCCTTTACGATTCGCATAAAAATATTCTTTACACAAAATCGATATCTCAAATCGATAGTTCCAAACTGGGCTTTCCAAATTCCAAAATTGATTTTTCCCAAAAATCAAAAGCCTTTCAATATCAATGAGTTCCAAAAACCTTTTTCCTAAAATCATTCTCATAAAATCATGTGTGTATATATAATCTTGAAAATTCTTTGGATTATTTCATACTTATATAAATTCCTTCTTATGCTTCAAATATTTTTCAAAAATCTATTCTTCTGGCTATAGAATTAACAAGGAGAATTTATTATTTAAAACAAATATATATATGTATGTATGTATGTATAACTTTACTTATGCCGAATCAACATTTAAATTTGATTTCCTTTAAACATTTTTGCCACATTACTTACTTTTTATAAAATGAGTTTCAGTTATAGTGATATCCAAACTTCCACTTTTATTCATCATATATTTTTCAAAATATAATTTCTATTTCAAAATCATTCTTACATTTCTTTTCCAAAATCTTCAATATCAATTTCATTCAAGCACGTACGATGTACATATACCATCCTATGCAATATAGAATCCGATCGCTCACTCGATCATAAAATTTCACTTTCGAACTAGTATCGTCCACCCGACTTCCTAGTGCGGACGCAGATCTGGTTTCTTGATCAAAAACTGTCATTCTTCTTGTATAGCCATAACTATGATAGGGAATTTCCAAAACTAATCAAAAATCTGTATCCAGGGTTCTCCGTCGAAAATCGAGTGAGAAATCCCAACTCGGACCGATATACTACGTCAAAATCCTGTGCTCGAATCTGGATCAAATCACTATGCGAATAGAATAATATACGTACATCCTACATATTTATCTTCATTGATTATCAGCTAAATCAATTTTCTTTTTATTCACCTTCATTTTTGATTCTATTCACTTATTCACAATTACTTCCATTTCCTTTTGGGTTATCATTTCAATTATAAACAGTTTGCATTCTGACCACTTGAATTTAGAAAATAGCTTGAAAAGTTTAAAATAGATAAATAGTGGTAAAATAGTTATTAGTTATAAATAGCAGTGAAATAGTTAAATAGTTGCAAAATAGTTATAAAATAGTAATTGGCTTATAAAACAGATGTAAAATAGTAATTAGTTTTCAAAACAGTTGTAAAATAAGTATAAAATAGTTTGGATTTTAAAAAGAAAGAATGCATAGTAAATAGCAAGGAAAAATGGATTTGAGAAAGTTTATATTAAAACAATTTATTTGAAAATAGTTTCAGAGTCAAAGTATTCAACTTCCCTACCTCTCATTCCAATCAGTTCAATTTAAATTTCCACTTCCATTTAAATTGATTAAGTTTCAATTCAATTTGAATTAACTTCAATTCCTTTCCCATTATCAAATCAATTTCCATTTGAATTTAAACTTATTAAACATCAATCATAATTCCAATTAATTCAAATCAAATTTAATTTGAACTAATTTCAATTTCAATCTCAATTTTAAACCATCTCGAGTTATATAAAGTCGAGTTAAATTTTTAAATGTTGATTAAATCCTTTAAATCAAATCAACCTTTATTTTTAATTTAACAACCTAAGTTTTTAAACAATTAATTTTGAGTCCAAATTTCAAATATTCATTTTAAATTCCCTTTACCTAACTTATTTCAAAAAATCAAAAATATTTAAATAATTTCAAATTAAAGTTTTATTTCCATTTTATTTAGTAATGGATATATATTATCTCAATCCACTTCTTAATTCATTTAAACAATCCAATGCACAGTTCCATAGGTTATTAATAATAATAGGATGATATCAGGATAAGCCAAGGTAAATAAACATCCAAATTATCCACACACCAATCAATAACATCCACTACCAATTTCCTGATCTCAAAATTGTTTTGAAATCACACATAACTCCCATTCAAACCAACCATTTGACTTCCCTAAGTTAAATCCCAATTCACTTAATCTAGTCAACCTTACTAAATTTGAACTCTTCATTTCAAAATTTTAAACTTCTTATCAATATCCTTTTCCATTTGTAAGTTCAAAAACTTATTTCTCTTTGGGTTCATATCACATTTCAGGGGGAAATTCAAAACTCAACACTTAGTGTTTACTTCCAATCAACTTGTTATTATATATATCCCACATATACATATTCATTTCTTTTGCACCCCAAGTCATACTTTAAAATTTAAACTATTCCCGGTTTTTAGCTCAAAACAAATTTCTTTAAAAAAATTTAAAACAACTCTTGTTTTAAGATAAGATTCCTAGATTTAAAAATATTATTTGATATATCTTTTAACACCTTAAAACAATTTAAATTTTCTGGACTTAAATTTAAAACATCACAATTTAAATTCTTTTCAATTTATAATTCATACTTATCCAAATTGTTACTTTCTTAAAACATTTCATTTTGCTTTATCATTAATTATTATCAGAAAGCAAACATCCCATTATTAGACACAATAAACATTTTATGATAATAACCAAGATTATCACATTTGGAAGCCAGTTCACTATATATTTTCTCATAATTTACGAGAAAATAAAATCAAGGTACCCCTTTTCAACATTCTGAAAACACTTCTACAAATTTCAGGATTTTATTTCCTAGTTTGTATCCATTTCAAGCTTATCTTATTTGTATGGTTCATATTATCCAATGCCTATTTGGTTATATTTCTATTGTCACTTAATTCTTATTATTATATTTAATTTCAATAATCAACAACCAGTTACCTTAATATATATAATAATTAGAAAAACTATTGCATTATATATCAAAATATAAGCTTATATAAAAACTACTTTTAGAACCGTTTTTAAAATCTTTATATAAGAAAATAGCAAATACGCCCTTATATATAATACACTCAACTCAGTCTAGGGTACTATTGACCTATCCATAATGAGTAACCCACCAGAGCTAAGGTTCTCGCTTAACCTTCAGCTATGATACCAAAATGTAACGACCCAGAATTTTCGACTCTGAAAATTCAACATTAATACGTTCACTGTAGAAGTGCCGAGCAATCGAACGTCGAAAATTGTAGATTGATAGATAAAGAAGCAAAGGAGGTAGAAAAAGAAACAAGAAATAATAGCACAGAATCGCACATTCATAGCGGAACAAAATATAATACCAAATATTAGCATTTTACAATGAAAAAGCTATAATCGTCAGTTTACATTCAATATATTAGAGTACAACCAAAATAGATAGTTGTAAAAACTTGACCCAGAAAATAATCAATACAACTCCAAATACACAGCGGAATAAACTCCATACGTTCGAGCCATCTAGCTCGCTTCCCGAGCTCCAGAACGTCATGACCTAAAAATCAGTAATACTGGTCTGATCCGAGCATCACATTAAAGTAACACCCGAGTCAGGCTGGAAAGTAGCGTGGGTAAACCCATATAACATGAAATACTAAGGTATAAAACTTAGTTGAAATCCCATGGTAACTCGTACCTCACTACGGGTTCTTAACTTATTATAGTCAATTACTTATCATAAAACAATATCTAAGAATTGTTACTCAGTTTAAAAGTCCATGTTACTTAATTTATTCCATTCCAGCCTATTTGATTCTAAAATCAAATCCATAAAGAATTTGTAGATTACTAATCTAAGTGGTTTCGGGTATTTGCTGATACCCAACCCTGGTCTCTTCGAATTTAATACCATCCTTTAACCCAAGTTGTTTAAGTGAATACAATTCCATTCATAAATACAGGATGTCAATTTACACAGCAAATCATCACCGATAAATAACTCACACTATCAGAGTTCAACCCAAACACATTATATCAAGAACATTACAAATTATCAGACTAGATATTAATCTAATCATTCAATACAATTTAATCATCCATAAGCAAGATTAATTAGTCATTCGATTCATAATTAATTTAAACACCAATAAATTAAATTAACTGCCCTCAAATCCTGCTTAATTAACCTTAATTAATTATGTATCATTTATTATTATTTTTAACCAATGAGATTAATTAATCATCCTTTAATTGTTCACATTAATTAATTAACCTTTAATTGCTTACATAGATTAATTAGCCATTAATTAATTACATTAACTAATGATCCTTAATTACATTATTTAAATTTTATTTAATTTAAATCTTATTTAATTTAAATCTTATTTAGTTTAAATGCTTTATATAAAACTTCTTAAGACTTTTTTCTAATTTAAGTTCAATACATTTACCTTTTATCGCTTACTTAATCACATCCCTTTTATTATGAAAACAATTAGAGATTTAATTAATTAATCAACATAATATTCATTTATCCAAAACAAAAAAAAATTAATTTTAAAACACATTTGCAATTATAATTTATATATTTTGAAACTTGTTTTGAAAACTTGATCAACACCTTTGTTTTGAAAACTAGTTTAATATTTTACTGTGAAACTGGTACATTTCTTTTGTTATAAACTTGTGAACAACTTACTATTTCCTTAAACCTTGGTTAAAATCAAAACAAAGAACCCGAGCCCAATGCATCATTTTCCCGAGCCAATCCCGATCCACACCCGAGCCAAAACTCACCCTCTGCTCTCAGAAAAACTCGAGAACGACTTCGAGCAACACCCCATCTTTCCCAAGCATCCAAACACTCAGCATCTCCAAATACGCAAGATAACTCATGCAAGTGTACCAGCGAACCGACCCCCCTTCGGCCAACCCCACTGCCTTTAACATGTCATCGACGACCCACATAAACACTTTCAACACCCAGTTCCGACAAACCTGCTTGGAAAACGAAATCGAGCAGCTCGATACCTAAACCATTGACGAAAAAATGCCTCGTACCACCAATTCCGATCACCAGAAACCCTGCCATCCCACCTGGAGATGCGTCAAACCAAAACCAGACATCGAACCCTAGTTCGACGTCGCCCGACCACCACGTCGATCTAAAAATCCAACGTTCATTTTTCCAATGATCTCCATCACTCCAGCTTCCACTAGGAATGATCACACTCCCCAATCTTCGTCGATCGATGGGAATTGAGGAAAATGTAATTCTCGATGTATATAAACTTAAAGATTATGAAACTATGATCAAAATTCATCGTTGGCAAGTACGAATCAAGTTGTAAAAGCAAAATATGAAATTATGATCATTGATTTTTGACTTATATCTGATTTTTACTGTATTTTCCTATTTTTAAAATAATTAATTAATATAAATTTTTGAAAACATTTTTTGAAATGATGTTATAGTCTTATAATCATTTTTCATTTAGAGATCAAAGCATAAATCTGAATATATGAAGAGGAATTAAATTTATATTTATTGTTCTTGAGTTTATGATCACAACAGAGTCCAGTATACGTACACACAGACATGTACACAAATATTTAGTGTAATTCAAATTATAATCCTATTAAAATCATCCATGCAAACCCTATTTACAACTTTGCTATATAGATTCATCACATGCATCAAGTATAAAACGTAGATTAAAACCGTTTTTAAAGAAAAGTTTACTCACCTTTTCAAAAAAAACAGAGGACGGAGCCTACTTCTTAGATCTGGAGCTTGCTAAATGATTTGATCTGAAGCTTGATTTATGATTCGAAACTGATCTTTGCTTTAAGTTTATTTGAATTTGAAGCTTGATCTTTGATTTGAATCTGAAGTTGCTGTTTGTTTGATTAAGCTTTTTAGTTTTAGAAGAAGATGAAAATAAGAGAAGAGATTTGAGAAAATGAATATACAGCCTAATTTCTTTAAATAATTAATTTATATTTTCAACTAAAAAGAAACTAATGCCACTTGTTAATGCATGTTATAATTAGCTCACAAGTGTCAAGACTAATATTATATATATTTATCATGTTTTTATATATTTATTTATGTTTATACTTTTTATTTATACATTTTCTTTTTATTTACTAAGGTTACTTAATATGATAAAAACACTTTATATGTTATATACTTATACTTTATATTTACTACTTATATTTATCACATATATACCTTAAAGAAATATATTAAAACCTTTATTTATTCTTATTTAAATTTTACTCAAGCTATCACTAATTTAAATAATAACTATATATATAAATACTTACCTTAAGTGTTTTAAAATATAGAATTTTAACTTTAAATAACATTTGAGAATTATTTTATTAAATTCAAACCAATGCTTCCTATTCACAATATATACATACATACATATATATATATAATTAGAAATAACTTATGTGAATTTTTGATATATATATATATATATATATATATATATATATATATATGTATCCAAACTTTTACAAATTCCATAAATTCTACTATCCATGGCATATATACATATATATATATATATATATATTTTTACACACTTATATATTTTTATATGTGTACATTTAAAAAAATTCAACATTATAAAATTTACATATATCTATTTATATATAGATATTTTATCTTGAATTAAATAGTGAAATATATTATTCATTTATCCAGAGATTTATTTTTCAACATTTATTATAGTTTCCAATCCATATATATATATATATATATATATATATATATCTAGATATTTATCAGAATTTTATTTGTTTAACATACAAATCAGTATTTTAATAAATCTAATCCTGTTAATTACCAATTAACAGATGTCCAAAAATCTAGGTTATCACATTCGTTCTTCCATGATTTTCTCGAAATCCATCGATTATTAGCGAAATCACCCAACTGCAAAATCAGGGAGCTCGTCGAGCTCTGTAATTTGACGGGCTATGATCGAAGGCCATTGAGTGGGTGTTGTCGGTAAATCGAGATGTAAGGCCGACCGTTCGTGTAAGAATTTCGGGGCCTAGGCGTAGCCAAGCTCAACCAGTCTCAGGGTGGAGATGGAGGGTTTGACGAGCTTTCTCGTAGTGGCATCGGATCATCGTCTCGACGAATAAGAAAGGTGCGGTGATCGATTGTTATGTTCGATGATGGTTTCTTAGCTGGGTGGACAACCATGTTTGAGTAGACGAAGCTAGTCCTTGATTCCATGGAGTATTTTTCAATGGATGATCTTGTTTGGTATAAAAAAAAAAGAAAATTTAAATTAATCTATATTAATTTATGTATACAAACTTATAAATTTAATATCTCATCCATACGAGGTCAAAATCGGACGAAACAAGCGGTGCCAAATTCACAGCGACGAGATCTACACTACAGTGCAGATCCAGAGATGTTTGGAGCTCGTTAAAATTTTATGTTAAATTGAACGTGCTCGATTTAATTTAAAATTTGAGAGTTTGGCGATTTAAAACTCGAGATGAGTTAATCTCACTTAATTTTGGACTGCTAGCATAAATTTTAGATAGTTAAAATTTATAAATGATTGATTTATTAAATTGTTGCATTTCTATCGGTTGGATATGATTATAAATATATAGTAAAATATATATTGGAGTGATTGATATTCCTGCATTTAAATAGCGGATGAAACTCTACGCGTCGCATAATAGCGGATGACCTTATATACTGTGATATTCCACCTCGAAGAGGAATTGGTATTTTATGTTATGCTAAATTCTGTGGATGCAAGGAAATAGGTTGGAGGGATCCAACTAGATTCCTCAAAATGTTGAATTTACTTGCATATATGACGTTATATATTTTGTTGAAAAAAAATCCATGGCAGGTTATTGTGTGATTTGAAGTGATTGAATGTTATGGAAGGTAACCTGGATTTTTGGTATTATAAATATGTTTTAAATTGGTAAAAGATCAAAAATGGGAATTTTAAAGTAACTATATAGAATTTTGGGTAAATCTATTGGACAATGTAGATGGTTTTGAAATGGTAATGTAACTATTTTGGGTTATCATGAACGAGGATTTTGTGAAAAGTATATAAAAGGATTTTTAAATAATAAATCTTAGAATGGTACCTTGATAAATTTAATGGTTTTAAAATCAAGATTTGAAAATGTTGTGCAGATAATAGAGAAGTTGGGAAAATAAGAAGAAGAAAAAGATTGGTTAAATGGCAGCTCAAGTGAGAATTCCAATTTACGAAATGGAATTGGAATTGAGGAAGTTGGGCTTGTTTTAAAGAGAGGATTTTAAATGATTAAATTGGTAGCTTTAAAAGTGTTAAAATATTCTAGAGATTTGCTATTAAATTGTTTTAAAAGCATATACAATTATAAACAGCTACTTTATAATGATTTTTAAAGATATGTTATTACTTAAGAAACCAATCAACCTTATCATTTTAAAAGGATATTTATTAAATATTACTATGGTTTTGTTTGATAACTTTTATTTAAGTATATTTATCTAGTTTAAGACTGAAATTTTGTTGTATAACTTATAAGTATTTTTAAAGATAAATTTTGGAAATAAAGTTTTGGGAGAGTAATGGTATACTCGTGTGGCGTAATCAGAGGTAGGGAGTGCCTGCAGCTAACTTTTGAATTTCTCTATGATAGAGACGTAACAATTGAGCTGTGATCTATGGTTTGATACCGCATTGCTACTTTCCGCATTATTTTAAAATGGGTTTTCAAATATTTTGAAAGGATAATTTAGGAATATACTGAAGCATTTGGTTGAATTGATTGTTTTCTTTGATAGTTAAATAACCGACTATCAAATCTGGATCCAAATATAACTTTGGAAATATCTAGGAGTAGTACGGGAATTATGTAGTATCATTGCCGTTCGAGGTGCTATACTGTACGTTAAAACTTGTTTGTTCTTCTAGGACGTTTATAAGTAAATCTATCTACTAACGGTTAGGAGGTGATCTCCGATCTTATTTTCGTCTCTGTATTTCCTAAAGAACCAAGGTTGAGTTTACCGGGAATAGTGAACGTTGTTTCGAAGAGATCGGGATCGGATTTGTGATCCAAAAACCACTTCGATCCAACAAGTACATTTTCGTAAGGAAGACAAGAGCTTGGAGTCGAAGATGGAGCAGTGAAGTGCAAGTGCTAATCACTACTAATCCTAAGGATGATTTAAAATGGATGTAGTAGGAGTAGTGCCTTCGGTTCCGTTTGGACCGGGAATAGACTCCTATGGACGAATGCTTTCTGACCATCGTCATTGGAGGACAGTGAGCATTCTTAGTGAATGTGTGCTAAAAGGGTAATCATAGCCTCATGACTCATCAATCGAGAATGGCTAAAATAGAGGAGGTGCAGTAAGCTAAGTGGGTAGCACCCAAGTAAGGTAAGACCATCCCTGTCTAGAGTCCCTTGATCTTGGTTGTGTGGCGGTTGCCGATCCCAACCGCAGGGTGAGCTTATTCGGTCTATCTAGGTAGGCCAGTCTTGTGTTGTAGGGGATCGGGAGTGGTCCTCGGTATGCTGATCTAGACCAGGTACTATGACGTGTGGCACCCCAATATCCCTGCCATTGTATGGAATCTGTTCTCCAATAAGTGCCGTACAGACTTTATTGTGCCCAACTATGCTGAAACATGAGATGCAAGCATTTTCGCTATTTGAATAAGTATTTTTACTTAGACACTATTATAATATCAGAGGATTTTGATATAAAATGTTTTGGTTATCTTAAGGTAAAAACATGACATGTTTATTTGTGACGTGGTCTTACGAGATACCTTTGATTTCAAAGGATTTTGGAAACTTTAATAATTCAATTGAGTGTATTTTCTGACGCTGGTTTTCCAGACTGACTTGGGTGTTATTTTATTATAATGCTCGAGTCAGATCGAGTATTTCATGTTCATGATTAGATACTATGGAGAAGGAGGTGAGCTAGAGACCGAGGTGTATTACCCGTACTTGTTTATTTCCGCTGCAGTGTTGATTGAAATTACCAGCAATGTGAGGACATGATGTTATAACTGTCCAGACTAGTAATTATTGATTTGTGGACTCTGATGTGAAATATGTATACTATAGTTCGGCTTTGTGTAAAGAGCTATTTATGTCGTATATTTTTCTGGCCGTTGTGAGATTTTGTTTATTTAGTTTGCTTCTTCTTCTTGTTTTCTTTTCTCTTAACAATATGTCTTTCTTGCACTCGATCGTTCGACATCGATACGATGAGCATTTATGTCCATTTTCGAGGGTTGTGAAGGGCGGGTCGTCAAATCCAATTCTCTCTCATGCATACAACATGAGTACGTTATGGTAGATATACATATAGTACCTACGTATATAGGCACCAAACTCATTTACCACTTTAAGCATCACCATATGTAAGTACTATGCCAATAGCACTATTCCCATCACATGAGTGTCATCTACTAACAATGAATAATCAAAGTTATAACACTCGCCTTAAGTTGAAGAACTTCGATTTAAGTTGAAGAACACTCAACTTAAGTTAGAAAAACACTTACCTTGAGTTGAGTAACACTCACCACTAGTTAGAACACTCGCCTTAAGTTAATGAATGTAACATTCAACCTTTTTGTACGCTTTAAATCGACGATAAACCATACATGACAAACTTAAACCATAATGAATGGTTGATTGGTATGAGGTAAATAAGAAAAAGCAGAGAAAGAAAAAAACAAAACAAAATCTTGCAGTGGAATGATAAAATATAATAATCAAATATACAGTTCATGAAGCTGTTTTACAAAATATTCGATTATACTTATACAATACATATCAGAGTTACACATACCAGAGAATACTAAATAATGCAACGGAACAATGATGAAGTGGAATAATAAAATAAATAATAATAATAATACATCGTCTTCGTCCTCCAGAAGAAAAGTCTTCAAATCCTGAAATACTCAGGCCGACCCGAGCGAATTGAAATGACAAAACACTCGAGTCAGAACTAAAAGATCTTATGTAAGTTAAATCAACAGTAAATAATATGAGTGGAACGGTGTCAGAGTTGTTTACGAGATTTGACATCTCCTATCCAGTGTCTAACATGAGTGCAGTAACTTAAGAGATGCTCGGGATTCACATCTCCTAAGGATCCAACAAACAATTTACTATGTAGTAATATTTCGCTATTATAATAATGTCTATAGTAAAATAAACTTACTTTTAAATAGCATTAAGGAGTGACCCAATATTCCCCTTAATACGTAATAGTCCCAGTAGTCCATCCAGTATCAACGCATCTCCAGATCGGGAGACTACCCAAAATACTCCACGGACTACGGGAGAAAACCAAACTCGTACAAGGTGCGCTAGGGTAGGTGACGCGACACAACTAGGCAATGTCAGGGTAGATATAGCAATTACGCTTCCGGGCCGGTGGTAATGCGTAGCGCACAGCTACCACCCACCTCGAGCCACACCCCCAAATCAAAAAAAATCAAAAGTGGCCACCGAATCAATCCAAAAGTCAGTATAATATCGAAGGGATGTGTCCGATAAAAGGTGCTACCTTCTTAGCTCGTCAATCGCTCCTGTTTGAGCCACCTTATGCCAACTCACGGGAGTCGGGTCCACGTATATACCTCAAAGGAAACACCGCCACCATCCTATTTCATTCTAGAATCTCCAACGCGTACACGTTGTTAAAGTGCTTTTCGGAGTTGGCAGAGAGTACAACAACTTTCGATCCCGCTCTCTTTAACAACCAAATGTTATTATAACACCGCGGTCATTTCAAAATAATTATACTTCAAAACTAGGATATTATATTCATTTCAAAACCATATAAATATGATATCATTTTCGTTTTAAAAACCAAATCAATATGATATCATTTTAAAATCATAGTATTTCAAAGTTATAAAATTTCGAAACCAAAGACTTAAACTATAATACTTCCAAAACGTAATACTTTGAAATTTATATTTTTGAAACATAACTTCCACCCCTTACATGGTTTAAATATTAAAATATTTTAAAAAATAAACTAGCTTCTTAAATTTCACAAATCAATTCCAAAACAATCCGAATTTTTAAATTTTAAATTTAACCGAATCCCCAAATCATAAATTTCAATTCAATTCGATTTTCAAATAAACCATTCCAAATTATATCGATTTCAAAACAGATTTGATCCACAAAATAAGCTATTTCAAATTCAATATATTTTAAAGCTTAAATATTCAATAATTCAAAACTAAATTTTATAATTCATATATATACACACACCAAATTTACTTTACTATTATTTAGTTTTGAAATATTTGATTAATAAATCCAATATCCTTTTCAACTTTCAATAACTGAGTATCCCTCAATTTATTTAGACTTGATATATTCACTTAAATCACTTTAAACTCGAATTATGTTATAAAACCATATTCTTTTAAAATCTCAATTTCAATAAGTTCCAAATGGATTCTTATTAAAAATAACTCTCAATTAAATAAAATCTCAAATTAGTTTCAAAACTATCTTCTCAACCTTGATTTATAAAAATCAATATAAACTCTATATTAAAATATAATTTAAGTAAATACTTATTCATATTATATTTTAATAAAATCAAACTTTATTTTGAAACTTATTTTATACTTTAAACAATTTTATTCATAGCTTAAACCTAAGAATTTAACTATATAAAAAAATAACATTTATAAAATATCCAAATAAATATCTCATAAGATCATATATTTCTTTAAAAGACATAGAAATCATATCAAATTATTTTTTGTATATAGACCACGGTGTCGTATATAATTTTCTAACCTATGGTCAAGTGATACGGATATTTATCATTTCAATCCGTAATTTAAATTGAAAATACGGTTATATATCATTTCAAACCGCAATACCGGATAAAATGCATAACAACTTGCAGTTTATAACAGTATAAATACAACATCCATTCATCCAATATCAACCATCAACCATTTATCACAGTCATCATCCAATTCAAACAATAACATAAATATAGAACAAATAATAATTAACAGGTATTTACTAATAGTTTATATTCAATAATAAATTAAATAACAATTTAACTAGCAGTTTATATGCAATAATAAATTAAATAACAATTTAATTCAATAAATCCAATTTAACTGGAATGATGATAAAAATATATCAAACAACAATAAATAAATTCCAAATCACATCAGAAAGATATTTTAGATGTTGTGAGTGGGTTAAAACACTCACCTTTTGAATTTAAATCCAATTTAAATCCAAATTTCCAACAGTCTTAGAATTCGTTCAAACCTATGTCAAAATGTCCGGAATTCCAATATGAACCTAGCGGAGGAAATCGCACGTAACATGGACCCCGTATGCGAAAGATATTCGAGTTAGAAGTGATACGAATTATTAAAAATCAATAAAATAATAATATAATTAAACACGTCACTACCTCTTCTTCCCAGGCAACACGCGCGACAGTACAGCATGCACGAACGACCCAAGCATCGAAACCCTAGCCACCGATCCACCCTGCTGCTACACCTAGCCGCGACCCACCACGCCACCACCAATGACGCGCCGACCACACCCTACGACCCCGACACCTCGACGATGCTCAAACGCCGATGAACGAGAAGCAGCCACTGCAGTTACTTGAAGCCGTAATCGAATTTTCTCCGATCATCTAACCATCAATTCGCCCTACAAACCACCTAGATGCAAACCCCTCGTCGCTCTATTTCATACGATATCAACGATTTGACTATCCGCCGTAGTTCGTCGGAAAGCGATGGATGGTCGAGAAGAAACCATCGATTTCTGAACAAACGATGATTCGAATTGGAAAACAAATTACGGATTTGAGATGCGCTCGTCGAGAACTACGAATCCATATAAAATTTGATATTGTTTGGAGAGTTCGAAATTTTTGCTTTGGATTTGATTTGGAATTGTATTTGGGAATTAGGATTTGCAGCCATTGGAAAGAGGGCTAATAGAACGTACAGAAATGAGGAATAAGAAATGAATTAGGGTTTATAATAGAGTATATATAGTCAAGGCTGAAAAACAGAATAGACAGACACCTATATATCAAAGTAGATGTTATTAAATATTTTAAATGCAATGGAACAGGTTTCAAGTCCAAATTCCATCATATGAAGAAGTTATGCTAAAATCAATTTATTTCAAATTGATTTCAATTGATTTCAATTTCATTGATTTCAAGGTGTTTCGAGTCCGCACGATCAGACAACAAGTCTGATCGCTCCGAAACTTGAAATCCCACAATAATTCACCGTTACGGATTCGATGAAACTAGTTTCGTCGAAATCCGGGTCAGTGGCCAAAATGGCTATTTTTTAGTTAATTAAATAAATAAATAATTAATTAATTTAATCACTTTTTAATTTCAATTCCATAACTAACAGATCTTATCATTTTTAATTTCATAAACAATTTCAATACTTTAACAATTTAGATATCAGTGCAAAGTTAATTAATCTAACAATTTCCATATTCAATTTCAATTTTAATAAATTCGTTAATCATCAATTGAAATTCCAAATAAATCCATTTATTTGATTTTTAAATCTTATTATGAATCAACTATTAACTTACCATCTTAAAGATGATGTCAACATTGGTTTATATCTATTACGCTAATATTCCCAATTTCATCTTAATTCCAGTTTACCGTAAAATCTAATTTCAATTTCTTACAATAAACCCATTTATTATAAATTTGAATACCAATTAATTAGTTCCAAATAAATTGATTGATTCAATTCAACTCTTATATTAAGTCTATTATAAATCTATGAACTTACTTACTATTTGTTTTATATTCCATTACATTATATACCCCAATTTATCTTAATTTGTATTAATGGCTATGTTTCAAAATGTGAAATCTTGTTAATTACACACATTAACTATGGTTTTAAAACCAATAAATTAATTTATCTTAGTTCCAATCTTTTTCCCAGTCTATTACTTATGAAAAATTTCACGTTTCTATTTATTTATTACATACACACCTTCAGTTCTTGTATTAATTCTCATAAACATTACATTATTAATTTCCTATTTTGATTTAGTAGACCAATTTGTTACAACAGACGTTACCATTAACTTTTCAATACACTAAGGTTTATTATTTCCAACTAATTATCATAGTTGCTTACATAATATTGACTTTATTATTTACACACAAAATGTTACCATTCTCATATGCCCAATCTTGATACAATGGTCATTTCATTTTCTATTATAACATTTATAAATTTAAATGTATGCATTTTTTTTCTTACGTTAATTCATAGCCATGTATAACAATTTACATTACTTCGAATAAATTTTAATTCCATTTCAATTGTTAATACTTAGTTTTAATTTCAATGATTGCATTTCAATTTAGCATTCATTTCATTACTACATTCACCCTTTCCGTTATTATATTAATTATCATTAAAGTAACATTTAATTTCCCTTATTTGTAATTGGTAAATTAACTGGTAACAACCACCATTTGTCACCATTGTCCCTTTATAATACTTGTATGTTTATTCTTCACAAACAATTTCCATCTATCATATTATTTCACACATTAATACAATAATTACATTTTTTTTTATTATATTCCATTTATAACTAAGTCATAACATTTAACTTATTTTATTTAATTGGCATGTTCATTCAAGTTCATTAATTATTAACTTGCATTAACATATTTCCTTAATTTACATCCAATTTCTGTTAATAATGTGTTATTACATTAGTTAATTCAATACTTACCTTTATTTTCTCATATCCAATTTATATCCAGGTATAACACTTTCACTACTTCATTTATTAGGATTTTAATCCAATTGTTTATAATTAGTTTTAATAACAATTGCTACACTTCATCTTAACATTTACTTCAATATAAATTATAAAAAATTTATTTCTTTCTAAATTTAATTACAAAACCTAATTAAATTAACCAATCTACTTGTCATAATTTACGGGTCGTTACACTCTCCCCCACTCAAAACTTTTTGTCCTCGAAAAGGAAAAGAATGGAAAAGAAGAATTAAGAAATCAATATGTCTTACTTAAAAAAAATTAAATTTATAAACAAATACATTTACAAAATTATTTAATTTATATTAAATATATCAATTTATAACCATTAAATCTTTTTATACTCAAATTAATAAAGTTTGAAAAACATTTTCAAAATATTTTCTAAGTCCAAAATTTACGGAAAATTTCGGCAGAGTCTCCTTTATACGGAGAGGCTCGGGAGAAAATATTATATCAAATATAACAATATATATCACAATATCTCAAAAGAATATATTCCAACAATGGGAAAAACAATATAAACAACAATCACTAGCAATAGAGCATACAATCATCACATAAGATCAACGCAGATAAATTATCCATTCATATCAAACAAAACAAATAGTTGTTCGGGTGCAAAAACTTTAAATTGTACAGAATGAAAAATAAACTACTACGTGCACCATTTACTCAATAGACTTAGTTGAAACTAAATAGATTATTCATACATCTAAACAAATTTAAAGTATCTTTGCCCATACAACCATAAACCAAACAAACAACAATTCCAAACAATAGACCAAGTTCATTCTTATTAATTTCATTTCATAATATTTGTTGTTTGGTTTCCTTTCTTTCATATAATGGTTTACCTTATTAATTTATATTTATTTCTTACAATTCTCCATTTATTTACATTCATTAATTTATAGTATTCGTGTTAAATTCAATTTCTTAGCATATCAATTCATTAACTCAAGCTTATAATTATTTGCTTATAATATACCTTTCTATTATATTTAATTAGTAGCATTTCAATTATACTTAAGTGTATAACAACCACAACATCAAATTCTTATCTATTAAAGAGTTTTATTGAATGCTTTCATTATTTCAGGTTTTACTTGTATAATATCCATTACATTTTCTTATTAGTAGACATTTCAACTTTTAAATCCTTGGTAAGTTATATATATGCTTTTTAAGAATGCAATTGAATGTTACACAAGTTTATTTTATTTCTTTTACTTAACTTAATGTTCAATACTAATAGCCTTTCTTTCGTAGGTTAAAATTTAAAATTTCTTTTAATCCCATTTATAACTTAGCATTAAATCTCTTATTTTAATTAGAGGTTCCAATTATTAATTAGTTACTTTCCGTTTCACTACAACAATTGAACTATTAATTATCGGAAACTTAAGAACTATTACCGGGTTAAATTTCAAATCATTTTAAAATAATAGATAAACGTATATACTTACAGCTTATATATCCAATTATATTTAAAGCAGTTTAAAATTTATATTTGTTTATCAAAATAAATCCGTTGTAAAACTACTACAGTGGCCTTACTATTTCGAAACTCGAAATTGAATATCGATGATGCGTGCACTCATCACCGAAATTATTTTCTAGCGACAGAGAGAGGAGTACAGTCTTATTACTTTTCAAAGTTTCTTTGAAACAATTCTTTCAAATCATATTGATTATTTCAGAAAATACTTCTAAATAATATTATTATATTCCAAAATCCATTGAAAGAAATTTCCAATAACTGGAACTTAAGTTCTAAACCTACAGTTTATTCTCATTTATTTCAGTTTCAATTTATTTTCCAATCAGTATTTATAAATTTCACTACCTAACAATCAATATATTCTAACCATATATATATATATCATTTATAAAATTTTATTTATGTACAGAAAATATAATAGGCAAAATTATTTCGTTCACCTATATTCAAAACAAATATTGTGTCAGTCTATCCTATTAAGTGTTTAGAAATCCCTATTGATGTCAAAACATTCTATGCACCAACCAGAATCTATAAATACAAAATGGAACAAATTAACACAATATCAAAACCTTTTTATAACACTAAAAAGTACGCTCTCTCATATGTAGATATATACACTCAACGACTCATCATAGGGTATTACTACCCTATTAAAGAGTCAGACCCCACAAAGCTAAGGTTTATCGCTAAACCAAAGCTCTGATACCAGATGTAACATCCCACCTTTTTGTACGCTTTAAATGGACGATAAACCACACACGTCAGACTTAAACCATAAAGAAGGGCGGACTGTTATGGGATAAATAAGAATAAGCAGAGAAATAAAAAGAACAAAACAAAATCTTGCAGCGGAACAATAATATATAATAATCAAATATACAGTTCATGAAGCTGTTTTACAAAATATTCGATTGTACTTATACAATACATATCAGAGTTACACATGCCAAAGAATACTAAATAATGCAGCGGAACAATGATGAAGTGGAATAATAAAATAAATAAATAATAATAATACAATCTTCGTCTTCGTCCTCCAGAAGGAAAGTCTTCAAATCCTGAATACTCAGGCTGACCCGAGCGAATTGAAAGACAAAACACTCGAGTCAGAACTAAAAGATCTTACGTAAGTTAAGTCAACAGGAAATAATATGAGTGGAACGGCGTCAGAGATGTTTACGGGATTTGACATCTCCTATCTAGTGTCTAATGTGAGCGCAGTAACTTAAGAGATGCTCGGGATTTACATCTCCTAAGGATCCGTTAAACTATTTACTATGTAGTAATATTTCGCTATTATAATAATGTCTATAATAAAATAAACTTACTTTTAAATAGCGTTAAGGAGTGACCCAATATTCCCCTTAACACGTAATAGTCCTAGTATTCCATCCAGTATCAACGCATGTCCAGATCGGAAGACTACCCTAAATACTCCACGGGCTACGGGAGAAAACCAAACTCGTACAAGGCACGCTAGGGTGGTGACACGGCACAACTAGGCAATGCCAGGGTAGATATACCAATTACGCTTCCGGGCCGGTGGTAACGCGTAGCGCGCAGCTACCGCCCACCTTGAGCCACACCCCCAAATCAAAAAAAAAAAATTCAAAAGTGGCCACCGAATCAATCCAAAAGTCAGAGTATAATATCGAAGGGATGTGTTCGATAAAAGGTGCTACCTTCTAAGCCCGTCAATCGTTCTTGTTTTAGCCACCTTATGTCAACACATGGGAGTTGGGTCCACGTATATACCTCAAAGGAAACGCTACCACCATCCTACTTCATTCTGCAATCTCCACCGCATACACGGTTGTTAAAGTGGCTTTCGGAGTTGGCAGAGAGTATGACAACTTCTGATCCCGGTCTCCTTAACAACCAAACATTATTATAACACCACGGTTATTTCAAAATAATTATACTTCAAAACCAGGATATAATATTCATTTCAAAACCATATAAATACGATATCATTTTCGTTTTAAAAACCAAATCAAGATGATATCATTTTAAAATCATAGTATTTCAAAATTATAAAATTTCGAAACCAAAGACTTAAACTGTAATACTTCCAAAACGTAAAACTTTGAAACTTATAACTTTGAAACATAACTTCCACCCCTTACATGGTTTAAATATTAAAATAGTTTATAAAATAAACTAGCTTCTTAAATTTCACAAATCAATTCCAAAACAAGCTGAATTTCTAAATTTTAAATTTAACCAAATCCCCAAATCATAAATTTCAATTCAATTCGGTTTTCAAATAAACCATTCCAAATTATATCGATTTCAAAACATATTTGATCCATAAAATAAACCTTTTCAAATTCAATATATTTCAAAGCTAAAATATTCAATAATTCGAAACTAAATTTCATAATTCATATATATATATATATATATATATATACACCAAATTTACTTTACTATAATTTAGTTTTGAAATATTTGCTTAATAAATCCAATATCCTTTAAATAAAACTTCAAGTTTCAATAACTGAATATCCCTTAATTTATTTAGACTTGTAATATTCACTTAAATCACTTAAACCCGAATAAGTTATAAAACCAAATTCTTTTAAAGTCTCAATTTCAATAAGTTCCAAATGGATTCTTATTAAATATAACTTCAATTAAATAAAATCTCAAATCAATTTCAAAATTATCTTCTCAACCTTGATTTATAAAAATCAATGTAAACTCTATATTAAAATATAATTTAAGTAAATACTTATTCATATTATATTTTAATAAAATCAAACTTTATTTTTAAACTTATTTTATACTTTAAACAATTTTATTCATAGCTTAAACCTAAGAATTTAACTATATAAAAGAATAACATTTATAAAATATCCAAATCAATATCTCATAAAATCATATATTTCCTTACAAAGCTATAGAAATCATTTCAAATTATTTTATATATATAGACCACGTTGTTTGTATATAATTTTCTAACCTATAGTCAAGGGATACAGATATTTATCATTTCAATCCGTAATTTAAATTAAAAATACGGTTATATATCATTTCAAACCGCAATCCCGGATAAAATGCATAACAACTTGCAGTTTATAACAGTATAAATACAACATCCATTCATCCAATATCAACCATCAACCATTTATCACAATCATTATCCAATTCAAATAATAACATAAATATAGAACATATAATAATTAATAGGTATTTACCAACAGTTTATATTCAATAATAAATTAAATACCAATTTAACTGGCAGTTTATATGCAATAATAAATTAAATAACAATTTAATTCAATAAATCAAATTTAACTGAAATGATGGTAAAAATATACCAAACAACAATAAATAAATTTCAAATCACATTAGAAATTAAATTCACACACATAAGAAATTTTAGAAGTTGTGAGTGGATTAAAACACTCACCTTCTGAATTTAAATTGAATTTAAATCCAATTTAAATCCAAAATTCCAACAGTCTCAGAATTCATTCAAACAAGTTTCATAATGTCCGGAATTCCAATACGAATCTAGCGACAAAAACCGCATGTGAAACAGACCTCGTATGAGAAAGATATTCGAATTAGAAGTGATACGGATGATTAAAAATCAATAAAATAATAATATAATTAAACATGTCACTACCTCTTCTTCCTAGGCAACACGCGCTACAGTACAGCATGCACAAACGACCCAAACATCGAAACCCTAGCCACCGATCCACCACGCCGCTACGCCTAGCCGCGACCCACCACGCCATCACCAATGACATGTCGACCACACCCCACGACCCCGACACCTCGACGTCGCTCGAACGCCGATGAATGAGGAGCAGCCTCCGCCGTTACTTGAAGCCCTAATCGAATTTTCACCTATCATCTAACCATCAATTCGCCATACAAACCACCTAGATGCAAACCCCTCGTTGCTCTCTTCCATACGATGTCAATGATTTGACTATCCGTCGTAGTTCATCAGAAAGTGATGGGCGGTCGAGAAGAAACCATTGATTTCTGAACAAATGATGATTCGAATTGGAAAACGAATTATGGATTTGAGATGCGCTCATCGAGAGCTTTGAATCCATATAAAATTTTATATTGTTTGGAGAGTTTGAAATTTTTGCTTTAGATTTGATTTGGAATTGTATTGGGAATTAGGATTTGCAGCCATTGAAAAGAGGAGCTAATAGAATGTACAGAAATAAGAAATAAGAAATGAATTAGGGTTTGTAACAGGATATATATAGTCAAGGCTGAAAAATAGAATAGATGGGCACGATTGATATACGGTTGAACAATAAAATGGCATGAAAAGCTCGTTCTGACTCCGGAACAAAATTGGGTCAACCCATATATCAAAATAGATGTTATTAAATATTTTAAACGCAATGGAACATGTTTCAGGTCCAAATTCCATTATATTAAGAAGTTATGCTAAAATCAATTTATTTCAAATTGATTTCAATTGATTTCAATTTCATTGATTTCAATTGATTACAATTTCATTGATTTCAAGGCGTTTTGAGTCCGTACGATCAAACAACAAGTCCGATCGCTATGAAACTTGAAATCCTACAAAAATTCACCGTTACAGATCCGATGAAACTGGTTTCGTCGAAATCCGAGTCAGTGGCTAAAATGGCTATTTTCTAGTTAATTAATTAAATAAATAATTAATTAATTTAATCACTTTTTCAATTTCAATTCCATAACTAACGAATCTTATCATTTTTAGTTTCTTAAACAATTTCAATACTTTAACAATTTAGATATCAATGCAAAGTTAATTATCTACCAATTTTTGTATTCAATTTCAATTTTAATAAATTCATTAATCATCAATTGAAATTCCAAATAAATCCATTTATTTGATTTTTAAATCTTATTATGAATCAATTATTAACTTACCATATTAAAGGTGATGTCAACATGGGTTTATATCTATTACGCTAATATTCCCAATTTCATCTTAATTCCAGTTTACCATAGTATCTAATTTCAATTTCTTACAATAAACCCATTTATTATAAATTTGAATACCAATTAATTAGTTCCAAATAAATTGATTGATTCAATTCAACTCTTTTATTAAGTCTATTATAAATCTATAAACGTAGTTACAATTTGTTTTATATTCCATTACACTATATACCCCAATTTATCTTAATTTGTATTAATGGCTATGTTTCAAAATGTGAAATCGTGTTAATTACACACATTAATTAAGGTTTTAAAACCAATAAATTAATTTATCTTAGTTCCAATCTTTTTCCAATCTATTGCTTATGAAAAATTTCCCGTTTCTATTTATTTATTTATTACATACACGCCTTCAGTCCTTGCATTAATTCTCATAAACATTACATTATTGATTTCCTATTTTGATTTAGTAGATCAATTTGTTACAACAGACGTTACCATTAACTTTTCAATACACTAAGGTTTATTATTTCCAACTAATTATCATAGTTGCTTACATAATATCGACTTCATTATTTACACACAAAATGTTACCATTCTCGTATGCCCAATCTTGATACAATGGTCATTTTATTTTCTATTATAACATTTATAAATTTAAATGTTTGCATTTGTTTTCCTACATTAATTCATAGCCAAGTATAACAATTTACATTACTTTGAATAAATTTTAATTCCATTCAATTGTTAATACTTAGTTTTAATTTCAATGATTGCATTTCAATTTAGCATTCATTTCGTTACTACATTCACCCTTTCCATTATTATATTAATTATCATTAAAGTAACATTTAATTACCCTTATTTGTAATTGGTAAATTAACTGGTAACAACTACCATTTGTCACTATTATCCCTTTATAATACTTGTATGTTTATTCTTCACAAACAATTTCCATCTATCATATTATTTCACACATTAATACAATAATTACATTTGTTTTTATTATATTCCATTTATAACTAAGTTATAACATTTAACTTATTTTATTTAATTCGCATGTTCATTCAAGTTCATTAATTATTAACTTGCATTAACATATTTCCTTAATTTACATCCAATTTCTGTTA
The DNA here is from genome assembly GCA_030765085.1 of Allium cepa. Classification (NCBI taxonomy): domain Eukaryota; kingdom Viridiplantae; phylum Streptophyta; class Magnoliopsida; order Asparagales; family Amaryllidaceae; genus Allium; species Allium cepa. The sequence goes on along the minus strand of CM060941.1, from coordinate 342,638,044 downwards.
ATAGTGTGTTATTACATTAATTAGTTCAATACTTACCTTTATTTTCTCATATTTAATTTATATCTAGGTATAACACTTCCACTACTTCATTTATTAGGATTTTACTCCAATTGTCTATAACTAGTTTTAATAACAATTGCTACACTTCGAGTTAACATTTACTTCAATATAAATTATAAAAAATTTATTTCTTTCTAAATTTTATTACAAAATCTAATTAAATTAACCAATCTACTTATCAAAATTTATAGGTCGTTACAATGAACTTCGATTTCCACTATGACCACTTCTTATTCCTTGCTTTATCTTTATGTTACTTTTTCTTGAGAACAATAATTTGATCAAAAATTGAATATCTTTCTAGCTAGTAGTGTAATGTGTTGTCAAGAAGCTCATGTTTGATTTTTGGAATTTGTAGAAATTTATTGGATTTTTTTTGAATTTTTGAAGAGATGAGGAGAACATTTAAATCTTGAATTAGAGAAAAAATATTTGGATATTCATTTTGAAAACGTGAACTTATATTTATACGATGGAGGGAAAAACTAAAGGGAGAATAGTCAAGATTTTATGAAGTATGAGTCTGGGCTAAGTGGATTTGGGCTTACTTTGATTACTTATCTCGTTTTTTCATGAAACAACTTTTGCATTATCATGCTAGCCCACTTAATAATCAACTAAACCTCATTAAATTTTCTTAACAATCAAATAACATTATTTAATGTTTTATAGAATTTTTTTAATTTTATTTATTTAATTTAATTAGCTCTTAAAATTCCTATTTGAACTCATTTAAATTCTTTTACTAATTAAATTCTAAATTCCTTTAATAAATATAATAAAATTCTTTCTATAATTAAAATAAATTATAAACTCATTTATTTCAAATATTATTCTCCATAAAAATTTACTTAACCATTTAAATTTGAATTATGAATTTATCTTTAAAATTTTAAAGCAACTAAATTACTTAATAAAAATTGATATTTATCATAATTAATTTTTTTTTCCATTTTAATATAATATTTTCATCAAATTCCTAAATTAGCTTATAATTTCACACTCATTATATTAAAAGACATTTAATTAATTTAGTATTTATTATGAAATTCCCAATCGAATGGTTCTCGAAAATGGGTTATTGCAATGATCTTTGGCACTTATCAAGTTCGGGAGTTGATGATACATCTTTGGACATTCATTGACAATCGAAATTGAAAGTCGCATACCTACAGTCATGCAAGAAAAGATCTACACCACCTAGGATGTCATCCGGTTTCGATAATGTAAATTTACATAATATGGAAAATATGATAAAACGAAGTTACATCAAATGCCATAGCTCATTTGTTAGCACAAGCGGGCTATCTACGTAAAGTGCTTTTGGACACAGGGCCAAGGATACAGGATACACACCACATAGACTGAAACGCAATTCACTTGGTTGATGTATAGAACTTGATTAATCAGCTCAACATCGACAACCATTTGGCCCTACATATCAGCTACATATAGGGTTTTTTCAAAACAAATATAGAAATTAAAATTTACCCGACCATGCTCATTCTCAGGCCTTCATTCTGAAATGGAACCCTGTAGAGTTTACAAATGTCTTTCTATTGCAGCCGCAACCGCTTCTACTTCCTTGCCTCTAGTAACAGTCCTGCATCTGCCCTGGTTTCCACCTCTACTCCATATAGATCTCATGACCATAACCCTAACTTGAAAAACTTCTTTAAATTTCTTCCTATGTGGCCATGGGATATGACTTCACTTTGATGTTAATTTGATTGGCGTCGTGATCCTTGACAACCCCATAGATTTCCCAACATTGAGGTTAACAGTCATGGATCTTAGGAGAATCTGCAAACTCCATGGTATACCCTAATAGGAGACTATGCTTCCATTGCCACATAAAAGAGCACACAACCCTCCGGATGGTTACAGTGCTTGTAACCGCTTCATATGTCTGTCTAAAGCCTTTCCTCCTTTGACCATTTCCTATGAAGATTGCTATAGCTCATGAAGCTGGCTCCAATTCAAATTCATCCAAATGAATATGTCACTCTTTCCTATACATACATTATATTAATTTGAATATTAGGTAAGGAGCTTACTTTTGAGGAAGTCTAATACTTCTATAATTTTAAGAAGACGTCCAGTTGTCCACCTCTCGCATTCCTAAGTCATTCCATGGTAGCAGAATCATTATTGGCCTCCACAATAAAGTTAGTCACTTCAAAGATGAACACATATTTATTATGTGCCCTAATGGCTTTTCTCAAAGAAGGTTGTCTGGATGTAAGTTCCAATTCATTAGATCTCATCCTGCCCGATTTTAATTCACTTAAGTCACTAATCATCTCATATTCCTTTTACAGTTATTCCTTGAAGGATTAGTAACGTCTTTCGGTTTGAACACTTTAGTGATTAAGAGACGTCCTTGCTGATGAGGAGGTGGGTGGATTTTCTTACAAATCTTCTACTGCGCTAATTATGTTACAGCAAAATGGCCGAAGAGTCAGCTTTGTGTGAACTTCTCCCAAAGTTGCCCATGCATCCCCACAAGCAGCTCCAAAAGTCATGATGGCTCCTTCGGACCAATGCAATGTCTTAGACATGATGAAGGAGATCCTTATCACAAGCGAGAAGGAGAAGGAGGAAATGGAAGAAGTAGATGCCCATAATGAAGAAGGGATTGAAAAATGATGACGAGGAAGGAGATGAGGATGAGGATGAAGACGAAAATGAAGAGGACACCACTGGGAATCAGTTGGAGATGAAGGGATGTCAAATCCTTCCCTGGATCAAAACAATCAAGGATTTCATCCTCTGTATCATTTCCCAACCCACATCAAGGTATGGTTAGAGAGCTAGCCCTAGTCCCGAGACTTAATGAAATTAATGGCTCGTTGGAGGACCTATAGGGTCTTAACAATCAAGACTTCGACATTAACAACTCCATTGCCTTACATACTCAGAAGATAGAGTATACTCCTACTGATATTCCCTTAACTCCTCAAGGAGTCAAAATTCCACTCAAGAGCCCAATCGAGCATGATCCATATGACCAATAAGGCACTCCAACATTGCATACTCCACTTAGAAACTTAAGCCTGTTTACTCTACAAGTACTCTTACCCAATTTCCAAGTTCTAATTTAATTTTGTCTTCCTTTCATGTACCATGACCATCCTCGCTTTCTCAACCACCTAGATAGTAAACTTGGCTAGTACCAGGGTGACTACTCATCAAGCTCGTTATATCCAAGGCATGATACTTATCACAAGACCGAGGATGGAAGAGCTAGGAGAAAAAAAAGCAGGACAAGAGGAAGAGGGATGGGATCAGGCTTTCCCTACTGTGAGCTTTCTCCTCTCCCTAAATCAGTGGACATATATTCTAATAGACCTATCCCTAGAAGAAAAACTCCCCCTCTACCTCAAACTTCTAGGGCTCTAGCTACTTTCATTGCTCCTCCTTAAGCTTTAGTTCCATCCCACAAATGCAAAGTTATATCCAAGGTCGCTCACTCCTTTACTGCTGAACCATACGTCCAAAGGCACGATAAAGAACAAATGACCAAGACCACTGCCTTAACCCTATGAGCCCAACTCGACTATTTTATCAGAGATGTAGTGATTTGCATCCAAGCCTTGGCATATCTGAAATATAGTTAAATTACAAAGTGAAGTATCTTTCTAAGGAAATGATATCTTAAGGATCTCAAATTTACAGCATATTGGTTATACATGCTCTGGAAAAGGAAATGATATCTTAAGGATCTCAATAGAACCCACCAACTCATCCTTCAACAATATAAGAGTGAGAAAATGAATCATGATATAATATGAAATATCTATGGCAAAGAGATAGAAGAATCGAAATGGAAGTGGCCGATAAGAAAAGGGACATTAAAGATTCATAAAGAAAGAACCAAGGGAAGACTCAAGCCTTGGAGCCAAAGATCAAGCTACTAAAAGAGTCACTTTAGGCAACCGTTGAGACTTAGGCTCTCGGTGTCTCTAACTTATAGATTGAAAGAAGGAAAAGAAAGAGAAAGATGAGGCACTTATAAGAGTAGAGAAAAAATTGATAGTCCTCAATCACAAACACACTTAGAAAATCCTTGAGGAGAAGAATGCAAGGCTCTAAGCTTATGCTCTTAAGATTGAGCAATGGAAGAAAGATCTTGAAAAGACCATTAAGGTCAATCTAATTCATTTCTAGATTAACATCATGAGATTGGGACATCAGACGGTTAGACTAAACCTATCCCGAGACCTTAGCTATGGTCTGGGATGAAACTTTAAGATAAAAGAAGGAATAATTCGGTGATGTTAATGAAGAAGAACTCATATATATCATACTGAATGAAGATGATTTGGAGTCCTTAGCCAAATGCTATGCATAACGGGTTGTCGAAGCTACCACTTCACATAGGTTACTACCAAGGATCTCGTCGAGTCTAGCTCAAAAGATTTGTCAGAAGCCTCTGCTCTCATTTTGAAGGAGTCCTAAGTAGAGATCATCATTCCAATGATAGCCATGCTCTAAGGTTATTGTGATTACCACACCCATGTCCTCTAAATCCGCAACTCCAACTGCTATCTAAACTTCTAAGTGGTATAACCCTAAAGATCCAAGCTTTGTGCCATCATCATTTGATCTCATGCTTCCTACCTACAATAATTATGAAAAGGGGTGTATCGTGGAATCTCGCAAAGAACCCTCACCAACTTCAAAAAGAATATCTTTGACTTCTTAGATTCTTGAAAATCTTCAAATATCTTTAAAAGAAGCTTCGAACCTTGACTTCTCTCTTTTCCAACTTATAGGTCAACTTGCAATAACGGCTCTTCGGTAACTTCTTGAGGTATTGGTCCCCCAATCATTGCCATTATTACCACCATTATCATCCTATCAACCACCTTCCCCGTCTCAACCTCCGCCAAGTCCAGTCCTTGTCTTGATGTTGAGAGATAAAAACTTTGGAGGAGGAATCGGATAAATTTAATCTTTTTGACATTGGCGATGACTTGTCAATTACTCAAGGTTTTGGTCTCAAACCTTCGATGGTAGGTAAGAAAGTTGCATATACATTCAAGCTCAAAAATATGAAGATTGAGTCAGGCTTGGAGAATCCTCCTAAGCCAATGTCTATTGCTTTGTCTATTCCTCTAATTTCCATCAAGTTACCTTTCGCGCCCACCGTTGGCATTTCGTGGATGCCTCAAGAGGCTTCCACTAACACTGATGGCCCATTCTACTGGACTATCGAAGATTAAGTCTAACATTCTAATAGGAGTACTCCAGAGAAGGGAAAACAATAGAAGCACCACAACAAGCAACCCACTTAAGGAGGGAAGAGGGAGAAGAACAAGTGACTAGTCCTATCACCTTTCTAAAAACATGTTCATTTTGTCTTTTCCTTTTAGCATTTTGGATTCATGCACATAGGTCTTTGTTGTGTGGGTATGGCCCCTGCTATTTTGTAATCTACAGATATACCAAAAAACGTTCTTTTCTATTCAACATTTTCTCTTTTATTTTATCCTATCTTTTATTTCATTGCTTTTGTACTCTTCTTCATTTACAAATATATATTTGTTTGTAATGAAATTACTTATATATCATACCTAGCTAAGTCTATGATCTATGCATTGCTTTTTTTACTATAACTTTGTACATATAAATAAATTTCAACAACTAACCAATATTGTTCCATGGTTTAATTTTACTTATTATCGGTCAAACATTCATTATTTAACTAAAACTGTATTCCATTGTTACAAGTAAAATTATATAGCTTTCCTCTTGTATTTATACGAGCTTCAATATAACTCGGTATTGCACTTGCAATTCAATTATATACCGATGCTTGTCTCCATGTACCAATGTCCATGATGCCTATCTCGGAGCATCTATCCATAACCATGTTTATCTTCGGACATTGATCAAAGAAAGATGTATTGGAATGAATTATCTGATCTTTCCACTCTTTGATTATACTCCAATGACCCAATCACAATTCAAAGGAGTCTGTCGCTACTTATCTTTGGGTATCTAGACATTTGGTTCTCAAAAAATGGAATGTCTTGTCGTGCCATTGATCCTATGGCATAAAGTCGGACTTCAAGAATATATTTCCATTGATTCAAAATTTAACTTTATTTCAATAAATCCATGGAAAATGTCACCATACTCCATCCAATTTGAAGGAAAAGAAATGCCTAAATGAAAAATAAATCAAGTGAAATTATGGTGTATGTGCTTTCCATTCCATGAAAGTGGAAGTGGGATTTCAATGATAATTAATAGCTTGAAAATGTCATTTCCAAGCATCTATCCAATCACATAGAGTCTGGCCAAAGTGGCATGTGTGCTTCCCATTCCATGACCATGGAATTAGGATTCCATCGACAGTTGATAGCTTGAAAATGTCGTCTCCAAGAGTCTATCCTATCAGATAAGGTCCATCCTAATTTTGACCAAGTGCCCTCGTCGTTGAAATATCCTTTTCAAAACAAAGGTGCCTATCTCAAAAGTACAGTTTCATACCTTTCCATTTAATTGTCTAGCTACTTTTTGCTGATGAGCAGTTATCCTTGTATTAGCCTCTTCTCGCTTCTCTTCCACCAAGTCAAGTGCCTCCAATAAGAATTCCTCATTCATCTTGGGTCCTAATGCATCTATATATGAGAAGGGACTTTTGCTTCTATTGGAATTGTGGCCTTGCATATAGGGCATATCCAATAATTTCACCCACTAACTGGTCGATTCATGATAGCGGGAAGTACTCCTTCAAGCATGCTTTGTTCAAGTTCGAGTAATCGATAAATGTCCATGTTTCATGTTTGGCTTCTTAACCATCACTTGATTCAATACCCATTTCGGGTACAGTGTATCATGAATAAAGTCATTTGTCATTGGCTTATCCATAACTTCCTCAATGGAACAAATCATTTCGGTTGTATATTGCATCATTGTTTACTAAAGGAAAGGTTGGGTTCATATTTAGTGCATGACATGCACCTTCAGGCAAACTACCGCACATATCAAAAAGCATTTAGGTGAATATATCCTTATTCTCTTGGAGAAATCCTACCAGTTCACCAAGCTGCGCTACACCCCTTTTAAAATTATTATACAATGCCATTGTACAAAATCTATGTCTTGTTTCCCATATCATTATTTTTTTTCTGTATCCATATAAAATTTTCTCATCGTTTCTTCATTTTGGTTTCATATAATAAATAATCAAAAATTATATCCCGTTTATATCTTCAAGCAGAGTTGAGATCTCGCTTGAAGGGTCATCCTCATTTCCCAGAATCTCAATCATCAACTTCACTGGTTCAGTCCATACCCCCTTCGACTTTTTCCATCGGTCATAACTTTGTCATAATTCCTAATGGATAAAAACCGAGGCTTAGGTAGTAATTTCTATGATGCCGAGAATCTTCACAATATACTTTCCTTTGTCCCTTCATGTGCACCTATAAGCTCGGCAACATAGCACCATCGACTTGTGCTTTTGTCCCCTTGCATTGCCCCCACTTTATTTTCCATGGGAAATATCATCATCAAGCACAACAGAGCGAGTGTAACGCTAAACTCAGCAAAGGTCAGTTGGCATAAAAATATGTTATAGGCATAGAATCCATCCACCACAACGACGTTCTGAACTATATTGCCTTGTGGTCACCATATCCCAACAACACCGACAATTTCATGCAACAAATTGGAACCTTAGCCTCTTTGGTAAATCCTTAGATGCAAGATTTACAAGGCTACAGATCATTTTCATCGAGTCGCATCACATTAAAAGTCTATTAAAAAGGATATTTATTGAGAGTCCACTATTAACAAGAAATTGATGTATATTAGATGGCTCAATAATGGTTGTAATCACCATTCGATGAGCGTCGATGCCTTAACCATGTCAGCATCCCTATTGTAGAAGATAATATCATTATCCATCCTCTATTATTACATAGCTAGAGCTCCTTCCTTTATGGCATAGGACATCTCTTGTGGAAAATTCATTGGAGAACTCTCATACCACTTCATTTCATTCCAACTATTTTCCATGGGACATAGACATCTAGAAGTAGTGTTAATTACTAAACCCCTATTTGGTGGTCTTCACCCTTCTCCTTTGGATCCAGCTGTGTTGCCTTGAGGTGGCTGCCTCTAAGGCTGGTAATTTCCTTGCCAGCCCACCTATAGTTTTCTAACATACTTTTGCAACTTATTCTTTCGAATCAAATCTTCAATCACATTACAGAGACGTCGGCACTCAATTGTATAATGTACATGTGTCTTATGGAAGTGCCAGTACTTTTCAGAGTCTTTCTCCTCTTCAGTTGCCTCCCTCGAGGTATGCTACTTGTATCTGTTAGTACATTGCATCGCAAGGTATATATTCTCTACAAAGATAGAAATCCATGTACTTCCCATCACGATTGGACCTACAATGCTACTTGTTAACGCTAGAAAATAAACGCTAACACCCCGGTGTATAGATGGAAATTGTGAAAGCACCACCCGTTGGTACGGGAACAAAGTATATGCAAAGAAATCACAGGAAAGCTATAAGAGACACAGTATTTATAGTGGTTCGGCTCAGGATCAAGCCTACGTCCACTTTAAAGCTCTTTATTGCTGATTTAGTTACAATTCTTTACAATCAACTCTGATTACAACACACTTAGACAAATATCTCAAACCCCGATGTAGAAGAATCCTTCGAATGCATGATGAATGAGTTATTTCTCTTCCTGAGATTTGTTGAAATGTCTTTGGTGATTGGAGTGATAGAAGTGTTGTTTGAGTGTTGCTTGAAGTCGAGATAACAGCAGAGTAATGGCGCCTAGGAAGTCAGTCCCCCCAAAAGTCCCCCAAATGTTGAATATGGCCATGTATTTATAGGCAAAATGTTAGGCTGAAACTGTCAAGTTATGAGTCGTGACCGACTCATGATGAGTCGTGACCGACTCATGATGAGTCGTGAGTCATCTACGAGTCACCCCTTTGCAGCATGACTCTGAACTTGCCTCTGAGTCTTGTGTCGTGCGTCGACTTATCTTTTGAGTCGTAAACCTCCCTGAGTCGTGCCATCCTTAACTCATAGAATCTCCTTAACTCGCCAGGTTCCTTAGGTCGTAGGTTTCTTGAGTCGTTAGCCTGTTGAGTTGTGGACTTTTCCTGAGTCGTAGTTCCATTAGAGACCTTTCAACCTTTCGAAGGCGAATCCAAGTTAATTGATCATCAATCCATCCTTTCCACTACATTGCGTAAGTGATTTCGAACTTCAATCCAACAACGTCCATTGCTAGGGCACAAATTTTCGCTTCCTGTTCCCAAATCACCGCCGCATGTCTCACTTGGGCTTTGATTTGAGTTGTGAACGATTCTGATCATTGTTGGCTACGTTGTTGTTGTGATCCTCTAGATTATAGCATCGCGTTTGATTCGCCGTACACTTGAAGCGATTCGAATTGGTTTTTTGGGTGCTTTCTGATGATGTGAGGAGAAGATGATGAATTACAATGTCTTGATTTGACTGGCCCGTGGGTTCGGAGGAGATGAGGAAGTTCTTAACGGGTTAACGGGTTAGAAAGGGGTTGATTGGTTGAGGAAACGACTTAGGATTTCACGACTTAGTTGGTTTTGCTTTTCGGCCACTGATTCTGAAATACCTTGCAATCACAACCGTACACGACTTAATGCTTTTAGCCATAAACCACAAACGACTCAAGCTATAAGTCGTGAACGACTTAAGCCATAAGCCGTGAATGATTCAAACCATGAGCTGTCAACGACTCAGTACTTGCTACTTTCCCGTGACTTATCTTTTAAACCGTGCACGACTTAAACCATAAGCCGCGTACGACTCAGTGGCTTCCATGCGACCCAGTAGCCTTTACTATCGACTTTAATCCGACTTAGCAAATTTTACGACAAAATCCATGAGTCGTGACCGGGTTAGAACTTAGAAGGTTTCTTATTGCTTTGATCTGGAGCCTTCCTCCCGTTCTTTGACTTACGACTCATGGTGCTGCCGACTTATAACATCAGCGGTTTAGAGTTGGAGTAACCTAACTTAACTCGCCTCACTTTCCTTAGGTCGTAGTCGAGCCACCTAAATAGCCAACGACTTAGCTTAACCCGTACAAAGAATCCTTGAGTCGTTTTCGACTTAGTACTTGTAAATTTTGTTTGAACTCCGAATTATTGCATGGACTCTGAACTGCTATACTGCTGCATTCTTTTACAGATTACTTCAACTTGTAAGCTAATAATCTGTTAATACAACATTCACAGAAAACTGGGACGAATATACTGTCATTGATTGTCCACATCGAACGACAGATTAGTTAATGATATATAATTAACTTAAATAAATCGTGTGAACGAAGTGCTACCAATTTCAAGTGGAATATTAAAGCAGCACTGGATTAGTCAATTGAAACTGACCAGCCTGCATTAATATTATGCTTGAGCTTTAAATAACAAGTTCCGAAATTACCATAGTCAATCAATCGTCAACCAGTTTAATTCCAGTTATCTTTACTTGTTATTATTATTATTTTATTAGCTTTGCACGACACTTCACACTTTTTAGGAAACGTGCACCTTCGCATTTGAACATCCAGTTGCTTGTGTAGAATGACCTCTCATCAAGAAGAGCCGATGGGTCAGGCTGAAGATGTCTTTCCAGTAGCCATCCCTATAGACAACCCTCCGGAGAGGACATCCACAACTTTGAATCAGCGGGCATTTAACCAACTGCGCGTCCAGTTTGGCATTGATGATGCCGACATCTTATTTCCGGGGCCAAATGACACTGCTGACAATCCTCCCTACGGCTTTGTTGCAGTCAATCGCCAAATGTGCTTAAGTGGGGCGATTCCTCCTTTTAACGACTTTCTCCAACAGCTTCTGCTTCGGTTGTCTATCTCTCCATTCCAATTACACCCCAATGGCTACGCCATTTTGATGGGGTTATGTGTTCTATTCAGGAGAGTTTTGGATCGGTTACCAAGCTTCGAGGAGATCTGCTATTTTTGCTCATTCACGAAAACTAAAGACCATCCCTCCATCGTGGTTGTAAGAAGCGCTCGAAATCGCAAACTTATTACTGATCTCTCCGAAAGCGCTCACGGATTTTTGAATCAGTTTTTCTTCGTTCGCTGCCCTCCAGGGTTTTATGCCATCTGGAGAGTGGGAAGTAAGATTTCCTGTCTCTACTTTTTCCGTTTTGAAACTTTCTCGAGATCTGAACTCTCAGCTGCTAATTTCATTCTTTTTCTGTTTTTAGCACTACCACCCCCTGCTAGGGACCCAAGTCTCAAGCAAATTTTTGAAAGATTAAATGCCGTGCCGGTAGAAGAGAGGAGCATAAAGTTTCTGCTAAACGATGAACTTTTACATCAATACGGACTCCTCCATCTCTCTCGCTTTACTCGGCCTCGTGAAGCTCCAACGGAGGTTCCTGACTCTCCGGTGAAAACTCCTGATCTTCCGATCTCCACTAAAGAGCACATACGAGGAGAAATTTCTGCAGAAACCTTATTAGTAAAGTGCTCTACTCCCAGAGATGATACGGGACCCTCCGAAAAGCCCGCACTTGCTCCCATTATTGAAGAAGAAGAGGAGCCCCTTTCCCAAACCAGGGAGAGTGCTGACAAAGGAGATGATGGAGGGAATCAGGTTGGGCATGCCGGTGATGACGTCTTTGGGGATTTAAGTGACATAATTATTACTTCCCAAGAGCTCTTTAAAGAAGACCCTGCTCATGGTAAAGCTATACCTCCGACGATTGAAGCAACATCTGCCCTCCAACAGACTCTTACTCCTTCATCTCGAGAATTGTCATCAACAGTGAAATCTATCACTTCCCCCCAACAGAGGAGTGGTTCGTTAGTCCAACGCGAGTAGCTTGCACTTCACACACAACTAAGGATTTTCCAGCACATTTATGCACTTATCTTCTTATACTTTAGAGATTTCTAAAGCTTATCTTTTCTTATTTCAGATTCTTCAATGACACGCGGCGGATCGTATTATCAGGATTTCCAACGCTACGGGGGGCGTGGTCAATATGATTATCGGCGTTACTTTCCCTCTTATAGAGAGTCTGACGAAGAGAGGGCTGCTCGAAAGGCTCGTGAAAGGAGGGATGCAGAAGAGCGTTATGACAGAAGGGATAGGGATGATTACCATGATTCTCTGCAAAGGAGTGACGACTCTCACAAAAGGAAATCTTACGACGACCGGGGAAAAGGTCATGTAACTGAAGATTCAGGCAAACGAGCCCGACATGGTGAGAGACATACTTCCACTATTCCCGAAAAGCCTACTGCCCCTGCCCCTCTTGACATTACTTCTGACTCTCCTGCTCTTGGGAAGGAGGACATCCAGACAATAATAAGTAGGCCTAAATTTCAAGTGGGACCGGGCCCAGCCACTTTACAAAGTCGTTTTCCGCAGTGGTGTTTAAAGGGTGTGAGGTTCGATCTCGACCTAGTCCCTATTGACAAGCCTGCTATGCTACGAAATCTTGACGCCGTTAAACTTGATATCGAGAGGATGTCAAACTGGCAGAAGCTTGTTGATGAGCTTCAACGAGTTAACCGTGCCAACTTAGAGGCTATGCTCACCATGGAAAACGATAAGGCTGAGTGGCAAAAGGTCCTTGAGCAGCATGATACCGAGATGAGAAGTATTACTTCCTACAACGAGGAGCTCGAAGCAAAGGTTGAGAAGTTGAAAGATGAGCTTGCTGCTTCCTCTACTTCATACTCTCAAAAAGAAGAAGTGCTTCTCAGACAAGTTAGAGATGCTCATGCCAGTCAGAGAGACGCTGAGGACAGGCTTGAAGTACAAAAAAGAATCAGTGACGGCTATGTCTCTGATATTGCCGAGCTTCGAAAGAAAAACAACTCCCAGGAGGCGGAGATACAAATGCTCAAGCTTCAGCTTGCCAGAACTGAAAGGGAGCGCGATGAGGCTGTCGCCGGCAAAATCGCAGCCGAAGAGTCTCATGAGGCGACCAAAAACAGCTTCGGCTCAACATTATTCGACTTCTACTTGCATAGCGTCTTGGGGCGTGGAAGCCTCGCCTTTCTTGGTCCCAAGTATGAGATCACTTTAGCTGAAGTGTGGGAGGCCGCCCTCGATATGCTTGGTGCTGAAGGTGCTGGTTATGACGAGCCAGCCCTGGAAAGGCATTATTTTGATGAAGACGCTCGCGCTGCTCTCGCCAGGGGAAAGGAACAACTTGCCAAACTAAGAACCGAAGTCACGGAAGGGGACCAGCTGGGGAAAACCACTTCAACTACTCTAGTCCAGCCACCTTCTTCGTCTGAAGTCGACATTATTGGTTCCAGTTCCCATCTCGCATCTCCCACCAAAGTTACCGCTGATATTACAAGCACACAAGGTGGAGACGAGGGTGAAGAGAGCGCTGATGCGCAAGCTTATGAAGTCGATATCAGGAAACCAGCTTCTCCAGGTAATTTCACTGTTAATCTTGCTACTGTCAATTCTGCTCAAGCTGGTTACTCGTTTATTTCTCATGAGTTTCACGAGCTCCTTGGCTATTTTCTCAACCTTGACGAGCCTTCATCTCCTCTCTTTACTGACTTCATTGGTGAACCCTCATCTCCTCTTTTTACTGACTTTAACCTTTTTTCTTCTGTAGAGAAAGTACCAAGCACTGCTCAAACTTCTACTCCTCCGGTCATCCTTCCTTCATCTCTTCAGGCGGTGCCTCCTTCTGCCTCGCAACCTGGATCACAGGAGGAACAAATAGAGGCTCTTCACGGCTTGGATGATCCCATCACTTCGCAAGAGCAGAAAGATGAGAGACCTGAGGGAGGTGACATTTCCTCGGAACGGACTCCTTCTGACGACATTGTTCTATCAAAACTTGTCACTCCGGGGAGTGAGTCTTCCTCACAAAGGAGAGAGAAGCGTGGGACATCAAAAAGGAGGGGGAAGAAAATCACCGCCACTGAAGAGGAGCCGGAAGTTGAACCGGTTACACCTGCCTCTCCTACTTCCCTTATACCCACTGGCCGACCTGAAAAGCTGGTTATTCGACCGAGCAAAGGGTCCAAAGGAGGGAAGAAAAAGTGAAGATTTTAGTTTTTTGCCTTTTGTATGAACTGGCCGAGAGTTGTGCGGGTACCGGCGCCCGCTTTTATTTTGAAAACCTGTATCTGCATTATAGTTGAATAAAATGATTCTTCGTCTGTACAAACTTCTGTTTGAATTTGAGAATGCATTTACTATTTATTTTTGCACAAGTTTGTTTATATAGTGTTGCAGCGGGCTTATGGTATGTTGCTTGAGTATTACTCTACTGATGCATCTATACTACTATACCATGTTGCCCCCATACCTTAAGCTTGCTGCAATATTTTACACTTCGAGGGGACTTGCACTCTTATTTGCTAAAGAATAATTATTTTATTCTTTAAAGAAAAATTTTTATAGAGTACAAATCCCTTCGTATAAGTTTTTACGCTTTGTCGTCCGAAGAAATCACTTTTTTCTTTTGCTTACGTGCATATTTCACCAAGTGAATTCCTCTATGTGGTAAAGCGGACCTCTAAAGGGTACTTTAACTTCTTTTCTTTTTACGATCATTTCCCATAGTAGGCAAATTACTTTTCCTTTGAAAGTTAAAGTACGCTTTTGATGAGGATTTTTTTTTTATATATAGAAAGTTGTACCTCTAAGGAGGGATTTTTTCACGTTTCAACACTTGGAAGTTTTATTTCAATCTCGGTGAAACGTGTACCTCCAAAGAGTTATGCCTTAGAAATCCTTTTCACGTTTCAACACTTGGAAGTTTTATTTCAATCTCGGTGAAACGTGGGTTTCTGAAGAGGTCTTTCTTCTTAATTGTGTCCCCGGGAGGGGGTTGTACCTCTGAGGAGGGATTTCTCACGTTCCAACACTTGGAAGTTTTATTTCAATCTTGGTGAAACGTGTACCCCCAAAGAGTTGTGCCTTTGAAGAAAGCCTTTTTACGTTTCAACACTTGGAAGTTTTATTTCAATCTCGGTGAAACGTGTGCTTTCAAGAAGGTCTTTGTTTTTGCATTTCAACTTTGGTGAAGTGAAATTCCGAAGAGCGGTTGCTACACTTCAACTCCTGGCGAAATGTGCCTCCGAAGAGGGCTTTTATTTTGTTTACATTTCAACTCTGGTGAAGTGAAATCCCGAAGAGCGGTTATAACACTTCAACTCCTGGTGAAATGGGCCTCTGAAGAGGGCTTTTATTTTGTTTACAATTCAACTCTGGTGAAGTGAAATCCCGAAGAGCGGTTATAACACTTCAACTCCTGGTGAAATGGGCCTCTGAAGAGGGCTTTTATTTTGTTTACATTTCAACTCTGGTGAAGTGAAATCCCGAAGAGCGGTTATAACACTTCAACTCCTGGTGAAATGTGCCTCAGAGAGGGTTTTCATCGCCTGGAAGTTACTCTCTCATGGTTGGAGGGTCATGACTCCTCCAATCTTTTTTGTTGAGTAGAGAACTTTCTTTTTTGTGGCGTATGACCCATTAGAGGTCTTTTATCCTCCGAAGAGTTGCGCCTCCGAAGAGGACTTGTGCCGCTGATGGTAGCTTTGGTTGTTCCTCTGTTCACTTGCTTATGCCTTTTCAGCGATCCTCTTTTTTTTTTTTCTTTTCAAGTTTTCATTCCCCTTTCTCTCACAAGTGGCTTGTTTAATCCAAGGAAATGTACTTCATTGCCAGGCAAGTTCGTGAGAACGGGCACTAGCTTCCTAATTGGATGTTTGTTTGTTCAAACGATCTCAATTTATCAGCAAGGGCTCGTTTCTATCGAAATCGTTAGCCGTTCAATTGAAGTATTTCCTATCTAGGATTTGAATTCGGGGTCTTTGTGACTTGAAATTTGTTTGTTGAATGATGGTGAGAATCGCTCAGTCTTATTATGCGCAAGTTTTATTTCCATGGTCTGCAAAAATTTAAATTGACATTTTAGCAATACATCTTATGTATTTTTATATCGAAAACAAAGCAAGCATATAATGATAATAAGGAACACAAGATTTATAGTGGTTCGGCCATGAAATTGGGCCTACATCCACTTTATATTTTTTTTTATTATTTACTTGCATCAGTTTCACAATTGCTTTCAATTACAAGAATCATACATCCATAATTCTTTTTACAATTTTTCAACAAAATTTTCAAGTAAAGTATGGACGCAAGTGGTTGCTGTTCCATGCCCTTGGAATTTGCTCTCCATCAACAGTGGTGAGCTTGAATGTGCCGTCAAGAAGCTTCTGACCTACTACATATGGTCCTTCCCAATTTGGCCCAAACACACCTGTCGCGGTCATAATTCTTTTCAGGACTAGATCTCCAATTTCAAAGCTGCGTTGACGAACTTTGGAATTGAAATGTCTGGCTATCCTTTGCTGATGAGCTGCAACTCTGAGGTTAGCTTCATCTCTTTTTTCATCAAGGAGATCCAGCGCTTCAAGTTGCAGCTTTTCATTTTCTGCTTGATTGAAATGGATTCTTCTGTGTGAAGGGACCTCTGTTTCAACCGGGATCATTGCTTCCGATCCGTATGCTAACGAAAAAGGAGTATGCCCAGTTGCAGTTTTGTGAGTAGTTCTGTATGCCCATAGTGCGAGTGGTAGTTTATCGACCCAACCACCTTTTGCTCTTTCGAGTTGCTTTTTGATGGTTGATTTGATGATCTTGTTCACTGCTTCCACTTGCCCGTTTGCCTGCGGATGAGCTACTGCCGAAAAGCTTTTCTGGATTTTGAATCGTTTGCAAAAATCCTGGAATTCCTCACTTTCAAACTGAGTACCATTGTCTGTGATTATTTTCTGAGGCACACCGTATCTGCAAATGATATTCTTGGTCACAAAGCTTATCATTTTCTTAGAAGTGATAGTAGCCAATGGTTCAGCTTCAGCCCACTTAGTAAAATAATCAACTGCAACAATAGCATATTTAATCCCTGATTTAGCAGTTGGTAGCGGCCCAATGAGATCCATTCCCCAAATTGCAAATGGCCATGGACTGACCATCTGTGTGAGTTCGGTAGAAGGTGCTCTAGGAATTTTGGCATATCTTTGGCACTTGTCACATTTTCGGGAGTAATCTGCGGCATCCCGATTAATTTCTGGCCAAAAATATCCGTATCGGAGAATTTTCTTTGCTAGTGTTTGACCACCTGAATGATCACCGCATTCTCCTCCATGCACTTCAGCTAGGATTGTTTTGGACTCTTCCCGGGATACACATCGAAGCAATGGCATTGAGAATCCCCGTCTGTACAATCGGCCATCCTGAATTACATAGCGAGAGGCCTTCCTTAGAAGCTTTCGTCTTTCTATCGAGTTTTCTGGCAGAGAACCCCTGAGTAGGTAATCCAGTATTGGAGTCATCCATGACTCTTGTTCTTGAGATACATTCATAATCCAGTCTATATCCATCTCGTCTATACTTGGCGCTGAAAGGACTTCTACAGGGACCAATCCCAATAGTTGAGCTTCTCCAGAACTTGAATACTTTGCGAGGGAATCCGCCTTCATATTCTCTTCACGAGGAATGTGGCTTATTGAATAGTGATCGAGTTCATATAGGAGTTCCCAAGCCTTTAACAAATAGGAAGGCAGATTTCCACCTTTTGCTTGAAATTCCTTCTTGACTTGACATACGATAAGCTGAGAATCACTGAAAATTTGCAATGCTTGAATGTTCAGCTCTTTAGCGATTTTCAGACCTGCAATAAGAGCTTCATATTCTGCTTCATTGTTTGTTGAAGGAAATTCCAGTCTTAGTGCATAACATAATGATCGACCTTCAGGAGTTTCAAGTACCACTCCGGCTCCAGAGCAGTTGTCATTTCTTGCGCCATCAACATACATCTTCCACTGGATTGGAGGATCATTGACCGCTTTTTCCTCATCATTATCTTTCTCTGTGAATTCTGCAATGAAATCAGCTAAAGCTTGTCCGTTGATTGCTTTTCGGGGGTGATAGGTGATGTCATATTGACTAAGTTCAATGTTCCATTTTAGAAGACGACCCGAAGTTTCAGGGCGAAATAGGACTTGCTTTAGAGGCTGATCAGTGAGTACTTTGATAGGATGAGCTTGGAAATATTGCCTCAGTTTTCTCGATGCAACTAGTAGGCAATAGGCGAGTTTTTCCAACTTGGAGTAATTCAGCTCTGCCCCAGTGAGTCTTTTGCTGATATAGTAAACCGGATGTTGAATCCTTTTGTCTTCCCGTATCAGCGCTGCACTTAGAGCATGAGATGATACTGCCAAGTATATAAGAAGATCCTCACCATTGCCTGGCCTAGAAAGTATCGGAGGCGTTTCCATATGACGGATCAACTCTTCAAAAGCTTTTTGGCATTCGGGAGTCCATTCAAAGTTCTTCTTTCCTTTTTTCAGGGCATCGAAGAACGGGATGCATTTATCAGTAGCTTTGGAAATGAACCGATTCAAAGCGGCGACCTTTCCGTTGAGACTTTGCAATTCCTTCTTCGTTCTAGGAGCTTTAACTTCTTTTAAGGCGGTAATTTGAGCTGGGCTAGCCTCTATGCCCCTAGCACTGACAATAAAACCTAAGAACTTTCCGGATTCGACCCCAAATGTACATTTCAGAGGGTTAAGTTTCATTCTGTATTTCCGGAGGACTGCGAACATTTCTGCTAAGTGTTCAATGTGATGCACTGCTTTCCTGGACTTCACTAACATGTCGTCGACGTAGACTTCCATAGTTTTGCCCAATTGCGGTTTGAACATAGCATTAACAAGTCTTTGGTAGGTTGCCCCTGCGTTTTTCAATCCGAAGGGCATAACTCTGTAGCAATAAAGTCCAATATCTGTGATAAAGCTTGTATCCTCTTGATCCGGCTCATGCATCATGATTTGGTTATAACCGGAGTAGGCATCCATAAAGGATAACAATTCATGTCCCGCAGTTCCGTCTACCAGTTGATCGATCCTAGGTAATGGGAAGCAATCTTTGGGGCAAGCCTTGTTTAGATCAGAAAAGTCGATGCATACTCTCCATTTTCCATTAGCTTTCTTGACCAACACAGGATTTGAAACCCAATTCGGATACGTAGATTCTTTGATGAAGTTATTTTCCATGAGTCGATCAACTTCTTCTTTTAATGCTGCTGACCTTTCTGGACCTTGGGTTCTTCTTTTCTGTTTAACTGGCGTAAACTTTGGGTCAATATTCAGAGCGTGTACTGCAACTTCTGGGGATATCCCACACATATCGGCATGAGTCCAAGCAAAGACATCCAGATTTGCCTTCAGAAAAGATATCAAGATGTTCTGAATTGACACATTAAGCTGCGAACCCACATTCAACACCTTATTTGGGTCCTTCGGGTCAACAGGTACCGGAATTGTCGCTTCCACCGGTACTACTCTATTCTCCCCTGTACTGGCTTTTCTGGGATCCATTTCTTTCCGTGCCCCGCTGTGTTCGCCGGTGCAGGGTCCGCTCTGTAATTGCTACAAGGCTGGCTCCTTGATGCGGACTGGGGTTGCCACACCCTTTCCCATTTCTCTTTTTCTCGACTCTCGCAGCTCTGTCAAATAGCACTCTCGCGCAGCATTCTGATCCCCTTTTATAACTCCTACTCCATTGTCAGTAGGGAATTTAATAGTGATGCACCATGGGGCTAGGATAGCTTTGAATGCTGCGAGTGTTGGGCGGCCAAGAAAAGCATTATAGGCAGAAAATTCATCGACAATCACAAATGTTTGCTTTCGGACCACTTTCCTTTCTCCTTCCCCAAGTTCTACAAACAAATCGATGGTTCCTACTGGTTGCTTTGGCTCACCTGTGAAGCCCACGATTTTCTGTGATGAGGCTTGCACATCGATCATAGGGATTTTCATCTGGTCAAATGTCTTTTTGAAGAGGATATTACATGATGCTCCGCAGTCAATGAGGACTCTTCTGACAATGGCTGGTCCAATACCAGCCGAGATGACCAAGGGATCTAAAGTAGGAGCTTCAATACCTGTAGAATCTCTGGCTCTGAAAATAATATCATCACTGAAAGTTTTTTGTTGTTTAAGGGGTGTAGTGTCTTCTAGAACAAAGACGTTTTCTTCGGCTGGAGCATATTTCAAAGCCCTGGAATATCTCTCCATCTCACCCCAACTCTTGCCAGCTGGGTGAGGTCCTCCGGAAATGACATTGATAATGGGCCTTTCAGATTCGTGCCCCGTAGCTTTCTCACCTGCCCCAGGCTGATGAACAGGAGCCCGCTGCCCCTGACTCGATGATGCAGGATTGTTGCTATTCTTTTTCATAAATTGCTGCAACTTGTTTTCTCTTAGCAACTCTTCAATCAGATTCTTCAGCTGGCGGCATTCATCAGTTTCATGACCTGGTTGATTGTGGAAGCGGCAAAATTTCCCACTTTGTATGGCTTTTCTCCCAGTTCTCAAAGGGATAGGTTTAGGGAAATCGACGGAATCTTTGGTGGCAAGGTAGATGTGCTCCGGCGTATGTGATAATGGAGTATATTCTGATGGCTTGAAGGACCGGGGCTTTTTCAGATTACCCTGTTTCTTTCCATTATTATTCTCCCTTTTCTGCCCCACCGACTCATTCTTGCGTGGAGCGACAGTATTGTCTTCAGCTTTTTCCAACACTGCCTTTACTGGCAAAGGACGACTTTCCAAGCGAATAAATTCGTCTGCTTTTTTGTAGAACTTCTCGAGAGAGGTTGGCTCCTTCATATTTAACCATTTCCCAAATTCACTTGACTTATCAATAGCCCTCATCAGATAAGTCAATATCATTCGTGGTTCAGCATTGTCCACTTCTGCCAATGCTATATTGAAACGGTTCAAGAAAGATCTGATAGACTCACCAGGATTCTGCTCTAAACTGGACAATGACATGATATCCTTGGCCTTCGAAGCATATAGCCTAAACTGCTCCTTAAATTTTCTGGTCAAGTCTGAAAACTGATCGATAGATCGAACTGGCAACTTGGTGAACCACAGCAAAGCCACGCCTTCCAGGTATACGGGGAAATATCGGCACTTTATTTCGTCGGAGGCCCTGGCACCTGTCATGTGCCAATCATATTTATACAAGAACTCATTCGGATCACTTGTCCCTTTGTAAGCTGGAATAGTTGGAGGGACAAACTTCCTTGGAAATTCCGCCTTCAAGATTTCTTCAGTAAACGGAGTTTTACTTGGAGCGAAACCCCATTCCTTCTCATCTTCAACCCTTTGCATACTTTCTTTCATGATCTGCCGGACCATTCCAGAAAGATATTCCTCATCATGCCGAGTTCTAGATCCACCGGCTTCAGGTACTGCCTGCTCAAAGGGACTAGTAGGCCTTTCATGAGCATTCCTTTCATTAACATCATGAATGTTGCCAGCATAGTTCCCTTCATTACCAGCCGGTTGATTGTTTGCCCCAAGTAAGTCGTTCAATTTATTCAGAATCAGAGTATTCTGGGCACTTTGAGCCTCTAGTTGTGCATTTTGGGCGTTGATCTGCTGGTTTAGCCCTAGAATCACAGCATCCAATTCCGCTTTTGTAACTCCAACAGACGGAGTGGGTAGATTATGCACAGGGGAAGCGGAGGTTCCCTCTTGAATATTCCCTAGAATCACAGCATCCAATTCCGCTTTTGTAACTCCAACACGACTTACGACTTAAGCGTGTGCTTCGAGGGGCAAATGTTAACCCCGTTCCAGCATACGAGCTAAAAGGCCTACGAGTTAGAGGCGTCAACGGGTTAAGACTTGAAACGACCTACGACTTAAGGTGCCTAACGACTTAGGAGACCTCACAACTTAAGGAAAGGACCGACTCAAAGAATCCCCGACTCAACTATTATGCGACTCATGGGAGTTTCTAAACTCAGCGACTCACGACTTAAGGAGCCTAATAAGTTAAAGCATTAGCGACTCATTGGAACTACGACTCAGGAAAAGTCCACAACTCAACAGGCTAACGACTCAAGAAACCTACGACCTAAGGAACCTGGCGAGTTAAGGAGATTCTATGAGTTAAGGATGGCACGACTCAGGGAGGTTTACGACTCAAAAGATAAGTCGACGCACGACACAAGACTCAGAGGCAAGTTCAGAGTCATGCTGCAAAGGGGTGACTCGTAGATGACTCACGACTCATCATGAGTCGGTCACGACTCATCATGAGTCGGTCACGACTCATAACTTGACAGTTTCAGCCTAACATTTTGCCTATAAATACATGGCCATATTCAACATTTGGGGGACTTTTGGGGGGACTGACTTCCTAGGCGCCATTACTCTGCTGTTATCTCGACTTCAAGCAACACTCAAACAACACTTCTATCACTCCAATCACCAAAGACATTTCAACAAATCTCAGGAAGAGAAATAACTCATTCATCATGCATTCGAAGGATTCTTCTACATCGGGGTTTGAGATATTTGTCTAAGTGTGTTGTAATCAGAGTTGATTGTAAAGAATTGTAACTAAATCAGCAATAAAGAGCTTTAAAGTGGACGTAGGCTTGATCCTGAGCCGAACCACTATAAATACTGTGTCTCTTATAGCTTTCCTGTGATTTCTTTGCATATACTTTGTTCCCGTACCAACGGGTGGTGCTTTCACAATTTCCATCTATACACCGGGGTGTTAGCGTTTATTTTCTAGCGTTAACACTACTTTTGGTCATGTTTCTTTATAATAGTGCTATCAGTGTTCGTCCGCTTGTTTCCAACTCCAACTTTTCCATTGCCACCCGCGACGTCATTCGATCCAGCCTAACCGCCAATGCATAGTCCTTCTTCCAATTCTACCACTTCCAAGGGTAGAAATCGATTTGCGTTTCATTAGAAATTCTTTAAAGTTGAAGATTTCTTCATCCACAATCATTTTTTAAAGTCAGTTTGACCATGGGTTCGATTCATCAAAGCCATCAACACTATTGTCTCTTGGGTTTTTCACCTCCATCATGATGTCAAAAAACTCACTAAGGTCTCTTCAGACCTTTGATGTAGATTTGCCAAGGATATCGTGTCCTTAGGTTGAAAAGAATGTCTCTAAACTATTCCATGAACTTTTCAACTAACTCAACAAAAGATTATATGGATCCATGCACAAAGCAATAAAATCATGTCATTGCAAATCCCTCGTGGAAGAGGGGAAAACATCAACACCTCACTACATCATCACACGTGCATTATCCATGTGCCATCTGTACTTGGTCAGATGTTGCATTGAGTTAGTCAACCATTATAACTCTGCACTATCAGCATGTCAAACATTTTCAAATACCGAGAAACTCTAATATTTTTGATTAATGGCATCGACTAGCCATAGAACTCCATTCATTATCATGTTATTGATGGCTTTGCTGCAATAATCTGTTTATAGTCTTACTCAACTTATCGTTGTTGATTACATTTTTCCCTAAGCGGTGATTGTCGTGTGCGCTGCTGCATGTTTGAGTAGGTGAACATTCATGGCTGATATGAAAAGATTTAGGTCCCTAGTCTCGGAGGAGTCCATTTGCCCAATTGTCCAACAATTTCAATGTGGACTATGCCCTTTTCTAGTATCTCCAGTTGTATTTACTTCAACAACACCATCCTGAGGATCGGTAGTATGTCCATCACCGGCACCTGTAATTCACCTTTAGAATCAGATAAATTCACTTGATCTTGGAGTCAATCTGTATCGACCCTTCTTAATCTATCAGTACTGATCGATAGTCTAATACAGATAATCGCTCTAACTTTTCCAATTTACTTTCTTGACATTCCAACCCACCCTTTTCAATATTATGTGTCTCTTCTTAGTGACATTGACCTGATGAACTTCCTTCATCTCATTTAGAAGAAGAAGAGGTAGAAGAATCATTTCTCTTCATGCAAAGTTTGTAGGATCCTTTCTGTTGTAGGGTTGTGCTAACTTAGCAAATTACTTTCTTATATCCTCCATAATGGATATCTAACTATTGATCGTCTTCTTATTCATATCTACTATCAGGATGTCCAGTTCATTCTTATTGATAATTTCTTGCAACTGAGAAGTCCTACCTTAATTAGCATCACTACCTTCATGACGAGATCTATCTGGTTCTTCAATAATTATTTTAGATTTTAACTGTGGCATCTTTTTAGATGCCATTTCCTTTAGGTCCAAAAATCCTAGTAGTAATCAGATCTGAGCTTGAATTCTTCATCTTTCTGTGAAATCACAAAAAAATTACATGCAAAATGGTTAAGAAATTGAATGGGAAACAGAGAACATACAAATTCTTTAGAGTGGTTAGGCCTAAATCAAGTTCCACATCCACTGTATCTTTTATTACTGAATTTATTTACAAATATAGCCAAATTACATCACAACTTCGAGTTTCAAGTTGGTTGGTTTTGAATTTGACAGCAATCCTCTGTGAGAATCAATAAATTATCAAAAAGTCCTCTTTTGGTTGTCATAAAATGTTTATTTATAGGTGAATCTCACTTCAAACCGTCAAATCATCAGTTGAATCACTCAAACATTTTGATTCGACTTTCCAAAATGGTGGGTTTCCAAAACATTGGATCGGTACCAACCGATATGGTTGGCCATATCTTTAACCTTTCTTTAAAATAGCTTAGGTCTTTGAACTTTGGAGCTTCGAGGACAAAATAGTCAAAGATAATCAATCGATGCCAATCGATCATCTTTGACTATATTGTCTTTAAAGCACTATTCGCCACTTGTACTTTTCTTTTTCTTTATCTTGCATGTATAGCCATATAAAGGCAAAATGAAGCTCATGAAAAATACTAGATCATTCAACAACAATCCATATCTATCGATACCGATCGATGGTATTTTTCCTATATTTAGATCAATTCTTGAGTTATTTAATCTTAACATATTATAAGCTTCTTGATCCATTCCATCACCATTTCTTAGTTTAGATCCATCAAAAAGTCGCTCAGTTCAAATATCGAATAACGCATTTCAAAGAGAAGAAAGGAATTTTTATCAAGATTTTAACTTAGGTGAGCAATACTTACCTTGGAATATATTACATTCTATTTATATTTGAATTTCATGTGCTTTAGCCATTTACTTGATGATAAACATGTTTAGATGATGATATGTTGATTATATATAATTCTGTGTGTTAAATGACATAGTTGATGGCATATTTATGAATGAAACTTAAGTTAATCTCTGTTAATTAAATGAAATTTGGATATGATGTTTACAATAATCAACCAGAGATGGGTTTTGAATTTCATATCAAATGAAGAAAAACATTATAATTTTGTATGATGAAAATGGGCGGTTTTTGTTGCAAATTAATGTTGAATAATATTAAAACTTAACACGTTTATTTAAACATTTTACATGAGGTAAAAGGAAGTATTTTTGTTTTTCTATGAATTTTTAGGAATTTTTCCATGATTTTTTGAATTAATATGAATTAACTGGTAAGGCAGAAAATGTTCTTAATTAACGAAATTAAGTAAAGATAAGGATTGATTAAGGATAATTAATGGAGGAAATAATGACCATGTTCTAATTTTACTGCTACAATGCTAAAAGTAATAAATAAGAAAAGAACATGTGTAAAGACAAAATCAGCGGTACTTACTTTATTAAGTAAAATATCAGTTTTCTATTTAATTACAATTTTGTCATCCTACACACTTGATAACATAACCTTACATGCTCGATAACTACAAATGCAATAGCATAATTTTAGAAGCTTGATGGCTATACATAAGACAACATAACCTTATAGACTTAATAGCATAACTTTGTAGGTTGAATAACATTTAGACGAGCGATAGATAGAGGCTCGATGGCATTTAGAAATATTATAGCTAGAAACTCGATAGAACTTAGGCATGTGATAGCTAAGAATCGATATCTTCATAAAGATACAAATTCTATAGCACTAGCATATACATGTGATAGCAATGGGGCCTATAATATGGGTTTATATATGCGACGGCATAAGCATTTTGGGAATCTAGTTCCATAATGTGTAGTTATCTTTTTATTGCATAAATTTGGGAGTGCCAAGCAATAAAATTAATAGTAATAAGTTATAATAAAATAACTCATGTCATGGAATAAAAGATAAAGTTTCGGATAAGAAAAAAAATGATAAAAGTATATCATTTTGGTTAACAATGGTGTAAAGCCTATATAACAACCTATA
This sequence comes from Allium cepa, assembly GCA_030765085.1. NCBI lineage: Eukaryota > Viridiplantae > Streptophyta > Magnoliopsida > Asparagales > Amaryllidaceae > Allium > Allium cepa. The sequence continues at coordinate 342,611,802 of CM060941.1, read as the reverse complement.
ATTTTAAAGCATAGCATTATTTTGGGATTGATAGTGTAAGATATGTGTGGTAATCTATATTGTTCAAGTAAGATATTGCATGGGAAAAAAAGGTGTAAGGCCGATATGAAAACCTAAATGTTAAATCATTACATTATTTTGGAATGATGGAAAGGCTTACGTAGTAATCTATAGTGTTAAAAACAACATTCTTCGGGACGAAGGGTGTAAGGCCTATATGGAAACCTAAGTGTTGGATCATGACATTATTTAGGACAACGGTGTAAGATTGCGTGGCAACCTATAGTGTTAAAACACAACATTCTTTGTGAACAAAAGGTGTAAGGCCTATGAAGCAACCTAAACGTTAAGACATGACATTACTTAGGAGCGATGGTGTAAGGCCTAAGTGGCAACCTAGAAGTGATGAGTATAATGCATAGTTCATGATATGATGTTAAGTGTAGGGCATACTTGTGGTTGAGATGTTTACATAACTATGTTTGTGTTATAATGTTATTCTACATAATACCATGAAATTGATGATGATAAATTAGTAAGGGGAAAACCCATTCTGCTAAGCGGTGTGGTCTTAGTCTTATCTTGTTTTAAGATAAAGTATCACACAACCAAAATTTACGTCTAACCCATGTTTTTAAGTTGGTTTCCCTATAAAATGACAGGTAATCATTCCAGTTGGCATGTAATTAGCCAGGTAGAATTTTGGATGATGAATAAAAGGGTTCCAGAAATGAAGCAGGAGGATTGGTAGATTATGATGTTTTTTTTAATTCTTTTTTGTAAAGTAGGTTATACTGGTTAAGTGAATATGTTGGCATCCTCATATGTCATGCATGTCACTTATCTATGTTTTTCTAATATATTCACCTCTACATAGGAATAGGAATGAATTAGAAAACGGAAAATGTAAAAGATGTTTTGTATAATAATTTTTTTTAGTTATTATGTTTATTTAATGTTATTGAAAAAACAAATCTCAATTTATCGCTTGAAAATAACTTTAATGATGACTACAACGTCATTGGTGTTCATTTTTGGATCTTGAAATAGGGGATGTTACCCTCATATTCCAATTAAATTTTGGAAAAGGATGCATAAATCAAGCATACTTTTGACTCAATCCAAGAAAAACATTGCAACATATCTCAAATGCCTCTTAAGCAATCCTTAAGGGTTGCTTTAATTTTTCAATATATATTATGGATTTTTTCAACTTTAGTTAATTTATTAAAATTTATGATATGTATATAATTTGATATGGTGAAGTGGTAAGAAAGAAAAAGTATATTATTTGATTTGGAACTTATGGCTGATATTCAAGGGGATCCGAGATGTAGCAAAAATGAGGTGTAACTGATCTTTGCTTATATATAAATATATACAATTTTAACCTCAACTTGATACTAGATAAGTAAGTTTGAGCACTAAATTTGAATTATTAAAGTGTAGATGTAAGAGTTAGATTAGATTTCAATTATCTAAGAAATATAGGTATGTTCAAACTAATTACAAATTAAGTATAATTATTAAACAAATATAATCCTATCTTGATGCAAAATCTACTCGTTATCCTTAAAATTAAATCACATGTATATTTAAACTTTGAACTATAAAAGGGTAGACTACATGCATTTTCTACCTCTTTTATTACACATGTAAATGTAACTTTCAACCCAAAAGAAAACTTATTGTAACAACCCCTATCTTGAGGCCTAAAGCTAAGCGCTACAGATGATGCAGTCATCTATAGTACTAACTTCCAACGATGAAATATAGCAATGTTAATGGTATCCATAATATCAGAAGCACATGAATATGAAACAAAATGACATATTTCAAAAAAAAAATTCTGATTACGTTTCACAAAATCATTTTCTTATCTAATTACAAAATCCAAAAAATTTTCCAGGTTCAGATCAACTATAATTATTATAAAATACGCTAAGAGCGACATACGAAGATGCCGTCTTGGATGATCAAAGTACTAAATAGACAAACTGTTTTAATAAATCGTAGCGGAAATAAGCATATCAACTCCTAATTAGCTAACTTCAGCCTCCTGCTCATTTTCGGAAGCATTATTCATCTACCTACTAAAAACTTGTAAACCCAAACTCTCAATCTACTCAAGTCGATTTTAAGCACCCAAGAGTTTAAGGAGAAAACATAAACTTCAAGTCAGACATAAATCCTGGCATGAATAATACTATTACATTTCGGTTTATTGATATTAAGTGAGACCATGCCGCTTAGAGGAATGGGTTTTCCCTCAATAATATCCCTTTAAAACATATCTTTTTGCAAATCAAAATCCTGCATCCAAACTAGTTAATCAAACTGAGTATATCAATAATAGCAGATATCATATATACTCAAAAACAGGTAATAAATGGACCATCTGTCTGAAACACTGTATTTTTCTTTGGCTAACTACAAACCTTTGGCTGACTTGGGCCTAACAGATAAGCTAAACAAATTATCTAACACCTGTTAGACATACTTCTGGATGGTGTATCCTTATCTTACTTCTCTAATGGTCAGCTGATCCTAATGGGTTTGCGGGCTCACCAATAACATATCCTTCTTCTCTGTACATATATATTCCTTTCTGTGTATAACCATCATTTAAGTCTTACCTATGACTAAGCCTTACACACTGGAATTTCGACTAAAATTAGCTTAGGGCAAAGCTAATGTATAGGATGTGACCTTGCACCAATCCCATCAGGTACATGAACATCTGAGTCATTTTACTTATGGTTAATTACCCTTTTAATTTTCTTTGAAAACCTTTTCAAAATGATTTAATCCCTTTAAATCATCAAAATGATTTAATTCCTTTAAATCATACTTAAACAAGGAAACATAACATTTTATTTACTCTAATCTCTTTGCCATGATGCTTTACTCAAAACATTGTTGATGAAAACATTCGAAACATTGTTTAAAACCTTTAAACAATCACTTTCGAAACCATTGAAAGGGGAAACCATTGTTTAAAACCTTTAAACAATCTCTTTTGAAATCATTGAAAGTACCCCTTTCGAAACCATTGAAAGTACATCATTCGATACAAGTAAACTACTTAACTTTATAACCTTAGGCCGAAAGGCCAAAATATACCTTCCGAAACCATTGACAATAGTCCTTTCGAAAACATTGAATACATCTCATTCGAAAGCTTTATATGCCTTAGACATCATCTTTTAAACGCTTTAAATATTCCTTTCGAAACCATTGGCATCCTTCCATTTAAACATTAAGGTAAACCTTTCGAAAACACTGGGGAATCACCCCTTTAAAATCTTATGTATATAAAACTTTCGAAAATACTAGGGGACCTCCTCCTCGAGACTTTTTCTTGTTATCTTTCGAAAGCACTAAAGTATACTACTTAAAGCAAACCTTATGAAAGCATTAAGTTCAAGTTAAAATATGTGGAACAACCTTTCGAAACCATTTAAAGCTATTCTTTTTGAAACCTTTGGGTTTAAATTCCAATAGAACAAAGAGTCGTAAAATAACTAAGTCAAAAGCACTCTTTCGAAAGCGATTTCCCAAGTAAAGAAGTGGATGATGTTGAAACCCATCCCTTCGAAATCGTTGGAGTAGTGGCTTTAATTTTTAAAATAAAGGGACCTTTTCGGAGGCATTGCTTCAAAAGGTAAAAAGGCGGCAGGTAGGAGTTTCAAATCCTTCGAAAGCATTTATTTAAAAAAAGCACAACCTATTTCGAAAACCTCTTTCTGTAACACAATTTGACCAAGTGAAAAGATGACCAAGTGGAAAGCCATCTTATTCGAAAGCAAAGCAGGCACATTTCCTTTAGAAAGAAAAGCAAGGCTTCAACTCCTTTGAAAACCCTTGCTTTGACTCAATACCTTTCGCCTATGTCCAATCCATAATGTATCAAGGCTTTTGATACCATGTGTATTGGTTTCGACTGAGTTGTAGGCGGAAGTATATGTTTGAAATCTAGGTGTTGAAAGTGGCGAAACAACAGAAATAAGGTAAAACTGATTTTTATCTTTTAAAAGTAATTATTTTCAACTAACCTGCTTATTTGTCATTATATAATTGATTGCCAGTTTCTTTTCTAAATCTTTTATAATTGTGCTGCTGAATTTCAGAGATTAATAATTAAAACATTTGGAAATTGCCCCTTCTACTTTTATAAACGTATAAAACATTTAAGTCCCATACATTGATTATTTTATATACTTATTAGAACACTTAGGAAATTCTCCAAATATTTTAATAAATTACTTTTAATATGTTTTCCAACATATATAATTTCTAACCCAAAGCTATATGAAATAGCCGTAAATAATTTTAAACCCAATTAACCATTTTCTTCACTAGAAAATTAATAATAAATCCATATTAATTCAAAATTATGAAACTTGAAACTCATCTCTAAAATATCATTTCTAACCATATATTAAAATCGCAAAGCATTTGGATGTCATTAGATAGTTTTTTCAATCAAAACTTGTCATAAAATCACTATGAAAAAAGCATAATTCATCAATAAAGCATATATATATATATATATATATATATATATATATATATATATATATATATAACATTCAAAACATGGAAATATACTTGCAAAAACATTCAGGTCCGATTGTAGAAACTAAAATCATCAAAATATGAGATGTAAACAATTATTCACCTTTACCTTTGTTAAGGAGTTGAGATTTGATCTTGAATAAGTTTGATTAAGCTTTCTTTTTTTGATTTTTGGCTTCTCTTCTTCTTGCTTCTCTCAATGGTAGCCTGCCTCTCTAGGTTTAGATTTTAATTTGTGAATGTGTAAAATGAAATGGTACGAAGGATTAGGGTATATGAATATGACTCATTCTATTTTACCCTTATCTAATTTCCTCTTCCTATTTCATTGTAATTCCATTTACTTCATTAGTTTAACTAGGAATGACTACCCTTTAAATTATACAAATCTCAATCCCTTAACCAACTTACATTATTTCATTTAATTTAACTAATTAAATGTCGTAAATAATGTTACTTAAAATTAGAGTTGTTACAGACTCCTCTCCTTAAAGAATTTCGACCTTGAAATTACGATAAGACACTCATCAAAATCAACCATAAAGGTAAAACATATCATGAAACAAGTCAGGATAACTATCTCGAATCCTGCTCTGGGTCTCCTAAGTACAGTCTCTCTTGTCAACACTCCACTAGACTCTGACTAATCTAACTTTCTTGCTCCTTAGCCTCTTCACATCTCTCGTGACTATACGAATTGGTTTTCTAACTATAGTCAAATTTGGCTCCACTACTAAGTCATCAAACACAGTCTTTGTGCTATAGTACTCTCTGGTTCTCGAATCCACTTCCTTAGATGAGAAACATGAAAAACATCATGGACTCCTGCCAAACTGTTTCGTTACTCTACTCTATATGTGAGTTTCCCAATCCTCTATATAATAGCAAATGGTCCTACAAACCTCAGTGCCAATTTCCCTGATTTCCCTAATCGAATTACACCTTTCATTGGTGATACCTTGACAAAAATATGATCTCCAACTGAGAACTCCAAGTCCTTTTGTCTTCTACCAGCATAGCTCTTCTTAATAAATTGAGCTTCATTCATTCTGGCTCTAATGAACTCAATCTTCTCTACAGCTTCTCTAACTAAATCCGGACCAAGAACCAACTTATCGTCGGTCTCTAAGCAACAAGTGGGAGATTTGCATGGCTTTCCATACAAAGCTTCAAACGGTGTCATCCATATACTAGCCTGATAACTGTTTTTATACAAAATCTCGACTAAGTTTAGATGGTATTTCCATGATCCCCCAAAATCTAGCACACAAGCTCAACAAATCTTCCAAGATTTTGTTAACTCTTTCTGTTTGCCCACTGGTCTGTGGATGGTAAACGATACTCATCTTGAGCTTGGTACCTAAAGTCTCCTGTAGACTCTTCTAGAACTCGCTAGTGAATAAGGAATCTCTATCACTTACTATACTATTAGGAATTCCATGCTGTCTAATTACATTCTTCATAAATAAATTATCTAAAACTGGTTCCGTCTTGGTTAACTTAATTGGAATGAAATAGGCACTGTCAGTCAACCTGTCCACTATGACGCATATAATTTCATTTCCTCTGTTTAACCTAGGTAACCTGTCTATAAAATCCATAGAAATAGAATCCCACTTTCTAATTGGAACATCTAAAGGCTGAAGTAATCCACTTTGTTTCTAATATTAGGCTTTTACCTGTTGACTATTCAAACACTATTTCACCCATAAGCCTACATTTCTCTTCATACCTTCCTAGAAGAAACTCCTCTTCATATCCTGATACATCTTGGTCCCTCCAGGATGAATCGTAAACTTGGACCGATGTCATTCCCCAAGAACTTATTTCCTTAAGTCCTCCACATTCTAAACACACAACTGTCCCTTCTTTCTCAATCATCTCTTTTGGTCAAGACTAAAATCCTTTAGATCGTCGATATCAGTTCCAACCTCAAGCTTTTTAATCCTCTTGGCTGATACTAGAACCTCTTTCTGCTTAGAAGCAATCCTTTTTATTAACACCGGTCGTACTTCTAAACTGGACAACATGGTTGTGTTCTGATCGGAACTGGCAGTCGATCTTCATTGCACATTACAAGTAGTCAAAGCTTCTAAATCTTTCCATTCTACCAACATAGATAACACCACATTCTGATGTCTTTTGCAAAGAGCATCCATTGCCTTATTACCTTTTCCTGCTATGTACTCAATACCAAAGTCATAAGCAGCTAAAAGCTCTAAGCACCTCTACTGTCTCATATTCAACTCCTTCTGAGAGAATAAATACTTCAGTGACTTATGATCCATATATAACTCGAATCTTTCTCCCAATAGGTAATGTCTTCACTCCTTTAGTGCAAAATTCACTACAGCCAACTCCAAATCATGAGTAGGATATCTTACCTCATGAGGTTTAAGTTGTCAATATGCATAGGCAATAACTTTACCTTTATGTATTAACACAACTCCTAACCCTATTCCACATGCATCTATGTACACTACTAAATCTTGATTCTCTTTTGGAACAACTAACACATGTGCATTAGCTAATAAGTGTTTCAATCTCTAGATTGCTTCCTCACACTTATCAATCCAAACAAACTTCACATTCTTTCACGTTAGCTTGGTCATCGATGCTGCTATCCATGAGAAATCCTTTATGAGCCTCTGATAATACCCAACTAATCCAAGAAAACTTTTTACCTTAGTCACCGTCCCGGGTCTCTTCTAATTATTCACCGCTTGATCTTAGTCAGATCTATAGAGAACTGTTTCTTGAAGACTACATGATCAAGAAACTTCACTTCCATCTTTCAAAAATGACACTTCAAAAACTTCGCTTTCAACTGATGCTGCCTCAGCGTCTCAAGCACCACTCTAAGATGAACTTCATGCTCTCTTTCATCCTTAGAGTATATCAAAAATCATCTATAAAAACCAATACGAACCTATCCAAGTGCTCTCGGAAACTCAGTTCATCAAATCTTAAATGAATGTTGGCGCATTAATCAGTCCAAATGGCATTACTAACCATTCGTATGATCTATATCTGATTCTAAATGCCATTAAAGGAATACTATCCTCTGCCACTCTAAGCTGATGGAACCCTATCGGTAAATCCAACTAAGTAAATACTTTAGATCCACTCAACTAATTGAACAACTCGCTAATTCAATGGATATCGGTTCTTATCGTCTTCTTATTCAACTTACGATAATCGATACATAACCTTAATGATCCGCCTGGCGTCTTGGCAAACACTATGGCTGCTCTCCAAGGCGAACTGTTTGGTCTAATAAAATTCTTGCCTTCCAAATCCACTTACTGCACCTTTAGTTCCTCATTTAGTTAGGTGTTATTTTGCTTGGTGGTCTACTCACCAGTTCTGCTCTTGGTATATAATCTACCCAAAACTCAATAGCTCATTTCGAAGCAATCCTACTACGGGCTCAAAGACATCTGTGAATTCTCTAAACATGAAAACTCAACTCAACTCGTCTTTTACTTGCACAACACCTAATAAAGCATTAACCTCCAAACTAGGGTTTTCTATGGAATATACAACCCGATCACTACAATCAAGGTGTCTAAGTGAATTTTCCTATCATGGCCCATCGTATTTACTTAACCAATCCATACTAAAATAATACCGAACCCTATAAAATCAAATACATGCAAACTTCAAACCAAGGTATGGCCTAGAAAATGAAACTCTAGGTAGTCACCCTTCATCCCAAGAGTCGCATACCATCCTTTTGGATTTGCAACCCTTAAGGAAGTAACTAGGTATGAGGATTCTAGGTTAACCTTATCTACCAAACAATGAGATATAAAAGAAAGTGATGTACTAGTATCAAATAGAACTCCAACTGATATACCATGAATCAAAAGTGTATCTTCCAATATAGCTTTTCGTTTCTCCTATGTTGTTGGTCTCGAGGTAACTAGTTCCAATGCAAACACTTTTCCTTTCCCATCCTTGGTTGGTTCCTTGCGCTGGTTCTTATAGTGCCCAATCTGATAACAATAGAAACACTTTGCTCCTTTCTTCTCCACAACCTTCTTTCCTTTTCCTGTTCGGCACTCATAGGCATAGTGTCATTTCTCATCACACTCATAACATACAACCTGTGCCTTCCCCTTCTTAGCAGCTCCAACCTTCTAAGCACTTTTCTTATGGAAAAACTTTCTCTTCTGAGTTCGCACTCCTTAAGCTTCCTTGGCCTTATTTCTTTCCAGAAAAGCTTGCATCTCTTCATGCCTCAAGCCATTTCACAATGACATCACATGGATCTATAATATGCGATAACATGGCCTTTGCAAGTTCAGGCTTCATCCCTCAAACGAACTTTTCATTCCTCTTAATCACGGTATCAACAATAGCATAACCGAATCTCGCTAGCTCCTCAAACCTAGTCGCATACTCAAACACAGTCATAAGACCCTGCTCCAACTCAGTAAACTTTCTGAGCAGAGTGGACTTAGATATCTTAGACATAAACCTTTCTTCGTACCTTCTCCTGAACTTAGCCTATGTCATATTCTTCTCATTAAATCCAACAGTAACACTGTTCCACCAATACAGTGCGGCTCCTTTTAGCTGTCTAGAGGCAAGTCTCCTCTTATACTCATCGTTGAGCCCCAAATCAGCAAAAATCCACTTGCAATGAAGCAACCAATTCTCTAGTTCAATTGCATCTTTGGTACTAATAAATGACTTTCCTCCCAACCGAGCATAATCTCTACTCAAAATAGCATAGTTGTTGACCATTGGAGCTCGCTGATTTCCTCCTTCAACATTTCCTCCAACTACTCCAACAACAACTCCCTCTTGCATCATGTTTACAAAGAACTGATAATTTCTCCCATATCAACTTGTTGGGACTTCGGTACCCACATTTGTAGCTTGCGCTTGACCTTGGTTCCTCCACGTATTTGGTATGGCATTTCCATTAGTTTTGGTGCTTCCCCCGCCAATGTTAACCCTTTCACTTATAGCATCCATATCTGCATTCGAGCCTTCATAAGATACAAAAGAATAGCTAAGAGAATAGGAGAATAGAGATATAGTGTATAAATATATAGCAAACACAAGTACGTTACTATAGCATTATCCCATACCCCGATCTTATCCCTAATTCCTTAGGATTATATTTTTAAAAATCATTTTTAGTTTAAATTTTTTTCATAAACCTATGCTCTGATACCAAGTTGTAACATCCCCTATCTTGAGGCCCAAAGCTAAGTGTTACAAATGCTGCAGTCATTTATAATATTAACTTTCGGTGACAAAATAGGTAATGTTAGTGGTATCCATAATATCAGAAGCACATGAATATGGAACAAAATCACATAATTAAAAAACAAATTTTTTGATTACATTTCATAAAATCATGTTTCATATCCAATTACATAATCCCAAACGTTTTCTATGTTCAGATCAAATATAATTATTACAAAATGTGCCAAGAGCGACATATGAATATGAGCCTTGGATGATCAGAGTACTAAATAGACAAACTGTCTTAATACATCACATCGAAAATAAAAATATCAACTCCTAATTAGCTAACTTTAGCCTCCTACTCGTCTCGGAAGCTTTATTTGTCCATCTACTAAAAACTTGTAAATCCAAACTCTCAGTCTAGTCAAATCAATTTTGAGCACCCGAGAATTTAAGAGGAAAACATAAATTTCGAGTCAGACATAAAGTTTGGTGTGAATAATACTATTATATCTCGGTTTGTTGATATTAAATGAGACCATGCCACTTAGCGGAACGGGTTTCCCTCGGTAATATCCTTTTAAAACATATATTTTTGCAAAGGAAAATCCTACAACTAAACTAATTATGTCAATAATAACAAATATCATATATGCTCAAAAACATTTAATAAATGGACCATCTGTTCGAAACAATGTAGTTTTTTTGCTAACTACTAACCTTTGGCTGACTCGGGCTTACCAGACAAACTAAACAGATTATCTGATACTTGTTAGACGTACTTTTGGATGGTCTGTCCTTATCTTACTTCTCCAAGGGTCACCTAATCCTAATGGTTTTATGGGGTCACCAATAACCTATCCTTCTTCTTTGTACATATATTTCCTTTCTGTGTGTAACCATCATTTAAGTCTTACTTATGACTAAGCCATACACATTAGAATTTTTACAAAAATTAGCTTAGGGCTAGAGATAATGTATAGGACGCGACCCGACACTAGTCCCATTTGGTATACAAATGTCTAAGTCATTTTATTTTGGGTTAACTACCCTTTAAATTTTATTTGAAAACCTTTTTGAAATGATTTAATCCCTTTAAATCATACTTAAACAAGGAAAACATAACATTTGCTTTACTCAAATCTCTTTCCTTAATATATGCTTTAATTAAAACATTGTTGATGAAAGCATTCAAAACCTTTGTTTAAAACCTTTAAACAAACTCTTTCAAAAACACTGAAAGTACCCCTGTTGATACAGGAAAACTACTTTGCTTTATAATCTTAGGCCGAATGGCACACACATACCTTTCGAAACCATTGATAATAGTCCATTCGAAAATGTTGAAAACATCTCATTCGAAAGCTTTATAAACCTTAAATATACTCTTTTAAAAACTTTTAATATGCCTTTCAAAACCATTGGATTCATCCCATTAAAATACCAAGGTAAACCTATCGAAAACACTAGGGAATCACCCCTTCGAAACCTTATATATATAAAATATATATACACACCTTTCGAAAATACTAGCAGACCTCCCCCTCAAAACCTTTTCTTGTTACCTTTCGAAAGCATTAAAGTATACTACTTAAAAAAAACCTTTTAAAAGCATTAGGTTCAAGTTAAAATATGTGGAATAATTTTTCGAAACCATTTAAAACTATTCCTTTCAAAATCTTTGGGTTTAAATTCCAATAGAACAAAGGGTTGTAAAACAACTAAGTCGAAAGCACTCCTTCAAAAGAGATTTCCTAAGTAAAGAAGTGGATGGTGTCGAAACCCATCCTTTTGAAAGCATTGGAGAAGCGACTCTAATTTTTAAAACAAAGGGACCCTTTCAGAGGCACCGTTTCAAAAGGTAAAAAGGCGGCAGGTAGAAATTTCGACCCCTTCGAAAGCATTTACTTAAAGCAAAACGCAACCTATTTCGAAAGCCTCTTTCTTTAAAACAATTTCACCTAGTCAAAATCTGATCAAGTCGAAAGCCATCTTATTCGGAAGCAAAGCAGGCACGTTTCCTTTAGAAAACAAAGCAAGGCTTTGACCCCTTCAGAACCTCTAGTTTCAACTCAATACCTTTCGCTCATGTCCATCCAATCCACTATGTACCAAGGCTTTTGATACCATGTGTATTGGTTTTGGCTGAAATGGAGGCGAAAGTAAATGGTCGAAAGCTAGGTGCTGAAAGTGGCAAAATAGCAGAAATAAAGAAAAACTGATTTTTATCCTTTAAAAGTAATTCTTTTCAACTAACTTACTTATTTGTCATTATGAAATTGGTTGCCAGTTTCTTTTCCTAATATTTTCTAATAATGCTACTAAACTTCAAAGATTAATAATTAAAACATTTGCAAACTGCCCCTTCTCCTTTTATAAAGGTATGAAACATTTAGGTCTCATAACTTAAATAATTTTATATACTTATTAAAACACTTAGGAAAATTCTCCAAAATTTCCAATAATCACTTTTAATATGTTTTCCAACATATATAAATTTTTGACCCAAAGCGAATATAATATAGCCGTATATAGTTTAAATCCAATTAACCATTTTTTTTGCTATAAAATTAATAATAAATCCACATAAATTCAAAAAATTGTTAAACTTGAAACCCTTCTCTAAAATATAGTTTCCGACCATATATTTAAACTGCAAGGCATTTGGAAGTCATTAGATAGTTTTTCAATCAAAACTTATCATAAAATCAATATGAATAAGCATAATTCGTCAACAAGCATATACATATACATATACATATACATATACATATACATATACATATACATATACATATACATATACATATACATATATATAACATTCAAAACATGGAAATATACTTGCAAAAACATTCAAGTCTGGTTATAGAAACCCAAATCATCAAAATATAAGATGTAAACAATTATTCACCTTTAGCTTTGTTAAGGAGTTGAGATTTGATCTTAAATAAGTTACATTAAGCTTTCTTCTTTTGAATTTTAATTTCTCTTCTTCTTGCTTCTCTTAATGGTGGCCGACCTCTCTAGGTTTAGATTTTAATTTGTGAATGTGTAAAAGGAAATGGTATAAAGGCTTAGGGCATATGAATATGACTCATTCCTATTTTACCCTTATCCAATTTTCCTTTCCTATTTCATTTTAGCTCCATTTACTTCATTAGGTTAACTAGGCAAGACTACCCTTTAAATTATACAAATCTTAACCCCTTAACCAACTTGCATTATTTCATTTTGATTTAACCAATTAAATGTCCTAAATAATGTTATTCAAAATAAGGGTTATTACACTTGTATAGTATAAAAAGCTACTTGGTGCTTACAGAAAAGTTCCTCATAAAAAAAGAATGATGATAAAACCACTCGATACTAAGCATTTACCATACATAAGTAAAATATAAAATGGGGATGTGTTATAAGTTAAAGACTGGATTTCTCTGGGGATACTTTGTTTAGAGTGAACTAAATTTCTTGTTGATAGTTCTCTAAGAATATTTCTTATGAAGCATCGATGTTTACTGAAATCTAAAGCATTAACAAGTTCTACTAATCAATTTTCTTTTTGAACTTACAATTTGCTTAATGTGGTCTAACATTCGTTAAAATTTAAGCAATGTGCAGATAAGCATTGATTAAGTGTGCCTAAACTCTCACTATTTAATTACATTACTTTTCCATAAATTAAACGGCCCATATGCATATTATGCAACGTAGATCTTAGAGAACTTGGTTTGGTAGAAACATGGTAGTATTTGGAAAAAAATCAAATGGCTAACTTAAAGATCATTAGATTAGTACATGGGAACTCAGTAAGACTCTCCTTACATTGGACCATGCAATAAATATGTAATTCCTTTATCTCGGACTTTAACTTTACATGCACAAAGCTTTTAATTTTCATGCAAAAGTTTCCTTTTAGTTTCTTATAAAGTTTCTCTTATGATATTGCTCCCCTTTTTGCAAGTTCTCATGACATATGTTATTGATCGAATATTATATCTTTGATTGTGAGAAAAATCATAGGAGCAAAGGATTTTTAATTCATTTTATTTTGTTATATAGTTAAGTATAAGAGAGTAGTCGTTATTTTTTCTCATTAGAAAAAGGAATTTTTCATTCATTCATTTGTAAATAAAGCATGTTGCACGTTTCCCTAATAACATTCATGTTGGAACATCAGTGCTCTCATCCTATGGAGGATCGCTCATTTTCCTCAAAAAATGATTTTCATGCTGGAACTAATGTTTTTTATGGAACAACAATATTTATATAATAATGACGGCGGTGATCACAAAGATATGTTTATAAATATTAATAGAGTTAGGAATATGCTCGAGGGCAATTTTGTAATTTATTATAAATTATTATTGCTGCTATAAAATCCCATTTGAAATTAAATATGCCTTTCTTTATATTACATACTTGTCATATTATGATATATTAATTAATTATTTAATTTAAGTATATTAAATAGAAAATCCTCAAATGATATGTTATGTGATATTAATTATAAGGGTGGTAATCATGAGTAATTTATCACACTAGAAATATCATATTATTTTAAATATTCCTAATCAAGATGTTTCAAGGCAAGATATCGATACATCCATTGGGACTAGATATATAACGCTCTCTAGATATTATGCAGCGTATTATTCATGTCTACTGGAGGAACCATGGGGTAACGTACTAATAGTTATTGGATAATTGTAGAATGACTCACTCAAGAGTTTTCTATTGGTTAATATCACTAAAGTCAAATTGAGAATCTTGAAGTGACGATATTACACCGTTATTTCGACTTAAGAATACTATTGAATTTCATCATGGACACTCCACTTTCATTATAGTTAAATGATGGAATGACATTCATCGAACGACTGTAGTTGGGTCCGAGTCAAAGCATTGGAAGTGAAACGCTATTCAATGGAGAATTCATCTACTTAGTTATATGAGGTTGGTATCACGGTCAAGTTAACTTAAAATCAAAGTCTCGTAGGAAAAGAAGTATGATTAATAATAATTTTTATCATTGAACCAAGGACTTTGAGTTTGGAATAACCAAGTTCAATGTGGACGACATTGGAATTTTGGCCAAAACCAAATTTTATAAGTCCTAGATTGATATAGTTGTGATGAAGAGAATTGGTGTAAATAATCATTACTACCGAGTACCGTATAAAATTGCATATTAGGATTTTACCATTAAAGATGTATAAGTAATAAATTCGACCAAACTATCACACCACTAAGTAAGTTTATATGTGAATGTTAATATTTGAGTTATTCAATATTAATCACTATCTGAATTTACACCTACGATTCATACAACCCCATTAGTAGATTCTTCTAAGCACCACACGATTTAATTGATTTGTAGTTTTCATAAATTAACTAATTTAATTAATATTAATGAAATATTAATTAATTATTTGGTGTATTAGGTGCTGCTAGTATATTATGGGCACCATTAGTAGTTAAACGGGTGCATATGCAAAAGATATGTAACGATCCAGGATTTTACCGTTTTGATCTGTGAATATTTTAATAAATTTTGAATATTCAAATAATACATTTCATAATTTAAAAGAAATTTTTTTAAATAATAAATAATGATGGTGAAGTAGTTTTCAAAATTTGTTTATAGATATATTTAGCTCGAAGAAAAATCGAAAATGTGGTCGGCGTTCCTTTTCCGAATTTTTGACTTTTCGTTGGCTAAATGTTATTAGAAACATTGTGATATCTAGTTTAAATACATATACATACATTTATAAATAGGTTAGCATCTGTTAGTAATATATATGGATATATAAGTGATTACTTAAGGTGAAATAAGTTTAAATTTCACATGAAAAGAAATGAAAAAAGTAAACATCACATCATCTAAAAACATTATGCAACATAAGTACATATGTATTTAATTCATGTTTGCTCAAAGTGTAGAGAAGGGACAACGTGGGGGCGTGAGTCATGGGTAGGAGAGAGGACATGATGAGGTGGCACGAGGTTATGGAGTGTAAAGAACATAAGCGCAATTTGGTAATTTGCTAAATAGTTTTGTATAAAAATAATTTCATGAATTTTTACTCTCATTTTCCTATTTCATTCTCACTTTCCTAAACTTCCTCCAAAGCTTCATAACTGTTCCACGGCTATAAAGAACTTTTAAAAGTTTAAACCTTAGTTTTTTCACTTTTAATTCATAAAAACTTGTTTAAACATCCTCCTTTCTTTCATACACCTTCCTCCATCAAAAGCATGCCCAAGAACCTCTTAGAATCCCCTAGGTCAAGCCACCCTATGCCATGGCTGAACCCATATTGGCCCTTAAAGCCTTCAAAATATCATTTTTGTTAAAGAAAACATGGATCTAGGCTTGGTTCAAAAATTAGTAAGCTTGGTTATTTTTGGCTAGCTTTGAGGTGAGAAAAACTTACTCTCCTAACCGAAGTTGTTAATTTTAAATATTGTTTACCTTGGTTACTAAATATTATACTTGTTTGGATGAGTTGATGTGGATTTGGATGCATATATATGTGCTTGTATGTAATATTGATTATTGACTTGAAAATGAGGTTAGTGTGAAGTTAGTTTGCAAGTTGAGAACTTTGCTTATGTTGTGATGTTATGGCTATATATTTGTTTGTAAAAAACATACAATGTTGTAGGCTAAAGAAATTTAGCGTGTGAACTTATTGTTATGTTGCGGTGTTGAAATCCCTCACTCGAAATTTGTTTTTCACTTATGTGCTTTCAAGAAAGCTTTAAAGTTTTTAACTTTACTTTTTTTTATTTCCAAAAACCTTATTCAAAGTATATAAAATGGGTTAAGGCATGAAAAGGAAAAGGTTTAAAGTTAATTTGATATAAAAATCAAGTTTTGAAATTATGGACCATATAGTGATAATCACTATGGTTGTAGTTCATAAAAATGAACTACGTTTGCCAAATTAAAAATGTTCTTACTTAAATACCATTTTGAAAAGTGTTTTTGAAACATATTATAAGTATCTAAAAGTAAATATTATTTACTTCTTTAATTAATTATTTAACGATCTTTTAATAATTAATTAAGGTAATTAGTCCCTAATCGTTAGTTAATAAAGGAAATTAGTACTTAATTATAAATTAAGTAAGTTGATTGTAATTAGTTAATTAATTAAAGGTTAACTATTGATTCATAAATTTTTTAAGAATTAATTGTTATCTAATTAATAATTAAAGGTTAATTATTATTAAATTATTATCTAAGAAAGCGTTTAAATATTTATTTAATTACTAATTAAAGTTAAGACTTAATTAAGACTTAATTAAGATTTAGTTATTATTAAAGGAAGGTTTAACTTATTATTTAATTATTAATCAAAGATTAATGTATAATCTGATTATAAATTGAGTTTAAGTATTATTTAATTATTAATTAAGATTGATTAATATTTAATTACTTATTCAATACGATAACTATTATTTAATTGTTTATTTAAAGTTAATTATGGTTTAATGATTAATTAAGTGTTCGATCATTATTCAATAAAGAGTTTAATTTCTATTTAGTTATTAAATAAAGGTATTTGTTTTAAATCATTTATCTTCGAAGTTCGATTTTTGTTTTAAGGCAAACTGTCTTTTAAATGGATGTTTTACATCCAAGGGAATTTTCGTCAGTTACCCTTAAGTAACTTCAATTGAATATGAAACCTAATGACATATGTTTAGCAGAATAAAACACCATTCTGCTAACTAAATTATAGTTGATATCTGTTAGTAGAATAAATCACCATTCTGTTATGATTCACCAAGTATATTACATTGACATCTATTTAAGCAGAATAAAAACCCAGATATGCTCTTAGTAACTAGGACATTTATGTACATGTTGATTGATTGTTATTGGTTGATCCATTTACATATCTACTTATTATGTAAATACCCATCTTATAACTGGAAGGTTGGACTGAATTAAATAAGAACCATTGTGGTCTATAAGCTTCTTTCTAATTTTGTGAAGTCAAATATTTCATTTTATTGTTTGTAAAAAATGGTTTAAAGTTTATTATCATATTAAATATGATATTTAATGGATAATTAAAAAATTATTTAATCAAAAATGTTTGAAATTAACTTAATACTTTTTGAATGATTGTTTAAAATAATTATTTTGTCAATATGATTTAATGGGAATTAAATGAAGAATGTTTAAATAATAACTTGTTTATTTAACTTTAAATAATTGAAGTTATCAAAGGAACTTTATTGATTCAAGTTTATTATATAAGGAAAGTTTTTAAAAAGGAATTTTATAAATTGAAAATAGATCTTGAAATCGGGAAAAGAGTTTTATAAATGATTTTGGATATTTGAAAAGAGCTTTATAAATAATTTTGGATATTTGTAAAAAGAGTTTATAAATGGTTTTGATATTTATAAAAGAGTTTTATAAACAGACTTAGAGATTTATAAAAGAATTTTACGAATAGATTCGGAATTTTAATAAAGGAGATTTCCATAAACGAAAGAGATTTATTAAAAGGAATCATAGAAAAATTTATAAAAAAATTTGAGATTTGGATTTCCCTTAACTGGCCTTCTTAATTATGGTAGTATGGAATTTTCATTCCATTCTTAACACCGAAGGAATAGTATTTGAGGTTAATCTTATCTCTAATTTAAATGATATTTGTTTTAATCCTTTTAATACGATTTTGAAATAATAAATCTTTTATAATGTTTTGTTAATATACTTATTTCAGTAAAATAAGTATATGAATATTTTGATAAATATTTTGGAAAAGAAATTTAATAAATGGAAGATTTATTTTTAGGCTTAGCGGCTCTATGGGTAATTAAATCTCTGGATTGTTGTTTGTTTGTGTATTGATAGTTAAATAATTGACTATTAAATCTTGGCCAGGTTTGACTTAGGAAGTAAATAAGAGCTTCACGTGTTAATGAGTTCCCTCGGGAGAACTCATTTTGGTGAAACGTCTATAAATTTAAGGGATATATTAGAGGTCCCCTTGGAACTTTTATGTAGTCCACCTAATTTTGAAAGAACCGAGAATGAGTCAGCTAGAAATTAACAGTTATTGCTTCAGAGAGACCAGGATTAGATATGTTATCTGAAAAAACTTCAAACTGACATATGCATTCGAATAGAAGACATCTTGAAGATGATTGAAGATGGTGCCTTTTGAAATGAAAGCGATACTTGCTACTAATCCTGAGGGCGATTATGAAATGGATGTAGTAGAGGTAGTGCGTACGCTTTCGTTCAGACCCAGAATGAACTTGTATGGATGAATGTTGGCATTGCATTTCTGTCGGGAAGGCAGTGTTAGCATTCCAAGTGGGAATTACTAAAGGAAGGTAAATCATTATCTCACAAGCATTACAACTCGGGAATGGCTAAAACAGGGGATGCCGTAAGGCTATATGGGTCGCAACCATTAGGGTACGGTCATCCCTTATCTAAATCGAGATTATCTTTTTATGTATGCTTCGGGGCCCATTTGGTTGTTTTATCACAACCTAGAAACAATCATATTCGGTGCTATCTAGTTAGGAGTATGCCGGTTTTACTAGCAGAGGATCCAGGCGAGGCCCTTGGGTACATTTTTTCTAGAGGAGTACCTTCCAAAAGGTAGTCCCTTACCTTGCCATTTGTCAGAATCCATTCTCCAATAAGCGCCTTTGATTTTCGATTGTATACCTTTTATTATTGTGATATACATGCATCATAGCTACTTGATTATTGATATTTTAAACCCATAGACGTTATTATAATATTACTGGATTTTTATAATAAAAATGGTTTGGTATCGTAAGGTAAAAAATTGTTTGTGTTTATGTGCGGCTTGGTCTTATGAGATACCTTTTAGTTTAAAAAAGGTTTTCAAATGTAGAAATCAATATGATTTGATTTAGCTTTCTCACGTTGGTTTAACGAACTAATCCATGTGTTATTTTCTTATAATTCTTGGGTCAGCTCGAGCATATTTTCTAGATTTAATTGTATACTTTGGAGCATTCAGGAGATGAGGTGTATTCCTCCAAGACGTAGTCATGTATCTTTTACTTTTTCGCTACTTTCTTTCTGTTTGTGTTAAATCGGTATTTGTATGGACAAGCTGTTATACCTATCCAGGATGATAATAAGATAGTGTATGCTAATGTGTATGCAAAGAAAGATGATTTATTTTTGTAAATATTTTTTGTATATTATATATTGCTCCTCATGATGTGAGATTTTGTTCTATCTTCTTCTTTCTTTGCCCCAAATGACCTGTCTATCTGACACTTAAATAATCAGCATACGAATATGAAAGATGTATTAAGTGTCGTATTTAGGTGTATGAAAGGAAGACCATTACAATGTAGTATCAAAGCTTAGGTCGAGTGAACACCTAGGCCTTGGTGGGGTAAACTCATTATAGATAGAGTTAGTAACACCCTAGAATTAGTAACTCATTAGAGATGAGTAACTCATTGGAGATAGGGTTAGTAACATCCTAGAATGAGTTTGAGTGTAAATATGAGCGCGTATTTGTTAATGTATAAATGTTTTATTTTATGTAGTTTGATATGTTAAGTTTGAATTTTGGATTCTGCTCAATATAAGTGGCAAATGTTATTGATAGGGATCTCAAAAATACTCGAACAAGGCCAATCGACACATTATTGTTTTAAAAGTGGTAATAAAATAGTTTTACCTAGGAATATAACATATATATATATATATATATATATGAAGAAATAATTTTAAAATTTTTATATAGTTATCTATTATGTGTCATTTTTCGAGGTTGATAATATTTAATTATTATCATATCGGTTTTGTCTAGTCATTCTCGTCCAATATTGAGCATTGATTATTGTTTGTTGATTTTCCTTTTTCCATTATAATTTGGGCAGATATAATTTGTGGGAACGAACACCTTGTGAATTAACTTTCATAGTTTGACTAGAAGGTGCTCAATGATATGTTGGGTTAAAATTGGATTTTAATATAAGGTGTTTATTAAAAGGAATTATTTTAGATGATTTATGTAAAAGGTTAATTTTATGAATCAGGAGTATAAAATGTATTTGTAAAATAAGATGGATTTTTGGAGAATTTAAATCCCGGTAGCTTTGATGATGTTTTCAAATAATTCTTGGAAAAGTAGTAATAATTTTAATTAGAAATAATTTAAGGTATAAATGGTCTGAAAGTAAATTTGAGAGAGAGTTTTCTTTGGACAGTTCAGAGAATGAGTCTCGATCTATTTTTTTATGATCAGATAATCTTCTAAGTGACAATCGGATGTTTGCTTAGGCGGATGTGGTAGTGCACTTAATAAATTATTCTCTTTGTTATTGTACGATCAAATAAGTTCGAATCCAAATGAATCCAAAGCAAGTGGATGATAAATATTTTATTAACAGCTATTTAGTGGGAAATATATACAGTGAACTATTTCAAAAAGGGATTTGAAAAGAAGAAGTATTTTTATAACTAACTTGTTCGAGTGACTTGAAAGTGACTAAAAATGGACAGGAGATGTGTTTGGATGGTAAATACTTCCTTTGAATATTTCCCTTCTTAGGAAAGGGATATACGATACAATTTGGTTGTATAAAGTTCATTAACATCATTTTGGAGTTACTCGGGCTATATGTATGTTTTCTATCGGTAAAGTGTATAGTATCATTTCAAAAGTCTTTGAAATAAAACCTATGTATTTGGCTTCTAAAGTTTCAAAATAATAAGGTATTTTGATTAAAGAATGGATTAATAAATGAAGTTTGATTGGGTTAAATTAAATAAGAAGGTGTAATAAACTTTGTTTATAATGCTGTGTCTTTTAATTTTTACACTTAGGAGGGTAATTTTTTTTGGATGTTGTTGGGGCGACCAATAAACATTTTTACCTTGGAGATGTATAAGAAAAAGTAGATTCTAGGACAGATTTAGATACTAATATCCTACTCTTCTTAGCTACTTACCAGATCGAATGGGTAAAGATGTTGGATTGGTTGACTAAATTTTTGGACCTGAATTATTTTGGGCCTACACCTGAATAGTTAATGAAAATAGAATTAAAAATCACATGTTTTGTATATACTATTAGGTACTAGGATAATATTATACGAGTTAACAAACTAAAATGATTTTATGAAAAGGTTTCATAAATAAATAGTACCATTTAAAAATGTTTGAACCTAAGTTGGAATTTTTATGAAATGATTTCAAAAATGTTTATGGGAGCGTGAGAAGCCAAATGGGTAAATAAAAACCTTTAGATGAGTACGTAGGTTGTACGTAGATTATTTCCCTTTCTCATTTAGTTATCGATCCAAGATTCGAGTACATGACTAAAGGTGGTACACACCGTTTCGATTAAGGATTTATAACTCGATTTTTGATAGTGAACATGTGGTGAGGGTTCTTAATGAAGAACCAAAAGTTTCTATCCTAGTGTATGGCTATGTAAGGAGAACGAAGGTTTCTAATTAAGAAGCTTGATCGGAGTCCGCACTAGGAAGCCGAGCGAGCGATAGTAGTTTGGAAATAAAAGGTACGTATTTGAATAAGTGATCAATCTGGTTTGTGCATAGAAATGGTCTATTTACATCATATATATTGATGGGTAGTGTTAACGGTTTCTGGGTAAGGGTTGGGTATAATTTCTGGGTTGAAATTCTTTAAAGGACGGAAGAGTGTAACAACCCGAAATTTTTCCGCTTCGATTTATGAATGTTTAATAAATTTTAAATATTCAAACAATAGATTTTATAATTAAAATAAAAATCTTTTGAATAATAAATAATGATGGTAAAATAGTTTTGAAAACTTGTTCACAAATATATTTAGGTCGAATAAAAATCGAAAATGTGACCGAAATTCGTTCTCTCAATTTTCGACTTTTCATCTGCTAAAAGTTATCGAAAACTGTGAACTCTAATGTAAATACATATACATACATTTATAAATAAGTTAGCATGTGTTAGTAATATATATATATATATGTGTGTGTGTGTATATATATATATATATATATGTTGTAACGACCCGTAAATTTTAAAGGTTTTGAATAACGTAATGAACTGAATTTTCTGAAATTTTAAATGATTGAATTTGGAAATGAAAATTTGATATTTGAAATACGTCAATATAAACATAGAAAATGGTAAATTTTCATCAGAAAATATGGAAGTTTATTTTGTTGTGTAATTTTATTTAAAATTTAAATTAGTTAATACTTGATGACAATAAAATATTTCTCAAACTTGAGTATTTTTACATAATAATTTTTTTTATCATCTTCTGAGTATGACGCTATATTTCGTTACGCTAAATATGAACCGCTATTATTCCGTTTATCTTATTTTAGACATTTTAGCAGCATTTTTGGTGCCGAATATCGACTTTTGATCGGATGGTCATATTGTTGATAATTGTGTACGTTTTGATCGTCTCGTTGTGCTGATCTTCGCGGTATATTCATTTTTATATTTCGGGGTCTAGTACGCCGTGAAATCAGTACAACGATTTCTGTATCGGTTCCATATTCGGGCTTTTATTTTATATGACCATTCATATATCGACCGTATAATTCCTATAGCCACTAGAAACCAATAATTTCTGATTTCAACCGTTGTCCTTCCTTATTCCCTATTGCAATTTATGTTAATCTGGTCCGTTGCCATTCATTCTCTCTCCCCACCTTTCTTCTTTCGTTCCACTTCACTTCTGAGAAAAGAAAGGTATATAACTAAATATAATTTTATCTATGGCTGTCAGGTTGCATGAGCATGCATTTCCTTAGCCCATTCTCTATTTTGCAAGCCACGTCACCTTTCACTTTCTCCGCCACCTATTCCACCCATTAGCCCACAACCGAGCTTCCCACCCACCTACCCGATTACCTCCTCCATTCCTCTCTCCCCACCATGTCAACCCATCTGCAGGTTTTCTTCCTCCCTTACCCATATCACCTACTCATGTTCGTCATTCTCCATGGCAACCAACCTCCACCATCGCAGCCGACCTCCCCAGATCCATGCTCCACATCACCTTCCTCCGCCTCCTCCACGGGCAAAGCGAACCCACCACCTACCGAGCCACCGCAGCTCACTGCTCGTCTCAATTTTCCTCCGCGCCTTTCCCTTTTCACTTTCACCCGCTGCAACCGCCACCACCACACAGCCGAGCTAACAGCCCCAACCACAACCGCTGCTCTCATCCTTCACGCAGGCACCATGTCCTTGTTTGCTTTCTGCCCTCCTTTTTTCTAAAGCTCGTATGTAGCTTCCTTAAAAAAATTGTAAGTTATGATTTTTTTTGTTTTATATATATGTATTCTTTTATGTTGCAGTTCTACCTATATTCTAGTGTACTCGGTTTCGTTATACGTATATATATTTTGAGTGTATATACATATAATAGTTTTGTTTATATTTTGAGTATATAGATATAACAATCTATTCATATTATAAGTATATGTATATAACATTTTTGTTTATAATTTAAGTATATAGATATAACAGTTTTGTTCACATTGTAAGTATATATATAACAGTTTTGTTTATATTTTAAGTATATATATAACAGTTTTGTTAATATTCTAAGCGTATATAACAGTCCTGTTAATATTCCGAAATATGTATTTTGCAAATATTCTGAAACATGCCTATTTATATATATTCGGTAATGTACATATCTAATATGTTATGTTAACATTTTGGTATGTTTGTATTTATATAATATGTTATATTGTCATTTATATTAATATTTAGGTAAGATGTACATAGTTATATAACTAGAGTTATAATGTATTCATAGTAGTCTATTGCATAAAAATTAATGTGTACCGGTTTATTCAATCTATTTCAAGCCTTCATATTTTATATAATAAAATCAAGTTACAAAGTTATTGTTTTATATTGAGGCTTATTTGATCTTGAATCATATAAGCGTCAACTAGTTTATTTATGTGTATAATAGAGTTATATGGATAATTGAATTTTTAAAATATAAGTATAAAGTTTTAAAATATAATATATAAATATTTTGATCTTTATAACAGATAGGTTTGTTTTTCTCCATTGTTAAGTAGCTGCTTGATTCTATTTTTTTATTTTTAAATATGTGTATATAAATATTCTGATTAATGTATGTGTTTTAAATTTTATATTGATTTTTGAGAAAATATATATCGATATGTTATACATTTCATTTCAGTTTATATATCTTTGCTCAAACTAGCTTTGATTTGTTTCCACCGATTCAAATTTCTAGTGCCATCGCTCTTCGAAACTGCATTTGAGTGGCGTGTCCGTATCTGGGTGCGTGACCGTATCACCATCTTCACCATTCTGTTGTTGTTGTCTCTCTAACCTCGAAAGGTGAGCAATCAGTCACGATTAACATTCTTATAGTTATTAAATTTGATTTCACTTGAAATGACTATTGAAATATGCAGTTAAATTTGAATTGCTAGTTATTTAAGGGTTAAATATGATATGCCATTATCTGCCATTATTCACCGGTGATATAAGTCACCTTATCCTATTGTATATATATTCTATTAAATTTGTTACTGATGATATATGTCTATTGTTGATATGTTACATGATTATCATATTTGTTCCCACTCTACAAGTTCCCTGTTAATTTAGGATTCCCTATGGGTTGAAATGATACATACCCGAATGATATTCTAGAATAAAGGAATCGTTATGGGTTGAAATGATAAACCCAAACGATTTTCATTAATCTTGATATTTTTGGGATTGCGGGTTGAAATGATATATATCCGTAAATATTTAAATTGCAGATTAAAATGACAAATATATGCGCTTGACCATAGGATAGAAAATTATATACAGACACCGTTGGTCTGTATTTTGAAATTGATTTCCAAAGTTTCAAAAGGAAATATATAGGTTTTATTGAATATTAGTTTTAAAATTATAATATGTATAATTTTAGATTTTTAAATTATATGTTTTGGGAATCTTAAATTTATAAGTTAGTTTTGAAATTATAATTTTTATGATTTTTCTTATAATTTTATTTCTTAAGAATATATAAAGTAAGATTCAATTTAATAAATTTAATTTAATTGGTTTATAATATGTTTAAGTATTTATTTAAATTTATATTAACATTTTAAAAATAGACTTTTATAACTTTAATAAATAAAGGTTGGAAAAATAAAGTGAAATTGACTTGAAATTTAATTGGTTAATAATTGAATTTGAATAAGGATCTATTTGAATTGACTAATTTTGAGACTTTTGAAAAATATAACTTATAACTTGATTTGAAAAAAAGTGATTAAATGGATGTTCTTAAATTATAAATAAAATTGAGATTGGATATTTAATATTGATTTTTTTTTGTTATCAAAATGATTAAGTGAATACTTTCCAGTTTGAATAATAGTAAAGTTAAATGTTGAAATATAAATAAACTTATATTGAAATTGTTGAATATTTTAACTTCGAATCTTATTAAAGTTGATAGTTCAAACCTGGATTTGAAATTGAGATAGATTTAAATGGTTTATCGAGAATTTGAATTGAATCTTTAACCCTTTAAATTGAAAGTGTTAAACTGAAATTGATTTAAATTGAATTTTGGAATTTAAGCTGATTTGAATTGATTTGTGAAATTTGAGGAAACTATTTTAATATATATAAACTATTTTAATATATAAATTATTTTAATACATAAACTATTTTAATTTATAACTATTTTAATACATATACTATTTCAATATTTAAACTGCTTAAGTTAAAATGTTATGATTTCAAAAGTACTATGATTTCAAAAGTTTTATGATTTAAAAGTGTTATGATTTCAAAAGAGTTATGATTTAAAAGTGTTATGATTTCAAAAAAAGTACTATGGTTCCGAAAGTGTTATAAATTTGAAAAGTGTTATGATTCTGAAATGAATATTATTTTAAGTGTATAATGATATCGAATTGATATGATTTTGAAATGAACGGGATATTTTGATATAAGGCATGAACTATTTGAAATAAAATGACCACGGTGTGAAACAAGCGTTTGGTTGTTAAAAAGACTGGGATCAGATATTGTCATACTCTCTGCCAATACCGAAAACCACTTTAACAACTGCGGTGGAGATTCCAGAATGATGTAGGATGGTTTGGTGATGATTCTATATGGTATTTATGTAGCCCTGATTCCCATGAGTCAGCTTGGTGCGGCTAAAATAGGAGCCACGCCGGGCCAAGTGAGGTCATTCTCCTATCGGACATATTTCTTCGATACCATTCTATTGCTTTTGTGATTTGATTGGGTGCACCTTTGATTTGGGAGTGTGTCATGAGGTGGGCGGTAGTAGCTGCTATGCGTTACCACCAGTCCGGATACGCAAATGGTATATCTACCCTGGCATTGCCTCGAGTGTCTTGTCACATGCCCTATCGTGTCTTCTACTAGTTTGGTTTGTACCATACCTATGGAGTGCCCTTTGATAACCCTTCAGTTTACGGAGGAATTACAGTACTGTATAGACAATGGAAACATATAAAAATGTATTAAGGGGGATATGGTAACGCCTTAATGCTATATTGATAGTTTACTTTACTATAGACATATTATAATAGCGTATATTACTATATTGTAGATAGTTCCACGAATCCTTAGGGGGTGGAATTCCAAACATCCTCGAAGTTACTTGTATTTTAGTTGACATTTCACTTGAGTTGAATTTACTGATATAAGAATATAAATCATGACTCGAGTGTTTCATATTTTGCTTTATGCTCAGGTCAGTCTGAGTGTCACAACATTTGAGACTCACCTTTGGAGTTTAGAGCTTCGCTAGGAGATCCATCTATATCTATTTAGCTTTCAGCTATACAGTTGTTTTGTTCAGACTTGTCATCTATTTATATTCGAGACTATATTGTATTTGAGATATTCTATTTTATTTTATTTAAAACTCTATTGTATATATAGTAGCTTCATGAACTATTATTTATCTTTTCTGCTGCTTATTGTTATATTACTATGAGTCTGTGATTCTATGATTGATTTAGTTACTATATATGATGAGTTTTGTCAAATATAAAATTAACAATCTGTCGTTGAGTAATTCAAGTCCAGCATATGAGGATGCGAATGCTTTGAAATAGCGGGCCATTACATATGTTCTTATTTATGGTTAAATAATTTTAAATTTTAAATTTCAAATGAGAAGAAATGAAAAAGTAAAAATCACATCACCTAAAATCATTATGCAGCATAAGTACATATGTATTTAATTCATATTGGCTCAAAGTAAAGAGGGAGGAATACGATAGGGGCGTGAATCATGGGTGGGAGAGAGGACATGATGAGGTGGCATGAAGTTGTGGAGGGTAAATTATATAAGGGAAATTTGGTAATTTGCGAAATAGTTTTTGTATAAAAACAATTTCATGAATTTTTACTCTCATTTCATTCTCACTTTTCTAAACTTCCTCCGAAACTTCCTAACTCTTCCATGGCCTCCAAGAACTTTTAAAACTTTAAAAAGATTATATTTTTCACTATTAGTTCATAAAAACTTATTTAAACATCTTCCTTTCTTTTCTTTAACTTCCTCCTTCAAAAGAAGGTCCAAGAACCCCTTAAAACCCCCTAGGCTAAACCACCCTATGCCATGGTCGATGTAACAACCTGCCTTTTTTATTCTTAGAAGTCGACACTAATACATCCATGGTATTCACGTGCCGAGAATCCAAGTGCCGAAAAGGCAAATTTTTAGGGAAAAAGAAAGAAAAGAAAGAACAGATTCTCACATCGTGACGAGTAACATATAATATGAAAAGACATTTACAGGAGAAAGAAAAACTATAATATACATACATCAAATCAGAGTACACTAAGCACTAATCATCGGCCTAGACTGTCATAACAACATGTCCTCACAATTTCTAATAAACAAAACAACCAATGCAGCGGAAATAAAATATATGTGGGTACATCTTGGACGCATCCAGATCGCCTCCTGAAGCTCCAAAGCATTTAAACAAATCTATTAATATACTCGGTCTGACTTGAACATTATAAGAAAAATAACGCTAGGATTAGTCTATGAAACCAGCGTGAGAAAACACACCTCAAATGGATTTTAATGCTATAAAACCTTTGGAAGAAAGCTATCTCATGAGACCACACCACACATAAACACGGACGGGTTTTGATCTTACGATAGGAAAAACATTCCTATAGAAAATCCAGTGATATTATAATAATGTCCATGGTTTAAAATAAATAAATCATAGCCAAAATTGTTACATAAATTAAATTCCAACATAATAAGTATACGACTAAGTCCGTGAGGTACTTACTGGAGAATGGATTTCCATATAATAACAAGACTATTAGGGTACTTCCTGCCACGATGCACCTCTAGAAAATGTACCGAGAGCCACACATGGACTCCCTACCAACACAGGACCGGTCTACCTCTTACTTGATAGTACCAAATATTTCATCACCCTGGTCATCATCGACCTATCCGAGGGCCCATATAGCGTACATCCACAATAATTAAAGTCCTGAATGTTATAGCGGGAATAAATGTACCTAGAAGGGGATGATCATATCCCAGTGGTTGCAAACCGCATGACCTTGTTGCATCTACCCTATTTCGGTCATTTTTGGGTGTGAGGTCAAAGGTCACGATTTCCTTTTCGAGAGCTCTCATGCACAACTAAATTCATAAATGAATATATCTAGAGAGGTGATGACAATACCCTAATGGATGCAACACACTTAGCCCTACTGTATATCCCATGTTTTTATCATTCCTGGTTGTTGATTCTAGGGGCTACATTTTACCTTTTATAAAGTGATCCTAATTGGAATGCTAACATTGCTCTCCATGAAAGTGTGCAATGCTAGCATTCATCCATACAAGTTCGTTTTGGGTCCAAACAAAACCGAAGGCACTACTTCTACAACATCCATTTTGGAATCACCCTCAGGATCAGTAGCAAGTAGCCCTTGTACATCAAAGTACTCCGTCCTTGAAATCATCATCAAGATGTCTTCCATTCGAACACTTATGCCGGTTTGAAGTGGTTTTTAGATAACATATCTGATCCTGGTCTCTCCGAACTGAGAACGATAGTTTAAAACTGGCCAAGTTTGATAGTCGGTTATTTAACTATCAAATAAAAACAACAATCGAATCAGTGATTTATTTCCATAGAAAAAATAACATTGGTTAAGAACATAAGAAATCACTAACCTCTTTAATTAATCCTTTCATTAATTAAAATCACCTCTTAAATATTCGTATCAAAATAATTTTACAAAGATATACTCACCAACCCTTTATACTTCTTTCAATACTTGGAAAAATATTCATAAAATTATTACACGCAAAACATTATGAAAGATTTCTTATTTTAATATAATATAAAAAGGATTAAAATAAATACTGTTTTAAAAGAAATATAGATAAGGATAAACCCAAACACTATTCCTTTGGTATTAAACATGGAACGAATGTCAACACCACAAAACTAAGAAGGTCAATTTGGGAAATCCAATCACATTTCAAGCTTATAAAATTACTTTTATAAATTGATTTTTAATAAATCTCTTTTATTTATAAAAGTCTCTTTTATAAATTCCCAAACCTAATTATAAAACTTCTTTACAGATCTCCAGGTCTAATTATAAATTCTTTTATAATTATCTAAAATCATTTGTAAAACTCCTTTCCAAATTTTCAATATCTCTTTCCAATTTATAAAATTCCTTTTAAAAGAAATTTATTATAATTTTTTTATATAACTCAAAAATCATTTATAATACTCTTTTTTAATCTAAAACCATTTATAAAACCCTTTTTATTAATCTCTAAATTCATTTATAAAACTCTTTTCTTTTGTAAAACTCCTTTATAAAAATTCTTTATAGAAACTTTTATAAAATCCCTTTATAAAAATCTTTTATAAAGCCTTTATAAAAATTCTTATAAATCCAAACCTCATTTTCAATTACGAACTCTTTAATACATCTCTTTTATTAAATGAGAATCTTTTTATAAATCAATTTATAACCTACAAATACAATTAATCAGATAAATTAATTTACTTTAAACATCCTAAATAAGAAATCAATTAACTTTCCAATTACATTAATAAAATAATTTATTAGCTCTAAAACATTATTAATATAATAATTAATTACTTCAAAACATTATAAATAAATTGTAATTATTTACTTCAAAACATTTTATGTATTATTAATAGCAAAACATTACTAATAAATAATAATTATTAACCTCAAACATTATAAATATAATAGTTAATAATTTCAAACATTATTAATAAAACAATAATAATTAATCTTCAAACATTAATAATTAACTCCCAGCTACTAATAATTAAAAATAATTAATTCCAAAATGTTATTAATAAATAGCTATTATGAATTCCAAAGCATTTTTAATAAATAATAATTATTAATTATCTTCGAACGATATTAATTATTTAAATAAATAATGTTTTATAATATTAAAATATTGATAAATAACTTCAAATAATTAAACATAAATAATTTTTTTAAAACACTATTAAATAATATTTAAACAACTTTAAAACATTTCTAAATAGTAGAAAAGACAAATAGAAAGGTTTGGTAAAATACAGAAGATCAAAATCCGCTTAAATAAAAATATTCTAGAAAACCCAAAGGTTAGACTTAAAATCATTCTCGTAATCAAAAACCAATTTCATGCCAAATGATAATTAATAGTATTTCAAAATATTAAATTGAGGCTAACGACTACCAAAGTACTTAACCATTATTGTTATTGATTTTTATCACTACAAGAGTTAAGTTTTGAACATATAACAATTTTATTTCTAATAGTGCTAAACAATCAAGATCCAACAATTAACAATCCATATAATAGGGTTTAACTGAAATGAAATAGCAGAAATATAACTGGAAGTTAATAATCACAATTTCGAGAAATCCTTATTTCTGTATAAATTTTCATGTATTTCAAGTTAAATATTTTTAAACGGATATTTTAACCAATCATCCAATAATTTCAATCAAACACAAATAGTAAAAGTTAATATACTATGCATACTGATTTATCCAAAGAGGTGAGTTATACTCACCGAAATTCAATTGGCGCCGAAGCATTCCGGTTTGAACTAAAATCGAACGACGTTCAATTTTAGTCCAAATTTTCACCTGCTCCAAATTCAACCAAACCAATTCCATAACATATCTTTTTCCATTATGAGCGCAATATAAAAAGTTTCTTCTTGATTGGACCTCGTATGAGAGAGTTAAACTATTTATAAGGTTGCAATTTTTAAATACTAGTTCAATACCTTAATTACATAATTATAAACTAATTACCCTATTATTTTTAAACCCGTCGTCTCCAACTAATTCCTTCCAAAATTTTCCTGTACATACCATATCTAAGAAACCCATGCCCTACTCCTTCCCCCATCGATTCCCCTTTCTCCGATCAACGAAATGCTTAACCAATTTTTGCAACAAACTCCACACTCCAACCTCTCCGTACTCCATCCCTCCGCCTCACAGCTGACCCTCCACCTCAAAATCCGTCCGGGGCATATCCCATGTGACCAGAAGCTATTGCGTTCATCTCCCAATGGCTGCACCTCTTGAAATTGATCACAACATGCAGTTCGAACCTACGAACTCAAATCCAACATCTATTTTCCCTTCCGTCACCTAGATCAAGAGAATTTCCAAACTCTGGGTCATCTATGGTTCATGCAATACTGATCGAGCACCCTAAACTGTTGTTGCACCTTCTCATACCCCTTAGGCACATAGATTTAAGCTTCCCAAGTCCAAATTTTACGAGCTTTTGATTTTTTTTGAATTGATTTAGAATTTACATGAAGAGGATCTTTTTTCTTTGTTTTACGATGAAAATGAACCAAGTAATAAGTGACAAAAGCAAAAGATTCTTCTTGGCTAAATGTTGAATTATATTTGATTTGCAAATTTGGCATTTCCCCATACAGAATTTTGTTTGCGTATGAATTCCAAATACCAAAACAAAAATGTAGTCATGCTCAGAACAGCAATGCAAGCTCAAAACAATAATAATATACACTAGTTATTCGAATCTATAAAATCAAAAAAAAACATTATCGTTGCGGAAAAATCATCAAACAATAATTTAAATATCTCCAAATTAAAATTATGGAATATCAGATAAATTAAGTTAAAAATACGTCAATAAAAGTCGAGTTCTTATAATAAAAATAAAATTTATTATTATTTGTTTGAACCATTTATTACTATAGTTAAATTTATAAAATGAATTCACCATTATTTATTATTAATTAAATGAGTTAAATGAGACCACTAACCCATTTAATTAATATTCAATTAAAAATCCCGATGTTTAAATCATTATTCTGATATTAAACCACAATTCAAATATTTTAAACAATTCATATATTTGGATTCAAGTTTAAACCTTCAAAAACCAATTATTCACTATTTAGATTTAATTAAATACTCAAAATCAAATGACCAAAATTTTGGGTTGTTAAGCCGAACCTATATTGGCCCTTAAGGCCTTCAAAATATCATTTTTGTAAAAGAAAAACATGGATCAAGGATCAGTTCCATAGTAAACTTGGTTAGCTTTAAGATGAGAAAAACTTACTATCCTACCTAAAGTTGTTAACTTCAGATATTGTTTGCCTTGGTTACTATATATTATACTTGTTTGGATCAACTTGATGTGGATTTGGATACATACATACATGCATGCATTCATTCATACATACATACATACATACATACATACATACATACATACATACATACATATATGTATGTATGTATATTTGTGTGTGTGTGTGTGTGGCTGTATATAATATTGATTATAGACTTGAAAATGAAGTTAAAAGTCAAGTTAGTTTGCAAGTTGAGAACTTTGCTTACGTTGTGATGTAATGGCTATATATGTGTTTGTAAACATACAATGTTAAAGGCTAAAGAAAGTTAGAATGTGAACTTATGGTTATGTTGCGGCATCGAAATCCCTTACTTGAAAAAAAATTTCGCTTATGTGCTTCCGAGAAAGTTTTAAGGTTTTTAAATTTAATATTTTGGTTTCCTAAAACCTTATTCAAAGTTTGTAAAATGGGTTAAGGCATGGAAAAGAAAAGGTTTAAAGTTAATTTGATAAAAAAAATTAAGTTTTGATATGGGTCATATAGCAATAATCGCTATGGATTCATTTTGTACAAAAGAACTCGTTTTACAAAATTAATAATTATTTTTATTTAAGTACCTTTTTGAAATGTGTTTTCAAAACATATTATAAATATTTAAAAGTAAATATTATTTATTTATTTATTTAACGATTAATTAATTAATTAATTAAGGTAATTAGTCCCTAAACATTAGTTGATAAACAAAATTAGTACTTAATTATAAATGAAGTAATTTGATTATAATTATTTAATTAATTGAAGGTAAATTATTAATTCATAATTTATTTTAGGATTAATTACTATTTAATTAATAATTAAAAGTTAATTATTATTAAATTATTATTTAAGAAAGGGTTTTAATATTTTAATTACTAATTACAGTTAAGATCTAATTAAGACATAATTAAGATGTAATTATTATGAAAAGAAGGTTTAACTTATTATTTGATTATTAATTAAATATTAAAGTATAATCCGAGGTTAAGTATTATTTACTTAGTAATTGAGAGTAATTGATATTTAGTTACTTATTTAAAAGGATAAGTATTATTTAAAGTTAATCATGGTTTAATGATTAATTAAATGTTCAATCATTATTAATTAAAGAGTTTAATTATTATGTAATTACCTAATAAAGGTTTTTAGTTTTAAATCACTTATTTTCGAAGGTCGAATTTTGTTTTAAAGCAAACTGTCTTTTAAAAGGATGTTTTAAATCTAAAGGATTTCTTTGTTAATTACCCTTAAGTAACCCCGATTAACTATGAAACCTTGTGACATGTCTTTTGCAAAATAAAACACCATTCTACTAATTAAATTATAGTTGACATATGTTCGTAGAATAAATCATCATTCTACTATAATTTACTAAAGAGATTATGTTGATGTCTATTTAGGTATATTAAAAACCCTGTTCTGCTATTGCGGTAACTTCAAAATTTATCTATATGTTGACTGGTTGTTACTAGTTGATCCCTTTACATATTTGCTTGTTATGTAAATACCCATATTACAACTGGAAAGCTAAACTGAATTAAATAAGAACCATTATGGTCACTAAGCCTCTTTCTGATTTTGTGAAGTCAAATATTACATTTTATTTTTAAAAAACATGATTTACAGTTTATTATCATTTTAAATATGATATTTAAAGGATAATTAAACAATTATTTAATCGAAAAATATTGAAGTTAATTTAATGCTTTTAAAATGATTGTTCAAAATCATTATTTTGTTAATGTGATTTAAAGAGAATTAAATGAAGAATGTTTAAATATAACTTATTTATTTAAAGGTTTTTAAATAATTGAAGTTACCAAAGGAAATTTAATCTTAATTATGGTGGTATGGAACTTTCGTTCCATGCTTAACACTGAAGGAATAATACTTGGGGTTATTCTTTTCTCTAATTTAAGTAAAACTTTTTTCCTTTTAATATGATTTTTAAATAACAAATCTTTTATAACGTTTTGTGAATATACTTATGTCAATAAGATAAGTATATGATTATTTTGATAAATATTTTGGAAAAGGGATTTAATTAATGGAAGATTTATTTTGAGGCTTAGTGGTTGCTATGGGTAATTAAATCTCTGGATTTTCGTTTGTTTGTGTATTTGATAGTTAAATAACCAAGTATCAAATCTTGATCAGTTTTGACTTAGGAAGCAAATATGAGCTTCATGTGTTCATATGGTTTGAGTTCCCTCGGGAGAACTCATTCTGGTTAAATGTCTCTAGCTTTAAGGGATATATTAGAGATCCCTTTGGGACTTTAATGTAGTCCGCTTACTCCTGAAGAAACCCGAAATTGGTCAACTGGAAATTATCAGTTGTTGGTATGAAGAGACCGCGATCAGATATGTTATCCGAAAACCACTTCAAACCAACATAGGTGTTTGAATGTAAGATATCATATGTGCTCTCTGAAGTACAAGGGCTGCTTGCTACTGATCATAAAGGTGATTCCAAAATTAATGTAGTAGAGGTAGGTTCCTTCAGTTTCATTCAAACCTAGAACGAACTTGTATGGATAAATGCTGGCATTGCATTTCTGCTTGGAGGGCAATGTTAACATTCCAATTGGGAATTGCTAAAGGAAGGTAAACCTTTACCTCACGAACCACACAACCGGAGAATGGAGAAATAATGGGATGCCATAAGGATATATGGGTCGCGCCCTGTAGGTTATGGTCATCCCTTATCTAGATTAAAATTATCTATTTATGTGTGCTTGGGGACCCATTTAGTTGTTTGATCGCAAGCTAGGAATGATCAAATTCGGTACTGTCCAGTTAGGAGTAGGTCTCCCTTGCTTGTAGAGGGTTCGGACGAGGCCCTTAGGTACATTTTTTCTAGAGGCATACCTTCTGGAAGGTAGTCCCTTGCCTTGCCATTTGTTGGAATCCATTCTCCAATAAGTGCCTTCAGTTTTTGATTGTTTACCTATTATTATTGTAATGTACACACATTATAGCTACTTGATTATTGATATTTTAAATCTATAGACATTATTATAATATCACTAGATTTTTATAGTAAACATGGTTTGGTATCGTAAGGTAAACCTTTTCGTGTTTATGTGTGGCTTAGTCGTATGAGATACCTTTTATTTTGAAAAATGTTTTCAATTGCAGAAATCAATACGATTTGATTGAGATTTTCCATTCTAGTTTACCAGACTGATCCGGGTATTATTTTCTTATAATGCTCGGGTCAGCCTGAGCATATTTTTCTTATTTAGCCGGATACTTTGGAGCTTTCAGAAGACGAGCCGGGTGCATATGTACTCACGTATCTTTTACTTTTCTGCTATTTTCTTTTCTGTTTATGTTCAATCAACATTTGTATAGACAAGCTATTATAATTGTCCCGGCCTATAATAGGATAGTGTAATCTAATGTTGTATATAAACAAAAATGGTTTCCATTTTTAACGATTTTGTGTGCATTATATATTTCTCCTCATGATGCGAGATTTTGTTCCATCTTCTTCTTTCTTTACCCCAAATGACATGTCTATCAGACACTCAAATAATCGGCACACAAATACCAAGAATGTATTAAGTGTCCCCTTTAGCTGTAACTTGTAAGAAAGGCAGATCATTAAAACGTGGTATCAGAGATTAGGTTGAGCGAACACCTAGGCCTTAGCGGGGTTAAACTCATTATAGATAGGATTAGTAATGCCCTAGAATAAGTAACTCGTTATAGATAGGTTAGTACACCTTAGAATGAGTCTGAGTGTATATATGAGTGAGTATTTATTAATGTATAGAAATGTTTTATATTGTGTCATTTAATCTCATAAGTTTGAATTTTGGATTCTAGTCAATACGATTAGCTAACGTCATTGATAAGGATCTCAAAACCCTTGAACATGGCCAATCGATAAAATAATGTTTTAAAAGAGGTAAATGAAATAATTTTACCTAGGAATATTTATATGTATAAAGGAATGGATTCCAGTTTTGGGCGTTGACTATTGTTTTTTGATTTTCCTTTTTCCATCATAGGTCGGGTAGATAGAATTTGTGGAAACATTGAAATGAACACCTTGTTAATTAAGTTTCACAGTTTTATTATAAGACATTGGTGATATATTTGGTTCAAATTGGATTTTAATATAAGGTGTTTATTAAAGGAAATATTTTAGATGATTTTTATAAAAGGTTAATTTTGTAAATCAGGATTATATAATATATTTTGAAAATAAGATGGATTATTAGAGAATTTAAATCCCATTGTCATTGATAAAGTTTTAAAATAATTCTTGAAAAAATAGTAATAATTTTACTTAGAAATACTTTTAAGTTATAAATATTTTGAAAGGAAACTTGAGAGTAAGATTTTTCTTTAGACAGTTCGGGAAATGAGTCTCGATCTTTTTTGTGATAATCAGAACAATCTACTAAGTGTCAATCAAATATTTGCTCAGGAAGATGTGCTAGTGCACTTAATAAATTATTCTCTTAGTTATTATATGATTGAAACAAGTTCGAATCTAAATGAATTCAAGCAAATGGATGATAAATATTTTGTTATAAACTATTTAATGGGAAATATATACAGTAGAATTGTTTTAAAAGAGATTTGAAAAGGAGAAGTATTATAACAAACCAGATTTTGGACCCTCGAAAATCGACACTAATACATCCACTGTATCACATTCGAACATTCAAGTGCTGAAAGTATTGATTTGTTAAGGTAAAAGAAGAAGGTAGAAGGTAGAAGATAGAAGAAAGCCAAACAACACAAAATCTCACAATCCAATGAATAATGTATAAAACAACGTTGATCTTTACAAAAAAAGGAACATATTTATTCATATATACAACATCAAAGTATAGTAGACTTATCCTAAATTTAGATAGTTACAACACCTGTCCTTACAACAATAGACAAGCTACACATAACACATACACAACGGAAGATATCCAAAATACGAGAGTACGTCCTGGTCTCCAACTCGACTCCATAGCTAAAAAGCATCTAAAGCTAACCTGGCAAACATGCTCGGTCTGACCCAAGCATTACATGGAATAACGCCCAGGTCATTCTGGTAAACCAGTTTGAGTAAAACTCGATAACAAATAACAACCAAACCGATTCTCTCTTTTGAAACCTTTCAAACAAAGGGTATCTAATAAAACTGCACCGCACATAAAAATTGATGGGTTTTTACCTTATGATAAATAAAACATTTTATATCAAAATCCAATGATATTATCATAGTGTCTAGGTTTAAACTAAATAAATAAAATAGCTGAAATGCTTGCATATCACATTCCAACATACTAGGTTCTACAATCGAAAACATAAGGCACGTAATGTGGATTGTATTTCATAATATGACAAGGTAAGGGAAAACCTTACGAAGATACATCTCTAGATAAATGCACCAGGGTTTGACAAGAGCATCTTATACCCCTACCACATAGGACTGGCCTACCACTTGACTATTATTACCGAATATGGTCACCCTGCTTGGTCCCAAAGCATATAAGAGTAGATAATAACCGATATAGATTTGAAATCACCATACCCTACTTGGGAGCTACCCACTTGGCCCTGCTGCATGCTTGATTTTTGTCTCCCGATTGATAAGGCCAGAAGCTACGATTATCTTTCTGAATAGTAAGTCATCTTGGAATGCTAACACTGCCCTCCAAGCATCATTGCAATGCCAACATTCATCTATACAAGTTCGTTCTGGGTCTAAACGAAACTATTATATGGGTTTTTTAACCCAGCAGAAACCAATAGAAAATAGAACAACCTTTTATGGACAGGATGGTTCAGGACCTAACCAAAAAAGCTAAGACGAGGGATCGACAAGTGCCAAGGTATACGACCAAGACAACGAATGGAATCAACAAAGCCGAGGGATCAGCATTCCTTTAGTCCAATCAGCAGCTGAATGTAAACAGTCAATGACTTTCCATCAAAACGTAACAACAACGATATAAGGGTGTAGGAACATCTCTGGGTCCAGACTTCATAGAAATCCTAAGTGCATAGCTCAATGGCTAAACAAATAAGATATGGAACACTATTAAGAAGAGACATGATTTGGTCCACAAAATAAACCAAGTCTATGGGTCGTTAGCAACCCATGGTCTTAACTCGTTTTGCGAGCCTAAAATCCTCCCAGTCGCATGTAACCTACCTGATAGCGGATGATGCCAAGCCTGGACCGGGAACTCTAACGCTTATAAATAGCATGCCACCTGCGACATAAAGGGGGTGTTCTCCGAACTGGTTGCTGAAGCTCTACTTGAATTATTCTTCACTCTTTGCCTCCCTCGTAACAATCTCCAAAGGAATACACTATGATTCTCTGGTGGATTTCAACTCTGGAGATTCAATTTAGCTAGCAGACAAACAAAGACTTGTAATCATACATCTCTTGTAATAACAATCTGTCAATAATAAAACTATAAGACATAGGCTTCGTTAACAGCCGAACCACTATAAAAATTATCTGTCTACTTTCTTTTACTGTTCTTTCTTATATCTATGATATGTGATATTGCTCTATCAGAACAGGGCCGGTGCTTTCAAACTCTAACCAGGGTATTGGTCCATTTTTTGGGTCATCATTTTGGTGCTTTCACTGAGAACCAAACTCAAGATCTAGATCTAGCTATCTACTGCGGGTCTCATAGATCTAGAAGTTATATCCCCAATCTTTGCTTGAAAATATAGCTTTCTACTTTGGATCTCATAGGTCTAGAAGTTAGATCCCCAATCCTTGCTTGAAGAATCTACTATTTGGAATCAATGGCTCCTGGAAGATGAAGAATTGCCTCTAGAAGGTCTATAGGGGTAGTAGTGGCTGGAGAAGACGTTAATCCCCAACAAACCAAAGTGTATGATGCCAACTTAGGTAATCAGTCACCTGCCTCCTCCAGTTGGCATGAAGTTGTTACCAGGGATGAGTTAAATAAAATGGTTGATGAGATCAATAAGAAAATGGAGAATTATCAAAAGGCTCTAATGAATAAGCTTAATTCTCTCTTAATCCTGCATTCGAATCCCACTCCAGGGACTATGACCAAACCTACGGCTGCTATGGAACAAGAGAATTCCTCTATTTTCGGTCTACATAGAAGAAACAGAAAACAGCCACGAAAAAAGTGACAACGGGACTTAACATTGACGGAAATGCAAGTACTCTGTATGTAAAAAGGCAACCTAATATGAATATGAGTCAAGGGGTAAAGACCCTCGTAGAAGACATAGCTATGGATCTTTCCAACTCAGAGGAAAGAGAGCCAATGACAAATTGGAAGAAGACGCCATTGCATTTGATAATGCAAGGAATACCCAAACTGCTTTAGTGAGACCAACCACAAGACAACGGGACCTTGCAGGAGTGGCTCTCTCGAAGACATAAGAGCCTAGGCCTCAGCACATTCACCAAGATCGTGTGCAAAGTCAAACACTTGGCGCAATTACTGATCGTCATCCTCAGGATTACCGAACATTAGAGGCATACATAGTGGACATGGTTAAACGATTAATGGTAGAGAGTAAAGATAGAAGAGATGATGAGTGGGGATCTACACCAAGTAGGACTCCCTTCACCAATGAAATCCTAAACAAGAGATATCTAGAAAATTTCACAATGCAAACTATTCCATCCTATGACAGAACAAAGGACCCGAAGCCTCGCTTGTACAAATACAGTTGGTATATGGACGGAGTGAATACCTTTAAAGCTGTTCGATGTAGATACTTTTCTATCTTTCACGAAGGGATTGCGTCAATGTGGTTCACTAAGCTTCCACTAGATCTATATGTACTTTTGACCGACTAGCGACAAGGTTCCTTGATCAGTTCAGACTCCATACTGCGCAGCCAAATGATGTCATGCCCTTATCCAGGTTGTTCCAAGGGCAAAACGAATCATTGAAGTCTTTCATGAATAGCTTTAACACTGCGGTGATGGAAGTAAGCAACCCCAACGAAGATATGGTTTTCATGGCATTAGTTCATGCCATCATCCAAAAACTTAATTCGAAAAGTGGATTAAAATGAAGAAGCTTACCACCAGGAAATATTTCAATCGCAAAGTAAGTTAGCACTTAAGGTTAGAGGAAGCGAAGGAATTGGAAGGGAAGTCTATTAGTGTGCAGCCGGCAAATCCTGGGCAAAGCGATGTAGCAATGAATCAAAATGTGCACACTTCGCGAATTGATGAAGAAACCACTGGGAAAGATGGGAATTTAAAGAGAAAAGGTCAGAACTTCAATAAGAAGAATGGTAATGGCAGCAATAAAATGCTCAAAGGGTTTAGGCCTGAAGGATACACTCCCTTGAGCGATACATCAAAAAACATTTTTCTCGTACTTCAAGGAACCGAGGAATGAAAAAGGCCACCCAGAAAGGAGGCGACCAAGCAGCACAAGCGCTCGAGGAAGTTCTGCCGCTTCCACAAAACAGACAGCCACAGTACGAACGAATGTCGCCACCTTAAGAATCTCATTGAGGAACTGATCCAAAAGAACAAACTCTTGCAGTACGTAAGACAACCATAAAACCCCGATCAATCTGCAACTCCTCAATACCCAAGAGACTGAAGGAACCAAGGAAGAACCAACAAAAAAGGGTCAAAATGAATTGACTAGAGACTCATTATTGGAACAATATCCAAGGGGCTGCATCTTGCACAAAGAAGTTGGGAGGAAATGGAGCGATATTCAAGTTCACTAAAGCACGCTCCGAAAAGAATCATGTTTGGCAGTGGAAAACGAGACTCCATTAAGATGTAGAGGATCATAAATGATGATCTTGTGTTTTAAAGTCGGGGGACAGAAGTGGTCGAAGCTTCGACTCTTAATTCGATGATGGTGATGGTAGGAATTGGGCCTGCTATAGTTCGGTGGGTGTTGGTTGACAACAGCAGCTCTATTCACATTCTCTTGAAATGCACTTTCGATTAAATGAAGATTGGCATGAAAAGTGTGTCCGTGTGCCAAACAAAGATTCAGGGTTTTACTGGTGGACCCAAGCAACAAGTGAGAACAGTTGACCTACTCGTGGAGCTCGGAGATGGTGAGCGAAAGGTCACCCTCATTCAGACCTTTGTGATCGTGGATAAAATGTCACCATAAAGCGCCTTCTTAAGGCGGCGTATGTTAGCTGACTTCAGAATAGCATTGGCCCAATGGTGCCTTAAAATGAAGTTTCCTACGGAACACGGAGTAAGAATTATGGAAGGGGACCAAAGCATCGCCTAGGAATGCTACATTGTAGAATTGCTCGAGTCAAGAAGAAAGGAAAAAGGTAAGGATGTGGGGCAAACCCTCCACATCAAAGAACCCTTCGAATAGCAACTACAGAACCGCCCCTGGCTTGGGGACCATAGCTAGTTCGATAAGGCTTTAGACCCTAGAAAGAAGAGCACATAGGAGGATCGGGAAACACCAGCTGAATTGATGGTGTCTGTCCCAGTCTGTATGGATGACCCAACACGGGTCCTGAAAATTGGGTCGTAGATTGGAAAAAAGATGCGGTCGGAACTAACCAAATTTCTTGGCGCCAATTTGGACATATTTTCTTGGACACAATACGATATGTGTGGGGTATCCCTTGACATCGCCTGCCATGCTCTCAAAATTGACCCCAAATTCACCCCAGTTATGCAAAAACAGGGCAGCTTGGGCCCAAAACTGTCCAAGGCATTGAAAGAAGAAGTAGACAAACTAATGGCTAACAGCTGCATTCGAGAAGCAACTTACCCTGAATGGGTGTCGAACCCAGTTCTAGTCAAGAAGTCCAATGGAAAATGGCAAACCTGTATTGATTTCTCGGACCTCAACAAGGCCAGTCCAAAGGACAGCTTGCTTCTCCCCAAGATTGATCAACTGGTGGATGGAACGGTGGGACATGAACTGCTGTCATTTATAGATGCATACTCGGGCTACAACCAGATCCTGATGCATGAAACAGACCAAGAGAACACCAGCTTCATCATCGATTTAGGATCGTACTACTACGAGTAATGTCATTCAATTTGAAAAATGCAGGGGGGATCGTACCAAAGCCTAGTGAACACTATGTTCAAACACTAGATTAGGAAGACTATGGAAGTTTACATGGATAATATGTTAGTCAAATCCCGAATGGCTGCTAACCATCTCGATAACCTTGCTGAAATGTTCGAAATACTCCGAAAACATGGAACGAAACTTAACCCACTCAAGTGCCACTTCGGACTAGCCTCGGGAAAATTCTTGAGATTTATCGTGAGTGCCCGGGGCATCGAAGCGATTCTAGAACAAATAATGGTGTTACGGGAAGTCCAAGCCCCTAGAAACAAGAGAGAGCTTCAAAGCTTGAATGGAAAGGTTGCAGCACTAAGTCGGTTCATCTCCAAAGCTATAGATAATTGCATACCATTCTTCGACGCAATGAAGAAAGGAAAGAAAAACTTTTTATGAAGCGAAGCTTATCAAACAGTTTCAAGGAATTACTACGGCACATGGAAACTCCCTCGATCTTATCAAAATCGGTAGAGGGAGAAGACATATTCATCTACTTAGCGGTTTCCACGCATGCACTGAGCGCAGCACTAGTGCGGGAAAAAGCGAGAATTCAGCGACTTGTTTACTACATTAGTAAACGATTCACCGAAGCTAAGAAGAATTACCAAAAGTTGGAAAAGCTAGCATATTGCTTTTTGATCGCATCTCTAAAATTAAGACCGTACTTCCAGGCCAATCCAATCAAAGTATTGGCTAACTAGCCCCTGAAGCAAGTTTTGTTCCGGCCAGAAACTTCCGAACGATTGCTCAAGTGGAACATAAGTTGAACCAATACGACATCACATACCATCCGAGGAAGGCAATCAACCAGCAAGCATTGGCCGACTTCATTGCCGAATTTACTATAAGAGATGAGGAGGAGGAAGTTCAGTAAGAAACAGACACACAATGGAAACTCTTCGTCGACGGCACATCAAAGAACTACTATTGGGGAGCGGGGATAGCACTTGAAACCATCGAGGGGCAAGCCATTATCTATGCTTTGCGCCTGGAGTTCCCGGCTACGAATAACAAAGCAGAATACGAAGCACTAATCGCAGGATTGAAGGTTGTGAAGGAACTCAAAATAAATTCTATCCACATATATAGTGACTCCCAGCTGGTCGTATGTCAAGTGA
The DNA here is from genome assembly GCA_030765085.1 of Allium cepa. Lineage (NCBI taxonomy): Eukaryota > Viridiplantae > Streptophyta > Magnoliopsida > Asparagales > Amaryllidaceae > Allium > Allium cepa. Next base: position 342,567,097 of record CM060941.1, on the reverse strand, counting down.
AAGGAGAGTAACAGGAGTGTGGAGAAAATCTCGCCCCGTACCTATTTAAAGTACAAGAGCTGTTGAGTGATATCGAGCACTACACCATAACACACCTCCCACAAGAGTAAAACACCAAGGCAGACTATTTGGCCAAGCTGGAAAGCTCCGAAGATGCCCAATCATTCGGATTTGTTCTGGTTGAAACGCTAACCAACCTAAGCATAGATAAATGGATGTGGATTGGATTCTAGACACTACTGTCGAGCCAAAGACATGGATGACTCCGATAATGGACTATCTACTTGCAAGTACCATACCAACTGACCGAAATCAATGGAAGAAGCACCTCCACAAGGTACCAAGGTTCATGATACAAGATGGGATACTCTATCGAACGGGATTCTCGACCCCTGTTCTTAGGTGTGTGACTAATGATGAAGCACGACAAATCCTGAAGGAAGTACATGAAGGAAAATGCAGAGACCACACTAGGGGGCAGATGCTGGCAAAAAAAGTCCTTCGATACGGATACTTCTGGCCAATAATAAATTGCGATGTCGTAGATCATACAAGAAGATGCGATCGCTGTCAAAGATTCAAAAAAATTAAGAGAACTCCTTCAATGGAACTGACACAATTGGTCACCCCATGGCCATTCACGATATGGGGCATCGATTTGATTGGTGTCCTTCCAATCACTAAAGGAGGAGCCAAATATGTTATACTTGCCGTAGATTATTTCACAAAATGAGCCAAAGTGGAACCGCTGGCCAACATAACCATAAAGAAAGTTATTAACTTCGTCACAAAAAACATCATTTGCGGGTTTGATGTGCCACAAAAAATCATCACTGACAATGGAACCCAATTCGAAAGTGCTGAGTTCAAATACTTCTACAAGCGCTTCCAAATCGAAAAAAGCTTTTCTACAGTGGCTCATTTGCAAGAAAATGGGCAAGTGGAAGCAATAACAAGATCATCAAATCCAGCATCAAGAAGTGATTAACAAAAACAAAAGGAAATTGGGTTGATGAAATTCCACTCGCACTATGGGCATTCAGAACAACACACAAAGAGGCAATTAGCCACACTCTATTCGCATTAACATATGGTTCAGAAGCAATGATTCCTATTGAATTAGAAGTCCCTTCGCAATGAAGGTAAAATTTCAATCAAGCACTAAACGAGCAACTCCTACTCGAATCGCTAGACATGATCGATGAAAAAAGAGAAGCAGAGTTGAGAACGGATGCTTACCAAAAAAGGTTGCATGATACTTCAACTCCAAGGTTCATTGTCAGACCTTCGAAGCTGGGGATCTTATGCTCAAATGAGTTTACCCTGTGCCAAGAGCCTTCAGGCTAAACTAGGACTTTCAAGCTGACAACCATCAACGGTGTCGCAGTTTCAGAGCCTGGAATAGCGAATCGCTCCGTCGTTATTTCATCTAAAAAAATAATTTTACGTGTTTTATATTTCTTCAGCAAAAAATCCATCCTAGAAATGTCGGTGGCATTGTAAATAGGAAAAAAATCAGCCATGTTTTTTTAATAAAGTTTGCTTCTTGAACCAACTAAACCATGTTCATAATAATTACCCGTACAGTCAACGGAAGCAAATCGACTCAAACCGACTCTTGCCCCCTAACAATTAGGATGCTCCAGCACCATTGAGAGGGCTAATAAAAAACTCCTTGTATTGCCCGAAGATAGGCAACACCAAGGAAAATCCAAACTCCTCGTGTTTCCCAAAGATAGGCAACATCGAGGAGCCCCCAAAATAAAAACTCCTAGTGTTGCCCGAAAATCCAAACTCCTTGTGCTGTCCGAAGATAGGAAACATCAAGGATCCTCCAAAATAAAAACTCCTCGTGTTGCCTGAAGATAGGAACACCAAGGAAAATTCACACTCCTCGTGTTGTCCGAAGATAGGCAACATGGAGGAGCCCCTAAAATAAAAACTCCTCGTGTTGCCCAAGGATAGGCAACCACAAGGAGCATTGAAATGACAACTCCCGGTGCTACTCGAAGATAGGCAACCTCAAGGAGCACTGAAATGACAACTCCTCATGATGCCCGAAGATAGGCAATGCCAAGGAGCGATACAAACAACACACATATAGTCAGGAATGGAAAGTGCTGCCCGTGTAAAATTGGTGCTAGAAGGAAGGCGCTCTATAGTAGACAACATAAATGTAACAGCCCGCAAATCCGTACCCCTTGAGTCAACACTATTCTACAACACTCAACTCAAGATGTACAGAAATACGAACCATTTGGGTTAAAGAAGAAGAGGTAGAAGAAGAAAATAGAAAACAACAACAGAATCTAACCATCGCAGCGGAATAAAATATAATATATAATAAATGATCTTTACTCAAATAAAATATATCTGTTTATATATAACATCATCAGAGTACATCAATCACAGCTCAACATCAATATCATACAAATGGATACACAACAACTCAACACAGCGGAATATATATATATATATATATATATATATATATATATATATAAACAAGTATGGGAGTACGTATCGTCATCCTGCTCGTCTTCTGAGCTCCACAGCATCTCCTGTATCCTATAATACTCGGTCTGACCCGAGCATTACAGTTAAATAACACCCGAGTCAGTCTGCATTACCAGCGTGAGAAAATCATATCCAATTGATCATTAAAGTTTCAAAAATCCTTTGGAAACAAAAGCATCTCGTAAGACCACGCCACAAACAAACATGTCGGGTTTTTACCTTACGATAGCTAAAACATTTTTATTAAAGTCCTCTGATATTATAATAGTGTCTATAGAAAGTAAAATAGAATCTAGCTGAAATGCTTGCATCTCATGTTTCAGCAATAGTTGGGCACAATCAAAACCGTATGGGCGCGTAGGGAAAATAGAATCCAACTAATGGCTAGGCACTGGGTTACCACCTGTTATAGTACCTGGTCTAGATCAGCGTACCGAGGAGCCACCCTAACTCCCCTGCAACACAAAACCGGAACCATCCCTTAATGGACAGTCCCGAGCAAGATCACCCCGCGGTTGGGATCAGCAACCGCCCACTAAGCCGAAATAAAGGGACATCTAGACAGGGATGACCTCATCCTCTAGTGGGGGCTACCCACGAAGCCTTGCTGCATAAACCCTGATTTTCAGCCATTCCCATTTGATGAGGCTTGAGGCTAAGCGTTACCTTTTTAGAAAATATCTCTTAGAATGCCCATCGTCCACCTGACGATGTTTCGCAAGCATTCATCCATACAAATCCGTCCCGGGTTCAAACGGAACCGAAGGCACATTCCTACTACATCCATTTTGGAAATATCCTCAGGATTAGTGGCGACTAGTCCTTGCACTTCACTGCTCCATCTTCGAATCCAAAATCGTTTTTCACGAAAACGTACAAACCGGATCGAAGTGGTTTTCGAGAAATAAATCTCGATTCCGGACTCTTCGAAACGATCAACGCATTTGGCCAATATTGATAGTCGGTTATTTAACTATCAATTAATATTCACAAACAACCATCCAACAATAAATAATTTCCCAAATTATTTAATAACTTCAATATATCTTCAAAAGATACATTTTCCATTTTCAAAAACCCTTTGAAAACAGTTTCTAACCATTCTTTCTTTTTCCCAAATAAACTTTCCCAAATATTTTCGATCTCCACTGAAATCACACAAAACTAGATTATTAAAATAATTTAAAACACTTTACTTTGAAATATACTTTAAAACATTCAAGTTAAGATTACTTCAATAATTTGTAAAAATACATACTATATGGATATTTGAAAATAAAGTTACTTAATAAAATATAAAACTAGATTTACACTTTCTAAAACAAAATACTAAGTCACTCTTTAAATAATTATTGCTATAATAGATTAAAAGAAAAGATTAAAAGAAAATACTTACTTTAGAATTTTAAATATTTATAATAATAAATTTTCTAAAACTTGCTTTTTAAAACAACTTAAAAACCTTTAATTATATTTAAAAATTTACTTTGAAAACGTACTTGGTTATCAAGGAAGAATTTCCAACCTCAATCACTTAAATCAATTTTACAAATCGATTTCCAATTTATTTCATTTGAAATAAATTTCTTTACTTACTTAATTCATTTCAAATTTGTTAATTATAGACTTTATTTTTATTATTATTATTTCCCATTTGATTTTAAAACTTTTAACAGAAATATACCAATTTTAGATTTCCCAATTTCTTCTTTATTCTTTTCAAATTTTAAATCTTAAATTTAGAATAAAAGCTTTGTTCTATTAATTAATAACACTGAAGTTTAAAATTTAGCAACTTCCTGTTTATTTCAAATTTCTTTTCCATACTCAAGATTTATTTATTAGAATTTTAAAGTCGCTTTATTTCTTTTCCAATTCATTCTTACATTTATTCAGATTTTCTATAATTATTTCACTTACAAATTCACTTCTTTTATTTTCTTTCCAAAATCCAATTTATATATTTTTGGTAATTCATCATACCCAATTATATCCAATCGAACAATAGCATTCAATATTCCAACATAATTCATCATAGAATATCAAATAACCATAACAGAGGGTATTTAAATGATTGTAAATAAATGTTGAGGGATCCAGTTGGATCCCTCCAACCTGTTTTCCCTGCATCCACAGAAGTTAGCACAACATAATACACCAATTCCAAAATATCATACTATATCACATCAACCAATTCAACCATCCAACAATTATTTAAATTTAATCATTTAAATTTAAATTTAACTGAGTGAGATAACTCACCTTTGCTTTTGTTTTATTTGCAATCCACCACAATATTGCCTTGGTTCTCTCGATTTTTAACCTTGTACAAACCAATTTACGATTTATTAATATTCGAAATATAAATCGAACCCTTAATCACCATTCAATTAAATTTTGAAATAATTTAACTTTTTTATTAAATCTTTCAGTAACAAAAATGGTTTAAGTTGGTCAACTTACACAATTTAATTCCTATAATACGTTATTATAAAATAAATCAGTGAATTATATTTATTTTACTTATGAACTAACATTAGCAAAATACCCTATATAGATTTCAAAGAAAATCTAATTCATATAAGCTTTCAAACACACTTTTTTTAATATTATAATTAAAATTGTACCTTCAAAATCCTATTCCCATATATATTTACACATTACTGTTTACAGATATATACAGGACCTTTTCAAACGTACTTGCTTTGCATCCTTATATACTTTAAACCCTACGTGAACATTAAATTTAAATAGAACTAATTTCAATTTTCCAACCTAGATACATGTATTAGAGTAAAAAGAAACAGATCTATTATTGTTACTTTTTTTTACCTGCGTACATACAAATCCATATATATTAGATTTAATTAAATAAATTTGATCGATACCTTACTGTTTGTTGAAATCGCGAGGCCCAAACTCCACGCATGCAAAAGAGCCTCGCCGTCCATCCTTAGCCACACGATATCATCATGCTCGAAAACTTCGACTGCGCCGACCATCGAATGACCCCTTCCCCTTTCTCGCGATCGAAACCCTAGCTGAAGATTTAACCGAACAACCCTCGTCGACCTTGCAAGCATCGCGATACAAAATTGTAGCGAGCGACCACGTCATGACTGGAAGGAAGCGAGATCGATGTCCAATGGATGCCTGATATCGATCAAATTCGAGAGCCATTTATTTTCTTTCCGCAAATCGATCTGACTTCATTTGAATAGAGAGAAGGCGATTTGAATTTGAAGACTTATTTCGGCCATTTTTTTTCGATTGAAAATACGCTGAAGGAAGGGAAAGAGGCAGAAGGGTATTGCTTCTATGATACACGTCCATTTTCTTCGTATTGACATTTTTAACGGAGTGAACGAATAACGTTGGCGTGAGAGGAACGCTTTGTAGGAAGAAGTTATCAAGCTACAGTGGTTGAAATGAAAAAGAGTCTGATGGAAAATAAAATTAAATTTCAATACAGATCTAAACGCACGTGTAAATCGGACGGCCACACAACAACTCCGATGATTACGAAATTTGAAATCCGGTAATAATTCAATATTACGGACTCAATGGAACTGGTTTCGTTGAATTCCGAGACTGCGCCTCGGAAGGCTATCTTTAAATTCAGTTTAAACGATATTAAATTTCAAAACTTAACAAATCATCCTTAAATTTGATTTCAACACTTCTATTCTCTTCAGTATTATCAATACAAATTTTATAAGCCTTTAAATTATTTTTAATAGGCTTAAAATTCCAGATTTAGCATTTTTACGATCTTCAAATTATTTAATTTTAATAATTTAATTATCAAATGAATAGCGATATTTGAAATTCAAGTTAATAACTAACTTTTAAATATTTAAAATCAATTAAATATTCCAATTTTAAATGCTCAAAAATTCCGGATCGTCACATTCCTCCCCCCCTAAAAGAATTTCGTCCTCGAAATTACTAGTTAGGAAGGATGGTCCAGTACACGTTTACTATTTCCCAAAACCAACAATTTAACATCCTATCAACTATCTTTTTAATAAAAGACACATTAACTTTCTTATTAACTTCCCAAACTTTTCCAAAACCTTCTATAGTTTCCAAATAACTTACTTGTTCAACTATTCAAATTATAATTCAAAACTAAATTTTGAATTATCAAAATTTTCTCAAAATTTTTCTAACTCTCTAAATTTCCGAAATTTTTTCTAACTCTCTAACTATCTTTTTAATAAAAGCAAAGTAGCTCAATCCAAATCCCAATCAAATTCCACACCAAATTTAAATACATACCTTTTGTCGGGCAATTCATATTTATCTTTCTGAAATCAAAATCAATTCTCTTTTTCCTTTATAATACCTGCATATCCTGCTTAGCACTAATATCCAATCACAACATTCCAAAAACATTTTATCGACTTCCTTACCAGATGTCAATATTTATCTAAATATCAACTTAGAATATATTTGCAATATTCAATTTCCAATTAAGAAGTGACCATTCCTTACTTAAGTTAACATAAGCATTTTATATGTTTCTTATATTTATTTTCATCTTACCACTTTAGTTTATATCCATTTCTATCCACATTGATTCTTTCATTTCCATACGAATTCAATTTATCTTTAATTCTAAATATTGAATTTTATTTTCCATTAATAACTAATTCATCTCATTACTTTAAGTTGGTTTCCTTTACTAATTTAGTTTAGTTTCCAATTTGAATTCGTTAGTCGTTAACACAATTTTTCGAAATTTTCTAACTCCCAAAATTTCTGAAATTTTTTGGCAGAGTCTCCTTTGTACGGAGGAGCTTTTGCAATTTGACAAAAGAGATAAATATATATACATCGACCCACCCAGTCAGAAAAATAAAAAACAGTTCATATTTCCTATTTTTATTGCGTAGGCGTACCTTATTTAGCATTTTAAGCAAGCGACTTATTATTTTCAGCAAAAAGCACAACCAAATCCAGCCACACGGCTTCCAGGTACCTGTACTTACTCAATTTAAACATGTAAGTGCCAAATATATGCAGTTTAACTATAGTTCACTTAGTTGCAATGGCTAAAACATATGAATTCTAAAGAAATGCACATCCAACATTTTCCGTAAGCAATTTTTACAACTTTCATACTAATTCAACCGTTTCAATTAACTTATAAACCATTTTCATTCAATTTGAATGGTTTTCAATCCATTCGTATACCACTTCATCAATTTGAATGGTTTAAAACTCAATCGCTTACATTTAATTTATTCTTAAGCAAACTGAACTCATATTTAATTCAATTGCTTTCAAAATCAATTTAAATTGGTTATAAACAACTTAAATTTAACTGAGTGAGATTAACTCACAATCCATATATTCTCATTTTCATTGCATTTCAGATTTGAATCCATTCACTTGCATTTCATTTTATTAATCAAACTAGTTTATTCAAAACCATTAACAACTTAGGTTCATCTTCATTACCTATTAAATTTTATTCACAGTCCACTCAATTATACTTCATTTCTTATCCACATTCATTTAAATCCATTCTATTTTCTTATTGTCTCAAGTTATTTCAATTCCTTAACAATTTTAAATGGTTTACAATTATTTATTCTAGAATTTCATTCCATTAAATATTATCTATATCTCACCGATTTTTAATTCAATTCAAACTTATTTTTACTTGATTTAAAACCAATCCAATATTATTAAACTTAGCTCAAGTTGATTTCCATTCAACTCCTAATCTATTTAGCTTAAGTCAATTTACTTCAATTTATTCAAATTTTATACTTACGCTCATTTTCATTTTACAAGTAAACCCTCTCTCAATTAAATCTCATTTTTAAATCTGCAATTTCATTTAATTGGTTATTATAAAATTTAACTTTCCAGATTCACTCATTCAATTTATTACAAGGTCGTTTCCAATTTACTTCCACTTATTTGGATTTTATTTGCAATTCATACTATTACTATTTTAATCCATTTTCATTTTATTCGATACATTTCAATTATATTAATTTGTTAACACTTCAAGTTAAAGTTTAATTTAAAACTCAAGTTCCGAATCCACTATCCATTTTCAATTTACCGCCAAATTTCATGAACTCACAGTTCAGTTACATTTACTTTACTGACAATTCAAGTCGAATTCAATTCATAACTTGATTTTTATTTCCAAATTTCATCATAAATTCACAATTCAGCTTCTATTAAACAACATTACGTTCCCATTTACACATTTTATTAACTAATTTATTATAAAATTAGTTCTCTCCTATTTATAGTTCAATACTTTATTTTTAATTCCAAATATCACTTCATTAAATTTTCTTAGTTCAATTTATTTTATAATTCAAGTTTTGACTTTCATTTTACTTTTCAATCCATCAAAAAAAATATTTATTTTGGGTTTTCTATCCCACTTTTCAAATTTTATAAGTCACAACTTTTATTTACGCCAATTCCAGGCATTCTAGGCTTGAATATATTCATCTTTTATTTTCAACTCAAGCCTTATGCTTATTTATAATCCAAGCATAATTTATTCCATGTATTTTTAATCTTTTTATATGTTATTCCGTTTTATTTATTTCAATCCAATCCTTAACCAATTTATTTCTTATTCTACTTATTTCTTACCCATTAAAATAAGAATCTGATTTCATTCAATAACTCGCTGAACTTTTACTTCAATTCAATTTTATTTTAACTCAAATTTATTTAATCTCAATTCGATTTCAACTAAATTCGAATCCAACTGGATATTATCTTTAACTTACTCAATTAATTTCAATCCAGTTAAATTTTATTCTCCAATCCAAGTTAATTTCATTTTTAACTTTTCACTTTAAATTTAAATTCCAACATTCAAAGCTTACATTTCCTTCCTGATTTAAAAATCATCTCAGTTTATAAGCTTACAACCCATCTTATCAGGATTTTTAAACTCCCGGCTTTGGTTTCAATTTATTTTGAAGTCTCCAACATCTCAAATCACATTTCTCAAAAAAAATAAACCAATCCTGGCTTTTATTTTCAACAAATTTCCTTTGAAAATTTCAAAAACAACTTGCTTTTCTAAACAAATCAATTTGGTAGCAATTCTTCACTTAGAAATTCGAAAATGAATACTGATGATGCGGCCGTCACCATCAGAATTATTTTCCAATAATCCAAGTGATTTCAATGCTGTATCACTTCCTAAATTCATTCAAAACAAATTCTTTTCAGAAATACCCCCAAGGTAATAATATTATTATTTATCTTCAAAATACTTCGAAAATCTCCGGGATTTAAATTCTCAAATCCTGCTTAAATCAATTTTAACTATAATTCATGTGCATAGTTTATGCTCATACAAATTTCCATTTGATTATATTTAAATCTATAATTTTCATTTATAATTCATATTTATAAATTTCATTTTATAATGAATTTGTTCCCTTAAACTTTGGTCGTATTTTCAATTTCAAGTTAAATTTTCACTCAAAATTGATAATAATTCAATATTATTCTTCTTAACATCTAAACAACCATATATAGATAAATAGTTTAAGAAAAACTTCTCCTTATATCAAAATATATTTTTGGGTAAAATTATTTCATTCACCCACATTTAAAAACGATATCGTGTCGATTGTTCTATTCAAGTGTTTAGAAACCCTTTCGATACAGTTGTCCAGACTGTGCCGATGAAGGTTCATATGCCACTCAATAAATCAATCAACATAATATTAAAACAATTTATATTCATTAACAAATACGCGCTCATATTTATTAATACGCTCAAACTCATTATAGAGTACGACGGACTCTATTTTAAATGAGTAATTCCCACCAGAGCCAAGGTTATCACCAACCTAAGCTCTGATACCAAGTGTAACAGCCCGCAAATCTGTACCCCTTGAGTCAACACTATTCTACAACACTCAACTCAAGATGTACAGAAATACGAACCATTTGGGTTAAAGAAGAGGAGGTAGAAGAAGAAAATAGAAAACAACAACAGACTCTAACCATCGCAGCGGAATAAAATATAATATATAATAAATGATCTTTACTCAAATAAAATATATCTGTTTATATATAACATCATCAGAGTACATCAATCACAGCTCAACATCAATATCATACAAATGGATACTGTTAACCTGCCTTTTTACCAGGCCATGGACATGCGGGATTAACATAACCGGTTGCACGTTCGCCAAGGCTGGTGTACGATGGATCCAGTCGACTGGATGGATGGATGACGCAACGTGCTTGGGAGATGGAAATATGATTGGATAAAGATGAATCAACTATGGTTTGGGTCTAGGAAATATGGTTCGGCATTGGCAATCATTCGGCATTGAAGTACGTCCGACATTCCTTCACTCGGCATCCTCCACTCGGCATTTGTACTTGGCATTGAAGTACGTCCGGCATTCTTTCACTCGGCATCCTCCACTCGGCATTTGTGCACGGCATTGAAGTACGTCCGGCATTCCTTCACTCGGCATCTTCCACTCGGCATTTGAACTCAGCATTAAAGTGCGCTCGGCACACCTCACCCTAGCATCGATCGGCATGCATCACTCAAATGCCTCGTCCGACATTATTCTATCAAACTTTGTTCGGCATGCATCACTCAAATGCCTCGACCGACATTATTCTATCAGACTTCGTTCGGCATTCTTCCTCCAGACGCTTTGTTCGGCATGGAACGGGTCGGCATTGATGGCTCGGCATTACATGGCTCGGCATATGTGGACCGGCCATAAACTCGGTGGGCCTGAATCACGCAAAGGCCCAACAACTCAGGATTTGCCTATAAATACAGCATGTGGGGGTTCAGAAAAGGGATCCTGATTCTCTCTCCTGCTCTCTAACTTTCTATCCCCTAAGGCTAAGGCTAGCCTATCACTTTGTAACTGTAATCGATTGTTACAGCAATAAAAAAGAAATTACTGGAGTGGACGTAGGCCAGAGTTAGCCGAACCACTATAAATTCCGTGTCTTTACCGCTTTCATTTTAATTTCTGTTATTCTTCATATTAAATATCCTCTACATACATCCTACCCGTGAACTGTGATTGTTGTTTGGTACTTTCACTTGGATTTGGGTGTTAGTGACCAATTTTGGCGCTAAAATTTTGGTGCTTTCACTGAGAACTGAACTCAGGATTTTTGGAGTTAGAAACTTGGATTTAAAAGAGCAATGGCTAGACCATCTGTAAGGAAACAAGTAATGGAAAGGAGCAATCAGGAGGGAAGTCAAGAGACTTCCTCTGGAGATGGAGCAGGTGGAGCATCCATTTACATCACTAGAGAGGAAATGGAGGCGATGATGAAAAGACAAGAGGAGATGATGCAGACTCTTCTCAGACAATTTGCACAAACATAAAATGCAGGAGCTCAGATCCGTGGAGCTGGATCAGAAGCACTCAACCAGCAAGCAGATGGAATAGCTCGGCAGGGGGCAACCCCCAATCAGCAAACAGCTATCAATCCAGATGGATCTAGACTTGGGGGCATACCACCAGGAAATGTTGGACCAACCCATGGAGGGATACCAGACGATGTTGTGCAACCTGACACCAACAGGAGTGCAGGAGTGAGAGATGAGGAGTATGTGCCAGAATTCCCTCATAAACTCGAGGGGCAGACCAGAGGCGATGGACAAGAATTACATCTTGGGGGCAACGACAGACTAGCGGAGATGGTTAGACGGGCTATGAGAGGTGGATTGGTAAATAGAGACTTGGAGGATGTAAATAGGAGTCCCTTTACTCCTACTATCAGGCAAGCTAGGAACCCACCCGAATTTAAGCTACCAAATTTGGAAATGTATAATGGGAAGGCGGATCCAACGGTTCATCTGACGAAATACATAAGGCATATGGAGGTACTGGGGGCATCGGATGAGGTCATGGCTCGATGCTTCCCATTGTATTTGACAGATATCGTAGCTATGTGGTTTAGACAGCTGGAGAATGGTTCTATCGGCACATGGACGGAGCTAATTGAGAGGTTTATAAGATAGTTTCGGGTCCACATAGTTAGACCCAAGAACGTGATGACTCTGACATCTATGAAACAATGGAAAGGGGAATCGTTCAGGGACTTCTTAACCAGATTCAACGCAGCGGTAGCCTCAGTGGATCGACCCGATCCGTCAATGGTTTTGATGGCAGCCATCTCGGGAATCGCGGATAACTCGGATTTCAAAATATCATTGGAACGGGACCCACCGAGGGATCTCGGGGAGTTCTATCATGAGGCGGAAAGGTTCTTGAGACAGGAGGATGCGCAGGCTGAGAGAGTAGGGAGAGAGGCTGAAGCTTATGCAGTGAGGGGTGGAGATCCATCCAGGGAGGATCTAAGTAAAGATGATAAAGGAAAAAGGAAAACGAATGGAAATGGTGGCACTTCGAAGAAACCTCGGAGGGAGTCAAAGTTTTCTTCTTACACAGATTTAACTGAGACTCTAGAAAGGATTTACTTGGACACTCGAGGGCGGCTCCAATACCGGAAGCCAGCAAAGAGAGAGCCTTCAGAATACGAACGGACATCGGGAAAGCATTGCCCATTCCATGAGCTGGATGGGCACAACACAAACGACTGTAGGCATTTGAGGGATATCATTGAGGAGCATGTAAGGAATGGTCACCTACAGCAATATGTCAGGAACCGAACTACGGCAGGGGAGCAAGAGCAGCCACCACCTACCTCTAGCAATGGCGGCATTGGGTCTGGTCAACGCCGGTTTACTATCAACTAAACAGGTTCATGGTTTTGAATAAGTAATAGAACTCAAAGTAATACGGCTAGGTCACTTACACACGTACGGGATTGAGGACGGTTCCTAGGCGTGCTCTGAGATAACTGAAAACCGTACTACTTGAGTCTATGAAATTCTGCTTTCTTTCTAGTTTTCTGCAAACTTTGGTTCTCTCTTTCGTATTTCGGACATTTACTTTTCTTTGGTATGGTTTTGGAGTTTGGATTGAACTCCCGATTTGGTTGGTTTTTTCTTGGTTTCCCATTGTGGTTTGGATGTTTGATTTTTGATACGGATTTCTAGTTTTATATTTGGTTTTGGATCAATGTAATAAACAGTTCAGGTTTTATAATTACTGCCCCGACCGGAGAGACGGGGCAATGGTCACGAGTTACGAGTCCCTTCGCCGGAGAGCGAAGAAATGGACTCGGGGAGAATATAAAAAGTCCTTGACCGGAGAGTCGAGGCCGGAGAATATAAAAAGTCCTTGACCGGAGAGTCGAGGCCGGAGAATATAAAAAGTCCTTGACCGGAGAGTCGGGGCCGGAGAACATAAAAAGTCCTTGACCGGAGAGTCGGGGCCGGAGAATATAAAAAGTCCTTGACCGGAGATTCGAGGCCGGAGAATATAAAAAGTCCTTGACCGGAGAGTCGAGGCCGGAGAATATAAAAAGTCCTTGACCGGAGAGTCGAGGCCGGAGAACATAAAAAGTGCTTGACCGGAGAGTCGAGGCCGGAGAACATACAAGCCCGTGATGGAAAAGTCAAGGCTGGAACAGGATAACACGACCCGGCGAGGTCTACAAAATCAAGATTAAGCCCGGAGAGGTCGTGGATTTGATGATATGGTTACAAAAAGGATGTGGACTTTGGATATCAGATTTGAGGCTATTCAAAACACACCTTCCAATAGCAAGGCATGTTTTAGGGGGCAAGTGTTAACCCGCCTTTTTACCAGGCCATGGACATGCGGGATTAACATAACCGGTTGCACGTTCGCTACGGCTGGTGTACGATGGATCCAGTCGACTGGATGGATGGATGATGCAACGTGCTTGGGAGATGGAAATATGATTGGATAAAGATGAATCAACTATGGTTTGGGTCTAGGAAATATGGTTCGGCATTGGCAATCATTCGGCATTGAAGTACGTCCGGCATTCCTTCACTGGGCATCCTCCACTCGGCATTTGTACTCGGCATTGAAGTACGTCTGACATTCTTTCACTCCGCATCCTCCACTCGGCATTTGTACTCGGCATTGAAGTACGTCCGGCATTCCTTCACTCGGCATCTTCCACTCGGCATTTGAACTCAGCATTAAAGTGCGCTCGACACACCTCACCCCAGCATCGATCGGCATGCATCACTCAAATGCCTCGTCCGACATTATTCTATCAAACTTTGTTCGGCATGCATCACTCAAATGCCTCGACCGACATTATTCTATCAGACTTCGTTCGGCATTCTTCCTCCAGACGCTTCGTTCGGCATGGAACGGGTCGGCATTGATGGCTCGGCATTACATGGCTCGGCATATGTGGACCGGCCATAAACTCGGTGGGCCTGAATCACGCAAAGGCCCAACAACTCAGGATTTGCCTATAAATACAGCATGTGGGGGTTCAGAAAAGGGATCCTGATTCTCTCTCTTGCTCTCTAACTTTCTATCCCCTAAGGCTAAGGCTAGCCTATCACTTTGTAACTGTAATCGATTGTTACAGCAATAAAAAAGAAATTACTGGAGTGGACGTAGGCCAGAGTTAGCCGAACCACTATAAATTCCGTGTCTTTACCGCTTTCATTTTAATTTCTGTTATTCTTCATATTAAATATCCTCTACATACATTCTACCCGTGAACTGTGATTGTTGTTTGGTACTTTCACTTGGATTTGGGTGTTAGTGACCAATTTTGGCGCTAACAGATACACAACAACTCAACACAGCGGAATATATATATAAACAAGTACGGGAGTACGTATCGTCATCCTGCTCGTCTCCTGAGCTCCACAGCATCTCCTGTATCCTATAATACTCCGTCTGACCCAAGCATTCAGTTAAATAACACCCGAGTCAGTCTGGATTACCAGCGTGAGAAAATCACGCCCAATTGATTATTAAAGTTTCAAAAATCCTTTGGAAACAAAAGCATCTCATAAGACCACGCCACAAATAAACATGCCGGGTTTTTACCTTACGATAGCTAAAACATTTTTATTAAAGTCCTCTGATATTATAATAGTGTCTATAGAAAGTAAAATAGAATCTAGCTGAAATGCTTGCATCTCACGTTTCAGCAATAGTTGGGCACAATCAAAACCGTACGGACGCGTAGGGAAAATAGATTCCAACTAATGACTAGGCACTGGGGTACCACCTGTCACAGTACGGGGTCAAGATCAGCGTACCGAGGAGCCACCCTAACTCCCCTGCAACACAAGACCGGAACCATCCCTTACTGGACAGTCCCGAGCAAGATCACCCCGCGGTTGGGATCAGCAACCGCCCACTAAGCCGAAATAAAGGGACATCTAGACAGGGATGACCTCACCCTCTAGTGGGGGCTACCCACGAAGCCTTGCTGCATAACCCCTGATTTTCAGCCATTCCCATTTGATGAGGCTTGAGGCTAAGCATTACCTTTTTAGAAAATATCTCTTAGAATGCCCATCGTCCACCTGACGATGTTTCGCAAGCATTCATCCATACAAGTCCGTCCCGGGTTCGAATGGAACCGAAGGCACTATTCCTACTACATCCATTTTGGAAATATCCTCAGGATTAGTAGCGACTAGTCCTTGCACTTCACTGCTCCATCTTCGAATCCAAAATCGTTTTTCACGAAAACATACAAACCGAATCGAAGTGGTTTTCGAGAAATAAATATCGATTCCGGACTCTTCGAAGCGATCAATGCATTTGGCCAATATTGATAGTCGGTTATTTAACTATCAATTAATATTCACAAACAACCATCCAACAATAAATAATTTCCCAAATTATTTAATAACTTCAATATATCTTCAAAAGATACATTTTCCATTTTCAAAAACCCTTTGAAAACAGTTTCTAACCATTCTTTCTTTTTCCCAAATAAACTTTCCCAAATATTTTCGATCTCCACTGAAATCACCAAGCACAAAACTAGATTATTAAAATAATTTAAAACACTTTACTTTGAAATATACTTTAAAACATTCAAGTTAAGATTACTTCAATAATTTGTAAAAATACATACTATATGGATATTTGAAAATAAAGTTACTTAATAAAATATAAAACTAGATTTACACTTTCTAAAACAAAATACTAAGTCACTCTTTAAATAATTATTGCTATAATAGATTAAAAGAAAATATTAAAAGAAAATACTTACTTTAGAATTTTAAATATTTAGAATAATAAATTTTCTAAAACTTGCTTTTCAAAACAACTTAAAAACCTTTAATTATATTTAAAAATTTACTTTGAAAACGTACTTGGTTATCCAGGAAGAATTTCCAACCTCAATCATTTAAATCAATTTTTCAAATCGATTTTCAATTTATTTCATTTGAAATAAATTTCTTTACTTACTTAATTCATTTCAAATTTGTTAATTATAGACTTTATTTTTATTATTATTATTTCCCATTTGATTTTAAAACTTTTAACAGAAATATACCAATTTTAGATTTCCCAATTTCTTCTTTATTCTTTTCAAATTTTAAATCTTAAATTTAGAATAAAAGCTTTGTTCTATTAATTAATAACACTGAAGTTTAAAATTCAGTAACTTCCTGTTTATTCCAAATTTCCTTTCCATACTCAAGATTTATTTATTAGAATTTTAAAGTCATTTATTTCTTTTCCAATTCATTCTTACATTTATTCAGATTTTCTATAATTATTTCACTTACAAATTCACTTCTTTTATTTTCTTTCCAAAATCCAATTTATATATTTTGGTAATTCATCATACCCAATTATATCCAATCGAACAATAGCATTCAATATTCCAACATAATTCATCATAGAATATCAAATAATCATAACAGAGGGTATTTAAATGATTGTAAATAAATGTTGAGGGATCCAGTTGGATCCCTCCAACCTGTTTTCCCTGCATCCACAGAAGTTAGCACAACATAATACACCAATTCCAAAATATTATACTATATCACATCAACCAACCATCTAACAATTATTTAAATTTAATCATTTAAATTTAAATTTAACTGAGTGAGATAACTCACCTTTGCTTTTGTTTTATTTGCAATCCACCACAATATTGCCTTGGTTCTCTCGATTTTTAACCTTGTACAAACCAATTTACGATTTATTAATATTCGAAATATAAATCGAACCCTTAATCACCATTCAATTAAATTTTGAAATAATTTAATTTTTTTTATTAAATCTTTCAGTAAAAAAAATGGTTTAAGTTGGTCAACTTACACAATTTAATTCCTATAATACGTTATTATAAAATAAATCAGTGAAATTATATTTATTTTACTTATGAACTAACATTAGCAAAATACCCTATATAGATTTCAAAGAAAATCTAATTCATATAAGCTTTCAAACACACTTTTTTTTTAATATTATAATTTAAATTGTACCTTCAAAATCCTATTCCCATATATATTTACACATTACTTTTTACAGAAATATACAGGACCTTTTCAAACGTACTTGCTTTGCATCCTTCTATACTTTAAACCCTACATGAACATTAAATTTAAATAGAACTAATTTCAATTTTCCAACCTAGATACATGTATTACAGTAAAAAGAAACAGATCTATTATTGTTACTTTTTTTTACCTGCGTACATACAAATCCATATATAGTAGATTTAATTAAATAAATTTGATCGATACCTTACTGTTTGTTGAAATCGCGAGGCCCAAACTCCACGCATGCAAAAGAGCCTCGCCATCCATCCTTAGCCACACGATATCATCATGCTCGAAAACTTCGACTGCGCCGACCATCGAATGACCCCTTCCCCCTTCTCGCGATCGAAACCCTAGCTGAAGATTTAACCGAACAACCCTCGTCGACCTTGCAAGCATCGCGATACAAAATTGTAGCGAGCGACCACGTCATGACTGGAAGGAAGCGAGATCGATGTCCAATGGATGCCTGATATCGATCAAATTCGAGAGCTATTTATTTACTTTCCGCAAATCGATCTGACTTCATTTGAATAGTGAGAAGGCGATTTGAATTTGAAGACTTATTTCGGCCATTTTTTTTTCCGATTGAAAATACGCTGAAGGAAGGGAAAGAGGCAGAAGGGTATTGCTTCTATGATACACGTCCATTTTCTTCGTATTGACATATTTAACGGAGTGAACGAATAATGTTGGCGTGAGAGGAACGCTTTATAGGAAGAAGTTATCAAGCTACAGTGGTTGAAATGAAAAAGAGTCTGATGGAAAATAAAATTAAATTTCAATATAGATTTGAACGCACGTGTAAATCAGACGGCCACACAACAACTCTGATGATTACGAAATTTGAAATCCGGTAATAATTCAATATTACGGACTCAATGGAACTGGTTTCGTTGAATTCCGAGACTGCGCCTCGGAAGGCTATCTTTAACTTCAATTTAAACGATATTAAATTTCAAAACTTAACAAATCATCCTTAAATTTGATTTCAACACTTCTATTCTCTTCAGTATTATCAATACAAATTTTATAAGCCTTCAAATTATTTTTAATAGGCTTAAAATTCCAGATTTAGCATTTTTACGATCTTCAAATTATTTAATTTTAATAATTTAATTATCAAATAAATAGCGATATTTGAAATTCAAGTTAATAACTAACTTTTAAATATTTAAAATCAATTAAATATTCCAATTTTAAATGCTCAAAAATTCCGGATCGTCACAATAAATCCATGCACAAATTGCATATTCACCCAAGTATTGAAAAATTGCAAACAAAAAATGAGACCGCTTGATAAAATCACAATATTTCGAAAAATTAGAATCAAGTTGTAACTTAGTCCAATTTTCAATAAAGATTATTTAGACCCTAAGTTATCAGCTATTTGAAAGTTGGTTGAAGTGGACAGCCCTATGAACGAGGGGCATACACCTGTACTAAGATAGAACCAAACAAATACCACAAGTTCACAGGCTCTGTCACTCCAAACCTCAAGTTCACAAATTCAACTTTTCAACTTCCAAACAAATATTCCAAACAACAACTTTCTATGTTTTAGAAAATTTTCTCAGGTTTTTTGAATTTCAAAACTCTAAGTTCCATCACTTCAAATGAAGGACTTTGGCTATAATCATAGAATTAGCAAAGTATGAAATGAAATAAGCACAAGTACATGGAGCATATATAAATAGATAAATAAAAATAAAGTCAAAATATCATTGTATGCTTGTGACTTTTCTATACGTAGGATCGAAATGTAGGGGCCTTACCCAACAGCGGCCAACAAAGAAAAAATGCAGGCTCTACAATCAGGACACAAAGTGTAGACTATGCACTTGAACAAAAAACTTAAAAGGAAAAACAAGCCAATCTTCTTACGCGTTGTTGGCCAAAATCAAGTCCATCCTCACGACAGCCACTCAGTGCTTCCTGCCACCGCTTCCCTTCCCACCTCTGGTTTGCAACTTCTGCTTCTTTTCGAAAGAGGTGTCACTGCCAGTAATGTCAACACGCACTTTAGTGGCAATCTCCCCTTCCTCCTCCGAATGTTTTTCAGAAGAGCGTCCCTTTCTATTGCGTTTTCATGACTTCTGGGATCTCTTCAAAGCTTTGATTGCCTCCACCAGCAACCGAATCATGTTGAGTCTTCTACGGCCACTCTGTCTGCATCTCCTGCTCTTTAGCCTTAGCAGCAGTGTATCACCTTCAAGAGATGCAGAAGGGTCATCCAAGCCGTGGAGCACCGCAATATTCTTAACCTCTGGCCTTGGCTTTGAGCTAAATGTGGATGTGGGAACTCGAGCAGGAAGGATACATTCTTAGAGGAAGTGAAGATGGTAGCATGCATAAGCTCTGAAGTAGTTGGCGTGTCAATGGGAAGAGTGGATGGACCTATAAGATCAAAAAGGAAAGCATTAAACTCTTCTTACTCCTGTGGTGTAAGATGAAGGTTCCCAAAGTCGGGAGAAGCATGGCCGTTACATGCACCAGAGGAAGGATCACGAATGGCAACCTCAAACTCATCGCCTTCACCTTCTTTGGAGGACCCCACCACATGAGGAACAACATCGAGCCCCGAGCTTGTTGGCTAGTCGCGGAGTTGCTTTGATGGTTCACCCCTGCCGGAGGAAGAAGGCCTGGTAAACACGTCAGTAGCAAACGTCAAGGCAGCATCAACAGCCTTCTTCTCTCGTTCAACCCGAAGGATCTCATGGCCCTCAAGTAATGCCTTCTTGGACTCCCCATTGAGATAAGCATCCTGCAAATCATGAACTGTGTAACGTCACCGCTCTCAACAAAGTGAAAGAAGACGTCCTCCTAAACAAGGACAAGAGTATGCGGGTACTTCGGGCCGAGGTAGCTAAGGCTTCCTTAATACAACAGGTAGTTCACATAAAAGTTCAGAATTGTTGCATCCAGTTTCTCCATTTTTCGATCAAAAGCGTGTTGCAGTTCCAAATAATCTGCCATCACCACAGCCTTCTCAATCTCAACAATAGTTTTATCAATATTGAGTTGGGAAACTTGAGCCTGCAACTTGCGATGGTCTCGGCTTGATCAGAGATCATTTTGTTGTGCCCCTCAATAACTAAATCATAGTCTACGATTGTCTTCCGTTGGGATTCAATGTTAGCATTGCAAGCGATCACTTCCTCTTTCAATTTTGCCTCCTCCGCGTGTGTCTTTTTAATTTCATCTCTCCAGACGATCTTGACCATCTCATGCGCCTCTTTTAGCTCCTTCATCAGGCTAGCAGATCTCTTACTGTCCCAGAGCGCTATTTCTTTCTTCTCCTCTAACTATTTAATCTTGGCATCCTGATCAGCCAACACCCTTTCAAAATTAACTTTCTCATTTTCAAAGGAGAGGATCTCTTGATAATTATTCATATTCGTGTCCGCTAGCTGCTCGTAGAGCTTATTTCATTTCTCAGCCCGCTCGAGGTCACTTTGGATAACTTGGAGATGCGGCACATAGGAATCTGTACGAACGGGATGAATGTCCATGTCAAACTTAACTCCTCTTAGGAACCAGCCCGAAAGGTCTTCCTAAAGCTTAGGAGGGCCCGAAGGAAGAGTGTAGACCGGCTACCGGTAGGGATGAGATGCGCCTGGGGCAGCGGTAACAATAGAGGAAGATGGAACATGTAATGGAGACAGAATCGGAGCAAAAGAAGTAGGAACCTCTTGACCCATGGAAGTATGCTTCGAAGCGGGCTCGAAAGGATGAGAGCGGTAGTCAAACTTTGATTTCATCAATGGCTCATTTCTTTCCTTATGAGACCGTCTTTTCTCATATCCGCCTCTGTGCGAATGAGCCTTATCTCTCTCCTCTTGGCAGTGAGTGTCGGCCTTGAGCTCTTTCCTCCGCTTATACCCGTCTTCCATTTCTCGGACTTGGTGGCGGCTAAAAGAGCACTTTGGGTACTGCTGCGAGTTGGTATAATCTTCGAAGTCGTCGCACAAGCCTCGCCCTCTTATCATAATTAGAATAATATGTACATGAAAGATTTCAGAAACACAACATTAATTAGGCAAATATATAAGGGAATGAAAGACTAGAAATAAGTGTAATCCTACTGTGATGTGTCATGCATTTCGCATATGGGCCTAAAGCGTTGTCACAAACTGGAGTGAACAGCTATCCAAGGAGGGACTGGGCTGACTTTGGTTGTTATAAGCAAAGTTGGGCTAATTGGTGGAGCAATATAGCCTAAACAAGACGACGTCGTGTCGAATTTGAAATTCCCTTTCATAAATGCATAGAAGTCGAAGAATACATCACTAAAATCTCCAATGCCCGCACCGGCATTCTTGCTTGGGGAATCTTATCGTCTGCTAGTTTTCGGGTGTTGCCCTTATCACTTGTGTCAGAAAGGGGCAAATTTGGAAGGACGGGACTCATTTCTGAAGTCTCTTTGCTAGACTCTGAGTCATCGCCCTCAGATTCTAACGAAAAGTAATCACTATCAATAGTTTTACTGCTGCTATTTTCAAACTCCCCCTCCTCTTCCTCAGAATCCACCGTGGCTTTTCCTTCTCTACACACGGGATCTTCTTCCATTTCCTCCTAGATTGGAGACATTCTGGAAGAACCATTTAGGCCAGCCATAGTGATTTCTTCCTCCTCATGGGCTTCATCGTGTGGTCTTTCGGACGGGCTAACTATCTTATGACCTTCATTAGAATCGTGTAAAGAAGAAGAGAGTCTTGCTCGAACTCTGGCTCAGCCAGGAGAAGGAACTTCACTATAAGCAACAGACCTGTCTGGAGCCAACAGTCCATAGTGGCACAAGTTCTCATCGGTTTGTAAGACTCTAACGCACCACTCCTCGGCATTGATAGCCTTTAAAGTTTGGCAAATCACATTAAGAGCTGCATCTTTGTTCAGCCTTGAAATAACTGCAAAGGACACACGATCGGTTAGAAACCCTATTACAGTACTTCAAAGTCCAACAAAAGGAAGATAAAAGCTTACCGTCTAATGTCCATCGATGAATGAACCCCTCGGGGAATCTAACAAAGAAGTACCATGTTTTAATCTATGATAGATTGCTTTGCAATCGCAAGATGATCTTCCGGTTCCGCTAGGCTTCGATTAAGATCAGAGAGGGGTAGTCATCTCTCCTCTTAAATGCCAGAAAATACCACAACTCATCAAAATTTGGGGCATGGTCGAACGTTCACATAAAAAGGACATGAAAGAAAGTAAGGATAGGGTAACCATTTGGAATATGAGCAGACACAAATATCTATGGCAAGCGGTGTACCCCAAGTGAGGAATATGAGCAAACTCGTCATTCGCAACCAGATGCACGTCTTCTTTGAGAATTCCATGCTATGTACATATATTGTGAAGAGCCTCTGTAGAAATCCCTGATGATTATCTCTTAGGAGGATTAAGCAGGACTCAAAAGTTAGGAGGCGTGTGGTCCACGATGGGCTCAACCGAAACTAATTGATCGTACTAGGCCTGTGAAGTAGATGACGATTCAGCTTCGGAGGTTGTCAGGCTTTGCCCGCTTGACTTACGACTTGTAGAAGGCTGCTTCATTCTACATAATAGAATTCACGTCCGAAAATGGTCAGTAAGTCTATCCTAAATTAATAAGTTCCTTCAATCACACTTGAATTCCGAATAAACGTTAACTTGTAATCGACACATCAAACTTCAAGAGCGAACTGGGACAAGTATGCAAGTCTGATGCGCTGTCTATATGGGGTAAACTTGGTGCTTGATGCATTGCAAACACCCTATCTTGTGTAGATAGTTCGCTTACTGTAGAAAAGAGAAGGACTTCCCGTGTCAGTTCGTATTTCTTTTTTTGTTTACTTCTTGTACACTTACCCGTTATCGATCAATGCTCGATAATAGACCCATTGTCCAAAGTGATATGGAAAAATCTTCTCATTATAGGAGCATAGAGTGCGAAATAACCAAATAGGATAAGCTTAAGTTCTCCGGAAGAATCAGGATAAACAAGTAATATGTCATGCAGTAACATCTACGAAACTGGATACAATTCGATTCTGGTTTAACGAACGAAGATAGCAAAATGCATCAAGTGTTCGATCACAGCCCAAATGTCATTTTTGAAAGAAACTCAAAACCTGATTGGCTATCTTAATCCATCAAACCATAATCAACTCAAGCTCCTTATAATCAACGTAGCAAATGAATACTCATCGACAAATCATTGCATAAAGTCAACAAACCATCCAGGCAAAACCCATTTCGAGTTGATTTCTAAGGCACTGAGAGAATTAGGGGTTGAATTTAACACACTTTGAATGGACCATTGGCGACTCAAGAAGGTAGTGAGCTAATACTAGGTCGGCTACAATCCAACGGCAAGCTAGAGCTTGATTGCATCGAGCTAGGTCTTAGGTAGCGTTTCACAAAAAAGGCTTAAAGCAATCAATGGAAAATGGACTCGAATGAAGTAATGGATCAGGTCGAGTAAATGAGCAGGTCACCAAGAGTTAAATCATTGGAGAGTTGAATTGCTGGAGGATGGATCGTGTGAAGATGCAAAGTAGGCTTGATTCAAGTAGAGAGGCTATGGTCAGTTCGAGTATAAGTAGGAAAACTGAAGAGCCAAAAATTTTGCTAAGTAATAAGGTCTCCAGTGACCCGACCCACCATGGGTCGCCAGCAACCCGACCTAACACTATAAAAAAAATGAAGACACGATGATGATAAAGAATGCGTATATACATCTAAAGAAGAAGAAGAAAGAAAGCTACATCTATTCTTCTCAAGCTCGATCGATTGCAACTATTCATCAATCCAAGGCATGCCGGGAAGCTATGAGCGGAAATGTGATATATTATGACAAGTAATAGCAGTTAGAACCAAAGAAAGGCGACCAATGATGTTGGGCTAGCATATTCGTAAAGCTCTAATGCAATCACTTGGAAATCAACAAATGGGTATTGAAAACGATAACTTCTAGAGCATGCCTTGTTTACAATGAAGACGTACTCTAGGGGAAAATGTTATCTGGGTTTTTAACCTAATAGAAACTGATAGAAAACTGAACAATCTTGTATGGATAGGATGGTTCAGGATCTAACCAGAAAATCTAAGACAAGGGATCGACAAGGGCCAATCTATACGACCAAGGCAACGACTGGAATCAATGAAGTCGAGGAATCAGTATTCCTTTAGTCCAATCAGTAGCTGAATGTAAACAGCCAGTGACCTGCCTCAAAATGTAACAACAACGATAAAAGGCTATAGGAACATCTTCAGTTCCAGACTCCAGAAAAATCCTAGGTGCACAGCACAACGACGACTCATGCCTCTGCTCCAAACCATCAATCAAACAAGATATGGAACACTATTAAGAAGAGACAAGATTTGGTCCGCAAAACAAACCAAGTCTATGGGTTGCCAGCGACCCATGGTCTTGGCTCGTTTTGCGAGCCAAAACTCCTCCATGTCGCCTGCAACCTACCTGATAGCTAATGATGCCAAGCCTGGGTTGCAAACTCTCTAACCTCTATAAATAGCATGCCACCTGTGACATAAAAGGGATCTTCTATGGACTGATTGCTGGAGCTCTGCTGGAATAGTTCTTCACTCTCTGCCTCCCTCATAACAATCTCCAAAGGAATACACTAGGATTCTTCAATGGATTTCAATTCTGGAGATTCAATCTAGCTAGGAGACAAACAAAGCCTTGTAATCATACATCTCTTGTAACAAAATCAGTCAGTAATAAAACTATAAAGTGGGCGTAGACTTCCTTAACAGTCGAACCACTATAAAAATTCTTTGTCTACTTTCTTTTATTGTTCTCTATTTATATGTGTGATATGTGATATTGCTCTGTCAGAACAGGGGTGGTGCTTTCAAACTCTAACTAGGGTGTTGATCCATTTTTTGAGTCAATAGAAAAAGAATGCACTAACTCTACTACATCCATTTTGGGATCACCCTCAGGATTAGTAGTAGTAGCCCTTGCACTTCAAAGAGCGCCATCTTCAATCATCAAGATGTCTTCCACTCGAACATAAATGTTGGTTTAGAGTGATTTTTGAATATATAAATCCGATTTCGATCTCTCTGTACAACAATCGATAATTTTGCAATTGAATCATTCCTGGTTCTTTTGAAAGTAAGTATTCAAGGCCTTATCGAGGAACTCGAATTTACATTCATACTTCCTAAGTCAAATTGGGTCAAACTTGATAGTCGGTTATTTAAATATCAATAAACAAACATCCAACGTTGTTTAATTTGCCCATGGGATCCACTAAGCCTTTACCAATTCTCTTTAATTAAAAAGATACTTTACAAAACTTGATCAAAAGATATTTTCAAACACTATTTCTGAACCCCTAACATTCACTTTGAACTTGGAAATAATTCAAATTATTTACCAAATATTTTGGAACCCTCTTCAAAATTCCATACTAAATGGCCAACAATTCTCTTTTAAAAACTTCACCTACAATTAAATCCATTTACTTCACATTCCAACCCTTTTATAAATTTCCAAACTAGATTTAAACTTCCTTTGAAATCTCTAAAATGATTTTTAAATCTCTTTCTAATTTAAAACTCTTTATAAAACTTCTTTATAAATCCTTTATAAATATTGTGTACAAATTATCTTTTGTAAACACTTTAAGTAAACCTTCAATAAAATCCCTATATAAATAAGTTATTACTTATAAATGACTTTACAACATAATATCAAAACTTGGAAATCATTTATAAACTTTAAACTCTAAAATTTATTTAAGAATTGAAGTTAATTCAAAAACATACTTTATGAATTCAAAAGCACACTTTATAAATTCCGAAGGAGTCTTAGTAATTCCCATGGTACTAATTTAAGTTACCATTCACTTAACAGCTATTAACTTAAGAAACAAGTATTTAATACAACTCATATCCAAATCAGGGAATAACATGTCAATATCAATATGAAGTAACTATCGTATGCATGTCCAAATAACATAATAGCAGGAGGGTGATTTGTCATGCTAAATAGATGTCCAAACAGAATCATTGCATATAATAGAATGGAGATTTATTCTACTAACATATGCCCACACAATCAACAATCAATTTATAATAGAATCGGAACGTATTTAGTTATTCTATATCCACAACAATCAAACACTTACCCTATAGCGGAACAGTGATTTATTCTACTATTAGATATCCAAACAATATAATCGATCGACAATATAACTCATTTATAGTTATTTATCTACTTCATGGTATCGACACTTTAATTTTTCTATTCAAAACTGTCCTTGGAATAGAAATTCCTTTTAAACAATTTGATTCTTAGAAAACCAGGGTTTAAAACTTAAAAATCCCTTTTAAAATAATTAAAGTCAAGTTAAACTCTTTATTAAAACATAATTAAATTTAATTAAATCTTAATTTAACTTAATTAATAATTAAGAAATAATTAAACCTTTAAAAATTTAATTAACTCCTAATTAACTATTAATTACACCTAAATTAATAATTTATTTATTAACCTTCATTAATAGTTAAATATTTATTAATCTTAATAAGTTAATAAAATAATAATAGTAAATTAATTTTTAATTAAAACTTTAATAATAAATTAAACCTTAATTAGTTAGAAGTTAATTAATAATTAAACTACAATTAAATAAACATTTGCTTAAAATTAATCCTTAATTAAGTAATAATTTATTAAATAATTAACCTTTAATTAAATAATTTAAACTATAATTAAATAGTAATTAACGTAATTAAAATTAATTTAATAAAATTAATTACTCTATTTAACCTAAGTAAGTCATTAATTAAAACTACTTAATTAATAAATGATTAACTTAATTATATTAATTAATACTGATTATTTAACCTGATTACTTAATTAATTAATAAATAATTATTCTTATTAACCAATTAATATTGATTAATAAAGCTTCTTAATTAAGTTAAAAATAACTTAGGTATCGCTAACTTATTTTTAAAAAGATTTCCAAAACATTTTAAAAGAAAACTTAGAACTTGAAATTTTGAAAATTCCAAACTGCATCCATAGCGACTATCGCTGTGGGTGCAGTAACCTAGGATTCATTTCTAAGTTATTATCCAAAAACTCAAAATTTTCACTCTTATTTACTAAAGGAAGAAATTTTATAACTTTTGTAAAGTTTGAAAACAAATTTAAGAAACATAAATCAAATCTTTACTAAAACAACAAGTAAATGATTTGATTAAAGAACGTATGTCAAGGCCACTTCACTTTAAAGATACTATCTTCTATATTCAAAAAATCACATGTCCAAAGTCACAAACACTCGACTCAAAAACATAAAAAAATCCCAGCCTATACCGATCATCATTTAAACATATCCATTTGAGTGCTAATGCTAATCTTACATTTAGCACTCATCAACATATTTCAAACATACCAAGATCCAATCATATGTGACATTCATAGAGCTTTAAAATCAATATAACATATAAGACAAAGTTCTTTCCATATAAATTAGGAATTTAATCACCTTAAAGCTCGACAAAATTCCACTTGAACCCTAGAAACTGAGCTCGAAAATAGGTTAGTCTCCCATGAATTTTTGGACCCCTTACTCTTCGATTTTTAAAAAGTGATCAAAAGAAAAGTGTTTCATTATTATTTCTTCTATCATTTTATTACTCAAAAAGGTTAAGTTTTGGGGAAGTTATGGACAAAATATTAAGGGGTATTTTCGGACATCAAAATCTAGGTTCAAAAACACTTGCAAAAAAATGAATTTTTGGAGCTTCTAACTCGAAAGCGAAAAACATGGTATACTACAAAGTTGTAGCCACTGGAAATAAACATGGTTTGAAGAAAAAAATTCTTAATTTTGGGGAGTATATAATAAGTTATGGGGGAATGCAATCAGAGTAAAAATAGAGGAATTTGAATGGAAAAAAAGGAGTCTGAAACTAAGTTTAAAACTTGAAAATGTTAAAGGAAGCCATTAAAGAGTTTTGAAGCCTTAGGAAAAAGAATCTTAGGGAAAAAAATTGGTAAAAGAAATGAGAGATGGAAGAAAGAAATAAGGGAAATGCTTATATATATACATAATAATTTATAATAATCTTGTCTAGTCATATTACTCCTTTTATAAATATATATTTATATCTAATTATTATATGTTGTCACATCTATCTCTTTATAAATATATATTTATACAAAATTATTATGTGTTGTAGCATCAGTCTCTTTATATATTTATGTATGTATGTATGTATGTATGTATGTATGTATGTATGTATGTATGTATGTATGTATGTAATTATTATGTGTTGTCACATTCGTCCCTTTATAAATATATATATATATATATATATATATATATATATAATTATTATGTGTTGTCACATCACTTGTTAAATTAAAATTAATAATAAGATAATATTCTTAAGTATATTATTATATAGTTAATTAACTCTTATATATGTGTGTCCATGTGTGTATAGATAGTGCACAAAGACGGACAACATTTTCGATGACTTTCCAGTGTTGAAAAGTCCAAACTCCGAGTGATCACATCTTCTATTTTTCTACGAACTATTTGATTTGATAACAAAATTTTGAAAACGACTTTACCATCATTATTGATTGATTAAAACAAGTTTATTTATCTATGAAAATTCATTTACTGACTATATAAATATAAAATTGCCTAGTTTAAGTGACCAAAACCTTGGGTAATTACATTCTACTCCCCTTAAAAGAATTTCTTCCCCGAAATTACACCTCAAGAACATCCTAGTACTATCCATAAGTCAGAATGATGTTCATAGTTCATTCACAACAAAATCTAATTCAATCACCACTCGAATAAATAACTTCACCTTTGAAATGGTATTGCTTACCCGATTCTCTATTGCGGACTCTGATCAGATTCCTTGATCTGGAACCTCTATTCTCCGTGCATAGTCAGATACTATGATAGAAAACTTTGGTCCCCTACCAGAAATCTTCATCAAATGCTTGCCTTCAAAAATCGAGTAATAGATCCTTATTCGGAAGGGTGTAAAACACCTCAAAGTCATATATCGAATCTTAGATCAAAACTACATGAGAAAGAGAAATGATCTACGCCCATCCTACGCACTCATTTAATAGGTTCTCCCTAATACCAATTCTTTTTCCACAAAATTTGTTTATGAAAACATTTCGTAAAGCCAACTTATGTTCGACTTATACAATTCTTCACTACATCCTGAGAGTATATACTCTTATTAGATTCAACTATTCCATTTGGCATTTGTTTTCTTAAGAATACTCAAGATCCAAATACCCTGTTTTTATTTCAAAATCTTTTTGAAATGAATCTGTTTCCTGGAGATTTGACTAGGCAACTTAGTACTCGGCATTAGCACACTGCTCGGCAATTTATGGATCGTTCGGCATTTACATACCATTCGGCATTCTAAACGCTCGGCATCTAGAAGCGTTCAGCATCAGAAGAACGCTCGGCATAAAGGAATGCTCAGGATGAAGGAGCGCTCGGCATCTAGAAGCGTTTGACATCATAAGAACGCTCGACATAAAGGAACGCTCGGCATGAAGTAGCGCTCGGCATCTAGAAGCGTTCAGCATCTAAAGGACGTTCGACATACAAAGAACATTCGGCATACCAAGGGTTTCGGCATACCAAGAGCGTTCGACATGCAAGAATATTCGGCATTAAGGGACGTTCGACATGGCAGAATCGCTCGGCATTCCATATTTCTCGGCATCCAGACCTTGCTCGGCACATCACTCTGTTTGGCCTAAATCTTGTTCGGCATTCGCTTACCATTCGGCATCCGGGGGCATTCGGCACAAATGGTTTGTTCGGCATCCCGAGGTCGTTTGGCACCTTGCTTCGTTCGGCATGAAGATGGTGGTTCGGCATTTGGTCGTTTGGCGTATTAGGGTTGGCACACAGAGCCCACTCCATTTGGGCAGAGGTATTCAGTTGCCAGGCCCACCAGGGAAGTCCAACCCACCTTCGTCTATAAATAGTGAGGCAGGGACATGGTGAAAAGGATCGGTTTTTTGAGAAACTGGGGAAACTCTGCCGCATTCAACACTCACTCAAGACTTAATCTTTTACTTTGTAATTGTATTCAAGTAATTAGAAACGGATTGTATCTGTAATCAACTATCAAGGAAAGAAATAGAAATCAACTTCAAAGTGGACGTAGTCAATTACACCGAACCACTATAAATCTGGTATTCTTGTTTTCTGCATTGAAATTTACATACTTTTCTCTGTTTTAATTTACTTTCTTCATTAATCCCTCTACGCAATCTTTCTAAGGGTGTTAGTGACTAATTTTGGTGCTAACATTTTGGTGCTTTCATTGAGAGTTGAATTCTCAGGCTGTTAGGATCTGCTTTGCAGCTACTGGATTGCATAAATCCCCTAGA
The DNA here is from genome assembly GCA_030765085.1 of Allium cepa. Classification (NCBI taxonomy): domain Eukaryota; kingdom Viridiplantae; phylum Streptophyta; class Magnoliopsida; order Asparagales; family Amaryllidaceae; genus Allium; species Allium cepa. The sequence continues at coordinate 342,535,736 of CM060941.1, read as the reverse complement.
GGAGATCCAAGATCGTTCACAAGGCATATGTTGATTCTATTCAGAGTTACAACCAAAAACTCTACCATGGGGAGACCACGAACTAGATCGGTCTCTCACAACACAGATCTCCACGAGACTGCTAGCGTGCAGCAAGTTGGATCTAGAAATCCGCAAGCAACTCGAGGTGCATGGCCCTCCACCCAAAACCAAGCGGAAGTCATTTCCCGAGCAGAGTTCAATGACTTGATAAGAGAATTCAAGGAAAATAGAAGGCAACTTGCTAACAAGATTCAAGCCAACACTAATCTCATGACTCAGCTCACTCAGTAGCAGCGTCAGAATGCTGGAGGTAACCCTGCCCCTTATTCTGAATCTGATAGTTCAACCTCAGCTGATGAACCTCCTAGGTGTAGACACCGTAAGGATGAAGGTGCACAGGCGGGTGCCACGGATCGATTGACTAAGGATCAAGCCTGGGAAGAGACTGGACACTCGAATCTCCAAGACCCAAATCAGGCAGGACATCAACCCACACGGTCTCATGGAACGGAACCCAACCTTCCATCCTCCATACAAACTCCAGACTTAACAGCTATAGTCAGGTAGTTGATGAGAGAGAACCAAGGCTTGACCAATGAAGATTGGGGAGTGTCCAGAAATCATACTCCCTTTACAGATGGTATCCTACAGGCTGAGTACCCCAAGAAGTTCAATACGTCGACCATCCCGGCCTACGAAGGGAAGACTGATCCCCGGCTGCATGTGATGAGGTACGGATGGATGATGGATTCTATGAGAGCTAATGATGCAACCAAGTGTAGGTGCTTCCCAATCACTCTGTCCGGAATTTCCACCATGTGATTTACTCGACTTCCCCCGCGATCTATATCCAGCTTTGACGAATTGACAATGAAATTCATAAAACAATTCATGATACACACCACTCGTCCAAAGGATGTGATGTCCTTATCAAGCGTCATTCAAGCTCCAGGAGAGTCGTTGAAAGCATACTTGCAGAGATTTCATGTTGCGGCTACCGAAGTGAGCAATCCAAACGACCATGCAATTTTGATGACGGTAATGCATGGAGTGGATCCAGACTCTGAATTTGGAGATTGGCTGGCGGGAAAGCCCCCAGCCACGCTGGAGCGTTTTTATTCGAAAGCTTATCAGTTCATAAGAAGGGAGGAAGCTTGATGGACAAGATGAGACAAGGCACCAGGGCCTGCTCAAGAGACTGTGAAAAGTAACATCGCCATGAAGCAAATCGGCAATAATTCGAGAAAATCTCAAGTGAACGCCCAAAACAAGCCTGGGAAGTCTAAAGGATCCGAAGATGGAAATCCCGGAAAGAAAAGAGAGAAGGGGAAATGATAGTCAAGGATGCCGACCTACAATGAATACACCTCGCTCAATGCATCTCTTGAGAACATCTATTTATCAACTTGCAACACTTTTCAATATAGAAAACCACGCCCAAAGGAATCAATGGAGGAACAAAAGAGAACTGGGAAATATTGCCGCTTTCACGAGTCTTATGGGCACCACACATAGGAGTGCAGACACCTCCATGACGCTATAGAAAAGTTGATTAGACAGAAGAAGCTGCAAGAGTTTGTCAAAGACCTACAAGACGGAAGACAGGAGACATCAGACCCTGGACGCGGGCCAGCTCCATGCCAACCAGAACAACCTGCTCGAACCGTGGGTAGATTGGTTATCAACACAATTGCTGGCGGACCTCATCCTGCGGATAAGAATTGGCAGGAGATGGAGCGATATGCTAACTCTTTAAAACATCCGGAGTATGAGTGTTGTTAGAATGTGGAGGATGGGACTCCTGCAAAGCAGCAGCGCACAATGGATGATGATATTGTATTCAGAAGCAGAGATGCGGATAAGGTGGAGGCTCCTACCATCGACCCGATGGTCAAATCTGCGACAATCTAGTCGGCGTTTGTGAAGAGAATTCTAATTAATTGCGGAAGTTCCGTTAACATCATCTTCAAGAACTCATACGACCAAATGAAGCTGGATACTAAGGTTTGAAACCATCTAAAGCCAAAATCCATGGCTTTAACGTATTTCTAGGATGTCCATCCCTGGCAGAATTTAGGGCAGCATTGGCCCCTTGGTGTCTGATGTTAAAATTTCCAATAGACGGAGGTGTTAGAGTGGTACACGGCGATCAGGAGACCGGTCGTGCATGCTATGTGGCTGAGCTGAGAGAGGCTCAGCGTAGAAAAAAAGGAAAGGTTGCAGACAGCTCTGTCCACATCCAAAATTCTGATGATTGACAAGTAGCGCCCTAGCCCTGGCTCGGGCAACATTCTCGGATCTATAGAGACATAGATCCGAGAGATGATGATGGGTGACCCAGGGAAACAAATGCAGCACCGGCTGAACTCACAATTGACATCCCAGTCAGCCGGGATGACCCGTTATGAATTCTTAAAATTGGACCACGACTCGACCCCGTGGTGGTCGAGAACCTCAATGACTTCCTCCGAGCGAATCTTGATGTTTTCGCTTGGACACACTCTGATATATGCGGGATTTTTCCAACAGTTGCGAGTCATATGTTGAACATAGACCCAAAGTACGTTTCCGTAAAATAGAAAAGGAGAAGTATGGAGCCGGAGAGGTCCGCGGCTCTCAAAGAGGAGGTGGACAAACTCAAAGCCAATAGGTACGTCCGCGAAGCCCTCTATCCTGAATGGGTATCTAACCGATGCTAGTGAAGAAAGCGAATGGAAAATGGAGAACTTGTGTTGATTATTCTGATTTAAACAAAGCATGCCCAAAGGATAGTTTCTCGTTGCCTAGGATTGACCAGCTGGTCGATTCAACTGTCGGACATGAGTTACTATTATTTGTGGATGCATACTCTAGATATAATCAAATGCCGATGCACCTCCCAGATCAAGAACATACCAGTTTTGTCACAAACGTTGGGTTGTATTGCTATGCAGTGATGCCCTTTGGATTGAAGAATGCAGGAGCAACTTATCAGCATTTGGTGAATCGGATGTTCAAAGATTAGATTGGTAGAACGATGGAAGTCTATGTGGATGACATGCTCGTGAAGTCACGGCAGTCAAACGACCACATTCGAGACTTAGCAGAGATGTTTGACATACTCAAGCATTATGGAATGAAGATCAATACTTTGAAGTGTTCATTCGGCGTAGCGTCAGGAAAGTTTCTGGGTTTCATTGTGAATGTGTGGGTAGTCGAGGCTAACCCGGAGAAGATTCAGGCTATCCGAGATATACAAGTGCCCAGAACCATAAAACAAGTGCAAAGCTTGAATGGAAAGGTGGCCGCGCTGAGCCGATTCATATCCAGGGCCACAGACAAGTGTATTCTTTTCTTCGATGTTATAAAGAAAGAAAAGAGGAATTTCGAATGGACATCCGACTATGAGGAAGCATTCCGAGCTCTTGTAAGGCACTTAGAAAGTCCCCCGGTATTGTCGAAACCAATAGACCACGAAATGTTGTACGTATACTTGGCTGTATCCCAGCACGCTATCAGTACAGCCTTGGGTCGCGAGGAAGACCGGGTTCAAAAGCCAGTTTACTATGTTAGTAAATGCTTGACGGGGGCAGAAAGAAATTATCCAAGGATTGAAATACTAGCTTATTGCTTGGTGATTGCATCACGCAAGCTTCATCCGTATTTTAGGCGCACTCAATCAGTGTTTATACTAATCAACCTTTGCGGCAGATACTCCAACGACTGGAAACTTCTGGAAGGATGTTAAAATGGAATATTGAGTTAAGTCAGTTCGATATTACCTACCTGCCGCGAAGGGCCATACAAGGACAAGCACTAGCTGACTTCATCGTTGAGTTTACTATGTCAGATGAATCAAACGACCACAATGTCATACCTTCCGTTCAATGGAAGATGTACACCGATGGGGCATCTAACGACCGTTGTTCGGGGGTTGGCATAGTTCTTGTAACTCCTAAGAACCGATCAGTTTTCTACGCTTTGAAGCTCGAATTCACAGCAACGAATAACAAAGCCGAAGCGTTGATCGTCGGCTTAAGACTTATCAAAGAACTGGGAGTAAAATAGGTTGAAATCTTCAGCGACTCGCAGCTGGTGGCGTACCAAGTACGAGGAGACTACCAAGAAAGGGGGAAGAGACTTGCCCTATATTTGGTTCGAGTCCAGGAGCTGCTTGCGAATCTCGAATATTATGATATTTCACATGTCTCGCATGAGCAAAACAGAGCAGCCAATTCATTGGCAAAATTCGCAAGCACAGGCGATGCACTGTAAATTGGATTATTTCTTGTTGAGACCCTCCATGCTCCGAGTATAGATATGATGGAGGTAGATTTCGTGTTAGAAACAGAAATCGAGAAGGAATCATGGATGACCCCAATCAAGCTGTACTTGCTATTCGAGATCTTACCTGAAGAAAGGAGCGAAAGACGACAAGTTCTTCGTAAGGCTTCACGATATATAATTAAAGATGGGGTAATGTATTGGAGGGGATTCTCGACCCCCTTACTCCGGTGCGTGGCCCACGATGAGATAAAACGAATATTAAAGGAAGTCCATAAGGGAGAGTGCGGTGACCACACTGGGGGCAGACATTAGCAAAGAAAGTCCTCCGTTATGGATATTACTGGCCAATTGTGAATCGGGATGCTGCAGACTATGTGAGAGATGTGACAAATGCCAGATATATGCAAAAATCCCGAGAGCTCCGCCGATGGAACTCATGCAAATGGTTAGTCCCTGGCCATTTTCAATGTGGGGAATTGACCTAGTTGGTTCTTTACCCACAGCCAAAGGTGGAGCGAAATATGCAGTAGTTGTGGTCGACTACTTCACCAAATGGGAAGAAGCAGAGCCTCTGGCCACAATAACCACCAAGAAGGTTATTATTTTCGTCGTACGAAATATCATATGTCGTTTTGGCCTTCGACGGACCATCATCACAGACAATGGGACTCAATTCGAAAGTAAGGAGTTCAAAGAATTTTGTCAGAAATATGGCACTGAGAAGAAGTTTGCAGCAGTTGCTCACCCGAAAGCCAACGGACAAGTGGAAGCCATAAATAAGATAATCAAGTTCATATTAAAAAAGTGTCTGGAAAAGGCTAGAGGCAAGTGGGTGAATGAACTTCCAACGGCACTTTGGGTCTACAGGACCACCCACAAGACCGCGACTGGTCACACTCCATTCGCATTGGCATATGGAACGGAAGCTGTCATACACGTGGAACTTAAAGTTCCATCACATCGGGTAACTTACTACGACCCCGAGTCGAACCATGAATCGTTGGACTTCATTGACGAAAAACGCGAAGAGGCCAATTTGAGAGCGGCCGCATACAGATATAGAGTCGCTAAATATTATGGCGACCGTCGATGGTGTGACACTCCCCCGAGCATGGAACAGCGAGCACTTGCGGCATTATTATACTTAGTCTTTTTTTTTCATGTATTAGTTGCATTTATTTCCAGTACACTTTTATTTCTAGTTCTTGGCATGTAGTAAGACAATTTAGCTTGCTTTCATTAATAAAGGCCTGAAGCCATCTTTTCCGTGAATTATGAATGTTTCTACGTATGATGATCCTGTGACAAGCAAATGAAATTATATTATTCTGGTTGACGTATGAACACATGCAAACGACTCAAAATCTCCAAGTCCCCAGAGTGCGGATTGGAGTACCTTAAGTCCCCGGAGCGCGGACTCAAGTATAAATGACTCAAAATCTCCAAGTCCCCAGAGTGCAGATTGGAGTACTCTAAGTCCCCGGAGCGGGACTCGAGTATAAACGACTCAAAAACTCCAAGTCCCCAGAGTGCGGACTGGAGTACTCTAAGTCCCCGGAGCGCGGACTCGAGTATAAACGACTCAAAAACTCCAATCCCCAGAGTGCGGACTGGAGTACTCTAAGTCCCCGGAGCACGGACTCAAGTATGAACGACTCAAAATCTCCAAGTCCCCGGAGTGCGGACTGGAGTACTCTAAGTCCCCGGAGCGCAGAATCGAGTATAAACGACCCAAAATCTTCAAGTCCCCGGAGTGCGGACTGGAGTACTCTAAGTCCCCGGAGCGCGGGCTCGAGTATAAACGACTCAAAATCTCCAAGTCCTCAGAGTGCGGATTGGAGCACTCTAAGTCCTCGGAGCATGGACTCGAGTATAAATGAATCAAAATCTCTAAGTCCCCAGAGTGAGGACTGGAATATTCTAAGTCCCCGGAGCGTGGACTCGAGTATAAACGACTCAAAATCTCCAAGTCCCCATAGTGTGGACTGGAATACTCTAAGTCCCCGGAGCGTGGACTCGAGTATAAACGACTATAAATCTCCAAGTCCTCGGAGTGCAGACTGGAGCACTCTAAGTCCGTGGAGCGTGGACTCGAGTATAAACGACTCAAAATCTCTAAGTCCCCAGAGTGCGGACTGGAGCACTCTTAGTCCCCAGAGCGTGGACTCGAGTATAAACGACTCAAAATCTCCAAGTCCCCGAAGTGCGGACTAGAATACTCTAAGTCCCCGGAGCGCGGACTCGAGTATAAACGACTCAAATCTCCAAGTCCCCAGAGCGTGGGCTGGAGTACTCTAAGTCCCCGATATGCGGACTAAAAAAATATTCTAAGTGCTTAAAGCGCGGAAGGAAAAACGAACAACTCTTGAAGAATCTCCGAGCTATATGAAGGTGAGCCGAGAAGTCCATGTTATTCACAACAGCTTGGATTTAAATCACAATCATACAAAAATTGAACGTCATGAGCCTTTTGAAAGACAGAAAAAAGGAACTAAGCTTTATTCAGAAAAAGTTTCTACTACAAGCCCTCCAAAGTTCGGAGTCGACAATTTATTTACAAAGACTACGGAAGTAGATGAAAATAATTACATAATTTAAACTAACTCTCGTTGAACAAGAGTAATGATCACTTCTTGTGCTTCTTCGACTTCTTCACCTCAGTTGTCTTCTCAGACGGCTCCTCCCCTGTGCGTTACCCTTGGTACTCTTCTCTGATGGAGGGGTAGCAGCTGAAGAAGTACGGGGAACATCCATGGGATTGGACCTGCCAGGGAGAATGACCTTCAACGACTTGTTCAAGGGATCATCTGGGTCCACAAATCGAGGCTCGACCTTGATCTCGGCTGTCCCTCTCTTCTCCTTCTCAAGCCGCTCCTTCATACTCATCTCAGATGTGTGTTCGGAGGCGCCTGTAATTTCTACTTCATAACTCCCATCGATGGGAGAAAAAGTCTCAGATTTGTCTTTATCCGGCGCTCCAATCATCTGAGCATCTGGCCCGGGAGCCTCTCCTGCATAAGTGGCCTCACTTATCCATCCCTCCACCTCCTTGGAGGCATCGCTCCTTGGAGTGGGCCTAGGATCAGAACGGCCTGCGCAAAATCATGAAAAACAAGCATTAGAGAACAATAGTCCTTCATAAAGAATGACGACTTTCGAAATATTAAAGTGAAGGATTATCTACCAGGTTTCGGCAGACTCTCTGCCGTCAAGGGGTTCTCACCCTCTGGAATGTGAGACATAATATGGACGCCAAGGCCGGGGTCCTCCGGATTATAACCGATATGCTGCTCAAATGGATCGAGTATCGGCCGATCGGCCGATTAAGTAGGCACATGAGCTGCAGGCACGACCCTGGACGGACCGGTAATAACTTCTTCCCCTTTCTTTGAGGAAGAGCCTTTTCCATAAATAGCTTTAGCTGCAGACAAGTCCGAAGGCTCATTTCCATTGAGGAATTCTTTTATCAAGGCACCCTCATCAATTCTTCAGTACCGTACTCGGCCTTCCTGATTTCTATCAAGGCCTCCCATGCCTCGGCTAAAGATTCAAGATAGCCCTCGCCTAGAAAAGTTAAGTCTCGATGCATGAGGACGCGGGCATTGAATTCAGCGATTAGTGCGTCAAACATGCTCTTGACATCTTCCCTACCTTCTTCTCTAGCCACCTCAAGATGGGAGTCAATGTCCGCAGATGCTATCTTCTTGTCCTCTTCACGGGCTTCACACCTTATTGCCTCAACTTTGGAAAGCTCGGCCTCAAGTTTTTCTTTTAAGAGTCGAGTAGCAATGATTTTGTCACAGTATCGTTGTGACTCTTCTTGGGCAGCCGTTTTCTCTTCTTTCTCTCTGTGGAGCTGCTCCTCAAGTTCCTTGTCTCAGAGGCTAAATGCGTCCCTCTCTTTGCATTGTACTGCCTCGTCGATCTCTTTTTTTGTGTCGATTCCAGATGAGTCACGGCCTCGGCAGTATCTTGAGCACTCTGCCATGGGGCCTCAAGCTGAGATCTATAAGTCGCAATCTCTTCGTCCTTAGCCTTAATGATATCTTTATTGTGGATGGCCTCAAGCTTCAGGCAGTCGATCTCGTGTTGGCGCTCCATGGAGACTTCAGAAAGTTTTTTAGCCAAATGAACAAATGCGTCATGTTGAACATAGACGTCATTGGTACAAGCGATGGCGCTCTGCTTGACATGTCCGGGAATAGGATGAATTGCCGGGAGGAATTTCAGGCCATCAAAGCAGATTTTTGGAAATTTATCTTTAAGATCGGTCAGCCTTTCCGACATGGTTGGATCTGTTGCAGGAGCAGGAGGAGAGGTCTTTGAAAGTTTAGCCCTCCCGTGAGGATCTTGGGACTGTCGAGTGGAAGAGGAGCCAGAGTGTAGGTCCCGAGGGACATCAGATTGCGACCCCTTATGGTCGTGCTTATCTTTGTGTTGCTACGGGTGAGAAGAGGTATCCTGGTGGTATTTCGGCTGATAGTAAGTTTTCTTCTGAGATGACGAGTCCCGGGAATGATAATCTCTATCATCGTCATCATCCCTGTCTCGACGTCTTTTGGAACCCGTGTCCCGTCCAGGTTGACAAAAGATAGACGAACCACGAAGGCGATGGAATCCTGTGAACGACCCATGTCACCTGCACAGAATTCAAACAACAACGAATTAGCAAAGAGTAGCATGACGACGAAAATCTAAGGCAAATTGAAGTGTAAGTGTTTGTGCGTGTCCTAGTGTTTCCTCCTGACGGGTCAGTTGTTTTAGTAATGGGAGTTGTTTCTCCCTGACTTTAGGCTAGAGCGCCCACATTGCCTCTGACGGGCGAATGGAGCTTAAATGCCTCCGGATCGTCAAAGTCGTAATTAAGCATATCATCGGGAATGGAGAGGTTCGATAGGCCCTTTAAAGAAATTTCTACGTGCTGTGAAGAAGCCTCTTTGTAACGACCCGTAAATTTCGACAATTTAATTTGTTTATTTAATAGGGATTTTGTAAGTTATTTTTGTAGAAATAATAAAGGGGGTAAAAAAATATTAAAATGAAGGCTAAAATAAACTATATAAATGGTGACTTAAAACCTGTTTATAGGAATTTGAATGAAATTCAAATGAATTAAGTAGAAAAAGATTCTTACCTGGATATAAAATTTAATATGATAAATTTATGAAAGTATTAAATTGATTTAACGCAATAAAAGAGTGTAAACGGTAATCGGAATATAGTTAAATAGTTTGTTATTTGAAATAAAGATAATATGAGAAATTTGTGTGATAATTTGGAATCCAATATTAAATTTATCTATTTGACAGGAATGAATGGAATACTAATTAACTTATTTAACTAAACGAAATTTTAGGATATTATTTATAATTGGGAATTAATGAAATTAAGGATTTATATTGAATTGAAACTTATAAATTTACCTTCTTTAAATTGACATCTAAACTTTTTGAAATTCTGTAAATGATTGAGAATTTTTAAAAGTGATAAAATGGGTCAATTTTAGAATCTAAATATAAAATTTGATTTTATTTATTTATTTTAAATTTATTTAATTAATATAAAAATAGCCATTTTGGTCGCGGACTCGGATTTCGACGAAACCAGTTTCATCGGATCCTTATCAGTGAATTATTGTAGGGTTTCAAGTTTCGTAGCGATCGGACTTGTCGTTTGATCGTACGAACGCGAAACGCCTTGAAATCGATTTAATTGAAATCAATTTGAAATCAATTTGAAAATATCGATTTCAGCATAACTTCTTCATACGATGGAATTTGGACGTGAAACTTTTTCCATTCACGTTCAGAATATTTTAAAACACCTATTTCGATATATGGGTTTACCTAATTTCGTTCCGGGGTCAGAACGGGTTTTTTGGACCACGTTAGCGTTAGCACGTTTGTTTATCCAATCCATCTATTCAAATTTCTAACCTACCTATATAAACCCAATTATAAACCCTAGCCTCCATCTATTCTCATTTGTTTGTGCATTCATTTCTTCAACTCTTTCTCTTCCCAATGGCTGCAAACCCTAGATCTAAACTCGAATTTCAAAAATCAAATCAAAAGTCAAAAATCAAATTCCTCAGAAAAATCACAAAAAAATATATGTTAACGCTCTCGACGAGCGTACTTCAATGGTGAAATTCGTTTTTCGTTTTGGATTGGCGTTTGAGCAGTATAAATCAAAGAATTCTCGGCCTTTCATCTCGTCGTAATCAACTGCGACAGATCATCAATTGCTTTCTGGGTTTGGTTGAGATCGACGCGGCTTTGCATCCATGGGGTTCATTCGGAGAGTTAACGGTTGGTTCGTGTGATTTAATTGTATTAGGGTTTAGCTAGGGGTGGCGGTGCACGGCTTCGGGGCAGGCGCAGGATACGGAGTGGCGACCTTTGGGCGCGTCTCGGCCTAGCGAGTCCGATGGTGGGTGAGTTGGAGCGACCGGTGGCTTAGGGCGGTGGCTAGCTTCGGCCAAAAACGATGGATGGAGGGTTTGCGCGTGCTGTAGGTTGCGTGCTCGAAACAGGGAACGTGAAGATGAGAGGGAAGTGACATGGCATAGTAAAGATGGTAAATGTGTTCCATTTGTTTTATTATTATTTTTTATTTCAACTCACAATTATCGATATAACTTCTACATACGAACTCCCTTTCACGCACGATTTTTTTTGTTAGGATCGTAATAAAATTCCGGACTTGATGACGCTGGTTTGGACAAATTCTGAGATGGTCAAATTTTTGGGTTTAAATTCAATTTAAATTCAAAAGGTGGGTGTTTTAACCCACTCACAACTTCTAAAATTTCCTATGTCTGTTAAATTGACTGAAGATATGAGTAGAAATTTATTATGACTGTTTGGCATGTTTTATTCATCATCTCTGTTAAATCGCATTTATTTAATTTAACTGTTAATAAATTTTATTATTGCATGTAGATTGACAATTAAAATTTATTTATTTGCATATAAACTAATAGTTAAACAGTTAATAAATTTATTATTGAATATAAACTGTTAGTTAATAACTGTTATTTATTACCTGTTATATTTTATATGCTATATATTGATGTTTGTTTAAATTGATGATGATTGAAATAAATTGGTTGATGATTGATATTGGGTGAATGGATGAGGTGTTCTATCTTATATAAACTGCAAGTTATCATGTATTTTCATTTCATTCGGGATTGCGGTTTGAAATGATATACAGCCGTATTTTTATTTTTTTAAATTGCGGATTGAAATATCTGTATCACTTAACCATAAGATAGAAAATTTTATACAGACACCGTCGGTCTATATATAATTATTTTGAAAATGATTTCTATGGTTTGGATAAGATACGGTTTAATGAATATTAAATTTTGAAATTATATAAATATTATTTTATATATACATATATAGTTAAAATTTTGAATTTAAGCTATGTATAATCTGTTAAACAAAAATGAATAAGTTGAAAAAATGGAGTTTGATAATTTAGTATGATTAAGTACAGGTTTAAGATCTTGTAGATATATATAGAGTTTTTAATGATTTAAATCAATTAAGATTGAAAGATAAATTGGAAATTTAATTGGAATTGAGCTTTTTTAAAAATTTAACTCCATAGTTGATGTAAACTTATTAAAATTTGAAATTTTAAAGATATGATATTTATAACTGGATTTAATGAATAATTCTAGTATAAATAAATGGAAGGAAATATTTAGTGTTAATAAATTTAGTTTTATTTTAAATGGTTATGGATTTAACATGTAAACCTTTCAAACTAAATAATAGGAAAATGAATTGTTGATTTGAAACCCCAACCTTAGTTGAAATTCATTAAATACTCAAAGTTGAAATATTGAAAATCGAAGTGTTTTATTTAAACTGAAAGAGGATATAAAGGTTATGGGTTTAGACTGAATTTAAAGCGAATAAAAATTATGAAGGCGTGGAAATTATTTACTTTTAAAGAAATTTTAATTCAACTATTTTATTTTATATGCTGTTGAATATCCAAACCATTTAAGTTTTGAAAGTTATGGTTTTAAACTATGGATTTCGAAGTATTATGTTGAAAGTTAAAATTCAAATATTTGGTTTCAAGATATTATAAATTTTAAAGTGGCATGATTTTGGAAAAGAAATATATTTGAAATAAAATGATATCATATTTATTTTGGGTTTTAAAAGGAAATGATATCGTATTTATGGGTTTTGAAATGGATAATTATTTCTAGTTTTAAAGTATAAACTATTTTAAAGACCGCGGTGTTATAATAACGTTTGGTTGTTGAAGAGACCGGGATCGGAAGTTGTCATACTCTCTGCCAACCCCGAAAACCACTTTAACAACCGTGTACGCGGTGTAGATTCCAGAATGAAGTAGGATGGTGGTGGCGTTTCCTTTAAGGTAAATACGTGGACCCGACTCCCGTGAGTTGGCATAAGGTGGCTAAAACAGGAGCGATCGACGGGTTAATAAGGTAGCACCTTTGATCGGACACATCCCTTCGGTATTATACTTTGACTTTTGGATTGATTCGGTGGCCACTTTTGATTTTATTTGGGGGTGTGGCTCGAGGTGGGCGGTAGCTGCGCGCTACGCGTTACCACCGACCCGGAAGCGTAATTGGTATATCTACCCTGGCATTGCCTAGTTGTGCCGTGTCACCTACCCTAGCGCGCCTTATACGATTTTGGTTTTGTATCATACCTATGGAGTTCCCTCTGACGACGCCCAGTACGGGGGAGATTACGGTGCTGTATAGACTATGGGAATATATTATGTGTTAAGGTGGAAAATGTAAAGCCCTAATGCTATTTTAAAGTAAGTTTATTTTACAATTAGACACTATTATAATAGAGCAATATACTACATAGTAAATAGTTTAACGGGTCCTTAGGAGATGTAAATCCCGAGCATATGTTGAGTTACTGCACTCATATTTATTTCTGTTAATTTAACTCACATAAGATCTTTTAGTTCTGACTCGAGTGTTTTTTTGTTTTTTTTTCAAATTTGCTCGGGTCAGTCCGAGCGTTTTAGGATTTGGAGATTTTATTTGGAGGACGAAGACGAAGATTTGTATTGCTATTATCTACTATTAATCCACTACACCATTTAATTCCGCTGCATTGATATTTATTGGTATGTGAACTCTGATATTTATTGTATAAGAAGAAGCAAATGTTTGTAAACAGTTTCATGAACTATATATTGATTATTATATTTTATCCTTCCACTGTGAGATTCTGTTTTATTTTATTTCTTCTCTGTTTTTCTTATTTTCCCCATAACAATCCGCCATTCTGTATGGTTTGAATTGGCACGTGTGTCGATTTAAATCGTGCGAAAAGGCGGACGTTACACTCTTTCTCCGTTGGAATGAGTGTAACTTTTGAAGTTCCGCCAACCTTCTCCTTCCTAATCTTGTACGTCAATCCCTTTTTCCTCTTTGAGGGGGAAGATGACGTTTCGATGTCGTGCACTTCGACTATTGGATCCTGAGTGGGACCCAAGTTCTCACCTTATGCTTCGGGTGTTTCATTCCCTTGAGTTTCCCCCTCTTCTAGTGCATCAGGAGTATGACGGGCTGATGACTCAGCTAATTTTTTCCTTTTACCGGACGCGGGCCGGGTATGGAGACGCCCTCAAGAAGGCTTATCCGACGACCTTCTGCTAACAGTCCGAACCTCAATAGTGACTCATTTGAAATGAGAGTTCGGATGTCCCGTTCCTCGGCAGGAAGAGCTCTGATGGCTTCGACGGCTTCAGAATACCCGCGACCTTCAGGGCGTGGATTGATACCTGAGAAGATAAAAAAGAATTAGAAAAGGCATGACTTTGCCCAAGTATGAATATCAACCCGGAGAAAAGACTTACTTCCTTCCACCCATCTCCTCGCGAAACCGGGAGGGCAACGCACATAGAACCATTCCTGTTTGTACAGGGTAAATTTGCTCCACGCCCCAGTTAAGATTTGACATTTGGGAAATGGCTCGAGAAACATGTAAGAGGGGCTATCTCCCCGCTTCTTGATCACACACACACACACACACACAAATATATATATATATATATATATATATGATGTCGCCTGGAGTTGGAGGCCTAGAGAGGACGGTCATGAAAAGGATGTAGGTCCCATAGATGAACGCGTGGCCGTTCGGGTGCAGTTCCGACGGGGCAATGTCGATGTATTGCAGCACGTCCCGAAGAAATAAGTTAAACGGTGACACACTACCGACCCAGCACATAAACTTATTACAGGCAGTATATCCAACTGGGGGAAGGTGTGGATGATCGTTCCCCGATGGAACCAACCCGTCGTCGAAAGGGATTCCATGAATAGAGCATATTCGTCAGAGCGCAACTTCATTGACCTTCGAAGCTTGTGAATCGACCCGGTTGTCCAAGAAAATTGATGCCTCCAGGGCATGGGAGCTAAGTTATGAGCGGGGGAAGTCCACGGGCTAGAAGTATCTGCGACCCCTTGTTTAGAAGACAGCCTGGGTCCATCTGAGATTGTGGCGGGGCTAGATTTCTTAGACATCTTTGATGAATCCTGCAGAGTACCTAATTGAACTATACTTGAAAAACAATCAACGTCAGAATTAACGACACAAGTATTCCCCCCGTGTGGTGTGTGAACTAGTGTGATCATTCGTGTGTAAGTGCTAAAACATTGAAAGTCACGGAGTTAATAATATAAAGTTGAGCGTCGAATCGTCGCCTACGAAGACCGTCATCGCTGACCGTCTCCAATAGCCTGCCTTATGGTGTTTACAATTTCATACTCGAAAGTCGGCGCCAAATGTTAGAAGAAATTATCCGTTTATGTCAATTTAAGTTCAGGCTTGTGATTGCTGAAACCGGGAAGTTATCGGTCCGGATCATTCGATATGTCAGTATGCTGGAGTCCTTGTCCTTGTTTTGTTATATGATTAGGCAAGGTAAATGAGTGTTCGGCCTAAGTCATGTTCGGCTAAAGTATGGTTCGGCATATATGATTGTTCGGCCTAAGTATTGTTCGGCTGAGATATGGTTCGGCATTCATGATCGTTTGGTCTAAATATTGTTCGACTTAATTGTCGACCGGCCAAGCTATCGTTCGGCCTAAGTATCGACCGGCCAAGCTATCGTTCGGCCAAACTATCGTTCGGCCTAAGTATCGACCGGCCAAGCTATCGCTCGGCCAAACTATCGTTCGACCTAAGTATCGACCGGCTAAGTTTTGTTCGGCCGAAGTAACGTTCGGCATCCTATCTAATTCGTACTTCCATCCTATCCTCCCATTCCACTGCTCGGCATGTGGTGAGTCATGCCGAACCAGAATTACGCCAAGCCCCAACGCTCGGCACTCCGTTCTTAACAATGGTTTCATTCCTTCTTCTCTTCCTCCATCTACGCCGAACAACAACGACGGATCGTTCGGCGAGTCATACCAGATCATGCTGTTCGGCATCCAAGCCACTTCCCACTCCTCCTCTATTCTTTTTTCCTTCCATCTCGTTCGGCATGAGGGAACCGTGTCGAACCACGATACATCTCTCAACAACTCCATCGTGTGATCATCCCCGAACATTTCCCCTTTCTTCCACATCATCTAGCCCTAAATAACATTCTAATCAGAGTTCGAGTCCTTCACCTACGCAACACCTATCGGCTTCGGGTCTAATGTTCTAGTTTACAAACTTGAGCCTCCCATTAAAGTTTTTAATCAGGAAAAGGAGTTAAATAGAGGGATGGATATCTAGTTAGTAGATCAGACGTGGGGGGATGCCGAATGGATTGGGAAGGATCGTTAGATCTTTAAAGGCTGTTGATAGGCGAGGTCTGCAAGTACAAGGTAGCGTAGGTAAAAAGTGAAAAGAGAAGAAGGAGGATAAGGCCGGCCTTTAGAGGGAAGAAGGAAAAGTTGAAGAGGAAATGACCGTTGGAACCGGTCAAAAAGGTATCGTTCGGCACACATAGAGCGTTCGGCTTCGGCTGTATCATTCGGCACACACCACCTCAACCAGAGATCAAGAGAAGTCACCATCGAGGAAACTGAGCCACGTCTCGAAGCAAAGGCAGCGGACTCATGATTCAAAGCGCATCACGTTCGGCCACACGATACATATTGGGGGGCAAGTGTTTCCTGAAGATTTGACCAAGCAACTTCGTATTCGGCATTAGCACACTGCTCGGTAATTTATGGATCTTTCGGCATTTACATACTGTTCGGCATTCTAAACGCTCGGCATCTAGATGCGTTCGGTATCAGAAGAACGCTCGGCATAAAGAATGCTCGGCATGAAGGAGCGCTCGGCATCTAAAAGCGTTCGGCATCAGAAGAACGCTCGGCATAAAGGAACGCTCGGCATGAAGGAGCGCTCGGCATCTAGAAGCATTCGGCATCTAAAGGACGTTGGGCATACAAAGAACGTTCGGCATACCAAGGGTGTTCGGCATACCAAGAGCGTTCAGCATGCAAGAGTATTCGACATTAAGGGACGTTCGGCATGGCAGAATCGCCCGGCATCCCATATTGCTCGGCATCCAGACCTTGATCGGCACATCACTCTGTTCGACCTAAATATCGTTCGGCATTCGCTTACCGTTCGGCATCCAGGGGGCGCTCGGCACAAATGGTTTGTTTGGCATCCCGAGGTCTTTCGGCACCTCGCTTCGTTCGACATGAAGGTGGTGGTTCGGCATTTGGTCGTTCGGCGTATTAGGGTCGGCATACAGAGCCCACTCCATTTGGACCGAGTTATTCAGCTGCCAGGCCCACTAGGGAAATCCAACCCACCTTCGTCTATAAATAACGAGGCAGGGGCACAGTAAAAAGGATCGGTTTTTTGAGAACACTGGGGAAACTCTGCCGCATTCAACACTCACTCAAGACTTAATCTTTTACTTTGTAATTGTACTCAAGTAATTGGAAACGGATTGTATCTGTAATCAACTATCAAGGAAAGCAATAGAAATCAACATCAAAGTGGACGTAGGCAATTATGTTGAACCACTATAAATCTAGTGTTCTTGTTTTCTGCATTGAAATTTACATACTTTTCTCTGTTTTAATTTACTTTCTTCATTAATCCCTCTACGCAATCTTTCTAAGGGTGTTAGTGACCAATTTTGGTCCTAATAGAATCTTTATATTTCAATTATAGAAAATATATATCTATAGCCCAAGTAACTCCAAAATGATAGTAAGGAACTGGGTATCACCAAATAGCACCATACTTTCCCTTACCAAGAAGGGTAATACTTAAGAGAAATGTTTACCATCCAAACAGATCCCCCCCCCAATTTTGAGTTATTTTCCAGCCACTTGAACTAGTTAACTTAAAAATATTCATTTTATTTCCATATTCTCATTTTTGAAACAATACTTTACATTTTCCAAGTAAACATATACTCCTAATTTACTTTAGGTTCATTTGGAAAGAGCTTGTTTTGACTATACAATGATAAAGAGAATAATTTACTAAGTGCCACACAATGTTCACCTAGGCAAACATCTGATCGTCACTTAGAAGATTATTCAGATCATTGTAAAACAATCAAGACTTGTTCCCTGTACCAATCCAATGAAAACATTCCTTAACATTTTCATTCCAAAATTTCATACTTGAACTAAAATTGTCAAGTACTATATTATTATTTTCCTAAAATCATGAAAATCATTTTTCCAAAAGCACCGAGATTTAGGTTCTCAAGTTTCCAACCAAATTCTTACAACTTAAATGACACAATTTTATAAACCCATTTTACAAATCACTTCTATTATATCGTTTTAAATATCTATCTCAAAATATTCTAACTTTTAAATCAAATTCTACCTCAACATTAACATCAAACGTCCTATAGTCAAACTGTGAAACTTAATTCACAAGGTGTTCGTTTTAATTTTTTTTCCCTATTTTTGTTTACCCATCACATATCTTAAAAAAGAAACATACTAACAATTGTCAATGCTGAACTAAACGAGCATGACTAAACAAACCTAAATGATAATAATAACATATTATCTCCTAACACCTAACCAACTATACCGCACTATTTGTGAAAATCATTTCTTTTTATATATAAAATACATTCTAGATAAACTTATTTCATTTACTCAATTTCAAAATAAGTATCGATTAAAATTGTTTAAATATTTAGGTAATCCCTATCGATAACATTGGTCAAACGCATCGACCAGAATTCTTAAGCCACATAACAAATCAAACAACAGAATATAAGACATTTTTATATCACCAACAAATATGAACTCTCATATATATACACTCAGACTCATTTTAGGGTGTCACTTACCCTATCTCTAATGTGTCAACCCCACCAAAGCCAAGGTTCTCGCTTAACCTTCACTTTGATACCAAATGTAATGAACTAGATTTTCGACCCTCGGAAATTGACACTAATACGTCCACTATATCACATGCCGAACATTCAAGTGCCGAAAATACTGATTTGTTAGGGTGAAAGAAGAAGGTAGAAGATAGAAAAAAATAAACAACATAGAATCTCATAAGGAAGCGAAAAATATATAATACAACAATGATCTTTACAAAAAAAGAAACATCTTTATTCATATATACAACATCAGAGTACACTAGACTTATCCTAAATTTAGAAAGTTATAACACTTATCCTTACAACAACAGACAAGCTACACATAACACATACAAAATGGAAGATATCCAAAATATGAGAGTACGTCCTGGCCTCCAACTCGACTCCATAGCTCCAAAGCATCTAAAGCTAACCTGGCAAACATGCTCGGTCTGACTCGAGCATTACATGGAATAACACCTAGGTTAGTCTGGTAAACCAACGTGAGTAAAACTTGATAACAAATAACAGCCAAATCGATTCTATCTGTTGAAAACTTTCTAACAAATGGTATCTCGCAAGACCATACCGCATATAAAAACGGACGGGTTTTTACCTTACGATAACCAAATCATTTTATATCAAAATCCAATGATATTATCATAGTATCTAGGTTTAAAGTAAATAGATAAAATAGATGAAATGCTTGCATTTCATATTCCAACATACTAGGTTCTACAATCGAAAATGTAAGGCACGTATTGGGGATTGGATTCTGTACTATGACAAGGTAAGGGACTACCTTCCGAAGATACATCTCTAGATAAATGCACTGGGGTCTGACAAGAACATCTTATACCCCTGCCACACAGGACTGACCTACCACTTCACTAGTAGTACTGAATATAGTCAACCTGTTTGGGCCTCGAAGCATAAAGAATAAATAATAACCGATCTAAATTTGGAATGACCATGCCCTACTTGGGAGCTACCCACTTGGCCCTGCAGCATGCCCGATTTTTTCATTTTTCGGTTGATGAGGCCTAAAGCTATGATTACCTTTCTAAATGGTAATCCATCTTGGAATGCTAACACTTCCCTTTAGACGTCAACGCAATGCAAACAATCATCCATACAAGTTCGATCTGGGTCTGAACAAAACCGAAGGCATTAACTCTACTACATCCATTTTGGAATAACCCTCAGGATTTGTAGTAGTAGCCCTTGCACTTAAAAGAGAACCATCTTCAATCATCGTCAAGATGCCTCCACTTGAATGTACATGTTGGTTTGGAGTGGTTTACGAAAATATAAATCCGATCCCGGTCTCCCCGTACCAACAACCGATAATTTCTGCTTGACTCATTATTGGTTCTTTTGGAAGTAAGTATTCGAGAACTTATCGGGGAACTCTAATTTCATACTTCTAAAGTCAAATTGGGTCAAACTTGATAGTCGGTTATTGAAATATCAATAAACAAATATCCAATCATGGTTTAATTTCCATATGGGATCCACTAAGCCTTTATTAATTCTCTTTAATTAAAAAGATACTTTATAAAACTTGATCAAAAGATCTTTTCAAAGCACTATTTCTAAACCCCTAACATTCACTTTAAACTTGGAAACAATTCACATTATTTACCAAAATATTTTAGAAATTCCCTCTTCAAAATTCCATATTAATTGGCTAACAATTCCCTTTTAAAAACTTCACCTACAATTGTATCCATTTACTTCACATTCCAAACCCCTTTATAAATTTCCAAACTAGATTTAAAAATCCTTTGAAATCTCTAAAATGATTTATAAATCACTTTCTAATTTAATACTCCTTATAAAACTTCTTTATAAATCCTTTATAAAATATCATTTACGAATTATCTTTTGTAAACACTTTTAAGTAAACCTTCAGTAAAATCCCTTTATAAACAAGTTATTACTTATAAATGACTTTACAACATAATAGCACAACTTGGAAATCTACTATAAACTTCAAACTCTTAAATTTATTTAAGAATTGAAGTTAATACAATAACATACTTTATAAATTCAAAAGAATACATTATAAATTCAAAAGGAGGCTTAGCAATTCCAATGGTGCTAATTTAAGTTATCATTCACTTTCAATTCAATTCACTTAACAGTTATTAACATAAACAACAAGTATGTAAATACAACTTATATCCAAATCAAGGAATAACATGTCAATATGAAGTAACTATCATAGACATGTCCAAATAACATAATAGCAGAAGGGTAAATTGTCCTACTAAACAGATGTCCAAACAAAATCATTACATATAGTAGAATGGAGATTTATTCTACTAACACATGTCCACACAATCAACAATCGATTTATAACATAATGGGAATTTATTCTGTTATTCTATATCCACAATAATCAAACACTTACACCATAGCAGAACGGTGATTTATTCTACTATTAGATGTCCAAAAAATACAACCAATCGACACTATAACTCATTCATAGTTATTTGTCTACTTCATGGTATCAACGCAATAATTCTTGTATTCACAACTATCCTAGGAACAGAAGTTCCCTTTAAACAATTTGATTCTTGGAAAACCAGAATTTAAAACTTAATACTCCCTTTTAAAATAATTAAATTCAAGTTAAACTCTTTATTAAATCATAATTAAACTTAATTAATAATTAAGAAATTATAAAACCTTTAAATAATTAATTGACCCCTAATTACTATTAATTAAACCCAAATTAGTAATTTACAAACTATTAAATAATTAATTAACCTTCATTAATAACTAAATATTTATTAATCTTAATTATTTAATAAAATAAAAATAGTAAAATAATTTTTAAATTAAACTTTAATAATAAATTAAACCTTAATTAGTTAAAAGTTAATTAATAATTGAACTTTAACCAAATAAACATTTGCTTGAAATTAATCTTTAAGTATGTAATAATTTAGTAAATAATTAACCTTAAATTAAATAATAATTAATTAAATAATTTAAACTATAATTAAATTATATTTAAAGTAATTAAAATTGATTACCCTTTTTAACCTAAGTAAGTCATTAACTAAAACTTCTTAATTAATAAATGATTAACTTAATTAATATTAATTAATACTAATTATTTAACCTGACTGTTTAATTAATTAATAAATAATTATTCTCAATTAACCAATTAGTTTTAATTAATAAACCTTCTTAATTTAGTTAAAAATAACTTAAGTATCGCTAACTTATTTTGAAAAGGATTTCCAAAACATTTTAAAAGAAAATTTAGAAATTGAAAATTTGAAAATCCAAATTGTATCCATAGAGACTATCGCTATAGGTGTAATAATCTAGGATTCATTTCTAAGTTATTATCCCAAAACTCAAACTTTTCACTCTTATTTACTAAAGGAAGAAATTTTAAAACTTTACTAAAGTTTGAAAACAAATTTAAGAAAAACAAATCAAATATTTATTAAAACAACAAGTAAACGATTTGATTTGTAACTGGATCTCATGTCCACTTCACTGTCAAGATACTACCTTTTATTTCACACAATCACATATCCAAAGTCACATACAGAACAAACTGATTCAATAACATAACCAAATCCCAGCCAATACCTATCATCATTAGACATATCCATTTGAGTGCTGATGCATACCAAGATATTTCAAACATACCAAGATATCAACATATTTCAAACATACCAATCATCATTTAAACATATAATTCAATAACATAACCAAATCCCAGCCTATACCGGTCATCATTTAGGCATATCCATTTGAATGCTAATGTGAATATACATTAGCACTAATCAACATATTTCAAACATACCAAGATCTAATCATATGTGACATACATATAGCTTTAAAATCAACATAACATATAAGATAAAGTTCTTTCCACATAAATTAGGAATTTACTCACCTTAAATCTCGACAAAATTCCACTAGAACCCTAGAAACTAAGCTCAAAAATAGGTCAATCTCCCATGGATTATTGGACCCATATCTCCTGGATTTTTAAGAAGTGATCAAAGAAAAGTTTTAGACCGTTTTTTCCTCTATCATTTAAGGAAAATAATTACTCAAAAAGGTTAAATTTTGTGGAAGTTAAGGCCAGAACAATGAGGGGTCTTTTCGGACATAAAAATCTAGGTTCAAAAACACTCTTGCAAAAAAATGAATTGTTGGAGCATCTAAGCTCGAAATCAGTAAACTACAAAGTTGTAGCCATTGGAAATATAAATGTTTTGAAATAATGAAAATCTTAATTTGGTGGAGTATATAAGAAGTTATGGCCAAATGCAATTGGGGTAAAAATAGAGGAATTTGAATGGGAAAGAAGTAGTTTGAAGCTAAGTTTAAAAAATTTAAAAATTTAAAATATAAAAATTTCAAATGTTAAAGGAAGCCATTAAAGATTTTGAAGCTTTAGGAAGAAGTGACTTGGGAAAAAAATTGAAAAAGGAAATGAAAAATAAAAGAAAGAAATAAGAGAAATGCTTATATATATACATAATAATTTATAATAATCTTGTCTAATCACATCACTCCTTTTATAAATATATATTTATATCTGATTTTTATGTGTTTCCACATTAGTCTTTATATACATATATAATTATTATGTGTTGTCACATCATTCTCTTTATAAATATATAATTGTAATTATTATGTGTTTCACATCAGTCTCTTTATAAATATATATTTATAATTGTTATGTATTGTCACATCAGTCTCCTTGTAAATATATATATATATATATATATATATATATATATATATATATAATTATTATGTGTCGTCACATCGTCTCTTTATATATTTGTATGTGTATATATATATATATATTATATGTTGTCACGTCACTTGTTAAATTAAAATTAATAATAAGATAACATTCTTAGGTATATTATTATCTAGTTAATTAACTATTATATATATGTATATATATAGTGCACAAAGATGAACAGTGTTTCCAATAACTTTCCAATGTCGAAAGTCAAAATTTTGAAAAAGGTTCTTTGGTCACATCTTGTAATGCCCCTGAATTTTAATTAACATTATTGGGGATATTTAATCGGATAAATTAAATAGAATAATGTGAACAATTAAGGAGATGAGATTAATAAATCCAATTGCCGTGTCTTAATGAATGAACTAAAATAAGATTTAACTAAATTAAGAAGGAAGAATTTCCTAAGGGGTAAAACTTGAAAATGCGGCTACGTTTCTTAGTATATATCTCTTCCTCTACCTTAATAAACTTTTACTTTCTCATTCATAACTCCTCATCTATATTTCGACCGGACATTAAAAGCTCAAGGAAGAGCAATAAATTAATGAAAAAGCTAAGGAATTAAAGCTAGGAAATTATCTCATTCTCCAATTAACTAATCAAGGTGGATAATCATGTTATCATCTCATTTTTCTCCATTCGGATCGGCTATGCGTTATACCCAATTCATGTTTGTGTTTTGGTTAGGATATAACCATTTAAAACCATTATTTGAATAAGACATAGGTGTTTTTAAATGTTAATGGGCTAATTAACATGTTTTATTCGGTTTTGGTTAAATTCCGAATTGTTTTGATCTACATATGCTTTGAAATTTGAATATATTGAAGAGAACATATTAATTGATTTTTTTAAATTTTTTCAGAATTTTTCATGAGGTTTTAATTGTTATATAAAATTGTTTAAGGAATGGAACTTAAATGTTTTGTATAATTATAAAGGAGAAAGGGGATTTTTCAAATTTATTCAAATTTCCAAATAAGGAAAGGCAGAAGCAATTTTTGAACACAAAATTTTGACAACCAATCAGATTTAAACAAATAAGGCAAGTGGAGTACAAAAGAACTGTTTAAAGTATAACTTTCACTTTTTCAACCTTTCGGCAAGAGCATACGCCTCCATTCTAAACCTTCTGACAAGGTCAAAAGGTATTAAACCTTTCAGCTAGGTTCAAAATTAATGCATATGGTATCAAACGACTGGTACATAGTGAATTAAAAGGGGTCAAAAGGTTAGGGACAATAGGCTAGAGCTTTCGAAGGAGATGAAACTTTGTTTTGGTTTTAAACAAAATACACCTGCTAGCTTTCGATAACGGGCTTTCGACATTGTCAACTAGTTTAAAAGAAAAGGTTTCAATTGATTTGCTTTCTTGTTTTAAGTGAAACCTTTCAACAAAGTCAAAAGGTTAGCTTTCGACAGTGTCAGAAGCATAGTTGCGGCTTCCAAACCTTTCGACCTAGATGGGGTCAATGGTATTTTATAAAACGTAACGCCTCTCTCCATTGATTTTGAAGGATTGGCTCCAACACAAAGACTTCACTGCTTTTGAATGGTTTAAAAGGGTTTTGACTTCAAAAGGTTTTGATTTCGAAAGGTTTTGGTTTCGAAGGGTTTTGATTTCGAAAGGTTTTAGGTTTTGAATGGGTTGTCTTCAATGATTTTGAAAGGTTTTAGGTTTGAAGAGGTTGCCTTTAATGGTTTCGAAAGGTTTTAGGTTTTGAAGGGGTTGCCTTCCATGATTTTGAAAGGTTTTGAAGAGCTACCTTTAATGATTTCGAAAGGTTTTGATTTTGATTTATTTTCGAAAGGTTTTGAATTTCACTGCTTTTGAAAGGTTTATAAATAGATTTTATAAGGGAGGTACCCCAGGCTTTCGACTAGGTCGAAGAGAAACCTTCCAACAAGGTCGGATGGAAGGACCTTTCGACAAAGTCGAAAGATATGGTTTTCAATGTTTTTCAAAGGCTGATGTTTATTTTCTTTCGAATGAGGCTTCATTCGAAGGGGTTTAAAGGGCTGTTTTAAGCCATTTTCCTTAAGTAAAATTTTGCTAATTTGAAGGGGTTATTTCGAAGAGTTATAACATAAAATACTTATCTTTTATTGAAATTGTAAGGGAGGTCCTTATATAAATTGGATGTAAATAAACTTTGGGGACACCGGGGTGGGTTTAAAGTTTTCAATATATAGTTTGGGGTTGCAAACATAAACATGCTTTCAAAAATAAACATTAGGGCTATCAATGTGTTTTTATTTAATTTAACCTAATTGGGGATACCAATGGGAATAGGTTAAACATGTAGGATACTTGGAAAAATAAATATTCATGGGGATCATGAATTTTAATGAATTCTCATGATATCTTAATTGGCCAAGTATTGGGTTCTTGGTTAACCTAGGAAAACCATGGAATGTGCGGTAGATAGCCGACATCAAATTTCTAAAGTAAAGAATGTTTTTCCAGAAGTGGTTAGGCTTGGGATTTGGCACCTAAGTGTTCATAGTCATCCTAAGAAAACTATGGAATGTGCGGTGGATAGCCTACACCAACTTTTATAAAATATGTATGATGGATAATCGGAATTTATTTTAAATGGATTTGGTATGGATAGTCCTTAAATTATGATGAATAGTCAATTAAAGATTTTAGAAGGGAACTCTAATAAATTGATTTTAGATGGAAATCTAATAAATGGCTTTTAGATAGGATATCTAATGAATGGGTGGATGGAATATCCAATATATGTATATATATATATATATATATATATATATATATATATATGATTTATGGCTTTATTTCATATTATGTTATGACTAATCATTTTGGGTGCAGGAGCATAGTAAATGAGTTGCAAGTTTTTTTTAGATATTAGTGAGGGGAAAACCCGTTATGCTAAGCGGCATGGTCATACTAAATATCTATTTATGGTAAGATATCATAGGGGATTATTTATACTGGACTTATTGCCTAACTAGAAGTTTGCTTTTCTCCATAAACTCTCGGGTACTCAAAATTAATTTGAGTAGCCTGAGGGTGGGAGACTTTTAGATTTTTGGACGAATAAGCTTCCAGAGATGTGCATGAGGCAGTATTAGCCCTATAGGAGCTATTTTGTGTTTTCCGCTGCGATGTACTAAGAACTGTAAAGTTCATATTTATTAGTTCTCTAATCATCATAAGGGGACATCTTCATATGTCGCTCTTATCGTATTTTGTACATGTATATGTGATTTGAACGTGGTTAACGTCTAGGATTATGTAATTAAATCTTAAATCAATTCATAAGAAATGAGAAATTCTGTTTTGTTGAAGTTTAATTTTTTCAATATTCTTGTGTTTTCATGTGGCCAATAGTTTCAAGATTCTAGTTTTGGTCACTTTGAAATAACACCTATGGATGACTGCAACATCCATAGCAGTTAGTTTTGAGCCTCCAAAAGCGGGATATTACAAATTGGTATTAGAGCATGATTTTTGTAGTTAAAAGTAATTTAAACCTTAAAATATTTTTAAAGCATAATCCAATGAAACTAAAATATGGTTAGGCTTGGGTAAGCATTATAGTAATGTATGTATACTTTGCTATAAATACCTAGGTATGTATTACTCACTCACTTAGGCTTCTGTATCTTACAAAGATTGGATTTCAAGGTAGTAGGGAAGTAAGATATGGTGGCAGGAAACAGAATAGTGAATCAAGGTGAATGACGCATCACAACAAGTGGAAATGTTCGACCAATACTAGGAGCAACCAGGGTCGACAGGTAAATGCCAACCCAAATGCCAATGCTAATGTTGGTGTTGAGATCCATCGGTTGATATAGGGATAATGTACCAATTCTTTGTGAATATGATGAAAGCTGGAGCAGCTGCGGGAGTGGCTGTAGGGAATGATGTAGGAGATAATCCGGTGGCCTCAGTTGGCAATATTATGCCAAGCTGAGCAAGGATTACGCTAGTCTTGGCGGGAAGCCTATTTGGGAAATGAGGATGCAGTAGGAGTGGAGAACTGGCTATTGCATTTTGAAAGGATATTTGCAGATCTCGGCTTGACATATATGCAAAAGAGAAGACTTGCTTCAAAGCAATTGCAGGGAGCAACATTGTTTTGGTGGAATAGAGTTACCATGGAAGAGCTAGAGGAAGACCTGACTTGGGCTGAATTTCAAAGAAGGTTCAAAGAAAGTTCTATATTGGAAGTTACCAGGTCATTGTTGCTAAGGAAGTTTGCAGATTTAGTCCAGGGGGATAAATTGATGATTGGGTATGCTACGGAATTTGATGAGCTGTCCTGTTATGGATATGCTACTGTGTATACAGTCATTCGGAGAAATGATAAGTTTATCAATGAGTTGAATCCTGAGATCGCCAAAGCAACCATGCCAAACCTTTGGGCTCTATGTCATATTATTGTTTAGATGGCTATTCGGAATGAAGAGATGCTTTTTACTTTTGGAAAAGGGAAACCAGCTGAGGTACAGAATTTTCTAGGTAAGAAGCGTAAGTTCTTCAAGAAGAAAGGAACCCGATCGGGGCAGCAGCCAAGAAGAGCAAGGCAGATATTGTCTGCTACAAGTGTAACAAGAAGGGACATTATGCTAATGAGTGTCGATAGGGTGATGGAAGAGTAGTTGCAGTGAGGCCCAATGTGAAGTGCTACAACTATGGCCAGATGGGGCATCACAAGGACAAGTGTTCCAAGGCCGCTAAGGCTAGAAAGGGAAAGTTCATTGCGTTGGAACCATCATCCTCTAGACCAACGGCTGCTGAGAAAGGAAAAGCTGTGATGGAAGGTATGCTTATGATTCATAATACTATAGTTAGGATACTATTTGATACCGGTGCATCGCACTCATTTATATCTCGATGTTTAGTAGATTACTTATGTCTGGAACCTTTATACTTTATTACTCCTTTAAGGGTTTTTAATCCTATAGGAGGGTATGCAACTCTGGAAATGAGATGTGACCAGTTAGAACTTGATTTGTTAGGTCGTTTGCTTGTAGTTTGTATGTTTTTGATTTCATAGGTTTCGGGATCATCTTAGGTATGGATTGGTGAGATAGATATGATGTTAGGATATTTTGCAGGAGGGGGAAATATAATTGAAACACCCTAATAGCCATAACCGAGTTATTTATTCAGCAAGGAGTTCGGACGGAAATGCTTATGTGTTATTGGGTGTCATAGGAGCGGAGTAGAGTTGAAGCAGGTTTATGCTCCAAGAGAGTTTGCAGATGTGTTTGAACCAATTTCGGGCTTACCACCGAAAAGGGCAATCGAGTTTCAGATAGATCTCATATCGAGAGGTAAACCTATAAGTAGACCACTTAGTAGGATGACACAACCGAGATGAAGGAATTGAAGCTGTAGCTAGTGGAATCGGAAGGAAAGAATTTCACCTGGCCAAGTAGTTATCCTTAGGGAACAGGAGTGGTATTCATGAAGAAGCCAGATGGGTCATTAAGTATGTGTATCGACTATCGTATACTGAACGAGAGGATGATCAAGAATAGGTATCATTTGCTGAGAATCGATGACTTATTTGATCAGTTGAGTAGAGCCAGAGTGTTTTCCCAGCTGGATTTGGCGATAGGTTTCCATCAGCTAAGAGTGGCAAAGGACAGTATTCCTTTGACGGTGTTTAGGACCAGATATGGGTCTTACAAATGGTTGGTTATGCCATTCAGGCTTACTAATGCACCAGCTTTCTTTGTGGATTTGATGAACCGGGTTTTTTGATAGCACTTGGATAGGTTCGTGTTGGTTTTTATTGATGACATTTTGGTATATTCTAAGAGTGAGAAGGATCATGCAGATCATCTTAGAATAGTGTTGGAAACGCTAAGGCAACATTAGCTGAAAGCGAAGTTCTCCCAGTGTCATTTTTGAAAGAAGGAAGTGAAGTTCCTTGGTCACATAGTTTTCGAGGATGGTTTAGCATTTGATTTGGATAAGATCGAAGCTCTTAATAATTGGAAGTGGCCAGAGACAGTAAGTGAGATGAGAAGCTTTTTTGGACTTGCAGGTTACTACCGAAGGTTCATTAAGAATTTCTCACGGATAGCGGCATTTTTGACTGTGCTAACCATGAAGGATGTGAAGTTTGTTTGGTCAGACAAATGCGAGGAGGCATTCCTTAAGTTGAAACATTTGTTAACCAACGTGCCCATGTTAGTAGTTCCAGATGGGAATCAGGGGTAGTTTACACCGATGCATGTGGTATTGGGTTAGATGATGTGCTAATGCAGAATGGACGGGTTATTGCCTATGCTTCTAGATGGCTTAGACTGCATGAAGTAAGATACCCGACTCATGATTTGGAGTTGGCAGCGGTAATCTTCACATTGAAGGTGTGGAGACATTATCTTTTAGGAGAAAGGTTTGAGCTATTTACGGATCATAAGCCTCTATGGTATTTTATCTCTCAAAAGGAGTTCAACGTGAAACAACAAAGATGGCTAGAGTTGGTTGCAGCTTATGATTTTAGCATCGAGTATACACTGGGAAAAGATAATAAGGAGGCAGATGAGCTTAGGAGGAAACATCAGAATATGTTGTAGCTATGTTGGCGGAATGAAAAGACTTGGAAGCACTAGCTGCTTGCAATATGCAGTTGAGGTCGACTGCTAGATCTAGTCAGAATATCTCCATGATGTCTTGTTTGGAAGTTGGACCAGTTCTGATCGAACGAATTGCTTCTAGGCAGATAGAGGATCCAGTGTGAGCCGAGAAGATTAGAAGGTTAGAAGCTGGAACCAAGACTAATGATTTAAAGGATTTTATTCTTAACCGTAGGGGTTGGTTGAGAAAGAAGGAATATTTATGTGTTCCGAACGTTGGAGATCTCACGAAGGAAGTTCTGAGGGAATGTCATCGATCGATATTTATGATTCATCTTGGGGGAACCAAGATGTATCAGGATATGAAAAGAAGTTTCTTCTGGGAAGGAATGAAGTGGGATGTCGGCTTATGGGTAAAACGATGTTTGAACTATCAGCGAGTAAAAGTTGAACATCAGAACCTAAGTGGTTTGCTTCAGCCTTTGGATATCCCGTTTGGAAGTGGGACTCGATATCCATGGATTTCATTAACGGGTTGCCAAGGTCAAACCGGGGTAATGAAAGTGTATGGGTCATGGTGGACAGATTGACCGAGAGTGTCCATTTCATTCCAGTTATGTCAACCAGGATGACGCCTGTCTTGGTTAAGTTATTCATGAAGAACATCACTAGACTGCATGGAATTTCTAGTAGTATCGTCGGTGATAGAGATGGTTTGTTTACTAACGGGTCCTAGAAGAGCCTATAGGTTTTGTTAGGCACTAAGCTCAAGATGAGTTCCGCTTATCATCCTCAGATGGATGACCAGATAGAGAGAGTAAATGAGGTACTGGAAGATCTGTTAAGAGCTTGTGTACTGGATTTTAGTGGTTCTTGGGAAGATCACTTGCACTTATAGGAGTTTTCCTATAATAATAGTCATCAAACTACTATAGGAAGGTGCCTTTTGAAGCTTTGTATGGAAGGTCATGCAAATAACCAGCATGTTGGTTAGAGACAGAGACAGATTGATCCTTGATCTATATTTTGTGACGACCCGCCCTTCTACTACCAGAAAGACGTATCATCAATAAGAAAGAAAGGGATGAGAAAATAAAAAAGACAAAGAAGAAAGAACAACAACATCAGGATCTCACAGCGGAATGGAACAAAATATAATATATCACTTAAAATATTTAAAAGTTTTACATATATCAGAGTTATACAGATTATACTCAATACTAGACAATTATAAACACCTGTCTAGTTAATTCAACTAAATACAATACAACTCAATCAATATGACTCAGAGATACCAACACAGCAGAACCATATATATCTACAACGCTGAAGCCTCCTGCTCCATTGCTCCTCCAGAATTCGTCAAAACTAACCTGAATCCCTTGGCTACCTATAAAAATTTAGGTACCCGAGAGTTTATGAAAACAAAAATAAACTCCGGGTCAGACATGGGTCTGGTATGAGTAAACGGTTTAAGGTTGTTTAACTTTGAAAACAAAACATTTGAAAATAAAGGTATCACGTAAGACTCCCCACAAATAAATACGGGTAAGTTTTTACCTTACGCTAACCAAAACATTTCATAGGAAATCCAATGATATTATAATAGTGTCTAGGGTTTTCAAGTAAATAGAAAATAGCCGAAATTGTTACATGATTAAATTCCAGCTACTAGCCACAAAATTGGGTAATACAAATCAAAACCGTAGGGTCTCGTAAGGAAAATGGATTTCCAACAATGGCAGGGTTACTGGGGTACCGCCCGTCACAGCACGGGGCCTAGATCACCGTACCGAGGATTACTCCCTTCATCCCCTTCAACACAAGGCCGGAACCATTCCTTACTGAACAGTCCCGAACAAGATAAACCCCGTGGTTGGCGCGACCAACCACTCACTAAGCCGAAATATATATAAGGGACATCTAGACAGGGGAAATATCTTGTCCTGCTTGGGCATGACCCACGTAACCTTGCTGCATCTCCCCTGTTTTAGCCATTCCCGGTTGATGAGGCTTGAGGCTGCGATTACCTTTATAGAACATATCACTTAGAATGCTCATCGTCCGCCTGACGATGTGCTGAAAGCATTCAATCCATACAAGTTCGTTCCGGGTTCGAACGAAACCGAATGCATTATCTCGTTGCACTCATTTTGGAATCACCCTCAGAGTCAACGACGATAACCCTTGCATTCTAAAACACCATCTCGATCTTCATTTCAGGATTCACGACCTAACGTTTAAATTGGATTGATGTGGTTTTCGGAGAATCAAATTTGATTCTTCCGATCCCGGTCTCATCGAATCCAACCGCCATTTTAAGGGCCAAGTTGTCTAATTAACTTAATAGTTTAAAGTTAACCATTGAATTCATAAAGCAATTTAACATAGATAGATAACATCAGATAAATCATATGGCAATTTAACACTGGTAAACAACATCGGATAAATCATATGGCAATTTAATACGAATAAATCATACGTAATCATCATGGATATAACATAACGAAACACAGAGCATCACAGAATATCACCACATAAATATCACAACCAGATATTCAACATAACAACCCATAAGCAGTCATCTTAGGTCTTATTTGTAATTAATTCAATTTAGAATTAATTACCTGAGAGTTAATCATTTAACTCTATTTAATTAGTCATTAGTTAACAATCAATTACTTATTTCACTCCGGATTGTTTAATTAATGATTTCTTAATTAATCATTTAGTCCTAACTACATGCTTATTTTATTTCAAACTATCAATTACCTAATTATCTCTTAACTCAGTTAGTTACCTTAATTAACCATTTAATTTAATAATCTTAGCTATTAATCAACTTAATTACCCATGTAATAACTGCTGATTACTTCCTTAATCCTTTATTTATTCTTAACAAA
This sequence comes from Allium cepa, assembly GCA_030765085.1. Classification (NCBI taxonomy): domain Eukaryota; kingdom Viridiplantae; phylum Streptophyta; class Magnoliopsida; order Asparagales; family Amaryllidaceae; genus Allium; species Allium cepa. Next base: position 342,502,850 of record CM060941.1, on the reverse strand, counting down.
ACTACTCGATTAATTAATCAATAATCATTCATAAATTATCTTAAGTAGTCAATTTCAAATTTATCAATTATTTATAATTTATGACTAATTATAATTTAAGAGTTATTGTTCTTAATCTCTTTCTAAACTAATTAAATGTTCAACTTAATGAAACATTTAAAAGTCTTCTCTTAAATTTTGAAAACCAATTATAATATTAACTCCAAACTTAATTATTAGATATCCTTATATTTAATGTAATTGATTACTTATTTTACTATCCTAATTCATACATTAACTTAATTAACTAGTTTAAATTTCTTAATTACAAATTAATTAAATAAGAGACAAGAATCTTTCTTATTAACTTTAAAACTAAACACTTATTAACTAAAAATGTTTAAACATTAATTCAATCTAATCACGTATCTTTAATTGACTATTAAATTAAGTATTCATGTAAGTTGAAAACATTTTTAGCAATAACTTTATTTTTACTTTGAGCTAATACAGTTTAGTAACCAGGTTTGTTTCGCTTAATCACTGAAACAATACCCGAGAAAAAACTTACAACACACGAGAAAGAACACGAGTTTCCCATCCAACCTTCCCGAGGGTCCCTTCTTCCTCGTTCCTTTGTTAAAAAAAAACAACTTTAAGTACTGAAACCTGGAAATTTAGCCCACGAACTCGAAGTAACTCTCGCGCAAAACCCCCCTGTGCTCGAGTTTCAACTCGAGTTTCCCTCTCGTTGCAACCGCCTACGCCGTGCACGTGCACAAGCCGTTGACGACCCACTAGCGACTGGTGAACCCTCCAACATGACGCACATGGCCTCGGCATCGGCCACACAACCACGAACGAGTCGACTACATCACCATTTAAAATCGAGCACAGCTCGATGAACTCGGACCCATCACCGGTCACAAAAATGGTTCGTAAACCCATCGCCGATCACCTGACGCCCAACAACTCTGATCACACCTCCGCCACCCCCCAAACTCCATCCCCTTCCAATGGCAGGAAGCTCGGCGCACGGTGAAGACCGCGGCGACCCACAGTTCGAACATTACAAAAATTAGGTCTACGGAAAAGAAACAACCACTGTAGTCGCCACCGTTGATGATTCCACCTCCTCCCATTTTTCCTATGACCGCCGTAGGCTACTCCTCCACCCCTAGCAACTCCGGTTACCCAAATGCATCACGTCACCGGAATTCGACCGTAAAGTCAAATTCGAACCATGCCGAACTGCTCTCAAACCCTCCCACCAAAAATCACCAACTTTACTTTAAAAATCACAGCTTGAGGTAAGGATTTAAGTTATGTTCATGAATCCCTAGTTTATTGAGTTCGAAATTTCCAGATTTTAAAGATCCTTCTGTAAAAATGAAGTTTAGCCTGTATATATATTTATACTTCCTGGTCTTATTTTTAAAACATCAATCTTACTTGAATATACATATTCACTTTAGACATAGAAGCTTGAAATTGATTAATAATGGAGGAGTTGATTTGTTTCCAAGGTTAGTTTATCCTGAACTATATACAGAGTAGAAATTAGTCTTTGTAATGCCAAACAATTATATATATATAGAGCTTCAGAAGATACTATCACTATACAAGGATAATCACTCATAGATCATACAAAGTTTGAGATTATTTTTACTTGCATTAATTAATTTGAACAGAAATGTTTACTCACCTGCACCCAATCCTGAAACTCTCTTTTCTTTCCTCTGTTGCTTCTCTTTGTTTTTGTTTTTTCTGTTTCTGAATTCTATTAAACTTGATAAATATGAAATTTGTTTATACTTCTTTTCTTTTTTTTTTAGGCTATACTCTATAAGTTTTAATAACTGAATTCAGATAGAATAAATGAACATACATATATACAACTTTCAACATTTATGCCTTCTTGAACAAGCTTTGTTGACAAAATATCTTGCTTTGTTTTTATTATGTACTAAGGTACTAAACCTGAAATGGAAAGCATAATTTCGGCTGAAAGATGATGTTTCCAGACATAATAGTGGCTAATTAATGTATATGTTTTCACTTAAGTTAACATAGAATTAATGTTTGCTGACACAAACATTTGTACAAAGATGTTTTCATATTTGATACTTGTAGATCTTGTTACTTAAAATGTTTACACCAATAATTATGTTTGCACAATCAGTTACATGTTTTGCATGATAATACCCTTGTTCATTTCTTCTGGTTTACAAGTCCTAGCTTGAATAATTACATATATACTTGTCAGGTCAATGTCTTGAGTATAAAGACATTTGTTTTGTATAGAAACCCTTTGTCTTATATTTTATATGTTGACAAATTTTATTTTATACTAGTGTTTATATTTTTAGCTTTATGCATTCATTTGTATCCCTAATTTAGCTACCCATTATTGAATTATATGCATGTGTTTGTCTAATATATAATATTTATATTTATATTTATATTGACTTTATCATCTATTTACAGTTTCTATTTCTATTTTAGCCATTAATATAAGTTATATTTACATTTGTTCTCATTTTTTTTATAATTCATTTGTATTATAGTATATAAGTTTGACTCATATTCTACATTTATATTTTATATTACTAGAATTAGATTTTTAAATTTTCAAACATTACCAAGCATATGTATTCCTTTGACAAATGTTAACAATGTATAGCATTTTAATTTAATGAGTTAAATTTTATTAATAATATTGTTGAGAAACTTATTTTAGAATTTTAAACATTATTATCTATGTGTATTATTTTATTCTAAATATAAACAAATAAAGTAATTTAATTAAATTATATAAGATAGCTTTTTATTGTAAATATTATTAAGATGTTTATTCCAAGTTTAAATTTTATTTTCCTTCAAACTACCAATATATATATATTATAAACAAATGGCAATATTCCTAAAATTATATTCATTTTAATATGATCAGATTACATTTTATTTAATTAAATCAAGTATTTAACAAAATAAACGGGGCCAAAATCTAGGGTCGTTACATTCCTCCCCCCTTAAAAGAATTTCGTCCCCGAAATTTAAACAACAGTTAATTCAAAGGCTTTTATATTAACAATCCAAACATACATATCATTCATATAATAACAAACAAACAAACAGTCTATTCTAACAAACAACGCTAGTTATCCGAACATAAATCCGGATAAGCACTCCTAAAACCATCGAGAGTTTGTCTCTCGATGATCAATAATCCAAACTGGATTCCTGACCACCATTAAATTCGACTCAACTTCCGATTTCCTGAATTACCGGTATAACAATTATTGATGAATCATGAATAAATTTTCTTGAGATATAAGGAATACACAATAAATTCCAGACATCCATTTTGAAAATTAAATTCTGAAATCTAAAATATTAACTCTTTCCCAATTTTATTGACTTGTTTACAGAATTCAATATCTTTTCAATCAAGCCCGTACGATGTACATATACTATCCATACGCAATATCAACTCCGATCGTTCGCTCGATCACACAATTTCACTTCCGAACTAGTATCGTCCATCCGACTTCCTAGTACGGACACAGAACTGGTTTCTTGATCAGAACTGTCATTCTCCTTGCATAGTCACAACTATGATAGAGAATCCCCAGAATCAATCGAAATCCAAATTCATGGTTCGTCGTCGAAAATCGAGTGAAAAATCCTAACTCGGATCGATATAACTACCTCGAAATTCTGTGCTCGAATCTGGATCAAATTGTTATGCGAATAAATTAATATACGTTCATCCTACATATTTATATCCATTGGTTATCAACTATATCAATTTCTTTTATTCACATTATCCCGATTCTATCCACTTGGAATAATTTTCTCAGTATCAATTTTACTTAAGAATTTCACCATTCATTCTTAAGCTTAATATAAACATTATATATACTCTTATATTATTACTCTACAACCATAGCCTTTATATCTTCTTATTATTATTATTTTTCCACTTTAAATCTGAATTACCAATTCCATATAAATTCAATTTTCTTAACTCTGAATACTGAACTTTTAGTGACTAGCTCTATTTATAACTGATTCAAATTATTATTTTTAAATTAGTTTCATTTATTAGTTTACTTTAAATTTTCAATTTGAAATTGTTTTGTTGCTATTTTTTTTTATATATAGTTTTCAAATTGTGAAAAGTTTTGACAGAGTTTCCATTTATTTAGCATTACATATTTCCAAAAGCACAAATATAAGGTTCCAATCCTCATCACAATTAACTTCAATCAATTCTCAAACCATTCCCTTTTAATTAAAAGGAATTTACAACTTACTTGCTTATATAATCCATTTAAGCAATACAAACTCATATTCAAAATCATCCTATTTTGCTTCCAATAATTTATAGAATTTAATCTAATTCACATTTACTTCAAACAACCTATTTTCTTATGCAATTTAACAATATCATTGAGAATAAATGATTACTTAATCTTTATAACAAATTTTAAATTGATTCCATTCCCCATTTAAATTATTCACAATCTTCACAATTTACTTAAGTCATTATTTACTTCAAACTGTTCTACCCAATGACTTAAGTTTATTCTATTTTACCAATTCCATTTAAATTTTTGATTTGATTTTCCTTTAATCAAAGCCCAACTATTTACTGATTAGTTTATCTTTTTATCCACTCTTTAATTTACATTAACAATTCATTATTGAATTTATTCATAATAAGGTTATTCAATTTATACTTGAATTAGATTTGTTTACAACTCACACTATTTCTATTTAAATCCAATTCAATACTTTGGTTTACATTTACTCATTTACATAAGAATTTTTATTCCATTCAATTTTATAACTCGGTTGAATTCATTCAAACTCAGTTTTATTTCAACTCAATTTCAGTTAAAATTTAGCTACTTACAAATCTTTAAATTTGTTTACTTTTAAAGTTTATATTACTCATTTAGGTCATTTCATCTTATAACCACAATTTCAGATTATATATAACACATACTATCGTAAGGTATAAATTTCCACCTCACAATTTACAATCATTTTACCCTCCAATTTTATATCCAATTAAATTCGTTTCGAACCTCAATTCCAATTAACTTATCTCAGGTCAAACTCAAATATATTTTCTTATCTTCTTTTACTTAAGTTAAATTTTAATTCCCGGATTAAAACTTTCCACTCTCTTCCTATTAATATCAACTTTGCTTTATAAGTTCAATAGTTGATTTATTCATTTAAACAGAATTTCTTAGAATTCAATTGCCTGGTTTTCATTTCCAAAACATTTGAAATGACAATCAAATTTCAAATTCCAAACACTTGTTTTCACCAAAACAAATTTTCTCCTTTTGAACATTTCTAAAACAACTTATATGTCCAACAAGCCCAAACAATTTATCATAACCAATATCCTGGTAGCAATCCATCACTTCAGAAACTCGAAAATGAATACTGATGATGTGGCCATCACCATAAGGATTATTTTCCAGCGACTGAAGTGAGTTCAGTGCTTTCTTACTTCCACAAATTCTTTCCAAACAATTTTCATTCAATCATATTTTCCAAAACAAAATCCCATTATTTCCTTCAACTCTTTGGAAAAACACATTTTCAAGCATTCCCAAGATTGTAAATTCCTAAATTCATTTAAACACTTTCAAATTTCCGGGACTTAAATTCTAGTTTAAATCAGATTTCAGTTATATTCCTTTTTATTTAAAATCATTCTTAAATAATTTTATTTGGTTATAAACCACTCACATTCAAAATTTTATTTGATTGTACTATTAACAATCAAATATCCAAGTATATATATATTTACTTCAGAAAAATATTTCTTTTATATCAAAACATAATTTTGGGTAAAATTATTTCATTTACCCTACCTTTAAAAAAACAATACTGTGTCGGTCAATCTTGTTTAAGAGTTTAGGAATCCCTATCGATGAAATGGCGTCCCACACATCGACCAGAATCCATAAACACTCAATAGATAAATCAACACAATATAAAAATAATTTTATATTCACTAACAATTACGCGCTCATATCTATTAATACTCTCAAACTCCTTTTAGAGTTCTACAAACTCTATTCTATGAGTAATTTCTACCAGAGCCAAGGTTATTACTAACCTAGGCTCTGATACCAATTGTGACGACCCGCCCTTCTACTACCAGAAAGACGTATCATCAATAAGAAAGAAAGGGATGAGAAAATAGAAAAGACAAAGAAGAAAGAACAACAACATCAGGATCTCACAGCGGAATGGAACAAAATATAATATATCACTTAAAATATTTAAAAGTTTTACATATATCAGAGTTATACAGATTATACATCAATACTAGAAAATTATAAACACATGTCTAGTTAATTTAACTAAATACAATACAACTCAATCAATATGACTCAGAGATACCAACACAGCAGAACCATATATATCTACAACGCTGAAGCCTCCTGCTCCATTGCTCCTCCAGAATTCGTCAAAGCTAACCTGAATCCCTTGGCTACCCGTAAAAATTTGGGTACCCGAGAGTTTATGAAAACAAAAATAAACTCCGGGTCAGACATGGGTCTGGTATGAGTAAACGGTTTAAGGTTGTTTAACTTTGAAAAAAAAACATTTGAAAATAAAGGTATCACGTAAGACTCCCCACAAATAAATACGGGTAAGTTTTTACCTTACGCTAACCAAAACATTTCATAGGAAATCCAGTGATACTATAATAGCGTCTAGGGTTTTCAAGTAAATAGAAAATAGCCGAAATTGTTACATGATTAAATTCCAGCTACTAGCCACAAAAGTGGGTAATACAAATCAAAACCGTAGGGTCTCGTAGGGAAAATGGATTTCCAACAATGGCAGGGCTACTGGGGTACCGCCCGTCACAGTACGGGGCCTAGATCACCTTACCGAGGATTACTCCCTTCATCCCCTTCAGCACAAGGCCGGAACCATTCCTTACTGAACAGTCCCGAACAAGATAAACCCCGTGGTTGGCGCTACCAACCACTCACTAAGCCGAAATATATATAAGGGACATCTAGACAGGGGAAATATCTTGTCCTGCTTGGGCATGACCCACGTAACCTTGCTGCATCTCCCCTGTTTTAGCCATTCCCGGTTGATGAGGCTTGAGGCTGCGATTACCTTTATAGAACATATCACTTAGAATGCTCATCGTCCGCCTGACGATGTGCTGAAAGCATTCAATCCATACAAGTTCGTTCCGGGTTCGAACGAAACCGAATGCATTATCTCGTTGCACTCATTTTGGAATCACCCTCAGAGTCAACGACGATAACCCTTGCATTCTAAAACACCATCTCGATCTTCATTTCAGGATTCACGACCTAACGTTTAAATTGGATTGATGTGGTTTTCGGAGAATCAAATTTGATTCTTCCGATCCCGGTCTCATCGAATCCAACCGCCATTTTAAGGGCCAAGTTGTCTAATTAACTTAATAGTTTAAAGTTAACCATTGAATTCATAAAGCAATTTAACATAGATAGATAACATCAGATAAATCATATGGCAATTTAACACTGGTAAACAACATCGGATAAATCATATGGCAATTTAATACGAATAAATCATACGTAATCATCATGGATATAACATAACGAAACACAGAGCATCACAGAATATCACCACATAAATATCACAACCAGATATTCAACATAACAACCCATAAGCAGTCATCTTAGGTCTTATTTGTAATTAATTCAATTTAGAATTAATTACCTGAGAGTTAATCATTTAACTCTATTTAATTAGTCATTAGTTAACAATCAATTACTTATTTCACTCCGGATTGTTTAATTAATGATTTCTTAATTAATCATTTAGTCATAACTACATGCTTATTTTATTTCAAACTATCAATTACCTAATTATCTCTTAACTCAGTTAGTTACCTTAATTAACCATTTTATTTAATAATCTTAGCTATTAATCAACTTAATTACCCATGTAATAACTGCTGATTACTTCCTTAATCCTTTATTTATTCTTAACAAAACTACTCGATTAATTAATCAATAATCATTCATAAATTATCTTAAGTAGTCAATTTCAAATTTATCAATTATTTATAATTTATGACTAATTATAATTTAAGAGTTATTGTTCTTAATCTCTTTCTAAACTAATTAAATGTTCAACTTAATGAAACATTTAAAAGTCTTCTCTTAAATTTTGAAAACCAATTATAATATTAACTCCAAACTTAATTATTAGATATCCTTATATTTAATGTAATTGATTACTTATTTTACTATCCTAATTCATACATTAACTTAATTAACTAGTTTAAATTTCTTAATTACAAATTAATTAAATAAGAGACAAGAATCTTTCTTATTAACTTTAAAACTAAACACTTATTAACTAAAAATGTTTAAACATTAATTCAATCTAATCACGTATCTTTAATTGACTATTAAATTAAGTATTCATGTAAGTTGAAAACATTTTTAGCAATAACTTTATTTTTACTTTGAGCTAATACAGTTTAGTAACCAGGTTTGTTTCGCTTAATCACTGAAACAATACCCGAGAAAAAACTTACAACACACGAGAAAGAACACGAGTTTCCCATCCAACCTTCCCGAGGGTCCCTTCTTCCTCGTTCCTTTGTTAAAAAAAACAACTTTAAGTACTGAAACCTGGAAATTTAGCCCACGAACTCGAAGTAACTCTCGCGCAAAACCCCCCTGTGCTCGAGTTTCAACTCGAGTTTCCCTCTCGTTGCAACCGCCTACGCCGTGCACGTGCACAAGCCGTTGACGACCCACTAGCGACTGGTGAACCCTCCAACATGACGCACATGGCCTCGGCATCGGCCACACAACCACGAACGAGTCGACTACATCACCATTTAAAATCGAGCACAGCTCGATGAACTCGGACCCATCACCGGTCACAAAAATGGTTCGTAAACCCATCGCCGATCACCTGACGCCCAACAACTCTGATCACACCTCCGCCACCCCCCAAACTCCATCCCCTTCCAATGGCAGGAAGCTCGGCGCACGGTGAAGACCGCGGCGACCCACAGTTCGAACATTACAAAAATTAGGTCTACGGAAAAGAAACAACCACTGTAGTCGCCACCGTTGATGATTCCACCTCCTCCCATTTTTCCTATGACCTCCGTAGGCTACTCCTCCACCCCTAGCAACCCCGGTTACCCAAATGCATCACGTCACCGGAATTCGACCGTAAAGTCAAATTCGAACCATGCCGAACTGCTCTCAAACCCTCCCACCAAAAATCACCAACTTTACTTTAAAAATCACAGCTTGAGGTAAGGATTTAAGTTATGTTCATGAATCCCTAGTTTATTGAGTTCGAAATTTCCAGATTTTAAAGATCCTTCTGTAAAAATGAAGTTTAGCCTGTATATATATTTATACTTCCTGGTCTTATTTTTAAAACATCAATCTTACTTGAATATACATATTCACTTTAGACATAGAAGCTTGAAATTGATTAATAATGGAGGAGTTGATTTGTTTCCAAGGTTAGTTTATCCTGAACTATATACAGAGTAGAAATTAGTCTTTGTAATGCCAAACAATTATATATATATAGAGCTTCAGAAGATACTATCACTATACAAGGATAATCACTCATAGATCATACAAAGTTTGAGATTATTTTTACTTGCATTAATTAATTTGAACAGAAATGTTTACTCACCTGCACCCAATCCTGAAACTCTCTTTTCTTTCCTCTGTTGCTTCTCTTTGTTTTTGTTTTTTCTGTTTCTGAATTCTATTAAACTTGATAAATATGAAATTTGTTTATACTTCTTTGCTTTTTTTTTCAGGCTATACTCTATAAGCTTTAATAACTAAATTCAGATAGAATAAATGAACATACATATATACAACTTTCAACAGTTATGCTTCATACATTAACTTAATTAACTAGTTTAAATTTCTTAATTACAAATTAATTAAATAAGAGACAAGAATCTTTCTTATTAACTTTAAAACTAAACACTTATTAACTAAAAATGTTTAAACATTAATTCAATCTAATCACGTATCTTTAATTGACTATTAAATTAAGTATTCATGTAAGTTGAAAACATTTTTAGCAATAACTTTATTTTTACTTTGAGCTAATACAGTTTAGTAACCAGGTTTGTTTCGCTTAATCACTGAAACAATACCCGAGAAAAAACTTACAACACACGAGAAAGAACCCGAGTTTCCCATCCAACCTTCCCGAGGGTCCCTTCTTCCTCGTTCCTTTGTTAAAAAAACAACTTTAAGTACTGAAACCTAGAAATTTAGCCCACGAACTCGAAGTAACTCTCGCGCAAAACCCCCCTGTGCTCGAGTTTCAACTCGAGTTTCCCTCTCGTTGCAACCGCCTGGCACAACGCCTACGCCGTGCACGTGCACAAGCCGTTGACGACCCACTAGCGACTGGTGAACCCTCCAACATGATGCACATGGCCTCGACATCGACCACACAACCACGAACAAGTCGACTACATCACCATTTAAAATCGAGCACAGCTCGATGAACTCGGACCCATCACCGGTCACAAAAATGGTTTGTAAACCCATCTCTGATCACCTGACGCCCAACAACTCTGGTCACACCTCCGCCAGCCCCAAACTCCATCCCCTTCCAATGGCAGGAAGCTCGGCGCACGGTGAAGACCGCGGCGACCCACAGTTCGAACATTACAAAAATTAGGTCTACGGAAAAGAAACAACCACCGTAGTCGCCACCGTTGATGATTCCACCTCCTCCCATTTTTCCTATGACCGCCGTAGGCTACTCCTCCACCCCTAGCAACCCCGGTTACCCAAATGCATCACGTCACCGGAATTCGATCGTAAAGTCAAATTCGAACCATGTCGAACTGCTCTCAAACCCTCCCACCAAAAATCACCAACTTTACTTTAAAAATCACAGCTTGAGGTAAGGATTTAAGTTATGTTCATGAATCCCTAGTTTATTTTGTTCGAAATTTCCAGATTTTAAAGATCCTTCTGTAAAAATGAAGTTTAGCCTGTATATATATTTATACTTCCTGGTCTTATTTTTAAAACATCAATCTTACTTGAATATACATATTCACTTTAGACATCGAAGCTTGAAATTGATTAAAAATGGAGGAGTTGATTTGTTTCCAAGGTTAGTTTATCCTGAACTATATACAGAGTAGAAATTAGTCTTTGTAATGCCAAACAATTATATATATACAGAGCTTCAGAAGATACTATCACTATACAAGGATAATCACTCATAGATCATACAAAGTTTGAGATTATTTTTACTTGCATTAATTAATTTGAACAGAAATGTTTACTCACCTGCACCCAATCCTGAAACTCTCTTTTCTTTCCTCTGTTGCTTCTCTTTGTTTTTTTTTTCTGTTTCTGAATTCTGTTAAACTTGATAAATATGAAATTTGTTTATACTTCTTTGCTTTTTTTTTCAGGCTATACTCTATAAGCTTTAATAACTAAATTCAGATAGAATAAATGAACATACATATATACAACTTTCAACAGTTATGCCTTCTTGAACAAGCTTTGTTGACAAAATATCTTGCTTTGTTTTTATTATGTACTAAGGTACTAAACCTGAAATGGAAAGCATAATTTCGGCTGAAAGATGATGTTTCCAGACATAATAGTGGCTAGTTAATGTATATGTTTTCACTTAAGTTAACATAGAATTAATGTTTGCTGACACAAACATTTGTACAAAGATGTTTTCATATTTGATACTTGTAGATCTTGTTACTTAAAATGTTTACACCAATAATTATGTTTGCACAATCAGTTACATGTTTTGCATGATAATACCCTTGTTCATTTCTTCTGGTTTACAAGTCCTAGCTTGAATAATTACATATATACTTGTCAGGTCAATGTCTTGAGTATAAAGACATTTGTTTTGTATAGAAACCCTTTGTCTTATATTTTATATGTTGACAAATTTTATTTTATACTAGTGTTTATATTTTTAGCTTTATGCATTCATTTGTATCCCTAATTTAGCTACCCATTATTAAATTATATACATGTATTTGTCTAATATATAATATTTATATGTATATTTATATTGACTTTATCATCTATTTACAATTTCTATTTCTATTTTAGCCATTAATATAAGTTATATTTACATTTGTTCTCATTTTTTTTTATAATTCATTTGTATTATAGTATATAAGTTTGACTCATATTCTACATTTATATTTTATATTACTAGAATTAGATTTTTAAATTTTCAAACATTACCAAGCATATGTATTCCTTTGACAAATGTTAACAATGTATAGCATTTTAATTTTATGAGTTAAATTTTATTAATAATATTGTTGAGAAACTTATTTTAGAATTTTAAACATTATTATCTATGTGTATTATTTTATTCTAAATATAAACAAATAAAGTAATTTAATTAAATTATATAAGATAGATTTTTATTGTAAATATTATTAAGATGTTTATTCCAAGTTTAAATTTTATTTTCCTTCAAAATACCAATATATATATTATAAACAAATGGCAATATTCCTAAAATTATATTCATTTTAATATGATCAGATTACATTTTATTTAATTAAATCAAGTATTTAACAAAATAAACGGGGCCAAAATCAAGGGTCGTTACATATTTGGTGAGAGAGGCGACGAAAAAGATTGAGTTGATACAGGAAAGAACGAAGGAAGCTCAGTCTAGGCAGAAGAGTTACGCAGACAAAAGGCGTAAGGACCGAGAGTTATCAGTTGGAGATAGATTTTTCATCAAGGTATCGCCAATGAAAGGTGTGGTTCGGTTCAGGAAAACCTAGAAGCTAGCACCGAGATATATTGGACCATTCCCTATATCAGAGAGGATTGGGTGACTCGCATGACGAGTAGATTTACCGAGCAGTTTGGCCGGGATCCACAATGTGTTTCATGTTTCTCATCTTAGAAAGTATGTTCATGATCTAGAAACTACTATCGCTTCAACGGCACTGGAGGACTTAGTGGTGGAACCGGATATGACTTTTGTGAGGCAACTAGTTCTTTTTGTGGCAAAAGATGAGAAGAATCTAAGGAATAAGACATTCAGGTTGGTGAAAGTTCAGTGAAGCGGCAATATGAAGGACTGTACTTGGGAGACAGAAGACAGGATTCGGGCTACTTTTCCTTGGCTGTTTTAGATGGTATGTTCTATATATATGGTTTATATAGAATTTGGCTGGTAGGTTATACTAGCTTTTCTTGCGTGGGCTATATGCTTGTTGTTGTGTCCTTACTAAAATTTCAGGGGCGAAATTTTTTAGAGGGGACTCTGCAATGCCTTCGAATTTTAATTAACATTATTTGAAATATTTAATTGGATAAATTACATAGAATAATATGAATAATTAAGGAGATGAGATTAATAAATCCATTGGTTGTGTCATAATGAATGATCAAACTAAGACTTAACTAAATTAAGAAGAAGAAATTTCCTAAGGGTTAAAACTTGGAAATAGGGATACGTTTCTTAGTATATATCTCTTCCTCCATCCTAGTAAACTTTTATTCTCTCATTCATAACTCCTCACCTATATTTTGATTATAAGCTCCAGGAAGAGCAATAAATTGAAGAAAAAACTACGGAATTAAAGCTAGGAAATTATCTCATTCTCCAATTAACTAATTAAGGTGAATAATCATGTTTATCATCTCGCTTTTCTCTGTTTAGATCGGCTATGGGTTATACCCAATTCATGTTTGCATTTTGGTTAGGATATAACCATTTAAAACCTTCGTTTGGATAAGATATAGGTGTTTTTAAACGTTAATGGGCTAACTAACATGTTTTATTCAGTTTTGGTTAAATTCTGAATTGTTTTGATCTTCATATGCTTTGAAATTATAATATGTTGAAGTGAATATATTAATTGATTTTTTGGAATTTTTCCAGAATTTTCATGATGTTTTAATAGTTATATAAAATTATTTAAGGAATGGGACCTAAATGTTTTGTATAATTATAAAGGAGAAAGGGGCTTGTTTAAATTTATTCAAATTTCCAAATAAGGAAAGTCGGCAGCAATTTTTGAATATAAAATTCTTACAACCAATCAGATTTAGATAAACAAGGCGGGTGGGATACAAAAGAACTGTTTAAAGTACAATTTTCACTATTTCAACTCTTTCGGCAAGTGCTTAGGCCTCCATTCCAAACCTTCCGACAGGGTCAAAAGGTATCAAACCTTTCGACTAGGCCAAAAATCAATGCACATGGTATCAGGCGACTGGTACATAGTGAATTGAAAGGGGTCAAAAGGTTTAGGGACGAAAGGTTAGAGCTTTCGAAGGAGATGAAACTTTGTTTTGGTTTTAAACAAAATACACTTGCTAGCTTTTGACAAAGAGCTTCGATGTTGTCAAATGGTTTAAAAGAAAAAGGCTTCAATTGGTTTTCTTTCTTTTTTAAAATGAAACCTTTCGACAAAGTTGAAAGGTTAGCTTTCGACAAGGTCGAAAGCAAGGTTGCCGCTTCCAAACCTTTCGACCCAGATGGAGTCAAAGATTATCTTTTGTTTATGAAAAACTTGCCACCTCTTTCCATTGATTTCGAAGGGTTGGTTCAAACACCAACACTTCACTGTTTTTCAATTGTTTCTAAGGGTTTTAACTTCGAAAGGTTTTGATTTCGAAAGCTTTTAGGTTTTGAAGGGGTAACCTCCCATGATTTCGAAAGGTTTTGAAGGGGCTCCCTTCAATAATTTCGAAAGGTTTTGGGTTTCATTTATTTCAAAAGGTTTTTAGTTTCATTGCTTTAGAAAGGTTTATAAATAGGTTTTATAAGGGGGTTATCCAAGGCTTTCGACTAGGTCGAAGGGAAACCTTCTGACAAGGTCAAAAGAAAGTCGAAAGGTCTGGATTTCAATGTTTTTCAAAGCTGATGTTTACTTGCTTCATTCAAAGGGGTTTAAAGGGCTGTTTTCATTCATTTTTCCTTAAGTAAAAATTTTCTAATTTGAAGGGGTTACTTCGAAGGGCTATAGCATAAAATACTTATCTTTGATTGTGGGGATACTTGTATAAATTGGATGTAAATAAACCTTAGGGCACTAAGGTGGGTTTAAAGATTTTGGTACATAGTTTGGGGTCACAAACAACAATATGATTTCGAAAATAAAGATTGAGGCTATCAATATGTTTTTATTTAATTTAACCTAATTGGGGCTACCAATGAGAGTTGATTAAACATGTGGGATACATGGGAAAAATAAATATGCATGGGGATCATGAATTTTAATGAATAATCATGAGGATCATAATATTTTAATTGGCCAAGTGTTGGGTTCTTAGTTAACTTAGAAAACCCAAGGAATGTGCGGTGGATGGCCCACATCAAAATTTTAAAGTAAATAATGTTTTGCCAGAGGTGGTTAGGCTCGAGATTTGGCACCCAAAGGTTCGTAGCCATCCTAGGAAAACTATGGAGTGTGCAGTGGATAGCTGTAATGACCCAGAATTTGACCACATTAAAATATACTATTTAAAGTGATTTTAAATATAAAATAGGTAAGGTTATATGATTCAAAAAATATTAGATAATTTGGAAAGAGAGATATACGTAAAAATAGTAACATTTGCTTATATCGACAAAAGTGTCTTGATTTCAGAAAAGTAAGTTTAAATGGTTTAATAAATTATATTAATTAATTTTTGAGTGTTTATATTTTTAAATAACATTATACAAATCGATTTTTAAATTCGTTTTACATAAACAATAGTTTAACTAAAATGTCAAAATATGACCGTAAAACATTTTGTCAAAATTCAATGTTTTGTCGATTTAAAGTTGTCGCAACGTTGTTTCACCTTTATTTTAAAATTCATATACACTTATACAAAGTAGTAAATATTAATTAATTTGCTAATTAGGTTTACTTTTATTAAAACACAATTAGAAAATTCTAGAATATAATTAGATAAAGTAAACTAATAAAAACAAAACATGTCAAATCAAAAGAAACATCATTATTACTTTATGTTTTCTTACTCCTTAAGTGATAAGGACATAAAGTAAAGATTTTAGAGGTGATGTTAAGTATTGAAAAGTAGAATTTGCTTTAGATTGAAGTAAGGTTAGTTTGGTAAGAGGTTATTTTGGTAAATTTACCACTTCTTTCTTTATCTATAAATACCCACCTCCTTTTTCACTGTCATTCACATTTTATTCTTCTTATTTTCTCAAGCTTCTTCATCTTCTTCCTCTTCTCTTAATGGCTTCCAGGCCATAGAAAAAAATTAGAAAGAGATAGTGTCAAAATATTCGAAAGAAATAAATGTTCATCCTCTTCAAATCAAACTCATTTTTTCTCCATATTTTACCTCTTTTCTCTCGGCCATAACATCTTTAAAGAAGAATCAAAATACAAAATTATTTTTTTTCAAATCATGTATTTTTTCAGTGGATACAACTTTCATGTTGGCCACTTTTTCTCAATCTAAATTTAACTATGTCAAAAATACACTTCTTTCAAGTACATTTTCTGGCCAGTTTTTGTACCAGAGAATAGGCTATTTTGTTTTGATCATAACTGATCCTAATTAAGAAATTATTTTTTCAAGTTATATGAAATTCCAATGGCTACAACTTTTATGTTGATAATTTTTTTTCATTTTTGAGGTTTGCTATATCTGAAACTCAATTCTTTGAAGTACATTTTCGGGCTTTATTTTTGTGAATCCAAGAATAGCTCTTTTTCTTTTGACCATATCTTCCTCAATATCAATCAAAATCAAGTGATTATTTTTTTCAAAATCAAGATAAAGGAATTTTCAACAACTTTTCAGTTAACA
Organism: Allium cepa; assembly: GCA_030765085.1. NCBI lineage: Eukaryota > Viridiplantae > Streptophyta > Magnoliopsida > Asparagales > Amaryllidaceae > Allium > Allium cepa. The sequence continues at coordinate 342,486,009 of CM060941.1, read as the reverse complement.
AGTTTTTCAAATTTTGAGACTAAGGGAGTCAAAAACAAGAGAGAAATGACCTACTTGTCAGGTCTAATTTTGAGAATTCAAGTTCAACGCTCTACCACTTCTTCTCTATACTTTCGGCCCACCTCCATTAATAGTCTTGGCCAAGCATTAGGAAGGAGGAATTTGGTTTATTTTCATTTTGTTCCGAAGCATGGTAGGAAGTATGCGTTAGATCTTAAGTTCCTTGCCTTAAAGTTTGACGGAGTGGAATCCGAAGTAAGTTATTTCTTATTTTAAGTTCATTAAAATCATTGCTAAGTTAAAGAAACTCTAAATGTTAAGTGTTGTTTGAAAACCCTTGTTGAATGCTTGTTTACTTTTTTTTCTAAAACAATGGTTGATTTCCATGCTCAATATTATGATTGTATGGTTAATTGAGTAATTTAAAATTTAAAAGTTAAATACTTAATGGGGTGTGCGGAAATGACTAGTACATGTGTTTCGTCTATGAGATCCAAGGAGACTTGGGCGAAGGACGGAACATGTCGAAGGGAAAGCCTGGATGCTCCAAAATAAATATCAAACCGTTTTAACCCAAGATAGAATAAAAAATGTTATAAATATTCGATAGAATGAAGCATTGATTTATCATTTATTGTTGTGTTTATTTTGTTAATTAATTGTTTGATTGTTTAGATTGCACTCGGCCAGTTTATGAGCATTTATTATTGTTTATTAATTGTTGACTTTGCTCTACTAGTTTATGAGCAATTAATTATTCATATGCATGGGCTGGGTAGAAAATAATTGTAGACTAACACCTTGTGATTTATTTCACGATTTGACTGTAAAATGTTTAGCAGTTATATTTGGTTCACTTTAAGTTAATGAATTGTTTTGAAGATTGATTTTGAAGTTGAAACGCTACGAAATGTTTTCCCTTTAAAAGAAACAAAAATGTTTGGTAATGAATATTTTGAAGTTATATTATATAAAGTGATTTATATAAGAATGGTTTTACAAAAATGTTTTATAAAATGGAAAGAATTTTGAGGACTAAACCCGATGATTTTATGATGATTTTTGAACAGATTTGAGAAATGGAAATTATTATAGATTTGAAAGTACTTGTGAATATTTATGTGAAATGATTTATCACTTCAGGATATAAAATGATTTATTATGTTACCAATATGATTTGGGTAACCCGTAACTAAAAAGTTGGCGTGTATTTTTGGTATAGTCCGCCCTTGGAATAGAGGAATATACTTATTTATCGATTGTATTAAGGCTGGGACCCAGTTACCTTGTTATTGGGAGAAACCTCCCGGTCTGGTTGCATATGGTTTGATATGTTTTTATTACAGCATTTGGGATTTCCAAATAAACTTTTCAAAAGTGATTTGATTTAAGATCCCAAAGTAAAGTATAATTTGAATATAAAAGATATATATGTGTGTGGTTCGAAAGTTTTGAATTAAGAATTCAAGAATAAAGTCCAAAGAGATAATTTCCATAAAGGTAATTATATTTGAAAATCTAAAATTGAAGATTAAGCCTAAGTGGCTAGTTTTGGGAATTGCATATCGTTTGTTGCATCTTAGGCTCCATGAGTCCTATTTGCGGTAGAAGAACTACGTTGGCTTAATGTTGTATCTAATTGGGTACCCAATTAGATAGGGGTACGTAGGCAGTCACAAGTGGTAGTGATGCAGCCCCTAAAATAATATAACTCTTTCATGTTTATCTATTATTGGTTGTTGTTTTTCTTGTGTTATTGTATCTTTCCTGCTTACTATTGTATTCCGAATTTACATTGTTTATTGATTTTGTAGGTAAGGATAGTGTTGTCTTGCTCATCAGAATTGTGCAGTGGTAGATTTATAGTCATTGTATTTGGTATGTATTAAAGCACACTTTGTAGGATTAATAAATAAATTAGTTACTCTGATAAGTTGTATAATTGAAATTGTATCCTACACATTTAGTAATGTTGAATATTGATCAAATATGGTGTATGAAGTTGGTAGTTTTCATTGGTAGTTTTAGAAAGGACGGATTTTTGGGCAATTTTAACTGGTTCGAAAATCCGAACCATCATAAGTGTGACGACCCGCCCTTCTACCACTAGAAAGACGTATCATCATTAAGAAAAGAAAGGGATAGAAATAGAAAAGAAAGAAGAAGAAAGAACAACAACATCAGAATCTCACAGCGGAACGGAACAAAATATAATATATCACTTAAATATTTAAAAGTTTTACATATATCAGAGTTATACAGATAATACATCAATACTACACAGTTATAATACCTGTCTTGTAATACAACTCAATACAATACAACTCAAACGATATGACTCAGAGATACCAACACAGCGGAACTATAAATATATACAAACAACGCTGAAGCCTCCTACTCCATTGCTCCTTCAGAATTCGTCAAAGCTAACCTGAATCCCTTGGCTACCCGTAAAAATTTGGGTACCCGAGAGTTTATGAAAAACAAAAATAAACTTTGGGTCAGACATGGGTCTGGTATGAGTAAACGGTTTAAGGTTGTTTAACTTTGAAAAACATTTGAAAATAAAGGTATCACGTAAGACTCCCCACAAATAAATACAGGTAAGTTTTTACCTTACGCTAACCAAAACATTTCATAGGAAATCCGGTGATATTATAATAGTGTCTAGGGTTTTCAAGTAAATAGAAAATAGCCGAAATTGTTACATGATTAAATTCCAGCTACTAGCCACAAAAGTGGGTAATACAAATCAAAACCGTAGGGTCTCGTAGGGAAAATGGATTTCCAACAATGGAAGGGCTATTGGGGTACCGCCCGTCACAGTACGGGGCCTAGATCACCGTACCGAGGATTACTCCCTTCATCCCCTGCAACACAAGGCCGGAACCATTCCTTACTGAACAGTCCCGAACAAGATAAACCCCATGGTTGGCGTGACCAACCACCCACTAAGCCGAAATATATAAGGGACATCTAGACAGGGGAAATATCTTGTCCTGCTTGGGCATGACCCACCTAACCTTGCTGCATCTCCCCTATTTTAGCCATTCCCGGTTGATGAGGCTTGAGGTTGCGATTACCTTTAAAGAACATATTACTTAGAATGCTCATCGTCCGCTTGACGATGTGCTGAAAGCATTCAATCCATACAAGTTCGTTCCGGGTTCGAACGAAACCGAAGGCATTATCTCGTTACACTCATTTTGGAATCACCCTCAGAGTCAAGGACGATAACCCTTGCATGCTGAATACACCATCTCGATCTCCATTTCAGAATTCACGACCTAACGTTTAAATTGGATCGATGTGGTTTTCGAAGAATCAAAATTGATTCTTCCGATCCCGGTCTCATCGGATCCAAACGCCATTTTAAGGGCCAAGTTGTCTATTTAACTTAACAGTTCAATTTAATATCAGAACTAACATAGCACTTATCACAGATAAAACATATACAAGCATCATAGATATAACATAACGAAACACAGAGCATCACAGAATATCATCACATAAATATCACAATCAGATATTCAACATAACAATCCCATAAGCAGTCATCTTAGGTCTTATTTGTAATTAATTCAATTTAGAATTAATTACCTGAGAGTTAATCTTTTAACTCTATTAATTAGTCATTAGTTAACAATCAATTACTTATTTCACTCCGGATTGTTTAATTAATGATTTCTTAATTAATCATTTAATCATAACTACATTCTTATTTTATTTCAAACTATCAATTACCTAATTATCTCTTAACTCAGTTATTTTCCTTAATTAACCATTTAATTTAATAATCTTATCTATTAATCAATTTAATTACCCATGTAATAACTGCTGATTACTTCCTTAATCCTTTATTTATTCTTAATTAAACTACTTGATTAATTAATCATTAATTATTTATAAATTATCTTAAGTAGTCAATTACAAATTTATCAATTATTTATAATTTATGACTAATTATAATTTAAGAGTTATTGTTCTTTAATTTCTTTCTAAACTAATTAAATGTTCAACTTAATGAAACATTTAAAAGACTTCTCTTAAATTTTGAAAACCAATTATAATATTAACTCCAAACTTAATTATTAGATATCCTTATATTTAATGTAATTGATTACTTATTTTACTACCCTAATTCATACATTAACTTAATTGACTAGTTTAAACTTCTTAATTACAAATTAATTAAATAAGAGACAAGAATCTTCCTCATTAACTTTAAAACTAAACACTTATTAACTAAAAATGTTCAAACGTTAATTAAATCTAATCATGTATCTTTAATTGACTACTAAATTAAGATATTCATTCAAGTTGAGAACATTTTTAGCAAAAAATTTATTTTTACTTTGAACTAATACAATTTAGTAAACCAAGTCCTGTTACACTTTAGCACCCGAGACAAAACTTGCTATGCACGAGTAAAACCCGGGTTTCCCACTCAATCTTCCCGAGTCTTCCCCCCTGAACAACTCTTCCTCTTCCCTGTCTATTTTTTTTCCAGAAATAAGTTCAGTTTTAAAAGCAAACTAATTTAGCAACAGGATCGTCTCACGTACGCGAACCCGAAGCTTTTCTCATTCTCTCTCGTGCGCGACTCGAGCAAACTCCATCACATCACCTCAGATACGCCTTCCCCTCTCCTTCGCCACCGTGCACATGCACGGTGGTTCTGCACACCTCTGGCGGCCCTTACCACCACCCACAAACCGCAATTCGCCTCGACAATCGAAAACAAGACCCAGATTTCCAATTACCAGTTGAAAAAAAATTTTGACCTGCAGTTCAAACATGGCAACAAAACCCCCACTGTCCAAAACCTTCGTGCGGCCACCACCCATCACCGTAGGCGATGAAACTCCACCAGTACATCACTCACATCCCCCTCTAACTCCACCAAAAGTCGCGATGCACTCGATCAAAGCACGGCGATAAAACTAAAATTTTACAGAGCATTAAAATATAGGCAGTAAAACCTACTTTTGATTCAAACTCAAAATCTATGTATTCGAAAAATAATTTGACATTTTTCTTGAATCAAAAGATTTACAAACTTGCTTCCTGTTAATTTACAGAAGTTAAAATTAACTCAATCTTCCACAATTGACAAAAACCCATTTTTGATTTATTTTAAAACTATTCTTGTGATCTTTGCTTATAAATCAAAAATTTTTTGCTAAAAATCCTAATTTTGAATACGAAATCAGAATATGTTATTAAAATTTCAATTTTAAATATTCAAAACTTAAACTTTAATTCTCTCTTCTTGATACTTGAATAAACAGTATTGATAAAATACTGTTAACCCCCAAAACTAGATTGTAAGCCTTTGATCTTTGATATCAACTTAAGTTTGCCTCAAAATCCAAGTTTACAAACATCTACATGAAGAATTATTTGCCATTTCATTGCTTTACTATGTTCAGAATCATGGAACAAAAACTGGAAGAAACAAAACAGACATATCAATTTACCTGAGCAACACAGAGTACTTCGTACTACTTGTTCAACAGAGCACATAGCATTTGTGAGTTAAAACACAAGTTTAAATTCGAAAATATTAAGTTTACTCACCAAAAAAATATGAACAGCAAGCAAATGTTGAAGAAGACACTGCAGACATACTCTGAAACCTTCTTAAGTTTTCTGTCTTTTGTTTCTTTTTTTTTCTTTACTTGTTTCTCTGTTTTTAGATTAAGGTATATTGCCAAGCAAGACAATGCTTTCCTCAGGTTTTCTTTAAGTTTAGGTTTGTATATATAAACTGACGATATATAGATAGATTGATATAGAAGCTACTAATCAGGTTGTAGCTGGCCAGTTTATACTTGTTTGTCATTTTTCTTTAATTGGTCCATTTGTTCTGCAGTATGAAATGATATATAGAGATTTTCGGCTACATGTACTTATCTGAACAACCAGTTGTGCTAATTAATGCCTTTGCTCCTATTTAAGATAACAAGTAATTAATGTTTTGCTGATACTTGAATAACATGTGATTATGTTTGTGCCAGAATTATTCATTTGGGTCAGGTGTTACTTCCAACTTGAACATACAGAAAATTCAGTCATATATATATATATATATATATATATATATGAAGATATCTATTTGAATATTTGTTTCATTATTATGACAAATCTGTTTTTGTTTCATTTTATACTAAATGTTTCATTTAACCCCTGCCTATATTTACCTTTATAGTTATATTTTATCTTCATTTGTATTTTAACAATAAATACTAGACATAGAGTCATGAATTCACTTATTAATTTGTATTTATATTTTTGACTTACATTAATATTAATATTTGGATTAGATTCATAAGTTATATTTATTCTCATTTTTTTATAATTCATTTATATTTATTTAAATTATATACATAATTTGACTCTTAATTTTCTTTTATATTTTGTATTGCTAGAATTAGATTTTAAATTTTAAACATTTTCAAGCATATGAATTCATTTATCAAATGTTAACAATGTATAGCATTTTAATTTGATTGTATGAGTTAAATTTTATTAATACTATTATTAAGAAACTTATTTTAGAATTTCAAACATTATTATCTATATGTATTAATTTATACTAAATATAAATAATGTGGAATATTTTAAATAATTATATAAGATAGATATTTATCGTGAATATTATTGAAATACTTATTTCAATTTCCAAATCAATCTCTTTTTTTTTTTAAAAAATACAGTTTATATAAGTAAATAACAATAAATCCCAAGATCACATTCATTTTAATATGATCAATTTACATTTCTATTTAATTAGATTAATCATGTATTAAAATAACCGGACCGAAATTCAGGGTCGTTACAATAAGCCCACCCAACTTTTATAAAACAGTGTACAATGGATAGTCTGCATTTATTTTAATTGGATTTGGGACAGATAGTCCTATTAAATTATGACGAATAGTCAATTTAAAGATTTTAGAGGGGAACTCTAATAAATTGATTTTAGATGGAAATTCCAATAAATTGCTTTTAGATAGGATATATAATGAATAGGTGGATGGGATATCCAATATGTGTGTGTATATATATATGATTTATGGCTTTATTTCATATTATGTTATGATTAATCATTTTAGGTACAGGGGCATGGTAAATGATTTGCTTGTTTTGTTTTGGATAAAGTGAGGGGAAAACCCGTTCCACTAAGCGGCATGGCCTCACTAGATATCTATTTATGATAAGAGATGATTGGGGATTATTCATACCAGACTTATTGTTTAACTTGAAGTTTATATTTCTCCACAAACTATCGGGTACTCAAAATTAATTCGAGTAATCTGAGAGTGGGAGAATTTCGGGTTTTTGTACAAATAAGCTTCCGGAGACGTGCAGGTGGCAGTGTTATCCCTATAGGAGCTATTTTTTGTTTTTGCTGTGATGTACTAAGAACTATAAAGTTCATATTTATTAGTTCTCTAATCATCATGAGGGGACATCTTCATGTGTCACTCTTATCGTATTTTGTTCATGTATATGTGATCTGAACGTGATTAATGTATGGGATTATGTAATTAATCTTAAATTAAAATTCATAAGAAATGAGAAATTCTGTTCCGTTAAAGTTTAAATTTTTTCATGTTCTTGTGTTTCTATGTTGCCAATAGTTTCAAGATTCTGATTTCGGTCACTCAGAAATAACATCTATGGATGACTGCAGCATCCATAGCAGTTAGTTTTGAGCTTTTGGAAGTGGGATGTTATATCTTCTACTTTCCTACGAACTATTTAGTTTGGTGACCAAATTTTGAAAATGACTTTACCATTATTATTAATTGATTAAAACAAATCTATTTGTCTATGAAAATTCATTTTTGACTATATAAATATAAAATTGCCTAGTTTAAGTGACCAATATTCTGGGTCATTACAAGTATTTTTATAGTTAATTAGTTCGTGCGACTCGAAAGTGACTAAGAATGTGCAGGAGATATGTTCGGATGGTAAACACTTGTCTTGAGTATTACCCTTCTTGGTAAAGGGTAGATGATACTATTGGCAGTACCCAGTTCCTTGATATCATTTTGGAGTTACTCGGGCTATATATATATTTTATATGGGTTATATATAGTATCATTTCAAAAGTCTTTGAAATAAAACCTGGGTTTGGCTCCTAAGGTTTCAAAATAATAAGGTATTATGATTAAAGAATGGATTAATAAATGAATTTTTATTTGGGTTAAATTTAATAAGAAGGTGTAATAAACTTTATTAAAATGTGCCTTTTGATTTTAACACTTAGGAGGTTAAAATTTTTGGTTGTTATTAGGCCAGCTAATAAACATTTTTACCTTGGAGGTGTCGAAGAAAAAGTAGATTTTATGATTGAGTTTGGATATCAGCATCCTACACTTCTTAGTTGCTTACCGGACCGAACGGGAAAAGAGGTTGTGTTGGTCGACTAAATTTTTTGACCTAAATTATTTTAGGCCTACATTTGAATAGATAAAGTAAATAAAATTAAAATTAGGTGTTTAGTATATACTATTAAGATGTAAGAGAATTTTATACAAGTTAATACATTAAACTGATTTTATGAAAAGATTTCATAAATAAGTTGTATCATATAAAATGTTTGAACCAAAGTTGGAACTTTATGAAATGATTTCATAAATATTTATGGGAGGGAAGAAGGTAAATGGGTAAATAAGAACTTTTAGATGAGTACGTAGGTTGTACGTAGATCTTTCTATTTATCATATAGTTCTCTTTACCATATAGTTCTCGGTCCAAGATTCCATTACATGACCAAAGGTAGTACGCATCATTCCGAATAAGAATTTATCACTCGATTTTTGACGATGAATGCTTGACGAGGGTTCTTAATAAGGAACCAAAAGTTTTCTATCATGGTATACGGCAATGTAAGGAGAATGGAGGTTTCTAATTAAGAAGCCTGATCGGAGTGCGCACTAGGAAGTTGGATGAGCGATACAAGTTCGAAAATAAAAGCTATGTATTTGAGTAAGTGATCAAATCAGATTTTGCATAGAAATAATCTATGTACAGCATACAAAATGATGAGTAGTCTTAAATGTTTCTGGGTTAGGGTTATTATATAATTTCACGGTCGAAATTCTTTTAGGGGAAGATTGTAACGACTCGGAATTTCATCGTTTTGATTTGTGAATATTTACTAAATTTTAGATGTTCAAATAATAGTTTTATAATTAAAATAGAACTCTTCTAAATAATAAATAATGATGGTGAAATAGTTTTCAAAATTTGTTTACAAATATATTTAGTATGAAGAAAAATAAAAAATGTGACTGAAATTCGTTTTTTGAATTTAAACTTTTCATCGGCTAAAAGTTATCGGAAATGTTAACTCCAGTGTAAGTACATACACATACATTTATAATAGGTAGCATGTATTAGTAATATATATGTGTTTACTTAAGGTTAAATAAGTTTAAATTTCAAATGAAAAGAAATGAAAAAGTGACTATCACATCACTTAAAAAATTATGCAGTATAAGTACGTATGTATTTAATTCATGTTGGCTCAAAGTGAAAAGAGAGGTGGACAAGATGGGGGTGTGAGTCATGGGTGGGAGAGAGGACATGATGAGGTAGCATGAAGTTGTGGAGGGTAAAGTACATAAAGGCAATTTGGTAATTTGTTATATAGGTTTTGTATAAAAACAATTTCATGAATTTTTACTCTCATTTTCTCATTTTATTCTCACTTTTCTAAACTTCCTCCGAAGCTTCATAACTCTTCCATGGATTCCAAGAACTTTTAAAAGTTTAAAGCTTTATTTTTTTCATTTTTAGTTCATAAAAACTTATTTAAACTTCCTCGTTTCTTTTCTACACCTTCACCTTCATAAGCAAGTCCAAGAACCCCTTAAAAACCCCCTAGGCCGAGCCAATCTATGCCATGGCTGAACCAATATTGGCCCTTAAGGCCTTCAAAGTATCATTTTTGTAAATGAAAAACATGTATCTAGGTTCAATTCAAATTGATTGTTTTTGGTTAGCTTTAAGGTGAGAAAAACTTACTCTTCAACCTAAAATCGTTAGCTTTAAAACATTGTTTGTTTTGTTTGCTAAATATTATACTTATTTTTGGATGAACTTGATGTGGATTTGGATGCATGTATCTTGTATGTAATATTATCTTGTATGTAATATTGATTATAGACTTGAAAATGAAGTTAAAAGTCAAGTTAGTTTGCAAGATGAGAACTTTTCTTATGTTGTGATGTTATGGCTATATATGTGTTTATAAACATATATGCAATGTTGTAGGCTAAAGAAAGTTAGTATGTGAACCTATGGCTATGTTGTGGCATTGAAATCGCTTACCTGAAATTCGTTTTTCACTTATCTGCATTCGAGAAAGTTTTAATTTTTTTAGCGTTACTTTGTTCGGTTCCCAAAAACCTTATTCAACGTTTATAAAATGGGTTGAGGCATGAAAGGAAAAGGTTTAAAATTAATTTAATATAAAAGTCAAGTTTCGAAATTATGGGTCATATAGCGATAAATGTTGTGAATGCGTTTCGTAAAAACGAACTCTTTTTGTAAAATTAATACTTAAGTACCATTTTAAAAAGTGTTTTCGAAACATATTACAAGTATTTAAAAGTAAATATTAATTAATTAATGATTTTTTAATTAACTAAGGTAATTAGTCCCTCATCACTAGTTAATAAAGGAAATTAGTACTTAATTATATATTAAGTATGTTAATTATAATTAGTTAATTAATTAAAGATTAATTATTAATTTATTTAGGGATTAATTAATATTTAATTAATGATGAGGGTTAATTATTGTTAAATTATTATTTAATAAAGATATTCAATATTTATTTAATTACTAATTAAGATTTAGTTAAAACTTAATTAAGATTTAATTATTATTAAAGGAGTTTTTAACTTATTATTTAATTATTAATTTAAGATTAAAGTATAATCTGATTATAAATTGAGGTTTATGTATTATTTAATTATTAACTGAGATTAATTAATATTTAATTGCTTATCTAAAAGGATAATTATTATTTAAAGTAAATTATGGTTTAATGATTAATTAATTATTCAATCATTATTAGATAAAGAGTTTAATTGCTATGTAATTACCGAATAAAGGGTTTTGCTTTTAAATCATTTATTTATGAAGGACCATTTTTGTTTTAAAGCAAACTATTTTTTAAAAGGATGTTTTAAATCCAAAGGGTTTCTTTGTTAATTACCCTTAAGTGACCCCAATTAGATATGAAACTTAATGATATATATATTTAGTAGAATAAAACATCGTTCTGCTAATTAAATTATAGTTGACATAAGTTAGCAAAATAAATCATAGTTCTACTATAATTCACCACGTAGACTATGTTGACATCTATTTAAGCATAATAAAAACCCATGTGATGACCCGCACTTTCATTCGGTTTAGCTAGACAATGAACCACACATGTCCAACTCAAATTGAATGAAAAGGCGGAACATTAAGGATAAAAAGAAAGGAATATAGAGCAGAATCTCACACGAATGGAATAATATATATTATTTCAATAATCATTACAGTGGAAAAACTTTTAAATACAAATATCAGAGTCTGTCCTAAGTTCGACCTGGATAGTTATAAATACCCATCCTTATGAATGGCGAAAAAACAAAAAACATAGTGGAGAAATAAACTACGTCCATTTGTTCATGAAGGTCTCTAGCTCTCCTCTGGAGACTTCAAGCATGTCCAGCTAATCCTGAAACTACTCGGATCAGGCATTGCAAACCAGCGTGAGACATGAATTATAAATATACATGACAGTGTCATAGATCGACTTTGATGTCAAACAAAACCTTTGAAAAGAAGAATATCTCATAAGGCCACACCACACATAAATACAAACGGGGTTTTATCTTATAATAACTAAAACATTTTTATCAAATTATTTGATATTATTTTTAATGGCATTGCTTTGAAAACACTTTACAAATAACATATTAAAATAGCCGGAATTGTTACATTTGTTAAATTTGACAGCACATTGAGGTATATAATCAAGTCCGTAAAGGTACATATTGGAGAATGGATTTCCAACAATGACAAGGTAAGAGACTACGTTCCGTACAGTACATTTCTAGAGGAATGTACTGAGGCACAGCTCCGCTGCCATCTATCAACACAGAAACGGCATACCTCTACCGTAGATAGTACCGAATATGTCATCACGACAGTCGTTCTCGACCTATCCATGGCCACAGTATACACAACGAACCCAATATATAGAGGAAAATCTAGAAAAGTGATGATCATCTCTTAATGGTGCGATCCACATAGCCCTGCCACATCTACCTTGTTTTTTTCTTTTATCGATGTGTGAGGCTTAACAAACATTTTACATTTCTCAAAATAGCAAATCCCACTTTGAATGCCACATTTCCATTTCCGATGATACACTAACTGGTTTCCATAAAAGTACAATCCTCGAGTTTATATGCCTCAAGGAGGGTGTTAAGTATAAGAGGGGTTATCTCCTACACCACCAAACAGACGTACATTTGTAAAACCAATGTACATTGTCTTAGAAATAAAATGTCAGACATTCGTCCATACAAGTTATCCAGGAACAAGACAAACCGAAGGTACTTCTGCTGCATCCTATTTGGGAATCACCCTTAGGATTAGTAATAAACAGTCCTTGCATTGAAGATTTCAAAACGAAGGTACCACCACCATCATATGTATATAGTATGGGAATCACGAGGTTAGTGGCAAGCAGCCCTACATCATGAAGATCTCCGTCTTTAAAATCGTTGTCTACAACATGTCTCCGCTTTCGAACAGTATATTAGTTGGAAGTGGTTTTTGGATAAGAATCGCCTAAATCTGATTCAAGTATCTCTATACCAATTATCAATAAAAAGATGCGTATATGTGTATACACAAATGTTAAGCATCTTTCGTTAAATCCTCTTTTCTTCTTTTACTCAAAATATTATTTAACTTTGAAGATATCTTTTTATCCAATAAAATATTTTTTAGAGATACATATCTTTAACCATATCTGTTTCGGGATGTATATAGAATTATTAAGCCTCTTTTCAACTTTGGAATTACCAAATCATTTCCTTTTGATTACTTAGGGAAAATGTTTCCATATTCTATTATTAGCATGATTAATAAAGATTTTGTTTTTCCCAAACATGTTTTAAATGGGTCAAAAACAATGTTATTTAAGACATCGTTTACTACAAACTTAAATCACTTAGTATTGAGTAAAAAGGATTCATAGATTTTAGATTTGTTATACCCAATACTAATTTTCGTATTAACCCTATACCATTTGTCGAATAATGGTGAAATTGGCTTTTAAATTCATGCAGATGGTATGGGTTCCCTCTCGGAATTTAACGTGGAGTTTAACTAGAATGTTCTCTTTACCATCAAAATCCTATTTTAAATATTTTTTAATCTTTTTGGAAAACTCCAAATCACTTTTCTTTTTTCTTAAAAAATGTGAACCGAGTAAATCAAATTAACTATCTCATCCGTCGGGTCAGTCCGGATAGCTAGGGGGAGTAGATGACTGGTTTCCCAAACTTCCTAGAGACTATCTCTCGGTCACGCATAAGGTGGTCAATTTATTTGATTGACTCTAAACTTTTAAAAGTATTTGATTTATCATTTGAAAAACATTTCAGAATATTCGAGAAGAAAACCCAAATTCAAATCATTTATTCAGTAGTTACCAAATTCCATTGCTAAATTATAGGTGAATAGCGATTTTAATGCTTTATAAATTAAAAATGAATTTAATTACATATTTTCCAATTTTATAATGAAATTCCTTTTAAAACACTTTACATTTCATATTTTTAAAGATTTAAGAACGTCCATTTTAAAGAGCTGAAAATAATATTTTACGAACTGCCAAAACGTGACGATTTTAAAAACTTGATTTGGATATATTTCAAACTTTACTTAATGGAATCTTAATTTTTCTTTTTAATTTGAAAACGATACCCACTAGGGTCTGGAAAATTCCGACTTATATTTTATCCTACACATCAATTTAACTTTTCAGGTTGCGAAAGCACTAATTGTCGAAAGCGAAGGCTTATTTTTCACCTTTTAGTCAAATTTTTCAAAACTTGTCCAAAACGCTTTTACATCATTTTAATACCATATTAAACTATATTAAAACAATTTTTCACTATTTTACTTTAATAAAATCTCATTTTAACTTTATTCCATATCTTTAATATTGTATTATTATAATATTTAATTTCCATCTTTTTAATTCAAAATTCTTCTATATTAAACCATATAATATTTTTCCATGTATCTTCCACTTTTAAACTATTATTTTGAAAATCAAACCATTTGATTTACTTTTTCCCAAATAAATTAAACACTCCTCTTTACTTTTCTAAAACCATTTCTATTTCCCACAAACGATATCTTTTTGATTTAAAATTCAAAAGACGCTTGACACTCCTTATACGCACATTATTTTAGAATATAATAGGGATTGTTTCTCATGAATTTACCATGCTTATTTAAAGTGATCATTTCAAATCTGATGGATATGATTTCCACATTATTATCAAAATAATTCTACTTAAGTCAACCAAGTCAATATATGATTAAGATCAGCAATCAATCAACCAATATTTAATCATTTTAGCATCCAAACAATTTTAATCAACCAAGTATACTTGCGTAGCACCATTCATAGATAAATTTAAATAAGATAAAAGTGATGTTCTCACTTTCGTGCTATCCAACTCTAATTTTTTTGTCATAGCCGAAACGATCCCTTTCTCTACACTGAAGCTTATGAAATTTTCCCCTAGACCTTAGTTATGATAGGCCAAGCTTGTGTGGGGGTGGAAGTTTAGCTTTGTGATAGTGCTGGTGTGGGTCGTGCACTTTAGTGAGGAAGAGGTGGAGTTTGGCTAACTTTTTGAAGCGATTGATATCTTATGTGTATGGAAACAATTTTAGAAGAACTTTGATTCAGTGTTGAAATATTTTTACTACTTAGGAAGCCATTGAAGGAGATCTATTAGAAAAATCAAGAAGAAGAAGAGAAGTTAATTTGTGAAGAAAGGAAGAGGATATGCATGTGTATATATAGGGTAGAAATCAATGTGCATGAAAATACCAAAATACCCTCCTCACCAATCATAGCATTGGCTGAAACCCCCCCCCCCTTTCTATGTGCCTTCCATCACTTCATGAAGTCTTAAGTGTGTAGGTGAGTAAGTGATGGTGATATGATTTTTAATTTGCTTTTTCATGTTGCATTTGTTTATGTATATGGAATTTATATGTATATATATGTTTAGATATTTCTATTGGCTTCGATCTGACTAATTGTGATACATATTTATAAGTATATGTGAATGTATATGAATGTGTGCGCATGTTCAAACATGGTTTCTACAACTTAAAACAATTTCGATTCATCAAACCGTTGTAAATTCGGAATCTGATTTCCATTCATATTTTCAGTTATTAATCAAATTATTAATTTATGTAAACCAAACTTGAAAATAAATTTCTTATTATCTTTAAATAATCTAAAAATAATAATTATTTAAGCTATAAAGCCATATTAAATGATATTAAAATCCATTTATAAAAATACGACGTCGAACTGCCAAAATGCGACGAAGTTTATATATCTTTATAAAATAAGTTTATATATTTATAAACCATTAAAAATCACTTATTATCATTATATAATAATTAAAGTGAATTATTCATCATTTAAAACAATTATTTGAATATTTAAAATTAATTAAATGTTTCAATTCAAAGTGATAAAATTATGGGTCATCGCATTCTTTCCCCTTAAAATCGCATTCTTTCCCCTTAAAAGAATTCCGTCCCTGAAATTCCACCACAACCCAAAACCCAAAAGAGTTTAGCCAAAATATTATCTTTAAACTTAATTCCATGTGATAAACATAGATCATCCATATGCAATATCTGACTCGATCTTCTATTTGAATCCACATCTTTACTTTCGAACTAGTATTGATCCCTCAATCCTTTAGTGCAGACTCTGATCTGTTTTCTTGATCATAAACCCTTGATTCCCTTACATAGCTCTAACCTAAGATAGAAAATGAAAATATCCAACCACAAATCTTCATCGGTGTTCGTCGTCAATAATCGAGTGATAAATCCTTTTTCGGACCGGTATAAACACCTCAAAGTTCCGTATAGGAATCTTAGACTAGAATCACGCGACGAAATGATCTACATATCTCATACATACCTAGTTATATCAAATTCCTTTTTTAAATTTATTTATGAAAACATTTCATAAAACATTTATCTTTTATTCAAACATTTTTATTAAGATGCTTCTTTATATATAATCAAAAATTTCTAACTTCTTTCCAAAATTTCTATTTTTTTCCAAAGAAACCATTTCAATTTAAAAGAAAAATTATTTTTATAATAAACTCCTTAATTATAATATACTCCTTTTAACCAATATTAAAATGCATCCACCTTAATAAAAATTAACAATAACTAATTAATCTATCAATTAATGATTCACGTTATCTTTCTAATTTTTGAAAATTACATAGATCGAATAACTCAAAAATGATACCAAGGAACTTGGTACTTCCAATGGTATCATATATTTTCTTAAAAAGAAGGGAAATACTTAAGAGAAGTATTTAACATCCGAACACATCTCCTGCCTATTTTTAGTTACTTTCGAACCACTTAAACTAGTTAACCATCAGATTCTTTTCGAAAATACTGGGATTTAAAATCTCAAAAATCTCTTTATACAACACATTTTGTAAATCCAATTTGTAAAATCACTTATTTTTATAAAACATACATAAAATCATTTATCTTGAATAGATTTATTTAACCTTAAACCAATATCACTTATCAAAAACCACATAGTCATATTGTGAAACTAAATTCACAAGGTATTCGTATTTAAACTTTTAAATCAAACAACCAGTCAACTAATGATAATAACTAATTATTATCATTCCCTTAACAACCAAACACTACATAAATAACTATATCTTTTGAAACGGTGACTCTTTTATATTCAAAATATAATCCAAGATAAAATGGCTTCATTTACCAATTTTCCAAAATAAAATGATTTTCATATAACATTAACAAATACATGCTCGTATATAATACGCTCAAACTCATTTTAGGGTGTCACTTACCCTATCTTTAATGGGTTACTCACCCTAGGGTGTTACTAACCCTATCTCTGATGAGACTTTGCCCATATCAAGCTTAGGTATTCGCTCAACCTAAGCTCTGCTATAAAATATGACAATTCGTACTTCCATACAGTTTAGGTTGACGATGAACCACATATGTTCAACCCAAATTGAATGAAAAAGTGGACTTAAGGGTAAAAAGAAAAGGAAGACATAACAAAATATCACACGAATGGAATCATATATATTATTTCAATAATCTTTACAGGGGAAAAACTATTGAATACATATATCAGAGTCTACCCTCAGCTTAGCTTGGATAGTTATAAATACCTATCCTTGTAGATACTGAAAGAAAAAAACATGGTGGAAAGGTAAACTAAAACCATACGTTGATAAAGATCTCCAGCTCTCCTTAGGAAACTTTAAGCATCTTCGGCTAATCCTGAAACCACTCGGATCTGATTTGAGTATTAAAAATACCCATATCAGGCTTGGAAAAACAGCGTGAGACACAAATAATAAATATATATATATAATAGTGTCATGGATGGACTTTGATGTCAAACAACACCTTCTAAAAGAAGAGTATCTCATAGGACCACGCTGAACATAAATACGGACGAGTTTCTATCATATGATAACTAAAAAATTTTATCTAATCATTTGATATTAGTTATAGTGACATTGCTTTGAAAACACTTTTCAAATAACATATTAAAATAGCTGGAATTGTTACATTTGTTAAATTCAATAGCAGATTCAGGTATACAATCAAGTCCGTAAAGGCACGAATTGGAGAGTGGATTCCAATAATGATAAGGTAAGGGACTATCGTTAGTACAGTACATCTCTAGAGGAATGTACCGAGGCACAGCCTCACTACCCTCTGCCAACAAAGAACCGCTCTACCTCTACCATAGATAGTATCCAATATGTCATTACCTGGGTCGTTCCCAACATATCCATGGCCACATCATACAAAACAAATCAGATATATAGAGGAAAATATATAAATGTAATGATCATCTCCTAATAGGAGCGACCCACATAGACTTGCCGCATCTACCCTGTTTTTTGTAACAACCCGTTATTTTCAACCATTCGCATCCACACATGTCGGACTTGAATTGTTCAAAATACCGCGTTGTAAATAAAATTTGGCAAATCTCAAAATATACAGTAAATAAATAATCACATAATCACAGACACAGAAATCAGAATACTCGCAGCGGAATTAAAAATTAACTTAAGTGGTTCATGAAGCCACTATCCATAGTCTCAAAAAAAATTATAAAGTACACAGTCTTAAACCAAATATAGTTTGAAATCTCCAAAAAAAACTCTCAATATTAAATTGTCTTGATTTCAAAGGCTAAAATAAGAACTGAACAGAAGCTTAACGGCAGCTTGAAAAGAGATGATCTGCTGAAGTCCTAGCTCTGGAGGTAAAGTCTAAACTGAAACTCAGGCTGACCCGAGCATGAAATAAAACATAAACACTCGAGTCAGGACATACATACTTATATAGTGTAAGCTAATTCAAGTGAACTGTATTAAAGTACAAGTAACTTAAAGGATGTTTGGGACCGTCCATCCTCTAAGGATCCGTTAAACTATTTACTATGTAGTAATACTTCGCTATTATTATAGTGTCTATTTGTAAAATAAACTTACTTTAAAATAGCGTTAAGGCTTTACATTTTCCACCTTAACGCATAAATAGTTTCAGTAGTCTATACAGTACCTGCATATCTCCTGATCGGGAGACTATGAGAAGATACTCCATAGGTACGACACAAATCAAACTCGTACAAGGCTCGCTATGGTAAGTGACACGGCACAACTAGGCAATGCCAGGGTAGATATACCAATTACGCTTCCGGAATGGTGGTAACGCGTAGCGCGCAGCTACCGCCCACCTCGAACAACACTCCCATATCAAAGGTGCGCACCAAACAATCACAAAAGTAATAGAATGGCATACGAAGAAGTGCATCCGATCAAAGGTGCTACCTCATTAATCCGTCGATCGCTCCTGTTTTAGCCATCTTATGCTAACTCACGGGAGTCGGGTCCACGTATTTACCTCAAAGAAAACGTCACCACCATCCTACTTCATTCTGGAATCTCCACCGCGCACACGGTTGTCAAAGTGGTTTTCGGTATCGACAGAGAGTATGCCCATATCTAATCCCAGTCTCTTTAACAACCAACGTTATTATTACCCGTGGTTATAAACTTTCAAAAATAGTTTATACTTAAATCAAAATACATTATTTTAACTGTTTAAAGGTGAAGTTATTATTCTTTCAACCAATATAAATTCCACAGGTTATGTCTTAGTTCATTTATATTTACTCCAACACTTGCGCGGTGTGGTAATATCCTTTACACAGATTTGAGTAAATTAAATTTTAAACTTCACTATAGTTTCTCCAATAATTAAACCAATAAATCATATTCCACCTTTAAATAGTCATTTAAATTTACTCAGTAAATTATGAATTTTATAAAGTACATTTTACAAATATATATCTAACCTCTCTATGCTTCACTTATAAAAAAATCAAGTGCAAATTTCCCATAATATTTTACTTAATAATTAAGTTCAATTTTACCACTCAAAGTAAACTAAACTTCTAGTCAATTTCTTAACTTACCACTTTATATTCAAAATTTAGCTATATTCCAAATTCCATTTTTAGTATTCACCTTATTTAACCATTTAATACATAGTCAACTTAACCCTTTTATTTATTTACTTATATTTAAAATTTTACCAAAACATCCTATTTTATTTCTTAACTAGAATTCCATTTTTATTTTACAAATCAAATTTTTACAAAGTAAATTTATACTTTAAATTCTTAACATTTAATTACTTACATCTTAACTTGTATAATATCACTATACTATAAGGAACATTTTAATCCAATTTTAAACAAAAGGTCATAGCTTTCTATTTTAAAATATTTAATATTTCTAGAAAAATTATATATATATATAATATTTAATATTTCCAGAAAATATATATATATATAACCGCGGGTCTGAATACTATTTTCTAACCTAGGTCAAATGATACGGATAATATATCATTTCAATCCGTAATTTACAAAGAAAAAACTGGGTTCTATCATTTCAAACCCACAATCCAAAGTTAAATAATAACTAAATAAATAAATAAATATCGTACAGGCCTATCATTTCAGCCTGTAACGATTTATATTCTACAGAGAACTTGTAATGTGATTAAACAGTAAAAATAAAATAAAAATAAATAGTGTAACAGCATAATTAAACAGTATATAATAGAACTGATGATGCGTAGGTTTAATAACGGGATTTTTAACATCAACAATTTGTATCACAGTCAAATAAATGAAATAATAATTATTCTATAATCACACTTGTTATCAATTCAGAGATATATAAGTATGTTGTCAGGTGAGAATACTCACATTTACGAAGCTGAATATTTTGATTCGAAACTACGGTAGCCACAACAGAACAGCGTACAGAAGGCACGATCAATGATTGAAAGATGAGCCAATACGATTCAGATCTTGAACAAGATAAACGAATAACTAATTACGCAAAATTAAAAACGATCAAAATTTTAAATAACAACTCGAACGAGATTAAAATAAAAGGATGATTGCCATAATTTCTCGACCGCTCCACCCAAGACTTGACCCATTCTTAAAGCTCGGCCCAAATTTCTATTTGAATTATATGAATGCTAAAGAGTGTACGGTGGGAAATTTAGTTATAAAGTCTATGATCAAAAAGTGGTGCACGCACACTTATTTTTTCCAACAATGCAAAAGGTGATGAAACTTTGGTTTAAAATTTTGAACACGCAGCTACTATTCTCGGCCATTTATGCACGTTACTAATATTTTTCTTTCTTAAATTAAAACCAAATATTATAACGTGCTAGAAAAAAAAAAGAAACAATAAGCTAAACTTAGGTGGCTCATGCCTATATCCTATTCACATGCAACGTATTCACGTTGAAAATTTACGATCCAGCCTATAACCCACCTACATTTTTCACCGTGCTTATGCAAATTGATTTCCTTTTTTATTATTATTATATATTTTTTATGCACGCGAGTTCACACGGTAAGATACTGTTAGGCATAAAGTTTTTTAAAGGTAGAGAATGAAAATGGAATTTCAAAGCTTCAGGTGGAGAAGCCGAGTGAAGAAAAGAAAACAAAGAAAAAGAAAAAGAAAATAAAAGGAAGAAGAAAGAAAGTAACTGCCATTACCTGAACCTCCACACAAGCTAGGAGACGAAGTCCAAAAGATGAGGTAAAGAAAAAGTGTTCGTGACTGGTATTTATCAATGAGCTAAGCGTTGATTTAGGCAAGAAATAAAATTTTGGGCAAGAAGAATATAAATATTTTAAAAAGGGCCATGAGTTGATTGAGCACAGATTTATTCCTTGTTATACACTGCCACTTGGTTCTATTCCTATTATAAGCAATGGGTAGGAAATCTGTTGTGTGATGGAATTATACCATGGGTTTCGTAATTAAGGAGAACATAAAACGGAAAGCAATCAATTTGCTTCAAAACGGAAATGGAAAATTGACCAAAAGAATAATTTGTGCGAATGTGTAAATATTAAAGAGAATATTTTGCGTTGATTTTTAGGTAACCATGGCAAGAATAAAATGTGAACGGTTATGGAATTTGAACATTGCGAACGTGCTTAATAATGAGAAGAAACTAGCGTTGATATCGGAGGAAACGACAATAATATTAGATTTGAACGTTACTTTATTCAAAGATTTTATACTAAATAAAAATAGTTGCAGCAAAAAGGGGTGTGGGATATCTTTAAAAAGGTAAATATCCGGTCACGGTCAAAGGAAAAATTGAAACGGATATGCTTCTCTCCTACTCGAAAATGCACATTTACTGATTTATTTAACCATTTTCAGGTAAGGTACATATTTTTGAAATCCGCATTATAGACGCAATAACCAACTTAAAAATTACGCTCATATTTATAACAAAAATAACGCTTAAATTTTTATACCTTTTAAGAATATTGAATATAAATACGTATCATTTATGTCAACCAATTTTATCAAAACGGATATAAACATACAACTTAAAGGGTAATTTGCGTTGATTTAATGGAAGAAGGAAACAGTAAGCAAATAAAATTTAAATAGTAGGGGAAATCAAAGATTTCATACCAATTTTAGAACGATTGACAATAAAGGAAAAGGTAACGTTTACATGCGAATTTAGGCAACTTTTAGACGAAATTAATAGGCTAGGAAATTTATTCATTTACCACTTAGAATTGCACATCTACAAATTAATTAATTATTTGTATCTGCGATATGAAATTTTTTAAGAATGCGTACTACAACCACAATAATATACACCTGAATTTATACAAAAGTTACGCTTATACGTTATTTATTCCATCAAATAACGCGCCTTTTAAACGCGTAATTAAACAGTTTATTTATACATAAATTTTGAAATTTATTACTAAAAAATATGATTTGTTTACATTGGGGTTTTTTTTTCATTCATTTACCATTTACCAAGAAATCTATTACTAAAATGTATATAAGTAACAGTAAAAATTATTTAATTTTTTTAAAAAGTATATCATCCATTTATAGCTAAGGTAAAAAGTAGTGTGTTGTTTTAACGGTACAGAAAAATGGAAAAATTGGCGAACGTTTTATAAAATTGAACAAAGAAAAGTGTTGATTCTTAGAGTAAAGAAACGGAAAAGAATATTTGATTTGAACATTATTGAAAAATCAATGCGTTTTATTTATTAAATATGTGGAGTCAACGGAAAGAAAATTTATTCCTTTCCCACTTAAAAATGCATGTCTACTGATTTATTTGATTATTTATATCCAGGGTAAGAAATTTAGACGTGTAAAAAACCGGCGCAATAAATAAATCAAACACACGCCCAGTTTCATAATAAAAGTAATGCTTTTAAATTTACGCGTTCTCTTATGTAGTAAATATACGTTAAAAATGTTCCATCAATAACGCGCATTTTAAACGCATAATTATACAGTTTATTTATACACTAAATTTTTTTCAAATCTTATTTCTTAATTAAAACATAATTTTGCTAGAAATTAAGTTATTTACCATCTTCAACAAAAAATCCAAATTTCCAACTAAAGTTAATTCTTAACCACGTCAAAATTTCAGAGATCTTATTATTTATTTAAAAATTTGGGCAATTGTTTTAATCAATTCAAAATTTAGATTTTTATATAATAAACCCCCAAAGTTTTATAATTAAAAGAATGAAATATTTGTTAAATTTTGGGTTGTTACACTCTCCCCCACTCAGAATTTTTCGTCCTCGAAAAGGAAGAAGGTAGGGGAATAGAAACAACCTGAAAGAAAACTAAATTGATAGTTAAATTAGAATCATTAATCTAAACCATACAAATTCAATTTTAAATTAATAATTGATTTCATCTATTTAATTTCACTCAAGTTAAATTTTACTATTTCAAATTTCATTGCTTCATCTTCTAATTATCTTAAAATAAAAATTTCTAAAATCATAAGTTTGAAATCGTTTGTTATACTCAAAAATGTGTTCAATAAATTAATATCTTTTTTTATATAACTAAATTTATTCTCTCAATATATTTTTATCATCTATGTTAAATATGTTTACACTTATTACAACTGCTTAAATTTATTCTTAGTTCCTTTAACATCATTTTATATTGTAAATTATTCCATTACCCCTTGTTATTCTATTTACCTCTGTTAATCTTTTTGTAACTAGAATTTAAGTGTATAACATTTATTATAACCACTCAAATTTTATTTATAAAATCTTTTTATATTGTATATTATCCAATTACATTGTTAACTTCTGAAAATCAAGGTAAGTTATATTGAAATGCAATTGAGTATTATACAAATAAAGCTTTCAAAGTCAATTATCTCAAGTTGGGATCCTTTATTCAAAAATTTGATTTTCTTTTTATAATTGAAATTATTTCTCAAGATAAAATTTAAGAATTAAATTTCTGATTCCCTTCAAACCATTTAGAGACAAAAAAAAATATGTACATAATATGTCAAATCAAATTTAAATCATATATCTATATATTATAAATCAAGTCATATTTCAGAGATTTGAATCAATTAAATTCTCAAGGTAACACTGTAGCCAGACTACAGAATGGACTCTTCACTTCAAAACTCGAAAATGAATGTCGATGATGTTGCAGCCATAACCAAAATTATTTCCCAGCGACAAAGAGAGGAGCGCTGATTTTTAAACCTTTAAAATTCTTTGGAAACAAATTTCTATTCAAAAATAATTTAAATAATATATCCATTTAAAACTTTAAACACAAGTTTTGAAACCATCGGGAATTCAAGTTCTAGTTTTAAATTCATTTCTGTTTCCAAATTAATTTATAACCATTGTTTATAGTTCAATTATTTATATGAGACAAAAGCCTTGATTTACAAAACCATAAATAAAATCAAAGACTATTATCTCTTGACAACTAGTTAAATTAATTATAAAAATTCTGAAAATTATACTTATATATATAATATTAGATTTATTTTTCCGAATATAGGAATAAATTTTTCAAAACAAGGATAAAGATTCAAATTTGATGGACTCAAATCAAAGAGAATTTTGATTTAAAGATAAGTTGGAATCAGAAGATCCGATGATTAAATAACAAAATAAGGAACTGGATAAGTTTATATAAATCGCGAGCAACCTTAACCTGGTCAACCGTGACTTAAAGAGTAAGATAGATGTGGATTTTCTGGGGTAAATCTACATTCGATCAGAAGAGATAGAGTTCGGAATAACCAAAGCTACTAGCATCTAAACCGAGAATAAATATAAATCTCTGGTGAATCAAAGCTAATTGTAAAGGTGTTTCACCCCTTCATTAGAATATTGGTGAGATCGCCAATTCACTATAAAAATCATCTGAAGTCGAGTTGTGGAATACTCCAGAATCGAAAGAAGATGAATAGTGAGGGACACGAATGAACTTTGGAACTGCAGGGAACGTTCCAAAATTCAAAGAAAATCGAATCAAAAGGAAGAGATTGAATGAAAGTGATTCTGTAAATCAAATTTACCATACATTCTAAGTTTTGCCTAGAGCCAAAGCTCTGATACCAAATGTAACAACCCGTTATATTCAACCATTCGCATCCGCACATGTTGGACTTGAATTGTTCAAAATACCGCGTTGTAAATAAAATTTGGCAAATCTCAAAATATACAGTAAATAAATAATCACAGAATCACAGACACAGAAATCAGAATACTCGCAGCGGAACTAAAAATTAACTTAAGTGGTTGATGAAGCCACTATCCATAGTCTCAAAAAAATATAAACTACATAATCTTAAACCATATATAGTTTCTCCATAGAAACTCTTAATATTAAATTGTCTTGATTTCAAAGGCTAAAATAAGAACTGAACAGAAGCTTGACGGCAGCTTAAAAAGAGATGATCTGCTGAAGTCCTAGTTCTGCAAGTGAAGTCTGAACTGAAACTTAGGCTGACCCGAGCGTGAAATAAAACATAAACACTCGAGTTAGGACATACATACTTATATAGTGTAAGCTAATTCAAGTGAACTGTATTAAAGTACAAGTAACTTAAAGGATGCTTGGGACCGTCCATCCTCTAAGGATTCGTTAAACTATTTACTATGTAGTAATACTTCGCTATTATAATAGTGTCTATTTTTAAAATAAACTTACTTTAAAATAGCGTTAAGGCTTTACATTTTCCACCTAAATGCATAAATAGTGTCAGTAGTCTATACAGTACCTGCATATCTCCTAATTGGGAGACTATGAGAAGATACTCCATAGGTACGACACGAATCAAACTCGTACAAGGCTCGCTATGTTAGGTGACACGGCACAACTAGGCAATGCCAGGGTAGATATACCAATTACGCTTCCGGACCGGTGGTAATGCGTAGCGCGCAGCTATCGCCCAACTCGAACAACACTCCCATATCAAAGGTGCGCACCAAACAATCACAAAAGTAATAGAATGGCATACGAAGAAGTGCGTCCGATCAGAGTGCTACCTCATTAATCCGTTGATCGCTCCTATTTTAGCCACCTTATGCCAACTCACGGGAGTCGGGTCCACGTATTTACGTCAAAGAAAACGTCACCACAATCCTACTTCATTCTGGAATCTCCACCGCGCGCACGATTGTCAAAGTGGTTTTCGGTATCAACAGAGAGTATGCCCGTATCCGATCCCGGTCACTTTAACAACCAATGTTATTATTACCCGTGGTTATAAACTTTCAAAAATAGTTTATACTTAAATCAAAATGAATTTATTTAACTGTTTAAAGGTGAAGTTATTATTCTTTCAACCAATATAAATTCCACAGGTTATGTTTTAGTTCATTTATATTTACTCCAGCACTTGCGCAGTGCGGTAATATCCTTTACACGGATTTGAGTAAATTAAATTTTAAACTTCACTATTGTTTCTCCAATAATTAAACCAATAAATCATATTCCACCTTTAAATAGTCATTTAAATTTACTCCATTATGATTTTTATAAAGTACATTTTACATATATATATATCTAACCTCTCTATGCTTTACTTATAAAAAAATCAAGTGCAAATTTCCCATAATATTTTACTTAATAATTAAGTTCGATTTTACCACTTCAAAGTAAACTAAACTTTTAGTTAATTTCTTAACTTATCACTTTATATTCAAAATTTAACTATATTCCAAATTCCATTTTTAGTATTCACCTTATTTAACCATTTAATACATAGTCAACTTAACCCTTTTATTTATTTACTCATATTTAAAATTTTACCAAAACATCCTATTTTATTTCTTAACTAGAATTCCATTTTTATTTTACAAATCAAATTTTTACAAACTAAATTTATACTTTAAATTCTTAACATTTAATTACTTACATCTTAACTTGTATGATATCACTATACTATAAGGAACATTTTTAATCCAATTTTAAACAAAAGGTCATAGCATTCTATTTTAAAATATTTAATATTTCCAGAAAAAATTATATATATATATATATGTATATATATAACCACGGGTCTGTATACTATTTTCTAAGCTAGGTCAAATGATACGGATAATATATCATTTCAATCTGTAATTTACAAAGAAAAAACCGGGTTCTATCATTTCAAACCCGCACTCCCAAGTTAAATAATAACCAAATAAATAAATGAATAAACAAATATCGTACAGGCCTATCATTTCAGCCTGTAACAATTACTATTCTACAGGGAACTTGTAGTGTGATTAAACAGTAAAATAATAATAATAATAAATAGATAAATAAATAAATAAATAGTGTAACATCATAATTAAACAGTATATAATAGAACTGATGATGCGTAGGTTTAATAACGGGATTTTTAACATCATCAATTTGTATCACAGTCAAATAAATGAAATAATAATTATTCTATAATCACATTTGTTATCAATTTAGAGATATATAAGTACGTTGTCAGGTGAGAATACTCACATTTACGAAGCTGAATATTTTGATTCGAAACTACGGTAGCCACAACAGAACAGCGTACAGAAGGCACGATCAATGATTGAAAGATGAGCCAATACGATTCAGATCTTGAACAAGATAAACGAATAACTAATTACGCAAAATTAAAAACGATCAAAATTTTAAATAACAACTAGAACGAGATTAAAATAAAAGGATGATTGCCACAATTTCTCGACCGCTCCACCCAAGACTTGACCCCATTCTCAAAGCTCGGTCCAAATTTCTATTTGAATTATATGAATGCTAAAGAGTGAACAGTGGGAAATTTAGTTATAAAGTCTATGATCAAAAAATGGTGCACGCACACTTATTTTTTCCATCAATGCAAAAGGTGTGAAACTTTGGTTTAAAATTTTGAAGACGCAACTACTATTCTCGGCCATTTATGCACGTTATTAATATTTTTCTTTCTTAAATTGAAACCAAATATTATAACGTGCTAGAAAAAAAAGAAACAATAAGCTAAACTTAGGTGGCTCATGCCTATATCCTATTCACATGCAACGTATTCACGTTGAAAATTTTCGAAATCCAGCCTATAACCCACCTACATTTTTCACCGTGCTTATGCAAATTGATTTCCTTTTTTTTATTATTATATATTTTTTATGCACGCGAGTTCACACAGTAAGATACTGTTAGGCATAAAGTTTTTTAAAGGTGGAGAATGAAAATGGAATTTCAAAGCTTCAAGTGGAGCAGCCGAGTGAAGTAAAAGAAAACAAAGAAAAATAAAAATAAAATAAAAGGAAGAAGAAAGAAAGTAACTACCATTACCTGAAACTCCACACAAGCTAGGAGACGAAGTCAAAAGATGAGGTAAATAAAAAGTGTTTGTGACTGGTATTTATCAATGAGCTATGCGTTGATTTAGGCAAGAAATAAAGTTTTGGGAAAGAATTATATAAATATTTTAAAAAGGGCCATGAGTTGATTGAGAACAGATTTATTCCTTGTTATACACTGCCACTTGGTTCTATTCCTATTATAAGCAATAGGTAGGAAATCTGTTGTGTGATAGAATTATGCCATGGGTTTCGTAATTAAGGAGAACATAAAACGGAAAGCAATCAATTTGCTTCAAAACGGAAATGGAAAATTGACCAAAAGAATAATTTGTGCGAACGTGTAAATATTAAAGAGAATATATTGTGTTGATTTTTGGGTAACCATGGCAAGAATAAAATGTGAATGGTTATGGAATTTGAACAATTTGCGAACGTGCTTAATAATAAGAAGAAACTAGCGTTGATATCGGAGGAAATGACAATAATATTAGATTTGAACGTTACTTTATTCAAAGATTTTATACTAAATAAAAATAGTTGCAGCAAAAAGGAAAGTGGGATATCTTTAAAAAGGTAAATGTCCAGTCACGGTCAAAGGAAAAATTGAAACGGATATGCTTCTCTCCTACTCGAAAATGCACGTTTACTGATTTATTTAACCATTTTCAGGTAAAGTACATATTTTTGGAATGCGCACTATAGACGCAATAACCAACTCAAAAATTACGCTCATATTTATAACAAAAATAACGCTTAAATTTTTATACCTTTTAAGAATATTTAATATAAATACGTATCATTTATGTCAATCACATTTTATCAAAACGGATATAAACATACAAGTTAAAAGTGTAATTTGCGTTGATTTAATGGAAGAAGGAAATGGTAAGCAAATAAAATTTATATAGTAGGGGAAATCAAAGATTTCATACCAATTTTAGAACGATTGACAATAAAGGAAAATGTAACGTTTACATGCGAATTTAGGCAACTTTTAAACGAAATTAATAGGCTAGGAAATTTATTCATTTACCACTTAGAATTGTACATCTACAAATTAATTAATTATTTATATCTGCGGTATGAAATTTTTTAAGAATGTGTACTACAACCGCAATAATATACACCCGAATTTATACAAAAGTAACGCTTATACGTTATTTATTCCATCAAATAACGTGTCTTTTAAACGCGTAATTAAACAGTTCATTTATACGTAAATTTTGAAATTTATTATTAAAAAATATGATTTGTTTACATTGGGGTTTTTTTTCATTCATTTACCATTTACCAAGAAATTTATTACTAAAATGTATATAAGTAACAGTAAAAGTTATTTAATTTTTTAAAAAAGTATATAATCCATTTATAGCTAAGGTAAAAATTAGTGCGTTGTTTTAACGGTATAGCAAAATGGAAAAATTGGCGAACGTTTTATAAAATTGAACAAAGAAAAGTGTTGGTTCTTAGAGTAAAGAAATGGAAAAGAATATTTGATTTGAACATTATTGAAAAATCAATGCGTTTTATTTATTAAATATGTGGAGTCAACGGAAAGAAAATTTATTCCTTTCTCACTTAAAAATGCATGTC
Source organism: Allium cepa (assembly GCA_030765085.1). Lineage (NCBI taxonomy): Eukaryota > Viridiplantae > Streptophyta > Magnoliopsida > Asparagales > Amaryllidaceae > Allium > Allium cepa. The sequence continues at coordinate 342,455,798 of CM060941.1, read as the reverse complement.
TACTGATTATTTGATTATTTATATCTAAGGTAAGAAATTTAGACGCGTGAAAAACCGACGCAATAATTAAATCAAACGCACGCCCAGTTTCATAATAAAAGTAACGCTTTTAAATTTACGCGTTCTCTTATGTAGTAAATATACGTTAAAAATGTTCCATCAATAACGCGCATTTTAAACGCGTAATTAAACATTTTATTTATACACTAAAGTTTTTTCAAATCTTATTTCTTAATTAAAACATGATTTTGCTAGAAATTAAGTTATTTACCATCTTCAACAAAAAACTCAAATTTCCAATTAAAGTTAATTCTTAACCACGTCAAAATTTCAGAGATCTTATTATTTATTTAAAAATTTGGGCAATTCTTTTAATCAATTCAAAATTTAGATTTTTATATAATAAACCCCCAAAGTTTTATAATTAAAAGAATGAAATATTTATTAAATTTTGGGTTGTTGCATTTTTTCCATTACCGATGTGTGAGGCTTGAGGTAATGTTTTACCTTTCTTAAAACAACAAATCCCAATTTGAATGCCACATTGCCATTTCCAATGACACACTAATTGGTTTCCATAAAAGTACAACCCTCATGTTCATACACCTCAGGGAAGGGTGTTATGTATAAGAAAGGTTATCTCCTACACTACAAAATGTTGTATGTTTGTAAAAACCAATGCATGTGGTCTTAGAAATACAATGTTAGAGATTTGTTCATACAAGTTGTTCAGGAACAGGACAAACCAAAGGTACTCTTACTACATCATGTTTGGGAATCACCCTTTGGATTAGTAGCGAGCAGTCCTTGCATTAAAGGTTTCAAAATGAAGGTACTACTACCACCGTACGTATATAATATGGGAATCAAGAGGTTAGTGGCAAGCAGCCCTACATTATGAAGATCTTCTTCTTTAAACTCATTGTCTTCAACATGTCTTCACTTTCTAACATGTAGATTGGTTCGAAGTGGTTTTCAGATAAGAATCACCTAAATCTGATCCCAGTCTCTCTGAACCAATTATCAAATAAAAGATGTGTGTATGTGTATACAGAAATGTTAAGTCTCTTTTGTTAAATCCTCTTTTCTTTTTTTACTCAGAATATTATTTATTTTTTAAGATGTCTTTTTATCCAATAAAATATCTTTTTGAGATATATATGTTTCGGGATATACATAATTATTAAACCTCTTTTTAACTTCGGAAATACCGAATCATTTCCTTTTAGGTACATAGGAAAAAAGTTTCATATTCTAATATTAGCATGATTAATAAAGCTTTCATTTTTCAAAAACTTGTTTTAAATAGGTCAAAAACAATGTTATTTACGACATCGTTTACTGTAATCCAAATCATTTAGTATCGAGCAAAAAGAATTTATAGATTTTAGATTAATTATACTCAATACTAATTTCCATATTCAACATGTACTACCGGTTGAATAACGGTGAAATCACCTTTTAAATTAACATGGATGGTACAAGTTCCCTCCATGAAATTTGATATAGAGTTTAGCTTGAATGTTCTCTTTACCATCAAAATCCTATTTTAAATATTATTGAACCTTTTTGGAAAACTCTAAATCTCTTTTCTTTTATCTTGATAAAATGTGATCTGAGTAAGTCAAATTAACTATCCCCCTCCCTCGAATAAGTTCGGATAGCTAGGGGAAGCAGGCAACTAGTTTTGCAAACTCCAACCTAGAGACTATCCTTTTATCACCTATAAGGTGGTCAAGTTATTTGGTAGACTCTTAAATTTTAGAAGTATTTGATTTATCATCGGAAAAACATTTTAAAAGATTCGGGCAAAAATCCTAGGTTCAAATCATTTATTCAACTGTTACAAAATTTCATTACTAAATTGTTGGTGAATAGTAATTTTAAAGCTTTATTGATTAAGACACCAATTTCATTACATGTAGCCCATTTTTATAATTCAAATTCCTTTTGAAACATTTTAACATATTAAAGATTTAAAAACATTTATTTAAAGAGCTAAAAACAATATTTTATGAACTACCAAACATGGCAATTTTAAAAACATTATTTGAACATATTTAAAACTTTACTAAATGGAATCTTGATTTTTCTCTTTCATTTGAAAACCATATCCATCGGGGTTTGGAAAATTCTTATTTTAAAGAATTATGACTTATATTTTATCCTAGACATCCTTTTAACTTTTTCGGTCGTGAAATCATGAACTGTCGAAACGCGACGGCTTATTTTTCACCTTTTAGTTAAAATTTTAAAATATCCAAAACACTTTTAAATCATTTTACTACCATATTAAACTATATTAAAACAATTTTTTACTATTTTACTTTATTCCATATCCTTAATATTGTATTATTATAATATTAAATTTCCACCCTTTTAATTCAAAATTCTTTTATATTAAACCATATGATATTTTTCCATGTATTTTCCACCTTTTAAACTATTATTTTAAAAATCAAACCATTTGATATACTTTTTTCAAATAAATTAAATACTCCTCTTTACTTTTCCAAAACCATTTCTATTTTCCATAAACGATGTATTTGGATTTAAAATTTAAAAGAGGCTTTATACTCCTTATACACACATCGTTTCATAATACAATAGGGATTATTTCTCATGAATTTACCATGCTTATTTAAAATGATCATTTCAAATCTGATGGGTATGATTTCTACATTATTATTAAAATAATTCTACTTAACTCAACTAAGTTTAACATAAGCAACAAATCAACCAATCATCAATCATTTTAGCATCCAAACTATGCTAATCAGCCAAGTATACTTGCAAAGCCCTAATCATAGATAAATTTAAGATAAATTTAAATAAGATAGAAGTTGTGTTCTTACTTTCATGCTATCCAACTCTAAGTGTTTTTTAATCGCTGAAACGATCCCATTCTCCACACCAAAGTTCATGGAACTTGCCCCCGGACCTTACTGATGCTAGACTGAGCTTATATGGAGGTAGAAGCTCGGCCTTGAGATGGTGGTGGCATGGGTTGTGCACTTTAGTGAGGAAGAGGTGGAGTTTGGCTAACTTTTTGAAGTAATTTGATATCGTATGTGTATGGAAATAATTTTAGCAGATCTTCGACGCGGTGCTGAAATATTCTTACTATTTAGGAAGCAATTGAAGAAGAGTTATTAGAGGGCTCAAGAGGAAGAAAAATAATAAGAGAAGTGAAATGAATTTGTGAAGAAAGGAAGAGGATATGCATGCGTATTTATAGGATAGAAATCCTTATACATGAAATTACCAAAATTACCCTCTCCTCGTAGCTTCAGCCAAACCCCCTCTCCATGTGCCTTTCATCACCTCATGATGTCTTAGGTGTGTGGGTGTATAAGTGATGGTGAGTTGATTTTGAGTTTGCTTTTTTAAGTTGCATTTGTTTATACATAAGGAGTTCATATGTATATATGTTTAGATATTCCTTTTGGCTTCAATTTGACTAATTATGAAACACAATTCTTTGTATATGCGTTGTATATGCATGTATGTGCATGTTCAAACAAGTTTTCTACAACTTAAAATAATTTAAATTTATCAAACCATTATAAATCCGGAATCCGATTTCCGGTCATATTTTTAGTTTTTAATCAGACTATTTATATATGTAAATAAAACTTGAAAAAAAATATTACTATTTTTAAATAATTAAAACAATATTATTTTAACTATAAAACTAAATTAAATAATATTAAAATCAATTTATAAAAATACAAAGTCAAACTTCCAGAATACGACGAAGTTCATATATCTTTATCAAACAAGTTTATATATTTATAAAACCATTATAAATCACTTATTATCATTATATAATGATTAAAATGAATTAGTCTTTATTTAAAACAATTATCTAAATATTTAAAATTAATTAAATATTCCAATTCAAAGTGATAAAATTACGGTTAATTGCGACCCAGCTCTACTATTTTAGTAACTTGGACATTTACATATATGTTGATTGGTTGTTATATCCCTTTGCATATCTGTTTGTAATGTAATTACCCATGTTATAACTGGAAGGTTAAACTGAATTAAATAACAACCACTGTGGTCGCTACGCCTCTTTCTAATTTTGTAAGGTCGAATATTTCACTTTATCTTTTGAAAAATGGTTTAAAGTTTATTATCATTTTAAATATGATATTTAAAGGATAATCAAAAAATTATTTTGTCAAAAATGTTTCGAGTTAATATAAATATTTTTACATAATTGTTCGAAATCATTATTTTGTTAATGTAAATTAAAGAGAGTTAAATGTAGAATGTTCAAATAGTAACTTGTTTATTTAAAGGTGTTTTAAATAATTGAAGTTATTAAAGGAACTTTATCGGTTAAATTTTATTACAGAAGTTTTGTTTTAATCAGAATTTTTTTGAAAAGGGAATTTGGTAAATTAAAAATAGATCCTGAAATTTGGAAAAGAGTTTATAAATGAATTTGGATATTTATAATGATCTTTATAAATGATTCTGAATATTTATAAAAGAGTTTATAAATGATTTTGATATTAATAAGAGTTTTACAAACAGATTTGGAGATTTGTAATGGAATTTTATGAATAGGTTTGGAGTTTTAGTAAAGGAGATTTCCATAAACGAAAGAGATTTATTAAAAGAATTTATAGAAGGAAATTTTAAAATAATTTGAGATTTGGATTTCCCTTAACAGACCTTCTCGATTATGGTGTTGTGGAACTTGCATTCCATAATTAACAGTGAAGGAATAGTATTTAGGGTTATTCTTATCTCTATTTTAAATAACTTTTGCTTTTATCCTTTTAATATGATTTTGAAATAAAAAATCTTTTATAACATTTTATGAATATACTTATGTTAGTAAGATAGGTATATAAATATTTTGGAAAAGAGATTTAATAAATGAAAGATTTATTTTGAGGTTTAGTGGTTGCTATGGGAAATTAATCTCTTGATTGTATTTGTTTGCGTATTTGATAGTTAAATAATAGACTATCAAATCTTTGCTAGTTTTGACTTAGGAAGCAAATAAGAGCTTGATGTGTTCATACAGTTTGAGTTCCCTCGGGAGCTCATTCTGGTGAAACATTCCTAGCTTTAAGGGATATATCAGAGATTTCTTTGGGACTTTGATGTAGTCCGCTTACTTCTGAAAGAACCGAGAATGAGTCAGCCAGAAATTATCGGTTGTTGGTTTAAAAAGCGAGATCGGATATGTTATACAAAAAACACTTTAAACCAACATAAGCATTCGAATGGAGGACATCACGATGATTATTGAAGATGCTCCTCTTTAAAGTGCAAGGGCTACTTGCTACTAATCCTGAGGGTAATTCAAAAATGGATGTAGTAGAGGTAGTTCCTTCGATTTCATTCAAACCCAAGACGAACTTGTGTGGATGAATGTTGACATTGCATTTATGCCTGGAAGGAAGTGTTAGCATTCTAAGTGGAAATTGCTAGAGGAAGGCATATCATTACCTCATGAGCCACATAACTCGAGAATGGCTAAAAAAGTGGATGTCATAAAGCTATGTGGATCGCACCCATTTGGGTCTGACCATCCCTTATCTAGATTGAGATTATCTCTTTATTTATGCTTCGTGGCCTATTTTGTTGTTTGATTGCAACCTAGAAATGATCATATTCGATATTATCCAGTTAGTGGGAGGTCATCCTTGCTTGTAGAGGGTCCCGGCGAGGCCCTTAGTACATTTTTTCTAGAGGTGTATCTTCCAAAAGGTAATCCCTTACCTTGTTGTTTACTGTAATCCATTCTCCAATTAGCGTCATTGGTTTTTGATTGTATACCTATTATTATTGTGATGTACACATATCAAAGCTACTTGGTTATTCATATTTTAAACCCATAGACATTATTATAATATCACTGGATTTTTATAATAAAAATGGTTTGGTTATTGTAAGGTAAAACCCCATTTCTGTTTATGTGCAGCGTGATCTTATGAGATACCTTTTATTTTGACAAACATTTTCAACTGTAGTTATCAATATGATTTGATTGAGCTATCTCATGCTAGTCTACCAGACTAATTCGAGCGTTATTTTCTTATAATACTCGAGTCAGCCTGAGCATATTTTCCAAATTTAGCTGGATACTTTGGAGCTTTTAGGAGACGATCTGGATGCTTCCAAGACGTAGTCATGTATCTTTTACTTTTCTACTGCTTTCTTTTCTGTTGGTGTTAAATCAGCATTTCTAAGGACAGGCTCTTATAACTATCTTGTTTGATAATAGCATAGTGTACTCTAATGTTGTTTATAAATTAAAATGATTTCTTTTTGTAAAGATTCTATATATATATATATATATATATATATATATATCTTATATTACTCTTCACGTTGTGAGATTCTATTCTGTCTTTTTCTTTCTTCACTTCAAATGACTTACCATTCGAATACTTAAATGATCAGCACACGAATACTAAGAATGTATTAAGTGTCGTTTGTAGGTCTAATAAAGGTAGATTTTTACAAGTTATATATGTATTAATCGATATAGAAATCGATATATGTTTAAATTTAATTTAAATGTATTTAATTACTTAATTGGTTTGGACAAATTTTAAGGCCTACATAGCCTTATTTATAGCCGACCATGATGAAGGAACAAAGAGTGCTACAAATTAAAGGTTGGATTTTAAAATAGTAAAGAGAGAGTTAGTAACTACACTACTCCTTATTGTTTGGTTTACTTTTTTAGCCTCCCTTCATCTCTTATATGGCCATCACCCCCTTCTCTTAACCCAAGCTGCAAATACTTCGTTTAATGAACGATAAAATAAGTAAAAGGTGGTTTTTTTCAAGCCATTGTAAAAATAGGAGCTTGGATCAAGATCGAATCCAGGACTACTTACCAGTTAAGGTGCAAATCTAAGGCCACATCTATAAGGTAATCTTCTATTATTTACCATTCTATATCATCATGTTAATGTAGATATAGCTAATTATTAAATTAATTTATATGCACATAGTTATACCACACACACACACACACACATATATATATATATATATATATATATAAGAAATGGTACTTTATTAAATAAGGTATAAGAAAAAAATCTCATACAACTCACACCCATATCAAATAAATACATACAGGAACATATCCATTCTTACTAGGCCTACAGCTCAACCAAACTAACCTGAAAAGAAGACATAAAAGATAAAAATTAGATAATCTGATACCTCAATCCGCCATCTGCTTAGAAAACAAAACCTATCCTCAAAGTAATGGCGTCGAAGCTTTGTCCTCAATCCTTGATAAATTATCTCCTTCTTCAAAATCCTAGCTTGTTGTAAGTTCTCCATTCTTAGCAGTAAAAATCCTCCGATTATGCTCAGACCAAATATGGAATACAAGAGTGACGAAAGCTACAAATGCAAATCGTTGTTGAATATTCTGCTGTGGGAACTCCGATAAGAGTGTGTGTTCATATCAATGTTTTAAAATCATTTTATATTAAATTTTAAACTATATTATTATCTACAACAAAAATTTAATTTTTTTATAAATTTTTTATTTATAAATATAAATTTGTATACATTGTTTTAAAATAATATTAGTACATATATTTATAAAGAGGAATTAATTAAAAGAAAATCCCGAGACCGATTTTAGTCTGAAAGAAAAAAATTAAAATTTTAGTTTCAAGGACATTAGATGTTATATTAATATGGCATCAAATAAAATAGAATGTGATAATAAACTAGCATTTGATAAATGAAATGTTAAATTAAATTAGCGTCGGATGAACTATACTAGATGAACTAAAATAGCATTTATTTTCACAGTTAGCGAAATGAAGAAAACTTTTTATTTCCTTCACTTAACTAATTCAATTAATAAGGGGAATTTTATTTATATAGAGAGACACCTTCCATTTCTCTCTTTAATTAAATTGACTGGTTATACGAATGTCATTAATTAGCAACATATATATGGCATGAATGTAAGTATAAACATATATATATATACACATATTATAATGTAAACTTTGTAAGAGCAACATATGTTAGGTGTTATCAATTGATGCCAAGGTATAGAAATATAAGTTGAAAGAAATGGATAGCTGAACACATAAGGAAAATATGAGAAATAGATAAAGGGTAACAATAACGATTGATTTAATTTCTCATTTGTAAACTTAATTAATGCGACATATAAATGACAATCAATAAGCATCATGGTATAAGGATATAAACAACAAATGCATGTATGTATTATTAACTAATTGTGTGTGTGTGTGTATTTAAATATGTTTTTAAATATATTGTTTAATGAATCCTCTAAAAGTACTAAATTAATTTAGCCAAGTCAACTATTATCAATTCAAGATTTATTACCAATCATGTAGTGAAATCAATTTGAAAATAGATCTAATCAATAATCCAAAGGTAACATATATGTATATGTTAATCATTTAAAGTAAAACCAAACATAGAAATATTTAAAAAAAATTCCAAAGTATATTTTGTAAAATAGTATTATGTTCAATCAAATTTATTTATACATAAATATAGTGTACATATATGTATGTGTATGCATATATGTGTGTGTGTGTGTGTGTGTGTTTAAATATATTTATATATGTATTCTTAATGAATCCTTTAAAATTAGGAAATCAACTCAACTAAGTCAATTATAATCAATTTAAGATTTATTACCAAACATGTCGTATCTAATTTAGTAAAACGGTCTGATATCATAGCTTAATCAACAAATCTGAATATAATTTTGATGTATATGTTAATAAAAAAATTGAAACCTTTTAAATTATCTCAAAATTATTTTAAGATACACACACATATGAATTTATGTATATGTATGAATCTTAAAGTAGAAAACAAAATTGGAATCAATGTAAACTATTATTAGGAACTAAATAAAATAAAGTTAACCAGAATAACAACTTAATTACCAGATCTATACTTAGATCAAAATCAATAGAAATTAACATAGAAGATCATGAATAGAAGTTTCCAACTTCAAATGAAAACCAATTCTAATAATAACTAATTATACTACTTTAAGATCTATGATTGTATACTTGTAAGGGACAACAAATGCATATATATGTTTTCAAAATGAATTAACTACTAGATCTATAATATCACGGAAAAGATAATAAATAAATAATGGAATATACCTTGTTGGTGTTCCTTATAATTCATACCTTGAATGATAAATGCTTCTAGATCTTATTGAATCATCTTCAAAAATTGCAACAATTTGAAGCACAACTTTTGCATTTCTGTATTTGATTTGGTTTGATTTTGTTTTGGGAAATTTTTGTGGCTTGGAAGCCATGAAATTTCAGCCAAGAAGGTAGAAAAATGAAGATGGAGGCTAGGTTTTAAAAGGAGAGTGATTAAGAAAGTAAGTGAATGGAAGGTAACATATTTATAGAGGGGTCCTTCCTTAACCGCCTCCTTTCATTTTCTAGATCTAACCATTAGATTTTAAACCTTTTTTCTGATGATCTTCTATGAATGAGGCTATATGTGACTCAAAATATTATCAAACCCATTTTGTAATTAATCTATTTAAATTCAATTTAAATATTTTATCAATATCATAAATCGATACATATATACAGAACTTTTATGTACGTACTTTATTAAATACTAATGACATTCAAACAAATCAAATAGGTAAATAAAAAATTTAATAATTAATATTTCACATATATTAATTAATTTAATTAATTTATAATGGTTATAAATTAATTAAATGATGTGGTTTTCAAAGCATTCATCATTACGATTGTGCAACTCAAAGGTGTAACTTCAGTCAGCGACTAATATCAAACTATTTGAATACTAACGTTCGCACATCACTTAGCAGGTTTATGACATTTTGGTTGAATTTATCGCTTACATATCTTTTAGGTAAAATCAAATTTTACTTATTATAAATGGTACCTAATAGTGACAATTATTTACACAATTCTCTTCGTCAAAACTAAATCACACTAGGACTTATGGAATTTGGTAAGGGACAAAATTTCAATATCATCCACATTCAAGTTTATCGTCTAAACACAAAGTCCTTGGTTTAATAATTATTATTATTATTAATTGAAGTGCTCTGCTCAGAGACTTTAACTTTGAGCTGACTTCAATTGACCGTGATGCTAACTTATAAAACTGAAGGGAGGAATCCTCTCTTAAATAGTGTTTCACTTGTAATGCTTTCACTCAACCCAACTATAGTTGTTTGATGGATGTTATACCATGATTTAACTATAATCAAAGCAAAGCTTCCACATTGAAGATCAACAATATTCTTAAGTCGAGAGAACTATTTAAATTAGTCACATCGTTATTTTTTGCTTGACCTTAGTTTTATTAACCAATATAAAACTATCAAACGCACCATTCCATAGTTATCCAATAACTATCAACATGTATCCCCTTGGTGTCCCCAACAGTCAAAAGTAATACACCACCAAACATTTAGAGAGCGTTACATACTCTAGTCTCAATGGATGTATGGATATTCAGTCTCAATACATCTTGATTAGGAATATTTAAAATGGTATATTTGTTTCATTGTGATAAATTACTCATGCTTACAACACTTTTTAACTAGTATCACAAAACATACCATTTGCGGATTTTCTATTAAATATAATTTTAGTTAAATTGATTGATTGATTAGTACAATCATATTATATCAAGTATATGATAGAAAGAAAATTCCCTTATTTCGAATAAGATTGGTCAACGAGTTAGATATATGTAACAAATTACATAATTGCCCCTAGTACCCCAACTCTATCAATCTCCTACTTGCATTTGAGGTCAATAATGGAATCTTATTCCAACTTCTCTAATCGGTTTTCTCAAAACCAGTTGAGTATGTCCCTTTGTAAATAGGTATGATATTACGTTTTAATTATCTACTATGTCAATCAACTCTTCGACAGTGATAAACTGTTTATCATATGGAACAATGCGACATATGTCTCTCGATTCTGGTGAGCAGTTCTATTACGAACTATATCGTGACATTTTTCTTATAACACAATGTTATAAGATTCTTAACATTTGAAATCAGCTCAGTTATAAATTTGTGCACTCATATTTTTATATACATTGTTTTTTATTGCGGCGCTATCCAAGCAATGTACTTATCCTTTTTTCAATGAATCGGCCATGATCTTTCATTTGGAATAGTTTCGACTCAAATAATCTTAACTTGAATTTATTGTTGACAAATTATACTCAATATCACTTATGAAGTTTGAGTCTGAACACCCCTTCATAAGGAGTTTTTGTTTCTATATACAATTCTTTAGTATTTCATAAATATACGAGAACACTTCAACTAACCATTTAGTGATATCAATTTGGATTTAATATTTGCTTCATGTATCAAATACATAAACAATTCACAATATCATAAACAACATAACATGTATGATTATTCCTATCGCCAATGCATAGAGAACTAATCTTACATGTTCTATATTAAACAATTTAATAAGGTGCCTTTGCATATCGATTTGGGACATTCCCAATACCTTTATACTCACCATAAAAGACATTATTTACTATCCAAACTTGAGTATAAAACAATTAAGGTTGATTTTAACACAAATATATTGTTAAAATCAATAACATGTTGTTTACTTATAGTTTAGAAATATCAATGTACCTTTTAACGTTCTTTCTTGTCAACACATGCTTCGTATGCATTTAGATTGATAATCAAACTATTTGACATTTCTATCAAAATTTTGATGCTTATAAAATGATAATTTCTATCATTTCTTGGATAAAGTCCAAAAACTCACAAACTTAATATCGCTTCCACTGACTTCGAGACATTTTTTGCTATTATGTGTAAACAGTTACTCTAAATCATTATTTAGAATTTTCTGTTTCAATACATATGTATCAAACATAAAGTAGTACTAGGTGGTAATTTTATGAGTAAATCCGAATTAACTTAAGCATGTTGACCCGAATCAATTATGTTAATTTCAATAACTGAAATTTGCGATATCATTCTTATTAAGTTGCTCATTTAATTCCAACTGCATTAATCATATTTTGATATTATACTTGGAATTTTTTTAGATTTGTGCATCATACCATATCACAGATTTAACACTCTTAATGGTTTAATTAAACAAACGAGGATTATATTTTCGACACTTATAAGAAACTCATAGTTTCTCTTCAGTGTGCCTTGTAATGACTCGGATTTTTCGTCCTTTGATTTTGAATATTTAAATAGTTTTAAATATTGGATTTGGAAATATAATTTAGTTAGTAAGATTTTAAAACTGAAATTTCAGGTGAATTCAGCAATTTTTGAAATCATCAATTTAATTGACGCGTTTGAATAGCGATCTGGGGCACAGTCTCGGAATCGAAGAAACTAGTTCTATTGGATCCATAATAGTATATTATTATCGAATTTCAAATTTCATAGCGTTTGGAGTTACCGTTTTGTCATATGGAATAGAAATGCCTGGAAATAATTTAATTTAAATTAATTTAAATAGTGGATTTAAAAGTTATCTTCCACATACGATCGAATTAGGCCTCGAGACCTATTCCATTAGGTTAGGAATAGCAATAAAACATTAGAAACACCAGGCGGCATGTCCAAATAGGGTTTGAATTTGCGAGGTACGTAAAGAGATAAATTCAATATTAAAATTTATAAAATCTAATCAAGTCAAATTCTCAATCGACCTAACTTACGTCAAAGCCACCCTAAATTCATACTAGAGCCGCCCTATGCCTCATACTCACGAAGCTTTGCCCAATTATAATGCTTTCTCCTCTTTAGTTTTTCAAAGGCAATCGATTGAAACAAATAAAAAACGAATTTAAAATCGTTCGAAGAAAAGAAAAACAAGAGGAGGAATTCACGAGAAGTTAAAATCGTAGCTAGGATAAAAGAGGAAACGATGGAGATGTATTCTCCAAATCATTCTTAACCCTAGAGCGCATGCACGATGATGGGAAGGGGATCGTCAAGCTCGATTCAAGGAAAGTCGAAGGTGTGGAGACGAGGTAGAGGTGGGGTTTCGAGGGTAAAGCTTCTCGACGATGGAAGACGCGAGTTTGCTCGCGTGGAGTGGAACACCGATCGCGAACTAAGGGACAACGAGTGAGCAGTTTGGGCCGCGACGTCATATGAATTGGGAAGAAGGGTTTCGCGATAGTTGAAGAGGCAAGCTAGGGCATGGTCGCGATTCGATTAGGGCCTATGGGGTTCGCGAGCACCATGGGAGGCAGGAGCTAGTGGCTTTAGGTGTGATTTCAATGAATGAATGGGAGGTATCGGCCTTGGCCGGAGGCGACAGCAGCAAGCAAGGAATATGGAGGTTGGTTCTTGATCGTAAGTGATGGACGAGAGGAGAGGTGTCATTGTAATAAAATTTAATTATACATTTAGCTACTTAATTAAGTATTTAAATTGGGATAGCTAATATAATGTAATAAAAATTGCATATGAGGTCCAAAAACCATGAAATAAGTCGAATTTGGTTCACAACTGTGAATTAGAACGGATATGCAAATTTAAAATCAAGGTGAGAAATTCTCACTCATTTATATTACTAGAATTTGTTTTAACGGTTAAAATTAATAATTGGATACTGGGTTGAATTGATAAATTATAATCATCTGTTCGATGATCGTATTATATACAGTAGTATATATATTAGTAGTTGGATTGATATTCCCACATATTTTAGTGGATGAGACCCTATGCGCCCCACGTAATAGCGGATGACCCTATATACCGTGATATTCCCATCAAAGTGGGATTGGTATATATTTTTATATTATATTAACACGTGTGGATACGGAAAAACAGGTTGGAGGAATCTAACTGGATTCCTCAAAATATATATTGCTTGTTTTTCATGTATAGAAATATATGATGTGATAGAATAATTTGTGATAAACTATTATTGTGATGTAAATTATTGGAAGCTATAGTAGCACTAGACTTAATTTTGGTATTTTAAATACCATAAATATTATTTTGGAAATTTTAAAGGAATTAAAAGTATTTGAATATAAAAATATTATATATAAATTTGGTTATTTTAAAAGAGATTGATTTGGATAAAATAAAAAATTTATTTGGAATTGGACTTAACTATTCGTAAAATGTTTTAATTATAATTTAAGAAAATATTAATTATATAAATAATTTTAACAGTGGAATTTTTAAGTGATATTCTAGAAAATACGAAAAAGAGTTGAAATCGATCATTTAAATAGGTTTGTGAAATATAATGAAATTATTAAGAAATGGATTTATAAAAATGAGATTTTATAATGGGATTAGTTTTATAAACAAGTGAAACTCAAAGGAGTTATAGATTTATAAACGATGTTTGTAAACTAGGGAAAACGAAAATTAATTGATAAAATGGAATATAATTTCACAATATGAATTTATATCGAGATATGAAAAATAGCTTATAGGAAAAATAGTGAATTCTATTTTTAAAAAGTAAGGATGGTTAGAAAATCGAAATGGGGTTGATGAGTGGCAAATCGAGAGGATTTATAAATTAAATTGGCTATTGGGGTTTTAGAAATTTATTTTATTAAGAGGTTAAGTTTTGATTTAAAAAGGGAAATTCTGTTTATTTAACTATGTAACTTTTTGCTAGTTAGTTTTGAAAAACTTCGAAAGTGAATTTTTCAAATATCTAATATTAATCGAAATTAAATTATAATTTTTATAATCGGCTTTGAAAATTGATTTGCTGTCTAAAAATGGATTATTGATTTTTATATAAAGTGGTCGATATTTCAAATAATTTCTTGAACATGTTTTTTAAAAATAAATTATTATTCTTTTAAATACTTGTTTATTTAAGCATATATATATAGTTTTATAATGATTGAAATTTAATTATAAATCTTCTCGAGAATCTAAAAATGGGTTTATTCAGTAGATGGGATTTATAGGAGAAATTCTCAAAAATGTAATTTGGGAAGAAATAAGAAAATTTTCGAAATAGTTAAATAAAGGTGGGCTTCGAAAAATGAATTAGAATTCATAGAGGAAGCTAGAAATGGATATTTGAAAATTTAGACAAGTGTTAACTTGGAAAATATTAAAGGGAATTAATTAAGGAAACCGAGACTTATAGAATTCGTTCTAAACGAGTTAAAGAATTTACAAATAAATTTATAAATGATTTTTAGAAAATGGGAAATAAATGGAATACTTCTTAAGTGTTGAACATAAAAATGGAGTTGGAAAAAATATTCTAAGTATTGGAAAGGTTTGGAATATTCTGTTGAAGATATAAGGATTTGGAATTTTTTCAAATGTTGGAAATTTTGGAAGGGGTTTGAATATATATATTATAAAAATATTTTGAAATAAACTTTTAGAAAAATTTATAATAAGGGCTGATGTCTGCTTACAGGTGTTTTATGGATACTTAAATAATCGACCACAAATTTTGGCCAAATTCATTGATCATTTCAAAGAGACCAGGAATGGATTCATTGATCATTTCAAAGAGACCAGGAATGGATTTAATTATCCAAAAACCACATCGATCTGGTTTGAACGTAATGAATGGATAACGTGAAGATAGAGAAGACGATGATTCGGTTTGTGCAGACCCAGGACAACTTATCTGGACAAATGCTATCAAAACATCATCATTGGAGGACCATGAGCATTCTAAGTGGAATTGTTCTTGAAAGGTAATGTTAGCCTCAAGTCTCATCAACCGGGAATGACTAAAATAGAGAAGATGCAGCAAGGCTAAGTGGGTCGCACCTAATTAGGGTATGTTATCACTTTCTGGATATCCTCGGAAATATATAAAAATTATGGATTGTGCATGAAAAAGGAAGCGCTCGATTTTTAAGGGTGGAAACACCCAGGGTGATAACATATTCGGTTCTATCCAGGTTAAGGATAGGCCGATCTTGTGTAGCAAGGGATCTCGGCGAGGTCTTTGGTACATTTTTCCAAAGGTGTACTTTGATGGGCAGTACCCCAGTAGCCCGGTCATTGTATGAGACCCATTCTCCAATATGAGCCTTTACGGTTTTGTTTGTAGAAACTAGTACTAGAATTCAATTAATTTAAAATTTTCGGCCATTTGAATAAGTATTTGTATTTAGAAACTGTTATAAAATCACTGGATTTTCTACAAAATATTTTGGTTATCGTAAGGGAAAAACCCGTCATGTTTATGTATAACGCGGTCTTACGAGATACCTTTGTTTTGCAAAGGATTTTAATAACTCCAATAATTCAAACTGGGTATGTTTTCTCACGCTGGTTTTTCAAACTGACTTGGTATTATTTTATTGTAATTCTCGGATTAGACCGAGTATTTCAGATTCACGATGGGATGCTATGGAGCTCAGGAGACGAGCTGGATGATAGAGTCGTATTTCCTTACTTGACATATATTTCCGCTGTATGAGGACAAGTTATTATAACTGTCTAGATTGATGTAGTGATTGCTGTAGTCTAATGATTGTAAGTATAAAACAGCTATAAGGACAAGTTATTATAACTGTCTAGATTAATGTAGTGATTGTTGTAGTCTAATGATTGTAAGTATAAAACAGTTACAGTTTCTTTTGTATAAAAATCTATTATTATATATTTGTTCCGTTGGTTTGTGAGATTTTGTGTTGTTGTTCTATTTTATTTTATCATTTTCTTTTTCTTTACCCTAGTTATTCACTCTTTCACACAATTTAGGTTGAACAAAAGTGAATTATTATCAAATCAAAGGGTACAGAATGGCGGGTCGCTACATTTAGTATCAGAGTTAAAGGTTAAGTGAGGACCTTGGCTTGGGGATTACTCATTAGAGATAGGGTCAGTAGCACCATAGAATGAGTTGAGTGTGTTAATAGATATGAGCATTTATTTGCTAGTGAATATAGATTGTTTTATATTGTGTTGATTAATCTGTTGAGTGGTATATAAATTCTGCTCGAGTAGTGGGATGCCACAACATCGATAAGGGTTTCCAAACACTTGAATAGAGTAATTCTATACAGTTTTATTTTAAAGGGAATAAATGAAATAATTTAAACTATATTTTTGTATAAAGGAAATAATTTTCAGAAATTATTATGGTAAATTTAGAATATTTGGATGATAATATTACAATCAAAATAATATTATAAAATTGGAAATGGTTTGTAAAAACAAAAATTAAATTTGAATAAGAATAAGAATGGATTATACAAATGAGTTAAAACTAAAAATTGGATTCAAACCAAAATTTGGACATTTAAATCCCAAAAGGTTGGAAAATATTTTCTGAAGTGTTGTGAAAATACAATGGTACTGTTTTGAAAATAAATTTGGGATAAAAATGGTTTTAAAGGGATTTTGAAAAGTGACAAAGCACTGAACTCACTTCAGTTGTGGAAAGTAATCATGGTGATGGCCGCAGCATCATTAGTATTAATTTTGAGTTTTTAGGTGATGGATTGCTACTATAGTAATTTGATATGAAGATTTGTGTTTGGTAAACAGGTGTTGTTTGAAACTCCAAGGGAATTGTTTTGGATAAAAATCAAGTTAATTTTTGAAAGTTGAAGGAAATGGTTTGTTAAAACAAAGCTATATATTTATATATACATACATACTTATCAAATGATTTGAAATAAGAACCGGGTGTTTGAATTTTGAAATTCTAATTAAACGAGAAGTGAAATCAGAAGAGAATAAGTTTTTGAAATAAAACTTGGAAAGGTTGAATTTCAAAATGAAATTAAAATATAACTCACGTAAGTTAAATAAATTGGATTTGTAAAAGAAAATTTATAGGAATTGGAATTTAACTTAAGCAAAGTAAATCAATAAAAGAAGTGATTATAATAAATGGAATGAATAGAATGTAATGAAATTAACTAAATATAAAAGTGTATGAATACGAATGATGTGAATAGAACAAATAAATATAAAGAAGGAGGTATGGGAATTTTTTTCGAAATCAGGATTGAATTCTTACTTGATAAATTAAATTATTTGGAGTGAAATTTAATGTAAATATGAATAACACGAATAGGGTTTCGAAATGTTGGTTAAAAGGAATTGAAATTAAATTAAATTGGATTGGATTAGAAATAATATAGAACTGAAGTAAATATAAAATTTGATTTATGAACTAATTATATAACCATAAATTATAAATTTTGAATGGAATAAAATTTAAGGGAAAAGAATTATGGAATGGTGAATACATAAGTTATATAGCTTATAAAAATTGAAACTAATGGAATAAAATATATTTAAGCCACAAAGTGATGTATAATCTTGAGTAAAAATAAAATATGGATATATTCGAGTATAAATGTGAGAAAATAAGTTGTGTAACTTACAAAATTCAAAAGTGAAATAGACAATCCAAAAGTAAATGGTTTGATATTTTGGTGAAGGAAATAAAATCCAAACTTGAATTATAAAAATGAACTTGAACTCAAGTAACTTAAATGAAGTGATTTTTGGAATAAAAATCAGGTATTGAATTATAAATTGGAAGTGAACTATTTAGATGAATTAATTAGTTAATTGAATATGGAAATGAAACTTAACTTAGTTAAGTAGATTGGATAGCGGATTAAAAGTGAGTATGAGAGTTGGAACTTGAGTTTAAATAAAATTCGGCTAAAACGTAAGCAAATAAATATATTTGGAAATGAGGTCGAATAAAATGGAATTGGATTGAAATAGTGATGATTTAAGTTATAAATAAATTAAATTCAAGTATAAATAAATTAAATATGTCTTGGAATATTAATTAAATGAATTCGATCTTGGAATTAAAATTTGAAGTGGACTAGGTAAACGAACTAATCAAATTAATTAGTGAATGGAATAGAATTTGATTGAAGAAGAATCTATCTAAAAGTGTAGTGGAATTTTATTGAATAGAAAGGAGCCTAAGTAAATGATTGAATTAATTAGAAATAATTTAAATAGATTAAATTAAGTAAATATTTTGAATGGAAGCTTGGTCCAAATAAATTTGCAAAATGGTTATTAATGAAGTAGCATGGAGTGATTCCGAGCTAAATAAAATGGATATGAATATAATGAAAATAGATATTATGACGATCCCATTTTTAAGACAAACTTAATTTAATAATTAATAAGATTTTTGGGACTAAATTGTGGATTAGTTTGAATTTTTCCAAAATTAAATAAGATATGTATTTATTATTAATATATATGTATATAAATTGATTGTAAATTGAATTGTGCGTTTGAAATTCAAAAATAATATATTAAAAATAAATTGAATTTGAAAACTCTATAATTTAAAATTAATAAAAATTTGTTTTGTAATTATAATATGTATATATATACATGCATTGTGATTTGAAAGTTATATTTTGAATTTGATATAACTAATTTTCAAAAGTTGTTTAAAGTTGGATTCTATATTTTTAAAAATTTATATAATATATATCTGTGTGTGTGTGTGTTTATTTATTAATGTGTAACTAATGTTAAAAATCATTTTCTTTAAGGATACATAAATATGTATAAAAGGAAATATAAATAGAAAATTACATAAAAATATATTTAAACATTTAAACATGTAAATAAAGACATGTGTAATCATTTTAACATGAATTAATAAAAATATAGAAAACATATATTTTCATAATACATGTAATTCATAAACGAAATAAGGGGTTTGAACATAAAATTATTGTTTATCACATTTGTAAAACAAGAGTATCATGCATTTAAACATGTGTAGGCATATTATACTTTGTATTAACAAGTGTAGCTGTAACGACCCAGAATTTTAATTTATTAAAATTTGAATATTTAATTAATTTTAAATATTAATAAGTGAATTTGTAAGTCGAATAATTTTAATTCGAATAATTGGATTTAATGGGATAATTAAATCGATAATTTAATATGTTAAATTATGGAAATAATTGAATAGGGTTAAATATGATTGAAAATGATTTGTAAAATTTTATTTTATCATATTGGAGTTATAACGATATTTTAGAACTTTTAAAATCGAATTAAAAGTTAATTTGTGAAAATTGAATATTTTAATATTAAAATCGACTAGTGAAAATAGTCAATTTTTGAACGGTCTCAAAATTGGACGAAACCAGTTCCATTGGATCCGTAATAATTAGTTATTACCGGATTTCAATTTTCGTGTCAATCGGAGCTATCGTTTGAGCGTGGCAGCTCGAAACGCATCGAATTATTTTTAATTTTAATTTGGCGAGTTAAAATAGCCATTTTTCAAAAAGTCTCGGATTTCGACGAAACCAGTTTCATCGGATCCGTAATGTGATATTATTGTAAGGTTTAAAATTTCGTGTCAATTGGATTTACCGTTTGTCCGGTACAAATTAAAACGCCTAGAAAATCGCTTAAATCGGTTTAATTTAAATTGAACGTTTATTGCCATATCTCGCACAGATGTCCGAATTAGCTTCCGAAACCTATTCCATTGTGTCCGAAACGCGGGGTAAACCCTAGGAACATCAGTTACGGCGCGTAAATCGGAGTTCGGAATTTCCGGAATGAATAGTGTTTCGTTCGTTTCCTGTAAATAGACCAACACCCCCCTTCATAAAAATATATATATATATATCTAAAACCTAAACCTAGCCGCCACTTTAGTATTGAATGGCCAGAATTTGATTTCACTTCCTCCTCAAAATCTCTCAATCCATTCACAATCAAGCAAAGTGTTCAACACGAAAGTCGAAGGGCTAAGCGAGAGCTTTCGATCTATACGGTGATGATGGGGTTTGGCGTCACGTGGAGGTGGGGAGGTGGCTGCGTGCATGGCCGTTCACTTGCGTGCGCACTCAACAGGGGATGGCCGAGCTCTGTGCCTTTGAGGCCGAGCAAGGAGTTGGGTGAGGGCTACGCGATGGAACTACCTGATCGTGTTTTCATGCGTCGAGGTGATCGAATTAATTAACCCTAGTTTATGTTCATGGGTTTGTTTGTTGCGGCTATAACCTGGAAAGGAACGTGGGTGGGGAAGATGAAGGGTGCGGTCATGATGGAAGGGGGAGAGATCCTACGGCTATGATCTGGGTAGTGATATAAATAAAAAAGAAATTGTTGTAATTTAGTTATAAAATCGTGTACAAATTTCATAAAATCATAACTTTTTCATACGAGGTCGAAAACGCGCGAAACCAGTTGCGTTGGAATCGTATTGACGAGCACTACGCGATGAAATTGGATTGGAGTCGTTTGAAGTTAGTGAGAATTTCGTGTAAAATTAAACGTCCGTTTAATTTTATTCGAAATAAATCGCTGAAACGAAATAAATCAAGGTGAGAACTTCTCACTCAATCGAATCAGTTTCGATTTAATTTTAAATAGTTAGATTTAAAATATTTGAATGCATGTTTGAATGATGATTGTTATCTATTGATTGTTAAAATAGACATTATACGCCGTTAGTAAGCGGATGTTATTTATTAAAAACATATACCGCGAATATTTCATAAACAGTGAAATTGGTATTATATATAATAGCAATATATATATATTGGCATATGTATATATTGGAGTTATTGATTCCCCGCATTTGTATAGCGGATGAGACCCTATTGCGCCGTCTATTAAGCGGATAATATTTTAAATCCCATATACCGCGATAATTTCGTACTGGAGCGAAATTGGTATTGTGCTAATGTTTTTGGATGCAGGAAAACAGGTTGGAGGGATCCAACTGGATTCCTCAACAGTATTTATTTGATTTCAGATATTTTGATATTTGATGGATTATCATATCGATATATGATATCGTTGTAGTCGTGATTGACTATTTGGTGTGTAGCATCATTGGACCCAGATTTTGGGATTTTAAAATGATTTTAAAGTGACTTTTGAAAGTATACGTTTATAAAATATTTTTGGAATTGATTTATTTTAAATAAATAAACGTTATAATTTTAATGTTATAAAAATTATGATTTTTGAGAAATATAGTTAAAAGTTGATTTTTGAAAATATGGGGTTAATGATTTTATAAAATAGTAAAATCGGGATTTTTGAAATTATTGTGAAAAGTTAAATATAGGATTTATGAAATTTAATTATTTTATAAATCAGAAGGATGAAATTATAAAGGAGATTAAAGACGTTTTAAAAGAATAATATAAATTGAATTATATTAAGAGATTTATAGATGGATATTTATAAATTGAAATATTGAAATTATAAAACGAGTTTTTATAAGTGTTTGAATGAAGTGAAAATGGATTTCATAAGTGAATGGAATTTATAAAATTATAAATGGTGAAGTTATAAATGAAATTTATAAACAGTAAGATTTATAAATTTTGTGAACTTATTTGAAGAATAGATTTGGTTAAATAAATGAATCTTATAAGTTATGAGATTTATGATTTGGAAAGTCTTTAAAAGAACGATTTTGTAAAATAATCGTTTTATAAGTATTTCACTTATGATATGAACTTTTGTTTATAATTGAGATATAAATTGAACAGGTTAATAAAGGAATTTATAGATATTGTTTTATAAATTCGTAAACGACTTATCTTGGTAAGTAAATTGCTGAAACCTATTAATGGAGTTATATTCACATTTTTGACTGTGAATAATCCTTTTTAAAAAATGAATGGAAAGGATGAAATTTGTTAACGTAGTATATTCACGTTTTTGAATAGTGAATAATATGTTAAAGAAAATGTTTAGAATGTGATATTTTAAATAGAATTGAAACGATCTAACGATGTTTTTAAATATGTTGAGATTTGAAACCATAGATTTCAACATTTATTGTTGAAATAGATGTTTCGAGGAATAAAAGGGAATGGTGGACTATAACACTGTTGTTATAGTAAATGATTTCCGAAAGGAAATGTTTTGTATAGTATTGGGATTTATATATCTATTTTAATTTCGAATCCCTATACTAGTGATTTTGGGTTGTCGTAACGATGTTTTACGTAACATTCGTTTTGGCCCAAATAAATATGTTTAAGAGAATGATTTCCTTAAAGAATGAAATATATACTTAATCTCGATTTAAGTATATTGAATATTTTCTAAGTGTTGAAAATAAATAAAATTTGTGAATTACTTATGAATAAATAAGTATGGAAATGTTTTCCAATATAAAGTGAATATTTTGAGAATTTATCTTTTTGAAGATAAATTGAAAAGGAATATTGAAATGAATAATTGAAATCGAATATTCATAGATATTTTGGATTATAAATTCACTAAGGAATTTATAAAGGAAAGGGGAATTTGTCTAAAAATAAATATTGATTTATTTTTGAAGTGTGAAATTATATATCTTGTAAAGATATTTTGGAAAATAAATAATTTGGAAAATTATTTGGAATCTGGTGATGTGTGCATATCCATTGATAGTTCAATAACCGACTATCAATATTTCCCTTTGAATGGGTATTTGATGTGATTTGTTTGAATTTGAATGCCACACTTATTTTTGAATAAGCGCTCACTATTCGGGTTAACCGGGAAAGGACCATGGGGTCGTATAACCCATTCCGAATATGTGATACGTCGTTATGAATTGCATTTGAAGACCTGTGTTGAAGACCGGATCTTTTTGAAAGCGAAAGGACAACTCGTCGATTGTCTTTGCACCGAGTAGCTACGGTATAGAGACTCCCTATGTGATGGGAAGTCCGGACGTGATTAGAGATTATCCGGAGTGCAAGGACTTCTTTGTAAGTGCCTTCGGTTTTGTTCGAGCCCGGAACAGACTTGTATGGATTGTATGTCTGACGTTACAAATTGAGATATAAAGCCGATTTCATTCAAATATATTTCTGTTGGTGGCGGAGAATTTATTCTTTTAGCTTAACACCCTTCTCTGAGACGTACGAGCTCAGAGGTTATGTAGTTGAATGTTATCAGCGATATATTCCCAATTTGGTAATGTGACATGCTGAGTGTTGCTGTAAATGATCATTGTGTTGATTATTTGTGATAGGATCGTTTATTTGATCGTCTATCCTGGTGATCATTTCTATGATCATTTGTTGACCCAAAGCATGGCTTTTGTATAAAGTATGTTTTTGTGGACGTGACTTCGTCGAGCCTCACACCCCGTGAATGGTCAAAACAGGAAAGATGCAGCAAGGTTATGAGGGGTAGCGCCCTTTAGGATATGTGCATTTCCTTCTGGAAAAGGGTGGTATCATGGTATGGAGCCCAGATACTTACTCATGTTGAAAACACTTTATGATTGTGTGAATTGATTGCGAGCGCTCGGTTGAAAGGTCCCAAAGGACCGGGGGATGGCATATTCGGTCAGTTGTTACTCAGTTAGGGGTAACCCGGCCTTGTGTTGGTAGAGATCCGGTTTGGTTCTCGGGGATGTCCATCCAGAGGCATTCTCATGTGGCAATGGGAAGTTCCTTGGCCTGACAATTCGTTGGAAATCCAAAGAAACAATACGAGACTTGTACGGTTTTAGTTGTAGAACCTGCTTCCTCAGGAGGTAGCTATAGTAGGCATAATATAATGGTACTTATGCTGGCTAAGATTTATATTCTACTTTCGAAATGATTTTTTCCTACACTATGCACTAATAATAATATCAAATGTTCTTTTTAATACGTATCAAGCATCTTTGACTATCATAAGGAGAAATCTCCTCCAAGTCTGCGTTTGCATTGTGTGTGTGGCGGGAGGTCTTATGGTAGTCTCATTTTTAAAAGCATTGCGAATTGACTTAAAAATATTCTTCTACTTTGATTTTAAAGATAAATAATCTGTTTTGAGTTCTCACACCAGTCACATGACTGACTCGGAGTTTATTGTTTTCCTTCCTAAACTCTGGGTGCCCACCAATTTCCACACGGGCAGTCAAGAGTTAAGGTTTATCAGGATATTCTGGATATTCTGGAGTTGCTGGAGGCAAGCTGGATGGCATGGCGGAATTACTAGTATATAGTATTTCTTTTCCACTGTTTGTTGTTGTTTGATGTTGTACACTCTGATGATATGATGTAATGAAATGTGATGTAATAACTGATATAGTTCTTTGTTTAAAGATTATTCATTTATTATTATATGTTGTTCCGCTGCGAATTGTGAGATTCTGATATTGTTCTGTTGTTTTCTTTTCTTTCTATTTTCTATTTTCTTTTCTCTCTATTTTCTACCTTCTACCTCTCTTCTTCTCTATCTTTCCTTTTCCTAAACCATAACATTTCGGGTTTCCGGCCTTCGATTTCTCGGCAGTCGATAAAGTGAGTATCGATGTTGAATTTTCGAAAGTCGAAAATTTTCGGGACGTTACATTTGGTATCAGAGCAACTGGTTAAGCGACAACCATGGTTCTATTGGGTAGTACTCATTAGAGATAGAGTCAGTAGTGCTCTAGATTGAGTTTGAGTGTAATAATAGCTATGAGAGCGTATTTGTTAGTGAATACAAAATTGTTTTATATTGTGATGATTGGTTTGTTGAGTGGTATATAGATTCTGGTTAATACGAGTAATTAACGTTGTTGATAGGGATCTCTAAACACTTGTACAAAACAATTCGACACAATATTGTTTTAAATTGGGTAAATGAAATAATTTTACCTTGATTATATTTTATATATAAAGGAATAATTTTTCAGAATTATTAAAGTATATATAAGTTGATTGTTTAGTTGTTTGAATAATCTAAATTGAAGAATAATTATATAAGCAAAAGAATTATAAGAATTGAATTATAATTAATGTGATTTACAATTGTGAAATAAACTTATATATATATATATATATATATATATGAGAAGTGAAACTATATGGAATATAACTTAAGAGATGTTGAATAAAGTTGATATTGATATCGAAGTAAATTAATAAAGTTAAGTGATAAATGTGAACTTGAGTTATATAAAAGAAATTCAACTTTAGTAATTGAATAGAATGAATGGATTGAATATGTTAATCAATTGAATGTGAATAATTGGTATGAAATAATGGATATAAGTGTAAATTCATTAAAATCTAATGTTATTGAAAGTTGAATAATTGAATGAAAATCAATTTAATTAAACCAATTGAAAGCAAAGTAATTTGGTTGTAAAGAATATACTTTGGTTGTTATATGGTTGTTAGTTGATTGATTGTATATAATTCATTAAGTGTTAATGAAATTGAGTTCATGAAATTGAAAGCTAAAGTAATTGGAATTCGATTGGAAGTTAAGTAAAACTTGAATAGAATTGAATTTGATTTGGAAGTGAACCAACTTGAATATGAATTAGTGAATATAAACTAATTGAAAATGAATGTTAGTAAAAACATCCACTGTTAATAAATCAAATATGATTAAATTGAAAAACCTATTTCATTGAATATTAATGAGAATATGAATGAATATTTATTGGTTATGAATGTTAGTTGGATGATAGTTGGTTGATGTTTGCATTTGTTGCTTTTACTGCATTTGCTATGTTAACATATATAGTTATTATGTTGCTATATGATGTATATTGATACTATTGTCTATATACATGATTCTCATGTTGTTTTTTGAGTGATTAGTAGGTGCGGATCGCGTTTGTTTCGCATTTGGAGCTCGCTTTCGCGCTATATTAACCGTATATGCTTGCTAATAAAATATAAGGTACATATCTCGGATTACATACCGTACTTTTATACTTTTTCCCTTCGGGATGCCTCATTACTTGATGAGATGTATATTTGTGATATATATACTGTCATTTTTTTTCGGATCGAGCCGCGCAAAGGAGACTGGCGAATTTTTCCGAAAATTTAAGGCGTTAGAAAAATTTGAGGAAAATTGGAAAATTTTTGAAAACTTTAACTTTGATTTTGAAATTGAAAGTTAAACAATAGTAGTTGTTTTGAAAAGATAACTAAGTATGATTTGAAAACTTAGTAAAGTTATTGTAAGAAGTTTAACTATGGATTATGGAAAGTTAATAGATTATGTAACTTTTCTTACTTAATAATTTCGAGGACGAAATTCTTTTAAGAGGGGAAGATTGTAACGACCCAGAATTTTAATTTATTAAAATTTGAATATTTAATTAATTTTAAATATTAATAAGTGAATTTGTAAGTCGAATAATTTTAATTCGAATAATTGGATTTAATGGGATAATTAAATCGATAATTTAATATGTTAAATTATGGAAATAATTGAATAGGGTTAAATATGATTGAAAATGATTTGTAAAATTTTATTTTATCATATTGGAGTTAGAACGATATTTTAGAACTTTTAAAATCGAATTAAAAGTTAATTTGTGAAAATTGAATATTTTAATATTAAAATCGACTAGTGAAAATAGTCAATTTTTGAACGGTCTCAAAATTGGACGAAACCAGTTCCATTGGATCCGTAATAATTAGTTATTACCGGATTTCAATTTTCGTGTCAATCGGAGCTATCGTTTGAGCGTGGCAGCTCGAAACGCATCGAATTATTTTTAATTTTAATTTGGCGAGTTAAAATAGCCATTTTTCAAAAAGTCTCGGATTTCGACGAAACCAGTTTCATCGGATCCGTAATGTGATATTATTGTAAGGTTTAAAATTTCGTGTCAATTGGATTTACCGTTTGTCCGGTACAAATTAAAACGCCTAGAAAATCGCTTAAATCGGTTTAATTTAAATTGAACGTTTATTGCCATATCTCGCACAGATGTCCGAATTAGCTTCCGAAACCTATTCCATTGTGTCCGAAACGCGGGGTAAACCCTAGGAACATCAGTTACGGCGCGTAAATCGGAGTTCGGAATTTCCGGAATGAATAGTGTTTCGTTCGTTTCCTGTAAATAGACCAACACCCCCCTTCATAAATATATATATATATATATATATCTAAAACCTAAACCTAGCCGCCACTTTAGTATTGAATGGCCAGAATTTGATTTCACTTCCTCCTCAAAATCTCTCAATCCATTCACAATCAAGCAAAGTGTTCAACACGAAAGTCGAAGGGCTAAGCGAGAGCTTTCGATCTATACGGTGATGATGGGGTTTGGCGTCACGTGGAGGTGGGGAGGTGGCTGCGTGCATGGCCGTTCACTTGCGTGCGCACTCAACAGGGGATGGCCGAGCTCTGTGCCTTTGAGGCCGAGCAAGGAGTTGGGTGAGGGCTACGCGATGGAACTACCTGATCGTGTTTTCATGCGTCGAGGTGATCGAATTAATTAACCCTAGTTTATGTTCATGGGTTTGTTTGTTGCGGCTATAACCTGGAAAGGAACGTGGGTGGGGAAGATGAAGGGTGCGGTCATGATGGAAGGGGGAGAGATCCTACGGCTATGATCTGGGTAGTGATATAAATAAAAAAGAAATTGTTGTAATTTAGTTATAAAATCGTGTACAAATTTCATAAAATCATAACTTTTTCATACGAGGTCGAAAACGCGCGAAACCAGTTGCGTTGGAATCGTATTGACGAGCACTACGCGATGAAATTGGATTGGAGTCGTTTGAAGTTAGTGAGAATTTCGTGTAAAATTAAACGTCCGTTTAATTTTATTCGAAATAAATCGCTGAAACGAAATAAATCAAGGTGAGAACTTCTCACTCAATCGAATCAGTTTCGATTTAATTTTAAATAGTTAGATTTAAAATATTTGAATGCATGTTTGAATGATGATTGTTATCTATTGATTGTTAAAATAGACATTATACGCCGTTAGTAAGCGGATGTTATTTATTAAAAACATATACCGCGAATATTTCATAAACAGTGAAATTGGTATTATATATAATAGCAATATATATATATTGGCATATGTATATATTGGAGTTATTGATTCCCCGCATTTGTATAGCGGATGAGACCCTATTGCGCCGTCTATTAAGCGGATAATATTTTAAATCCCATATACCGCGATAATTTCGTACTGGAGCGAAATTGGTATTGTGCTAATGTTTTTGGATGCAGGAAAACAGGTTGGAGGGATCCAACTGGATTCCTCAACAGTATTTATTTGATTTCAGATATTTTGATATTTGATGGATTATCATATCGATATATGATATCGTTGTAGTCGTGATTGACTATTTGGTGTGTAGCATCATTGGACCCAGATTTTGGGATTTTAAAATGATTTTAAAGTGACTTTTGAAAGTATACGTTTATAAAATATTTTTGGAATTGATTTATTTTAAATAAATAAACGTTATAATTTTAATGTTATAAAAATTATGATTTTTGAGAAATATAGTTAAAAGTTGATTTTTGAAAATATGGGGTTAATGATTTTATAAAATAGTAAAATCGGGATTTTTGAAATTATTGTGAAAAGTTAAATATAGGATTTATGAAATTTAATTATTTTATAAATCAGAAGGATGAAATTATAAAGGAGATTAAAGACGTTTTAAAAGAATAATATAAATTGAATTATATTAAGAGATTTATAGATGGATATTTATAAATTGAAATATTGAAATTATAAAACGAGTTTTTATAAGTGTTTGAATGAAGTGAAAATGGATTTCATAAGTGAATGGAATTTATAAAATTATAAATGGTGAAGTTATAAATGAAATTTATAAACAGTAAGATTTATAAATTTTGTGAACTTATTTGAAGAATAGATTTGGTTAAATAAATGAATCTTATAAGTTATGAGATTTATGATTTGGAAAGTCTTTAAAAGAACGATTTTGTAAAATAATCGTTTTATAAGTATTTCACTTATGATATGAACTTTTGTTTTATAATTGAGATATAAATTGAACAGGTTAATAAAGGAATTTATAGATATTGTTTTATAAATTCGTAAACGACTTATCTTGGTAAGTAAATTGCTGAAACCTATTAATGGAGTTATATTCACATTTTTGACTGTGAATAATCCTTTTTAAAAAATGAATGGAAAGGATGAAATTTGTTAACGTAGTATATTCACGTTTTTGAATAGTGAATAATATGTTAAAGAAAATGTTTAGAATGTGATATTTTAAATAGAATTGAAACGATCTAACGATGTTTTTAAATATGTTGAGATTTGAAACCATAGATTTCAACATTTATTGTTGAAATAGATGTTTCGAGGAATAAAAGGGAATGGTGGACTATAACACTGTTGTTATAGTAAATGATTTCCGAAAGGAAATGTTTTGTATAGTATTGGGATTTATATATCTATTTTAATTTCGAATCCCTATACTAGTGATTTTGGGTTGTCGTAACGATGTTTTACGTAACATTCGTTTTGGCCCAAATAAATATGTTTAAGAGAATGATTTCCTTAAAGAATGAAATATATACTTAATCTCGATTTAAGTATATTGAATATTTTCTAAGTGTTGAAAATAAATAAAATTTGTGAATTACTTATGAATAAATAAGTATTGAAATGTTTTCCAATATAAAGTGAATATTTTGAGAATTTATCTTTTTGAAGATAAATTGAAAAGGAATATTGAAATGAATAATTGAAATCGAATATTCATAGATATTTTGGATTATAAATTCACTAAGGAATTTATAAAGGAAAGGGGAATTTGTCTAAAAATAAATATTGATTTATTTTTGAAGTGTGAAATTATATATCTTGTAAAGATATTTTGGAAAATAAATAATTTGGAAAATTATTTGGAATCTGGTGATGTGTGCATATCCATTGATAGTTCAATAACCGACTATCAATATTTCCCTTTGAATGGGTATTTGATGTGATTTGTTTGAATTTGAATGCCACACTTATTTTTGAATAAGCGCTCACTATTCGGGTTAACCGGGAAAGGACCATGGGGTCGTATAACCCATTCCGAATATGTGATACGTCGTTATGAATTGCATTTGAAGACCGGTGTTGAAGACCGGATCTTTTTGAAAGCGAAAGGACAACTCGTCGATTGTCTTTGCACCGAGTAGCTACGGTATAGAGACTCCCTATGTGATGGGAAGTCCGGACGTGATTAGAGATTATCCGGAGTGCAAGGACTTCTTTGTAAGTGCCTTCGGTTTTGTTCGAGCCCGGAACAGACTTGTATGGATTGTATGTCTGACGTTACAAATTGAGATATAAAGCCGATTTCATTCAAATATATTTCTGTTGGTGGCGGAGAATTTATTCTTTTAGCTTAACACCCTTCTCTGAGACGTACGAGCTCAGAGGTTATGTAGTTGAATGTTATCAGCGATATATTCCCAATTTGGTAATGTGACATGCTGAGTGTTGCTGTAAATGATCATTGTGTTGATTATTTGTGATAGGATCGTTTATTTGATCGTCTATCCTGGTGATCATTTCTATGATCATTTGTTGACCCAAAGCATGGCTTTTGTATAAAGTATGTTTTTGTGGACGTGACTTCGTCGAGCCTCACACCCCGTGAATGGTCAAAACAGGAAAGATGCAGCAAGGTTATGAGGGGTAGCACCCTTTAGGATATGCGCATTTCCTTCTGGAAAAGGGTGGTATCATGGTATGGAGCCCAGATACTTACTCATGTTGAAAACACTTTATGATTGTGTGAATTGATTGCGAGCGCTCGGTTGAAAGGTCCCAAAGGACCGGGGGATGGCATATTCGGCCAGTTGTTACTCAGTTAGGGGTAACCCGGCCTTGTGTTGGTAGAGATCCGGTTTGGTTCTCGGGGATGTCCATCCAGAGGCATTCTCATGTGGCAATGGGAAGTTCCTTGGCCTGACCATCCGTTGGAAATCTAAAGAAACAATACGAGACTTGTACGGTTTTAGTTGTAGAACCTGCTTCCTCAGGAGGTAGCTATAGTAGGCATAATATAATGGTACCTATGCTGGCTAAGATTTATATTCTACTTTCGAAATGATTTTTTCCTACACTATGCACTAATAATAATATCAAATGTTCTTTTTAATACTTACCAAGCATCTTTGACTATCATAAGGAGAAATTTCCTCCAAGTCTGCGTTTGCATTGTGTGTGTAGCGGGAGGTCTTATGGTAGTCTCATTTTTAAAAGCATTGCGAATTGACTTAAAAATATTCTTCTACTTTGATTTTAAAGATAAATAAACTGTTTTGAGTTCTCACACCAGTCACATGACTGACTCGGAGTTTATTGTTTTCCTTCCTAAACTCTGGGTGCCCACCAATTTCCACACGGGCAGTCAAGAGTTAAGGTTTATCAGGATATTCTGGATATCCTGGAGTTGCTGGAGGCAAGCTGGATGGCATGGCGTAATTACTAGTATATAGTATTTCTTTTCCACTGTTTGTTGTTGTTTGATGTTGTACACTCTGATGATATGATGTAATGAAATGTGATGTAATAACTGATATAGTTCTTTGTTTAAAGATTATTCATTTATTATTATATGTTGTTCCGCTGCGAATTGTGAGATTCTGATATTGTTCTGTTGTTTTCTTTTCTTTCTATTTTCTATTTTCTTTTCTCTCTATTTTCTACCTTCTACCTCTCTTCTTCTCTATCTTTCCTTTTCTTAAACCATGACATTTCGGGTTTCCGGCCTTCGATTTCTCGGCAGTCGATAAAGTGAGTATCGATGTTGAATTTTCGAAAGTCGAAAATTTTCGGGACGTTACAGTAGCTAACAATCAACAAGTGGCAAAATATGTTTTCACTTAAAAAAGAATTTGAAATATATGAACAAAGGGCTTAAGAGAAAAATTAGGCTTCATCTCTTCATTTCTAAATATCTTCTTTTGTCCCTCATATCAAAAACACAAACGTGGAAAAGAAACAAAACCATGAAAGATTCAAAAATAAACAAACTAAAATCTGGAAAGCTTAAACCAGAGAAACCCAAACCAGTTGAACAAATTAAAGGCAATCGAAATCAAAATTAAGCAAACCTAGAAGCAATAAGATCAACATCATCTCAAACAATTTCAAAGACTAAAGCAAAATCAAATAATCAAAGCAAGATTCAACTAAATATACATCAATTTATAGATCAACCACCAGATCAAAATCCAGTTCAAATTCAATCTTCTAGCTCAAAACATTTTTCCAGGCTGTTCTCTATTCTTCAATTCCAGATGAGCAAAACATCACTTCTTAAACCTTGATATGGTTATATCTTGATGGATGTGATGAATGAATAAAGTAATGTTATAATGTGTTTGCTTGAATGAAAATATGTTTGTATATATGTACAAATATATATATGCATATATATGTCTGTGCATGTCAAAGAAATAGGCAAATATGCTTCTGTCTTGTTTACAGGTTTTAAGACCTGTTTAAAAATTCAAATCATTCCACCTAAATGATTTTAGCCCTTAATCTCTGAATGAAAAATGTTTGTATAAGTGTAACATCATTTTTAAAAATTATTTTAAGTGTTTAAGTTGAATATTTGCTTCAAAAATGATAATTTACAGTGGGAATCGAATATAAATTAAAATTCGATGTTTATAAATTCACGTTTGGATTTCATAATCTAATTCATATAGGAAAATCATGAATTTTGATAATCGTTTCATGATTTTTAAGCTTGTATACATTGAGAAATTTCGAGTTGAACATATAATGGTTATTCGTCAAATTCCGACGATCGGCGAAGTTATGGAGGCCGTGCTTGATGCTGGAGGTGGAGTGAAGGATACAGATCGATAGAAAAATAATAAGGGATTTTTCAGATGGTCGGAGCTGCCAGAAGATGGTGAAGTAGGGTTTTATCGACCAGTTGGGTTGACGTTGTTCTTGAGGCAATTTCGACGTCGATGGTGAACTGGAAGCAATCGCACCTGGGAGAATCGATGCTTGAGGTTGTGGAGGAGCTCTGGACGGAGTCACGAAGCCTCTGGCAGCGTCACGCGGTGGTACTAGACGTTTTTGGTTAGTCATGTTGGTTCCAGTGGGTGTTTGTGTAGTTCGATTATGATGTTAGGCATTGTCGTTGAATCTGGGTGTTCGAGTTCGTCATTGAGGTCTCTGTCGACATGCTGGTGATCGAAATGATGGCTGGAAGTGGTCAGGCCTCGTGTGCACGTACATATGTATCGCTCGTATCTGTTATCTCAGGGGACTGGGGAAGAAGAAGTAAATTCGAAGTAGGACTCGGGAAAACAACATGATGGCTCGAAATTGTTCACGTATGTTTTTTAGCAATTTTAGAGGTTAAAATTTTCTAAACATAGAAGAAAAAAAGGAAGACTCGGGTTGTTTCTCGGGTAAATCAAGCATTGGCTCGGGTGAAAACCCGCAGTGGCCTCGGGTTCACGTTATAACAATTTTGAAATTTAAATAAAACAAGTTTTTCATTAAATCAAGTTTAAAACTTTTTCTTGATTTATTCTTGTAAGATAATAAATGTTTGTTTTTAGTTTTGTAATTAATTAAGATTTTTAAAATATTTTAATTAATCAAGCTTGAAGCGTTTATATATATATATATATATATCCTTTATAAATTCTTAAATTTATTTTAAATAAAATAGTATAATTAAGAACTTAATTAAGAAGTGTATCAAAAAGATAAAGATGTTTTTAGTTGTTAATTAACTTAAGGATCTAAGTTAATTTATAGATTAATAATCAATTTGTTTCAAAGATTTAAATGTTTTAAAGATCAAATTTTGGATTTAAAATAATTATATATTAAGTGATTAGTCAATGTGATTCCTAATCATTTTCAAATGGAATTTATTAATGTAATTACTTAAGATAAATGGGTTATCTTAAAAAAATAAAGGATCTTAAATTTGTAATTTAATGATAATTACTTAATTAAAGGTTAATTAAGTAAAATTAAAGATTAATTAATTTGTAATTAAAGGGTTAATTAATTTATGTACTTAATCATAGGATCGTCAATTAATTAAGGGTGAAATTAATTAAGGTGAGTAATTAAAAGGATAGTTACTTAATGTAATTAAATTAAAGGTTGATTAACTAATATAAGTAATTAAGGGTAATTACTTAAAGATAAATTACTTAATGAAAGTAATTAGAGGATAATTAAATAATTAAAGATTAATTATTAAAAAATTAAAGGTTAATTAATTGATTAATTAAAAGTTAATTAATTTATGATTAATGGATAATTCATTAATGATTAAAGGTTAATTAATCAAGTGATTAAAAGGTAATTACTTAATGTAAAGGGTTAATTTGTTAATTAATTAATTAAGGGTTAATTAATTAATGAGATTTATTAAAGGTTAACTAATTAATAATTAAGGGTTAATTAATTTATGTAATTAACTTAAGGTTAATTAATTTATGTGATTAATTAAGGGATAATTAATTTATTAAGGATAATTAATCAAGATGGGTAATTAAGGTTGAGTAATTAATTTCATTAATTAAAATAATAATAAATGGTTTGTAATTAATTAATGCTAATTAACCAAGATTAGTAATTTATTCATAAGTAATTAATCAGGTTTAAATTAATTATAATCATGTGATTAATTTAATCTTGCTTATGGATGATTGGATTCTATTGAATGCTTTGAATTGTTTGATATCTCTGACGTGTGATGTTCTGTGATATGAATTATGTGGATTGAGCTGTGAACTGTGATTTATTTATTTGTGATGAATTTACATATTAATCTGCGAATTGAAGAAAGGCGTTGTAGGATTATACCGCTTATCGATATTATTGTGCTTGAATTGTTGATGGTTGTGATTTTTTATTGTTGTCTGTGAAACCGCTGAACTACACACAACACACACACACATGGATTTCACGAGAAATTGGCTAAGTCACGGGTATTTTGAATTTAAGATTATTTTCACTGACGAGAAATTTAAAAGTTGAATTTTGAATCCAAATTGGTTTGGAAGTGGAATTGAGTTGAATATGAAAAGCTTTTGAAAAGGAAGTTATGAAATTAAAATTTAGTTTAAATATAATATGTCTTGTTAAAGTTTGGAAATTATTTTGGAAACTATGGTTTGAAAGGGTTATACAATATATATATATATATATGGATTTTAATCCATTTTTGAGGTATATTAAATGAATTATTTTAGGATTTTAAATAGAGCTTGCCAGGTGTACAGCGGTTCATTGATTTTTTTGATTTTACTTTAAAAGGTTATAACTTGAGCAAATTTAATCGGATTTTTCCGAAATGAAAAACTTTGTTTTCAAATGATAATAGCTTCCATATAAAGGAAGAAGTTTCAGTTTTTGTTGAAAAGATTTCAAGTTATGGGTGAATCAAAGTGGAAATAGTTTTGAAAGCTATGAATGAATCTTTGTTAAAGATTGGTGAACCTTGTTTTCAAATTGAAAAGGATCTTAAAGGGTGAATCTTTTGTTTAAAAGATTAAAGATGGAAATTTGTTTAAACCATTCAAAAAAGAAAGGTTTTGGGCTAAAGATTGTGACTTAACTAAGATCCCAATATATCCATATGTTTTTAAAACAAGCGCTCATTATTCGGTTTAGCTGGGAGAGGACTTTATGTCATAAAACCCATTCCGAATAAATGATATGACAAAATGGATAGCAATTGAAGACCGTGGTTGAAGACAGGGTATTTTCAAGAACGAAAGGCGTATCTATCGAATGTCTCTACACTGAGTTGCTTCGGCATAGAGATCTCCATATGTGATGGGGAGTCCAGTCGGGATTGTGAATAACCGGATTTGCTACAAGTTCAACATGATAGGGGTTCTCACTTCGTGTTTGGTGGAGAGTAGGAGACTCTTACCCCTACATGTCCCCAGGTAGGGGTTGGCTAACTAGGATGGTGGTGAGTCGAAAGGCTGGCCGTAAAAGCAAATTCGGGATACCAATGTGTGCCACGGCGGGTCGTTACATGGCTGTTGTCGAAAGGCCAAAGACTAGACCGTCACATTTGGTATCAGAGTTAAAGGTTGAGTAAGAACTTTAGCTTTGGAGTATACCGCATTAGATGACTCATTAGAGATAGGGTAGAAATGTCCTAGAATGAGTATTCTCTAAGAAATCTTGTCTGTATGCCTCAGTCAATTCTCTTTCTATTCACTGATAGTGAGAATGAGTGCAAGAAGAGGACGAGGTAGGGGATAGGGGAGTACCACTACAAATGGTCAATACCTTGCAACAACAATAATAGTTGGAAACAACTTTTCTCCATCAATCTCTTTTGATCATCATCCAATTTCAATTCTTTGGTAGTTTCCTGGCAGCTACAAAAAGAAGCTTTGGTGTGGTGGTGGCCCTGTGAGTCTTTGTAGAAAGGTTCCTATTTCGTATTCTCTTCATCATTTTTCTATCAGCTTTTCGTTTTTAACTTTAATGAATTTAAAATTTAATTTGAAATAAATTGGCTAACAAAATATAAAGTTAAATTAGACTGTATTAATAATACGATTTCGATCAAAACCAAACTTAAGAATTTTGTTGAGATTTATTGTGAGTGATCTTTAAGAATAATTTTTTTGCCCATATCAAATAACCTGTTCGATCAATTGCATGGGCTAGGTGCATCTAGGAAAAGAACCAAGTACTATCTAGATTAGCCCAAGGATTGCATCTGTTGAGAATTGCGGAAAATTGTATCCATTTGTCTGTTTTCGGGGTCTCGATATATTCTACGAATGGTTAGTTATGCCCTTTGAACTGACCAATGCCCCTGCATATTTCGTAGATATGGTGATCCGAGAGTATTTCGCAAAGTATTAAATAAGCTCGTTCTAGTATTTATTGATGATATTCTGATTTAGTAAGCCAAATATAGAATTCATATCTAGTAATCCATTTCTCTATCTTCTATGTGTTCATTTATTCTTTATTGTCTCCCTGTCTAGCAAATTTCGGGGACGAAATTTTCTTAAGAGGGGGAATCTATAACGATCCCGTTTTTAAGCCAAATTTAATTTAAAAATTAATATGATTTTTGGGATTAAATTGTGGATTAATTTGAATTTTTCCAAAATTAAATAAGATATGCGTTTGTTATATATATAGACACACACACACACACACATATATACACACACACACACACAAATTGACTGTAAATTGAATTGTGGGTTCGAAATTCAAAAATAAATATATTGAAAATAAACTGAATTTGAAAACTCTATAATTTA
Organism: Allium cepa; assembly: GCA_030765085.1. Classification (NCBI taxonomy): domain Eukaryota; kingdom Viridiplantae; phylum Streptophyta; class Magnoliopsida; order Asparagales; family Amaryllidaceae; genus Allium; species Allium cepa. The sequence continues at coordinate 342,417,802 of CM060941.1, read as the reverse complement.
AAATTAATAAAAATTTGTTTTGTAATTATAATAGGTATATATATACATACATTGTGATTTGAAAGTTATTTTTTGAATTTAATATAAATAATTTTTTCAAAAGTTGTTTAAAGTTAAATTCTATACTTTTAAAAATTTATATAATATATATATGTGTGTGTGTGTTTTTTTTATTAATGTGTAATTAAATGTTAAAAATCATTTTCTTTAAGGATGCATAAATAGTTATAAAAGAAAATATAAATAGAAAATTACATAAAAATATATTTAAACATTTATACTTGTAAATAAAGACATATGTAAGCATTTTAACATGAATTAGTAAAAATATATAAAAAAACATTTATTTTCATAATACGTTTAATTCATAAATGAAGGTTTAAACATAAAATTATTGTTTATGACATTTGTAAACAAGAGTATCATGCATTTAAACATGTGTAGGCTTAGTATACTTTGTATTAACAAGTGTAGGTTAACAATCAACAAGTGGCAAAACATGTTTTCTCTTAAAAAAATTGAAATATATGAACAAAGGGCTTAAGAGAAAAATCAGGCTTCATCTCTTCATTTCTAAATATCTTCTTTCATCCCTCATATGAAAAACACAAACCTGGAAAAGAAACAAAACCAGAAAAGATTCGAAAATAAACAAACTAAAATTTGGAAAGCTTGAACCAGAGAAACCCAAACTAGTTAAAAAAATTAAAGGCAATCGAAATCAAAATAAAGAAAACCTAGAAGCAAGAAGATCAACATCATCTCAAACAATTTCAAAGCCTAAAGAAAAATCAAATAATCAAAGCAAGATTCAACTCAACGTACATCAAGTTAAGATCAACTACCAAATCAAAGTCCATTCAAATTCAATCTTCCAGATCAAAACATTTTTCCAGGCTGTTCTCTATTCTTCAATTCCAGGTGAGCAAAACATCACTTCTTAAACGTTGATATGGTTATATCTTGAAGGATGTGATGAATGAATGAAGTAATGTTATAATGTGTTTGCTTGAATGAAAATATGTTTGTATATATGTACAAATATATATGTATGTGTGTGTATAAATATATGTGTCTGTGCATGTCAAAGAAATAGGCAAATATGCCTCTGTCTTGTTTATAGGTTTTTAACATGTTTAAAAATTAAAATCATTCCACCTAAATGATTTTAGGCTTTAACCTCTGAATGAAAAATGTTTGTATATGTGTAACGACATTTTTAAAAATAATTTTAAGTGTTTAAGTTGAATATTTGTTTTTAAAATGATTACTTACAGTGGGAATCAAATATAAGTTAAAATTTGATGTTCATAAATTCGTGTTTGGATTTCATAATCTAATTCGTATAGGAAAATCATGAATATTGATAATCGTTTCATGATTTATAAGTTTGTATACATTGAGAAATTTCGAGTTGAATGCATAATGGTTATTCGTCAAATTCCGACGATCGGTGAAGGCATGGAGGCCATGCTTGATGCTGGAGGTGGAGTGAAGGATGCAGATCGATGGAAAAATAGTATGGGATTTTTCAGATGGTCGGAGCGGCCAGAGGACAGTGAAGTAGGGTTTTATCGACCAGTTGGGTTGACGTTATTCTCGAGGAAAGTTCGACGTTGATGGTGAACTAGAAGCAATCGCACATGGGGGAATCGATGCTTGAGGTTGTGGAGGAGCTCTGGACGGAGTCACAAAGCTTTTGGCGGATCACATGGTGCTGCGAGACGTTTTTGGTTGGTCATGTTAGTTCCAGTGGGTGTTTGTGTAGTTCGATTTTGATGTTAGGCATTGTCGTTGAATCTGGGTGTTCGAGTTCGTCGTTGAGGTCTCCGTCGACATGCTGGTGATCGGAATGATGGCTGGAAGTGGTCAGGCCTCGTATGCACGTACATATGTATCGCTCGTATCTGTTATCTCAGGGGACTGGGGAAGAAGAAGTAAATTCGAAGTAGGACTCGGGAAAACAACGTGATGGCTCGAAGTTGTCCGTATATGTTTTTTTAGCAATTTTAACAGTTTAAAAAATGTGAGACATAGAAGAAAAAAGGAAGACTCGGGTTGTTTCTAGGGTATCATGCATTGGCTCGGATGTAAACCCGAAGTGGCCTCAAGTTCATGTTATAACATTTTTGAAATTTAGATAAAACCAGTTTTTCATTGAATGAAGTTTAAAACTTTTTCTTGATTTATTCTTGTAAAATAATAAGTGTTTATTTTTAATTTTGGAATTAATTAAGGGTTTTTTAAATATTTTAATTCATTAACTTTGAAATGTTTTAATATATATATCCTTTATAAATTCTTAAATTTATTTTAAATAAAATAGTATAACTAAGAACATAATTAAGAAGTGGATCAAAAAGATATAGATGTTTTTAATTGTTAATTAACTTATGGATCTAAGTTAATTTATGGATTAATAATAAATTTGTTTTAAAGATTTAAATTTTTAAAGATCAAATTTTAGTTTTAAAATAATTATATATTAAGTGATTAGTCAATGTGATTCCTAATCATTTTCAAATGGAATTTCTTAATGTAATTAATTAAGATAAATGGTTATCTTAAAAAAATAAAGGATCATAAATTTGTAATTCAATGATAATTACTTAAGTAAAGGTTAAATAAGTAATAATTAAAGATTAATTAATTTGTATTAAAGGGTTAATTAATTTATGTACTTAATTATAGGATCATCAATTAATTAAGGGTGAAATTAATTAAGGTGAGTAACAAAAAGGATAATTACTTAATGTAACTAAATTAAAGGTTGATTAACTAATGTAAGTAATTAAGGGTAATTACTTAAAGGTAAATTACTTGATGAAAGTAATTAGAGGATAACTTAATAATTAAAGGTTATTTATTTAATAATTAAAGGTTAATTAATTGATAAATTAAAATTTTATTAATTTATTATTAAAGTATAATTGCTTAATGATTAAAGGTTATTTAATCAAGTGATTAAAAGATAATTACTTAATATAAAGGGTTAATTTGTTAATTAATTAATTCAGGGTTAATTAATTAATGAGATTTATTAAAGGTTAACTAATTAATAATTAAGGGTTAATGAGTTTATGTAATTAACTTAAGTTTAAGTAATTTATATGATTAATTCAGGGATAATTAATTAATCAAGGATAATTAATTAAGATGGGTAATTAAGGTTGATTAATTAATTTCATTAATTAAACAATAATAAATGGTTTGTAATAGTTAATGTTAATTAACCAGGATTAGTAATTTATTCATATGTAATCAATCTGGTTTAAATTAATTATAATCAAGTGATTAATCTAATTGTAAAGGCCCACAAATTCGTACCCCTTTTAAGCTGGCAAAATCCCACAACAATTCAGCCAAAGAGGAACAAACTTACGAATCTTTAGGGTTTAAAGAAGAAGAGGTAGAAGAAGAAGAAAGAAGAAACAGAAACAATAATAGAATCTCACATTTCGCAGCGGAACAAATATAATAGATAAATAAATATATTTAAACAAAATCACTATATCAGTTATTACATTACTTCACATTACATTATCAGAGTGTACAACAATAAACAGCGGAAAGAAATATTACATATATAAGTGATACGCCTCGCCATCCAGCTTGCTCCTGATCTCCACAGCAACTCCTGAATTCCAGAATGACCTGATAAACTGACTCTAGACTGCCTATGTGGAAAATTATGGGCACCCAGAGTTTAGAAAGGGAACAATAAACTCCAGGTCATTCGTGGGACTGGTATGAGATCTCAAAACAGTTATTTTCACAAAGAAAAGAAAAGAAATTCGCTATGCTTTTGAAAAATGAAACTAGCATAAGACCTCCCGCCACACACACAATGCAATCGCAGAATTGGAGGAGATTTCTTCTTATGATAGTCAAATATGCTTGATACGAGAAAACTCTTTGATATTATTACTAGTGCATAGTGTAGAAAATATTTTGAAAATATAATATTAATCCTAGCCAGCATAGACATTCCGTACTATGCCTACTATAGATACCATCTAAACAGTGGTGACCACCATAAGTAAATGGCAGAGGTTATACAACTGAAACCGTACTGGGTTCGTATTGGGAATTGGATTTCCAACAAATGGTCAGGCTAAGGAACTTCCTACCACCACACGGGTACGCCTCTGGAGGGACGTCCCGAGAACTTAACCAGCTCTCTGCCAACACAAGGCTGGGTTACCTCTGTAACTAGGTAACTACAACACGAGTATGCCATCCCCCAGTCCTTTGGGACCTTTATCCGAGGATCCTCAACCACAAAGCAACAATAACAAAGAAAAGTATTTGCAGTAACCACAAAGGTTAAATATCAGGGCTCCATACCTGACACCACCCTTTTCCAGAAGGAAATGACATACCCTAAAGGACGCGACCCTCATAACCTTGCCACATCTTTCCTGTTTCGACCATTTTCGGGGTATGAGGTCCGATGAGGTCTCGTCCACAAAGCTAACTTTTCACAAAGTCATGCTTTGATCAACAAATGATCAGCAGCACTTCGTGTGCCACATTACCAAATTGGGAATGTATCACTAGTAAACATCAACTACATAACCTCTGAGCTCGTACGCCTCGAAGAAGGGTGTTAAGCTAAGAGAATAAATTATCCGCCACCAACAGAAATGTATTTGATAAAAACCAGCTTTACATCTCAAAGTGTAACACCAGCCACACATCCATACAAGTCCGTTCCGGGATCGAACGGAACCGAAGGCACTTCAAAGAAGCCCTTGCAAATCCGGATATTCACTAATCACGTCCGGAATCCCCATCACAAAGGGTGATAAAATCTCTATATCGGAGAAACTCGGTGCAGAGACATTCGACAGGTAATCCTTTCGTTTTCGAAAATACCCGGTCTTCAACACCGTCTTCAAATGCAATCCCATTTCGTCGTATCGTTATTCGAAATGGGTTTTATGACATAAGGTCCTCTCACGGCTAATCCGAATAACGAGCGCTTATTTTAAAAAAATAAGTGTTCATTCAGATTTTTAAACAAATCACAGCAATTTCCACTTTGATCTAATAAAAGATCCATTACAATCACAAAGGTTCGATGTGGTTTTTGGTATCCACTTGGAATCCAACCCCCGGTCGCATCGAAATTCAAATGCCATTTAAAAAGGCCAATATTGGTAGTCGGTTATTTAACTATTAATAAATATTCACAACAAACACCAAGATTTAAATAATTTTTCCAATTATTTATTTTAAAAATATCTTTGCAAGATATATTTCACACTTTAACCATTTGAAACAAATTTCAAATTACTTTTCACCTTTCAATACTTGAAAACAAATTTCAAATCACTTTCCACTCGCGAAATACAATTCCCGATATTATTTGTTTCCACTGAAAGTCTGCAGAGTTAAGACACTTTAAAATAATTTAAATTACTTATCCAAACATATATACTTGGAAATATTTAAAATAAAACTATTTTAAAACCCTTTATCTAAAACATTAGTTGTGAAAATATTATATTAAAATCCATATAAAAATTCAAGTTCAAACTAACTTTTTTAAAATAAAATTAGTAGATAGGGTATAAATATTTAGATAACCAATTTCTAAATCAAATTTTTTTTATTCAATCATTAAAATAATCATTTCTATGATTAACTAACTAAATATTTACTTTAAAGATTTAAACATTTCCCAAATAATTTCTCTAACAATATTTTTCAAAACAATTTCTAAAACTTTTAATTTATACTTTAAAAGTTACTTTGAAAACATATTCGCCTTTTCAGGGAAGAATTCTCTTTCCATTTATATCAATTAATAAATCTTCTCGATTTATTTTAATTTACATTCCAAATCTGTAAATTTCCTTTCACACCTTTTAAAAATATACCAGTGTTTATTTTAAACAAATTTCCCTTAAAGATTTATTCTAAAACATCAAATCAAATTTTGATTTGATTTACAAATTTATTGCCTTTAAAAATAAATTCCTTTATTAAATCCTTTCTCATTTTCTTGGAATTTATTCAATAAGATTTCACTATAGATTTTCTACTTAATTTAAAAAACTAATTTTATTTATTTCTGGTATCTTACGATACCAAAAATATATTCGGCTAAATTTTAGCCTACAATGATTTCAATGACGATATAAGCACAAAGAGATTATCCACACACAACATATGAAATAAATTCAATATTTGAGGAATCCAGTTGGATCCCTCCAACCTGTTTCCTTGCATCCACAAACGTTAGCACAACAATTAAATACCAATTCCACTTCGAGGTGGAATATCGCGGTATATAGGATTTATAAAATATCATCCGCTATTATGCGGCGCAATAGGGTCTCATCCGCTATATAATGCGGGAAATCAACAACTCCAATATATATACTATATACTATTATATACATAATATCATCCAGTGAACAATTATTATAAATCAATCATCCAAGCACACAGTCAACAATTAGATTTAACTATCACAATTCAACCATCAATTAATAACTGAAATTTCAATTATTATAATTTGAGTGAGAAGATCTCACCTTAGCCTTTTGTTTTGCAATCCGTTTCCATTCCAGCTTGTTTTCATGATTTTTAGACCTTGTAACAAACATTATAAGGTTTTATTAATATTCAAATTTATCGAACAAATTAAATTTCCTATTTGATAAGTTTAGTTAACCAAAAATTTATTTTTAACTACTGATTTAAATTTAACTAATAGTTTTCCCTTTTAAAATCTTTTTAGTAACTAGAATAAATTAAACATTTTAACTTAACAATTTATTCACCAAATCCATTATTTAAAATAACAAGTAAATTAAAATACGTATATTTATTTTATATTTTCCACTTTGAAAATAAGTTAAGGATTTCCAAAAATCTATTTTTATAAACTTCCAAATATTTCAAAATTCCGAAAATCTTATATATATATATATATATAATCCCTGCTTTTGCCTATATATATTAAAATATGACGGTGTATAAATATATATACGTATCTATTCATACTTGAATTTATTTCGGTATTCATACATATATATATATACTGCATTTAAATCCTTTATTGTAATTATTATTATAATTTTTTCTGCTTGCATAAAAAAACTGAAAACTGCATAAATTTAATTAATTAAATAAAGATAAAAATTGATATACCTTACTGACAACAACCACAACGTGGCCGACCTTCACCCCATCAACAGCCACCTCGCCGAACCCTAAATCGATCGACCTTGAGATGCCAAAACCCTAGATCTCGAGCCACCACTACCTCGCGTGCGCGCTGCCCCCCTGATGACGAACCCGAATGCGAGCATCTTCCCTCGCCTTCGACATCGTGTTTGAGTCGCGAGAAAACTCCCTCCATCAACGCGACTACGCGACTTGAACTCCGCCACTGTTTGCTCAAACTCGAGACCCCCATCGATTTGAACAACGTCGTCGAAAAATTGAATTCGCCTGAGTTAATTTCTCATGGCCATTTTTTTATATTTGAGGTCGCGCTTTATTGAATTGAATGGGAGAAGGGCTTCGGCCATAATTTTAATTTAGAAAGGAATCGATAGATTGAGAGGAGGGAGGGGCTCGAGCAAAGAGATTTCGTTCTACCATTAATTTATTTTCTTCTCTGAATTTTTATTTTGAAATGCTCGGCTGTGAAAACATTAAAGAAGAAGGAGAAACACGATAATGTTGGCTTGTACGAGTGGAGACAGTGATTTGAAGGAAATGCAGCTGGATGTTGGGTTGCAGGAGAATAAATATATATCTATTTAATTTAAATTCAAATTCAAAACGTCCGATAAATGCAACTTAAAAACTTGACCTCCTATTGAGGCATGCCGCTAGGCGTTTATAATGCTTTATCCGCATTTCGAACACAATGGAACGTGTTTCGGAGGCTAATTCGATAATATGCGCAAGTTACGGAAGTAAACGATCAATTTCAAATAGAATCGATTAAAATAGTTTCTATGCGTTTTGAGCTGTCAGGGTTGAATGACAACTCCGATTCCTACGAAAATTGGAATCCGATAATAACTAACTATTATGGATTCAATGGAACCAGTTTCGTCGAATTCCGAGACTGTGCCTCCGAAGGCTATTTTTAAATATCGATTTAAACGATGAAATTTCAATATCGAACAAAACATCTCCAAATTCAATTCTGAAGCTTCCATTATCTTCAGTATTATCAATATGAATTTTCTAAGCCATCAAATTATTTTTAATCAACATCAAATTGAGGATTTAATATTTTACCCAAATCTTCTATAATTAAATTTGATAATTAAATTGCTAAATTCATACTTAAATTTGAAACTCAAGCTAAACCATCATTCAAATATTTAAATTTATTACATAATTTCAATTACAAACGTTCAAAATTTTGGGTCGTCACATTCTTTCCCCCTTAAAAGAATTTCGTCCCGAAATTACAAGTTATGAAGAACGATCCTCAACCATTTTAGTTTTTTTTCCCAACCCAAACGGTTTTATCAATTTATCAACCCAAATCTTTTTATTAAAGATTCATTATCACTTCAATTATCTTTCTAAAATCTTCCATAGATTCCAAACAACATTGTTTTCTTAACAATTCAAATTTAAATTCAAATTTTAAACTTTCAAAATTTTCTCATAATTTTTCTAACACCCTAAATTTCCGAAAAATTTCGCCAGCGTCTCCTTTGCGCGGCTAGCTCGGTACGACTACAAAATGACACCACGGGCCTTCAGATTCCAAAAGAAAACAAAACGCCAAGTGGCTAGATAAGAAAATCACCAAATTTCGTATTGAAATTGAAATACATACCTTTTTGTCGAGCAATTCAGATTTATCTTCAGAAATCAAAACCAATTTTCCCCACTTGCTTTATAATACTTGTATATCTAATTTAACCATATCCAACTACAGATTTCAAAAATCATTTTATACATTTTCTTACAGAGGTTTCATATCTACTTCTATTCAAATTAGTTTTCTCATTACCATATGAATTCAATTTTTCTTCAACTCTGAATATTGAATTTTATCTTTCAATTATAACTAATTCATATTATTATTTTAAATTAGTTTCATTCACTAATTTACTTCAATTCCAAATTTGAAATCGTTTATCGCTAACAAAAAAAATTCAATAATTTTCTAACTCCCAAAATTTTCGAAAAATTTTGGCAGAGTCTCCTTTGTACGGAGGAGCTTTTGCAATTTGACAAAAGATATAAATATATATACATCGACCCACCCAGTCGGAAAAACAAAAACAGATCATATTTCCTATTTTTATTGCGTAGGCGTACCTTATTTAGCATTTTTAAGCAAAGTTTTTTATTATTAGCATTTTAGCGCGACCAAATCCAGCCAAACGGCCCCCATGTACCTGTACTTACTCAATGTAAACACGTAAGTGCCATATATAGGAAATATATTTACATTTCACTCATTTTCAATAGTAAACACCTAGTTTTCACAAGCAATGCACTCAAAATAATTCCCATAAGCAATTTATAAGGTTTCAATACAAATTTAATTGCTTACTACAACATTCCATACCATTTCTATTCAATTCAAGCGATTTACAATGCACTTTCTTTCATTCAATTCATTTTTTCAAACGAAATGAACTCATATCCATTTCAATTGATTCAAAAATCAATTTTATTGGCTTTCATACACTCATAAAATTTTATGCAATCACGTTTGTGTCAAATGACAATATTTCTATGCAAATTTTGATGATATTCACTTAATAGAATATCCAATCTAGTTTATAACCAACTTAAATTGATACAAACTCAGTTTACGCTTTATTCCATTTCATTTCCAACTGATTCTGTTCAATTCATTTTGCATTCCATATTCACATTCATTTTGATGCATTGATGTACAAAAATCTTTGTTTAGCATCCATTTTATAAACCTTATTTATGTATATTCATTCCATCTGCTAATTTAATTAAATTAGTTTTACTCACTTATCCTTATTTTTTTCAAGTTTCCATTCTCAATTCATCTCGAATTTATTTTATCAATAACAAGGAAATTTTCAATTTATTTCTACTTACTTGAATTTATCTGCAAATTCAAACCATTTTTTTAACTCACAATTCAAGTTTTAATTTAACTAATTCAACTTTTCTATTTCATGAATTAATTAGTTATCATATTAGTTTACTCGAATTCAATCCATTTTATTTTTATTTTCCCAAAGTTTGGATTTTTATTCAATTTGATCCAAATCAAATCTCATTCCATTAATGAATTTTATTTCAAATTATAAATCACACTCACAATTTACATTTACAAATCCCATTTGTATATGAATTCATTCCCTTATCCTTTCAATTCACATTTATAAATTCCATTTGTTAAATGAATTTATCTCCAAATCTTTGGTTATACTATTATTTCTTATTCAATTTCCATACAATGATGATGATAATTCAATATCATCACTTCCTATCAACCAAGCAACCATATACCATAAAAATTTACAGAAAATCATTCTTTTATATACAAAAATATTTTTGGGTAAAATTATTTCATTTATCCTATTTTAAAACAATACTGTTTCGGTTTATCTTGTTTAAGAGTTTAGAAACTCCTATCGATACAGTTGGCCAAACTGCAATGACCAGAATCTATAAACAATCAACCGATAAGTCAACACAATATAAACAATTTTATATTCACTAACAAATACGCGCTCATATCTATTATTACACTCAAACTCATTCTAGAGTACTACTGACTCTATCTCTAATGAGTAACACCCAACAGAGCCAGGGTTATCGCTTAACCAAATGCTCTGGTACCACTTGTAAAGGCCCGCAAATTCGTACCCCTTTTAAGCTGGCAAAATCCCACAACAATTCAGCCAAAGAGGAACAAACTTACGAATCTTTAGGGTTTAAAGAAGAAGAGGTAGAAGAAGAAGAAAGAAGAAACAGAAACAATAACAGAATCTCACATTTCGCAACAGAACAAATATAACAGATAAATAAATATTTTTAAACATAATCACTATATCAGTTATTACATTACATCACATTACATTATCAGAGTGTACAACAATAAACAGCGGAAAGAAATATTACATATATAAGTGATACGCCTCGCCATCTAGCTTTCTCCTGATCTCCACAGCAACTCTTGAATTCCAGAATTACCTGATAACGTTTCACCTAGATAAGCAAGGTCAGTCGTAGGACTGGTGTGAGATCTCAAAAACAGTTATTTTCACAAAGAAAAGAAAAGGAATTCTCTATGCTTTTGGAAAATGAAACTACCTAAGACCTCCCACCACACACATAATGCAATCGCAGAATTGGAGGAGATTTCTTCTTATGATAGTCAAATATGCTTGATACGAGAAAACTCTTTGATATTATTACTAGTGCATAGTGTAGAAAACATTTTGAAAATATAATATTAATCTTAGCCAGCATAGACATTTCGTACTATGCCTACTATAGCTACCATCTAAATAGTGGTGACCACCATAAGTAAATGGCAAGTTATACAACTGAAACCATACTGGGTTCGTATTGGGAATTGGATTTCCAACAAATGGTCAGGCTAAGGAACTTCCTACTGCCACATGGGTACGCCTCTGGAGGGACGTCCCGAGAACTTAACCAGTCCTCTGCCAACACAAGGCCGGGTTACCTCTGTAACTAGGTAACTACTACACAAGTATGCCATCCCCCGGTCCTTTGGGACCTTTATCCGAGGATCCTTAATCACAAAGCAACAACCACAAAGAAAAGTATTTGCAGTAACCACAAAGGTTAAATATCAGGGCTCCATACCTGACACCACCCTTTTCCAGAAAGAAATGACATACCCTAAAGGGCGCGACCCTCATAACCTTGCCGCATCTTTCCTGTTTCGACCATTTCCGGGGTGTGAGGTCTGATGAGGTCTCGTCCACAAAGCTAACTTTTCACAAAGTCATGCTTTGATCAACAAATGATCAGCAGCACTTCGTGTTCCACATTACCAAATTGCGAATGTATCACTAGTAACCATCAACTACATAACCTCTGAGCTCGTACGTCTCAGAGAAGGGTGTTAAGGTAAGAGAATAAATTCTCCACCACCAACAGAAATGTATTTGATAGAAACCAGCTTTACATCTCAAAGTGTAACGCCAGCCACACATCCATAAAAGTCCATTCTAGGATCGAACGGAACCGAAGGCACTTCAAAGAAGCCCTTGCAAATCCAGATATTCACTAATCACGTCCGGAATCCCCATCACAAAGGGTGATAAAATCTCTATACCGGAGCAACTCGGTGCAGAGACATTCAACAGGTAATCCTTTCGTTTTCGAAAATACCCGGTCTTCAACACCGTCTTCAAATGCAACCCATTTCGTCGTATCGTTATTCGGAATGGGTTTTATGACACAAGGTCCACTCCCGGCTAATCCGAATAATGAGCGCTTATTTAAAAAAATAAGTGTCCATTCAGATTTTCAAACAAATCACAACAATTTCCACTTTGATCTAATAAAAGATCCATTACAATCACAAAGGTTCGATGTGGTTTTCGGATATCCACTTGGAATCCAACCCCCGGTCGCATCAAAATTCCAATGCCATTTAAAAAGGCCAATATTGATAGTCGGTTATTTAACTATTAATAAATATTCACAACAAACACCAAGATTTAAATAATTTTTCCAATTATTTATTTTCAAAATATCTTTGCAGGATATATTTCATACTTTAACCATTTGAAACAATTTCAAATTACTTTTCACCTTTCAATACTTGAAAACAAATTTCAAATCACTTTCCACTCGTGGAATACAATTCCCGATATTATTTGTTTCCACTGAAAGTCTGCCGAGTTAAGATACTTTAAAATAATTTAAATTACTTATCCAAACATATATACTTGGAAATATTTAAAATAAAACTATTTTAAAACCCTTTATCTAAAACATTAGTTGTGAAAATATTATATTAAAATCTCATATAAAAATTCAAGTTCAAACTAACTTTTTTAAAATAAAATTAGTAGATAGGGTATAAATATTTGGATAACCAATTTCTAAATCAATTTTTTTAATTCAATCTTTAAAATAATCATTTCTATGATTAACTAACTAAATCTTTACTTTAAAGATTTAAACATTTCCCAAAAAATTTCTCTACCAATATTTTTCGAAACAATTTCTAAAACTTTTAATTTATACTTTAAAAGTTAATTTGAAAATATACTCGGCTTTCCAGGGAAGAATTCTCTTTCCATTTATATCAATTAATAAATCTTCTCAATTTATTTTAATTTACATTCCAAATCTGTAAATTTCGTTTCACACCCTTTAAAAATAAACCAATATTTATTTTAAACAAATTTCCGTTAAAGATTTATTTTAAAACATCAAATCAAATTTTGATTTGATTTACAAATTTATTGCCTTTAAAAATAAATTCCTTTATTAAATCCTTTCCCATTTTCTTAGAATTTATTCAATAAGATTTCACTATAGATTTTCTACTTAATTTAAAAATCTAATTTATTTATTTCTGGTATCTTACGATACCAAAAATATATTCGGCTAAATTTTAGCCTACAATGATTTCAATGACGATATAATCACACAGAGATTATCCACACACAGCATATGAAACAAATTCAATATTTGAGGAATTCAGTTGGATCCCTCCAACCTATTTCCCTGCATCCACAGACATTAGCACAACAATTAAATACCATTCCACTTCGAGGTGGAATATCGCGGTATGTGGGATTTATAAAATATCATCCGCTATTAAGCGGCGTAATATGGTCTCATCCGCAATATAATGCGGGAAATCAACAACTCCAATATATATACTATATACTACTATATACATAATATAGTCCAGTGAATAGTTATTATAAATCAACCATCCAAGCACACATTCAACAATTAAATTTAACTATCACAATTCAACCATTAATTAATAACTGAAATTTCAATTATTATAATTTGAGTGAGAAGATCTCACCTTAGCTTTTTGTTTTGCAATCCGTTTCCATTCCAGCTTGTTTTCATGATTTTTAGACCTTGTAACAAACATTATAAGGTTTTATTAATATTCAAATTTATCGAACAAATTAAATTTCCTATTTGATAAGTTTAGTTAACCAAAAATTTATTTTTAACTACTGATTTAAATTTAACTAATAATTTTCCCTTTAAAATCTTTTTAGTGACTAGAATAAATTAAACATGTTAACTTTACAATTTATTCACCGGATCCATTATTTAAAATAACAAGTAAATTAAAATACGTATATTTATTTTATATTTTCCACTTTGAAAATAAGTTAAGGATTTCCAAAAATCTATTTTTATAAACTTGCAAACATTTCAAATTCCCAAAATCTTATATATATATATATATATATAAAATCCCTGCTTTTACCTATATATATTAAAATATGACGGTATATAAATATATATATATGTGTGTGTGTGTGTGTATCTATTTATACTTGAATTTATTTCTGTATTCATACATATATATATATATACTGCATTTAAATCCTTTACTGTAATTATTATTATATTTTTTTCTGCTTGCATATAAAAAAAACTAAAAACTGCAAAAATTTAATTAATTAAATAAAGATAAAAATTGCTATGCCTTATTGACAACAACCACAACGTGGCTGACCTTCACCTCATCAACAACCACCTCGCCGAACCCTAAATTGATCGACCTTGAGATGCCAAAACCCTAGATCTCGATCCACCACTACCTCGTGTGCGCGCGTTGCCCCCTTGATGACGAACCCGAATGCGAGCATCCTCCCTCGCCTTCGTCATCGTGTCTGAGTCGCGAGCAAACTCCCTCGATCAACCGACTACGCGACTTGAACTCCGCCACTGTTTGCTCGAACTTGAGACCCCCATCGATTTGAACAACGTCACCGAAAAATTGAATTCACCTGAGTTAATTTCTCGCGGCCATTTTTTTTATATTTAAGGTCGCGGATTATTGAAGTGAACGAGAGAAGGGCTTCGGCCATAATTTTAATTTAGAAAGGAATCGATAGATTGAGAGGAGGGAGGGGCTCGAGCAAAGAGATTTCGTTCTGCCATTAATTTATTTTCTTCTCTAAATTTTGATTTTGAAATGCTCGGCAGTGAAAACATTAAAGAAGAAGGAGAAACACGATAATGTTGGCTTGTACGAGTGGAGACAGTGATATGAAGGAAAGGCAGCTGGATGTTGGGTTGTAGGAGAATAAATATATATCTATTTAATTTAAATTCAAATTCAAAACGTCCGATAAATGCAACTTAAAAACTTGACCTCCTACTGAGACATGCCACTAGGCGTTTATAATGCTTTATCCGCATTCCGAACACAATGGAACGTGTTTCGGAGGCTAATTCGATCATATGCGCAAGTTACGGAAGTAAACGATCAATTTCAAATTGAATCGATTAAAATAGTTTCTATGCGTTTTGAGCTGCCAGGGTTAAATGGCAACTCCGATTGCTACGAAAATTGAAATCCGATAATAACTGACTATTACGGATCCAATGGAATTGGTTTCGTCGAATTCCGAGACTATTCCTCGGAAGGCTATTTTTAAATATCGATTTAAACGATGAAATTTCAATACCGAACAAAACATCTCCAAATTCAATTCTGAAGCTTCCATTATCTTCAGTATTATCAATATGAATTTTCTAAGCCATCAAATTATTTTTAATCAGCATCAAATTGAGGATTTAATATTTTACCCAAATCTTCTATAATTAAATTTGATAATTAAATTGCTAAATTCATAGTTAAATTTGAAACTCAAGCTAAACCAACATTCAAATATTTAAAATTGGTTAAATAATTTCAATTTCAAACGTTTAAAACTCTGGGTCATCGCACTAATCTTGCTTATGGATGATTGAATTATATTGAATGTTTTGAATTATTTGATATCTCTGGTGTGCGATGTTCTGTGATATGAATTGTGTGGATTCAGCAGTGAACTATGATTTATTTATCTGTGATGAATTACATATTTATCTGTGAATGGAAGATAAGCGTTGTAGGATTATACCGCTTATCGATATTGTTGTGCTTGAATTGATGATGGTTGTGATATTTTATTGTTGTTTGTGAAATCCCTGGACTACACACAACACACACACAAACATATGGATTTCATGAGAAATTGGTTCTGTCACGGGTATTTTGAATTTAAGATTATTTTCAATGATGAGAAAATTAAAAATTGAATTTTGAATCCAACTTGGTTGGAAGTGGAATTGAGTTGAATATGAAAAGCATTTGAAAAGGAAGTTTTGAAATTAAAATTTAGTTTGAATATAATATGTCATGTTAAAGTTTTGAAATTATTTTGGAAATAATGGTTTGAAAGGGTTATACAAGTTATACAATATATATGGATTTTAAACCATTTTTGACGTATATTAAATGAATTATTTTAGGATTTTAAACAGAGCTTATTGGGTGTACGGCAGTTCGTTGGTTTTTTTGATCATACTTTAAAAGGTTATAACTTGAGCAAATTTAATCAGATTTTTTCGAAATGAAAACCTTTGCTTTAAAATGATAATAGCTTTCATATAAAGGAAGATTTCCAGTTTTTGTTGAAAAAATTTCAAGTTATGGGTGAATCAAAGTGGAAATAGTTTTAAAAGCTACGGGTGAATCTTTGTTAAAGATTGGTGAACCTTGTTTTCAAATTGAAAAGGATCTTAAAGGGTGAATCTTTTGTTTAAAAGACTAAAGATGGAAATTTGTTTAAACCATTTAAAAAGGAAAGGTTTTGGGCTAAAGGTTGTGACTTAACTAAGTTCCTAAGACATCCATATGTTTTTAAAACAAGCGCTTATTATTCGGTTTAGCCGGAGAGGTCTTTATGTCATCAAACCCATTCGGAATAAATGATACGAAAAAATGGATAGCAATTGAAGACGGTAGTTGAAGACCGAGTATTTTCAAGAGTGAAAGAATTACATGTCAAATGTCTCTGCACTAAGTTGCTCCAAATATAAAGATCTCTATATGTGATGGGGCGTCCGGTCGGGACTGTGAATATCTGGATTTGCAAGGGCTTCTTTTAAAGTGCCTTTGGTTCCATTCAGACCCAGGATGGACTTGTATGGACGTATGTCTGACGTTACACTTTGATATGTATAGCTGGTTTTTATCAAATACATTTCTGTTTATTGGCGGAGAATTTATTCTCTTATCTTAACACCCTTCTCTGAGACGTACGAGTTCAGAGGTTATGTAGTTGATATTTACTAGTGATATATTCCTAATTTGGTAATATGGCATGCTAAGTCCTGATCATTGGTTGATCGAAGCATGGCTTTTGTGAAAATTGTAGTTTTGTGGGATGAGACTTCATTGAACCTCACACCCCGGACATGGTCGAAACAAGAAGGATGCGGCAATGTTACGGGGGTCGTGCCCCTTAGAGTATGTGCATTTCCTTGTGGATAAAAGTGGTATCATGGTATGGAGCCCAGATATTTAACTTATATGGTTGCTGGAATTTGTTGGTGTATCCCGAGATAAAGGTCGGTGACGACTGGGGGATGGCATACTCGTGACAGTTAGTTACCTAGTTACAGAGGTAACCCGGCCTTGTGTTGGCAGAGAGTCGGTTAGGTTCTCGTGGCATCCCTCCAGAGGCGTACCCATTCAGTAAGGAAGTTCCTTAGCCTTGGCCATTTATTGGAAATCCAATCACCCAATACGAACCCTTTACGATTTCAGTTGTATAACCTGCTGTTCTTAAATGGTAGCTATAGCAGGCATAATATAATGGTACCCATGCTGTCTAAGACTTATTTTATACTTTCAAAATTGTTTTCCACACTATGGACTAATAATGATATCAAATGGATTTTCGCGTAGCAAGCATGTTTGACTATCATAAGGAGAAATCTCCTCCAACTGTGCGATTGCATTATGTGTGTGGCGGGAGGCCTTGGTAGTTACATTTTCCAAAAAGCATAGTGAATTTCTTTTATTTCTTTTTATTTGTTTATTTTTGTTCAAATAAATTGTTTTTGTTTGCTCACACCAGTCCCATGACTGATTTGGAGTTTATTGTTCCCTTTCTAAACTCTGGGTGTCCCCAACTTTCCATACGAGCAGCCTAGAGTCAGGTTATCATATAATCAGCTAGTAGGTGTAGCTTTTGAAAATATTTGAAGTATGTGGATTCAGGATCGCATTTGTTTCACTTCAACATGATCTTCATCGAACCTGCTTAAAGTTCAGCATGATAGTGGTTCGGGCTTTTGGTTTGGAGCTTTGGAGTATTGGCATTGAAGATGTTTTCTTTCCGCTGCTGTTGCTGTTGTCTTTTGCTGATGAGTTTCTCCGCTATTGTATCTATCTCTGATAATATTGATCACTTCACATTGTATTATGTTGTACCAATTGTTGTGTGTCAATAAAATTATTCTTCTGTTTCCACTGTGTTGTTATCACCTAATGTTGTTATAAGCTCCGACGAATCGGACTTTGACGTTTGAATCTGCGGCTTTCGAATACGGGTGAAGTATGGATGTCGATTTTCGAGCGCTGAAATCCTGGTCGTCAATGGTTTAAAAAGGATTATATTGATTGGATTCGATATAATCCCATTTTTAAAGTCGAGAAACAAACCGGATTGGAGGTGGATTGCAAGTGAAAAAATCAAAGATGAGTTAATCTCACTCATCCGGATTATTATTTAAATTTAGATAGTTAAGTTTAAATTTTTGGATGCATGATTGCGTTGATTGGATGTGATATATTATACATAGTAGTATATATATTGGAGTGATTGATTTCCCACGTTATATAGTGGACGAGACCCTATGCGCCCCACATAATAGCGGATTACCCCATATACCACGATATCTCACCTCGAAGTTGGATTGGTATTTTAATATTGTGCTAACTTCTGTGGATGCAGGGAAACAGGTTGGAGGGATTCGACTAGATTCCTTAAAATATTAGATTGTTTTAATATTCTATTATCTGATTGATTTAAAAACCTGAGATATATTATATTGGTAATTTAAATATTGGATGTTATGGTTTGATTGAATATATTTGGGTATACTGAGTTATCAAAAATATATAGATTGGATTATTTTGAAAAGGGAAAAGTTTAAATTCCTTTGGTTTAAAAATGGTTTTCAAAGGTTTTGGAAAAATAATAGTGATATTATTTTTGGAAATATCTTTGAATTGGATTTGAAATCTGGTGAGATTTGGAATTTAAAAATATTTGAAAAGGGTTTTTGGAAAGAATGAAAGCACTGAACTCTCTTCAGTCGCTGGAAAATAACTTCGGTGATGACTGTAACATCACCGATGTTCATTTTTGAGTTTCCAAGAGAGGAATTGCTACCAAAATATTTTAAATTAGAGTTGTTTGCAAACTGGGATTGGTTTTAAAATTCAAAAGATAATTTGATATGCAGATGAATTGTGTATATATTTGATTTCAAAAATGATTTTTGAAACATTGAAAAATTGTTTAAACTCTGGAAGTTTAATTAACAATGTTTGTAGAATATAAATAGTTTAATAGCTGATAAGGTTAAAAAATTGTTAAATTTAACATGAAAAAGAGTTGTTTGAATAGTTGTGGAAACAAAATAAGTTAGAATGTAAGTCAATTAAATGAAGTAAATTTGAAGAAAATAGCAAATGGAATTTAAACAAGTGGAAAAATAGTTTGCGAGGATAGTTCGAAAATAAATAAATGAATTTTTAAACTTAAGTGATATTATTTAAAGAAATAAAAGATTTATTTTTAAATTCAGGATTTAAATAATTTTAGGAATAAATAAAAGAAGGACTTTGAAATAAAGTATGAGATTGGTATTTTCAAATGTAACAGCCCGATTCTTCGATTCTCGAAAATTGGCATCAATATGACCACTGTATCAAATGCCAATAATCAAATGCCGAAAAATCGAACCATTAGGGTTAAAGAAGAAGGAGGTAGAAGAAGAAGAAATAGAATCAATATCATAATCTCACAAACATAGCGGAACAATATATAATATATAAATGAATAATCTTTTAAAACAAGAGAATTATATCTGTTTTATATATTACATCATTAGAGTACAATACAATCAAATCACAATTCAGGACGGTTATAATATCTCGTCCTTCCAAAGCTGAATATACAGCTTACACTGCACAACGGAAATATAAATCTACGGAAATACGCCTCGTCATCCAACTCATCTCCTGAGCTCCACAGCAGTCCATCCAGAATTTGTACTCTATAATACTCGGTCTGACCCGAGCATTATAGTTAAATAACATCCAAATCAGTCTGGAAAACCAGCGTGAGAAAACACACTCAATTGGATTATTAAAGTTTTCAAAATCCTTTGAAATCAAAGGTATCTCGTAAGACCACGCCACAAATAAACATGCCGGGTTTTTACCTTACGTTAACCAAAACATTTCTTATAAAATCCTCTGATGTTATAGTAGTGTCTATATACAAATACTTATTCAAATAGCCAAAATTGTAACATCATTAAATTCTAGCTAATAGGTATACAATCAAAACCGTAAAGGCACATAGGAAGAATGGATTTCCATCAATGGTAGGGCTACTGGGGTACCGTCCGTCACAGGACGTGGTCTAGATCACCATACTGGGGATCCACCCTAATCCTCTGCATTACAAGACCGGAGCTACCCCTTACTGGAAAGTCCAAATATGTTTGCCCTGCGGTTGGGATCAGTAACCGCCCGCACAGCCGAATAAAGGGACATCTAGACAAGGGTGACCTTACCCTAATTGGTTGCTACCCACTTAGCCTTGTGTGCACCTCCCCTGTTTTAGCCATTCCCGGTTGATGAGGTTCGAGGCTATGCATTACCTTTTTAGTAAACATTCACTTAGAATTCTCATCGTCCTCCTGACAATGTTCTAAAAGCATTCGTCCATACAAGTCCGTTCCAGGTTCGAACAGAACCGAAGGCACTACTCATACTACATCCATTTTGGAATCACCCTCGGGATTAGTAGCGATTATCCCTTGCACTTTACTGCTCCATCTTCGAATCCAAGCTCTGGTCTTCCACACGAAAAAGTTCAACTGGATCGAAGTGGTTTCCGAAAAACAAATTCTGATCCCGATCTCTTCTAACGATCAGCGCATTGTCCAATATTGATAGTCGGTTATTTAACTATCAAATAACATTCAAAAACAACCATCAGACATTAATAATTTCCTAAATTATTTATTTTCAAAATATCTTTACAAGATACTTTCTACACTTCAACCCTTTGAAAACAGTTCTCAAATCACTTTCCTCTCGCAGAATAAATTCCCATATATCGTTTATTTCCATTAAAAATTTCCAAGTCTAAATACTTTAGATTTTAAAATAATTTAAATCACTTTATCTAAAATATAATTTAAACATTTGAATTTAAAATCACTTAACCACTTTATTCAAAAATATATACTTTAAAAATATTTAAAATAAAGTGGAAATTTGCCATAAGGGCCTCTTTAGCGAGCGCAATTAGTTTCTAGGACACACAACTGAAATAATTATTTTTAAGGACAAAATGCAAAATAATTAGTTTCTAAGGCCTAAAAACCTATGAAATTATGTCCTTGAAAATAATTGGACTGCTGATCTTGTCCTTAAAAGTAATTATTCTGCTGACTTTGGCGTTGAAGTTGATTTTTGTGAATGTGTGTCCTAGAAACTAATTGGACTGCAAAGTTTGTCCTTCTGGTAAAATGCCCCTAAAATAAAACTACTTTATAAAATATAAATATTAATAATTATCTTTTTAAAACATAATACCGATTAACCTTTTAAAATAACTACCACTATAACTAATTTAATAAATATTTACATTTAAAATTTTAACAACTTAAATAATAATTTCTTAAAAACATTTCTTTAAACAACTTTAAAAAATTTAACTTATACTTAAAAATTTGCTTTGAAACGAACTTGGCTTTCCAGGAAAACACACTTCTCTTTCACACCTTTTAAAAATAAACCGCTATTTATTTTTACAACAAATTACCCATTCTTTTATAAATTCCCTCTATGAATTTATACTTCCAAATATTCACGGATATCTTATTTTACTTTATAAACCCAGTTTATAAAATCCATATTCTCATTCTCCTTTTATATTACCATTTCAACACTAAATCAGTTTCCAAATCGATTTTCAAATCTAACTCCATTTTTAAAATAAATTCCTTTACTTACCCAAATGTATTTTAAAATCCATAAATTTCCATATTCCACTCCTTTATTATGATTTAAAATCTTATTTAAACTGAAAGTACCTAACACTTTTTAACAATCCTCCCAAACCAAACACCCAAAACATACTTTTATAGAAGTCATCCTATCACCCTTACTAACTTTTCAAAATCTTCCATAGTTTCCAAATAGCATTATTTACTCAAAATTCAAATTTAAATTTAAAACCAAAATTTTAAATGATCAAATTTCTCAAAAAAATTCTAACTCCTTAAATTTTGAAAATTTTCGTCAGCGTCTCCTTTGCACGGCTAGCTTGGTACAACTACAAAATGCCTCTACGACCCTCCAGATTTCAAAAGAAAACAAAAGGCCAAGTGGCTAGACTAGAAATTTAAGCACGTACCTTTGTTGAGAAGTTCAATTTATTTTCTAAAATCAAAAACACCAATTTATCCTTTGCTTTTAAATACCTGTATATTCTTAGCAATAATATCCAATCACAACACTCAAAATTATTTTATACATTTCTTTACAACAGTTTCAATATCTATTTATTCAAACCCGTATGATATATACGTATCATCCATGCGCAATACCAAATTCAATCGCTTACTCGATCACACAATTTCACTTTCGTACTAGTATCGTCCACCCGATTACGTAGTACGGACGTAGATCTGGTTTCTTGATCAGAACCATCATTCTCCTTGCATAGCCGCAAACCATGATACAGAATTTTCAAAATCAATCAAAAATCCGTATCTAGAGTTCGCCATTGAAAATCGAGTGAAAAATCCCAACTCGGATCGATATAAATATCTTGAAATTCTGTGCTCGAATCTGGATCAAATCGTTATGCGAATAAAATAATATACGTACATCCTACGTATTTATCCCAATTGATTATTAGCTATATCAATTTACTTTGTTCACATTTAATTTTGATTTCCATTCACTTATTCACAAATATCCCATTTCACATATTTTTAAAAAAAACTAGTTAAGTGAGAATATGTATATTTATTTTTCTCTAAAGCTACACTTACAAAACAAAAATCCAATTTTATATGTAAACTTCTAATATTTTTAAATCTCATTTATAAATCCAATCACCCAATACTAGCCCTTTACGATTTCAGTTGTATAACCTGCCATTCTTAAATGGTAGCTATAACGGGCATAATATAATTGTACCTATGCTAGCTAAGATTTATATTATATTTTCGAAATTATTTTCCACACTATGCACTAATAATAATATCAAAAGGATTTTCGCGTACCAAGCATGTTTGAATATCATAAGGAGAAATATCCTCCAAGTGTGCGATTGCATTATGTGTATGGCGGCAGACCTTATGGTAGTTTCATTTTCCAAAAAGCATAGTGAATTTCTGTTATTTCTTTTTATTTGTTTCTTTTTGCTCAAATAAATTGTTTTTTCCCTTACACTAGTCCCATGACTGACCTACAGTTTATTGTTCCCTTTCTAAACTCTAGGTGCCTACCATTTTCCACACAGACGGCTTAGAGTCAGGTTATCAGATAGCCAGCTAGTAGGTGTAGCTTTTGGCAATCTTTGAAGTCTGTGGATTCGGGATCGCATTTGTTTCACTTCAACACGATCTTCATCGAACCTGCTTCAAGTTCAGCATGATGGTGGTTAGAGCTTTTGGTTTGGAGGTTTGGCGTTTTGGCATTGAAGATGTTATCTTTCCACTGCTGTTGTTGTTGTCTTCGGTTGCTGTGTTTTTCCGCTGTTGTATCTATCTCTGATAATACTGATCACTTCATATTGTATTATGTTGCACCAATTGTTGTGTATCAATAAAATTATTTTTCTTTTTCCACCATGTTGTTATCACCTAATGTCGTTATAAGCTCCGGCGAATTGAACTTCGACGTTTGAATCTGCCGCATTCGAATACTGATGAAGTATAGATGTCGATTTTCGAGCGCTGAAATCCGGGTCATCACAGATATGGATGGAATGCAAGTGAATTGATTGGGAATCCAATTTAAAAGGAGTAAAATTGAATATAAATTGATGTGGAATCAGTTTTAAATAGCTATAAGCTGAAATGATTATTTTATTAAGTGAATATTGTCGAATTTGCATAGGAAAATTGTCATTTGTCGTAAATAGAAGTAAATAAAATTCCTGTGAATAAATAGCAAGTGAATAAATTGATTTTTAAATCAATTTGGAATGTACATGAGTTTTTTTAGTATAAACATGAAGTGAATGCAAGTAAATTGAGTTGTAAATCATTCAAATTGAATATGAAATGATTAAAAGCAATAAAATTAGTATTGGAACCTTAAAATTGCTTATGATATATGTTTAGCATAATTCGTTTACGAAGATCATGTGTTTTAACTATTTAAAAAAATGAAATGTTATTAAATTTCATGTTTTCGGTTCTTATATGTTTAAATTGAGTAAGTACATTTATATGGAGCTGTTTTGCTTGATTTTGGTCATGCAAACTGCTTATAAAATAAGCCGCTTGCTTAAAAATGCTAAATAATGTACGTTTTCGGATTAAATATCGCAAAATGAATAAATATTGATACATATTTTGTTTTTCGACCATGTGGATTGATGTATATATTTTTATCTCTCTTGTCATATTGCAAAAGGCTCTACGTACAAAGGAGACTCTGCCAAAAAAATTCAAAAATTAGGGTGTTAGAAAAATTTTGAAAATTTTTTACTAACGACAATTTAATTTCAAATTGTAATTTGAATATTTTGGAATTAGAATTGGAAACTAACTGTTTTGGTTGGAACTAAAAGATTAGAACAGTGAAATATTGAATTTTCACTCAGTGGGTTTGGGATGAATTAATGGATTTGGAGCATTTTTCTGCCTTAGCAATTTCGAGGACGAAATTCTTTTAAGAGGGGAGGAATATAACGACCCAGATTTTTCATCGTTCGATTTTTAATATTTAAATGGTTTTAAATATTAGATTTGGAAATATAATTTAGTTAGTAAGATTTTAAAACTAAAATTTCAGGTGAATTTGTCGGTTTTTGAAATCATCAATTTAATCGACACGTTTAAATAACGATCCAGGGGACAGTCTTGGAATTCAACAAAACTAGTTCCATTGGATCCGTAATAGTATATT
Source organism: Allium cepa (assembly GCA_030765085.1). Lineage (NCBI taxonomy): Eukaryota > Viridiplantae > Streptophyta > Magnoliopsida > Asparagales > Amaryllidaceae > Allium > Allium cepa. Next base: position 342,392,394 of record CM060941.1, on the reverse strand, counting down.
ATTATTAGATTTCAAATTTTGTAGTGTTTGGAGTAACCTTTTGGTCGTACGGAATAGAAACGCATAGAAATAATTTAATTGAAATTAATTTAAATAGTGGATTTAAAAAGCTATCTTCCACATACGATCAAATTAGGCCCCAAGACTTATTCTATTGGGTTCAGAATAGCGATATAACATTAGAAACGCCAAACGACACATCTAAATGGGGGTTCGAATTTGTGAGGTATGAAACGAGATAACTTCAACACTAAAATTTATAAAATCTAATCAAGTCAAATTCTCAGCCGACCTAACTCACACCAAAGCCACCCTATACTCGTACTAGAGCCACCCTATACCTCGTACTCATGAAGCTTTTCCCAGTTATTATGCTTTCTCCTCTTTAGTTTTAATCAACTGAAACAAAGAAAAAACGAATTCAAAATTGTTTGAAGAAAAAAAAAGGGAGGAATTCACGAGAAATTAAAATTGCGGCCGGGATAAAAGAGGAAATGACGGAGACGCGTTCTCCAAATCATTCTCAACCTCAGAGCTCGCGCATGATGATGGGAAGGGGATCGTCGAGCTTGAGTCAAGGAAGGTCAGAGGTAAAGAGATGAGGCAGAGGTGGGGTTTCGACTCGTGGGTGAGGGTTCTCGGCGATAGATGACACGAGTTTGCTAGCATGAAGAGGAACACGGGTCGCGAGCTAGGGGACGACGAGCGAGCAGTATGGGCCACGACGTCGTATGAATTGTGAAAAAGGGCTTCGCGACAGTTGTAGAGGCAAGCTAGGGCAGGGTCACGATTCGATTAGGGCCTATGGGGTTTGCGAGCATGATGGGAGGCCGGAGCTGGCGGCTTTAGGCGTGTTTCGGTGAACGAATGGGAGGTATCGGCCTTGGCCGAAGGCGACAGCAACAAGCAAGGATGATGGAGGCTGGTTCCCGATCGTAAGTGATGGACGATAGGAGAAGTTCATTGTAATAGAACTTAATTATACATTTAGCTATTTAATTAAGTATTTAAATTGAGATAGCTAATATAATTTAATAAAATTGCATACGAGGTCCAAAAACCAAGAAACGAGTCGAGTTTGGTTCGCAGCTGTGAATTGGAACAGATTTGAAAATTTAAAATCAAAGTGAGAAATTCTCACTCATTTGGATTACAAGAATTTATTTAAACGATTAAAATTAATTATTGGATGCTTGGTTGAATTGATAAATTATAATTATCTGTTGGATGATCATATCATATATAGTAGCATATATATTAGTAGTTGGATTGATATTCCCGCATATTTTAGTAGATAAGACCCTATGCGCCCTGCATAATAGCGGATGACCCTATATACCATGATATCCCCCTCAAAGTAGGATTGGTATTTTTATGTTGTATTAAATCTGTGGATGCAGAAAAACAGGTTGGAGGGATCCAACTGGATTCCTCGAAACTTATATTGATTGTTTTTCATATATAGCAATATATGATCTGATAGAATAATCTATGATAAACTATTGCTATGATGTGAATTATTAGATGCAATAGCAGCATTGGCCTTAATTTTGGTATTTTAAAAACCATAAATATTATTTTTGAAATTTTGAAGGAATTAAAAGGAGATTTTTAATATAAAAATTTAGTTATTTTAAAGGAGATTTATTTGGATAAAATAAAATTTGATTTGGAAACGGACTTAACTATCCATGAAAAGTTCCAATTAGAATTTAAGAAAATATTAATGATATAAAGAATTTTAACAGTGGAATTTTTAAGTGATATTCTGGAAAACAGGAAAAAGAGTTGCAATCGACAATTTAAATAGATTTGATGAAATAATGGAAATTATTAAATAATGGATTTATAAAATTAGAAAATGAGATTAATTTTATAAACAGGTGAAACTCAAAGGAGTTATAAATTTATAAATGATGTTTATAAACAAGGGAAAATGAAAACTAATTGACAAAATGGAATTTAATTTCGCAAGGTGAATTTATATCGAGATATGAAAAATAGATTTTGGGGAAAAATAGTGAATTCTACTTTTGAAAAGTGAGGATGGTTAGAAATCAGAATGGGATCGGTATGCGGTAAATCGAGAGGATCTATAAATTGAATTGGTTATTGGGATTTTAGAAATATATTTTATCAAGAGGTTAAGTTTTGAATTAAAAAGGGAAATTCTATTTATTTAATTATGTAATTTTAAGCTAGTTAGTATTGGAATACTTCAAAAGTGAATTTTTCAAATATCTAATATTAACTGAAATTAAATTCTAATTCTTGTAGTCAGCTTTGAAAATTGATTTGCTGTCTAAAAATGGATTATCGATGTTTATATAAAGTGTTCGATATTTTAAATAATTTCTTGAACATGTTTTCTTTAAAATAAATTATTATTCTTTTAAATACCTATTTGTATACACAGACATATATATATACACACACTTTTGTAATGATTGAAATTTAATTATAATTCTTCTCGAGAATCTAGAAACAGGGTTTATTCAGTAGATGGGTTTTATAGGAGAAATTCTCAAAAATGGAATTTGGAAAAAAGTAAGAAAATTTCCTAAATAGTTAAATAAAGCTGGACTTCGTAAAATGAATTAGAATTCATAGAGGAAGTTAGAAGTGGATATTTGAAAATTTAGATAAGTGTTGACTTGGAAAATATTAAAGGGAATTAATTAAGGAAACCAGAACTTATAGAATTCGTTCTGAATGAGTTAAAGAATTTACAAATAAATTTGTAAATGATTTGGGAAAATAGGAAATAAATGGAATACTTTCTAAGTGCTGAACATTAAAATGGAGTTGGAAAAAATATTCTAAGTATTGGAAAGGTTTGGGAATATTCCATTGAAGATAAAAGGATTTAGAATCGTTTCAAATGTTGGAAATTTTGAAAGGGGTTTGAATACATATCGTATAAAGATATTTTGAAATAAATTTTTCAAAAAATTTATAATAAGGGTCAATGTCTGCTTTTGGGTGTTTTATTGATAGTTAAATAACTGGCTATCAATTTTGGCCAAATTCATTGATCGTTTCGAAGTGACTGGGATCGGATTTAATTATCCGAAAATCACTTTGATTCGGTTTGAATGTTACGAATGGATACCGTGAAGATATAGAAGACAGTGATTTGGTTTATCCAGACCTAGGACAACTTGTATGGACGAATGCTATAAGAACATCGTTATTGGAGGACGATGAGCATTCTAAGTGGAATTTTTCTTGAAAGGTAACGTTAGCCTCAAGCCTCATCAACCGGGAATGATTAAAACAGGGAAGATGCAACAAGGCTAAGTGGGTCGCACCCAATTAGGGTATGTTATCACTTTTCTAGATATCCTCGGAAATATATATAAATTATGGATATGGTTGTGTATGAAAAAGGGAGCGCTCGATTTTTAATGGTGGGAACACCCTAGGTAATAACATATTCGGTTCTATACAGGTTAGGGGTAGGCTGGTCTTATGTAGCAGGGAATCCCAACGAGGTCCTCAGTACATATTTCTAAAGGTGTACTGTGATGGGCGGTACCCCAGTAACCTAGTCATTGTATGGGATCCATTCTCCAATGCAAGCCTTTACAATTTTGTTTGTACAGCCTAGTATGTTGGAATTTTATTAACGTAACAATGTTGGCTATTTTGAATAAGTATTTGTATTTAGAAACTATGATAATATCACTGGATTTTCTGCAAAATGTTTTGGTTATCGTAAGGGAAAATCCCGTTGTGTGTATGTGTGACACGGTCTTATGGGATACCTTTGTTTTTCAAAGGATTTTGATAACTCTAATAATTCAAATTGAGTGTGTTTTCTCACGATTGTTTTGCAGACTGATTCGGGTGTTATTTTATTATAATGCTCAGGTCAGACCGAGTATTTCAGATTCAGGATAGGATACTATGGAGCTCAGGAGACAAGCTGGATGACAGAGTCGTATTTCCATACTTGACTTATATTTCCGTTATATGAGGACAAGTTATTATAACTATCCATATTGATGTAGTTATTGTTGTACTCTATTGATTGTAAGTATAAAACAGTTACAGATTCTTTTGTATAAAAATCTAATATTATTTATTATATTTTGTTCCGTTGCTTTTGTGAGATTTTGTGTTGTTGTTCTATTTTCTTCTATCTCTTTCTTCTTCTTTACCCTAGTTATTCTCTCTTTCTTAAAATTTGGGTTGAACAAGAGTGAATTATTATCAACTCAAAGGGTATGGAACGACGGATCGCTACATGCCAGAATACTAGTTAGACACTCTAGTGTGATGTGTTCATTTAGGTTAGTCAATTTCATTTCATCCCATCTAATTAGCTCTGTCTATGGATCGTATTCAATTCCATTTTACAATCAACAATTCCTTAAAGAAATTCCTTCACAATGAAGTTGGTTTTTCTTGAAATAACAATTGTTTCTCAATGCAATAGAATATGTATTCATAAACATTTTATGGATTTCTTTATTTATAAAATTGATTTGGTTTTAGTTTACAAAACTTATGTTCCAAATATAAATATGTCATCCAATGACAGTCTTTCCAAAAATCCGTTTGGGGAGATTTATATAGGATCCTCCAAGGACAATTATTACGTACAATCTTTCGACTCATACAACCTGCCAACTCCTAGACCTCGGATGTGTTAGAGTTTCTTATAAACTTTTCACTTATGTGATTTTGTAAACTGTTATTTAGTTGAAATAATATTAACCTTGTGTACTACTCGTAAGTACATGACCTTATAGAAAGAAACTAAGTCAACTTTACTCACAAATAATCGTACATTCCCAACAAAGTTCGATTACTACTCATCGATGGATCATTATGTATCACATGGAGAATTGACTTTTGAGATTAAACCTTTATTCATTTTTAGGTACATTCGAAAAAAATTCTAATATACTCACTCATTCGATCATATTCAATCATTTCTATCACATGTTATTTTATTTACTTTTGTTTTATACTCTATGAGTTTATCATAGACATACTACATGTGTAATAAATACACATGTCCATGTCGGTGATAATTCATCGGTGAATGTGACAATGTACATGGAACCATTTTGGTATTAATAGACTTTTTATGTCCTAAATCTATATGTATCAATCCAAAGAGATCACTAACTCTTACACTGAATGGGTGCATAACCCTCCAATTGACTGAGATATAATTAACTAGGGCCATATGAATCATGATCATATAATAAAAATTATTTCTCAAAACTACAACTTGTTATATAATTAAAAAATAGTTGTAAATAATTTTAGATACTTCTATATTTTCAATGCATCAATTTTGTTGTGAAAAAAAACACCACATTAAAGTTTTACTTCATAACGAATATTTACAATGAAAGATAACTATGTCTATTTTTCAGTCGGCACCAAAAAAAATAGTTATTATTTCATAAATAATGTTCAATGTCTTTTATGAAAACAATTTGTTGTTTAATGCAATTAATAAGTGCGAATGGCATGCTTCCACTATTTCTGCCATTACTATAATAGCATGCTGAATTTGGAGGTCCATCATTCACTCAATGTAGTTTATTTATTTCATATACCGTAAATAGTTTACTACGAAGAGTTCTTTGATCAATTATCTTAAACTCAAAGAAATATATCTCATAGAAAGTAATTTTCTATACAAAATAACATTCAGAGTAGAAATCATACTTCTTACTCCAATGTTAAATATCATATCATTATTATTACAACTCTCGTCTTCGATGTTTCTTTATGAAGCAAAAGTGACCATTTCCTCTCTTCATCCCAACTATACCTTAAATCACATTTACTTTTATACATTTGTTTTCATTTCTAAATGGTCAAACATTCAAAAGAAAAATCCTTACTACTATATCATAACGAACTCTTTAAAAAGGTGCATTCGTATATCCTTAACTTTAAAAGGCATCATATATGTTACATTTTGCGTAAACTGGTCAAACTGACATTTTAGTGATCAAGTTCTTAGATTTATATTGTATTTTTAGTCTAACGTTAATCCTTTTGTAATCAATCAAATTAAACACTTGATCTCGAACTAAGGTTTATTTAATTTTTCGGATGAGCAAATTTAATTGAAACATTGCACATTATAAATTTCGACCGTTCACCAAATAACATTATATGTACTGAATTTGGATCAAATATCCATAGTCTTGTATTGATTTTAGAGTTTAAAACTCATAAATTGCAATACATGGTCTCATCCAAATAAACACGTATGCAACAAAATTATGAAAGTATTAAGTAGTTGTAAAATTAGGCAATTGCATGGGTATAGGAACGTTCACATGCAATAATCATTTATTAGTAAGTATATGTCATATTTATGTTTGTCAATTTTCAATTCATTTCAATTGTAAATCTCAATTGATAACCATTTTGTCAATCATTTATAAATGCACAAATTATGATTGTAGATTATTGTAACATTATATAGCATATAGTCTTACAATATCAGAAAGGTTAAACGTTATCATTTCATTTTTTTAATAAGGCCCCCAGTAGTCTTTTATGTTTCACCAAACCCAAAGCGAAACATAGAAGTCTTTCAGCTTCACTAACTAGGACTCGTATGCCTTAGGATTTTGACCTTAAGGAAAGCTCAACAAATCAAAGGCCCGCATACGATGGATAACTCTTTATCAGTTGTATCACATACAACTCCTAACACTGGGTACCATGTCCCAATCCCACCTTTACCTTAAGGAAAACTCAATAGGAAAAGTGGACTATTCACTCGAACCTATCATTTGATGATGGCCTAAGTATAATGCACGTACCTTGAGGAAAGCTCAACAAATACGTGCAATTATCTTACTAGTCTATGTAATATATTAACAGTACTACACATAACATCCCTAGCTTGAGGAAAGCTCAACAACTAAGGAGTATGCAAGCAATCTATTAATATATAAATGATAAAGGACAACTTTATATTAAAGATTCATAATCTTCAATATACGATATCAAGTGATATCGACTTATGGAATAATGCATTTTTTATGAAATACTCTCATGGTACAAGTGTCGGACACATCGAAATCACAGTATATATACATTTATGTGTATATTTATTCCTTAAGTCTATTTAGGGTTTCTTTAATATTCCACCATTAGTTTATACATTCATTTCATATGAGTTTTATATAACATTTATAATTCATATGACTTATGTAATAGACTTATGTATAATATTTTATTAATTAAATTTATTTAATTAATTAACTCTTTAATTAATTTTAAATTTGAATTCCTATACAACTTTTATATTGGATATATATTATAACCTTTATACTATTACACATAGATCGTATATATGCGTATTTTTTATTTAATTAATTAATCTTTAGTTAAATGAATTAAAAAATAATAATTAAATTATATCAGTTTCAAAATTTATCTTATATACATATATGGATACTTACATTATCTTAAACACTTTTAAAATAACATAACATATATCAACATATATGCATATGAGAATTAATTAATTAACTTAGCTTATTATTTTATTTTATAAATTATTAATAAATTTTAAATTTCAAAATTAATATTTAATAGTTCCAAACATTTTGAAATTTTCATTACCTTTTCAAACATTTTAAATATTTATGGTATATAATAACCTTTAATAAAAAACATGTTATTATTTTAAATTTAAAATCTTGTCTTTATTAAATTATTTTGAAAATTAGCCGAAGGTCCAATTTAAATTGGGCATTTTCTATTAGGGGCAAACTTTAGGCTCATGACACCTTTCAGGCCAACTAGGTAACCAGATAGGATATGGTACTTGATTATCCCATTTCAATCCTAGACATCATCTTTCTAGACACTTTACTAAGTTTGCAAGCTTAATTAGGTAGCCTAAACATGAATAATTTAGACCGCCTAGACTATTAAGCACTGGTACCATTGGAGGAATTGGACCAGCCCACAGTGAAAGAAATAGATGAATTCTAAAAAAAATAGCCATTTGGATCTTTAATGTGCTTATGAAGTTTAAATTCGTTTAGAACATAAAAATAAAATCAATATTTTATTTAATTTTATAAATAAAGTTTTACTTTAATTTAGTGTGTCTGTAAATTAGAGTATATCAAATATACTCTTATGTACATATTTGTGTGTAACAGTAATTTATTAAATTTATTTAGAGAATGAAACTTTTCATTTCCTATTTCTTAGGTTATTGAATTAATGAGGGGGCTTAAATTTATTTAGAGAATGAAACTTTTCATTTGCTTTCCTTAACTTATTCAATTAATGAGGGACATACTATTTATATGGAGATAGAAATCTTTCATTTCTCTCTCTCTCTTTAATTAAATTGATTCATTATATGTGTAACAACATGTAGTTCCGCACATTTCAAGCTAACAATAGACCACACATTTCCAACTTGAATTGAATGAAAAAATGAATAGTTAGGGGAAAGAAAGAAAAAGAAGAAAGAAGAGAAAAGAGAAGAGAGAAAGAAAACCAAATAACACAGAATCTCATAACGCAGCGGAACAACATATATAATATAATATCAATGATCTTTAACAAAGAGAAACTATAATATACATACATCAAATCAGTGTACAACAAATAATTAATCATCAGCCTGGACAGTTATAACAATATGTACTCACAATTGCTGATAATAAATAACCAATGCAGCTAAAATAAACATGTACGTGAATACAACTTGAAGACCTCCAGCTTGTTTTTGGAAGCTCCAAAGCATCCAAACTGAAACTGTAAATATATTCGGTTTGACCTGAGCATTGGAAGGAAATAATGCCCGGATCAGTCTGGTAAACCAGTGTGGGAAAACACATCTCGATTGGATTCTTAAAGTTATAAAAACCTTTCAAAACAAAGGTATCTCGTAAGGTCACTCCATACATAAACATGGATGAGATTTTTACCTTATGATAACCAAAAAACTTCATATCAAATCTTCTAATATTATAATAGTGTCTAGGATACAAATATATATTAATCATAGCCGAAATTGTTACATTTATTAAGTTCCAACATAACAGGTTTACAACTAAAACCGTAAAGGCTCGCATTGGAGAATGGATTCCATATAATGACAAGTAGGGATTACCTGTTGTATAGTATATTTCTAGAGGAATGTACCGAAGATCAACACTATGATCCTCTGCATTTGGCAAGACCGGCCTACCCAAAGACCAGTCTGGTGTCGGAAATAGAACCGAATATGGCATCATCCCGATCATTCCCAGCCTATTCGTGGCCACAACATACACAAAAAAAACATAAAATATAGAGGATAATCTAGAAAGGTGATGATTGTACCCTAATGGTTGCGAACCACATAGCCTCACGGCATACCCTTTTTAAGCCATTTCTGGGTGTGAGGCTTAAGGTAACGTTTACCTTTCATAGAATATATTATACTTTGAATGCCACATTTTCATTTCTAATAACACTCGATTAGTTTCCATAAAGGTACAACTTCTGAGCTCATACGTCTCGTAGAAGGATGTTAAGTATAAGAGGGGTTACCTCCTACTCCGCCAACAGATATACGTTTATATAAATCAATGTACGTGTACCTTAGGAATGAAATGTTGGACACCGTACAAGTTGTCAAGGAACAGGACAAATCGAAAGCACTTTCCTACTACATCCTGTCGGGAGTCACCCTAGGATTAGTAGCGATTAGTCTTTGCATTGAAGATTTCCAGAGTGAAGCATTACTACCACCACCATATATATGTAATATGGAATGGCAGAGCTAGTGCCAAGCAGCCCTACATCATGAAGATCTCCGTATTCAAAAATCATCATCTTCAACAAATCTGCACTTTCGAATGCATATATTAGTCCGAAATGGTTTTTGGATAAATCTGATCCCGATCTCTTCGGACCACCAATCTATAAGAGGCCCTCAACCTCATATGTAAACCAAGTCTTATAGACTTATCACATTTTCAACTCTCATCTTGTTATCCTTCCGTCAAGAAGGAAGCTAAGTAGATTGTAGTACAATAGTCACTCTGCCTTACTCGAATCGTCATTCTTAACACCAAATGATAATCAAGCCTACTCAATTGGCCTCGTACTAAATGCACGACTAATCAGTTCCCACATCAAGTCAAGGAAGCACAAATAGCCAAAAAATACAATCTAACGCACAAGCAGTCACTAGGCATGTTTAATTAATCTTTTATTAATTAAATCACTTTTCAAATATTTATCTCAAACTATCTTTAAAAAGATATGTTCTAAAAACTACTTTAATTTTTCGATATTTAAAAAACATTTTCATATACTTATTTCAATGGTATAAGTATATTCACAAAGTGTTTCGTTTTCAACACTCAAAAAATATCTCCATATGATTAAATTCATAATAAGTATATTTACAAAGGAAAGCGTCATATTTTCCAAAACATGCTTTATTCGATCAAAAAAAATATTGCGTAAAACATCGTCGTGGCAACCCAAAACAATAGTATAGGGATTCGACTATTTATATTTATACGAATCTCGTATACTATATAGAACATTTCCTTTTGGAAATCACTTACTATAACAACAGTGTTATAGTATGTGCCTCCTTTGATTTCTCAAAATCATCTATCTTAACAATAATTATTGAAATCTATGTCCTCATCATTTTGTACATTTTAAATCACTTTTAAAACCATTTAAATCCATCTGAAATTATCACTTTCAAAATATTCTTTATAAGATTATTTTAACTTCTAAAATATGAATGCATTTCCTCCATGAAAATCCATATTTAAATCTCAACATAAATCGTTTCCATATTTATAAAACTATATTTATAAATATCCTTTCTATTTTATGAAACTTCCCTTTAAAAAAAATCTCTTTATTAATAAAATTCCATTTATAAATCTGTTCCTTTATAAATCTCTTTTATTTATAAAAATCCCATTTATAAATCCATTTACAAAATATCAATTACAAATCCATTTCTAATGTTTATAAAGAATCCATTTATAAATCTATTACTTTATTTATAAAATGTTACTTTTATAAATCAGACATTGTTTGTGCTAAAAATAGGCACAAACACCCTGTTATAAGTGAAACACCAATATCCAATATTTATATCCAAATAGAGAAGTATAAGATTCATAGATCACATATTAAATTGCAGGAAAGTAAATGAACATGCAAGTTTTATAGTGGTTTGGCAAACTCCGACCTACGCCCACTCCAATAATATTTTATATATACTGTAAGATTACAAATATAGTTGTTTTTTTTTCTTATAAAAGTAATGAAGGAAGAGATAAGAAGTGATGAAGGAGAGCCAAAAGAAGATCCAATTGGAAGAAGAAGATCCCTTGTAATGAGTTAAGTCTGATGTATTTATAGGTGAAGACGTGCATGAATTGGGCTAAAATTTCTCCAAAAGAACCTCCAGAGCCATATGACCCGATCCACTAATTTCCAGATTGATCATACACCACTGAAATGATCGGTGCTGATCATTCATATTAGATCCAATGGGAGTGTGATCGTTTTTTGAGTTCTCCATGATGTAGTTAATTGTTCTCCAAATTTCATGCAATTCCAACTTACCATTTGTGAGATATTGTGCTTTTCGTGGAGTCGAGTTGAAAATGAAAATATGGAAGATCATTTCATATTTTCTCCTTTTGGGTGTGATCATTCTGGTGGGTTCATCATGATGTTAGCTACTTGCTCTCCAAATTTTGTGTCATTCCGACTTATCGTCGTGTTTCCCGTGCAGTCGAGTTGAAAAATGGAAACATGGCAGATCATTTCATATTTTCTCCTTTTAGGGTGCGATCATTCTAGTTGCTCCACCATGATGTTGGCTACTTGCTCTTCAAATTTCATGTTATTCTTACTTACCTTTTGTGAGATATCGCATTTTCCATGGAGTTGGGATCGTTCTGGCTAAAATGATACGATCGTTCAAGAACGATGCAGGCTGATTGTTCAAGTTTCTCTAAATGATGTGTGATCAATATAGTAGGTTCCTTTACATAATAATTTACTATTCCTAAAGTTTCGTGTCATTCCAACTTTGCATTTGTGAGATATAGATCGATCATTGTTGATTTGAATTGTTTTACGGACTGATCCATATGATCACGACCGTCGATCCAACTTCGTTATGGGGCCCAACGATCAATGATGTGGGTCCATTATGGTGTATTGTAGTTGTCCTCCAAATATCATATCGATTCCTACTGTAAATTTTGAGTTATAGATCGATCATCGTCGAAAATTTCCAAAACGATCGTCGAAAAACGCACTTCAAGGTTGACATGAAGCGAGGCCCGAAGTAATATATGACTCGAAGCAGATGCTGAAAATTCATTAGACTCGGATATAATCCAAAATTTCTCCAAGCGAACATGATTCTAACTTCAAGCACGAAAAATAATCGGTGCCGATCGTCTATTCCAAGAAATCTCCATGAAAACATGCATCCGACTCCAAGCACAATCTAGTACTTTAAATTTCTATGACTCCAAGCATGTAGCAAATATTCCTAGGTCTGACTCGAAGCAAATTACCACTGGTCCGATCGATACTGATCCATCTTCTTTTGTCCATAACTCAAGCATACGAACTCCAACTAAATTGAAATATGTAGCCTTATATGGCCTTCCTTATCACTTCATACCAATCGCATCTTGATTAGGTCATAATTGGGGATCTGATTTGATTCATTGCCTAGGTGAAGTGCCAATTCTAAACTTAGCCATTTTTTTGAGTGTTGTCCATCTGAATCCATTCAACTACCGTCTGTAGTGTTAACTGTAATCGATTTTCAATCCATCCATTTTATCTGAATCCGTGGTATCCCGGCTTGACCAAAAGGCAGGATAACATTTGCCTCCCAAAACATGCCTTGCGGTAGGAAGACATGTTTTGACTTGATATACATCTGAAATCCTTAATCATTGATAGCCGAATATTCCAATCTAAAATCCAATCCGTTGCCAATCCATTTCCTTGGTCTCTTTGGATCGTTAATCGTGGTCATTCGAGACCATTAGTCATATCTGTAATCGTTTGATGCTGACTTTTATTCGAGGTTGATGTTGTCGTTCAAGGCGAGTGATGGTCGTTCGTGATTGATAGCCGTTCATGGCAGAATATGGTCGTTCATGACCTATTGTCATTCAAGACGGAAGATGATTGTAGCGATCGAGTGTCTTTTGGGGTAAATGATGATTGTATGTGATCAAGTGTCATTCAAGGTGATATATGATTGTTCAAGAACGAATACCGTTTGAGGTTGAATATGATTGTTTGAGATCAAGTGTCGTTCAAAGCGAAATATGATCATTCAAGATCGAGTGTCGTTCAGGGTGAAATATCATTCAGGGTGAAATATGATCGTTCGAGATCGAGTGCTATTCAGGATGAAATGTGATCGTCCGAGATCAACTTCCATTCGAGACGAAATGTGATCGTTCAAGATCGTATGTCATTCGAGGCGTTAGACAAGCCCAATCTACTCGCTTTTCGACCGGGGGGGGCATGTTTTGCCTTTCTATCTCCTCTTTTCAGAGGAGGTTCAGAATTATAATGTCAAATTTCACATTCGACTGAGTTTTGCAATCAAATAACTCAACTAATAAAATCAAGTTCAACTGCTAAAGGGAAAAACAAAAGGATAAACAATGTGATGCATGCCCCTTTAGGCTTGATGGTTTATTATCATCTCAGAGCATGCATAGGGACTATTCGTAATCCCGTACATGTGTAAGTAACTTAGCCGTTTTACTATGAGGAAAGAAATTGCAAAATAATTATTACGACCGGAGTCCAAGTCTTAAAATTGGCCCTTACCATCATGATCAGTTGATGACAAGCCGTGTCCCCGATCCAAGGCCATTCTTGTTTCCATTTGATGTGGATAATGGTTGCCCTTGTTCCACTGTCATTGTCCATACCCTCGTGTACTGCGGCAGTCTGCCATTCCTAACATGCTCCTCTATCACATCCTTTAAGTGCTTGCAATCATTTGTATCATGCCCATTGAACTTATGGAATATGCAATATCTTCCTGATTTTCTTTTGTTGTCTGTAGGCTCTCCTCATTGCCTTTAGATAGGAAATCTTCCCCCTAGTATCCAGATATATATGTTCCATTGTTTCTTTCAATTCTGTATAAGAGGTGAATCTCGGTTCCCTCCTTGGTTGCTTTAATCCGTCAATGCTATCGTTAGCCTTTCGCTTTCCTTTATCTATCTTGGACCCTTCTCTAGATAGTCCTTCATCCTGAACAGTGTTTGCTTCTTTCTTGTTAGCTCGTGCATCCTCTTGTCGCAAGAACCTTTCTGCACCATGGTAAAAATCCCCAAGATCCATTGGTGGATCACGTGCCAGTGAATCCTTGAATTATGTGTTGTTAGCAATTCCAGATATTTCCGCCATCAAAACCATAGATGCTGATGTGGAATTGGATTGTGTTGGAAAACTCCTCAGGACTCTCTGGCCCTTTGTTTTAGTGTCCCATCATCACATTTTTGGGTCTCAAGATGTGAATCTTGAATTGTCTCATGAATCTATCTACTAATTCTCCCCAAGTTCTAATTGATCCATTTTCAAGCTACTTGAACCAAAGCGCAGCCAAATCAGTCAAATATAGTGGGAAACACCTTGCATGACTTCTTTCGATGCTCCCAGAACCTCCATATTTCGAATATACCTCATTATATGTATAGCTGGGTTAAGCTTTCTATCATATACATAGTGTTCTTAGTTTGAATTCTGGTGGATCCTTGCATTCCTGATGTTCGAAGTGAACAGACTCTAACTGATATCTTCCAAGCTCCTATTGAGCATTCTGCCTCTCATTATCTGTTATATCATCTCAACCATACTTTCATTTTTGTCTACGGGTAATCTCCTATTGTCATTTGCAAATTGCCGCCCGAGTCCACGAGGGAATTCTAAAACATACTCCTCATGACGCATATCCGTAGTCCGATCAGTAGCAAACTGTGCAGCACCGTTTGTCACCCCACCTGGGATCGATCCAGCATGACCCCGAGGGCATGCCCCTAAGTCCAGATCGATCAACATCGATCGGTACCGATCGTATGGGTCGGTCGGGGACTGCCCTCGGCTGTACTACTCATCCTGCTATCTATTAGCTTCGTTTCCTCGGTCCTGATTCTGGTTTTCCTCAGCTCCTGCTACTCTAACTCTGGGATTCATATTTTCAGCAACTTGAGCTACTTCAGTCCCTTATTTTTACACTCCAGCTTGTCCAATCTATCAAAGTAGATTCTGCATCAGCTCCTCCTGTCTCTATAGCATCCTTTCCTGCATAGCATCCATCATCGTTTCCATCTCGTCTCTGGTAATGAAGACTGAGGTTCGATTAGCTCCTAAGGAAGCCTTCTGAGTCCCTTCATGATGGCTCATGTTTGCTATCTTTCTCCTTGTTGATGGTTTCACCATTGCTCTAATTCCAATTTCTCTAGTTGATTCTAAATATGAACTCCAAATCCGCGCGGTTAATTTTCTCAGTGAAAGCACCAAAATGTTTATGCCAAAAATGGAAACAACCACCCTGTTATAAGTGAAAGCAACAATATCCAATATTTAGATCCAAATAGAGAAGTATAGATTTACTGATCATAAAATAGATTGCAGAAAAGTAAATGAACACGCAAATTTTATAGTGGTTTGGTAAATTCCGACCTATGTTCACTTCAATAATCTTTTATTATACTGTAAGATTACAAGTACAGTTGTTTTTGCCTTAGAAAATTAATGGAGGAAGAGATAAAAAGTGATAAAGGATAGCCAAAAGAAGATCCAATTGGAAGAAGAAGAAGATCCCTTGTAATGAGCTAATTCCGTTGTATTTATAAATGAAGATGTGCATGGATCGGATTGAAATTTCGTCAGAAGAACCTCCAGAGCCGTACGATCCGATCCACCAATTTTCAGATCACACCATTGGAATGATCGGTGCCAATCATTCATCTTAGCTCCAATGGAGGTGCAATCGTTTTATGGGTCCTCCATGACGGTAGCTACTTGCTTTCCAAAATTCCGTGCAATTCCGACTTACCATTTGTGAGATATCGCATTTGCCGTGGACTTGAGTTGAAAATTGAAAACATGGAAGATCATTCCATATTTTCTCCTTTTGGGGTGCGATCGTTCTGATGGGTTCATCATGATGTTAGCTACCTACTCTTCAAATTTCATGTTATTCCGACTTATTGTTTGTGAGAAATCGCATTTTCCATGGAGTCGAGTTGAAAAATAGAAATATGAAAGATCATTCCATATTTTCTACTTTTGGAGTGCAATCATTATGGTAGGTCCAACATGATGTTAGGTACTTGCTCTTCAAATTTTGTGTCATTCTGACTTACCGTTTGTGAGATATCGTATTTTCCGTGGAGTTGGGATCATTTTGGCTAAAATGATACGATCATTCAATAATGATGTAGGCCGATCATTCAAATTTCTCCGAATGACGTGTGATCGATATGATAGGTTCTTTACATAATAGTTTACTAAACTATTCCCAAAGTTTCGTCTCATGCCGACTTTGAGTTTGAGAGATATTGATCGATCGTCATTGATTTGAATTGTTTTACGGATCGATCCATATGGATCATGACCGATCGATCCAACTTCATCGTAGGGCCCAACGATCGATGATGTGGGTACCTCATGATGTAATGTAGTTGTACTTCAAATTTCATGTCGATTGCCTTCGTAGATTATGAATTATAGATCGATCATCGTTGAAAATCGTCAAAATGATGCCAAAAACCGACTTCAAGGTTGACCCGAAGTGAGACCCGAAGTAATCATCTTTTTAACTCAAAGCAAGTGCTGAAAATTCTGACCCAGGGTTAGACTTGGATAAAGTACAAAATTTTCTCCAAGCTGTGAATAAAATAGAGGTTTCGCTTGAATAAAATAAAGTAACTCTTAATTTTCTTTTGAAAAAAAGGTTACTTTCTTTAAATGATGTTGAATCATAAGGGTTGAACCGAATAAAAATCTACGCTCAACCCATACAAAATATGAGTTGCATACTTAAATTGATGTCCAATCCGAATTAGGTTTAGGTTGGGAAGGATGGGGTTTGTATGGATTGCATGGGATTGGTGAATTGAATAAGATTTAATATGGATTGATTGTGAGAAATGAAAATCTCATAACCTAGCTTAGTCAACAAAAGTCGTAAATGCTATCACAACTGGTTTATTTTGATGGTTATTGAAAATCGTACCAAAATATTGCAAGAAATTTTGTTTTATTTTAGTTATTTCCACCGAAATGCCCTACAATAATGATACAGTATAAACATGGTATTTTCAGAAAGTAATAAAAACAGAAAAAAAAATTAAATACATTCTAATTTGTGTGGGAAAAAGTTTTCAAATAATAATCAATTGTTCTTGAATGCCAAAGATTCTTCATAGACTTCAACATTGTATATGCTTCATAGCGGACAGAAAAATGAACAAGTAACTTGAGTGCAGAGGCAGTTATGATGCAGTGGTTGCTCTCATTGCAATGGCGAACTCAGGTAGTCGACTTGTGAGGACCAATGGTCAAAGGAACAGTTACATATGATACAGTATATCTCTAAAGGATGAATTATATTTCAGCTTCTAACCGAAAGTGATGATTCCAAAAAGGAAAGACGGTTCTTTGTTAGCTTCAATTTCTCTTCTGCTTCGGTTGCCTTTTCTCTAACTCCACAAACCACGGCTTCAGGTGCCTTCCGTACAAACTGCAGCATAATTGATAACGGTGCAATCAGTACTTGCTAAAATCAATGATCAAGAAATAACCGATCCCAATATCGTCGTCAACAACAACAACAACAACAAAAAGGCCTTTTAAAATTCACTTCCAAATTAACCTGTCCTCTTTTAGTTTGAGTTAAAACGTGAAAAGGAAAATTCAAGAATTTATACGCTGGGAGAATTGAGACGAGCAACGAGAGCATCATATTCTGTTTGCATTTTAGCAATTCTCTTTGAAAGACGCTGAATTTCTGCAGATACATCTACTAGGTCAGAAAGAGGAAGATAAGCTTCCAAACCTTCACCAGCTACAAGATGGACTGATTGCTTTGCATTATCTGTGCGATCAAAAGGCAAATGTTCAACATGCAAGCGCCAAGTAATGAGAGGATGAACTTTGTAGATTATGAGAAATACCTGGAGGAGTCTCTGTGAAATGAACATTTTGTAGATCTAATCTTGATAAAAGAGCTAGCACTTGCTTTTCGCCCTATAATGAATAATAACAGAAAATTATCACTTACTTGTGTATGGTTAAATCCCCATGATATTTGAAATTGGGGAGTTCCTGTCATAAATGCTAGCAAAATGACATGCACTACGTGTGTATTTGCTAAAGGGATACTTTCACTTGACAATTTTCTATTAATTAAAAGTATATATTAATTGTATTTAGCAGATTAATCGTTAAAAAAATTGATTTGCTCCTACTGCTATGAAATTAGATATTTTAAATCCTACAGGTACTGCATTCTTCTTCTTCTTCTTCTTCTTCTTTTTCAAACAGATTACCAGTAAGTGTTTCTTTTTCTATAGAAATGATAATGTGATCCAATGATACCATTACTTAGTTACAAAAGTTGAAAAAACATTTTCTTCCTTTTCTAATGAGCCAATTAAAATTTTGTCATATTGTACTGCATCCATTCAGCCAACCTAATCTAATCATTCACCACCCATAGATTTCAAAAAAATGTTAGAAGGAATTTCCAAAATGATGATGTTTTGGCAATATTAAATCCTACATGACACTCATACGCTTTCATTTCAACATCCACATCAACATAATGTATCACATGGGGAAATTCGCAAATTTTGTGATTTTAAAGATGGTAGAAGCTTTGCTAAACATTTGGTATCCAGAGACCTAACAGAATATAATCAGAATCAGTCCAAGGAGAGCACAGATTACATGAATCAGTATTTTGTTCCCACAACAATAACAGTTATAACTTGTCACTTCTATAGTCACATTAAAATAGCAAGATTTCAATAAAAATGGCTGTAATGTTTTCAAGAAAGGCTTACAGATATGTAGTCAAGAACATCTGTGCTAGCAACTATAGATGCAGATATTCGTTTTGCCGGCTCGACAGAGTACTCAGCTCGTGCATTGCGAATAGCCCTAGTCTGTTAAAAATTGTATGTGAAATACACAACCCCATATTAAAGGATATGCAGTGATTCATAATACCAATATGTGGAATTTCTTTTGAAAAATTAAGTGCGAGAAATATACCAAAGATTGCAGATTTTCAAATCTTTTAATTGACTTCTCATCCCTTGGGAGTTTAGTTCGAGGCCATTGAGATACTATTAATGCTTGCTCACGGTTTGGCAATGCCTACAAAGGAATTATATGTTTGTAATGTAAATAAATAAATAAAAAGCAAAACTGATGTAGATATCATTATGGCTAATCTATCTTTAAATGTGGGTAACGATGACTAACAGTCCAAATCAGCTGAACATTAGAAAAAAAGTAACAAAAAATGAAAATTGAAAGGAAAAAAAAATGGTTGCTGTGCATATTGCATTCTATTCAGACTATAATAGAAACTAATGATAAAGATATTGTTTTAACCACCAATATTACAATATTGCTCAGCAATCCAAAAACTAACAGCGGCTAGAAATGGTAAAAAAATATAACAAAAACTAACAGCGGTTAGAAATGGTAAAAAAATATAACAAAAACCAACAGCACATGTATTAATTGAACTTGGATCTGTCCTCAGTACTTTATAGTTTGAGTTTTCAATTCAACTGGGTCATCATTACGTGACTGAGGCTAACCTAACATCACAGGAAAAAAATGCCACATGTTCTCTGTACAAGTTGATATCAACTACAATCCATATTAAGAAACTGATCGGTTCTGGAATTTATTAGATCAAATTTGGGAAATTACTACAAGTTCATGGTTATTGTCAAAAAAAAATGTGAAATGATTCATACCCACAAACAATATTTACATATTACTCGACTCAACCACTTTGTCACAATGGGACAAACCAAGACGTGTTTTATTTCCCAAAACACTTAATTTTAACAACCCAAAGGTGTTACGTCGTGTGGGCTACGTAAGGTCAGTTATTTTCACAATGTGATACTCATGGACATGCAATTCATGTATTTTTTTGCTTTACGTGATCTTTTTTTCTTTGTCCTACTTTACTCAGTGTACAATTTTTGTGCACCATCAAAGAAAGGTATTCTTCTCCGGATGTTATATGATATATGTTGCACTCTTTTTCCTTTGTTGAGTTCCCCATAAAGGGATCCTTGCTAGGTTTTAATGAGACAGCAGCTTTTGTGATTCAGTTCTATTTTTTTAAGCCAATCTCTAATGTACCATATTCCAACTCTAAAGGACTTCATAAATTACATCTTCAAACCGGATCCCTTATAATTTAAAACTATGAAGCGAGTCCTTAAATTTTCTTTTCTCGTATCTTTACTCCTCACTTCCAACTTATTCTTAAGCAATCTATTCGCTATTCAATCCATGTGCATTTAATTCATTTGATTAATCCATTCAATGTTACTCTATTCGTACTCAAACGATTAGTTCTTAAAACTTGATTAACCAAACAATAAACTTGGACTGGAGAAGATGTTTGATTAGATTGTTGTCTTTGAATGGATTGTTGTTTTCGAGGATTTGAGAAGATAAATGAGTTGTCATCTTAAAGAATTTGAGAAGATGCTTAAGTCAAAAATGTAAGGACGTAGATAATATAAGTAAACTGATTGATGATAAACATGAGATGCATATAGTTAAATAACAAAGGTACTTTATGTTTTTTACTTAAAATATGCTTGTTATAAATATTTATGTTGACCTGTAGTTAATTTTGTGCTTGAATAATCAATAAATTTAACGCAATTGTCAGTTGCACTGTATATAGTGCAAGACATCAAAGCCTACATTATCCACAACGTAAATTGTTTGAAAATTTTCAATTTATTCACTTTTGCTTAATTTTCTTGCATTATATAGTCAGAATGATGTGCTATATGCATAAAGTACATGATTAAATATTTAGAGTCATCTCTTTTTATGCATATTTGGCGCCTTTAATTGAGGCTTAAATTGTTTAAAATGCAAGCCACCAAAAAATTTCAGATTTATTTATTAAGTGACATGACGTGTGTAGAAGAGTGACATAAACTATTAGATGTCCAGACTTCAAATTCATATCTATACGTGTGGTTTTTGTAGCAATTTTTGTGCCTTGCATTGTTTACAATGCAAACCACATGAAGATTTTGAATTTTATTGAAATGTCTTTAATTATATTATAAAAGTAACATGTTATACACAAGTTAATGATATAAACTATGCTATGTTATAAATAACGTATATTCATGCAACTTTGGTGACTTCATTGTGCCTTGCATTTCCTGTGACGTAAACCATCAGAAATGTTTTGATTTTCATTGTTGCTCTTGTAACGACCCGTAATTTTCGACAATTAAAAATATTAAATTAATTAAGATTTTGCAATTTAATATTGTGAGAAATTAAAATTTTATGATTTATTAATGAGAAAATAACTAGAATATGATTTAATAATGTTGTTTGAATGTTATTGACAATTACTTTAATGTAATTTCAATCAACTGACATTTTTGTAAAGTTAATTTGGCTAAAATTGTAAATTAAATTGGTATTTAATGGAATTGATGAAATTGAAATATTTTAATTAATATAGTAAAAGTTGATAACTGTAAAATGATTAATGTAATAAAATGTAAACTTATGTAATAAAATTCACAGGGTAATAGATGATTGTATAATAAGAGTGGAAATCAAATAAAAGAATTTATTTGAAATTAAAATATAATTAGCTAGGATTTTATTACTGTGTAATTGAACGTTGAATTTAATGAAATATTTTAATAGTGAATTTAACATGAAAAAATTTATTTTAAAAGATTATAAATTTCAAGGTAATCAAAAATGATGAAATTTGTTAACTATTTTAACTTGAATTTGAAAGGTGATTTAATTAATTTAATAATAATTTATTTAATTAACTGAAAATAGCCATTTTAGCCACTGCCTCGGATTTCGACAAAACCAGTTTCATCGGATCCGTAACAGTGAATTATTGTAGGATTTCAAGTTTCGTAGCAATTGGATTTATTGTATGATCGTGTAGGCTCAAAACGCGTAGAAATCGATTAAAAGAATTTAAATGAATATAATCTGATTTTAAAAACTAACTTCTGCATTCAATGAAATTTGGGGCTGAAACCAGTTTCATTGAGTTTGAAATTATTGAAAACTTATATTTCGATATATTGGGTGACCCACTTTAGTTTCGGAAATGAAAAGGGCTTTTTGGGTCGTCGTTATCGTTTCGACCCAATTAGATATGTTCATTCGTTTTTATCTACCTTTGCATGTATATAGGCTGCTATAACCCTAACTATTTCTCATTTCATTATTTTTGTACGTACAACTACTTCCTCCTTCTCAAACGACAGAACATCAAACCTAATTCCCAAATTGCAAACCCTAATTTCAAATCAAAATTCAATTTCAAAATTCAAACTCTCCAAACCCTAACAAATTATATATCGTTGGAAATCTCTCGACGAGCGTAATCTACTGCAGCAACTCGTTTTTCAATTTGATGCATCGTTTGATCAGAAATCAATGAAGAACCTCGGTCGTCCATTTCTAGGGTTTTCGATCCAACGGTGGATCTTCGTTGATGAGTCGATCAGATGGCATGGGCTGGTAGAGGAAGTTGAGCAGGCCCTAAGGGTGTCTTCGCTTGTCATAATATGGCCAGAAATCATCACGTCGTGGCTGGAATACTGTGGCGGCGGCGGCGAGATTCAGGTGACCGGAGGTGGTCGTTTTCGGCCTGGAGGCGCGGCTTGTCGTGGGGTAGCTGGGATGATGTTAGATCGAGGTGGTAGGGGTCATAGGCGGCGCGACAGCAGCTTGAACGTGGCGGCCAGAGACGTTGAGATGGGTTCGAACGTCGGGTATGGTTTCAGGTGATGATGGAATTACGTTTTTATCCTTGAATTGTTTATTTTAATTTAAATTGAATTTCAACGTTCTAACTTCAATAACTTGTGCATATGAGCTTGGATTCACGCGCGGTTTTCT
This sequence comes from Allium cepa, assembly GCA_030765085.1. Classification (NCBI taxonomy): domain Eukaryota; kingdom Viridiplantae; phylum Streptophyta; class Magnoliopsida; order Asparagales; family Amaryllidaceae; genus Allium; species Allium cepa. The sequence continues at coordinate 342,369,180 of CM060941.1, read as the reverse complement.
CCGTTGCGATCGTATCGAAATTTCGAACATTTTAAATCTATTTGAAACAATTAAAACTATTTTAAAACCATTTTTAACTATTAAAACTATTTTAAACTATATTAAATCTATTTTAAACTATTAAAAACCATTTTTAAACTATATTAAATCTATTTTAAATCAATTTTGAACTATTTTAAGCTATTTTAAACTATTTTAAGCTATTTTAACTATTAAACTATTTTAGCTATCCAAAGTATTTTCAAATTGTGCAAGGTTGAATTGTTTACATTTAAATCCTTGATTTAGAGACGAATATGATTAAATGATGTTATAACCTACGTTGAAATTTAAAATGATATTTTCTGGTGAAATAGCACATTTTGAGTAAATATGATGGTTTTAAAATGAGTAATATTTTGAATTGAATATATATATATATCTATTTGTGTTTATGATTTAAAAGTGAATATGATTTCGAAAGTGATATGATTTTGAAATGAATATGATATTTTGATATCAATTATGAATCGGTTTTAAAAATGTAAAAAAACTATCCGGTGTAAAATAAGCGTTTGGTTGTTAAAGAGACCGAGATCGAATATTGTCATACTCTCTGCCAATACCGAAAACCACTTTAACAACTGTGCACGTGGTGGAGAATCCAGAACAAGTAGGATGGTTTAACTAACGATTCTATATGAGATATGAACGCAGCCCTGATCCCCTCGGGTCAGCTTGATGTTACTAAAAACAGAAGTCATGCCGGGCCAAGTGGGGTCGCACCCCCGATAGGGCATATTTTTTTGATATCGTATTTATTACTTTATGGTTAATTTGGTGGTCACCCCTCGATTTTGATTATGCGAGTGTGTCTCCAGGTGAGCGGTAGCAGTTGCTATGCGTTACCACCAGTCCGAATCCGCAAAACGACAGTAACCTGCTATGGGCATTGTCTCGCGTGCCTTATCATATATCTTATCGTGCCCACTACGAGTTTGGTTTGTATCGTACCTATGTAGTGCTCACTGAGTAAACCACTAGTTTGGTGGAGCTTACGGTATCTGTATAGACTACGGGAATATATAAAAATGTGTTAAGGGGGATATGGGTAACACTTTAACGCTATTTTAATACTTTACTTTACTTTAGACATATTATAATAGCGTATTGTACTATGTATGTAGATAGTTTAACGGATCTTTAGGAGATGATAATCCCGAACATCTCTTAAGTTATTGCACGTACATTAGACACTAGATAGGAGATATAAAATCTCGTAAACACCTTTGAAGTTGTTACACTCATATTTATTTACTGTTGATTTAACTTACATAAGAGTTTTTAGTTCTCAGTCGAGTGTTTTGTCTTTTCATTACGCTCGGGTCAGTCTGAGCCTTTCAGTGTATTGAAGACCATTTTATCTTTGAAGGACGAAGACGGAGATTTGTATGTTGTTTATTATATTTTACTACTGCATCATGTTGTTCTGCTGCATTATTTATTCTGATGTATGTGTAACTCTGATATGTATTGTAAAAGTGTAATCAAAATATCAAATGTTATTTATAAAACAGCTTCATGAACAGTTTATTTGATTATTATATTTTGTCATTCGTTGTGAGATTCTGTGTTTTGTTTTTCATTCTCTCTCCTTTTCTTATTTACCCTATAACAATCCTCTCATTTGAATGATTTGAGTATGACATGTGTGGTTTATTGTCAATTTAAATCTTCCAAAAAAGCAGGTCGTTAGAGTTGATGTCAAAGCTTTGATTTAGCGATAACCTTAGTTTTGTGGGGTCTGACTCATTAGAGATAGGGTGGTAATACCGTAGAATGAGTCCGTCTCAGTTTATATATGAGAGAGAGCGTATTTGTTAGTGTTATAAAATATTTTTATATTATGTTATTTGTTCCGTTTAGTATTTATAAATTCTGGTCGGAACATGGAACGTCATGGCATCGATAGGGATTTCTAAACATTTAATAGGGCAGACTGACACAATATTGTTTTTAAATTATAGGTAAATGAAATAATTTTACCTAGTATTATATTGTGTATATAAAAGGATAAATTTTATAAATGGATATAGTTGTATTCGATATGTCTATTTGTTAGGAAGTGAAAGTTTATAAATATTGGATGCAAAACAGGATTTACAAATGAAATAAATAAGAAGTGGAAATTTGAAAACTAAGCTCCGAGATTTTGAAATTTGTTTTCAAAAGATTTTGAAATATAATATTAGTATTATTTGGAAGTATTTTCAGATATAGATATTTTTAATGCAATTTGAAAAAAATATTTTAAAAGAATTTTAAAAGAAAATAAGTTTTGTACTCTCCTCTTCTGTCATTGGAAAATAATTTCAATGATGAATGCACGCATCGTCGACTTTCATTTTCGAGTTTCAAAGTGGAAAGACCACTGTAGTAGCTTTACTACACATTTATTTTGATAAACAAATCTTAATCTTTAAATTCTAAATATGATTGGATATATAAAAGCTATGAGTGTGTGTGTTATTTTAAAATGATTTGAAAGAAACTCGGCATTTAGTTCTTAAGTTTCTATAAATTAGGGATTTCAATTATTGTAATAGAATGAAATCTTAACTATTTTAATAATTGAAAACTTCTAAAATGAAAAAAAAAAAGAATTTAGATGCTAAGTGATTAATGAAATATATAAGAAATCGGAAATTTATAACTTGTAAATCAAAAGATATGAAAATTTAATGTAACGACCCAGAATTTTATTAAATTAAAATTTGAATATTTAATTAATTTTAAATATTTATAAGTGAATTTATAAGTCAAATAAATTTTATTTTGAATTATTGGATTTAATTGGATTATTAAATCGATAATTTAATATGTTAAATTATGGAAATAATTGAAAATTGAGTTAAATATGATTGAAAATAATTTGTAAAATTTTATTTTATCATATTGGAGTTATAGAAATATTTTAGAACTTTTAAAATCGAATTAAAAGTTAATTTGTGAAAATTGAATATTTTAACATTTAATTATCGACTGTAAAATAGCCAATTTTTGAACAATCTCAGAATTGAACGAAACCAGTTCCATTGGATCCGTAATAGTTAGTTATTACCGGATTTCAAATTTCGTGTCAATCGGAGTTATCGTTTGATCGTGGCAGCTCGAAACGCATCGATTTATTTTTAATTTAAATTTGGCGAGTCAAAATAGCCATTTTTCAAAAAGTCTCGGATTTCGACGAAACCAGTTTCATCGGATCCGTAATGTGATATTATTGTAAGGTTTCAAATTTCGTGTCAATTGGATTTACCGTTTGTCCTGTACAAATTAAAACGCCTAGAAATCGATTTAAATCGGTTTAATTTAAATTGAACGTTTTCAGCCATAACTCGCACATACTTCCGAATTAGCTTCCGAAACCTGTTCCATTGTGTCCGGAACGCGGGATAAACCCTAGGTACGCTGGTTACGGCGTCTAAATCGGAGTTCGGAATTTCCGGGATGAATAGTGTCGCTCGTTCCTTATAAATAGCCCCTACTCTTCATAATTTGATAAAAATTTAAACTAAACCCTAATTTTATAACCTAGCCGCCACCTAGGTATGAACGGCCAGCAGTTCATCTTCTTCCTCCCTCCAAATCTTCTAATCTACTCATCGATTCAAGAAAGTTTCAACTAGAAACTCGTAGAGGGTGGTGAGATCTTGGATTTCAACGGCTATGATCGCGAATGGCTTCACGGATTGGCGGCAAATTGGGTTCAAAGGGCTGGAGTTTATTCTCGAACTACGTGCTACAGGGATGGCCGAGCTTCCCTAGCTTGAGGCCGAGTATAGCTTGTGTTGTGTGCTTCAGGATGGCGGAGGTGCGTTGGATCTGCTATGCACGGCTAGGATTAGATTGGTATAAAAAAAAATTAGTAAAGTTAATGTTAAATTGTTTATATAAAATCGTGTACAAACTTGTAAAATCAATATCTTTTTCATACGAGGTCGAAAAAATGCAAACTCAGTTGCGTTGGAATCGTATGGACGAGCACTACGCGATGGAGTTGGTTTGGAGTCGTTTGGAGTTAGTGAGAATTTCGGGTAAAATTAAACGCGCGTTTAATTTTATTCGAAATAAAAGCTAAAACGGAAATTAAAACCAAGGTGAGAACTTCTCACTCAATCGAATAGATTTCGATTTTATTTTAAATAGTTAGATTTAAAATATTTGAATGCATGTTTGAATGATGACTGTAAATTATTGATTGTTAAAATAGACATTATGCGCCGTTAGTAAGCGGATGTTATTTATTAAAAACATATACCGCGAATATTTCATAAACAGTGAAATTGGTATTATATATAATATCAATATATATATATATATTGGCATATGTATATATTGGAGTTATTGATTTCCTGCATTTTTTGTTTAGCGGATGAGACCCTATTGCGCCGTTATTAAGCGGATAATATTTAATAAGAACATATACCGCGATAATTTCGTACTGGAGCGAAATTGGTATTGTGCTAATGTTTTTGGATGCAGGAAAATAGGTTGGAGGGATCCAACTGGATTCCTCAACAGTTTTTATTTGATTTCAGATATTTTGATATTTGATGGATTTTCATATTGATATATGATATCGTTGTAGTCGTGATTGACTATTTGGTGTGTAGCATCATTGGACCCAGATTTGGGATTTTGAAATGTTTTTAAAGTGATTTTTGAAAATATACTTTATTTTTGGAATTGATCCATATTAAATAAATAAACGTTATAATTTTAGAAGTTATAAAATTATAATTTTTGAGTAATATTGTTAGAAAAACTGATTTTTGAGAAATATGAACCAATGATCTTATAAAATAGTTTAAATTGGGAAATTTGAATTTATTGTGAAAAGTTTAAATATAGGATTTATAAAATTTAATTATTTTATAAATCAAGAGAATGGTGAAATTATAAAGGAATTTAAAGACGTTTTAAAATATTAGTATAAACTGATTTATATTAAGAGATTTATAAATGGATATTTATAAATTGAAAAATTGACATTATAAAACAAGTTTTTATAAGTGTTTGAATGTAGTGAAAATGAATTTCCTAAATGAATGAAATTTATGAAATTATAAACTGTGAAGTTATAAATGAAATTTTATAAGCAATAGGTTTATAAAATTTATAAAGTTATCGAAAGAATGAATTTTGGATAAATAAACAATCTTATAAGTTAAGATTAGTAAATTGGGAAGTTAAATGAACGATTTTGTAAAATAATCGTTTTATAAGTAGTTAACTTATAATATGAACTTTTAGTCTATAATTGAATTATAAACTGAATAGGTAAATAAAAGGATTTATAAAAAAGGAAGTTTTTATAAATAAATAGAAATGGAATTTATAAACGTTGTTTTATAAATTCGCAAATGACTTATTTTGACAAGTTAATTGTTATAACTTAGAAATGGAGTTATATTCACATTTTTTTAATAGTGAATAATCCTTTGAATTAAAATGAATAAAAGAATTAAATTGGTTAACGTAGTTTATTCACGTTTTTGAATAGCGAATAACACGTTAAAGAAATTGTTTAGAATGTGAATGTTTTAAATAGAATTAAAACGATCCAACGATGTTTTAAAAGGTATTGAGATTCGAAACCATAGATTTCAACATTTATTGTTGAAATAGATGTTTCGAGAAATAAAAGGAAATAGTGGACTATAACACTGTTGTTATAGTAAATGATTTCCGAATGGAAATGTTTTGGTTTAGTATTGGGATTTATATATCTATTTTAATTTCGAATCCCTATACTAGTGATTTTGGGTTGTCGTAACGATGTTTTACGCAACATTCGTTTTGGCCCAAATAAATATGTTAAGTGAATGATTTCCTTAAAGAAAGAAATATATACTTAATTCGGTTTAAGTATATTGAATATTTTCTAAGTGTTGAAAATAAAAGATTGTGAATTACTTATTTAATAAGTATGGAATTGTTTTCCAGTATAAAGTGAATAATTAGAATTTATCTTTTTGAAGATAAATTGAAATGGATAGTTGAAATTGTATATGCATGGATATTTTGAAATATAAATTCATTATGGAATTTATATGTGAAAGGGAATTTGTTTGAAAATAAATGTTGATTTATTTTTGAAGTGTTGAAATTATATATCTTGTAAAGATATTTTGGAAAAATAAATAATTTGGAAAATTATTTGGAATCTGGTGATGTGTGCATATCCAGTGATAGTTCAATAACCGACTATCAATATTTCCCTTTGAATGGGTAATTGATGTGATTTGTTTGAATGTGAATGCTACACTTATTTTTGAATAAGCGCTCACTATTCGGGTTAACCGGGAAAGGACCATGGGGTCGTATAACCCATTCCGAATATGTGATACGTCGTTGTGAATTGCATTTGAAGATCGGTGTTGAAGACCGGTATTTGCGAGAGCGATAGGATGACCTGTCGATTGTTTCTGCACCGAGTCGCGCCGGTATAGAAACTCCATATGTGATGGTGAATCCGATCAGGATTGTGAATATCCGGATTGCAAGGACTTCTTTGTAAGTGCCTTCGGTTCTGTTCGATCCCGGAACAGACTTGTATGGATTGTATGCCTGACATTACAAGTTGAGATATAAAGCCGATTTCTTTCAAATATATTTCTGTTGGTGGCGGAGAATTTATTCTTTGCTTAACACCCTTCTTTGAGACGTATGTGCTCAAAGGTTATATAGTTGAAGTTATCAGCGATATATTCCCAATTTGGTAATGTGACATGCTGAGTGATGCTGAAATGATCATTGTGTTGATTATTTGTGATAGGATCATTTATTTGATCGTCTATCTTAGTGATCATTGTGTTGATCATTTGTTGACCCAAAGCATGGCTTTTGTATAAAGTATGTTTTTGTGGACGTGAATTCGTCGAGCCTCACATCCCGAAAATGGTCAAAACAGGAAAGATGCGGCAAGGTTATGAGGGGTAGCGCCCTTTAGGATATGTGCATTTCCTTCTGGAAAAGGGTGGTATCATGGCATGGAGCCCAGATACTTACTCATGTTGAAACACTTTGTTTTTATGATTGTGTGAATTGATTAGAGAGCGCTCTCGGATAAAGGTCCCAAAGGACCGGGGGATGGCATATTCGGTCAGTTGTTACTCAGTTAGGGGTAACCCGGCCTTGTGTTGGTAGAGATCCGGTTTGGTTCTCGGGGATGTCCATCCAGAGGCATTCTCATGTGGCAATGGGAAGTTCCTTGGCCTGACCATTTGTTGGAAATCCAATTCCCAATACGAAACTTGTACGGTATTAGTTGTAGAACCTGCTATTCACTTATGGTGGTCACCACTGTTTGGATAGTAGCTATAGTAGGCATACGATAATGGTCGTATGTTGGCTAAGATTTATATCTTTATTTTCGAAATGATTTTCCTCTACACTATGCACTAATAATAATATCAAATATTATTTTAAATGCGTATCAAGCATCTTTGACTATCATAAGGAGAAATCTCCTCCGATTCTGCGTTTGCATGTGTGTGTGTGCGGGAGGCCTTATGGTAGTCTCATTTTTAAAAGCATTGCGAATTGATTTAAAATATTCCTCTATTTTGATTTTAAAGTAAATAAACTGTTTTGAGTTCTCACACCAGTCACATGACTGACTCGGAGTTTATTGTTTTCCTTCCTAAACTCTGGGTGCCCACCAATTTCCACACGGGCAGTTAAGAGTTAGGTTTATCAGGATATTCTGGATATTCTGGAGTTGCTGGAGGCAAGCTGGATGGCATGGCGTATTACTAGTTTATATAGTATTTCTTTTCCCGCTGTATTGTTTGTTGTTGTATGTTGTTGTACACTCTGATGTGATGATATGATGTAATAAAATGTGATGTAATGTAATAACTGATATAGTTCTTTGTTTAAAGATTATTCATTTATTATTATATGTTGTTCCGCTGCGAATTGTGAGATTCTGTTGTTGTTCCTTTCTGTCCCGTTCTATTAAAAAAAAAATTCTTCTATCTTCTATTATCAAATTTTCTATTTTTCTATCTTCCTCTCTCTCTATTTTCTGTTATCTTCTTCTACTTCTCTCTTTTTCTTTTCTTAAAATTTTTGTTAAAACCCATAACATTCCGTGTTTCCGGCCTTCGATTTCTCGGCAGTCGATAAAGTGAGTATCGATGTTGAATTTTCGAAAGTCGAAAATCCCTGTTTGTTACATTTGGTATCAGAGCTGATGGTTAAGCGAGAACCATGGTTCTGATGGGTATTACTCGTTAGAGATAGAGTCAGTAGTACTCTAGAATGAGTTTGAGTGTAATAATAGCTATGAGTGCGTATTTGTTAGTGAATATAAAATTGTTTTATATTGTGATGATTGGTTTATTGAGTGGTATATGAACTTTCGTCAGCACAGCCTCGAAACTTTGCCGAAGGGGTTTCTAAACACTTGAATAGAACAATTCGGCACAGTATTGTTTTAAATAGGGTAAATGAAATAATTTACCTTGATTATATTTTATATATAAAGGAATAATTTTTCCAAAATTATTAAATTGTATGTAAGTTGATTGTTAGGTTGTTTGAATAATCTAAATAAAGAATAATTGTATAAGTAAAAGAATTATAAGAATTGAATTATAATTAAAGTGAATTACAATTGTGAAATAAACTTATATATATATAAGAAGTAAAATTATATGAATATGAGTTGTAAATAAAGGTGAATTTCAAGTTAAATGGAATATAACTTAAGAGATATTGAATTAAGTTGATATTGGTATCGAAGTAAATAATCAAGTGGATTAAATGGATATGAACTTGAGTATATAAATAAAAATTCAACTTTAGAAATTGAATTAATGAAATTGAAAGCTATGAAATTGAATTCAAATTAGAAGTAAATAAGTTTGAATAGAATTGAATGTGAATTGGATTTAAATTAGTAAATGATAACTAATTGAATTGAGAATGAATGATTGACAAAAATCCAATGTTAATGAATCAAATGTGATTTAAAGTTGAAAACCCAAATTCATTGAATATGAATGAGAATATAAATGAATATTTATTGGTTATGGATGATAGTTGGTTGATGGTTGTATATATTGCTATTGAATGCATTGCTATGTTGACATATATAGTTATTATGTTACTATATGTTGTATATTGAGATTATTTGCATATGTGCATGTTCTCATGTTGTTTGTTGAGTTTAGTAGGTGCGGATCGCGTTTGCTTCGCATTTGGAGTTCGCTTTAGCGCTATATTAGCCGTATATGCTCGCTAATAAAATATAAGGTACATATCTCGGATTAAATATCGTACTTTTATACTTTTTTCCCTTCGGGATGCCTCATTACTTGATGAGATGTATATTTGTGATATATATACTGTCATTTTTTTTCGGATCGAGCCGCGCAAAGGAGACTATGGCGAATTTTTCCGGAAATTTAAGGCGTTAGAAAATTTTGAGAAAAATTGGGAAAATTTTGAAAACTTTAAACTTTGTTTTGAAGTTGAAAGTTAAACGATGTAGTTGTTTTTTGAAAATATAACTAAGTATGATTTGGAAAACTTAGTAAAGAATTGTAAGAAGTTTAATTATGAATTTTGGAAAGTTAATAGATTCTGTAACTTTTCTTACTTGTAATTTCGAGGACGAAATTCTTTTAAGGGGGAAAGATTGTAACGACCCAGAATTTTATTAAATTAAAATTTGAATATTTAATTAATTTTAAATATTTATAAGTGAATTTATAAGTCAAATAAATTTTATTTTGAATTATTGGATTTAATTGGATTATTAAATCGATAATTTAATATGTTAAATTATGGAAATAATTGAAAATTGAGTTAAATATGATTGAAAATAATTTGTAAAATTTTATTTTATCATATTGGAGTTATAGAAATATTTTAGAACTTTTAAAATCGAATTAAAAGTTAATTTGTGAAAATTGAATATTTTAACATTTAATTATCGACTGTAAAATAGCCAATTTTTGAACAATCTCAGAATTGAACGAAACCAGTTCCATTGGATCCGTAATAGTTAGTTATTACAGGATTTCAAATTTCGTGTCAATCGGAGTTATCGTTTGATCGTGGCATCTCGAAACGCATCGATTTATTTTTAATTTAAATTTGGCGAGTCAAAATAGCCATTTTTCAAAAAGTCTCGGATTTCGACGAAACCAGTTTCATCGGATCCGTAATGTGATATTATTGTAAGGTTTCAAATTTCGTGTCAATTGGATTTACCGTTTGTCCTGTACAAATTAAAACGCCTAGAAATCGATTTAAATCGGTTTAATTTAAATTGAACGTTTTCAGCCATAACTCGCACATACTTCCGAATTAGCTTCCGAAACCTGTTCCATTGTGTCCGGAACGCGGGATAAACCCTAGGTACGCTGGTTACGGCGTCTAAATCGGAGTTCGGAATTTCCGGGATGAATAGTGTCGCTCGTTCCTTATAAATAGCCCCTACTCTTCATAATTTGATAAAAATTTAAACTAAACCCTAATTTTATAACCTAGCCGCCACCTAGGTATGAACGGCCAGCAGTTCATCTTCTTCCTCCCTCCAAATCTTCTAATCTACTCATCGATTCAAGAAAGTTTCAACTAGAAACTCGTAGAGGGTGGTGAGATCTTGGATTTCAACGGCTATGATCGCGAATGGCTTCACGGATTGGCGGCAAATTGGGTTCAAAGGGCTGGAGTTTATTCTCGAACTACGTGCTACAGGGATGGCCGAGCTTCCCTAGCTTGAGGCCGAGTATAGCTTGTGTTGTGTGCTTCAGGATGGCGGAGGTGCGTTGGATCTGCTATGCACGGCTAGGATTAGATTGGTATAAAAAAAAAATTAGTAAAGTTAATGTTAAATTGTTTATATAAAATCGTGTACAAACTTGTAAAATCAATATCTTTTTCATACGAGGTCGAAAAAATGCAAACTCAGTTGCGTTGGAATCGTATGGACGAGCACTACGCGATGGAGTTGGTTTGGAGTCGTTTGGAGTTAGTGAGAATTTCGGGTAAAATTAAACGCGCGTTTAATTTTATTCGAAATAAAAGCTAAAACGGAAATTAAAACCAAGGTGAGAACTTCTCACTCAATCGAATAGATTTCGATTTTATTTTAAATAGTTAGATTTAAAATATTTGAATGCATGTTTGAATGATGACTGTAAATTATTGATTGTTAAAATAGACATTATGCGCCGTTAGTAAGCGGATGTTATTTATTAAAAACATATACCGCGAATATTTCATAAACAGTGAAATTGGTATTATATATAATATCAATATATATATATTGGCATATGTATATATTGGAGTTATTGATTTCCCGCATTTTTTGTTTAGCGGATGAGACCCTATTGCGCCGTTATTAAGCGGATAATATTTAATAAGAACATATACCGCGATAATTTCGTACTGGAGCGAAATTGGTATTGTGCTAATGTTTTTGGATGCAGGAAAATAGGTTGGAGGGATCCAACTGGATTCCTCAACAGTTTTTATTTGATTTCAGATATTTTGATATTTGATGGATTTTCATATTGATATATGATATCGTTGTAGTCGTGATTGACTATTTGGTGTGTAGCATCATTGGACCCAGATTTGGGATTTTGAAATGTTTTTAAAGTGATTTTTGAAAATATACTTTATTTTTGGAATTGATCCATATTAAATAAATAAACGTTATAATTTTAGAAGTTATAAAATTATAATTTTTGAGTAATATTGTTAGAAAAACTGATTTTTGAGAAATATGAACCAATGATCTTATAAAATAGTTTAAATTGGGAAATTTGAATTTATTGTGAAAAGTTTAAATATAGGATTTATAAAATTTAATTATTTTATAAATCAAGAGAATGGTGAAATTATAAAGGAATTTAAAGACGTTTTAAAATATTAGTATAAACTGATTTATATTAAGAGATTTATAAATGGATATTTATAAATTGAAAAATTGACATTATAAAACAAGTTTTTATAAGTGTTTGAATGTAGTGAAAATGAATTTCCTAAATGAATGAAATTTATGAAATTATAAACTGTGAAGTTATAAATGAAATTTTATAAGCAATGGGTTTATAAAATTTATAAAGTTATCGAAAGAATGAATTTTGGATAAATAAACAATCTTATAAGTTAAGATTAGTAAATTAGGAAGTTAAATGAACGATTTTGTAAAATAATCGTTTTATAAGTAGTTAACTTATAATATGAACTTTTAGTCTATAATTGAATTATAAACTGAATAGGTAAATAAAAGGATTTATAAAAAAGGAAGTTTTTATAAATAAATAGAAATGGAATTTATAAACGTTGTTTTATAAATTCGCAAATGACTTATTTTGACAAGTTAATTGTTATAACTTAGAAATGGAGTTATATTCACATTTTTTTAATAGTGAATAATCCTTTGAATTAAAATGAATAAAAGAATGAAATTGGTTAACGTAGTTTATTCACGTTTTTGAATAGCGAATAACACGTTAAAGAAATTGTTTAGAATGTGAATGTTTTAAATAGAATTAAAACGATCCAACGATGTTTTAAAAGGTATTGAGATTCGAAACCATAGATTTCAACATTTATTGTTGAAATAGATGTTTCGAGAAATAAAAGGAAATAGTGGACTATAACACTGTTGTTATAGTAAATGATTTCCGAATGGAAATGTTTTGGTTTAGTATTGGGATTTATATATCTATTTTAATTTCGAATCCCTATACTAGTGATTTTGGGTTGTCGTAACGATGTTTTACGCAACATTCGTTTTGGCCCAAATAAATATGTTAAGTGAATGATTTCCTTAAAGAAAGAAATATATACTTAATTCGGTTTAAGTATATTGAATATTTTCTAAATGTTGAAAATAAAAGATTGTGAATTACTTATTTAATAAGTATGGAATTGTTTTCCAGTATAAAGTGAATAATTAGAATTTATCTTTTTGAAGATAAATTGAAATGGATAGTTGAAATTGTATATGCATGGATATTTTGAAATATAAATTCATTATGGAATTTATATGTGAAAGGGAATTTGTTTGAAAATAAATGTTGATTTATTTTTGAAGTGTTGAAATTATATATCTTGTAAAGATATTTTGGAAAAATAAATAATTTGGAAAATTATTTGGAATCTGGTGATGTGTGCATATCCAGTGATAGTTCAATAACCGACTATCAATATTTCCCTTTGAATGGGTAATTGATGCGATTTGTTTGAATGTGAATGCTACACTTATTTTTGAATAAGCGCTCACTATTCGGGTTAACCGGGAAAGGACCATGGGGTCGTATAACCCATTCCGAATATGTGATACGTCGTTGTGAATTGCATTTGAAGATCGGTGTTGAAGACCGGTATTTGCGAGAGCGATAGGATGACCTGTCGATTGTTTCTGCACCGAGTCGCGCCGGTATAGAAACTCCATATGTGATGGTGAATCCGATCAGGATTGTGAATATCCGGATTGCAAGGACTTCTTTGTAAGTGCCTTCGGTTCTGTTCGATCCCGGAACAGACTTGTATGGATTGTATGCCTGACATTACAAGTTGAGATATAAAGCCGATTTCTTTCAAATATATTTCTGTTGGTGGCGGAGAATTTATTCTTTGCTTAACACCCTTCTTTGAGACGTATGTGCTCAAAGGTTATATAGTTGAAGTTATCAGCGATATATTCCCAATTTGGTAATGTGACATGCTGAGTGATGCTGAAATGATCATTGTGTTGATTATTTGTGATAGGATCATTTATTTGATCGTCTATCTTAGTGATCATTGTGTTGATCATTTGTTGACCCAAAGCATGGCTTTTGTATAAAGTATGTTTTTGTGGACGTGAATTCGTCGAGCCTCACATCCCGAAAATGGTCAAAACAGGAAAGATGCGGCAAGGTTATGAGGGGTAGCGCCCTTTAGGATATGTGCATTTCCTTCTGGAAAAGGGTGGTATCATGGCATGGAGCCCAGATACTTACTCATGTTGAAACACTTTGTTTTTAAGATTGTGTGAATTGATTAGAGAGCGCTCTCGGATAAAGGTCCCAAAGGACCGGGGATGGCATATTCGGTCAGTTGTTACTCAGTTAGGGGTAACCCGGCCTTGTGTTGGTAGAGATCCGGTTTGGTTCTCGGGGATGTCCATCCAGAGGCATTCTCATGTGGCAATGGGAAGTTCCTTGGCCTGACCATTTGTTGGAAATCCAATTCCCAATACGAAACTTGTACGGTATTAGTTGTAGAACCTGCTATTCACTTATGGTGGTCACCACTGTTTGGATAGTAGCTATAGTAGGCATACGATAATGGTCGTATGTTGGCTAAGATTTATATCTTTATTTTCGAAATGATTTTCCTCTACACTATGCACTAATAATAATATCAAATATTATTTTAAATGCGTATCAAGCATCTTTGACTATCATAAGGAGAAATCTCCTCCGATTCTGCGTTTGCATGTGTGTGTGTGCGGGAGGCCTTATGGTAGTCTCATTTTTAAAAGCATTGCGAATTGATTTAAAATATTCCTCTATTTTGATTTTAAAGTAAATAAACTGTTTTGAGTTCTCACACCAGTCACATGACTGACTCGGAGTTTATTGTTTTCCTTCCTAAACTCTGGGTGCCCACCAATTTCCACACGGGCAGTTAAGAGTTAGGTTTATCAGGATATTCTGGATATTCTGGAGTTGCTGGAGGCAAGCTGGATGGCATGGCGTATTACTAGTTTATATAGTATTTCTTTTCCCGCTGTATTGTTTGTTGTTGTATGTTGTTGTACACTCTGATGTGATGATATGATGTAATAAAATGTGATGTAATGTAATAACTGATATAGTTCTTTGTTTAAAGATTATTCATTTATTATTATATGTTGTTCCGCTGCGAATTGTGAGATTCTGTTGTTGTTCCTTTCTGTCCCGTTCTATTAAAAAAAAAATTCTTCTATCTTCTATTATCAAATTTTCTATTTTTCTATCTTCCTCTCTCTCTATTTTCTGTTATCTTCTTCTACTTCTCTCTTTTTCTTTTCTTAAAATTTTTGTTAAAACCCATAACATTCCGTGTTTCCGGCCTTCGATTTCTCGGCAGTCGATAAAGTGAGTATCGATGTTGAATTTTCGAAAGTCGAAAATCCCTGTTTGTTACATTTAAAAGATGTAATTATTGAATATTTTGTTAACTTGTAGGGTCGAAAATGAAACTCCATCTATATCCAATCCCAACAAGAATAGAAGCGAGTCGGTATACAAAGATTTAAGGTCGTTTCTTCAATTTGCTCTCCCCTTCTATGTTCATAGCTTTTGCTTAAATGAATAAGATAAACTTGTGTAACATTCAATTACATTCTTGAAAGTTAAAACATATATATAACTTACCAGAAATGTTTAAAATAGTTGTAATGTTAAATAGGAATATGTAATAGACTATTATACAAGTAAAACTTAAGTAATGAAAGTGTTCAAATGGAATTATTTCTATAAATAAGAATTTTGATGTACAATGAATTTATTAAACATGAGTTAATGCTTTCAAATGCTTAACAAATTAAAGTTGAGTAGATAAAAGTAAATACTATTTAAGCAAATGATTATAACTTAAGAAAAATGACTGAAATGGTTCATAAATAAATGTAATATTAAAAGATACTATATATGAGGGAGTAAGTGTGAATCAAAAAGTCAAGAAACATAAGTATGAATTGGTTCAATTGTGAATGATAATATTAAATGGAAATCAAGTTATATATATACATATTTAAACAATCAATGTGAATTAAACTGAAATGAAATGAATATAATACTTTAAGAAATTTATTCATTGATTATTCTAAATATTGAAGGGAAAATAATTTAAGTAAATGAATGTAAGTAAATAAAGGGTGATTCTGTGTGAATGAAGGGGAATTTAAAATAAATGAAAAGTGAATGATGTGAAAGAAACCAATCGAATAAACTTAAATAATATTTAAAATTCTGGATTATTTGGCTAATGGAAAGTTTAGGAGATGGTACTTCAAATTGTTTAAGGTTGTATGAATAATCTATTAAGTTACTATCTAAGGCTGCTCAGTGTATGATACACTTGATAGTTTATTTATCACCCTTGAACGATGAGAAGTTCTAAACCTGAATGTATGTTTATTCATATGTTGTTATCACACTGCAAGTTCCCTTGGTTTTAGTAAATTACTATGGGTTGAAATGACAAATACCCGAACGATCTTATAGAGTAAGGAAAAATCGTTATGGGTTGAAATGATAAACTCGAGCGATTTTATGGACTTCGATTTTAAATCGGGATTACGGGTTCAAATGATATATACCCGTAAATTTAAATTATTGCGGGTTGAAATGATATATATCTGTATCACTTGACCATAAAGTAGAAAATTATATACGGACACCGGATTGGTTAAATTAAATGATTTTAAATCCTTAATTTTTGAATCCAGTTAAATGATATTATGAAATAAATTTGATTTATATAAACTGAATTATTTACAAAATCCAAGCTTTAAAATGTTGAAACTGAAATTGGTTTAAATGAATTATTTAAAGAATTTAAATTGAAATTTTAAAGTTGAATTTTGAGATATAAATGAAATTTATCAAAATTGAGTTATTGAAACCATTTAAATATTTAAACTTAGAAATCTATTGAATTTAAAATGGTTCAAATTTGTAGTTCAAACATGCATTTGAAATCGATATAAATTGAAATGGTTTTTATGAGAATTTGAATTGAAAGATTAAAAAAAATGAGTTTTGTTGATTTGAAATCTGAATATGGTCTAGATTTGTTGAAATGAAAGGAACAATTGATTTGATACTATTTCATAATAAATTATTTAATATAAACCGTTTAAGAATCTATTATTTAAAATTCAGATTATTTAGAATTTCAAAACTATTTACTATATAAACCATTTCCAATAATTAAACCATTTTATATTAAACTATTTTAATTATTTTAAAATCCTTAAACTATTTAAACTAGTTTAACTATTAAAACTAATTTAACTATTAAAACTATTTTAAACAATTAAAACTATTTTTAACTATTAAAACTATTTAAACTATATTAAATCTATTTTAAACTATTAAAAACCATTTTTAAACTATATTAAATCTATTTTAAAGCTGTTTTAAACTATTTTAAGCTATTTTAAACTACTTTAAGCTATTTTAACTATTTTAAGCTATTTTAAACTATTTTAAGCTATTTTAAACTATTTTAAGCTATTTTAACTATCCAAACTATTTTCAAAATTTCAAACTGTGCAAGGTTGAATTGTTTATATTTAAATCCTTGATTTAGAGGCGAATATGATTAAATGATATAACCTACGTTGGAATTTAAAATGATATTTTCGGGTGAAATAGCATATTTTGAGTAAATATGATGGTTTTAAAATGAGGAATATTTTGAATTGAATATATATACATATTTTGTGGTTATGATTTAAAGTGAATATGATTTCGAAAGTGATATGATTTTGAAGTGAATATGATATTTTGATATCAATTATGAATCGGTTTTGAAAATGTAAAAGAACCATCCAGCGTGAAATAAGCGTTTGGTTGGTAAAGAGATCGGGATCGGATATTGTCATACTCCCTGCCAATACCGAAAACCACTTTAACAACTGTGCACGTGGTGTAGAATCCAGTACGAAGTAGGATAATTTCACAAACGATTCTGTATGAGGTATGAACGCAACCCTGACTCCCTCGGATCAGCTTGATGTGACTAAAACAGAAGCCATGTCGGGTCAAGTGGGGTCGCACCCCCGATCGGGAACATTTCTTCGATATCGTATTTATTACTTTGCGGTTGATTTGGTAGCCACCTCTCAATTTTGATTATGGAAGCGTGTCCCGAGGTGAGCGGTAGTATCTTCTATGCGTTACCACCAGTCCGGATCCGCAAAACGGTAGTATCTTATCCTGAGCATTGCCTCACATGCCTTGTCATATGTCTTATCGTGCTCACTACGAGTTTGGTTTGTACTATACCTATGGAGTGCTCATTGAGTAAACCACCAGTTTGGTGGAGCTTACAGTATCTGTATAGTAGACTACGGGAATATATAAAATTGTGTTAAGGGGGATATGGATAACACTTTAACGCTACTTTAATATTTTACTTTACTGTAGACATATTATAATAGTGTATTGTATTACATATGTAGATAGTTTAACGGATGCTTAAGATATGGTAATCCCGAACATCTCTTAAGTTATTACACGTTAGATACTGGATAGGAGATGTAAAATCCTGTAAACATCTCTGAAGCCGTTACACTCATATTTATTTACCGTTGATTTAAGTTACATAAGATTTTTTAGTTCTGGCTCGAGTGTTTTGTCTTTTCATTACGCTCGGGTCAGTCTGAGCTTTTTGATGTACTGAAGATCATTTTATCTTTGGAGGACGAAGACAGAGATTTGTATGCTATTTATTATATTTATACTATTATATCATGTTGTTCCGCTGCATTATTTATTTATTTTTGATGTATGTGTAACTCTGATTTGTATTGTAAAAATGTAATAAATGTTATTTGTAAAACATTTTCATGAACTATTTATTTGATTATTATATTTTGTCATTCTGTTGTGAGATTCTGTGTTTTGTTTTTCATTCTTTCTCTCCTTTTCTTATTTACCCCATAACAATCATTCATTTTGAATGGTTTGAGTTTGTATGTGTGGTTTATTGTCAATTTAAATCTTCCAAAAAGGTGAGTCGTTACAACTCTAGATCCGGAAAATCTAAAGGATGTGGCTATGAATTTTATATTATTGTAGCTATTTTTTGCGGTGATGAAATGGTCATGTGATTTTATTACGTACTTTAAAACTTAGGGTTTAAGTTGTAAATTAAGGACTGAAATTACGATATTAAAACGCAAGATCATTCGATGCTAATACTTTTATTTAGAGGGGTCTGAATCTTTAATACAAAAGTCCCTAAACAATTAACATTACAAATATTTCTCATGTCCCTTCCAACATAATAAATTCTGGGTATCTGATATAAACATGAGGTTAACTTTTTTTTTTACCAATGTAAGCTCTAAACTTACCTTAAATTTATGCATAGGCTTTAAATGATAAAAAATAGAAGATTGCATAAGCCTATAGCTGAAAAATCTGTGATTAAATATTTGATAACCATCAACAACAGGTAAATATATGAAATCTTGTAATAATTTTGAAGGGGAAAAATTAGAATATCTGTCAGGGAAAATTCTTTTCTGATTATACTACCAGTTTTTTTTTTTTTTTTTTGGCCAATCAATACCGAATGAGAACTTATTATAGCTATCGGCACAACCTTAAATTCTATAATGATTCTTGCATAAAATGACAACACCTCATGTTACACAATGAGCTAACTTATATGATTAGTCATTTATCTCACTGTATTCTTTTACTGTGTAGGGGATTGTGTAGGGGATGTCTAGGTAGGGAAATGTATCCTTTAGTAGAGAAATATGTTATTCATTTAGAAGATGCATTTCCCACTTCGTCATGGAAACAAAATTTATGTCATTTATCAATTAATTCGTAAATTGCATCACCCTTGCAAAACATATAACCTACAATTGATACAAGGAGACCAAATTCGTAGAAAATGTAAGAGTATTAACCCATAAAGAAAAATTTACAACATTAAAGTTTACATGCTAGTGGTGTGTAAAAAACCTCCTCACTCTTCCTATACCAACATTGTGCATGCTTTGATACTAGTACTATTAATAAAAGGAACCGAGTGTATAAGATTTCAACTCTGTTGTTTCAACCATCATCAAGTTACATAGATACTCTTTTAACTTGTTTCATTCTATTGCATCTAAACATCATAAATAAAGTCATTTGATTTCAACTGAAAAACATCAAACATCTCATCTATGTGCATGTATGCACACTACGCTTAGATGAAGCAGTTCTATTTCTCCCATAAAACATCAAGAGTAACATTAATCATACCAAATATTAACAACTTAAACAATCACCAAGTACGAGAATGACTAAAAATATACCTGCCACAACTCTTCAGTAACAAATGGCATGAAAGGATGGAGCAACTTTAATATGTTTTCGAACACGTATAATAAAACGCCTTGAGCTATAATTACATCTGATTTATTTTCAGACTTGTAAAACCGAGTTTTGCTAGCTTCGATATACCTAGTAATCCAAATTAAAATTTCTTAAACAACCACAATACAATATATTCGGGTATATAAAGACAACATGAAAAAGAAGAAAAGCAAAGATAATCTTCATACAGGAATAGAAAATGGAATACTTATAGCATGCACATTAGAGATGCAACAAAATAAAAAAAATATTTATATGAGGAACCTCTTACTCAATGCTATCAAATCAATAACAATCTAAAATGAAGTGTAGGTGGGAAACTGTAAACCTCATATTTTGACTGAAAATACAGGGAAAAAAACGTGCAATATTTATAGCTTACAAATGTTTTTGCCTTTGATGTACAATATTTCTAGCTAAGCAATGTCCATTAACCATGCTGAATTGAGCGTCAGTAAGGTTTTTAATTATTTAGGTTCAATAAGGTTTTTAAATATATTCTGCGGAAACTTCTAAGAATAATTACAGCTGCAGAAACCTACACACACACACGCACAATTGATGACATGTGTGTGCGCGCATGCCCACATGCACGTGTAACAACTAGAAATTTGAATACATTAGTTGCTTAAATTCAAAAACCATATCTTTCTTGGAAGATTATATTTTTGCCATCAGTAAATTACATGTCCCACTTACCCAATTCTATAGATGTAACGTTTTTTTTACTAGTAATGATACCGCAACATGTTCTAAGGTGAAATGAATCATTTATAATTATATAAATTGTCTCAAATTATGTAAAACACGCATAACAAATTTTAAATTGAGTTCTGACAGCTGAATTGATACAGGATGCCAAAACAAATTTTGGATTTAAATAAATTTTGGCATAATTGCTTAACCTGTCTTTCTTTTAAAATCTGTATGCCTATAACAAGATTGAATAGACAAATAAACTTTGCATGATCTTCTTATGAACCCTGATCGAGATTAAAATACATTTACGGTAAGCAAGTAACATGCGCAAGTAAATTAAAAATAATAATTGAAATCCTTTACATCAAAAAAAAATTAGCTGATAATAGAGTAACTTTATTCAGAAGAATGGACCTAGTATGTAAAATTAATCATGCAGATGAGGGAAATATATATATGAACATGTGAAGAATATTATGTCGCTCAGCTTACCAGTCAGCAAAATCACCCCAGAAGAAATCATACAGTTCTCTAGCAGCATCCCCGAAGAAGAATTTGTCATAGTTTGACGTAACATTGTCAATGAGTTTGTGTAGTTCTGAAACCTTGAAATAGCCAGTTGCTCAATCGAAATGTATTCTATTGATACAACAAAGATATGGAGATGGCTACGAATTCACACTCTACTTACCACCCAACACTCAGGTAATGATAGACCGAGAACAAAATCCTCAACATCAAACTGCATAAAGAATTATAGAAATGATTACTGCAACCTGAATGTGAAATAGAAACTAACAAATCGAGAGAGGAGGTCTGATATTTGATTTTTAAATGGTGTATGAGATTAAATGTAAAGACTGAGGCCCCATGTCATTTGAAACCTGATAGATCCCAGCTTTTTTTTAAAAGCTTGATTGTACAGACCATTCCTTTGCCACAAACTGTTCATGTATGTACGCACGTACACAGTATGTACGTGCATAGGTTTTTCTTCTTTAGCGTACGTACGTAATTTGTATGTGTGTATGTACTTTTAGCGTGCATACATGCGTAAACATAAATAGACATACACCTATAAATATTTACTGAAATTGGTCTTAATATATTCCTATGGAAATCAACACTAGCACAATCCAAAGGCCTTACAGCTGGACTGGTGGTAATTATATATTCAAGGACAATCTTAAGGATGGGAATCTGAAACTCCTATTACACACACACATTATATACACACACACACACACCCCCCCCCCCTCTCCCTCCCTCCCCCCTCCCCCCTTGGCCCCCTGATTTTCGTCACACGCTCCGATTTAAATAATAGTATGATGTGGAAGAGAGAGAAAATGCTATTTATTTAAATCAGAATGTGTGATGAAAATCAGAGAGCTACGGAGGTGCTGTAAAACAAGGTGCAATTGAACGCTCTTTATATATATATATAAAGATAATTGTTTTAAAAAACTCGCCTCGATACTCGTCTCAAGGAGCACAGCCTCTTTTTAAAAGGTTATATCTTCTTTGTTATAACTTGAAATTCAACCAAATTTTCTCCATTGCGTTTCAAATGCTTTAAGCTATCATCTATCAAAATTTAGTGCAATTTGACGATCTAGGCTCTTTCGAGGGTCCATTCTCCAACATTGTTTGCTCGATAACTCAACTATTGCTCGTTGTGGTCATAACTTTTTCATACGAAGTCGGATTTTTACAAAACTTCGACCGTTGGTCACAACTTAGTATAAGAATCATTATGGAACATTCGCTTGTCAAATTCTCGACTATGGAAAATTTTCTCATAACAATATATAGTGTGAGGGTGTTTGTGTATGTTTATATATAAGGAGATCAAAACACTTTGGTGGGTGCTATCCTCAGACAGCCCTCCCTTTCTCTCTCACTTCCACCTTTCCTCAAAACAAAAAAAAAATCTTTAATGGCAGATCTGTTCTGAAATCTTTCTTCATATTCTTTAAAACTTTGATTCAGTATTAAATCTGTAGATCGAGTCTACGTTGCTTAGCAAATTTCAGCTTGGTGAAGGTAAATTCACTAAACCCTAGTTGTTTTGTCTAATTTCTGTATTTTGGTAAACTTAATAATTGGTTATGGTAAGCTAGAAAATTGGTATAATGTGTACGTACTAAACGATTTGTATATTGATCTGTAGAATGGCGAGAAATATGATTCCTACGCTTTGCTACTACGACGGCGAACTACTTGTCAATGATCAAAGAAATGGTAAATATGTTGGGGGTATTTGTAAACCAGGAAGACTGCGAAAAGGTTGCAAATTGACGGAATTAAAAGATGCTGTGTACAGAACGACAAAGATTAATAAAAAAGAATTTGAACTTGAGCTAGTGGTTAACTGGCCTACGGATTCGGGTTCTAAAGCAATAGCATTGGCGGACGATGACGATATAGAAGTAATGTTTTCTGCTGTTGCAAAATCTATTGAGTTATACGTAGGGAAAGTAGCAAAGCAACAACAAGAACAGCATGTGGCATCTCCCGTTGTGAGTACTGCAATTGGATACTATACACAGATGTTGGGGACTGCGGATCCATTTACTGACTACGTATCTCCTACCTATAGCAATCCTCCATCTATGCATTACGGATTTACGCCGTACAAAGACGCGCAACAGCTTACGCAAGAAAACAACATTTATTGCAACCCGCCTAGGGATGCAAATACGATTCCAAGGTAAAAAAAATTGTGGTGAAGTTGTAGATGTACTATTATGTAGTTAATTTTTCTTATGTTATGTCATAATTTAAACAGCTTCCAACAACAAGACATTCAGCATGACGAAAGCGATGGTCATGTTAATGCAAATATGTTGCAGTCAATGTATCCTGATCCATGCGAACTATATGATATGAGTCAAAGGTATGTTTGCAGATTGAGCTATATTTTTGGTCTCATTTGGTTTCTATTGTCGTTTAGTTGACTTCTATATATGAATTAGGTATACGACACTTGATTCTGGTGCGCAATGGAGTGTTGGACCATCCACTCATTCTCCGCATGCAAATTTTGATAATGATATGCATGTTGGTGGGAATGCAGCCGTGGATGAAGAACGTCATGTAGATAGTGTTATCCCATTTTTTGGTCAAAACTAGGATATCCATGTTGTGTGCGTTTCCACCACGATCGGAGCAAAAAGAAGCAAGCAAGCATACATAAGTCAAGGGTTTCACTCAAAGTTCACATATAAAAGTTCATTCGGCGCTCCAACACTCAAGCCCATTCGGCGTCTACAACATATGGTTCATTCGGTAATCATCACCAGAGTCATTCGGCATATCTAGAATAAGGCTTCATTCGGCAGCGTCATCCGGCATTCGCAGTGCCAAAGTACATTCGGTATTCATTCATTCGGCAGTATGAAGCAGAGCCTCATTCGGCATTTAGAGTTCCGGATCTCATTCGGTCACCATCGAACCAAGCTCCACCGGTCCACTCCTTTCCTACCACCGAACCAGGTGACCACCGAACCGAAGCTTCTCCATCCTTCTCTCCAAGCATAGCCGAACCAAGGAATGCCGAACCAAAGTTGTCAGTCCAGATTGCTTCAGCCCAAGCCCACCAGCAGCTATAAACATCCAAGACCCCTGCCCCCAGCCTCACTCTATAAATAGAGGAGCAGGAGTACAACAATGGCAGACAAGTTTGAGAGCTCAAGCCTGGAAGGAACTCTCAAACAACTTTAGATACTTGTAATCAAAGCTTTGTACTTGTAATCTAAAGAAAAAAGGAGAATAACATATAAAATGGATGTAGGCACGTTCTGACCGAACCACTATAAATCTGTGTGTCTTTTACAGTTTAGTCCCTGCTTTTTACATATTTGCATAAATCACCCAAATCACTAAATACAACATAAAATCAACCAACTCATACGACTTTGGGCGTTTGCGGCCATTTTTTACGCAAACAGATAGCATGGTCGTTGCTTCTATGAATGTTACCGAAGACTCTTGGATACAAAGAATGCAAGTTAACAACGAGCCGTTGAACTATGACTTCCCTACAGCAGATGACAATGATGCAGATAGTGATGAAGCAGAGATGGAAGTGCCTTTGGATGATGATCTTTGCACCGCTCAAATGTTGGCAAGATCTGTTCTAGGTAATCTTCAGTTTTCCGGTGAACGATTTTCAACCTCTTGCGTTCAAGCTGGTTTCAGTGTTGGAATGGTTTTTGAGACAAAAGAGAAGTTTCTTCAATAATTAACGGAATGATCAATTTTGCATGCCGTTTCATACAAACCAATAAAGTCGAATAAAACACAATATACCGCTATATGCACCGTTGAAGGTTGTGGAAATTATGATTATATTTAATTAATATTTTTAATGTATGTCTGACTACTTCTTAGTTCCTATCTATTCTCAGTTTTTAGTTCCTATTTATTCTCAGTCTTTCCTAGTTTTTTGGCAAAATAAGTTGTAACAGCGTCAAGTCTGAAGACTATATATATCTGTACGTTTTCTTTTAGAAAGGATGAATAAACAAGAAAAAAAAAGAATTATTTTATTCCAAATATTCTTTATGGTATCAGAGCTGAATCTCTGAAAATTTATCGCCTCTTCTCAGTCATATTCAATCGATTCACCATGACTAAATATGGTTCAGCATCTCAAACCTCTTCTTCCCAGGCCAGCGAAATCTCTCCAACCAATACCGATACCTCAGTCACAAATCCACAAGGAGGACCTGAAGGATTATACACGATTGTTACTGGTCACCGACTCAATGGACATAATTTTCTCCAGTGGTCACAATCGGTACTGATGTTCATCTGCGGCAAAGGAAAAGAGGACTACCTCACCGGCGATATCACAGCTCCAGCAAAGGAGGATCTCAAATACAGAACATGGAAGATTGAAAATCACTTAGTCATGTCATGGCTAATCAACTCCATGAACAATGATATCGGTGAAAATTTCCTTCTCTATGGGACAGCCAAAGAAATTTGGGATGCTGTCAGAGAGACTTATTCCAGTTCTGAAAACACCTCGGAACTATTCCAAGTTGAGGCATATCTCCATGATCTTCGTCAAGGATCTCTATCTGTAACTCAATACTTCAATTCTCTCTCTCGACATTGGCAACAACTTGACATGTTTGAAGCATTTTCATGGCACTGTGCAGAAGATGCAACATCATTTAAACGTATCATTGAGCGGAAGAGGGCATTCAAGTTTTTACTCGGCCTCAACAAGTCTTTAGACGAAGTCAGAGGAAGATTAATGGGAATGAAGCCCTTCCCAAATATCATAGAAGCTTTCTCAGCGGTTCGACACGAAGAAAGCGGGAGAAAAGTGATGATGGGGCCACAAGAAGAACCTGTCGAAGAAGGATCAGCTCTTGCTGCCCGAAGTTTACAGAGCAACGAAAATAAAACTCGACAAGGAAAGCCATGGTGTGATCATTGCAGAAAGCCTGGACATTTCAGAGAAACTTGCTGGAAAATCCATGGAAAACCAGCTAATTGGAAGCCTCGAAACTCTGAAGATCGTCGTAATGCTGCAGCAGTGACAAAAGAAACACCACAACCTGAAGCTCCATTCACCAAGGAGCAGATTGAGGTCTTGCAACAACTCTTCAGCCAACAACAAGTGAACTCTGCATCATCCTCAACTGCTTGCACGGTAGGAAAAATAGCTCATGGACCATGGATCGTTGATTCCGGAGCATCAGATCACATGACCGGCGATGGATCGTTGTTCAGCTCCTACAGCCCAAGTAACTCGAACTCCACAGTTCAAGTTGCTGATGGATCCGTGTAAAGTCTTGGGAACAGGTTCCATTATTTTGTCAAGAGACATAATTCTCAAATCAGTTCTCTATGTTCCATCTCTCAAGTGCAATTTAATTTCAGTTAGTAAGTTAAACCGTGATCTTCACTGTGAAACTAAATTTTTTCCAAAACTGTGTGTTTCAGGGGCTGGATTCGAGCAAGATGATTGGCAGTGCTAGGTTGTGCTCAGGTCTCTACATCCTCAACTCTCCCAATCTGAACTCAAAATGTTCAGCTTCAGTTTCTTTGATCCATCAATCTTTTAATTCCAATGTCAATAAAGATAGTGAAATTATGTTATGGCACTATCGATTAGGTCATCTCAATTTTGTGTATCTTGAAAAAATGTTTCCATCTCTATTTCCTCAACTCTCCCAATCTGAACTCAAAATGTTCAGCTTCAGTTTCTTTGATCCATCAATCTTTTAATTCCAATGTCAATAAAGATAGTGAAATTATGTTATGGCACTATCGATTAGGTCATCTCAATTTTGTGTATCTTGAAAAAATGTTTCCATCTCTATTTATTAATAAAAATCCTAGTTCATTCAGATGTGAAATTTGCCAATTAGCCAAGCATACTAGAAACACATTCACTCCACTTCAATATAATCCATCTAAACCATTTGCACTCATTCATAATGATGTATGGGGACCATCTAGGGTTCAAAACATTTCTGGTTCTAGATGGTTTGTATCATTCATAGATGACCATACAAGGCTAACCTAGCTGTTTTTAATGAAAGACAAATCAGAGGTAGAAAACATATTCAAACACTTTCATTTGATGGTCCAAACACAATTCCAAGCCAAAATTCAGATTCTTAAAACTGATAATGCTTTAGAATACTTTAAATCTACACTTGGATCTTATCTCTTAGATCGGGGAATTATTCATATAAGTTCAGGTGTACACACACCTCAACAAAATGGGGTTGCCGAAAGAAAGAATAGGCATTTATTAGAAGTAGCTCGATCCTTAATGTTCTCTTCTAATGTGCCTAAACATTTTTGGGGAGATGCTATACTTACCGCTGCCTATCTAATTAATAGAATGCCATCTAGAGTATTAAAATTTCAAAGTCCTCGTCAAAGTCTTCTTCATCATTTTCCACATTGTAGATTACTCTCTTCATCTCTTCCCACAAAAATATTTGGTTGTACGACATTTGTCCATATACCTCAACAGTTTAGGAGTAAATTAGAACCCCGTTCCACAAAATGTATCTTTCTTGGGTATTCTTCACACCAAAAAGGGTACAAGTGCTATTGTCCTACTACAAAGAAAGTATACAATTCCATGGATGTTACCTTCTTTGAATCTCAGCCTTTTTACTCCAAAACTACAATTCAGGAGGAGAATGGACATGAATCCCAGTTTTGGGAAAACATAATCGCTGTTCAAACAGCCCCCTCCTAATCACTCACTAACCAGCAGCCATCGAAAACTCATAATCATCCTCCAGCCACAAATACTAACCAGCAGCCATCAGAAACTCATACTCAGCCTCAAACCGACTCTGAACCCAGCTCTAATCATTCTCCTGCCGCAAACATTGATCAGCAGCTCCCAATTCGTGTCTATACTCGAAGAAATAAACAACCTGCACACCAATCATCAGTTGAATCAAATCCAACTCCTACAGAAACAAACTCAGGTAAGGACATTATTTTACATAAAAATATTCCTCTCATTGATGACATTGATCTTCCAATTGCTCAAAGAAAAGGGGTTAGATCATGCACAAAATACCCAATCAGCAGACATATATCCTACAATAGATTGTCTCAATCCTACCAAGCCTGCATCTCTGCTCATGACAACATTCAAATTCCGACTACTATTGACGATGCTCTCAAGCATAAGGGTTGGACACAGGCAGTACATGATGAAGTACTTGCTCTTGAGAAGAACAATACTTGGAGGATTACATCGCTGCCACCAGGAAAGAAACCAGTAGGTTGCAGGTGGATTTTTACTATAAAACACAAAGCAGATGGAAGCGTTGAAAGATTAAAAGCTCGATTAGTCGCAAAGGGATACACGCAATCTTATGGTATTGATTACCAAGAGACTTGCACCCGTAGCCAAATTAAATACAGTCAGAATTCTACTATCTATTGCTGCAAACTGTGAATGGAACTTGCATCAACTTGACATCAAAAATGTCTTTCTAAATGGTGGTCTTGAAGAGAAAGTATACATGGAGATACCACCAGGACTCGAAAATTCACAAAACAACAACAAAGTGTGTAGGCTGCAGAAGGCATTATATGGACTTAAACAGTCTCCTCGTGCATGGTTTGGAAGATTCACCAAGTTCATCATAAAGCTCGGTTACACACAGTGTCAATCGGACCACACGCTGTTTGTAAAATTTCGTTTAGAAGGAAAGATTGATGTCCTAATAGTGTATGTGGATGATATAATCTTGACAAGAAATGATGAGGAAGAATTAATAACATTGAAGGACCATCTTGCAAAGGAATTCGAGATTAAAGACCTGGGATCTCTCAAATACTTTCTTGGTATGGAAGTACTTCGTTCCAGGAATGGCATAGTAATCTCACAAAGAAAATATGTTCATGATCTGCTAAAAGAGATTGGAATGATGGATTGTAAACCGGCTGACACTCCCATGGACGCATACAAAAAGATTGGAACCGACAAAGAAAGTGGACCGGTTGAAAAAGGGAGATACCAAAGACTTGTTGGACGACTCATTTACCTTGCTCATACACGGCCAGATATTGCATTCTCTGTAAGTGTTGTAAGCCAGTACATGAACAACCCAAATGAAGAACACTTGGATGCTGTGATGAGAATTTTAAGATACTTGAAGATGAATCCTGGAAATGGTCTGCTGTTCAAAAGAAATGACAACAGGGACATTGAAATGTACACAGATGCAGATTGGGCCGGAGACATTACAGACAGGAGATCCACTTCCGGCTATTGCTCTTATGTTTGGGGAAATCTAGTTACATGGAGAAGCAAGAAGCAAGCCGTGGTTGCCAAAAGTAGTGCAGAAGCAGAATTTCGATCACTCTCTCTAGGTATTTGCGAAGGCATGTGGATCCAAAGGGTACTATCTGATTTAAAACTCAACAATCTGAAGCCTATTAGATTGTACTGTGACAACCATGCTGCCATCAGCATTGCTAAGAATCCAGTGCAACATGATAGAACGAAACATATTGAGATTGATCGACACTTCATTGCAGAGAAGATTAATAACTCGACTGTTCAGCTGAACTATACTCCTACTCATCAACAAACAGCTGACATTCTCACCAAAGCACTTCCAAGAGTCCGCTTTGAAGAATTGAGTTGCAAGTTAGGAATGTACAATTTGTACAACCCAACTTGAGGGGGAGTGTGGAAATTATGATTATATTTAATTAATATTTTTAATGTATGTCTGACTACTTCTTAGTTTCTATCTATTCTCAGTTTTTAGTTCCTATTTATTCTCAGTCTTTCCTAGTTTTTTGGCAAAATAAGTTGTAACAGCGTCAAGTCTGAAGACTATATATATCTGTACGTTTTCTTTCAGAAAGGATGAATAAACAAGAAAAAAAAAGGAATTATTTTATTTCAAATATTCTTTAAAGGTAATTGTCCGTGGAGAATACATGCCATAGTTTCGAAAAAATCCGAGTCAGGATGGTGGGAAATTAGAAAGTATCCAAGCGAACACACTTGTGTCAACCCAATAGTTAATTCCAACCATAAGCAAGCAACTTCAAAATTTCTTGTGAAAAAAATCATGTCTTTTGTCGAAGCCGATTTGGATATTTCAGCTGGTACAGTCCAAGTGCTTGTGCACGATCAATTGTTCATCAACATAAGTTACATGAAAGCGTGGCGAGCATTAAGCAAAGCAATAGAGAGTATTTATGGCGATTGGGCAGAATTGTACTCAACTTTACCGCAGTTCTTTGACGAGATAAAAAGAACGAACCCTGGCTCTATAGGTCACGTGACACATGATGAAGTGGGAGTGTTCGATCGAGCTTTTTGGGCATTTGGGCCTTGCATTACAGGTTTTGCGCATTGTCGGCCGTTGTTATGTATTGACGGTACGCACTTGTACGGTAAATACAAAAGCACATTGCTTGTTGCAACCGCGATAGATGCAGATGATTGTCTTTATCCTTTGGCATACGCAGTAGTTGAATCGGAGTCATGTGATTCTTAGGGTTGGTTTTTTTCCTGCATGCTAGAATTCATACATAGTGTTCGCGGTCGTTGTATTACTTTCATATCCGATAAGATGAAAGGAATTCCAAAAGCTTTACACGAAAAATGGCGACAACCACACAAACATCGTTATTGTGCAAGACATATAAAAGCCAACTTTCAAGCGGCAGGATTCAGAGATAAGCGTTTGACAGGATTATTTTATTCGGCAGCGTGCGCGTCTGAGGTAGTGGAGTACATGAAAATTAGAGAAGAGATAAAAACAACAAGTAGGCGTGCGCATGAGTGGATTGAGCGTAGTCTGGGAAATTTTGAAGAAAACTGGGTTTTGTGCAAAGACGATGGAGGACGCTTTCATGTAATGACAACTAATGCTTCTGATAATTTTAACGGTGTATTGAAAGGTGCTAGATCGCTACCTATAAAGGCCTTGGTTGCACGAACATTCTATCGCTCAGTTGAATATTTCTGCAAGCGTCGCCAAATTGCAGATGAACTAGCGACACGCTTGACTCCAAAGTGGGAAGCCAAAATAGCAGAAAGAGCCAGTGAAGCACGTCGATATAGACTAGTACGATTTAGTCAAACCGAATGGCAGGTAATTCACTACTTTGGTGATGAATACAAAGTTATAATCGTCAGCACCAACTGCTCATGCACATGCAACATTCCGATACTGCAGAAGATACCATGCTGTCATGTAATGGCAGCTTGTTTGACACAAACAGGTGGGGCTAATAGAGCACATCATGACTTAGCGTCAAGCTGGTACTCCGTTGACAGCTACAAAGCCGCTTATAAGCCGGAGTTTCATCCCGTGCGTGATCGGAGGTTTTGGGGCACATATAATGGTCCTCATATATTACCGCCGACTGTGAGACGGCAACCGGGAAGGCCACGGTCGACAAGGATGAAAGGTGTGATGGATGAAGGCCAGTCGTCAAAATCGAGTAGGTGTACCAAATGCGGTGGGCTAGGCCATAACCGTAAGCGATGTGTTACTGCCGTGTAGATGTGTTTGTATTATTTGACTTCTATGTAATTGAACTCTACTGTTTACTTAATATGTCATGTTGTTTGCTGCTGTAAGAAAATTTGTCAAATGCTATATATTGCAGGTCCTTACTATGTTTGTTATATATGAAACAAGCTGCTCCTGTTTGGCAGTTGCAGCACAAAAAGTGCGATTTTTGGAAAATCGCCTTCAACAATCTGCTGCTAACAAACAGCAACAATTATACCATAATAATGCATACAAATATCACGGTCTTTTACATCCCATACAAAAAGATCAGTAGTAGCCATATCCAATCAAGTCACAAAAGCATGTTCATACCATACACAATTATACCGTACACAACACCGTTCAAATTACGTAGCCATATCCAATCAATGCACAAAAGCATGTTCATACCATACACAATTATACCGTACACAACACCTTTCAACTAACATAGCCATATCCAATATAATGCACGTATCATCTACGTAAGCGACGAAGTTCCATAGGCGTACGCCGACGACGACGTTCCGGCCGTTGAGACATGTACTCTTCTTCCTCGATCTCGGTGGTAGGATCAAATGTACATGGTGGTTGAGAAGGTTCATGGGTGAAATCTTCCGGTTGTTGGGATGTCGAAGGGCCTTCTTCGTACGAAGTTCCTTCACCTCTTCTGTGTCGCCGCCTGTAAGTAAGTAGAAGCGGCGGTGCCTCCCCTTGAGGTGGAGGAATGTCTGCTGGAGGTGGAGGTATAGGAGAGGAAGGACGTCTTGGCCTCTCTAATTTGTTTCTTCCCAAGACTGCGCGTAGAATGTTTTTGATGTTCATGCACATTCCTTTCGACTGCGCATCGTGATCTAGACGTTGTTCGAGCATTTCGGCGGTTTCCAACGCCTTGTAAATGCCATCAGCCTGTACAACGCAAAGACAATTATTTACCTTTTTTCGAAAATATGATTAACTTAACGGGGTTCAGTATACTTACAACGTTTCTCTCAAGGGGCGCACGAGGGGTGTATGGATGATGGGCAACAGCCTGTACAGGTGCCTGAAGAACAAATGGCGCTCGTTCCATATCTCCATAGCATTTGCAATTTCCCCGACATGGTACTCGTCGGTATAGACTGGCGCGTTTTCTGGAATATGTTGCGCCATTGCAAACTGGCGCATGACCCTATCGGGTAGGTGATGTGCGCAACGAGTAGTGCAAATAAGTGGAAGCCTGGCAGTCCACAGATATCTAGCGGCTGTACATATAGCCGGAAGACCCTCCAATACAACCTGCGTGTATGGATTCCAGGTCACTGCAGCTGGGTCTAGAACGTCTAGCTCATTGCGGTAAAAGCGTACATTCCGCCGGGGGGTCTGAGATGTCTTTTTTGGACCAACCCATCTGTCAACAAGCGAAGAAACAATATTTTAGCTTAAACAAATTTTGAATTACAAAATTAATTTTCAAAGGACATGAAGTTATACCGAGATCCAAGAGGGTGTGTGTGATCGACGGCAACATTTCGAACTTGAATCCGTCCGACAGGTAGATATGTCCATGACCAAATCTATAGGGAAAAAACAATTTAGCTACTTACAACATATTTCAAATTTTGTCGAAGGAGCAAGATAAATTATACTTGTACCTGAACAAGCGTTAAACACCCGCCTATAAGCTTAGTCACCATAAGAGCGAGATTAGAGAGCTCCATATAGGTGTACGCCAAAACAGCACTACCCCATGAGTACTGGGCACACTGATCAAGATCGGCTAAATATGATAGCCATTTCAAGTCCACGCGATTTTTGGAGTGATCGCACATTAAACGGGATGTAATGATGTGCAGAATAATGGCTCGTGCCCGCTGCTGTATCTGAATCTCCGTAGTATCGGCAGGTATATCATCAGCTACAGCTTGTCGAAACCATTTCACTTCTACCATGTCGTTACCCCTTACTTGTTGCGGAGGAGTAATACCGAGCAAATCCGTGCACAACTGAATATAATCATGATGGTCCTCACCCATCACTGGATTGCCTTCTATAGGCAAACCTAAAAGCACGGTCACATCCCCTAATGTGATCGTCATCTCTCCGACAGGAAGATGGAATGTAGATGTCTCCGGTCTACATCTATCGACAAGAGTTGTGATCAGATGATGATCTAACTGCAGGTAGCCTAACCGCAGTACTGTCGAAAAGTCTGCTCGATCAATCTCCTCTAATACTCTAGGATGATGTGAAGTGACTTTCTTGAGAGAAATAGAGTGATCGATGGTGAAATCTGCTTCTTCGCTCTGTTTAACATTACACGTACAAATATTAGCATTCACACAATTTGTGAAACGAAAATCATAGGAAATTACCATCATATACGCTTCACTAGACGTGCGGTGTCTAGGCTGTAGGTACAACACGCTCGGGTCTACGGGACCGGGCTCCATCTCAATGTAATCTACAACGCAAAGATTAATGCATACAACCCATAACTATCAAAAATTAAATTCTCTTCAATTTACACTAAAGCACACGCAATTGAATGAACATTCACTTGCAAATACCTCGTAATGTAATCTACCACACTTAGCTTTCACAAGAAATTGCAAAAAATTGAAATCTAGAAAACCCAAAAAATGCCCTAAATCAAGAAATTGGAGATGGGTGCATTACCAATATCCTCCACTATTCCGGATGTTGAAGCCATGGTCCGAATGAGCTTTGAATTTGATTAAAAAGCAAAGAAAAGATTAATTTTTGGGAGGGAGAGAGCTCAAACCCGAAATGGGTTTTTTGGAGCTTGGTTTAAAGTTGTAAAGTGAGGGGAAGGGCTTGCTGCCTGTCTGTTTTGTACAGGCGAAACAGTGGGCGATTTTTCAAAAATCGCCAGTTGGCGCGCCTTTGGCGAATTTTGAAAAATCGCCACCTTCATCACAGTAGGCTGCCTATTTTGGCAATTATTTGTTTTCACTTAAAAGATAGAAGTGATACAGAGATACCTCCAAACAACTCTATATGATCATATAAATTCGTCCGACGACAAATAGTTTGATATAACCATCAATTTCAGAGAAAATCAAACATACATTCTACGAATAGGTGAGATTATCTCTCAGTTACAAAGTACTAACAACAAATAAATCTAACAACACAAAACTACTAACGTACGATCTACGAAAGGTTAAAATATCCATCGATTACATGAAAATAAATGAAGTACCCAACATAGAGTTCATGATCTAAAACCATTTGTCAAATGATTCCATTGCGAACATAAGCTAAATATGACATTTTCTTCTCTACCAACATTTTCTATTCATTTCTTCAACTAATTTTTTCAAACGCCTAACTTCAGCTTGCATTTCGATGGCGTATTCCACTCCTCGAGCACACAATGGAGGATCGATCCACTTCATAAATTTACAGCACCCCACTTCGCCATGATTCATCATGTCATCTTCGTAAGAAGCACAACCGTAAAATCTTCGTCCAGCATTGGTTTCAGTTTTGGCTACGACAACCACGCATTCATCGCCGCATCGGCAAACTGGATATGCACCGGATGGCAATGTAGGCCCTACAGGATTACAAGGACTAAGTACTTTACCTTCAAAAGAAATTTGCTTGCCCGGTCTTTGGTTCGCTACAACTTCACGTAAGCGAGTTTTGAGAGATGATGTTCCCGAATGGAACTTTTGACGTATTAGCCCAAATTGCGTTTCCGGAACAAATTCAACATCACTTAGATGCGTACTGTCCCTTCGCGCTTCAAACTCATCGTAACATTTCGACATCGTCTCGTCGTCTATCTCCCAATCTTCCATGTTTGTTTCAGCTGTGAGTACGTCAACAATGGTTAGAATACACAACAGCTCCGAATTAGGATTTTAGTAAGCGTAAATCGATATACATTACCCTGTACCGAAGATTACACTTACTTGTTCAGAAGCTTTGATTGTATCTTGTGAGAATCGGACTTTTTTTTGGGTTTTCTATGAAGTAGGGTTTGCAAACTTTCAGGAATTTGATGATAAGTTTGGTAAAGTTGATGGTGAAAGAAGATGGTAGGTGGCTGGTTGGATTTATAGCAGGGTTTCTTCTGGCCATTTTTGAAAAATCGCACGTTGGCGATTTTTGAAAAATCGCCAACGCTATAGACCAGCAAAACGAAAACTGGTCTATACTTGTAAATACTTTTGAAACTGGTCTATACTTGTTATATCTTTTCAAAACTGGCCTATATATGTAAAATTTCCTTTAGAAAAAGCAAAGCCATTTAGCTTTGCTTAAACATGCTAAAGAAAAATGTGAAAGGGCAAAATACTGAAGATCTGATTATCAGTGAAGTACCACTTCAAACAGATTTATCACATAATAAATAAAACATAAGGAGTTTAGCTCTACCTTCACCTATAACCTCGTGGAAAGGTTGAGATATATGTAAAATTATTTGGATTTGACAGTCCAAAATAATCTTGCTCATCATGAGGCTCAAATGATGATTGATTAATTATAGAGTTACTCACCTGTATATTTTATATCATATGTAAACCAATATAGGAGTGTCTTTTAAAGATTTGTCATAATCCTACAAAGTCATTAAAACCTCCAAAATGTGAAGCCATATGCAGTATATGTTAACCATCATCTAAGGTCAAGCCAAGGTTTTCATTTTTCAAATGATGTTCAATTTGAAATCAGAGTTGTTGTTCATCACTTCATCCCACAGTTAATATTTCAGGCACGTTATCTCATTTCCAAGACTGAACTGGATGATGATATTAAACAAGACCATAGTGTTGTTTGAAGTGATGAGTTTGTATTTATATGACAGAAATAAACCTACTGCACAATAGACAACATGGGACTGTACTAGTCCGAAGGGTACAGATATGATTTTTAAACAGCCTAGGTCGCATGAAAATCATTTCACCCTTCACATAAGATGGACAATTTTAGCTATCCTCGTCAGAGATATGAGTTATTATCCTACATAGACTACCACATTGACGATTTAGCTGGAACAAGTTCCAGTATTATCTACTGCATCCACAACACTAATACTGTATTCAATTTGACTGCATTTGTTACATGAATCAACTCAAAGTGTAGCCTAGTGTTCCTTATAGGTGCCAATTTGGTATCTTAGCGCATCTCGATAATATTAACCCCTCCTTAGCTAACTTTTCTTGTTTGCATGATAGACCCTAGTGGAGAGAAATTAACTAAGGTTGATCAGTTTGAAGCAATAGCCAAAGTCAGACAATATACCAATCTTTAGCGCGTAACATAGATGCAATCATAAAAGAACATCATGCGACAACAATAAAAACTAGTATACTTTTACCTAATAGTTGTTATTTACTGTTGAAGTTGATATTGTTAGTTGTACTAAATCTGTTCGAGTTTATGATTTGTGACTTGGTAAGTATTTCTGTGATTGTGCACCGTGGAATTTATGATTGTTTCAAGGCTAAGTATATGGTATCTTCAAACATGCAAATGTGTTTACATTGTTTTGAAAGGCGAAAGCGTACGCGAGGCGTTTCGGTCCATAAGGCGAAGCGTAAACCTCGAGACGTTGAGGCGTAAGCTTTTCAGGTAAAAATAACATAAAACATATAACGAAAGTGGACATAAAATAACAATAAATGTCAAATATTAAATAAGAAACACAAGCTCTTCAGGTCCCTCTGACTCTCTTTTCTTCTTCTTTTTTAAATATTAACTGGAATCAATATCGATTCAATTCTAGATGTGGAATCAATATTGCAGATTAATAAGATTTTTTTAAAAAAAATCACATTTTTCGTCTGCTGCTGATGGTTGTTGATTGTTTCTTTTGTTTTGTTTTTGTTTTTATTTCGTTTTTTTTTTTTTTTTGAGTGAGTAGAGTTCTAGGTGAGAACCGAAACCAACTACAGTCACGGTAAGTTTTCTGGCGCTCAAAAAGCTTACACTCATCTGGACAAGGCTCACATTTTGTGCGCCTTTTACGCCTCAAATTGATGAGGCGTACGCTTTTTGAACTACACTTAGACACTTTTTTGTGTATGCCTCATCGAGGCTCACGTGCGTTTTTTAAAACACTCATTTGATATGAGAATGAAGAGTGATGGTTGCCTGCTCTCTTTTTTTTAACAGAAGCTTACCTTGACATGATTATGGGCTGCACCACAGTAGACTCAACAAATCCTATTTAGCCGGGTCCAATTCAACAGTGGCAGTGTAAATTTGCATAGACTTTTTTGGCAATTTGCATTGAGACGATTCTTGATTGCAGTTGTAAAATGATTTTTATTTAGTATCTTACACTGGCTCGATACAGAATTGCACCAGTGTAAGATAACACTCGAAATTCAACATCAGAGTCAGAGAGAGGGAGAGAAGAGGGAGAGCGGAAGGGGGAAAGCAGGGGGAGGGGGGGGGTGGGGAGGGAGAGAGAGAGAGAGGCCTAATTTTTAACATTGTTAAAAAGAAAACAGTAGCTAACCTTCTGCATTGCTTTTTTAAGTACCGTATACATGTAGAATTTGCCCTTCTAATAGGATATATCTTTACAATAATCCCCTTTCGGTTCATATGCATGCAGAGACAACTTTGAACAAGTGAAAGACATTGCAGGATAACATTTTTCAACATTCATATTAACCTAGTTTTAAACAAAAGTGGCATGAGTAGAAATTAACCTTGTAAGATAATAATTGCTCCCATGCAGAGGCATCCCTTTTACTAGGCAAATTCTGTAATACAAACTTGCCAGCATTCCAAAGTTTATTTGTGAAAGCTTTGTTTGATGTCAGCCTCTCTGTAGACAGATTAAGATCCTTCAGAAAAAACAAAACCAATCAGTTACATGAAATACTCTTCTAGAAAAACAGGAGGATTATAGTAGTGAAAAATTCAACATGACAAAAACAGCTCCTGTTTCAAACCAGACCTGGCCAGCAGTGCCAAGGCATAATGTAAAACGCAAGGCATCTGTTCCATATTCCTTAATTGTGTCAATAGGATCTATTACGTTTCCCAATGTTTTGGACATTTTCCTACCCTGGATATATACATCATTTGCAAAAGAAATAACAGATTGTTCAAAAAGCAAATATATTAGAATATTGTAATCATTGTAATAGACAATTTATTATTTATGACATACTTGCGAATCACGAATTAGTCCATGCAAATAAACATAGGAAAACGGAATAGTGCCTGTAAACTCAATCCCCATCATTACCATCCTGGCCACCCAGAAAAACAAAATGTCGTGCCTGCTCAAACAAATAAATTTGAGACAAACCAATGCCAAATTATGTGCCAAGATGAATAAATATATTATGGAAACAATGCCAAAACGTTCTGTTTAAAAAGGAATGTACAGATTTGTAAAAGGATAATCATCAATAAGCTTTCAAATTTGGTCTCTTAAAACCATATCTAATAAACATATATCTAGCAAGATAAATGAATTGAAAGCACATTATGCTCTAAAAGAACCATTTGTGAAGTTTATACTTGTTTCTTCTTAAGATTAATCATCAGTTCACCAAAAAATATGGTGAAATCACCTCAAAAAACTGTCAGTAAAAACATCAAGCCATACTTTTTTATTATGTCATAAAGCATTTTTCCACTATGAAGGCCCCAAAAAAAAAGAGCAAAAAGAGACGAAAAATATAAAAACAAACCCTGTTTCAAGAATGGTTGTTGGATAGAACTGTCTAAAGTCTTCAGCAGAGATATCTGGCCAGCCAAGGGTGCTAAAAGGCCATAATGAGCTGATACACAAATAAGATGTTATTTAAAATAACTTCAAATAGGCACAAGTTAAGGGCCCGTTTGGTTCATTTTGTATTTTGTGTTTTCAACTTGCACTAAGAAATAGCACGAAATAAGAGAAGAAGATTTATAATTCTTAGCCATTGAAACGACCAACGGACAAAGAAAGAGTTGGATTGTTCTCCGTGTTTTTGTTATCTCTTGAAACACGAAAAACAAAATAATCTTGATTTCTATTTTGCATGTTAATTTCATTTTTCAAAATTGTTTGTTTTTCAACAATACATACAACGGACGCGCTTTTGTATAGACGAAAACACAAAGCTAAAAACGACAAGCCAAACGGGGCCTAGTATTTTCCAGCTTCGTATGGAATGATCTAATTCAAATGCATATGATACATGAAACATAAAATAATTAAGCCAGTGCAACATTTTTATATCATCACATAATTCAATTTCATATTAAAACTTGTAGGTGTGGTACTTGCAACTTGAAAGTTGCAACCCACGGTTACAGGTTTATTTTACAGACCATCTCATAAAATTCACTATTAAAATATAAGATTATAGTTAAAGACAAATTTTCTATCTCTGGTACACAACGCCTCTTTACGTGGTAAAGAATCGTGTATAATTCAGGTTCAGTGTTGGAAAAAGTAACATGTTTGCAAAAAGTTCCCTTTTATATTTGTTTATAGATAAGTTGCAAAATGTAGATAACCCATTTGGCAGTTACTACTGCGTATCAAATTGGCAAGGAAATTTACAAGAAAAACTGATTCCTGTAAAGAAAAATTAAACAGCTTAATCTTGATTCGCCTCCATGCAAGAAAGCCTACTGAAAAAATAAATTACCCATCACAAAAAGCTTGAAGTTACCATCGCCACTATTTTTCTGACTTTATCACCGCCTTTTCCTGTCTCGTATTTCTTTTTACTTGTGTGGCTAGATCTGAGATATTCTTTTGAAACCAATCTTTGTTGTTTTCAGTTCTGGTTGTTTAGTTTTATATTTGGTCAACCGTTAACTAGTTTGTGTTTGTTTAGGAAGAGTTGTGGTTTCAGTTGTGTGATGTATTGTATGAGTTGGTTTTCTTTTCTTTTCTTTTTTTAGCGTTACTAGATTGTCTTATTAATTGTAAGCTTAATTTAGTACAACCGCATTATCATATTATGCAAAATATGTACCTTCTATCTCTACACAATTGTATCATTAAATATTACAAATTTAATTGGAAATGATGTTTTCAAAATTGAATATGAGCATTTTCCCAAGGAAACATATTTCTCATTGCCCTTATCATGTAGTGCCACCTTTTCCAAAAATATAGCCACGCTTAGAAATACACATGCTACTACTATAATATTACATGCAAATCAAATCTCGTTTGGAACTCAAATCCTTCTGAAAACCCCAGTCATCCACACAAACTACGTATTTGCAGGACGACGCATCTTACTCTAAACCTATATTCGTCAACCCCCAACTCTCCTCTCTCGTCTTCCTACCCAAAAACATGGTATTGTGGCCGTAGTCTATA
This sequence comes from Allium cepa, assembly GCA_030765085.1. Lineage (NCBI taxonomy): Eukaryota > Viridiplantae > Streptophyta > Magnoliopsida > Asparagales > Amaryllidaceae > Allium > Allium cepa. Next base: position 342,327,997 of record CM060941.1, on the reverse strand, counting down.
TGCAAACAGCATTGAGTTATGGAAAATACTAAATTATTTTAACATCGACAACGTATTCCCCATATAATGCTTACAAAAAGTGCAAACCTGGAAAACCAAGTATCAAGCACATCAGGGTCTTGATAAATTTCTGCAGATTTCCCATATTTTTCGCGAGCTTTCAAAAGTGCTTCTTCTGAACTTCTTGCAACTATATAGTCTTCCTCGCAATCTTTACCCACAATGTACCACACTGGTATACGGTGACCCCACCACAGCTGTCTGCTTATACACCAATCTTTGATGTTTGTTAACCAGTGTTTATACGTCTACAGCCAACAACCAAGAGCAGGTGATTAGTGGGTAGTAAAAAGTTGTCAGTAATTGATATGACTGCTTACACCCAAGAAAAGCATATACCTTTTCAAACCTTTCTGGAAGAATTGTTAGCTGCTGATTCTCCACTGCTTGAAGAGCTTTTTCTGCCATTGGCTCCATAGTTACAAACCACTGTTTACTTACTAGTGGTTCTATTATCTGAGATGCCAAAAAAAAGAACAATAAAACTACTGTAGAATTGATCTGGAAATAAAGACAATAGCATACTTCACCGCCACGCTGAGATCTTGGAACTCGCAAATTATAAGGCTCCTTTCTCACTGCCAAACCTGTCTCTTCAAGATTTGACCATATTTTTTTTCGTGCCTCAAATCGGTCAAGGCCACTGAAAAACAGACAAGAGTCAGGGCATTATGGAAAATTATCACAAGATATTAAACCTAAATTTATGCAAATCACAGTGACCTGTATATGCCCGCAACCTCATTAAGAGTCCCATCTTTGTTCATGACATTCAATATTGGGAGACCCAACTTTCTCGCTAGATGATAGTCATTGTGGTCGTGCCCAGGGCTTATCTTCAATACTCCAGTTCCAAAATCCTTATCTACATACTGCATTTATAGCTTGAAACTTCAATTTTATTCTAAATGGTTGGAATCGTAGGTCTTTAAATCGGTCATCAGATACACTGAGTTGGATCTCTTCATACTATGTTAATCAAGTGAATAAAATTGGATAAATGCTACTTTTAAAGAATAGATGCGGATGATGAACTATAATCTATGTGCATACCTATTTGCATTAGGGTTGTCAATGGATACCTGAAAAATCCTAAATCCGTCCGCATCCGCATCCAAAATACGGATAAATATCTGATATCCAGAAAAAAGGATGCGGATACAAAGACATCCGCATCCAAAAATTATCCGTCCGGTTTTTGTCAAGATTATAGTTCAAATTATGTGTATTTTAGTATAGTGAAAGATATTTGTTTATTATTTTATTGTGTTAGTAGTTTATATTATATGCACTTAATGCTTTTTAACTACTCGAAACTATTTACTATCATCATATTTTTTAATTTTTAACACTTTTATAACCAATGGGATTGAAAAATAGTTATGTTAACTAAAATTTTCTTTTATAATTCTTGATTTATCGGTCTTTAGCGGATAAGATAATTATCCGAAATCCGCCCATATCCGCGGATGCGGATATCCGATATCCGAAAATGATTTCGGATGCGGATGCGGATGCGGATATGGATATGGCACCATCCGCATCTGAAAGCATCCATTGACAGGCCTAATTTTGCATGAATTATAATCAACTGAATAAAATCGGTCATCAGTTTACCACAAATTGTTTGATTAGTAGTAGCCTTATTTTGATCAGCGTTGTCTTATATAAATACATTACCATCATATGTAATATGAAAACTGCAAAATAACAGTGAAGCAAAATCAAAAGCTTACTTTATCAGCAAAAATAGGAACATGTCTTCCAAATGTCAAAGGTACAATTGCTTGCATTCCAACGTACTTTAAATAGCGTTCATCCTGCACCGGGAAAGAATACAGATATTTACAAATGGTAATTTGGCTGAAATAAAATATTAGCTACAATTGTACAGTTAGTCCTTGTAAGTCAGTAGATAAATATAATACATTTAACATTTCAATGAGTGAACATGTAAAGACGTTGAACGAATAAATAAATAGAAACTAATTTCCTTGTACAAAATTATTAGCAATATTTGAATTCAATAGGTCAACATTCTTTTGACTTGATTTCAAAATATCAGGTACAACCTCAATACGGGTAGTTGTAGTTTGAGTACTAAAATAAAATGGAGAAAAAGGAACATGCTAATGGTACAGATTCTTCCCTATACTATTTACTACTTATAATAGTGTCATATTATTTGATAATAAAATTTTCAAAATTAACTCCTTTTTGGAATAAGAAAGCACAGCAGGAAAGGGAATCAATTTTCCTGTTCACTCATTAAACTACGGTATTCTATTTTTGTTATTTATTTTTTGATTTAAAGAAAAAGGATTAAATCCTTACTGCTATACTAATGCATATGATGAACTTAACAACAGAAGCAATATTTTACTATTAAATCAAGCAATACAATTGGTTTCATGTTTCCAGTCATATGCACATGAATGAAATTAGCTTATGTTTAGAACTTTAGATGGGTACAGAATCAGAGGATTGGAACATTCTTTTAAAATGGCTTGATACTATATTTTACTTTTATATTTTTATTTTTTCCTCCATATCGATTCAGGGGTTGCATCTTTAGTTAAGGTAAAAAGTGCAGCAGAGACAATATATGATTGACAGGGCAATCACTAAATTAAGGTACATTGTATACCAAGTCAACATTTTGCGATTTATCATCATCTACCCAGTGCATAAGGCTCCCGCTTGAGCGGGGTGTGAGGCGAGCAAGTCGTACACAGTCTCACCTCCATTGCTAAAGAGATTGTTTTTGAAACTTGATCAATAAACCAAGTGCCCACAAAAACCGATCTAACAATGCATGAGTAAAACTTATAGTAAGCTTGCATACTAAACCAATAATAAGTTCATCTTTATTTATTTTGTCCTCTTTTAAAATATTAAACCAATAAAAAGTAGCAAACTCTGTCATATCATCATCCTTTCTTTAGATATGGTGCGTTATTAAAACATGATAGGGGGCTATGCTAGAGAGAAAAAAGGTCTACACTGGGATCGGGTGATGCATATAAGTAATCAAATATAATCACGTCCCTTCTGCACGAAAAAGGAAATGCTTCTATTAAAACATGATGGCGGATGATACTGATGGAGGAGTAATGGCACACTGAGGCAGACAGCAACATATTTTTTGCTTGCAAAGTATATTTTGAACAGAGTATTCATTTTCAACAGTCATGTTTATTTTTGTTTCTCTAATGAACCTTTTACTAATTAGCTAATGCATGTGCATTTGATTAGACACCTACCCAACTCTAAACTCCTGCATAGACTTTAACGTTAATGTAAATTTTAGAATGTATCGTACATGGATACTTGTTATTGTTATAACTTTTAAATTACTTTTGTCATTTAGTTTCGGGTTCCATCTCTAGCTGACCCCAACTTGTTTGGGAATAATGGCTCTGTTGTTGTTGTTGTTGTTGTAGTAGTAGTAGTAGTATCGTGCATGGATACTAAATGGGAGTGGCCATTGATGTGCTGTGAGATCAACGGCAACATAACCTTCTTGTGAATTTAATCTCTAAAGGATAAAGCAATGGAACATGAGCAGCGTGTTTCTTTATTTCCATCCAAGTTCTTTTTTTATTGATTGCCTTTTGCAACTGCATTTGATGAAATACAGCCAAAATACATAGATGAACATATACATCCACATGCCCGAAACTGCTAGTGCTCAGAAAATGAGACAAATAAAAAGTAAAAAATAAGACGGCATAAAAGATTTCATCATAAAACCACAAAATTCTTCCAACCTTAGGATTCACTGCTATGGCTGTGTCGCCAAATAGTGTTTCCGGGCGTGTAGTTGCAATTGTCAAAAAGTCGCTCCTGCATAAATTAACCGGATTTCATTCATAATACAAGTAAATATGTTAATCACTCGGCATGAATAGAGGTCTGCTAAATTATACATGCTATAAGTAAATAATGATGAGCACTTGGCAGTGGAATGGCAATGGATCTATACAGATACAGAAACTTTCAAATATACTTTGTACACTTTTTGAATGATTTTTCTAATCAATAGTATCATACAAGAATGCACATTATCCATGTTAGTTATCATGGAAAGAAATATACAGTGCGGATAAATCTTGAATATTTTACGTAACCAAGTATAAGCCTACTAACTATAAGTCATGTACCTACCGTTTTACACGAGTAACTTGTACTAGAAGCAAAATGAAAATTTGTTATATGATCGCTTTATTAATGCATATTTCAACAATTCATGGTCTTTTACAGTACACTGATAACAGAAAGAAAGTGCACATGAAAGGAATATTCTTTTGTTTCACTACTTGCAATTGCTACCTATTACAGGTAACCTTAACAAGTTAAAATACCTTGAACCACCTGCAACACGATACTTGATATGATACAAATATCCTGGCTCTTCAGAGTACTCCACCTCCTGTGATAAATTATTAGAGGCTTGAACAAATGTACGGTTAGATTCATAAGGGCCAAAACTTTGAACATAAGCAATATGCCAAATTAATGAATATCGAAGTGTTACATACAAAGTAAGAGTAAGCTTATAAAAAGTTTGTTGCTTTGGACAGAAAAAAAAACGAGGAAGATAAATTTTTGGCAGCTTTGCTTTAAGTTGTCTCTAAAAGGTGGATGAATTTCTTAAACTTAATGTGTTGTCTGCAGCCTATTCTGCTTGTATACTCCCATGAGAACTTTAAAAGATATACCAAGATTTAGACCTTAAATTGCTCTATGCGATTAAGACGTGAGGATAATACATATATTGAGTACAAATAATTGGAATTCAAATAAAACAACTTGCACAAACTTTCAAATATGAGGATGATAAATCAGCATAGAAGCATTGGTAGTATAAAACACAGTAACAAGCTGTGGTTTAATTTGGACAAATACTGGCCTATTTACCAGTTGCCTATGATTCACATCAGATTTTTCAGAAGATGTTATTTGTAAAATAGGGAGCCCTCAGATTGAGATCTTCTTACTTGATCCAAACCATAAAGCTATCAATTGTTCAAAAAATATTGTACACACGTTGTAGCTTCACGTATGTCAGTTTACAGCATATAAAGAAATCGATTTGAAACTATTGAAAATTGTTTTCAAGTCTTTTGACATCACTGACCAAGCTTCGTTCATATTATCAATGACAATAATACCAACAATAAGAAGTACACACTCTCAATAAATATGTGTATTTATATTATTGCAATTCTGCTATGCTAAAATATATCCTCTTATATGACCTTATATGTTAATATCAACTAGAAGGTCAGATATGTACATCCTCTATGCACAACAATATACAATTATTCCTTGGTATATATCATCCAATATTTATATTTTACGTCCTTTTCTGGTATTGATGTGATATTTAATATCTAAATCCTAGATTAAAACATACCAAATCTGATACTGCAGTTTGTAAGTTTGGAGACCAGTTGACCATGTAAGACCCTGAATAAGAAGAAATCCATCGTAATTGTTCATACAAAAGAATGTAGCATATAATTTGAAGATTAAAAATGTAGAATGAATAGCCAGCAGAAGCTAAAATGTATCGTCAAGAGGTATTCATTTGATGATTTTGCGATAATCAATACAAATGGATTTTGTATGTCAACTTGATTAAACTGCAAATACCATATGACGAAAGGCAATAGATATGTGTGAAACTAAAATCTAAGAATGGCAAATCCATATTAAACAACGATGATGTACTTTTATTGTCTGCCAATTTCCTTAACACATGTCAAATAGAACAATACTGTTTCGTATGTCTAGAATACCGATTGGCTAACAAAGCACTGAAAGCCCAAAAATGAGGCATTACAGTTGCATGTTGACTCTTTATTTGTGGTTGTTAGTATAGTCATAGCATATGCTTTACAAACATGAATTTTAAAAAATATTACTCGATTGTTCTAGAAGATGACTTGTATGGAAAAGGTTCGAAAATGAAACATTGATATTAAAATACACTAGTTGCAAACAAATGTGGCAGTATTATGTGATAGGAATCTAGTTCCTGTGTATAATAATATAAAAGAAGCTGAACTAATGATAAAAAGGGCAATTCCATGCAATAGATTTTATTGTAATTCATATTCTACTATGGACAGTATCGAATCAATATTCACCTAGATAACTTACACATTGAGATTGATTGAATATGTAACCTGGTACCATAACATGAAGTTTGGTATAGATATGCTTTATAGCATGGTGGGACAAACACTAAAGTAAAGGGTCTGAAAACATATTGTTAAGCTAATCAAAATTTGAAGCGATTTGGATGTTATTGGTCCCCCACAACTTCACATAGACTCACACTAAAACAGATAACATGTGCATTTAAAAGCCTCAAAGGATGTGCGTGCGTGTGTGGATTTTTATTTTTTTGGTGGGTGGGTTTTTTTTTGGTTTTGGGGGGGTGGGGTGGGGTGGGAAGCAGGGGGATCTTGGTTTGGTTGAACATAGAAGTTTAAATGAATACTGAATTCTACATGGAAATAAAAACAAATCGCAAGCACGGTACTTCTTAAACCAACAAAAATAATAGTATAAATAGTAACTTTGAAGGATTGCACCTTGATATATCAGTCCCTTTTCATGAAGCCTGACAAAAGCCTCAACCACAGCGCCTACAACCATTATAGAAATATGAAAATTATTGGAAAAACTAAATTATAGGCATTGTTGATGGTTACACTAGTCTGAAAATAAAAATGAGAACTATGAAGCACTGGAATGTCTTGATTATGCTTGATCAAGGCCGCAGTTGCCATTAAATAATAAGTTGAAGCAAAGAAAGTGTATTAGAAGGAACAGACAAGATAGTTCCTGCAATACGATTTTTTCGGAGACTGCAGGAATTCAAAAGAGGTTAATAATAAGTTGTATGAACTGATATATACTGCAGAATAATATTCATACATTGTAATATGGATAAATTTATAGACTATGCAACTTTAAAACATTGCCATTCACCATTAAGCACATAAATGAAAATATACCTATGTCCACATGAGCATCAACGTAGAAAATATGATTTTATTACGAGTAGATTGGCTCGATATAAAATATGATTAAAATTGTCACACTCAGCTATAAATCTGTTGAAGTACGTTAATTATTATGTCATTATAAAAATCCAGTTAAGTATTTACATTCATGAACTTATTTGGCATTTGCATTGGTGGTTCACTCAATCCAAAGAGTATCTAAAGCATCATGTGTGTCATTTGGATAGGTAGACAACTGTCTTACGACTTAGCTGCTCATCGAGTGTGAACCGTTCCCTAGACCAATCACAAGAAGCACCCAGTCTCTTAATCTGATTTGTAATCTGTCCACCATATCTAAGACCATAGCAAGATATTATGAATTAGAACTAACAAGCCTTGGCCTTCTTCCTCAAATAAAATGGTAAATACAGTGTATCAAACGCCAACTGAAAATCATATGTGCTTTATATGCTACATAAAAGAAAGATATAGAAGAGCAGAAATAGAACATAAAAACTAAGTGCTTAAATTGAACATTCACATGAGAAAATAGCTTGCAAAGAAGTATATACAGAACAAAAGAAGGCACTGTAGAAAAAACAAGAATAAGAGCAAGTGACAAGGGCCTACTTTTCTTTCCACTCCCATACTCTACTGGTGAATTCTTCCCGAGTCAAATCAGTCCTTTTAAGGCCTTCTGAAGCAAGCATTTTCTCTACAACCAACTGGAAAAATACCATGGAGAGACTTATAAGAATCAACATGTCAATATTATATAAGAACAAAAAGCTTAGCATCGGGAGATAAACTTGCAATTGATGCAAATTATACATAAAGCCACGTGTAGATATATACTTATTCTTTCACTATGGTTTGCAGTGTCTAAGAGAGACATATGTAATTGTTTGCATGTAATGATTACATCTATTTATCTTGTCTGCATATCTAGGGTGGCCAGGGAAGCTTAGGGCATGCACAGAAAGCATTAGAGTTGAACTGTGTCAAGTATGGCAATGAGTTGCTTCATAGATAGCACCCAATGGAAAATAGTATTTGGATCCCTAAATTACACTAAAATTGTCATACAATACCAACTCCTTTACTGAAACAGCATTAAATTTATTGTTGTTATGTGATTAAAATATGTGTCTATGAGTGCTTTAGATCGAGGTTCGAAAATCAGTCTCGGTTTCGGTCATTTGAAATTTTCTTGGTTTCGGTCAATTTCGGAAATTTTGAAATTTTCGGTTTTTGTTTCGGTTTCGTTCCTGATATCGGATTTTTGTATTTTTAATGAAAATGTGACAATAACGTTGCAAATATAATACAAAATATAGTTTACAAAGAGATAATAAACAACATAACTGCTTAAACATTAGTTAATATTAAATTTTTCCATCCATTTTAACTAAAGTAACTATTTTAATTAACAATACGAACCATGTATTTTTAATCTGCCTAACCCTCGTATTAAAAAACAACCAGCCCAAAGCCCATCGTATTTTTACATCCTAAGTTCCTAAACTTAGTTCCTATTATTAAAAAAACACCTCAACCCAAAAGCCCACCTTATTTTTACCCTAAGTTCCTAATCCTAGTTTCTAGAGTTTATCACCGCATACCAAAAAGAACGAACAAATAGAAAGAAAAAATGCGTACCTGCTCGAATTGAAAAATCGACAAGAACAACAACGCAAATATGCTCGAATTCCTTTGCTCCTTGGATGCTCGAATTCTTTTCCTACTGATGTTCTCGTTTTGCTAGGTAATTTTTTATTTCTGTTGAGACCAAAAACTCACCAAGTTTATTGGATGCTAAATTTGATTCCATTTAATTTTTTTAATGTCGTTTACCTTACTTTTCCACTTGCTGCAGCATGCTCGAATTTTTCTAATTTTTCTTTTGTTTTTTTATGATCAGTTTCCAGGATGGGATTTTAATCTAATCACGTCCCGCCTCCGGCAGAAACCAAACCGAGATGGCCGGAATCTCAAGGTTCCGACCGGAACTCTATACCATGCTTTAGATTGAAAATATGGTGTAGAGCTTCGTGCTAGAAGAGACGGTAAGTCGATTGGAGGAAGAGATCAAAAGATATGGAGAAAAGAAGCTTTTTTTTGCCAATGTCGGGCATTCAGACGTCTGGCTACAAAGTTCAGACGTCTGAGTTACTGTAGCTTTTGAGTTTCAGCCTTCAGGTAATCAGACGTCTCTGTTACTGCTAGTTCTATTTCGAGAGTTTGGTCAGACATTTGACCCCCTCGGTCAGACGTCTAAGTTGCTGTAGCGAGATTTTCTTAAGGTTTTTGCTGATTCGAATTTTGAAAGGCAGTTTCATCAATTCGGTGCATATTTCTTCTCTATTGATGGTGCAGATTCTTTTGATGTAATCCGATGGTCTAGAGCAATTAGAGCATCTATATTAGCCTCCTAACCATCTCCCTAATCATCAGAAATCAGATTTTCAATAATTGAGATTAATAGAAACCCTAACTAAATCAAATTGGAGGTTTTCTATTTTGAGTGTTATAATTTGTAATTCTTCAATCGAGTGTTTGATTAGAGAGAGCATCCATATCTTCTAGCTCTCTAATCATTGATTAGGCTTGTAATCTTTCTGAATTTGGTGATAGTAATAAAAAAGATTGTTGGGTCTCCGTAGACGTAGGATACAAATTTGAATCACATTAAATCTTCTGTGTCTCTCGTATTTCTGCTATTTGATTTTGTGTAATATCATAGTTGATTTTGAGTTTGCATTGGTATTCAAATAGGCAATACTAGATCCTGATTAAATCGCTTCCGCTAATCAATTATTTCACCACAAAGTTTACACCAAAATTTGTCGTACAAATACCAGCTTCTTTATTCAAGAAACATTTATACCTTCTGAAGAACAAAAGCTTGCATCTTGGTAGTAAGCAGTAGAGACTAGAGATGGCTAAAATGCTTACAACATATGGTTTGGCAGAGTATGATGGCTATATATGGTATCATTGCCTATTCTTTACATTTTAAGTGAGCATGCACTAGTTTTTGAGCTAGCAACTTATAAATCTACACAAGATGATGACCACAACTCTGTTTGTGGCGAGCTAACAAAAATAATGGGATTTTGTAAATGGTAACAATAGTGCTCTATGATATTTGATTTGGCAAAGAAACATGAAAAATTGAAATATGAATATCAACTTTTGTATTCAAACTATTTGAGACCTATAGAACAAAAGCGCACATAACAGTTTTTCTCATGTAATGGAGATGACAAAGTTGGGTGTAACATTTATGTTGCACGGAAAGCGGGCGTTACTACCTAATACCCAGCATCACTGTATCAAGCAAGCTATTTACGACATGTCTTCTTTTTTGGCCAACGTACATATAATGATGTTAGCATCGATCTATATAATTGAAATTATGTTGACACGACGTTATAGTTTGAAATATTACACATGCTCTTTCAAAGAGCTTTAAGGGTACAGTGTTGTAAAATAAAGAAAAGAAGTTAAATTACTCATGTATAGCTGTCTTCCGAACTTCTGATATGAAATAGAATTGTAAAAAAATTGTTGAAACAAAGAGTAACACAAAGTACAAAAGCGTATTCAAGCAAACCTGAGTTGCTATACCAGCGTGATCAGTACCCGGGAGCCAAAGTGTAGTCCTTCCCTTCATACGGAAGTATCTAGTCATAATATCCTAGTAAAAGAAATATGTTTCACTTAGATATTATATCACGAGAAAGGTTGATAATGTTGAATTTAAAGAAGATGGTTAGACATATCAAAATTATTCAGTAACCACTGTACTACCATTTACCTAAAAATTAAGCACAAGTTCAGCAATTTTTCAATAATACCATAATGGATGTATATGTGCATGCATGCGCACGCGCACACACTTGTGTGTGGGGGGAGGGGGGAGGGGTCAATTACCGTTGTCCCAATGGTAATATCGGGAGTGGTAAGAATTTAGATAGAGTTGTTGCTAGAGGTCTTGGGTTCAATCCACTAAGCATACAAATTCACCAAATTTCAAATAAGCATGTCAACGCGCGTGTGTACATAGAGAGAGAGAGGGGGGTGTGTGTGAGAGAGAGAGCGCTGGGTTAGGGGACAGAAAGTGGAGAGAGGAATAGAGAAAGAGACTAGACCGGGAGAGCCAAGGAAGGGGGTGAGAGAGCTGTAGAAAAGGTTGACCAAAATAAAATTGATGCTATAAATAAACTTAAAAGGTGAGAATTACAAGGTTTCCAACCATCTCCAATAATAATGTCAACCATCGACGAATGTTGTTAATTATTTAACAATTTAACAGCTCATATAAAGTACCCTTCTAAATAAAGATCAATTTGCTGAATTGTATTTATAGGTGGAAAATATAACTAAATGGACCTGAAACAAATTTATTTCAAAATATAGATAGGAATTTTTAATATTTATTATTACTAGTCAAATAACTCATTAGTTTTAAATAATACATTATCTATTGATTTATTTGACAATCTATGTAAGATTGAAAAATCCACAAATTCTAATTAATCAATTCATATTGTTTGACCATGCGACACTTAAATATTATGACATGTCAAAAGAATAATACATTGCAACAATTAACTACGTTCATATTTCATGTTATGCTTATTGCAAAGAAAAAAAAATGAGTTTCGTGTTTTTTTGTCCTTTCATTTATGGTTTGTTTACATGTCAAAGGTGTATATTGTTTGAAACACCATTATAAAGCTATGTAATTTACTTTTACTTCATAGATGTTCACTGTGAAAGACATATAAAGGTGCAAAGTCTTGATCACAATTCGCAAGTTATAGTCGACGTCTCTTTTTAAATAGATCGTACTTGATATTATGGTCATTTCATCACACGAAATAGAAAATGTTGTTATTTATGGAGGAGGAAACTGAAACAGCATTTGGACGCAAGTTTGATATGCTATCCGTATAGGGATTTAGAGTTTCGGGTCTCTGCTTTTATTTTATTACGCAGAACCCATGGTCCATCGAATATACACCTAGTACCTGAATTTGAAGAAAAAGAAAAGGAAAAGAATGTCCTTAATTTAGAAAATGTAAATTAAACTAAAAGGACAAAATTGTGCAAAATCTCATTTTAAAAAATACGATAAGAGAAAGCATAATCGATTTCATCCATACAAAATAATGTATGGAGGAAGCAAACCAGTTTGCAACTTAAGAAAATAAAAATAAAAACAAGTTAGACTTTTATTTCTATAACGATCTTTAGAGTTGGACAATGAGGAAAATGAAATTGATTTCATTTAAATAAGAATGTATGGTATGGGGAAATCCATTTGCATCTAAAGAAATGAAGGTAGACAAGAAAAATCACAAAGGATTTCAAAATTTTGACAATTAAAAAAGAAGTTGGTTTTATAATAAAAAAACCAATATGTTAATACAAAAGAAATAAAACTATACTTTACTAGGTAGAATAATTAAACCATGTGTAGATGTATTCAAAGAATCATTCTGCAAGAATACTAAGTAGAATTGAACGACACATACCTCCAGAGTGACAAACATAGCATGCCCCATATGCAGTGATCCTGTAACATTTGGAGGTGGCATAGGTATTACAAAAGGATCTCCTCCATGGTCAGAATTAGGTTTAAAATATCCTTGAGACTCCCACCTAAGATGTATAGGACAAAGGTAGTAGTGTTTCAGCCAAAATTAAATTCCACAAACTAAAGAAGAAAGAATACAATCAGATCAGTATGTAGACATATAATAGCTTATTGGATACAACATATGTACGTGAGTGTGCGCACCCACACGTGTGTGTATGTACGTACGTGGGAATAGGCTACACCCTTTATCCTATACCTCTACGCTATACCTCAATATATTTTTTGAGTTATACAATTTGAAATTAAACCAAACTTGAAGATGTTAAATCCACATTACCGTAAAAATGGAAAAAAAATAAAACTATTTGTAAAGAATGAAAAAATAGCAATGTAGAGTTGTCACCTCCTTTGATAGTGAATTTTACATGAGGGGAGGAATTCTTGTCAAACCATAAATAAGTGGGGTTGTACATCCATTCATGAGTTGCATCTTTTCTCCTTACATGAGGTATATTCATTCTAGGTGGTAGATTTCAAAGTAAAACATTGGACCGCTAGTGCGAAGATATTCAGAATGACCTTGTGCCACATGAATCCAAGGACTCATGGATGAAATGAGCGATTGTAGAAATATAAAGTGAAATGAGGACGGTCTTGATTACTCCAAATGTCAAAAATATTTATGGGGAAGTGCATTTTTATGTAACGTATGAGATGAACTACCAGCCATTGCATTATAATGACATTTGGCTCTTGTAGGTATGATGATTAACAGTAGTACATATATTATTGAGTATAATTTTTTGTTTCCATTATTAGGAAAATATGAAAAATAATCCTTCGCAATTATATACTTACGGTTATGGACTTGTCTTCCAGTTGGTCGTCAGATTATATGGTTGTTTTAAATCGATCGCTGTCTCTCGAATATAGATCATTTTTGTTTATGTTAAAATGATTTCATTTTGAAATTGTACTTTATGCGTTAAATACTATTTATAGTATGTTTCTATATAATAGGTGGGTTAGGACAAAGAGTTTAAAAGATACTCATATTCGACATGTGTGCTTCTACTGCAATTCTAAAGCACAGGGTTGTGACATGGGAAACATATGCATTTTAATTATTAGCCGAACCTTTAGATATTTATGTATCGAATGCACGTTACCGATGATCGAGAGTTCCACTTATATCGAATGCACGTTACTGGTGCATCAATTTTAGCTACCTCGGCACATTCCTAATAGTGCTTCAATATTTAAAAGCACTGCAAATGTTGATTAACGAAATTGATTTGAAAAGTAAATGAAAGCAATAATACGTGGGACAATCGATATTCATATGTTCAAAATGCACAATGACCATCCATCTCAATCAATGTACTATAATTGGTATGGGAATATTAATCTTCGAATCTTTATTCATCCTATCGATGTTATATATTATGCCGTCAGGGGTAGAGTGGAACGGTGGGAATTGAAGTTCGAAAAACTAGCATACTAATAAATGACAGTATAGATCAGAAGTCGAAAGCTATAAAACCATTAGATGCTAGGGCTACAAGGCTTAAAAATAGAGCTTAGGTGGAGCCTAACAGGTGCAACCTTTGATAGCATAGATTATATGCTCTTATAATCCTTATTCACCACTTGAAAGGAATGCGATTAGTAGTTTTTTTCCATTTTTAAATATATATAGTGCATAAGCACATTCTTTTTTTTGTTTCTAAAATATTGCTTTGTATAGACCAATGGCATGTATCATGCGCTAAAGATGTTTGGAAATAATGAAAGTGAAAGAACCTAGGGTTGTCATAAATCTTACGATAATAGTCACCCTTCCCGGAGGGGAAACCGGTCTCGTGTGATTCTACTAGTAAAGCAAAACTTAAAACTGTTGTTGTTAACAATATTCTTGTATACTGATGATTTGTATACCGATAAATCAATTACCGTTGATCGGCAATCGATTTTTTCATCGCAAGTGTGAACGAATAAAAATTTTGTTGTATATTTACAATTTAGCAAACAAATTACTCATATTCATCTTAGTGGATGCTAGATCTACTGATATTTCAAATACTACTAGATTTTGAATTGATTCAACATGTATAGCTAATAAATACATCAAAATTTCACAAAAAATAGAAGTTCATAAAAATTGAAAGATGAAAATATTATGTATGTACCTGGGTCATGATCATGCAACAGCGAGGGATATATAATGTGTGTGTAATAGCAGCATGTAACAACAAAGAATTCCTTTAGTACAAGTGTTGTCATGATCATGTATATACCTTGGGGCATCGTTATAAAAGGGCACGCAATGGTGTGTGGCACGACATGGCGTTTGCGCCTTTCTTCCTTGTGACGCGACGTACATGAAAAGGCACAGCGAATAACGCACGGCGCAAAATGGCGTGCCTTTTCATTATATTATTGTTTCTTATTTCTTTTTTATTTATTTTTCATTTTTTATAATCCAAACTATATTAAAATTATTATTCATCATATTATGAAGCATTAAAAAAGAAGGTACAATACAACATCCGTGACACTATTGGTCCAATATCCTTGAAGGATACTGATGATTGTAATGAATGATTAACGAGAAATATTAATGATGCATCCGATGCTGAAGATGGGCTTGTATTTGATGATGATAATAATGACTTGACTTGGAATGTTGCTGCTAAGGCTGTAGGAGTGGAGGATGCTAGATATCCGAGTAGAAGAACATCTACATCGAGATGTTTTTCAACACACACTTCAGCTCCTTTACATCTTCAAGAAGAAACAAATCTAAATAAGATGGACGAAGAAGATGCTGAAGCTTATAAATTTGATAATGCAGACATTGATTTGAAAAATATAATTGTTGATCATATTCAAATATATAGTTTATCGGTAATATGTATAATTATATTGGATTTTGGTTTTAGAAAACTATTATGCTTGAAATTATATGTTTATAATATTATATCCTAAAAAAATCTTTGTTGCATATGTTTAGCAAAAATATTGAACATTTTAAATTGATTGTTATACATAATAAATTTATAAAAAAAATCTAAACGTGCGTGCTAAATTAAAAAGGCATGCGTCATTTGTCGCATCGTGCGCCAAGGCTTCGGAGAGGCTTTGTGTCTTTTTGCGACGTACGCACCTGAGGGTTTCATCCGATCGTCCCGCTCCATCACACTCAATGAAACGCAAATTCGATAGTAGATTGTGTCATCTGTTTGCAAATAGATTTTATGTTGACTTAAACATGCAAATAGTTACCAAAAGCTGCAAATTTGGTTTTTTTTAATTAAAAAAAAATCCTTTTGAGAAGAACTTGAAGTCCGAAAGTATTAAACTTGTAGCTTCTTCATGTAATTTTTTCACTTAATATGTGTTTGCAACCATCATCTACTTGTATGGCTGCAATGCACCCTGGTCCACCTCCAAATTCCAAAACATTGTCCTACATGAAATTACCAAATTACAATGAAGAAAGTGATATATGTCCAAGGCAATCTATTGGGAAGTGAGAACGCATGTAAGTTCAGTAGAATTATGTTCTGAAGGTGATGACTATATAGACATTTACAAAGAGAGGTGCTAAAGGCACCGCTTTATGCTAAGGGCACTGGTCGTGTTAAAAAAAAATCGGCCATCCCGTTAGCCACTTGGCCGGTGCCTTTAGCAGTGCTCTTTGCAAATGACACTGAATACTCCTAAGTAATTGATCAAAACATTTATTCCATACTGAAAAAAAATCTGGAAAGAAAAAATAATTAACCCTACCAGTTATAAATTCGTTCTTCTGAAGCAAAATCAAAAGACTTGGAAACTTCAGGCGAAGTAAACAAAGTACTATTCTCTGATGCATTAGCTGTACCTCATAAAAAAATTAAAAAATAAAAATAAAAAACCAGTAACTCATCCAGATAAAAGCTAAGGAAAAAAATAACTGATTACAAACCTGAGTAAAATTTGGGGCGAAAGGATTTCGTGTGACGAAAATTTTGAAAGTTGAAGCGAAAAGTGGAAGGGCAAGCAAAGAGGGGATTGAACTTATGGACGGAGCAATGGGATTGGTTATAAATTAGAGGAGGACTGAAGAGCGCCATGAAGAGAAATGAACAGAGTTGCGTGGGATAAGGCGGGAGGTGGTGATGAGCTGATGAGGTAAGAGGGTTCTTATTCCTAATACGGCCCAGCCCAATTAAATCGGTGTCGCATAGCTCACTAGTGCAAGGCCGGGGCCACGGCCCAGTCCAGGATTTCTTTTAAATTTGTCCATCTTTTAACACCTTCGTCCCTAGAAAAACAA
This sequence comes from Allium cepa, assembly GCA_030765085.1. Lineage (NCBI taxonomy): Eukaryota > Viridiplantae > Streptophyta > Magnoliopsida > Asparagales > Amaryllidaceae > Allium > Allium cepa. The sequence goes on along the minus strand of CM060941.1, from coordinate 342,310,986 downwards.
TGCCCTTCGTCTCTACCCAACAACGTTGCAGATGTCGAAATATAATAATCTATTCAGAAAATTATTGTCAAGGACAACGTTGCAGATGCCTCAAGAACAGACCTTCAATATTTTATTCCGAAGGACAACTTTCTGTAGGTATCATTTTGTAGTTATTGATAGCAGTTTTTAGGTATCAGTTTGTAGTTATTGATAGCAGTTTTTACGTATCAGTTTTTAGCTCGGTAGCAGTTTTGTTGTCTTTATGAATAATTTTAGAAAATGTTTGTTCTTATGAATAATTTTTAGAACAATGTTTGTCCTTGTGGTAAAAATATTGAAGTCGCGTCCTTGAGGCGAAAAATATATAAATCTTTGTCCTTTAAATTAATTCGCTCTAATCTATTCGCCACTTAGTTGCAAATTATGTAAGCTTTCCAACTATAGTGTTATCCATGCATTTCTAGTTGCATGAAATCTTATAGCATAACCAACGGTGGACTTGTTCGGCTCTTTTTTCCTCTTCCGGTAACGAATATAAGTTAAAAGGGCAAAGACTTTACTGTTTTAACCTAAATTTGCAATAAAACCACAAAATCTTTACCGTTTAAATAATCAATCTTCTGTTCAGTGAACCAGCCACTAAATCATCTAAACTTGCCACAGTCAACTGAACAAGTCACATCTGGTTACGTGGTGGTTGGTTTTTCAACTGAAAAAGTTATTATCGATTGTGCTCTTGTAAAATATTAACTGCAAGCCATTGTTGGTTTATTGCTAGGCTTACCATGCAAGTGCCTAGGGCCTCTATTGGCTAGGGCCTTGATTAGATATTCAATTTATTAGTTAGAAAATGTAAATTAACCTCTTATCAAACCTAGGTAAGAGAACCCACTTTTCAATTAATAATATTTACCGAGGTTATGGAATTATAAAGCTCCAACCGTTAGTTCTGCTATATGAGATATGCTTAAACATCAAAACCAACAAGTTTGTTTTGTCTTTCTTTCTTTTTTTCCAAATATTTTTAAATGTCACATTCAAAAAAAAACTAAAATTTCATTTTATTAAAAATGACTAGTACCCAGGTAAGGCAGTGTAAATGACCAAATTCGTTGAATGAACGAAATTGACTAAAAAACGTCAAAGTTTACTGTAGTACTAATATTTCATGTACAAGTAATAATAAAACAGAGGGAGGAGCCACTATGTTCGGTTATAGTTTATGCTAGTTATAAGTTGGCTTGTACTCCTTCTGGAGCAAATTCAAAAGAGAAATCCGTGTATATATTTTGTCAGAAATTCTTTACTGTTCAATCTTTCATGATTAATGATGAACAATTCAAGTAATAGCCAAAGGATCACCAATACCGAATATTTCACAAACAAAGCTTAATATGATTTTTATTTTTATTTTGTTTAAGATGACGTACCTTGATTAACAGCGGAAAATGTAATGGCTGTCATCTTCTTCTTCTGTCTTCTAATAATTACTCTTCTTCTCAGAATTCGGTTTCTCTTTCTAACCCTATTTCTTTATATGTTTCTTGATGGAGAAGAATACATCTATATACCAGGAGAGAGAGGACTCAATCCTTTATATAACATTTAGCTCTAAATCTGGTACGTCCATCATATACCAATTTAACGCTTAAGATTAATCACAGACCTAATGTTCTAATTATAGAACGGACTATTTATGACTTAATTAATCGGGTCACATTAAGATTAGAAACTGCATAACGTTAAAGGTAAATGAAACGTTCTATTTATGACCTAATTAGTATGGTCATATTAAGATTAGAAACTACATAACGTTAAAAGTAAATGAAACGATAGCAGTTTCTAATGGCAGTTTTCTAACATTCTCCCACTTGACCCGATTATTCATAATATCAAGTGTTGAACATCGTACTATGATAAATTACTGAGAGTTATGGCGGTTGGGCATTATTAATTCAATGATTCCCTTCCATATACTATAATACCAGCAATCCATCATTTTATACTCATAATTTATATAAAACAGCATAATGGTCCACATAATGTCTTATATCATAATGATTAAACATGATATCTTTATAAGACTCTTTCTTATTTAAAATTACATAAAGTACGTACTACCACATTAAAACAAGAGATACATAATTGTATATCAGAAACACACAAAGGAGCTCAGAATGTCACATATCAATTTTGTTAATACAACCAAGATCCATTTTTTGAACATATCCCTTAAATTGTCTTGGCTGTAATCCTTTCGTCAAAGGGTCTGCAATCATAAGTTTTGTCCTGATGTGTATGATTGACACTCTTTGTTTCTGAACCTCATCTTTCACAACAAGATACTTCAGTTCCATATGTTTGGCACCTTTAGTGTACTTGTCTTTTTTTGAGAAAAACACTGCTATAGAGTTATCACAATAAATTTTCAGCGGCTTGCTAATGGTGTCGACAACCGCAAGTCCTGAAATAAAGTTCTGCAACCATAATGCATGAATTGTGGCTTCATAACATGTCACAAATTCTGCCTCCATAGTAGATGAAGCAACCATAGTTTGTTTCACACTTTTCCATGACATGGCTCCTTGAGCAAACATAAACAGGTAACCAAAAGTCAATTTTCTAGTATCGATGCATCCAGCAAAATCTGAATCGCTATATCCAATCACCTCCAATTCATTGGATCTACTATACATGAGCATGTAATCTTTCGTGCCTTGTAAGTACCTTAACACTTTCTTTGCAGCTTGCCAATGTTCTCTTCCTAGATTACTTTGATACCTCCCTAACATACAGGCCGCAAAACTGATATCCGGTCTAGTACAGGTTTGAGCATACATTAGGCTATCAACTACAGATGCATATGGAATTGATTCCATTTTCTTTCGTTCAACATCATTCTTAGGCCATTGCATGAGATTGAATTTATCACCTTTCTATACAAGAACTTTCCAAGGTGAACACTTACTCATTCCAAATCTCTCTAGAATCCTTTCGATATATCCTTTATGAGACAATCCCAAATTTCTTGTGATCGATCACGAAATATTTCTATTCCAATCACATAGGATGCCTTTTCCATATCTTTCATTTTAAAGTTCGTTGAGAGAAATTCCTTAGTCTCATGCAATATGCTTAAATTATTTGCAGTAAGCAAGATGTCATCAACATAAAGGACTAGATAAACAAACTTGCTCCAACTGATCTTTTGGTATAAACAGTGATCAAGCGTATTTTCCTTAAAACCAAAAGATGTAATAATGGTATTGAACTTTTTATATCACTACCGGGATGCTTGTTTAAGCCCATATATTGACTTCTTAAGTTTATACACCAATTGTTCTTTACCTTTTACAGAAAAACCCTCAGGTTGATCCATATAAACATCCTTATCAAGATCTCCATTCAGAAAGGCTGTTTTCACATCCATTTGATGCAATTCCAAATCATAATGTGCTACTAATGCCATTATTATTCTTAGTGAGTCCTTTTTCGAAACAGGAGAAAATGTCTCCTTGTAATCAACACCATCATTCTGAGTGTAACCCTTAGCAACAAGTCTAGCTTTATACCGTTCGACATTACCACTAGAGTCGTGTTTGGTTTTAAAAATCCATTTGCATCCGACTCTTTTACAGCCATGTGGTAACTCAACGAGATCTCAAACTTCATTCTATTGCATGGATTTTCGTTCTTCTTTCATGGCCTTAATCCATTCTTTTGACTCTTTACTTTCTACAGCATGTGAAAATGAAACTGGGTCCTTATTGATTCCTATATCATAATCTGATTCTTGCATATAAACCATATAATCATTAGAAATAGCTAACCTACGATCTCTTTGATATCTTCTTAATGCCACTTGTTGTGGTTCATGCATATCAGCATTATGTGAGTCATTTCCTTCAGGAAGTACTTCTTCATTTATATGTTGTTCATCATCGTGTTGTTCTCCAACAGCTGGAACAACATTTGGAGTAATAGTAGATGGAGGAACTATTCTAGGCAATGTAACATTTATCCTTGTTTCCTTTATTTACACTATTTCTCTTCTAGTACTCCCACTGACTTCACCAATCTCAATGAATCTTGCATTACCAGTTTCTATAATTCTTGGACTATGATTAGGACAGTAAAACACATATCCTTTAGATTTTTCAGGGTAACCTAAAAAATACCCACTAATCGTTCGAGAATCTAATTTCTTTTCATGTGGATTATAAATTCTCGCTTCTGCTGGACAACCCCAAACATGCAGGTGTCTTAAGCTAGGTTTCCTGTTAGTCCATAATTCAAAATGAGTCTTTTGAACAGCTTTACTAGGAACCTTATTCAACAAATAATTAGCGGTTTTGAGAGCACACGACCACAAATTCTTAGGTAGTGTAGAATCTGACATCATACTCCTAATCATATCCATTAACATTCTATTGCGCCTTTCTGCTACACCATTTTATTGTGGTGTACCTGGCATTTTGTATTGCGCACATATGCCATGACTTTCGAGGAATTTTGCAAATGGACATGGACACTGGCCTGACTCATTATATTTGACATAATATTCACCACCTCTGTCGGACCTTATGATTTTCACCTTTTTATCTAATTGCCTCTCAACTTCATTTACAAACGTCTCAAGGACATTCACAAATTGAGATTTTTCATGAAGCAAATAGACATAACCATAGCGGCAAAAATCATCAATAAAAGTGATGAAATACTTTTTTCCATTAAAGGCTGGAGTGTCCATAGGTCCGCAAATATCAATGTGTATTATTTCAAGAAGCTGGCTGCTTCTAGTGGCTCCTTTCTTATTATGTTTGGTTTGTTTACCTTTAATACAATCCACACATAATTCTAGATCACTAAAGTTCAAATTTGACAAAATTTCATTACTTACTAATCTCTATGTGGCATAGTCTTTTATGCCATAAGAAAGCAGAATTTTCATTCAACATGCTGCGTTTACATCCAACATTATTTATTACATTCAGCTAGGAATTCGCATAAGCATCGTTCAATTTCAATTTATATAAACCATCAATTAGAATACCAGAACCAACATTATCAGTATTCTTATATAAATCAAAACAACTAGATCCAAACGTACATCTAAAACTAGAAATATCTAACTTACTTACGGAAATAAGGTTTCTAGATAATGAAAGTACATAAAGGGTACTATATAAGTCTAATGCATATCCATTTTCTAGAATTAGACGATAAGTCCCAGTGCCTTCTATTTTGGATTTCATTCCGTTTCCCATAAAGAGAAAACGATCTTCATTTGGATTTATGGTTCGGATCATAAGAAATCCCTTTCTTTTCGAACCAAGCTATCCTTTTCAGACAGTCATTTTGATAATGTCCTTTCCTTTTACAGAAATGACATCGAACATCCTTTAGTTCCTTCTTTTTCTTTTCCTGCCCATTCTTAGCATGTGCCTTTTTCTTCTTGAAATGACTTGATTTTCCATTCTTTTCTTTACCAGCTTTATTACTCACAAAACTTACTGAGTGATTCACTTGATTTTTCAAACGTCCTTCTTCCTGAACAAGTCTACTGGCCAATTCATTAACATTCCACTTATCCTTTATAGTGTTATACTTAATCTGAAAAGGTCCATATTCAGAAGGTAGCGAGTTCAAGATAAACTGGACAAGAAAAGAATCCTCTACTGTAAGTCCAAGGGAGTTTAACCTTGTTGTATCTATAATGTGCTCTTGCATAGTTCGCGACCCATCAAACTTCATGGTCGTGAGTTCTGCCATAAGAGTACCAGCGAGTGACTTATCAGCTGAACGAAAACACTCTTCCACAAACTGCATATATTCCTTAGCACTTTCAGTTTGCGGAATAGTTGACTTGATGTTGTTAGCAACATTCATCTTAATAAACATGAGGCCCAATCTGTTACTGCGTTCCCATGCTTTATGGTGTTATTTTTCTGTCTCGGTACTAGCTGTTGTAAGAGCAACATGTTTATCCTCAAGGAGTGCTAAGTCAAGATCCTGAACACCTAAATAGAAATTGACTTGTTTTCTCCATTCAGAAAAATTAACACCAGTGAACAATGTAACAGGTGAAGCATGTGTTTTCATGGGAACTACTGCAAATTGAAATAACTATAAGATCATAGCTAACACAATTCAGATATGTACATAATAGTATAATATAGTACTCCTTTGGGTAGATACTATCTTATACTTAACATAATTAAATACCAAAACATAAGTAAGTAATAAATATATTCAATTAAATAAAACTGACATCTTTGGATGATCAATATTTAACTAGTTATAGAACTAGACTTTCCTTTGGGTAAGTTCTTGAGTTCTACCATTAGTGGCGCCATTTTTTTTGGCATTATTATAACTGGAAATTTCTATCAATAATCATTATGTCACTTATGCACTAAAGATTATTCTGATTTTGACCACTTTGGTGATTAACAAAATCATAAATCTCATGTGCATGATTGACTTATAACACATACTTGATTAAACATCACGAGTAAAGCATAAAACAAATCAATTGCAATCATAGAAAATATTCAGTTATTGATTGGTGGCTCTAATACTAAATGTCAGAAATTCTTTACTGTTCGATCTTTCATGATTAATGATGAATAATTCAAATAATGGCTCAAGGATCACCAATACCGAATATTTCACAAACAAAGCTTAATATGATTTTTTGTTTTGTTTAAGATGACGTACCTTGATTAACAGCAGAAGATGTAATGGCTGTCATCTTCTTCTGACTTCTAATAATTACTCTTCTTCTCAAAATTCGGTTTCTCTCTCTAACCCTATTTCGTTATATGTTTCTTGATGGAGAAGAATACATCTATTTACCAGGAGAGAGAGGACCCAATCCTTTATATAGCATTTAACTCTAAATCTGGTACATCCATCATATACCAATTCAACGCTTAAGATTAATCACAGACCTAATGTTCTAATTATAGAACGGTCTATTTATGACTTAATTAATCGGGTCACATTAAGATTAGAAACTGCATAACGTTAATGGTAAATGAAACATTCTATTTATGACCTAATTAATATGGTCATATTAAGATTAGAAACTGCATAACGTTAAAAGTAAATGAAACGATTGCAGTTTCTAATAGCAGTTTTCTAACATATTTTCCTGTTACGAATTTTATCAACTTGGTACTATAGTCAACCTTAGCTTTTTCGAAGAGTATTTATATAAAATTATAAATTAATTCATATTTTTCAAACAGGCTAATCAATTGAGTTTGTCTAGAGTCTCAAGCCCTGACTGCATTAAAGAAATGTGCATCTATGCAGCTCATTTTTAAAGGTAAAATGGTATTTGTATTAATCGAAACAAAAGGCATTTTACAAATTTGTATGCTACTAAACACATGGCTGTGTATAGTAAAAAATATAGAACAAAAGGTGGTTTAGAAATTTGTATGCTATTAATCTTGTGACAACATATAGTAGAAAATAAAAAACAAGCTGGCAAAATTTCAAAAAAAAAATTCAAGTGTCGTTGTTCGTCATGTGCAGCGATGTTATCAGCCAACTTTTAATTTGTTTAGGGCTAGGGTTGTAAACTATGTAGGACTTTAAGTCCAAATATGTACATCCGTGTTTGTTCGATTTTCATTTAGTACATGAATTAAAATAAAAAAGAACGTACAAAATCGTGTTTATCCGAGTTGTCTGATAATTTTTCTATTATTCTTTCATTGTTTGCCTCGTCGAAAAGATGTCCGAGTTGAAACTCGGTCGTGTTTCTATCCATCTGAATTTTTTATAAACTGATACTAAACTCATCTCTGTCCATTCCAGTCCGACTAATTTACATCCAAAATCCACTGCTCTTGGTAAAAATCCTTGTTAAAAAATATTTGAAAACCGCCATTCTTCGTAATTAACTCAATAAGTGACCAGTGAATAGTGGTAGAAGAATATGTGTCTCTAAGAACGTATAAAAAGATTCTCTTGATAGAGTTAAGAGTATGTTATAAGATGACCATATGAATTGATTATTAACCCAACTCCAGTTGTGGATCTTGTTCAAAATAAAAGTAAGATTTTTGGTATTAATTTTTGTTGTATGTGCGTAGACACAAACATATAATATATTAGAGCACATTATAATAAACAGGTAAAAATCCTTTAAACAAAGTGTTTAGTCGATTGCAGTTACGAAAGAGTTCATAACCATGAGTATGAATAAGCGCTTATCCTTAAATATTCCTAGTCAAATGTGCTTTGAGGATGGCATACATGCCAGAATTCCCTTATGGGAACGAGGGGCAAGTTGAGAATGCAAACTAAAGAGTTCCTTTGGATGACTGTGACAGACTTTCCAGGTAATTAGGTGAGTAATGAGGAGTGGACTGCTTAGCCGACGCTTGGAGGATGTGAGCAGGAGTCCATTCACTCCATACATTCGCTAGGAATCTGCCTGATTTCAAACTTCTGAAGCTGGAGATGTATGATGGAAAGACAGATCCAATGTTTCATTTGATGAGCTATATCTAGCACATGGATGTGTTGGGTGCTTTTGAAGAAGTGATGGGATGATATTTCCTATTGTATCTAATTGACTTAGCAGCACTGCGGTTTAGACAGTTGGAAAAATAGCTCCATCGGTACATGAGCCGAATTGGTGGACAAATTCATGAAATAGTTCCAGTCCATATTTCACGACCTAAGAATGTAACGACGTCGTCGAGCATGAAGCAGAGGTCCGGAGAGACCTTTAGGAGTTTTTTTATTAAGGTTTAATGCGGCAGTTATCGTGGTTGATAGGTCAAACCCATCAGTGGTTCTAATGGCGGCAGTTTCAGGAGTAGCCAGTAAAACAGAATTTAAGATTGCTTTAGAGCGAAATCCTTCTATGGATCTTATAGAATTTTATCATGAGGCCAAAAGATACCTACATCAAGAAGACGTTAAAGCTAAAAGGGTGGAAGTCGACGCTGAAGCTGAGATCCTTTAGGGTAGGATGCGGCAAAGATAAAGGAAAACGAATGGCCGTTGACGGCTTTAGAGGGCCAAAGCGGCAGAGAAGAGAACCAAAATTATCCTCTTACACAGAATAACGAAACCTCGATGAGGATTTACCTAGATACCAAGGGCTAAATTCCCTATTGAAAACCAATGAGAAGAGAATGCAACAATTGGGAGAGATAATCCGGAAAATACTACCTATTCCATATGCTGGACAGGCATGAAACAAATGATTGCATGCATCTTCGTGACCTGATTGAGGAATAAGTTAGGAACAACCAGTTGCAATGATAAGTAAGAAGACAAGCTGCAGTGGTGGAATAGAAGCAGCCATCATATGCAGCAAATCGAAGCGGCCTCGGAGCTGGGCCGAGGATAGTTATCCTATGATCGGGACGGTAGGGATTCAGGTTCGATTCTCACATTTCGCTTTTTGTTTTCAATAAATGATATGGCACTATAGTCAAACCACTTACTCATATATGGGACCTCGATCAATCTCTAGGCATGCTTTAAAGCTGGATGTTAGGCTTTAGTGTCTAGGTGAATATTGTGGTAGCTGTTGAAACTTAAATTTTATGAAATCTTGATTTTTAAAACCACTTGAACATGATGATGATATTGATCATTGTGGTCTTGTTCGGAGAAACAGGGCAATGACCCCAATGTACGAGCCCCTTGCCGTAGAGCAGGTAGATTGGGCTTGTGCGAAGGTAAGCCCCATCATCGAAGAGTAAGCGAGTGGACTTGCTTGGACGTTAAGTCCCCTTATCGGAGAACTAGTGGTTGGACTCAGCAAGGATACGAAGAGATTGGACCCTATGTTGAATGCCAAACGATCCTAAGAGATCAAACTCTAAATTGGATGTTAAATGATATAGAGAGATCGATGATTGGATTAACGTCCAGAGAGATCAAGGAACGATCTAGAGAGGTCGAAGAACGATCCGGAGAGATTGACAATGAACTTGAGCCTAGAAAGTTCAAAGATTCGGTTAACGATCTGGAGTGATCAAGAATTGAATTGGTCATCGAGTGCGTGGCCCAAAGATTTAAAAAGTTAGAGTTTGGTTTCGAACACCAACAACCTTGAAACAACTTAATAGCAATTAACGAATTAAGCTTTTGATTTTAATACATGTTTATTAACTCCTATATGAACACAGGACGATCCTGATTTATGATGTTCTATATTATATGATAATTTCCAGAAAACATGGAAAAATGATCATGTATAACTAATACCCAACCAAGGACTCGAGTCCTTAGCTATTATGGTCTAGAACGGTCTTTGACTTACGGGTGGATTCGAAGGAACTATTGATTCAGCGCAACTTGGTCAATTAATGGCTGAGAAATTCAACCATTAATGTTTCATCGGCTTCGATATTTGTTCATGAGAAAAGCACACCTTTCATTCGCAATTCATGCTTTGGAGAGCAAGTGTTATCTAGCTTTTTGAACAGACAGTGTTTGGACAAACTTAATGAGTCAAACTTAAAAGTTATCAAGGCAATAAACCTAGAGAGATAGTTGACATCCCCAGAAGCCAAGTACGACCATGACTACAAGGCGAAAGCCAAGCCATCATCAAAGTTCAACAATCCGAATCCATCAAAGTGATGGATCAGTATTGATCCATCCCTATGGATCAGTACCGATCCATAAGACTTCACCCAAATCACCCCGTACCTCCTCTACTCCCAAGTCATGGTGACAACAACCCATTCTAAGCCTCAATGGATGGTTTGCATGTACCTTGCCATCGAACATCTCGAGCATTTGAAATTAGGAACTTCATTCCTCCATCGATCCAACTTGTTAACCTAGAAACAAGCCTCTAACAGAGCAATCAAAATGGGGAACATGAAGCTAAGGACAAGTCACGCCTAAATAAGGCAATGGAAGAAGTCCATAAGGCAATCTTATGGATCGGTACCGATCCATCATATTTGCTGATGTGACCACGTTTTCTCCAACTTAACTACCGCTGGGTGTAGGGAACATGGGTGCGATTGTGGACGACTAAATTTCGATGGCCTTCAGCTATAAATAGGCACGGAAGGGCATTTTAAGGGGGTCTTTTGGCTCTCTTAACAATTTTCTCTATATTCCCTTGTAATCCCGAGGATCCATACTGATTCATAAGAATAGAAGTTGTAAACAACAACCAAATCAGTAACAAAGCTAAGTGGACATAGGCAACGATTAGCCGAGCCATTATAAAACTTCTATGTCTTGTTATTTCTTATTTTTGTTTACTTTCTTCACTCTTTCTTTTACTTTACTCATTTGGGTGTTTGTGCCACATTTTAGTGTAAACAACATGTACCATATATTATTGCTTAAGGGTGCAGTCTAAATGATTATACAGTAAGGTTCACTATAATCTGTAAGCATCTAATATCGTGTCTACTACTAGCTTCGAAAAAGTAAGTATAGACTTCAATATTTAGAATTTTTCATATATTACCAAGGACAAGAGGTGAAGCAATATTTGGTTTGAGCCAAATTAACCAATCAAACATGTTCACTGCAGTCATTTGGTTCGGTTATGAAATTAAATCGGTGAAATTCAGTTTGTAAAATGATATTTTTCAATTTAACCAAATTAACCATACTTTTATTATATTATCCAAATTTTGTGGTATTGTGATACCTTTTGTAATTGCTTTCAAAAATCAAAGTTTACCTACTAAAAATAGATCAATTTTTATTATAAACGTAAAAAATACTTAAGAAAATATCTTCAAGCAAAAATTTATGTTTTTCTTTTAGTAAATTAATCATTTGAATAACGTATGATAATTTCTCTTACTAACCTTTTTAGTTCGATTAAATCGATCGCCGACCGAATCAAATGAAACAAATTCGATTTTGGTCGATTATTTTTAACTTTTTCGATTCCAGTTTGGCTTGACATCTTTTCCTTTAAAACCAACTGAGCCAATCGAATGTTCAAAATAACAACCTGATATTGAAAATTGTTGAATATGCGACTATATGATTTTTCTTTGATGATAATAAACATATATATATATATTCATTTAAATATATTTGTTAATGTACTATTTTATTTTCACAGATTAAATAAATATTTGCTGAATAAAATAAATAACACAGAATTTGAATTCAAACGGATATTTTATTCAAACAAATATTTATTACAATTTTGAATAATACAAATTCAAGCTCACACTATATATATACAAATTTCAATAACATTACAATTTCAATCACATCACATTTCAATTTACATAATTGTCCTCACTACGTGTCGCTCATTCAACTCATGTTTTATCTTCAACTTCGTTCCAAATTGAATCCAACATCTGAGCAATCTGCAAAAATATATACTGACCCAGTAAAATTGAAAAGGAAATATTTTTGCAGTGTAAAATAAAATGTGAATTTTTAAAATAATATTTGTCTCAGTACTTTAGGTTGTTCGTCATCATTTAATTTTGAATTCATCATACATGAACAGCATGTGACATGCACAGTGTATCACTGTACATGCCACAAGGCCGTGCACACCATTATACACTTGATAAATTGCAGGGACAGGTGAGCACAAGGTCAAACCCAAACCAAAAGTCGGGTTCAACTCAAGTGCAATAAAAATAATGTCACAATATCAGCACAAGGTCAAACCCGAGCTTTAAGCTGGATTCAACGCAGGTGCAATACAAAATTGTCAAGCACAAGTGAAAATGCTCGATCAAAGCAACACAGCCTCAACAATGCAATGGCTATGTTCAAAACAACACCAAAACTGTATGCAAACTGCCCAACTTGACAAAACAAGTGTATACAACCACGTGGTGACAGTAGAATACAAACTCGAGACTACAAAACATTCATATACAAGTTTCACTGACTCGAAGGAGCAAACATATAGAACAGAGGATAGTGTAATGCAGACATGTTAGCAAGACCACAAATCCAAACCAAGTTAACAGTCAAAGCATCATCAACAAAGTGAAACTACATAGTCAAACTGCACCATACCAGTTCAAACATGCAGTGATAACAAATGTATAGACACAACAATAAAGAATTACTCCTGACGGAGATGTACAAGATGATAGCACGTATATGCATACATGAAACAATGAACCAGACAAGCTGTAGAGAAAAATTCAATGGCCAAAGTCGAGCACAAAGAATGAAGTCAACCACGAACACATGATAGTGAAACACACCAGCTAAATCAAAGCAAAATCAAGATATATGTTTCAAACAAGTCAAGTATGCTACAGGGATGCAACTGCACAAGACAGGTTAACATGAAAGTAATATCAAAGGCATCAAAGATTAGGCAACAGGACAACACAATACATCATAGGAGTATGGAAGCAAGACTACATCAATCAACACTTCAACCTGAGCCAGACACAGTGCAGACACAAGTGATACAAGACCGAACCGAACACAATACAACTGAAATGCAAACCGTCTCAAAAAGTGATACCATAAACTACATGAATGATCAAACACCAATGAACCAAATAAGTGTACAGGTCTGTGACAATATAAAGTGAAGGCCACAACAGCTCAAATGAGAAATCTCAAACATGATACAGTGAACTACATGATGAACATGTATGCAGTGACAATACACAAAGAAAATGCAAAGTCAAAGTCATTGTTTTCTCACAGTAGGTAATATGAGAAACACGAGTTAACAAAAATCAATATCAAGTTTGAAAGTCACTTTCAATTCAAATTGAAGTGACCAAAGTCAGAGATATAATGGCTGAAGCCAATATACAAAGTCAATGAAGATTCAACAAGTCAGAAATTCACATAGCAGCATCAAGTGGTCGAAATCAACAAATGATAGAGATTCAAATGTAGCAGCGGTTTTGAACAAAGCATCAGGTAGCATTTCAAATAATGTCAACAAAAGTGTCAAAGCCGATATTGAACAAGTCAGTGCCAAAGTCAAACCAGCAAAATCGAAACCGTGATGAGCGAGGCAATTCAAAGCCGTGAGTATCAAGTAAATCAGAAATATACGATTATGAACAAGTCAGAAAAAATACCATCATCCATACAAAAATCAATGGACGAGCTATATCAATTGACAAATTCAAATAACTCCAGACGAACGAAAAATAGGGATTCGAACCCTATATAAGCAATCAACATCATCGGCAAAAAGTCATCGAGTTCAAGTACGCAAAATCAAAAGAAGTAAAATCAATAATCACATACCAAAGTCAAGAATAGAACTCGATCGAGAAGCAGCCGAGCGCAATTCAAGGAGACGAACGATCGACAAAGCAAACATGCGAATATCCATTCGATCGATCAACATTCAAGCGGTGGCTTCAAAGAATTTCATAAGCCCTAATTTTTGTTAAAGAGGAAACGAATGCGGAACGACCGACATTTTCACAAAAGAAAGGAACGGAGCAAATAAAAGAGGAATCAGGCCGATAAAGAAACAAAAGAAAAGGGGTCAGCCTTTATTGTTTTACAATTATATTTGGGCTTAATCTTTTCAATTAGGGTTTTGATTGTTTAAATTTGTTTTTAAATTTAATTTCTTCTTTTAAATGTTGTAATTTCTAGTCGTATGACTAGGGGACAAACTACGTGGCATAGTTTGAGAATTCGCAACTCAATGGCTGAGTTGTGGCAGGGTTTTGAGCGTAGAGTTAAGGCTAGTCGATAGCGGGTGTCTTGAGTTTACGTGTGTAAGCGTCTGAATGCTTAATTTCTAGTAGAAACCTTGGGGCAGCACGTAGGTAGAGTTTTGCCGAAGCTGAGTAAATTCTATGTCGTTCTATTTCTACATTTATTATTCTGCTATTATCTGTGCTGCTATTCTGATATATCTGTGTTGAAATATTTTTATACAAACTTTCGCATTAAATTTTAAAAATTGATAGTATCACCCTATTCACCCCCCCCTCTAAGGTGAAATCGATCCTACAAGTGGTATCAGAGCTAAGTACAAAAGCCATTTTTGTTTTAAAAATTTGATTTTTCAGAAACCAATTTTTGTTTTAAAAATTTGAATTTTTAAAATGGCTACTTTTGCTAAGGGTCGTTCCAATATTATTCCTTCTATTTTTGATGGAACAGATTTTTTGAATTGGAAATTGAAAATGGAATTTTATTTAAAATCTGTTGATGTTAAATGTTGGGATATTATTGAAATAGGGTGTGATATAGCAGATAAGAAAATTATCTCGATTAATGTTCTGGCTATGCATATTTATATTCTCATATTAATCAAGATAATTTTAATTTCATCTCTCATTGTGAAAATGCACAGGAAATCTGGAATACTTTAAGTGCAATATATGGTGCAAAAGTCAACAGCAATGAAAATCCTCCACAACCAACTTAGTTAAAGAAATGTGCTTAATAGGATTTGAAAAAGGCAGTTGTGATGAGGATGATGATGATGGAGCAGCTGAACTGGCACTACTAATAAAGAGATTCAAAAGGTGGAACTACAAATAAGGAAATCCAGCTCCAAATCAACAATTGATAAGTAGAATAATCAAAGCACTAGGCAACTCAGAAGAACACAGGATCATCTGTCATAAGTGCAACTAACCTGGACATATCAAGCCCAATTGTCCTCAAAATCGACACGACTTTAAAAAGAAATCAAAAAGGAGAAATTTTGCAGCCACTTGGAATACAAGTGATGAAGATAATCAAAGTACTAGCATTGAGAGTGAGAAAGCATATATGTGCCTTCAAGGTAATATAACTGATAGTGATGATGACGAGCTAAGCGAGGTATCAAAACTCACTCACTCGGAATTACTTATATATTTCCACGAAGTAAATGGCCGTTTTGAACGACTTAGGGAGAAGTAAAATTGAATCACAAAGAGATAGTTTAATAGAAGTAAATGACCAGCTTGAAAAATTAGTTAAAACCTATCAAAGTATGATCCCTAAGTGTGATAATTGTCCAACATTCGAAGAAGAGATCAAAAAATCAGAAATCAAAATTAAATCGCTTGAAAATGAAATTCTATTTTTGAAAGAGAGTGAAAATACAAGAAGAGAAAATTCTATTAAAAAGTAAACACAATTGTAAACGAAAATGAATCTCTCAAAGCACAAGTCCAACAACTATCAACGACTTTAGATAAGTTTTCAAAAAGTGAAAAATCATTTAATATGCTCTTAGGGAAACAAACTGTTAATACAGTCAGACAAGGACTTGGATATAATCAGTCTGAACTTATTAAAAGAAAAATTAATCAAGTCAATTCAATGTGCACAATTTGTAGAAAATTTGGACACAATCAAAATAATTGTTGGTATAAACCCAAACATGTGAAAACTATACCAATTTGGGTTCCAAAAGGCACAGATATAAAATCTCTCAAAGTTAAACAAATCTGGGTGCCGAAAGGAACATATATAAATAGTTTTGAGTCAAACAGTGTTATCTGGATTCTGGCTGTTCCAGAAACACAACGAGCGACAAAGCAAAGTTCCTTAGCCTAGTACAAAGGTGACAGAATCACACTTGGCAACAACGAAAAATTATCGTAAAGGTAAAACAGGTAATGGTATATTTTGAACGATATATTAAATGTGATAATCTGCACCGTAGTTTGAATTAAATCAGCCAATAATGTGATGATGAAATAAATGATGATTTTGATTTTGACTTATTCAAAATTGTTGACCAATTATATTCTTATGCCAAGAACACTTTCGTATATATTAGTTTGGATTAATAATAGTGTTTTATTGGATGATAATAATTGGTTATTTTATGGCTGACTCTATATTCACGGTTTTTGATTATTTACATGGCTACAATTAAAATTCAAGAGAATTTTATTTAAAATGTTGTTAAAAATGATTTTGAGATATTTTGTTGCACAACTCTTAATCTGGTCTATAACATTCAACTAATAATAAGTTTGAGTGAAAAGAAATTCGGATGCAGATTACACTGGTAATCTAGTTGATAGAAAAATTATTAGTGGAACGTGATTTATGATGAGACATTTAGTAACTGCATCGTTTTTCAAAGAAAATATATGCATATTTTCACTTCAAATAATTTACAAATTGCAGATTTTTTTTTTATAAAACCCCTTCTAGAAAATCATTTTTGACCTTGTTTACAGATTAGTCATTTTGAAAATTTGGTTCTATAATTATTTTTGAATATGATTTTAAATGATTACATTGACTAATCTGACTCCCTAATGATTACCGAAAGGATAAATAGTGATTGAAAAAGTGATGAGTGCTAATATTGATCATATATTATAACTTGAGACGATATATTTAGTAAATTTCTTTAGAAATTTAAACAAGAGTTATAAAAACTTTTTGTTGGTAAAAATTCCATGACCACCTCTATTTATATCCTATTTCCAACGACCATCACTCATCAAAATTCAATATAGTTTGTCGATATGTGGTACTTTAAATAGGAATCATTCATTTTTTCATTTTATATTTTTTAATAAAAAAATATATAATAAAATAAAATCCAAAGTATTCACTCTCATTTAAAAGTCCTCACGGTTATGCATGGGTGAATTACTTGGAATTTATTATGTGCTTCCATGCTCGTTTAAAAGTCCTTACGGTTATGCATGTATGCAACGCATATCAAAATTGATTTATTAGATAAACAAGTTGATTCTAATCCCATTTAAAAGTCCTCACGGTTATGCGTGGTTAGAAGATACTTGAATTCATTTTAAAAAAAATAAAAGAAATAAAAAAAATTTGGAATACTACTAATCTCATTTAAAAGTCCTAACGGTTATGCATGGTTAGTAGATATTCAAATTCCTAGAATAAATATACCACAAATAGACACAACTGTATGCTTTTATATGATGACATCATTCACATCATTCTAAAAGTGGAATATATGCCAACAGAGTATTTATGATTTTTGTTTGATTTTTTATTGAAATTTAATATTTGTATTCAATTGAATTTTAATGTTGTATTAATATCTATCACTTTTGTCTATTTTTCCTAACACTATTACTCTTTTGCTGATAACAAAAGGGGGAGAGAAAAGTTAAGATTTTGATAAATAACGGTCAAATATTTTCTATTTGCATCTAGGCTAATTTGCACATTTTTAATTGCATGCATATATGAAGGGGGAGCTTTGTGTAGAGAGGAAGCGTGCAAAGAGGGGGAGCAAATTGAATGATCAAATGCGTTTAACAAATTCAAAATCTTAAATATATGTTTGTTATCATCAAAAGGGGGAGATTGTTGAATATGCGACTATATGATTTTTGTTTGATGATAATATATATATATATATCCATTTAAATGTATTTGTTAATGTACTATTTTATTTTCACAGATTAAATAAATATTTAGTGAATAAAATAAATAACACAGAATTTGAATTCAAACGGATATTTTATTCAAACAAATATTTATTACAATTTTGAATAATACAATTTCAAGCTCTCACTACATATATACAAATTTCAATAACATTACAATTTCAATCACATCACATTTCAATTTACATAATTGTTCTCACTACATATCGCTCATTCAACTCGTATTTTATCTCCAACCAAATTGAATTTAGCATCTGAGCAATCTGCAAAAATATACACTGACCCAGTAAAATTGAAAAGGAAATATTTTTGCAGTGTAAAATAAAATGTGAATTTTGAAAATAATATTTGCCTCGGTAATTTGGATTGTTCGTCATCATTTAATTTTGAATTCATCATACACGAACAGCTTGTGACATGCACATTGTATCACTGTACATGCCACAAGGCCGTGCACACCGGTATACACTTGATAAATTGCAGGGACAGGTGAGCACAAGGTCAAACCCAAATCAAAAGTTGGGTTCAACTCAAGTGCAATAAAAATAATGTCACGATATCAGCACAAGGTCAAACTCGAGCTTTAAGCTGGATTCAACTCAAGTGCAATACAAAATTGTCAAGCACAAGTGAAAATGCTCGATCAAAGCAACACAGCCTCAACAATGCAATGGCCGTGTTCAAAACAACACCAAAACTGTATGCAAACTGCCCAACTTGACAAAACAAGTGTATACAACCACATGGTGACAGTAGAATACATACCGAGACTACAAAAAGCATTCATATACAAGTTTCATTGAATCGAAGGAGCAAACATATAGAACAAAGGATAGTGCAATGCAGACATGTTAGCAAGACCACAAATCCAAACCAAGTTCAACAGTCAAAGCATCATCAACAAAGTGAAACTACATAGTCAAACTGCACCATACCAGTTCAAACATGCAGTGATAACAAATGTATAGACACAACAATACAGAACTACTCATGACAGAGATGTACAAGATGATAGCACATATATGCATACATGAAACAATGAACCAGACAAGCTGTAGAGAAAAATTCAATGGCCAAAGTCGAGCACAAAGAATGAAGTCAACCACAAACACATGATAGTGAAACACACCAGCTAAATCAAAGCAAAATCAAGATATATGTTTCAAATAAGTCAAGTATGCTACAGGGATGCAACTGCACAAGACAAGTTAACATGAAAGTAATATCAAAGGCAACAAAGATCAGGCAACAGGACAACACAATACATCATAATAGTATGGAAGCAAGACTATTATCAATCAACACTTCAACCTGATCCAGACACAGTGCAGACACAAGTGATACAAGACCGAACCGAACACAATACAACTGAAATGCAAACTGTCTCAAAAAGTGATACCAGAAACTGCATGAATGATCAAACACCACTGAACCAAATAAGTGTACAGGTCTGTGACAATATAAAGTGAAGGCCACAATAGCTCAAATGAGAAATCTCAAACATGATACAGTGAACTACATAATGAACATGTATGCAGTGACAATACACAAAGAAAATACAAAGTCAAAGTCATTGTTTTCTCACAGTAGGTAATATGAGAAACATGAGTTAACAAAAATCAATATCAAGTTTGAAAGTCACTTTCAATTCAAATTGAAGTGACCAAAGTCAGAGACATAATGGCTAAAGCCAATATACAAAGTCAATGAAGATTCAGTCAAGTCAGAAATTCACATAGCAGCATCAAGTGGCCGAAATCAACAAGCGATAGAGATTCAAATGTAACGGCGGTTTTGAACAAAGCATCAGGTAGAAGTTTCAAATAATGTCAACAAAAGTGTCAAAGCCGATATTGAACAAGTCAGTGCCAAAGTCGAACCAGCAAAATCGAAACTGTGATGAGCAAGGCAATTCAAAGCCGTGAGTATCAAGTAAATCAGAAATATACGATTATGAACAAGTCAGAAAAAATCACCATCATCCATACAAAAATCAATTGCCGAGCTATATCAATTGACAAATTCAAATAACTCCAGACGAACGAAAAAATAGGGATTCGAACCCTATATAAGCAATCAACATCATCGGCAAAAAGTCATCGAGTTCAAGTACGCAAAATCAAAAGAAATAAAAGCAAAAATCACATACCAAAGTCAAGAATAGAACTCGATTGAGAAGCAACCGAGCGCAATTGAAGGAGACAAACGATCGAAAAAGCAAACACGCGAATATCCATTTGATCGATCAACATTCAAGCGGCGGCTTCAAAGAATTTCACAAGCCCTAATTTTTGTTAAAGAGGAAACGAACAAGGAACGACTGGCATTTTCATAAAAGAAAGGAACGGAGCAAATAAAAGAGAAACCATGCCGATAAAGAAATAAAAGAAAAGGGGCCAGACTTTATTGTTTTACAATTATATTTGGGCTTAATCTTTTCAATTAGGGTTTTGATTGTTTAAATTTGTTTTTAAATTTAAATTATTCTTTTAAACGTTGTAATTTCTAGTCGTGTGACTAGGGGACAAACTACATGGCGTAGTTTGAGAATTCGTAGCTTAGTGGCTTAGTTGTGGTAGGGTTTTGAGCATATAATTATGGCTAGTCGATAGCGGGTGTCGCGAGTTTATGTGTGTAAGCGTCCGACTGCTTAATTTCTAGTAGAAACCTTGGGGGCAGCACGTAGGTAGGGTTTTGCCGAAGCTGGGTAAATTCTGTGTCGTTCTATTTCTGCATTTATTATTCTGCTATTATCTGTACTGCTATTCTGATATATCTGTGTTGAATAATGTTATACAAACTTCCGCATTAAATTTTTAAAATTGATAATATCACCCTATTTACCCCATCTAGGGTGAAATCGATCCTACAACAATCTACTAATTAAAATTAATAATAGAGTTTAAAATAATTAAAGGGGTTTAAATTATAAAATATGGGAGATTTATGATGATTAGGTTATATAGAAATTTTTTGGGATTTAAATAACGAAGTATTTTGTGAAGTTAGAAATTTTTATAGTAAGAATATATTTGTTGAGGTTTAGGAAAAAAATAAATTAATTGGTGGTATTTAAATGGAAGAAATTATTTATTATAGGGATTATTGAATAAATTATTTTTATATTAAGTATTTTTGTAGCGCTATAATTTTAATATGGAGGTTTTAGGCATTTTTGATTTAATATTTACACTTTAAACCTAGAATGATTTTTATAGATTATTAAATGAATTGCTTTGATAATAATTATTCTTTAAATGATAGATTATCCGTACTGGTGGTTTTTGGTATTTTCAAACTAAAATTGATGTTTTAAACTTAAAATGATTTTTAAAACAAATAAATAATGGATAAATAATTTTTATAAATTTAAATAACAATAAATAAAATAATTTTGAAATTTATTACGTGGAGACTGAATTTTGTTTAATTTTTTATACTAATGAATGATTTTTATTAAAATGGGTCAAATATTGTAATTTTGGGATAATTAATTGTAAATTGAGAAAAATTTGGTAAGCGTAATTTTTATAAAATTATATAATGATGGTAAATACTCTTACCGAGTAAATTTGATTTAAGTCTCGTATCAATTTCAACTTCCTAGAGCTTATTTTCCATCTTCAGCGATAAATTCAAAACCTAATCTCCTTCTACCAAAATTCAAATTAGTTAAAATAAAATCCCAATGGTCATGAAATTCAAATGCGAGATTCTCAATAACAAGCTACAACCCTAGGAACAATCAAAGTGGAATTTTACTCAAGTTAGAACCAAGAGTTAATTACATTCAATGGAGAAGAGGCAGTGTGGAAGAGCTGTGTAGTGCAAATGGAGATCCTCGATTGTTGAGTCAAGGTGAGTGTTTCTCACTCATAAATCTATGTCGAAATGATTGAATAATAAGCTTGTGTGTTTGATTTTGAAATTGAAATGCTCTATCTATTATATTACCTTGTTCAAAACCCATTTCCTATTACTCAAAATCGTATCCATCTTATTTGTGATTTTGATGATGATTGATGTGTGTGTATGTGATGCAATTAGCTTGAAATGGGTTGCATCGATAGAATTAGGTTCATGCATGCATCAGAGGTGGAAAAGGAGATGAAGTGTTAGGGCTTAAAGCTCTAAACTTCAATAAGTGGTCGACGTCCAATACCATAACCGATCGACCGATTATCAACCGCGATTAACCAGTTATCCTAGCTTAGAGCCGTGAGCCTTAAGCACTTATTCGTGTTTGCTGCCTAATTTAAAAGAAATTATTTCTTTGAAATTCATAATAAATTTACCATCTTAATGAGGAAATTACATACAATCCAAATATGAGACATTTTGAAGAAAAATATTTGTTAAATTGAATATTAATTATTTTATAAAAAAATTAATTTATTAAATATAAATTGTTTTGGGGCTTTTAAAATTCATTTAAAAATCTTATTTAATTTATAAAAATATTATTTAATTTTAAAAGAGTTTTATATGATTTTTGGAATACCGGGAAGAGGTTCTAAAATATATTCGATGGTTTAAGGAAATAGAACTTAATTTTCGAGGTCCATAGATTCATTTGAAAATCATATTTAATCACAGAAAATTGTGGGCTTATTTTCATAAATGATAGTTAATTTTTAAAGTGTTTTGTATGATTTATAAATTTGGAAAAGATATTCGATAAGTCATATAAGGCTTAAAATTTTGATTTTTGGGTTTGAGCAAATGAGAAAAGTCGTATTTTAACTTATGAATAATATAAGGTAATTGAAAGATTTAATATATTTTTCTACAATTAAATCTCTTTTATAGATAATTTGTGTGATTTCCTGATTATATTTTCTATATGGTGAGAATATTAAATAAATGGAGTTATAATATTGTCTGGTATGGGTCATTCGATAATATTTCTCCAGTTATTCTTTAAACTTATTACATAGAATATTATTATGTGGAGCGAGAATTGAGTAAATGGCAAGTAACGCCACGTGGTATGGGACACTTGAGCTGATATTTGGTCGGTCACTTATTATAAGTATATTTCTCTCATATTGGAATGAGTTACATGGTATTCATTTATCTTGTAAGCTACGAGTCGTTGGCTGAGAGCCATAAATGTGTCTATCTTTTGTATGTGTATTCCTATTATCTTGTTAATTAGTAAGCCATATTAGGCCAGTATAACCATGGTGGCCTAATCGTGGGGTCATGCCCCAGACCGATGATACATTTTGTTGTTTGCGGTTGAAAAGTCATGGTTGAGAGCCACTGCCTCATGTCAGGTAGTGTAAACAACCCAAATTACTTAAAGTTAAAAACAATATCAGTTGATTAAATTGGAAATTGGGAGATTTGGTTAATAAATTAGTTTTGAAGTTATTTAATAAAAGGATTTAAATTGTTAAATTATAATAGTTGAAATTCAAATAAGTTAAAAATATGAAAATAACATATTATAAAAATGATGTGTTTGAAATATAATAGTGTTTTGGTATAGTAGTGGTTTTAAATAGAGATTTGTATTATTGAATTTAGTTTTTAAATTTAAAAGATATAAAAATATTTATATTTACTTATTTTATATTAGTTTGGCCTAAACTCAAGGACCCAAGCCCAAACCATTTTAGAATTTTTTTCCTCTTCACTAAAATAATCACTTACTCTATCCTCTATTAATTATCTTCTCCTTGGAGGAATTCAATAAAAACCCTTGTCACTTCTAAATTCAAGAATAAATTATCAAACCTGGACATATGGATCCTTGTATCTTCTTGCTTCTATAGTGGGAAAAGAATTCAGTTTCGCTGTGTTGATGGTGAGTAGTGCATGTGCATGTGAAGAGAGAAGAAGAAATGCATGACACGGGTGAGTATTTCTCTCGTAATTTTATGTATAAACCTATGATTTTGTTCATGTATGCTTGAATTGAAATAAAGATTGAAAATATGTTGTCGTATGCTTTGAATTCGCGGTCGTAATGTCAAGAAAGAGGATTGAAATTGATGGAAGGGTGCATGACCTAGTGCTTGGTTGCTCTAGGTCATGGCCGACAGGTGGACCGACAATATATGATCAGTGCACTGGTGGTGAAGCTCGCTTGTAGACATTTGAGTATGTGTGTAAACTTATTTTTGTGTGTATAATCTTGTGTGAGTGTGTGTGTTGTGTAATTTCATCCGTGTTGATGCATAATGTTGCTGGTTTGTATTTGCTAGTATAAGTTATAAAAACACTAAATTTGAAATCTGTATTGTGTATACATAAAATAAAATGTAAAATAAATATATATTGGATACATTTAACACTAAGATAAATATATACTTATATATATATATATATATATATTATATGAATGCAAATATAATTTAAAGTTCATAAATGAACAAAGTGAATTTAATAGTATTTTAATGGAAAATTTTGAAATGTTACTTGGTTGATATTTTATAATTACTAAGTATATTTATAAAATTTTAATATATATAATTCAAGTTTTGGAAATGTATTTATGTGCTTATGAATATATATAAAATTGGTTTGGATGTTTATAATCATTTAAAATAGAAATTCATCAATGATAATTGTGGAATAAATGTTATGCGCAATATTCGGCTTTACAAATTATTTTTGGGGTTTCAAAGGCAGTATATGTGTTTTCTGAGTTTATGAATGGTTATTAAATTAATATTTGAATATATATAAAAGATTGATAAAATAATAAATCATTGAAAAGTAAAATTGTATATTTGGTTTTTGTTATGTATTTAAACCTTGTAAACTATAGAAACCACGAGAAATTCTTTGATTAGTATTTTCGGTATTTTAAAGAGTATTTACCTAATAGTATAATTATTTATGTAGTATTGGAGTATGCTATGAAAATTTTTATATGTGATTTTTGAGTAATCTGATTTCTCATCTTCTCGATATTGATTTTGATGCTATGAGTGATTCACCATTGATGTTGATTAGATTAATGATTTTGAGATGATACGATGATGACATCCTTCAGTGTGATTTTATGATGGTTAATTCTATGTAACAAGAAATCTGAATAAATGGAGTTATAATACCGTCTGGTATGGGACTTTCAATAATATATCTCTAGTTATTCTTTGGATTGGTTATATAAAATATTGAGTAGATTGAGTGCAGTTTATAAGTAATAAATAAACATTTGAGTATCGTGCAGTAGTATGGAATGCTGTTGTGATATTTATTCGGTTAGTCATTGTAAGTAGATGACACTCGCGTGATAGAAATAGAGTAGATAGTACGAGGTGATACACATAGTGATATATGTCTCCGTGCCTATATTTAGTGAGTATGGCTTTATGCCTAACAATGATCATGACTTTGTGTCCATATGTATTGGTTATATATACCACTATTGTGATGTGCTCTTATTATGTTTGTTGGAGAGGACCAGATGGATAGAATCGATCCTAACGGCTCGATCGTGGGGTCGCACCACAGATCTGTGGTACTATATATATATTCATGCTCTCACTTTGTGAGTTTGCTCCCGTGTCACCTAAGCCAGCAGTTTGTTACCTATAGAAGCATGTGTAGTATCGTGACTTAAGAGTCCTCGCGTTGGCGAGCATACCGGTGGATACATGTCATGATGACTGTAGAGGTAACTAAAGACTGTAGAGACTCCTTGTTTTTAGAGCTTGCTCTATGCTATTAGTCTCCCTTCTGCTACTAACGAAGAAGTAGATTGGCATATCTACTGATACACTTCACTTGAGTATAGTTATGGGTTAATGACCCATATAGTGTTATACGTATGGCTCAACTTGGGACTTCATGTCTGTCGTACAGTCGCATCCCGTCACGATAGTTTCAAATAGTCTATATATAAGGAGATGGTATTGTACCTATGATATATATCCAGTGTATAGTGGATTCTCGTATTTAATAGGTAGCCTATCCTATTTTACATATTGACGATGTTCTATTTATCAAGGCTGAGAGATATATTTGGGCAATGCTACTGCTAGCCCGATATACTTGGTGATATCTCATATATTCATATTTCTTGATTTGATGATGATTTCTAGATATGTATGATTCACTTATTTGTGTTGATTCTATGATTTTTGAATTGATGTGTTTCTATGTGGGTGATGACATCTTTTGATATCAGCGTTGATTGTTTCATATGGATTTAAGTTATTTGGGTGATATGATGCATTGATGATTATTTATGGCATTATACATATATTCTAGACATACATTATTATATTTATATGCATCCTTTGACATGTCGTTTGATCATTTGATCATCTATGTTAGAGTTATCATATTATTATTCTATGTTTATACCGTGTTACCCATATTATAGATCCTTGATTAGACATAGTCCGGCCTCGTGTGTTATTTATGTAATACTCGAGTCGAGACATTTCATGTGCAGAGATGACATAACCAACATTTTTTAGTAGGCTTAGAAGAGTCTTACATTAGGATTGTTAAACGAGACTTATATGACATTGGTTCACTGTATATATTTGATACCGAGCTGTATATTGATTGCTTATCATATTATATTAAGATAGTTGACATTTGAGATGGATTGTACCCATATTACATTATCATATTATATATATCGTTGCGATTCTGACTCAATATTCTCTGTTATTTACTGTTTAATGTATTGTTCTATCCTAAAGACACCCGTGTTTGTTGCTTTGTATCGATACAGTGTTTGTATAGATGAGATATTCATTTGATGTTTTAATACGTACCAGTTTTATTCCAAGTGAATATTCAGGTGTGTACTTAATATTGCCTCATTCTCCTTATTATTGACAGTATTACTCTGTAATACTTCTGGATAGTATTGGTATAGAAGTAGGGTGTTTGCATTTTGGTATCAGAGTTATTTGGCTTTGTGCACGTGACAGAGGGTTCTGGTTTTATGATCAGTGGCAAAGCATTAACTCTTACCCCTACACGTCCTATATTTGTGTTACTAACTTTATGTGACAATGGATATGCTGGTCTTAAAACTAGTGTCTGAGGTACCAACGATGGCCATGTGAGAGTTAGACACTATTTGATTTTGGTATCAGAGCATTTTAAAATAGTACATTGAACATCAAAGACACTAGTCGAGACCTTAAGTGAGACTTGGAGTCCTTAACCCTTCGGTGTGTTAGGAAATTCCTTATATTAAGGGATTGTGTGTGTGTTTATGATTGTGGGGGTAATCGTCAAGGGACATATTATGGTTTTACAAATATATGTATTTAGATATATAATTAATTTCTTATTTCTTTCAAGTGTGAAGTATAAAATGGTTGGGGTAGCAAGGATGAAAGAAGTTTGTCCAATCAGTAGCAATTTACTCATGATTTTGGATGGTTTTGGATTGTACTGTGGTGTTTGGTTTGGTATTGTGTAGTTGATTTTTAATTTGATTTTGATCAAAGTGCGTTTCTGTAGGGTATTTTTCTTTTTGTTTCTTATATTTGTTTGGATATTTGAAATCGCTGATGTTTTGTATGCATTTTACCAAGTTATGAGGTGGATTCCAAAATTGATTAAATTTACTATAAATGAATAAGAATGGAGTTTATTTGATATCATTTAAATGTTTGTTGAAATGGTGTATTGTACAGTGTGTGTGATAGTAATTAAAGGTAATTTGGAAAATGTTTTAAAGTTGTGGAGTGTTGATGGAAGTAAAGATTTATAACATATACAAATATCGATTATTATTATTAAATGATTTTGGAAGTCAGTAGAATATGTTAATTAAAAATCTTCTAAAAGTTACACACACGGATACGTACATACATACAAATACACATACACATATTAGATAAATATAGTATTAAATGAGGATTTGAAAATAAATTTATAAGGTTTCATTCAAACTAATTTATTAAATGATTTGTGAAAGCAATACTTATAGATATTTTAGGAATGAAATTGTGTTAACTTGTCTGTTGAGTGAGTTAAGGATTTTGATTGATGTAGTGCGCACGTATTCAATGGGGATTCTTAAACACTTAGATGGGTCAGTTGAACACAATAATTTAGTGTAAATATTTTGAGTAAAAAATTAAAGTATTTGGGAAAAAAGTTGAATATTTAAATAATAATTTATGAAGAGTTAGGTATTTTGGTAAGAGTGTTGATTGGAATTTATATTTGTAAAGGATATTTTTTATGTTAATATGTATATTTAGTGATAGTTGCAGTCATTGGATATTAGTGAACGTTTATGATTACTGATGAAGCTGTATTGATTATGTGGTCTATATTGCAGGAAATCGATATTAGTAATCACAATAATAAATGGCGAAGCAACATCATTCTATTTATTGTATTTGAGGATTTGTGAATATAAGTGTATATATTTGACAACGTTTTGATATAATTTGAAATGTAAAAATGAACAAATATTTTGTAATTATATGTATTACTAAATAATTTATAGATAAAAATCTAATTTAGTTTTAGCTTTTAAATTTAATAAGGCATGGGTTTTGTTATTTTAATTATGATGGATGGAAAATTTTCTGATAATAAAATATTTTGGAAAGTATAACAGATTTTGAAATGAAATGAGTTATTCGTTTTGCAATTATTTTGGTGTGAGATATATAATTTTTTTTGAAATGTTAAGTTTTGAGAATAAATTTACACTTCCCTCCATGTATCAATTAAAAGGAGAATTAAATATTTGTATAAATTTATAAAAGAATTTGCAAAATAGTATATGAAAATAACTCTGTTTATAATAAGATGTTAACAATAAACAATATATTGAAGTGTGTTTTATTAAATAGAAAAAGGAGATTTTAGTAGAAATTTATTGATGAAATTTTGGCTTTTGTTACAATATTTTAAAGATTGTTTGATGGAGCATTTGAATTAAATTTAAGTTAACATAAAATGAATTTCTAGAAATATATATATTATATATGATATTGAAAAAATTGTTTAAATGAAGTGTTTTGTGAATTTGTAAAGCAAAATTTCCTATGGGTAAATGTTTTGGAATTTAAAATAAATTTAAATGATACGATTAAGTTTAGTATAATTGGTTTGTTATATGTTCTTCCTTAGTTATGGTAAATTGCAAGGATGCAATTTTGTCATGTGGGGAAGTATCTAACAACCCAATTTTTAAATAATAATTAATTAAAGTTAAAAATAGCACTTTAGCTAATTAAATTGGAATTCGAGAGATTTGGTTGGTAAATTAGTTTTGAAGTTATTTAATAAAAGGGTTTAAATTGTGAAATTATAATAGTTGAAATTTAAATAAGGTTAAAATGTGAAATAACATTTTTTAAATGTGATGTATTTGAAATATAATAGTGTTTTGGTATAACAGTGGTTCTAAATTGAGATTTGTATTATAGAATTTAGTTTTAAAATTTAAAAGAAAATAAAATTATTTATATTTACTCATTTTATATTTGTTTGGCCCAAACTTAAGGACCCATGCCCAAACCACTTTCTCGAATTTTCTTCCTCCTCATTATAATAGTCACATACCCTATCCTCTATTAATTATCTTTTCCTTGGTGAAATTTAACCAAACTCTCTTCACTTCTAAATTTAAGAATAAATTATGTAAATTAATATTAGTCATCAAACTTGGACATATGGATCCTTGTATCGTCTATGGTTGGAAGAGAATTGAGTTTCGCTTTGTTGATTGTGAGGTGTGCGTGTGCATGCATGTATGAAGAGAGAAGAAGAAACTCATAACACAAGTGAATGTTTTCACTCACAATTCTGTATCTAAACCTACTATTTTGTTTATGTATGCTTGAATTGAAATGAAGATTGAAAATATGTTGTGGTGTGTTTTGAGTTCGAGATCGTAACGGGAAGAAAGGGGACTGAAGTCGATGGAAGAGTGCATGAATTGGGGCTTGGTTACTCCAGGTCATGGCCAACCGATGGATCGGTCATGGATGAGCAATGCACCGGTGGTGAAGCTCATGTGCAAACATTTGAGTGTGTATAAATTTTGAAAGAAACTAGGGATTGAGTAATATAAAATATTCTAGTAAACTGAGATTTGTATATCAATAAAGTTTTTATATATAATTACTAATAAATAAACAACAGAATAAAGTAAGAAAAGTAAAAACGATCACATCAGAAATTTTTATACTAGTTCAAACTACCCGTTCTACGTTTTGTCCTAGGCTCCTTGGGGATTTAATCAACACCCTGTAACGTCCCGTAAATTTTAACTGTTTCAATAACGTAATTAAAGTGAAATTTTGTGAAATCTTAAATAATAAAATTTTGAAATAAAAATTTAATATTTGGAATACGTCTAATTAAATATAGCAATTGGTAAATTTTCATCAGATAATATAAAAGTTTATTTTCTTGTGCAATTCTATTTCAATTTAAATTAGTTAAATTGATGATAATAATATGTTTTCCAAACTTAAATATTTTCTATAGAAAAACTATAATCATCTTCTGAGCAAGACGTCATATTTCGTTTCTCCAAATTTTGACAGTTATTGATCCGTCGATCTTATTTTCGGCGAAAATAGCAGCATTTTCACACTGATATCGACTTCTAACCTGATAATCGTGCCACTGATATTTGTATACCGTTTTGATCGTCTTGTCATGCTGATCTCTACGGTATATTTAATTGTCAATTTCGAAGTCAGGAAGATGGCGACATCTACGAAACGATTTCGTATCGCTACACGTTTTCGTGTCTTTTCGGTTCTAAGTCGCTTCGTTTCCTTCGTTTCCTATATCTATTCATTTCTCGGGGAGAAAAGCTGTCAGCTACTGAAATCAATTATTTCTTGAGATGCACGTTGGACTTTGGGTTGTACACTTTCATTTCAATATTGGTTCACATTTTCTCTTCCTATTCATTCTTCCTTAACCCTACCATTTCTTCTTCCCTCTAGCCTCAGGCACATGTTTTTCCTCTCCTCCTTCCTACCCCTCTCGGCTCCGCCCCACCGAACATCTAGCACAGCCCACCTATTCGCCCTCTACTTCACCGCACGCTCCACCTCAGGCCGAAACTCGCCACGCAAACCACACAGCCTTCACACCTCAGATCGGCAACTCACCCACCGAAACACCCTACCTCCCCACATGCTCAGCCTCTGCGCACCGTTCACGCATTAGACCCACAACTCTTCTCCTCCCAGCACTTCTCTCACGCGCACCCATCCCCGTCTCCTTTTCTTTATAAAGGTACTTTGTTTTGTATGATATGTTTTATACTATATGTATATCTATGTCATCATATAGTGAATTAAAGGCATTATATTCGTACATATGTTTGTATACAATCTGCGTGTTATATTTGAGTATAGATTCTACATATTTATGTAACAGTTCATATATATATTTGAATATTTTGTATAATATATCAATGTCGTACTTCATTTTATAAACAGTAGATTATAACGTATGTATGTTTCAAACTATATATTATGTGATGTTACTGTATGTAATAATAGTGGCTATCCTATTTGTGTATGTGAGTTCTATACTTGTTTGGATTTTGATAAATTTAGTCCATATAGTTGTACAATATTTATTATATACATACAAGGGTGTGCGTCTGTTTTTTTAAAAAGCAGGTTTATATATATGTTTTATTTGTATATGTTGGTTTATATAATAAGAGTGTGTATAGTTTTACTTATATCTTAGAATTGTTAGTTACATATTTAGTTTTGTGGTAGTTTATATTATTTACATCATGGGCTATGTAAGAGGTATATATGTGTTTGTATATATATAGTTTATACAAATGTTTATTTTATGTGTATATATATAACAATTTATTTATTTTATTTTTATATGTATTGTAAATATATATGGCTGTATAGTGAGTTATAAAGTGTGTTTTCTAAATTTGTCTTGCACAGCAACTTTAAATATGGTTCTGCTACTCGTAGTCATATTATGGGTTTATATATATTATATATTATAAATTTGGTACAGTTCTTTGTAAAGGTAGATAAGTTTTGGTTATAGTTTATATGTTATGTACATAGGCATATTTATTTTCGTTCTAATTATGATGTGCATATGTAAAATTTCAGTACGGTTCTACTTATGTATTGGTTTATAATATGACCTGCACCTATTTGTTTACACTACGATTCTCTGTATAATTTTTTTAGTACTATATGGGTTACTGTATTAAAGTGGGATATGAACTGGTCGTGATATATGCGGGTATACAACCATTTATATATGTTACAACATCTTTGTATTGATCTAAATGTGATATATAAAACTTTATGATTTTTGCCTGTTTACAAAGGTTATTAAGTCTTGATTTTTATATATGATATATATATATATTTATGTGTTTAATTAAAACAATGATTTTTATTATATATATATATATATATATTATTTTAATATTTTATTTTAAATATTTATTTCATGGAAATAATTATAATATATATAATCGCTGTTTCTATTAAACTAATTTTTAAATTGTTTCATCGATACCTTATCTATCAGCCTTGTTCGTTGAATTCGTGCCAATCTGCTTTGATTTGGGATTCTGCTCGGATCCGTAGCTCATTTCATTTGCCAAACTTCTCTAGCCTCGAAAGGTGAGTAATCACTCAGATTAACGTTCTTATTATATTAATTTGATTTCAATTGAAACGACAATTGAAATATGCTGTTGTTAGTTATTTACATTATTATATATGCTGTTATCTGTATCTGTTCACCTGTGACATCTGACACCATTATCTGTTATTTATATTGATGATATATGCCTATTATATTATTATCATATCTGTTATCACTCTGCAAGTACTCTGTTAGTATAGAATTCATTATGGGCTAAAATGATACATACCCGAATGATCTATAGAATAGTAGAAAATCTTTTTGGGGAAATGATAAACCCAAGCGATTTTCATTGAATTGAATTTGGGGTTGCGGGTTGTAATGATTTATATAATATATATATATATATATATATATATATATAAATAAATTTTGGATTGAAATGAATAAATATCCGTATCACTTGACCATAGGATAGAAAATTATATACAAACACCGTTGGTCCTCTATATATAAATAATTTGAAATGATTACTATGGTTTTGGAACGAAATATATGGTTTTATATAAATATTGATTTTAGATATTATATTAATGTTATTTTATATATAGTTAAATTCTTGATTTTAAGCTATGCATAAATTTGTTTTAATACAAAATAAGCTTAATAATAAAGTTTGATTTTATTAAAATATAATAGGGTTAGGTATTTATTTAAATTATATTTTAATATAAAGTTTATAATGATTTAATAAATTAAGGTTGAGAAGATAGATTTGAAACTGTATTTAATTAAGAAATATATTAAATTAGAAATCGATTTGGAACTTATTGAATTTGAGATTTTTTAAAGGATGTAGAATTTTATAACTTGATTTTGGTGAAGGTGATTTAAATGAATATTTCAAGTTTAAATAAGTTGAAGGAAATATTTAGTTTATTTGTAATTTGAGGTTTTATTTAAATAATATTGGATTTATTAAGTGAATATTTCAAAACAAAATAATAATAAAGTTAAATTAAGATATATATGAAATTATCAGATTTAGTTTTGAGATCGTGAAATATTTAAAGCTTTGGAATATATCGAAATTTAAATGGTTTATTTATGGTTCAAATCTATATTTGAAATCGATATAATGGTTTATTGAGAACTGAATTGAATTGAAATTGATGATTTGAGATTTGACTAAATTTGAAATTTTGGGATTGGTGTTGATTTGGAATTGATTTGTGAAATTTGAGGAAGCTATTTTATTATATAGTATTTTAAATTATAGTTAAAACTATTTATACGTTACTTTATAAATTTATTTCATATAAACTATTTTAATATAAACCATTTCAATATAAACTATTTTAAATTATAACTATTTTAATATAAACTATTTTAAGTTATAACTATTTTTATATAAACTATTTTAAATTATAAACTATTTTATTATATATACTATTATTTATATTTAAACAGTTAAGTGGGAAGTGTTATGATTCCAAAGCATTATGATTTCTAAATTTTGATTTCCAAAGTAATATGATTTCCAAAGTGTTTGATTTAGAAAGTGTCATAACTTTGAAGTACTAAGATTTTGTAAATGGATATATTTGAGATGGATGTATTTGAAATGACAATGATATTTTGGTTTTGAAATATAAACTATTTTGAAAGTTTATTAAATGACCAATCAGTGTAATAATTACGTAGTTATTGAAGAGTCCGAGATCGGTTAGGGACACTCTCTGTCTAAACCGAAAACCACTTTAATAACTATTATACGCGGAGTGTGATCTAGAATGAAGTGGTTGGAATGATGACGTTGTTGGATTTGAAGAAAGAGAACGAAAGTGGATAGCCTTGACACTTGTGTCAAATTTGAAATGACTTAAACAGGAGCCGTGCCGGGCCTATGAGGTTAGTCACCTCTAGCGGACACACTTCTTCGTAAATACTCATTACTTGTTTTTGATCGGTGGGCACCCTTGAATTGGGAGTGTTGTTTCGTGGTGTCGCGATCGTTGCGGCGATGCGTTCTCACCAGTCTGGATCAGACAAACCGTAGTTTCACTACCTTGGGTATTGCCTCATGTGCCTTGTCATACTCGTATCCCTATGCGCGACCACTACGATTTGTTTTGTGTTATACCTATGGAGTATTCCCTGATAGCTCACTAGTTTACGATGGAGTTTATAGTGCTGTATAGACTATGGCACTTATATATAAAATGTGTTAAGGGGGATAACTGTAACGCCTTAACGCTATTTTAATACTTTATATTACTGATTGGCATTATCTACTTAGCGTACATATAAATAGTTTAACGGATCCTTAGAGGATGGTTATCCCAAACATCTTTTAAGTTACTTGTATTTTCAGTTGTTATTTCACTTGAGTTGGATTTATTGATATAAGAATGTTAATCCTGACTCGAGTGTTTTGTGTTTTGCTTTACGCTCGGGTCAGACCGAGTGATACAGCTTTTGAGACTCACCTTTGTAGTTGGAGCTTCGCTTGGAGATCCAACTATCTATCCAGCTTTCAGATATTTAGTCGATTCTAGTGATGTATTCTAATCTTGTATTTGATTATTGTATTCGAAACTTCTATCGTATCTTATTTAACTCTGATATATATATATATATATATGTATGTATGTATATAGTAGCTTCATGAACTACTATTCATTTATTTCCGCTGCATACTGTTATATTACTCTGTGTCTGTGATTCTGTGATTATTTATTTACTATATATGCTGATTTTTTCCAAATATAAACCTACAATCTGGTATTTTGAGCAACTCAATTCCGGCATGTTTGGATGCG
Organism: Allium cepa; assembly: GCA_030765085.1. Classification (NCBI taxonomy): domain Eukaryota; kingdom Viridiplantae; phylum Streptophyta; class Magnoliopsida; order Asparagales; family Amaryllidaceae; genus Allium; species Allium cepa. The sequence continues at coordinate 342,275,300 of CM060941.1, read as the reverse complement.
AATGGTTGAAAATATCAGGTCGTTACATTTGGTATCAGAGATTTGGTTTTAGGCAAAACTCAACATATAGAGTAGATTTAATTATGGAATCACTTTTGTTCGAGCCTGAATTCCTTCTTTTTCAATTCGGTTTCCTTTAAATTTTAAAACGTTTTCCCCGGTTCCAAAATCCATTTTGTCTCTCCCTATTCGTATTTATTTGATTCTGGAGCGTCCCATAGCTCCATTCTATGAATTGTAAAGGGGTGAACTCTTTACAATGACATTGATTCACCGGAGATTTATGCATATCCGGTTTACGATGTTACTATCTTTTGCTATGTCCGAATTCTATCTTTTGTGATTGAATGTCGATTTGACTTGGAATTCTACATCGATCTTATACTTGAAGTCACGGTCGACCCGATTAAGGTTGCCCGTGATTTAGTAAACTTACCAATCTTCCTATTTTGTTATTTAATCATCTTATCTTTGTTTCAAATCTATCGTCAAATCAAAATTCTCTTTGAGTCTATCAAAATTGAATCTCTATCCTTGCTTTGAAATCCATTCTTGTATCGTCGAGCGATGAAGTGTATTTGTAAATTAATATTAAATAAATGTTATATATATATATATTGTGTTGTTTGAGTTGTTGATGTTGGTTTGGATTTTCGATTGATTCGTTTGGTCAACGCTATATTCAAACACTTGAACAGAGCAAACTGATACAATATTGTTTTAAAATTTGGTAACTAAAATAAAATTTTGTGTGATTATATTATATATAAGTATAAATTTTTATGAAAGTAAATTGTTAATGAATTTGTTGTCAGAGATGATATTATTTGATTCTCATTTATTGTTTTGTAAACCACTGATTTACCAATATATAAATAAATGGAATTATAAAACTTGGTTTATAGATTTATTTAGAAATTTAAATGAATTTAAAATAAGAATTTGAGAATTTAATTTTTGAAAATTTCAAACTTTAGTTTTAAAGTTTTAAATGTACTATCTAAAGTATTTTCGAATAGAAATCGTTTCCAAAGAATTTTTTTAGTTATAAAACAATGCTCTCCTCTTTTGTCGCTGGAAAATAATTTCGGTGATGACGGCCGCATCATCGACATTCATTTTCGAGTTTCGAAATGGAGAGACCATTCAGTAGCTTTGCTACTCTTTTGTTTGGAAAATGAATTTGATTTGAACTTCTTAAGACTGACTTGATTTATAATATATTATATATATGAGTATATGATTATAGATTTGATTTGATATATATAGTATATGTATATTTATCTATAAAATGGTTTAAAGTCGATCATAAATTTAATCCTTGAAATTATGTTAAAGGACGATTTTAAATAAAGCCAAAATTTTTGAATAAATATTTAAACTTGAAATTTTTTTAATAAGGAAATTTTACTTGTATAATACTCAATTGCATTCTAAAATATAACTTACCTAAATTACTCAGAAGTTAACTATGTAATTGAATAATATATGATATAAAATGATGTTAAAAGAAATTTTAAATAAATTTGAGTAGTTATAATAAGTGTAAATATACTTAATATATGTGATAAGATATATTAAGTGGAATAAATTTAATAATAATTTGGAATGAAGAAGAATTAAATTTGTTGAATAAAATATGATTGTAATAAATGACTATTCAAGTTAATGATTTTAGAAAATTATTAATAGAGGATAATTGGATAATAAGGTAATGAATGAATGGGATAAAATAAATAAATTTTTTTGAAGGAATTAATAAATTAACAATTGAATCAACTTAATGAAATACCTTGAATCAAAAATCAATTATTGAATATTAATCGATAAATTGAAATTTATATGATTAGAATTAACAGTTTGAACTAACAAATTTAAATCGAATGACTATTTATTGATTTAATATAAATGGATTTATCCAAATTGTTAAATATTAATTAATTAAATTGAAACTTATATGGTTCAAATTAATTGTTTTATTTTGTTTTCAATCTATTTCCTTTTGGTTGTTTCTATTCTCCTACCTCCTTCCTTTTCAGGGACGAAAAGTTTTGAGTCGGGAGAGTGTAACGACCCGTAAATTTTAACTGTTTCAACAACATAACTAAAGTGAAATTTTGTGAAATCTTAAATAATAAAATTTTAAAATAAAAATTTAATATTTGGAATACGTCTAATTATACATAGCAACTGGTAAAATTTCATCAGATAATATAAAAGTTTATTTTCTTGTGCAATTCTATTTCAATTTAAATCAGTTAAATTGATGATAATAAAATGTTTTCCAAACCTGAATATTTTCTATAGAAAATTTTTAAATCATCTTTGGAGCAAGACATCATATTTCATTTCTCCAAATTTTGACTGTTATTGCTCCGTCGATCTTATTTTCGATGAAAATAGCAGCATTTTCACACTGATATCGACTTATGACCAGATAATCGTGCCACTGATATTTGTATACCGTTTTGGTCGTCTTATCATGCTGATCTCTGTGGTATATTTAATTGTCAATTTCATAGTCGGGAAGATGGCGACATCTACGGAACGATTTCGTATCGGTACACGTTTTCGTGTCCTTTCGGTTCTAAGTCCCTTCGTTTCCTATGTCTATTCCTTTCTCGGGGTGAAAAGCTGTCAGCTACTAAAATTAATTATTTATTGAGATGCATGTTGGGCTTTTGGGTTGTACACTTTCATTTCAATATTGATTCACTTTTTCTCTTCATGTTCATTCTTCCTTAACCCCACCCTTTCTTCTCCCCTCTAGCCTCAGGTGCATGTTTTTTCTCTCCTCCTTCCTACCCCTCTCGGCTCCGCCCCACCGAACATCTAGCACAGCCCACCTATTCGCCCTCCACTTCACCGCACGCTCCACCTCAGGCCGAAACTCGCCACACAAACCACTCCGCCTTCACATCTCAGATCAGAAACTCACCCATCGAAACACCCTACCTCCCCACATGCTCAGCCTCTACGCACCGTTCACGCGTTAGACCCACCAACTCTTCTCCTTCCAGCACTTCTCTCGTGCGCACCCAGCCCCTTCTCCTTTTCTTTGTAAAGGTACTTTGTTTTGTATGGTATGTTTTATACTATATGTATATCTATGTCAGCATATAGTGAATTAAAGGCATTATATTCGTACATATGTTTGTATACAATCTGCGTGTTATATTTGAGTACAAATTCTACATATTTATGTAACAGTTCATATATATATTTGAATATTTTGTATAATATATCAATGTCGTACTTCATTTTATAAGCAACAGATTATAGCGTATGTATGTTTCAAACTATATATTATATGATGTTACTATATGTATATAATAGTGGCTATCCTATTTATGTATGTGAGTTCTATATTTGTTTGGATTTTTATAAATTTAGTCCATATAGTTGTACAGTATTGTATTATATATATACAGGGGTGTGCATGTGTTTTTTTTTAAAAAGCAGGTTATATATATATTTTATTTGTATATGTTGGTTTATATAATAAGATTTTGTATAGTATTAAATTGTTTTTTTATACTTATATCTAATTACATTTATAGTTTTGTGGTTGTTTATATTATTTACATCATGGGCTATGTAAGAGGTATATATGTGTTTGTATATATATAGTTTATACAAATGTTTATTTTATGTATATATATATAACAGTTTATTTTATTTTATTTGTATATGTAGTGTAAATATATATGGTTGTGTAGTGAGTTATAAAGTGTGTTTTCTAAATTTGTCTTTTACAGCAACTTTAAATATGGTTCTGCTACACGTAGTCATATTATGGGTTTATACATATTATAAGGTATAAATTTGGTACAGTTCTTTGCAAAGGTAGATAAGATTTGGTTATAGTTTATATGTTATGTACATAGGCATATTTGTTTTCGTTCTAATTATGATGTGCATATGTAAAATTTCAGTACGGTTCTATATATGTATTGGTTTATAATATGACCTGCACCTATTTTTTTTACACTATGATTCTCTATATACTTTTTTTAAGTACTATATGGGTTAGTGTATTATATTCCTGTGATATATAAAAGTGGGATATGATCTGGTCATGATATATATGGGTATATAACCGTTTATGTATGTTACAACATCTTTGTATTGATCTAAATGTGATATATAAAACTTTTTGATTTTTGCCTGTTTACAAAGGTTATCAAGTCTTAATTTTTATATATGATATATATTTATGTGTTCAATTAAAACAATGATTTTTATTACATATTTTTTTAATATTTTATTTATTTTATTTTAAATATTGATTTAATGGAAATAATTATAATATATAATCGCTATTTCTATCAAACTAATTTTTAAATTGTTTCATCGATTCCTTATCTATCAGCCCTGTTCGTCGAATTCATGCCAATCTGCTTTGGTTTGGGATTCATGCTTGGATTTGTAGCTCATTTCATTTGTCAAACTTCTCTAGTCTCGAAAGGTGAGTAATCACTCAGATTAACGTTCTTATATTTATTAAATTTGATTTCAATTGAAACGACAATTGAAATATGCTGCCGTTAGTTATTTACATTGTTATATATGCTATTATCTATATCTATTTACCTGTGACACCCGACACCATTATCTGTTATTTATATTGATGATATATGCCCGTTATATTATTATCATATCTGTTATCACTCTGCAAGTTCCCTATTAGTATAGAATTTACTATGGGCTGAAATGATATATACCCAAACGATCTGTAGAATAGGAGAAAATCGTTATGGTTTGAAATGATAAACCCAAGCAATTTTCATTGAATTGAATTTGGGATTGCGGGTTAAAATGATTTATATACCTGTATATATATAAACTGCGGACTGAAATGAATAAATATCTGTATCACTTGATCATAGGATAGAAAATTATATACAAACACCGTTGGTCTATATATAAATAATTTTAAATGATTACTATGGTTTTGGAAGGAAATATATGGTTTTATATAAATATTGATTTTAGATATTATATAAATGTTATTTTATATATAGTTAAATTCTTGATTTTAAGCTATGCATAAATTTGTTTTAATATATAAAATAAGCTTAATAATAAAGTTTGAATTTACTAAAAATAATAGGGTTAGGTATTTATTTAAATTATATTTTAATATAAAGTTTATAATGATTTAATAAATTAAGGTTAAGAAGATAGACTTGAAATTGATTTGAAATTGTATTTAATTAAGAAATATATTTAATTAGAAATCGATTTGGAACTTATTGAATTTGAGATTTTGTTAAAGGGTATAAAATTTTATAACTTGATTTTGGTTAAGGTGATTTAAATGAATATTTCAAGTTTAAATAAGTTGAAGGAAATATTTAGTATATTTTTAATTTGAGGTTTTATTTAAATAATATTGGATTTATTAAGTGAATATTTCAAAACTAAATAATAATAAAGTTAAATTAAGATATATATGAAATTATCAGATTTAGTTTTAAGATTGTGAAATATTTAAAGCTTTGGAATATATCGAAATTTAAATGGTTTATTTGTGGTTCAAGTCTGTATTTGAAATCGATTTAATGGTTTATTGAGAACTGAATTAAATTGAAATTGATGATTTGAGATTTTACTAAATTTGAAATTTTGGGATTGGTGTCGATTTGGAATTGATTTGTGAAATTTAAGGAAGCTATTTTATTATATAAAGTATTTTAAATTATGTTTAAAACTATTTATTTATGTTACTTTATAAATTTATTTCATATAAACTACTTTAATATAAACTATTTTAATATAAACTATTTTAAATTATAACTAATTTAATATAAACTATTTTAAATTATAACTATTTTTATATAAACTATTTTAAATTTTAAATTATTTTATTATATATACTATTATTTATATTTAAACAGTTAAGTGGGAAGTATTATGATTCCAAGACATTATGATTTCTAAATTTTGATTTCCAAAGTATTATGATTTCCAAAGTGTTTGATTTAGAAAGTGTCATAACTTTGAAGTACTAAGATTTTGTAAATGGATATATTTGAGATGGATATATTTAAAATAGCAATGATATTTTGGTTTTGAAATATAAACTACTTTGAAAGTTTATTAAATGACCAATCGGTGTAATAATTACGTAGTTACTGAAGAGTCCGGGATCGATTATGGACATACTCTCTGTCTAAACCGAAAACCACTTTAATAACTATTATATGTGGAGTGTGATCCAGAATGAAGTGGTTGGAATGATGACATTGCTGGATTTGAAGAAAGAGAACGATAATGGATAGCCTTGACACTTGTGCCAAATTTGAAATGGCTTAAACAGGAGCCGTGCCGGGCCAATGAGGTTAGCCACCTCTAGCGGACACACTTCTTCGTAAACTACTCATTGCTTGTTTTTGATTGGTGCACAACCTTGAATTGGGAGTGTTGTTTCGCGGTGTTGCGGTCGTTGTGGCGATGCGTTCTCACCAGTTCGGATCAGGGCAACGGTAGTTTCACTACCTTGAGTATTGTCTCATGTGCCTTGTCATACTCGTATCCTATGCGCGACCACTACAATTTGTTTTGTGTTATACCTATGGAGTACTCCCTAATAGCCCACTAGTTTACGGTGGAGTTTACAGTGCTGTATAGACTATGCCGCTTATATATAAAATGTGTTAAGGGGGATAATTGTAACATCTTAACGCTATTTTGATACTTTATATTACTGATAGGCATTATCTACTTAGCGTACATATAAATAGTTTAACGGATCCTTAGAGGATGGTTATCCCAAACATTTTTTGAGTTACTTGTATTTTCAATTGTTATTTCACTTGAGTTGGATTTATTGATATAAGAATGTTAATCCTGACTCGAGTGTTTTGTGTTTTGCTTTATGCTTAGGTCAGACTGAGTGATACAGCTTTTGAGACTCACCTTTGGAGTTGGAGCTTCGCTTGGAGATCCAGCTATCTATCCAGCTTTTAGATATTCAATCGATTCTAGTGATGTATTCTGGTCTTGTATTTGATTATTGTATTTGAAACTTCTATTGTATCTTATTTAACTCTGATATATATATAGTAGCTTCATGAACTACTATTCATTTATTTCCACTGCATATTGTTATATTACTCTGTGTCTGTGATTCTGTGATTATTTATTTACTGTATATGCTGAGTTTCGCCAAATATAAACTTACAATCTGGTATATTGAGCAATTCAATTCCGGCATGTTTGGATGCGAATGGTTGAAAATATCAGGTCGTTACACACCCTCACTTCGTCTGAAGGAATAGGAACTCGAGCTGCAGAATAGGATTTCAAACACTTGCCTAAGTAGTTGAACGAGACTTTAACACTTTTTCCTGAGCAGCACAACGGGGCTTCAACAACGAAAGTAGTAAACTGTTGACTTCGTCTGCTCTAAATCACATAGATGAGTCGATATAGTACAACCTTCCTATAATCTTCTTCGTAAGTGGTATAACATGTATCTATGAAGAATTAGAAGCATATAATTACTCTAAGGACTTAACTTGAATGTATAAGTGATCAATAGTTCGCAATATAAATCTTTTGAATGCACGTGAATTCAAACAAAAATTTAGAGATTAGAGAGCAAGTGTATTTTTTAGAAATCCAAGATATGATTCCTATTTATAGTAGTTGAGTAGTTTCAAGTTTTCATGAACAGTAGTAAACATTAGAAGTGCCACAACTATTTGCAGAGGGAAGTGCCTCTTCGTTGAGGAAGAAGAACTCTTTAAAAAATTCAAAAAATGACATTTGTAGGAAATTAGTCGATTGAAAATGTAGTGTTAGCCGACTGGTTTAAGGTCGAGAACCTGAGTTTTCAAATAAAAAAGAAACAATTCATTTTTGCATAGATTTAATCAACTGAAAACATGAATGTAGTAGACAAACACAGATTCAGTTGATTGAAACTTTGTATTTAGTTGATTGACATTGATTTATTCGACCGAAATTATGCACTTAGTCGATTGAATTTGTTTTTTTTTCTGTTTTTTAAAATGAAAGTGATATTTTGATGATTTGTGTGTGTACCACTTTGAAGAGATTTTAACAATCATATATTTCTAGACACAAAATACTATTACTAAAAAACTTTATTTATCATCATCATCATCATCTTGCCTTCTTATTATATCTCTTCTTATATCTCCATGTATATACTTTTGTTTTCAATGTGTTTATCTATTTTTGATATTCATGTAGCTACAAGTTAGCTTAGAGGTTCTTTTGCATAATTTTATAGTTGTTATCATTAAAATCCAACAAAAGAGGTTTTAACATTTTCCTCCTTTTTAATGATGACAAGTATACAATTTTTGAAAATATTTATTCTGTATAAAATGATATTATGATATAATTAAAACCCTTGCCAAGTATAGTATCTCCCTTACCAATATACATATGTATTTCTTCCCCTTCGTCATTATTAAAAAGAATGAGCGAATATAAAAATATTTTCTTTTAGGTAATAATAACTTTTATAAAATATATTATAAAGTGCAAATATTTAAATTTCCTTTTAACTGCTATATTTCTATGTACAAATGAAAATCATTTGAGTAAATATGTCTTTCTTAGAAAATATTGTTAAAAAATATTCTTTTAATATATGTTCTCTTTATACTATATATATTCTCCTTATAAATATGCTCTAATTTTTCTCCCCTTTGCTTTTTTGATAGAAAAAGGGATCAAAATTATAAAAGGTAGAGAATATATAAATATCTACAGAAGCTTCAAGAACATTATATAGAAATGTGGACATATCAAAAAGATTCAAGCTACACTATATCCAAATATGAGTATTATTTTTCAAAAATAGCTTAGTATTCCTTAAAAATAAAATGTTAACCCAATATCAATTATGGAAAAAATATGTTAGATTTTACCGAATTTACTGAAGTCCTTATTTCACTGTAAGCACATAATTCCATAAATGTATGGAACTTCCTTAAAATTCAAAATCTATTCTTTTCCTTTCTTTCTCTAAGTGCCTACAATAAATAATAATTGTTTCGTTACCCACTTACTATGTTAGGATCCAAGAGTTAATCATAGGGTGAAAAGCTTACCAAAATAAATGTGATTGTACCCTCTAAAAGAAATAAAAGTAATAAAACAATTTTATCAAATAGTAATTACTTTATAGTACTTTTGATAACATTAAAACAATAGTATTTTAATCGAAGGGATGTAGAGAATCCTACTTTTTATTGCATTTCATAGTAAACTGCTATGTTTTAGCACTATAAGTAGGGCTGTCAATCATTAATAAATAACTACTACTTAAAAATAGGGTATCAGTAAAAAAAATAAACATTTAAATCATATGATCCCAAAGGTTATTATAGTTTTCTATGGTTTAGGAAACCATACTCATTTATGTATGGTTGAACCTTTATAAATACAGTTTTCATTACAATCATTTTCTTATAATAGTTGCTAATCAAAAATTGTTTATCATAATCAATTGTATTAACTGGAATCCATATTTTCATACCATTAGTCATTAGCTTAGTACTTGAAAATATTTTCTGTTATTTCTAAACGAACTACTATTACGACTGTGCGTCGTTTTAGGACTATCTTGATTATTAGTACTAATACCAAAATTAGTATACACAAATGCATATGTAGTACTATTTTTACTTTTAGCATGTTTATAGCCTAAATCACTTTTATCATTATGAGCTTTTGAATTTGTAATTAAGGAAGATAAGATATCTTTACCTTTGTTAAATTTTTTGATTTTTTCATTCGATCTTTCTAACTTTTCTTTAGCTTTTCGCAGAATATTACTATTATCTTTTAAAATCTCACATTCTTTAGATAATTATAAATTCTTTTTAATTAAATCTTCATTCTCTTTTCCAAGAGATAAAATTAATGAGCTAGAATTATTTAAAGATTTTTTGAAAAGTATATTTTTATTTTGCAAACCATCGACTTCTTTTAAAAGATCATTATTTTGCTCACCTTGTTTTTGTAGGAAATCTTTTTGTAAAATAAGTTCTTCTATCGTATTTTCAAATAAATTAGTTTTTTTCCCAAAATTTATTTCCCTTTTTTAAAGTAGAAATTTCTTGCTCACAATCTTTTAACTTGGCTAATGCAATTCTATTAACTTTATTTAAAATTTTACAATTTTTTAATAACTCTTTATGTCCTAACAAAAGTTCTTTATATAAAGAATCTAAGCATAAAGATTGCGATATGAGTTTAGCCATGAAGCATTTTCTTGTTTGCTTCTTTGATTTTTCTTTATTGTTATTGCTATTTTGCTTGATTTTCCTCTTTCTATTACCTTGACTAGATCTCTTTATAGCCATTTATTCTAGGATGTTGTCACGATCTCTAGAATCCCAGGCTCCGATAGCAAATAACAGAAATTAGGGATCGAGTAATATGAAATATTATACTAAATAAAGATTTGTATATCAATAAAGTTTTTATATCTAATCACTAGTAAATAAACTGAGGAATAAAGTAAATAAAGTAAAAACGATCATACCAGAGATTTTTACACTAGTTCGAACTTCTCATTCTACGTCTAGTCATGGACTGTTTCTAGATTTAAACAACACCTTTACTTCGCCCGAAGGAACAGGCACTCGAGCAGCAGAACATGATTATAATACACTTTCCTGAGCAGCCAAACTGGACTTCAACGCTTTTGCCCGAGCAGCAGAACAGGACTTCAATTACAAAAGTAGTAAACAGTTCGTGTGCTCTATATAACACGGATGAATCGATAGTGCAACCTTCCTATAATCTTCTTCTTAAGTGGTATAGCGTGTATTTTCGAAGAATTGAAAGTATATGATCACTCTAAAGATTTAACTTGAATGTACAAGTGATCAATAGTTTGCAATATAAATCTTTTGAATGGAAGATAATTCAAACAAGAATTTAAAGACCAGAGGCAAGAGAGTTTTTTTTAGAAATCTATGATATGATTTCTATTTATAGAAGTTGAGTAGTTGCAAATTTTCATGAAGAGTAATAACTATTAGAAGTGTTATAACTATTCACAAAGGGAAGTGCCTTTTCGTCGAGGAGGAAGAACACTTTAGAAATTGCGAAAATATGATAGCGGAAGGAAATCAGTCGATTGAAAATGTTGTGTTAGTCGATTGGTTTAAGGTCGAGATGTTGAGTTTTCAAACAGAAAAGAAACACTTCATTTTTGCATAGATTTAGTCGACTGAAAACATGAATTTAGTTGACTAACATAGATTTAGTCAACTGAAACTTTGTATTTAATCGGCTGATATTGATTTAATCAACTTAAACTATGCATTTAGTTGACTGAATTTGTGTTTTTTTTATTTTTTAAAATGAACCGCTATTTTGATGATTTTTGTGTGTGCGTACACTTTGAAGAGATTTTAATAATCATATGATTTTAGATACAAATTACTATGTCTAATAAACTATCTGTCATCATCATCTTGACTTCATTGTTATATCTCCATGTATATACTTTTGTCTTTAATTTGTTTATTTGTTTGTCTATTTTTAATACTCTGTACCTGCAAGTTATTTTAGAGGTTCTTTTGCATAACTGCATAAATTTTATCATTAAAATTGAACAAGAGAGTTTCTTACAATTTATTTGTGTGTGTAACCTTGTGTGAGTGTGTAATTGTATGTTTTCGTGTATCACTCTGTTTATGTGAGGGTTTGTGTTACTATGTTCAGGGATAAGTGGTTGAGTTTGGGTGTGCGTGAGTGACTATGTTTGGGGGTGTGCAATGCCTATGACTGAGTGAGTAATGTTGTGTTTTTATGTAAGGCTGTGCACACGTGCAAGTTAGTGTGTGTGTGTGTGTGTGTGTTAATTTGGTTGTGTGTTAATGTGCATTGTGTATGTGTGTGTTAATAAGTTTTGTACGTGGTTAATATATGTGTGTTAATATTATATGTGACGTGCATGTGTAATGCGTACCGTGCATGTGTTTGTGTTGTGCATGGGTATGTAATTTCATTTGTGTTGGTGCACAATGTTGTTGGTTTGTATTTGCTAGTATAAGTTACAAATACACTAAACTTGAAATCTATATTTATATATATTTCTACATATATTAAAATATGAAATAAAAATATATATTGGATACCTTTAAACACTAAGATAAATATATACTTATATATATAATATATGAATATAAATATAATTTAAAGTTTAATAAATAAACAAGGCGAATTTAATAGTATTTTAATGGAAAAATATGAAATGTTACTTAGTTGATATTTTATAGTTAGTAAAGTATATTTATGAAATTATATTGTATATAATTCAAGTTTTGGAAGTGTATTTATGTGATTATGAATATATATATATATATATATATCAAATTAATTTAGATGTTTTATAATTATTTAAAATAAAAATTCGTCAATGATAATTGTATAATAAATGTTATGCACAATATTCGGTTTTACAATCTATTTTTAGGGTTTCAAAGGCGGTATATGCGTTTTTGAGTTTATGAATGGTTATTGAATTAATATTTGAATATATATAAAAGATTGAGAAATTAACAAATTATTAAAAATTAAATTTTGTATATTTGGTTTTTGTTATTTATTTAAAGCTTATAAATTATAGAAACAATGAGAACTTCTTTGATTAGTATTTTGGGTATTTTAAAGAGTATTTTCCTAATAGCATAATTATTTATGTATTATCAAAGTACGATATGAAAATGTTTATGCATGATTTTGAGTAATCTGATTTCTCATTTTATCCATATTGATTTTGATGTTATGAGTGATTCACCATTGATATTGATTTGATTGGTGATTTTGAGATGATACAGTGATGACATACTTAAGTGTGATTTTATGATGGTTAATTATATGTAATAAGAAATCTAAATAAGCAGAGTTACAATACAGTCTGGTATAGGACTTTTAGTAATATTTCTTTAGTTATTCTTTGGACTAGTTATATAGAATATTGAGTAGATTGAGTGTAGTTTATAAAAAGTGAATAAAAGTTTGAGTATTAAGCAATGGTATGGGACGTTATTGTGATATTTATTCGATTATTCATTGTAAGTAGATGACATGTGATGGGAATATAATAGATAGTGTGAGGTGATACATATAGTATTATTTGGCTCCATGCCTATGTTTAGCGGGCATGGTTCCATGCTAATAATGATCATGACTTCCTATCTACATGTATTGGTTCTGTATCCTGCTATTATGATGTACTCCTATTATGTTTGTTGGAGAGGATAGTGAGGTCACACCCTAGATTTGTGACACCCATTTGTGTGTGCGTGCGCCGCTTCCTGCTCTCACTTTGTGTGTTTGCCCATGTGTCACCTAGGCCATCAGTTTGTTACCTACAGAGGAAATTGTAGTGTCATGACTTAAGAGTCCTTTCATAAACGAGCACATCGATGGATATGTGTCAAGATGATGGTGAGGTAACTAAAGATTACACAGCTTCGTGTCTCTGGAGCTTACTCTGTGCTATCAGTCTCCCTCTTGGTACTAGTGGATTAGTAGATTGGCATGTACTATTGATACACCTCACTTGAGTATAGTAATGAGTTGATGACCCATATAGTGTTATACATATGGCTCAACTTGGGACTTCATGTCTGTCTTACAGTCATATCCCGTCATAATAGTTTCAGATAGTCCAAATATGAGGAAATGATATTATACTTATAATATCTAGTGTATAGTGGGTTCTTAGTATTTGATAGGCAGTCTATCCTATTTTACATATATTGACGATGATGTTTTATTTATCAAGGAGAGATATATTTAGGCAATGCTATGTGCTAGCTTATATACTTGGTGATACCTCAAACATAAATATTTGTGAATTCTTGATGATTTTTGGATATGTATTATTCACTCATTTGTGTCGATCCTATGATTTCTGAATTGATGTATTTCTATGTGAGTAATGACTCTTTTGATATCAATGCTGACTGTTTCACTTGGATTTGAGTTATTTGGGTGACCTGATGCCTTGATTATTATTTATGGCATTAAACATATATTTTAGACACGCATTATTATATTTATATGCATCATTTGACATGTCTCTGATGATTTGATCATCTATGTTAGAGTTATCATATTATTATTCCATGTTTATACTATGTTACACATACCATAGATCCTTGATTAGACATAGTCTGACCCGTGTGATATTTATGGAATACATGGGTCAGTCCGAGACATTTCACGTACAGGGATGACATGACCATCATTTATTTTATTAGGCATAGAGGGGTCTTATATTAGGATAGTTAAACGAGACTTGTATTATATTGATTCACTGTATATATTTGACTTTGAGCTGTATATTGATCGTTCATCATATTATATTGAGATGGTTGACATTTGAGATGAATTGTACCCATATTACATTATTGTACTATATATATTATATGTTATCACTGCAATTTTGACTCTGTGTTCTCTATTATTTATTGTATATTATGTATTGTTCTATCCTAGAGGCATACATGTTTATTGCTTTATATCGATACCGTGTACATATAGGTGAGATATTTATTTGATTTTTTAATACGTGCCAGTGTTAGTGCAAGAGAATATTCACGTGTGTACCCCATATTGGATCATTCTCTGTATTATTTGACAATATTGCTCTATAACGCACTTGGATTGTATGGGTACAAAGGTGGAGCATTTACACCTTGGCTAGCAATCTGCTACTATTTGGGGGCACTAATAGAGTCATGACCATAACATTGCATAGTCATGCAAGCAGGTTGGTGCAGGATAGATACTGGGTCAAGATAGCCGTTGAAGTAGCACTAGACTGTAGGGGTAGTGCTGCAACTGTGGAAGGAAGGCCCTGTAAGCAGAGACGAGAGCTTATCAATCACCATTTGGTTATTAGCTCGATGGAATAGACTACACTTATGCACCTTTGCGAGATCATCGAGTATGCAGTTGCGAACCAATACTACTATTAGTGAGGCCGAGAGTCATAAGGTAGTTAACCTCATAAACATGTATGTTATATGATTAACTGAGTGATAATCCATGACATTGCTGTGAGCATATCATATTAAGGAGTTTGATCCCATACTAATTTACTGTTATGCGGTTACCTAAGAGCTAACTATGGCATATATGACAGCATGCCATATCTACATTCGACATTTGGTTGCCATGGATACCTTTTCATTACTTGCCTTATATGCTTAATAGGACTGGCCATGGTATGTCTACTTTACGCTTATCTAAGAGATAATCGTCCATAGATGAGAGCATACCATTATTACGTTTAATGGATTATTCGGCATTGATTGTTATTCGTTGTGCAGTTAGCTCACCCATTTTGATAATACTCCATTTGAAGTGAGTTTTATCTTACTTTGTTATGAGTGACGATACATGTATATAGTTTTTGAGATAGGTTGATGTCTTTAAGATATTTATATGCCACTTTAAGTTACACATGATCATACCATCCCAACATTTGACATCTACGTTTTAGACGTAGCCCAACTTTTATTGTTACTTATATAACACTCGGGTCTGTCTGAGACATTCCAGGTTCAAGGACGAAGTGACCACTATGGTTAATGGGCTATTTGACTCTTTTTATAGGCCTACTTAGGCTTATATTCTTATCTATTGCTATTATCGTTGCGTTTTTATGACTTTGTGATTTTGGTTATTTGTTTTATATTTATGTATTATTCTGTCCTAGAAATGCACATGTTTATTGCTTTTGTGTCGATACTGAGTACGTATGGTGAGTAGTATGTGATTTCTAAATACTCACCAATGTTAAATCAAGGGTAGTTTTACATGTAATATCTTAATTTCAACGTATTCTTTGTACTATTAGATAGTACTGCTCAGTAATACTCTTTGGTGGTATGTGTTTAAAAGTGGGGTGCTACACTCACTCCTACCGAGGAACGAGTGTCATACTTGGTATTCTCACAAGCGTAATTCTTAGTGTTTCACTGGAATTAATTGAATTAAATAAGCTGTAAAGGTTATAAATTATTGTGGAGAAATTAATGTAGTAGTTATGTCGAAAGTTTTTGTTTATGAACGTATATTCATTTAATAATTATATTTTTTCATTTAAATAACTGGGCATAAAGCAAACAAAAATAAATATAGTATATATTTTGGCCAAAATCTAATTAATTAATCTATCTAGGATCATCCATATTTTATGGTGTAACAATTTTGAAAAAGAAAATCGATAAGAGAGAGTAAATTAATGATTTCCATTGATTGCATGAATCAATGTTTATTCGATTAATTAAAATTAGCGTGTAAAAAAATATTTTGGTATATGATGTCAGTATAGGAATCTGGTCAAACTCAATCATATATACATATACATACACACACACACGCATATACACACAGAGACACACACACACACATATGTAGACATGCATACATAAATACATACATACATACAAATACACATGCAAGGAAGGTTCGATAACAACCTTCTTTTAGAGCATTCCACTAGCACCCCTATCATATTTTGAGTTAAACGGTTTTAAATGCTATAAAATTTTGTGTATGCTTAATCTCTACATATATGTGATATTTTGAAATTTCTAAGTTCATCAAAATAATAAGTCAATATTAACCGTTAAAACATTTATTTTATTAGTTGGTTTGAAACATCAAGTTTATTATGTTATGAATATTAAACGGGTTCAAATATTATGGAGATGATCTTGAGTATGATATGAACATATACACAGAATTTCATAGCATTTAAAATCATGTACTCAAAATATGAAAAGAGTCCTCCAAAAGAGGGATCCCAGTGAACCTTCCTACATACATACATACATACATACATACATACATATATATATATATATATATATATATATATAACATTGGACCTTCCTACATATATATATATATATCTTGATTTTTTTTGAAATTAAGTGAAGATTATGTTTTGGCATAAGAAATAGTCTTATCTATGGGATAATATAAAGCAAGATATTTATTGCATTTTTTGCTATGAATATGATTATATGCCATTATTTACCTTAACAAAAAATCTCCATTGAAATTAAGGTAAAGTTTTTATTTTGACATTTCAAATCAGCAATTGAGAAAGAGAAGGAGTTTTGATAAAGAAGGCACTATTGGTTTGATATAATAACAAACAACATGATCAACTAATAAGGTTTTGTTTTTTAATTCTCAAATATTAGTCATATATGTTTGTTTTTTGTTTATGTATCTCTAGCCATATAATAAAATATATTCTTTTTTTAAAATCTTCTTTTAGTTGAAAATGATTTGAACAATATATATATACGTATGTATGTATGTATATGTATGTGTATATGTATATGTATATGTATATCTATGTATATCTATATGTATATGTATATGTATATGTATGTGTATGTGTATGTATATGTATATGTGTATGTATGTATACATGTATCCGTGTGTTAGCGAGTTTTTTGCATCTCACGACACTACTAATGAATTAGATGTATGTATTGATGAGTGTTGGTACAACTATGTAGTATAAAATTAATTATTTGTTAATTATGCAGCAACCAATCATTGTATGCTTATACAATTAAAAGGTCGCAAAACAATTGTTTGTTAAAATGCTTAAATGGTTTTAACTAATTTTGGTAAAATCAAAACATAAAGCATATAAATTTCTATAAAGTAAATGGCACTTAAATTTTGTGGTTTGAATGTTGAGTCATCCTATGTCCACGGATCAATCAATTAGTCACTTTATATTTGGAAAGATAAGCATATAATTCTAGGTTGCCTTTGAATTTGTTGTAACGAACCGGAATTTCGAACACTTCGTATTTATGTATTTGATTATTTAAATATTTGTGTCCAAGATTAATTATGATTACATATGATTTTATAACTGTGTTATATACTTTTTAATTAATAATTTATCATCGAAAAATTATTTTTGAAATGTGTTTACAAAATATACACTTTGGATAAATACTGAAATTGTGATCGGAAAACGTTTTGTTAAAAATCATCTTTTTATTCAATACAAGTTGTTTAAATATTTTGCAACTTGTATAAGTATCATATGAATACGTTAATAAGAATTAAACATCTCTCTTATATTAACTAAAGATTAATTAAACTAAGTATTTAATAAATTAATTAAAGAAATAGTACATAAGGACCCCTAAATTAAGGCTTGATTTAAGAAGAGTATGGTAGTGTAAGGGTACGGTTGTGTAAGAATAAAGTATGCATGTTATCATAAATGGAAGGAGAGGGGGGTTCTGTAAAATTTTCCACACATTTCCTAACACTATAAATACACACATACGCACTCTCACTTCAATCCTTACAAAATCTTTACTTCTTTCTCTTCTTTCCTCCTTCCTTTGGCCGTGAGTAATATGGGGTGATAGTGACCTTAGGCCGTGAGCAAGCATGTGAGAAGAGGTGTGGATGTGAGCGAGGAGGAAGGAATGCGGCCTTAGGGCCGTGAGCATAATGGGAGGGAGAGGAAGGTAGCTGTGAGGTTTATAAAGGTGGTGGCAAATGCTGTGTAGTTTAAGAAAGTGGAAGATGGTTTTAGGTGATGTTTTGATGAAGTAGGATATGTAGGTGAAGTGTTGTTATGATGAATATTGTTAGGATGAATTTGGTTTGAAATAAAAGTGGGTTATTCTCACTTTGAATCAAGTTAGTAACTTAAAAATATCACTTGATAATTGCTTACTAAATCACTTGATAAATGCTTGTTAGATCACTTGTTAGATTGCTTGATATATATTTGTAATAATAGACGTTAACTACTTAAAGTTATACCCTTGATTATATGCTTTAAAAAGCATGTAAATTATTAAAATGGTTGGCTTATAAACCATTGAATTGTGATAAGTTCATTTAAACATTTAAAGTGGACATATTGGCATATATATATATATATATATATATATATATATATATATATTAATACATTTTTAGAAGTAATATGATTTTAATTTGGAATCATATATGTGTATAAAATGAAATGACACTAAATATTGAATTGAATATGGAATTGTCCGCATAGAAATAGTTGGTATAAACTGTAACACCCCTAATTTTGAATAACATTATTCAGGAGATTAGTTAGATAAATTAAATAGAATAATGTAAAGACTAGAGTGACAAGGGGATTGAGATTTGAAAACAAAGTAGAGGTTGTGCCATAATGAAATCATAAGAATGGATTTATAAATTGGTTTTATAAATTAAGGGAATATGGCAAGGCTACTATGGGAATAGCTGTATATAACCCCATAACCCCTAAATCCTTACCTCATTCTCATTTCACACATTCACAAAATAAAAACAAAAGAGATCAAGGTTGGCCATAACCCTAGGGAAAAGAGGATCAAAATAAACTAGAAGCTAAGAATTCAAGCAAGGAAGAATTAAGCAAGATCAAATCTCAAGTTTCTTATTCAAAACAAGGTGAATAATAATCAAAATAATCTCATTTATGTTTTAATGAACATTTTTATTTCGGGTTTAAAATTTAAAACCATGATTTGAATGATGATATGCTTTGATTATATGCCAAGTTTGATTTAAACATGTGTGTTTAAAAAAAGTTGAATTCTATTTTAAGGCTAAAATCATGTTAAAATGGGTTTTAAATGCCATGAGATTTAAAATGTTATGTAAAACATTATTTTGGAGATGGATTTAAATTTTCATAATTATCCAAGCTATGGATATGGATGATTTATAATGAACTTTGTGTAACGTAACGGATTTTCGTTGCCGAAAAACCGAATAGTTATGGGTTTTTAAAAAGAATTTGAGAAAAGAAAAAGAAAGAAGAAGATAGAAATAGAGAAAAAGAAAATTTGAAAATAGAACGGATAGAACAGAAACAACAGAACAACAACAGAATCTCACAATTCGCAGCGGAACAACATATAATAATAAATGAATAATCTTTAAATAAAGAACTATATCAGTTATTACATCACATTATATTTCATTACATCATATCATATCATCAGAGTGTACAACAACATACAACAATAAACAGTGCAGCGGAAAAGAAATACTATATAAACTAGTAATACACCATGCCATCCAGCTTGCCTCCAGCAACTCCTGAATATCCTGAATCTCCTGATAAACCTAACTCTTAACTGCCCGTGTGGAAAATTGGTGGGCACCCAGAGTTTAGGAAGGAAAACAATAAACTCCAAGTCAGTCATGTGACTGGTGTGAGAACTCAAAACAGTTTATTTATCTTTAAAATCAAAATAGAGGAATATTTTTAAATTCAATTCGCAATGCTTTTAAAAATGAGACTACCATAAGGCCTCCCACACACACACACATGCAAACGCAGAATCGGAGGAGATTTCTCCTTATGATAGCCAAAGATGCTTGATACGCATTTAAAATAACATTTGATATTATTACTAGTGCATAGTGTAATAACAAATCATTTCAAAAATAAAGATATAAATCTTAGCCAACATACGACCATTATCGTATGCCTACTATAGCTACTATCCAAACAGTGGTGACCACCATAAGTGAATAGCAGGTTCTACAACTAATACCGTACAAGTTTCGTATTGGGAATTGGATTTCCAACAAATGGTCAGGCCAAGGAACTTACCATTGCCACATGAGAATGCCTCTGGATGGACATCCCCGAGAACCAAACCGGATCTCTACCAACACAAGGCCGGGTTACTCCTAACTGAGTAACAACTGACCGAATATGCCATCCCCCGGTCCTTTGGGACCTTTATCAACCGAGCGCTCGTAATCAATTCACACAATCATAAAGTGTTTTCAACATGAGTAAGTATCTGGGCTCCATACCATGATACCACCCTTTTCCAGAAGGAAATGCACATATCCTAAAGGGCGCTACCCCTCATAACCTTGCCGCATCTTTCCTGTTTTGACCATTTCCGGGATGTGAGGCTCGACGAATTCACGTCCACAAAAACATACTTTATACAAAAGCCATGCTTTGGGTCAACAAATGATCAACACAATGATCACTAAGATAGACGATCAAATAAATGATCCTATCACAAACAATCAACACAATGATCATTTCAGCATCACTCAGCATGTCACATTACCAAACTGGGAATATATCGCTGATAACTTCAACTATATAACCTTTGAGCACATACGTCTCAAAGAAGGGTGTTAAGCAAAGAATAAATTCTCCGCCACCAACAGAAATATATTTGAAAGAAATCGGCTTTATATCTCAATTTGTAATGTCAGGCATACAATCCATACAAGTCTGTTCCGGGATCGAACAAAACCGAAGGCACTTACAAAGAAGTCCTTGCAATCCGGATATTCACAATCCTGATCGGATTTCCCATCACTTAGGGAGTTTCTATACCGGCGCGACTCGGTGCAGAAACAATCGATAGGTCATCCTATCCTCTCGCAAATACCGGTCTTCAACACCGATCTTCAAATGCAATTCACAACGACGTATCACATATTCGGAATGGGTTATACGACCCCATGGTCCTTTCCCGGTTAACCCGAATAGTGAGCGCTTATTCAAAAATAAGTGTGCATTCAAATTCAATCAAATCACATCAAATACCCATTCAAAGGGAAATATTGATAGTCGGCTATTGAACTATCAATGGATATGCATACATCACCAGATTCCAAATAATTTTCCAAATTATTTATTTTCCAAAATATCTTCACAAGATATACAATTTCAACACTTCAAAAATAAATCAGTATTTATTTTCAAACAAATTCCACTTCACATATAAATTCCATAATGAATTTATATTTCAAAATATCTATGAATATTATTTCAATAATTCCTTTCAATTTATCTTCAAAAAGATAAATTCAATATTCACTTTATATTGGAAAACAATTCCATACTTATTAAAAATAAGTAATTCACAAATCTTTTTATTTTCAACACTTAGAAAATATTCAATATACTTAAATCGAGATTAAGCATATATTTCATTCTTTAAGGAAATCATTCTCTTAAACATATTTATTTGGGTCAAAACAAATGTTACGTAAAACATCGTTACAACAACCCAAAATCACTAGTATAGGGATTCGAAATTAAAATAGATATATAAATCCCAATACTATACAAAAACATTTCCTTTCGGAAGTCATTTACTATAACAACAGTGTTATAGTCCATCATTCCCTTTTATCTCTCGAAATCGTCTATTTCAACAATAAATGTTGAAATCTATGGTTTCGAATCTCAACACCTTTTAAAATATCGTTAGATCGTTTTAATTTTATTTAAAACATCACATTCAAAACTTTTCCTTTAACGTGTCATTCACTATTCAAAAATGTGAATAAACTTCGTTAACAAATCTCATCCTTTTATTCATTTTAATTTAAAGGATTATTCACAATTCAAAAATGTGAATATAACTCCATTGATAGGTTTCAACAATTTTCTTATCAAAATAAGTCGTTTGCGAATTTATAAAACAACGTTTATAAATTCCTTTTCTATTTATTTATAAAAACTTCCTTTAATAAATTCCTTTATTAACCTATTCCAGTTTATAACTAAATTATAAACTAAACGTTCATATTATAAGTTAAATACTTATAAAACGATTATTTTACAAAATCGTTCATTTAACTTCCCAAATTACTAATCTTAACTTATAAGATTGTTTATTTACCCAAGATTTATTCTTTCGATAACTTTATAAATTTTATAAACCTACTGCTTATAAAATTTCATTTATAACTTCACAGTTTATAATTCTATAAATTTCATTCTTTAATGAAATTCATTTTCACTTAATTCAAACACTTATAAAACTCGTTTTAAAATGTCTATATTTCAATTTATAAATATCCATTTATAAATCTCTTAATATAAATCAGTTTATATTATTATTCTGAAACGTCTTTAATTTCCTTTATAATTTCACCATTTTGATTTATAAAATAATCAAATTTTATAAATCCTATATTTAAACTTTTAATAATATATTCAAAAATCCAATCTAAACTATTTTATAAAATCTTTAGTTCATATTTCTCAAAAATCAGCTTTTAACTGTATTTCTCAAAAATTATAATTTTTATAACTTTAAAAATTATAACGTTCATTTATTTAAAATGGATCAATTCCAAAAATATAGTATATTCTCAAAAATCACTTTAAAATCATTTTAAAATCCCAAAATTTGGTTCAATGATGCTACACACCAAATAGTCAATCACGACTACAACGATATCATATATCAATATGAAAATCCATCAAATATCCAAATATCTGAAATCAAATAAAAACTGTTGAGGAATCCAGTTGGATCCCTCCAACCTGTTTTCCTGCATCCAAAAACATTAGCACAATACCAAGTTCGCTCCAGTACGAAATTGTCGCGGTACATGTTTTTAATAAATATTATCCGCTTACTAACGGCGTAATAGGGTCTCATCCGCTAAACAAAAAATGCGGGAAATCAACAACTGCAATATATACATATGCCAATATATATATATTGCTATTATATATAATACCAATTTCACTGTTTATGAAATATTCGCGGTATATGTTTTTATTAAATAACATCCGCTTACTAACGGCGCATAATGTCTATTTTAACAATCAATAGATAACAATCGACATTCAAACATGCATTCAAATATTTTAAATCTAACTATTTAAAATAAAATCGAAACCTATTCGATTGAGTGAGAAGTTCTCACCTTGGTTTTAATTTCCGTTTTAGCGATTTATTTCGAATAAAATTAAACGCGCGTTTAATTTTACCCAAAATTCTCACTAACTCTAAACGACTCCAAACAAACTCCATCGCGTAGTGCTCGTCCATACGATTCCAACGCAACTGAGTTTGCATTTTTTCGACCAAATATGAAAAAGTTATGCATTTTTAAAGATTACACGATTTTATATACACAAATTCATAACTAACTTTAATAATTTATACCCTAAGCATCTACAGCCATTAGATCCACTCACCCCACATCTCCACCGTCCTCTACCTTCATCCCCCCCTCTCGTTCAAGCTACAGATACTTGCCGTCTTCATGAAACCCAAAGCTCCAAGACTAGGGTTAATTTTTTCTCCGCCCACACTCACTTGCAACACGATCAAACACCATAGCTTCGAAGCCACTCACCTCCTCCACGTTCGGCCCCAAGGACCTGTAGCTCGGCCTCCTAGATATGCGTGCGCACGGTGATGAACAGCCCACGAACGGCCCCCCATATCTCCCAAAATACAACTCCATTTTAGATCATAGCCGTTGAAAACGTAGTACTCGAGGAGATCTTCAACTTTGTAGTTGAACTTTCTTGCTAATTCTTGATGGATTTGGAGAAATCAAGGGAGAGAGATCATGAGTTTCTGGCCATACATATGAAACTGGCGGCTGTAGTATGAGATTAGGGTTTGGAATTATATTTTTTTTTTTTTTTATTAATGAAGAGAGAGGTGTATTTATAGAAAAAGCAAGCGTAAACACTATTCATCCCGGGAATTCCGAACTCCGATTTACGCGCCGTAACCAGCGTTTCTAAGGTTTACCCCGCGTTTCGGACACAATGGAACAGGTTTCGGAAGCTAATTCGGAAGTATGTGCGAGTTATGGCTGAAAACGCTCAATTTAAATTAAACCGATTTAAATCGATTTCTAGGCGTTTTAATTTGTACCGGACAAACGGTAAATCCAATTGACTTGAAATTTGAAACCTTACAATAATATCACATTATGGATCCGATGAAACTGGTTTCGTCGAAATCCGAGACTTTTTGAAAAATGGCTATTTTGACTCGCCAAATTTAAATTAAAAATAATTCGATGCGTTTCGAGCTGCCACGATCAAATGATAACTCCGATTGAAAAGAAAATTGAAATCCGGTAATAACTAACTATTACGGATCCAATGGAACTGGTTTCGTTCAATTCTGAGACTGTTCAAAAATTGACTATTTTACAGTCGATTATTAAATATTAAAATATTCAATTTTCACAAATTAACTTTTAATTCGATTTTAAAAGTTCTAAAATATTTCTATAACTCCAGTATGATTAAATAAAATTTTCCAAATTATTTACAATCATTTTTAACTCAATTTTCAATTATTTTCATAATTTAACATATTAAATTATTGATTTAATTATCTAATTAAATCTAATAAATCAAATAAAAATTTATTTGACTTATAAATTCACTTATAAATATTTAAAATTAATTAAATATTCAAATTTTAATTTAATAAAATTTCTGGGTCGTTACAATCTTTCCCCCTTAAAAGAATTTCGTCCCCGAAATTACAAGTAAGAAAGGTTACAGAATTTATTAACTTTCCAAAATTCATAATTAAACTGCTTACAAATCTTTACTAAGTTTTCAAATCATACTTAGTTATCATTTCAAAAGCAACTATTATTGTTTAACTTTCAATTCCAAAATCAAAGTTAAAGTTTTCAAAATTTTTCCCAATTTTCTCAATTTTTCTAACGCCTTAAATTTTCGGAAAAATTCGCCATAGTCTCCTTTGCGCGGCTCGATCCGAAAAAAAAATGACAGTATATATATATCAAAAATATACATCTCATCAAGTAATGAGGCATCCCGAAGGGAAAAGGTATAAAAGTGCGATATTTAATCCGAGATATGTACCTTATATTTTATTAGCAAGCATATACGGCTAATATAGCGCTAAAGCGAGCTCCAAATGCGAAGCAAACGCGATCCGCACCTACTAAACACTCAACAACAACATGAGAATCATGCATATATGAAAATAGTATCAATATACAACATATAGCAACATAATAACTATATATGCCAACATAGCAAATGAAATAAACAACAAATGCAAACATCAACTAACTATCATCCAACAAATTCAAAATCAATATATATTCATTTATATTCTCATTAATATTCAATGAAATAGGTTTTCACTCTAAATCATATTTGATTTATTAACAGTGGATGTTTTTACTAACATTCATTCTAAATTAGTTTATATTCACTAATTCATAAGTTGGTTCACTTCACCGTTTATATTCATTCTCATTAACTCAATTTCATTAATACTTAATGAATTATATACAATCAACTAACAATCATATAACATTAGAATTTAATGAATTAACACTTACATTCATTATTCCATATCAACTTAATTTACATTCATTTGATTATCATCCAATCCAATTTCTAAAGTTGAATTTTATTTATATAACTTAAGTTCACATTTATCATTTAACTTTATTAATTTAGTTTGATATCAATATCAACTTATATACGCTTTAATAATTCTGAAAAATTATTTCTTCATATACAAAATATAATCAAGGTAAAATTATTTCATTTACCCAATTTAAAACAATATTGTGTCGAATTGTTCTATTCAAGTGTTTAGAAACCCCTTCGGCATAGTCTTGCGGACCACGCTGACGAAGGTTCATATACCACTCAATAAACCAATCATCACAATATAAAACAATTTTATATTCACTAACAAATACGCTCTCATAGCTATTATTACACTCAAACTCATTCTAGAGTACTGCTGACTCTATCTCTAATGAGTAATACCCAACAGAACCATGGTTGTCGCTTAACCATAAGCTCTGATACCAAATGTAACGTAACGGATTTTCGTTGCCGAAAAACCGAATAGTTATGGGTTTTTAAAAAGAATTTGAGAAAAGAAAAAGAAAGAAGAAGATAGAAATAGAGAAAACAGAGAAAAAGAAAATTTGAAAATAGAACGGATAGAACAGAAACAACAGAACAACAACAGAATCTCACAATTCGCAGCGGAACAACATATAATAATAAATGAATAATCTTTAAATAAAGAACTATATCAGTTATTACATCACATTATATTTCATTACATCATATCATATCATCAGAGTGTACAACAACATACAACAATAAACAGTGCAGCGGAAAAGAAATACTATATAAACTAGTAATACGCCATGCCATCCAGCTTGCCTCCAGCAACTCCTGAATATCCTGAATCTCCTGATAAACCTAACTCTTAACTGCCCGTGTGGAAAATTGGTGGGCACCCAGAGTTTAGGAAGGAAAACAATAAACTCTAAGTCAGTCATGTGACTGGTGTGAGAACTCAAAACAGTTTATTTATCTTTAAAATCAAAATAGAGGAATATTTTTAAATTCAATTCGCAATGCTTTTAAAAATGAGACTACCATAAGGCCTCCCGCACACACACATGCAAACGCAGAATCGGAGGAGATTTCTCCTTATGATAGCCAAAGATGCTTGATACGCATTTAAAATAACATTTGATATTATTACTAGTGCATAGTGTAATAACAAATCATTTCAAAAATAAAGATATAAATCTTAGCCAACATACGACCATTATCGTATGCCTACTATAGCTACTATCCAAACAGTGGTGACCACCATAAGTGAATAGCAGGTTCTACAACTAATACCGTACAAGTTTCGTATTGGGAATTGGATTTCCAACAAATGGTCAGGCCAAGGAACTTCCCATTGCCACATGAGAATGCCTCTGGATGGACATCCCCGAGAACCAAACCGGATCTCTACCAACACAAGGCCGGGTTACTCCTAACTGAGTAACAACTGACCGAATATGCCATCCCCCGGTCCTTTGGGACCTTTATCAACCGAGCGCTCGTAATCAATTCACACAATCATAAAGTGTTTTCAACATGAGTAAGTATCTGGGCTCCATGCCATGATACCACCCTTTTCCAGAAGGAAATGCACATATCCTAAAGGGCGCTACCCCTCATAACCTTGCCGCATCTTTCCTGTTTTGACCATTTCCGGGATGTGAGGCTCGACGAATTCACGTCCACAAAAACATACTTTATACAAAAGCCATGCTTTGGGTCAACAAATGATCAACACAATGATCACTAAGATAGACGATCAAATAAATGATCCTATCACAAATAATCAACACAATGATCATTTCAGCATCACTCAGCATGTCACATTACCAAACTGGGAATATATCGCTGATAACTTCAACTATATAACCTTTGAGCACATACGTCTCAAAGAAGGGTGTTAAGCAAAGAATAAATTCTCCGCCACCAACAGAAATATATTTGAAAGAAATCGGCTTTATATCTCAATTTGTAATGTCAGGCATACAATCCATACAAGTCTGTTCCGGGATCGAACAAAACCGAAGGCACTTACAAAGAAGTCCTTGCAATCCGGATATTCACAATCCTGATCGTATTTCCCATCACTTAGGGAGTTTCTATACCGGCGCGACTCGGTGCAGAAACAATCGATAGGTCATCCTATCGCTCTCGCAAATACCGGTCTTCAACACCGATCTTCAAATGCAATTCACAACGACGTATCACATATTCGGAATGGGTTATACGACCCCATGGTCCTTTCCCGGTTAACCCGAATAGTGAGCGCTTATTCAAAAATAAGTGTGCATTCAAATTCAATCAAATCACATCAAATACTCATTCAAAGGGAAATATTGATAGTCGGCTATTGAACTATCAATGTATATGCATACATCACCAGATTCCAAATAATTTTCCAAATTATTTATTTTCCAAAATATCTTCACAAGATATACAATTTCAACACTTTAAAAATAAATCAGTATTTATTTTCAAACAAATTCCACTTCACATATAAATTCCATAATGAATTTATATTTCAAAATATCTATGAATATTATTTCAATAATTCCTTTCAATTTAACTTCAAAAAGATAAATTCAATATTCACTTTATATTGGAAAACAATTCCATACTTATTAAAAATAAGTAATTCACAAATCTTTTTATTTTCAACACTTAGAAAATATTCAATATACTTAAATCGAGATTAAGCATATATTTCATTCTTTAAGGAAATCATTCTCTTAAACATATTTATTTGGGTCAAAACAAATGTTACGTAAAACATCGTTACAACAACCCAAAATCACTAGTATAGGGATTCGAAATTAAAATAGATATATAAATCCCAATACTATACAAAAACATTTCCTTTCGGAAATCATTTACTATAACAACAGTGTTATAGTCCATCATTCCCTTTTATCTCTCGAAATCGTCTATTTCAACAATAAATGTTGAAATCTATGGTTTCGAATCTCAACACCTTTTAAAATATCGTTAGATCGTTTTAATTTTATTTAAAACATCACATTCAAAACTTTTCCTTTAACGTGTTATTCACTATTCAAAAATGTGAATAAACTTCGTTAACAAATCTCATCCTTTTATTCATTTTAATTTAAAGGATTATTCACAATTCAAAAATGTGAATATAACTCCATTGATAGGTTTCAACAATTTTCTTATCAAAATAAGTCGTTTGCGAATTTATAAAACAACGTTTATAAATTCCTTTTCTATTTATTTATAAAAACTTCCTTTAATAAATTCCTTTATTAACCTATTCCAGTTTATAACTAAATTATAAACTAAACGTTCATATTATAAGTTAAATACTTATAAAACGATTATTTTACAAAATCGTTCATTTAACTTCCCAAATTACTAATCTTAACTTATAAGATTGTTTATTTACCCAAGATTTATTCTTTCGATAACTTTATAAATTTTATAAACCTACTGCTTATAAAATTTCATTTATAACTTCACAGTTTATAATTCTATAAATTTCATTCTTTAATGAAATTCATTTTCACTTAATTCAAACACTTATAAAACTCGTTTTAAAATGTCTATATTTCAATTTATAAATATCCATTTATAAATCTCTTAATATAAATCAGTTTATATTATTATTCTGAAACGTCTTTAATTTCCTTTATAATTTCACCATTTTGATTTATAAAATAATCAAATTTTATAAATCCTATATTTAAACTTTTAATAATATATTCAAAAATCCAATCTAAACTATTTTATAAAATCTTTAGTTCATATTTCTCAAAAATCAGCTTTTAACTATATTTCTCAAAAATTATAATTTTTATAACTTTAAAAATTATAACGTTCATTTATTTAAAATGGATCAATTCCAAAAATATAGTATATTCTCAAAAATCACTTTAAAATCATTTTAAAATCCCAAAATTTGGTTCAATGATGCTACACACCAAATAGTCAATCACGACTACAACGATATCATATATCAATATGAAAATCCATCAAATATCCAAATATCTGAAATCAAATAAAAACTGTTGAGGAATCCAGTTGGATCCCTCCAACCTGTTTTCCTGCATCCAAAAACATTAGCACAATACCAATTTCGCTCCAGTACGAAATTGTCGCGGTACATGTTTTTAATAAATATTATCCGCTTACTAACGGCGTAATAGGGTCTCATCCGCTAAACAAAAAATGCGGGAAATCAACAACTGCAATATATACATATGCCAATATATATATATTGCTATTATATATAATACCAATTTCACTGTTTATGAAATATTCGCGGTATATGTTTTTATTAAATAACATCCGCTTACTAACGGCGCATAATGTCTATTTTAACAATCAATAGATAACAATCGACATTCAAACATGCATTCAAATATTTTAAATCTAACTATTTAAAATAAAATCGAAACCTATTCGATTGAGTGAGAAGTTCTCACCTTGGTTTTAATTTCCGTTTTAGCGATTTATTTCGAATAAAATTAAACGCGCGTTTAATTTTACCCAAAATTCTCACTAACTCCAAACGACTCCAAACAAACTCCATCGCGTAGTGCTCGTCCATACGATTCCAACGCAACTGAGTTTGCATTTTTTCGACCTCGTATGAAAAAGTTATGCATTTTTAAAGATTACACGATTTTATATACACAAATTTATAACTAACTTTAATAATTTATACCCTAAGCATCTACAGCCATTAGATCCACTCACCCCACATCTCCACCGTCCTCTACCTTCATCCCCCCCTCTCGTTCAAGCTACAGATACTTGCCGTCTTCATGAAACCCAAAGCTCCAAGACTAGGGTTAATTTTTTCTCCGCCCACACTCACTTGCAACACGATCAAACACCATAGCTTCGAAGCCACTCACCTCCTCCACGTTCGGCCCCAAGGACCTGTAGCTCGGCCTCCTAGATATGCGTGCGCACGGTGATGAACAGCCCACGAACGGCCCCCCATATCTCCCAAAATACAACTCCATTTTAGATCATAGCCGTTGAAAACGTAGTACTCGAGGAGATCTTCAACTTTGTAGTTGAACTTTCTTGCTAATTCTTGATGGATTTGGAGAAATCAAGGGAGAGAGATCATGAGTTTCTGGCCATACATATGAAACTGGCGGCTGTAGTATGAGATTAGGGTTTGGAATTATATTTTTTTTTTTTTTATTAATGAAGAGAGAGGTGTATTTATAGAAAAAGCAAGCGTAAACACTATTCATCCCGGGAATTCCGAACTCCGATTTACGCGCCGTAACCAGCGTTTCTAAGGTTTACCCCACGTTACGGACACAATGGAACAGGTTTCGAAAGCTAATTCGGAAGTATGTGCGAGTTATGGCTGAAAACGCTCAATTTAAATTAAACCGATTTAAATCGATTTCTAGGCGTTTTAATTTGTACCGGACAAACGGTAAATCCAATTGACTTGAAATTTGAAACCTTACAATAATATCACATTACGGATCCGATGAAACTGGTTTCGTCGAAATCCGAGACTTTTTGAAAAATGGCTATTTTGACTCGCCAAATTTAAATTAAAAATAATTCGATGCGTTTCGAGCTGCCACGATCAAACGATAACTCCGATTGACAAGAAAATTGAAATCCGGTAATAACTAACTATTACGGATCCAATGGAACTGGTTTCGTTCAATTCTGAGACTGTTCAAAAATTGACTATTTTACAGTCGATTATTAAATATTAAAATATTCAATTTTCACAAATTAACTTTTAATTCGATTTTAAAAGTTCTAAAATATTTCTATAACTCCAGTATGATTAAATAAAATTTTCCAAATTATTTACAATCATTTTTAACTCAATTTTCAATTATTTTCATAATTTAACATATTAAATTATTGATTTAATTATCTAATTAAATCTAATAAATCAAATAAAAATTTATTTGACTTATAAATTCACTTATAAATATTTAAAATTAATTAAATATTCAAATTTTAATTTAATAAAATTTCTGGGTCATTACACTTTGAATGGAAGGAATTGATGATTTACGTTTAAAATTCATTTTGACAATTATATAAAGCGTTTTGGGTCCGAAATTTATATTTTTTAGATAACAAATCAAAAGTGAATTAAGATTATTTTTGGCGATTTTTCCTAAGTGATTTAATATGGAAATTAAAATAATTAATTTTGGGGACTTAAATGTTTTAATTGTTCTGTTAAGGGGAAGGGCTTCTTTGCCAAAATATTTTTATTTATTAATGGATGAATTCGGCACCTTTTTAGAAAAAAATTTAGTAATGGATTTGAAAACCAATCACATTTTGACAACTATGGCAAATTAGACATAAAGGAGTTTCTTTTAAAGGAATAAAATCAGTTTTGCTTCAAACTACAAGCTTGCCAATTCCATTTGCTTGCTTTCGAAATTATCCCAGATTGCCTTTCGAACTCATTCAAAACTAACACACATGATAACAAATAGCCGGTATGTAGTGTATTGGAGGAAGGCAAAAGATGATGGTGTCGAAGGCTAGCTTTAGAAGGGGTTGATGCCATTTTAATAGCTTTGTTTTTCTTTTGAAAGAGTTGCCGCTTGTTTTTTTAGAAGCTTTCGAAAGGGTTGAAACTACATTTAAATAGCTTTTGGAGGAAGTGTCGCTTGCTTCTGTTTTAGAAGTAGCTTTCGGTTGAGTTGTCGCATATTATGTATTAAAAAGGAGCTTTCGAAAGGGTACTTGCTTTTAAGCCAAGCCGAAACATAGCTGTCGTGTCCATACTGTCACGACCCAAACTCGATGTCCAACAAACAACATCAAATTCGTTTCGCGGGAGCTTGTAACACCATTAAATGATAAATAACACAGCGGAAATAAAAGATGATATCACTGATATAACATAAATGCAATATCCGATACATCAATTTGATACAATGATAATCATCAACATCAGAGAATATACAACATAGAATACAGCGGAACATGATACAATATGAAATAAGTCTTCTCAGAATATAATACTGCAACTCTGATCCAAAAAGCTCCAAAGACAAAGCTCCAAAACTCCTAGCTCGATTCACCATCAAGATTCCACCAAGCAAGTCTCGTCCATATCCAAAGAAAACTGAACTAGCTCCAGATGATCTACTGAACCTAATTATCTGAAAAACCAAACTCTAGACTGCCCGTGTAGAAAAATTTGAGCACGCAGAGTTTAGGAAAGAAACAATAAACTCTGGATCAGTCATGGGACTGGTGTGAGCAAACAAAATAGTTTATCTTTAAAACAATCAAAGATTTAAACTTTTGTAATCGCAATGCTTTTGAAATGAGACTACCATAAGACCTCCCGCACGCACACACAATGCAAACGCAGAATCGGAGGAGATTTCTCCTTATGATAGTCAAAGATGCTTGATACGCATTAAAAAGAAACATTTGATATTATTACTAGTGCATAGTGTATGAAAAATCATTTCGAAAGTAAAGATATAAATCTTGGCCAGCATAGACATTTCGAACTATGCCTACTATAGCTACCATCCAAACAGTGGGGCGCCACCATAAGTAGATGGCAGGTAATACAACTAATACCGTACAAGGCTCGTATTGGATGAATGGATTTTTCCAACAAATGGTCAGGCCAAGGAACTTCCCATTGCCACATGGAAACGCCTCTGGAAGGACGCCCCGAGAACCAAACCGTTCTCTGCTAAACAAGGCCGGGAACCCCTTTTCCCAAGGGAAATTACAAACCCTCAGATATGCCACCCCCGGTCCTTTGGGACCTTTAAACGGGAGCTCTCTAACCAACATCACACCATGATAATAAGTGTTTCAACATGAGTAAGTATCTGGGCTCCATACCATGATACTACCCTTTTCCAGAAGGAATGGTCATACCCTAGGGACGCTATCCCTGAAAACCTTGCCGCACAATTCCTGTTTCGACCATTACCGGTTTGTGAGGCTCGACGAAGTCTCGTCCACAAAGCCACGCTTTATACAAAAGCTGTGCTTTGGGTCAACAAATGATCATAGAAATGATCACCAAGATAGACGATCAAACAAATGATCCTATCACAAATGATCAACACAATGATCATTTCACAGCAACACTCAGCATGTCACATTACCAAATTGGGAATATATTGCTGATAACCTTCAACTATATAACCTCTGAGCTCGTACGTCTCAGAGAAGGGTGTTAAGCTAAGAGAATAAATTCTCCGCCACCAACAGAAATATATTTGAAAGAAATCTGCTTTATATCTCAATTTGTAATGTCAAACATACTATCCATACAAGTCTGTTCCGGGCTCGAACAGAACCGAAGGCACTTCCAATGAAGCCCTTGCAATCCGGGTATTCACAATCCCGATTGGACTTCCCATCACTTAGGGAGTCTCTATACCGTTGCAACTCAGTGCAGAGACAATCGATAGGTCATCCTATCGTTCTCGCAAATACCCGGTCTTCACCACCGGTCTTCAAATGCTATCCATAACGACATATCACATATTCGGAATGGGTTATACGACACAAATGTCCTTTCCCGGCTAACCCGAATAGTGAGCGCAACATTTAAAACATATGGATATGGGATTTCAATTAAGTCACAACTTAATAATTCCAAACTTCCTTTCAAATGGTTTAAACCAATTATCATTTCAAATCTTTTAAACAAAAAGGTTTATTTCACAAAGTTCACTCAGTTTCACAAAGATTCATTTACGGATTTCAAAACAATTTCCGTTTCAATTTGATTAACTCATTTAAATCTTTAAATCAAAGATTTATCTCATATCTTTCAAAACTTATTTCCAAAGATTCATTCATAACTTGGAAAATCATTTTCGATTCAAACTTGAAATCTCTTTAATATTAATTGGAAGTTCATTACTCATATGAAAGCTTTTTATCACTTAAAAACAATAGTTTTATTTTGGAAAAACCACGATTCTATTTATACAAGTTAAAAATCTTTGAGTTAATTCAAATTTCCAAATCAACGCTTAAAAATGGTTTAAACCCGTATAACTTGTAAAATCCTTTTTAAATCATAAATACTGAACATAGAATTCGATTTCAGATTTTTTTTTTCTTTCAGGCTGCTAAGTTTGGTTTTGAACTAAATGAAACAAAGCAGACATATACATATAAATATATAGAGAGGACAGTGTGTATAGGCATGTTTGAAATCATTTAATGAAAGTATGTAAGTAACCCTTTCATTTATTTGCAGCATGCCGTGCTCCATGCTAGACAGTATATGCATTTAATGCTCATCCATACTTGTTTGATACTTACTGCATATTTAGATTTTTTTTTTATACATATATATGTAAGTGCTGTTTTGATTCATTTAAATACTTACTTTCTTGTTTTACTTTGGTTACTTTGTATTCACTTTATATTTTATTTTATTTCAGGTTATTAGTTTCTACATGCTGAGATGTTTGCATTTATTACTTTGGTACATTATGTTTTTGTTTGCAACCCATGCTTGTATACATTTCATTTGTTTACTTTGTATAAGTATGCACAAGTGTACTTTTGCTTATGCTTTATTTTCTTGTATTCGGCTGAGAAGATTTTGGACATGCTGAGAGGATGTGGCATTAAATGTATGTCCCATTTGGTTTACAACTTATACTATTTTAATTATGTTTGTACAGTTCTTTTTGCTTATACACAATGGTTTTGTTTATTTAAGCATGTGCATATGTTCTGTCTTTATTTATTTTCTTGCATGCCTATTTTATATGTGTTTCATTTGTTATCTTTTATAGTTTGATTACTTCTTAAATTTGCTGTTTTATGTTTTGTTTGTTTTTTTTATTTGCTTTGTAGATATTGTGACATTCTATATAAATATGTTGTTATTTTTATTTATTTAAACTTTAATTTTTCAAACATTAAATTTATAACGTATATTTTATTTTACATTTTACACTTATCACTTATATTCAACATTGATATGTAGTTTATATTTTATTTTATTTTAAACACTTTATTTATAATTCAATTCAACTGAAAATATTCGCTTTGAGTTTTAAATCAAATTCTAAAACAAATAAGTAAATACATCTTATTAAATTTGAAATTTTCAAACAAATTCGTAATTTAACCCAAAAATTAAATTACACTTTTAAATTCGTCATTAAACCGGGATCGTTACACATACCTTTCGAATTGGTTAATCTTATAACAATGAATATGAAAGGAAAGCTTTGTTTTATTAATATTGAAGCCTCTTTCTAATGCTTTCGAACAGGTCCCTGTAGCTACTTGTAATAAAGGTTTCAAAGGCAATGGTTTCGAAAGGTTGTTTCAAAGCTATCCTATTCCCACTTATTTTGCTTAAAGATTATTTCTTTCAAAAGAGTGGTTTCGAAGCTATCTATTTCCTCCAAATTCTTTTACCTGGAGATTAGTGCTTTCGAAAGAGGTACTTTCGCTTATGTTCACTTGGACCCAGAAGTTGTACTTAAGTTAAACCCAATGATTTTGAAAGCGACATTCATATGGTTTCGAAGCTATGCTTCTATAAATCCCACTTGAACTAAATGGTTTCAGAAGAAAGGTTTTATGCTTTCAAAAGGGATGTTTTGGGTGTTCTAAAGGTGTATATTTAAGTGTTTTGAAAAGAAGATTTGAATACCTTTGAAAGGTATGTTTCAATTGTAGCGACCCAGAATTTGACCACTTTAAAATATACTATTTAAAATGATTTTAAATATAAAATATATAACATTTTATGATTTAAATAATATTAGATAGGATTTGCAAAGAGAAATATATGTAAAAATAGGAATAATTGCTTATATCGACAAAAGTGGCAAAATCCTGATTTCAGAAAAGTAAGTTTCAATGGTTAAATAAAAAATAATTAATTAATTTATGAATGTTTATTTTTTTAAATAGCATTATACATATTTATTTTTTAAATTAGGTTTACATAAATAAATATTTTAACTAAAACGTCAAAATATGATCATGAAACATTTAAAATCAATGATTTGTCGATTAAAACATGTCGCAACGTCATCACACCTCTATATACACATTCTTATAAACATTTTAACATATAAAGAGCGATTTTTAATTAACTAAACATGATTAATTTTTTAAAATGCATTCAGAAAATTCTAGAAAGTAATTAGCAAAAGTAAACTAAAAAAACAGAACATGTCATTTCAAAAAAGTAAACAAATCATTATATTTTTTACTTATCCCTTAAGCGAAAGTGACATAAAGTGATGATTTAAAACATGACATTAAGTATTGAAAAAGTTATTTCCTTAAAAGTATAAGCAAAGTGTATTTTGGACTTTTTACAAAATATTATTTTAATCTAAAATTTTTCCTATAAATACCAACACACTTTCTCACATTTTTTCACACCTTCTTCTCCATTTTCAAGTTCTTCTTCACTCTTTAATGGCTTCCATGCCTCTCTTAAAAAATTTCAAAAGCGTAACAAAGTTATGGAAAAAAATAATCGAAAAAAAAGTATACCACTTAAGTCATGTTAAAGCTAGTAAGTTCCATCCATCCACCCAAGACCATGCCCACTAGAAGTCATCTCCACCTCTTTTCATCTCAACTTCTGGAATAGCAAAGCTATAGCCAGACTTCGAGAAGTTTTTGGAAATAGTAGCGAAGCTATAACCAAATCCATAGCGACAAAATTAGCAAAATTGGTAGGAAGTATGGTTTAGATCTGGAGTTCCTTGCCTTAAATTTTGACGGAGTGGAATCCAAAGTGAGTTGTTTCTTCCTTTAAGTTCATTAAAACTATTGCTAAGTTGAAGGAACTTTAAATGTCAAGTGTTGTTTGAAAACCCTTGTTGAATGCTTGTTTACTTTGTTTGCTAAAACAATGGTTTCATTTTCTTGATTGACTATTTGGATGGCTAATTAAGTATTTTAAAATCTAAAATTTAAATACTTAATGATGTATGTGGAAGTGACTAGTACACTGTTTCGTCTGTGAGATCCAAGGTGACTTGGGCGAGGGAAGGAACATGTCGAAGGAAAGCCCAAATGCTCCAAAATAAATATCAAACCATTTTAACCCAAGATAAAATAAAAAGTGTTATAAATATTTGATAGTCTGAAGCATTTATTATTGTGTTTATTTCATTGATTGATTGTTTGAATTAATCTTGACCAGTTTATGAGCACTATTATTATTTACTGATTGTTGCCTTTGGCCGACCAGATTATGAGCAATTAATTATCCATATGCATGGGCCGGGTAGAAACTAATTATAGGCTAACACCTTGTGATTTATTTCACGATTTCACTATAAGGTTTTAACGGTAATATTTGGTTCATTTCAATTTGACAAATTGTTTTGAAATTTGGTTTTCATAAACGAAGTTTATGAAATATTAAAGAAATAGAAATATTTGAGAATAAATATTTTGAAGTGATTTTATATAAAAGTGGTTTACATAAAAAATGGTTTTTATAAAAGTGTTTTATAAAACGGTAAGAACTTTGAGGACTAAACTTGATGGTTTTAAGATGATTATTGAAAGGATTTGGAAATGAAAATTATTATAGATTTGAAGTATTTGTATTATCAATGTAGAGATTTTGCCATTTCGGGATATAAAGTGGTTTGATATGTTACCAAAGATTCAGGTAACCCATAATCTACGAAATGTATGGGCAAAGGGGGTGCAGATGTTCTGTAGCGTCGGTGTAGCCCGCTCTTGGAATAGAGGGATGCACCAATCTATTATTTATTTGGAAGGCTAGACCCTAGGGCCTAGTTATGACTAGAAACCTACTTAGATTTGGTACCATATAGTTTTGTATGCTTGTATATTGGTATCGTTTCAAAATGTGATTTGTTTTCATATCCTGAAGTAAAGGACTAGTTTAAATATTATATATATATATATATATATATATTCCATAATGGTAAATAAATTTGAAAAAATCTAAATGTAACGATTAAGCCTAAGTGGGTAGTTTTGGGAATTGCATATTATTTGTGCGTCGTAAGCTCCATGAGTCCTTTGTGGTAGGAGAACTACGTTTGCTTGATCCTGTTTCTAATTAGGTACCCAATTAGATAGGAGTACGTAGGTAGTCACAAGTGGTAGTGATGCAACCCTTAAAATAATATAACCATTTTTCTGTTTATCTTTTATTGGTTGTTGTTTATCTTATGTTGTTGTATCTTTCCCCTTTACTATTTTATTCTGCATTTACATTGTTTATGGAGTTCACCTGTAAGGATATTACTGTCTCTCTCATCAGAGTGTGTAGCAGTAGATTTATTGCGCTTGAGTTTGGTATGCACACCTTGTAGAATAAATTTATCAACCACTCTAATAAGTCGTATAATTGAAATTGTATCCTATACATTTAGTAATGTTGAATATTTATCAACTATTATGTATTAAGTTGGTAGTTTTCATTAGTAGTTTTAGAAAGGATGAATTTTTTTAGCGATTTTGACTAGTCTGAAAATGCTAGTCGTCAAATTAATGTTTCTAAAGAGAAAGTCTAAGGTTTTGAAAGCCTTAGTTTTCAAAACAAGGAACCCAATCTCTATTTTTAAAGATAAACCGATGGCAGTATAAAGGAGTTTTTGAAATGGCACTTCACTTTGGAGTTTTTAAAAAAGCTTTCCTTGCTAAAGATAATAGGTTAAAGGTATTAACCATGTTTCATTTGAAAATGATTACAAGGATATTAAACCATGAATGGATGAGTTATCATGTTATGATTTTATCATGTGTGCTTCATCTATAAACATATTCACTTTTTAGTTAACTCATAACTTCATTTTAAGGTATTAATGGCAGAATAACCAGCATGGTTGATCCAGTAGTGAATATATATTGAGTTAACTCCTGTGTGAGTTGAATTGCATCCAGGAGGTAAGGAAGACCAGAATATAGGATGTCCAAAGATTGATCAAAGAGTTATTAGTTTAGACGGGTTCATAGTAAACCCATGAAAACTATGATTAGAAATTGTTATTGGCAGGGGCCAAAAGGTTCTTAGTGATCCCATAAAAACTATATCTGGATTAAGTTATTGACAAAGATCAATAGGTTCATAGTCAACCCATGAATACTGCGACAAAAGAGAAGTTATTGGAGGACCCAATAGGTTCATAGTGAGCACATGAAAACTATAATTGGATGAAGTTATTGATAGATGCTAATAGATTCTTAGTGATCCCATGAAAACTATGAAACCGGACAGATAATCCATAAGCTTTGAATAGGTTATTAGTCAGCCCACAAAAACTAATAGGTTAATAGTTACTCTAGAAATTATAACTGAGACAGACAGTCAAACGAATGGGGATGGGAAATCCAGACTATATTGCATGTTTGCATATCATCATGATATATTTTTATTGTGTTATGTCTTAACCATTGTGGATGCAGGTGCACATTATGTAGTTATTAAAAAAATTGGTTAAGGTACCAGTGAGGGGAAAACCTGTCCCGCTAAGCTGCATGGTCTCACTAGATATCTATATGGTTCGAGATGGTAGGTCACTAGATATCCATATATGGTTCGAGATGGT
Source organism: Allium cepa (assembly GCA_030765085.1). Lineage (NCBI taxonomy): Eukaryota > Viridiplantae > Streptophyta > Magnoliopsida > Asparagales > Amaryllidaceae > Allium > Allium cepa. Next base: position 342,234,551 of record CM060941.1, on the reverse strand, counting down.
AGGTTATTATTCACACCAGGCATTTTGTCTTACTCGAAGTTTATTTTTTTTCCCTTAAACTCACGGGTGCTCAATTAATTTTGAGTAGTTTGGGAGTTATGGTTTTTAGGTTCTCCTTTAGACTTATAAGCTCCCGGAAACGTGCAGGAGGCAAGCTAGCTATTAGGAGTTATTTTCTGTTTGATTCCGCTGTGTTTGATTGTAATGGAAAATGTAACAACCCGCATATTTAACGATTTTATATTTAAATGTTTTATTTAAATATAGTGTCGTTAGTCGGATTTTAGGTCCGAAATGTTACTTTTTGCAAATGGCCGAATTAGGGCTCGATACCGCTTCCATTGAGTCCAAAATGGCGTTTGCGATCTTTTTAAGTATAAGCTTTGATATGTTTGGGGTAAGTTGAATTTTGCTACTTTTTCTAGTTGGGCTTTGGGGTGGGTTCAGCCCACTAACTAACTAATTAACCCTTACTCAGTCCCTCTCCTCCACTCATAAAACTTAAGCTAAAAACTGAAAATGGGGGAAGAGAATGGGAATTAGAAATTCCAAACCCTAGTTTCTTCTTGCAACTTGAATTCTTTCTCCAAAATCAAAGGGCAGCTATTGGTAAGCCTCCTCTTCATCTTCTCCAACTCTTCTCCTCTTCAATTTCAGAAAGTTTCCAAAACCTAACTTTGAGAAATATGTGTTTTATTCTTAGATTGAAGCTTGTAGAGTTGAAGTGAAGAGAAGTTAGTCTCTTTCTTGTAGTTGAGCTTCTTCTTCTTTGTTTTGAGATAAAAGGTGAGTTTTGAACTCACATCTACTTCTCTTGATTTCATTGATGTTGGGTATGAATTCCTAGCACTTGTCCATATGCACTTGCTTTTGGTTTGGATTGAATTGGTGAATATCCAAATTTTTAGTGTTTGGGTTCAATTCTTTAAAGATCCCAACCTTGATGTTTGAGCATGTTTTTGGTGGCGAATCGGAGAGCTAATGGAGCTGGGGTATCTATTGGCTAAGGCTCCTTAGGTCCATCGCTCGACCGATTGCGTTTTGGAAGAGTTGGCAATTCGATGAGAAAGGGCAGGAACTGCAGAAACTTGCAGTTTGGCCGACCGAGCCCTGTAGCTGGTCGACCGACCTGCTGCTCCAAGCAATTTTTCTGCTTCTGGCCAGCCGATCGAGCCCTGTAGTCCGGTCGACCGACCTGCTCCTATTTTGCTGTTTTGCCTATTTTAGCTCATTTTGATTGGTTTTCCAAATTTTATCGATTCAAGTTGGTTTTTAGTGGTTGTCATTGCATCTTTGGCTTTGATAACTTATTTTTGACTTCATTCACGGGTTTTCATAAATAATCCCCCTAAATCATATTAAAAGTTTCCTTCTCCAATTCTTAAATTCTATTTAAAACGCACATACACAATTTCACACTTCGAGCGGAGTGGAAGGGAGATTAAATGTTTAGGTAAAACACGGACCATGAATCCATGCGTTTGTCTATCCGTTTAATCCCCGACCTATTCGATTGATTGTTTTGACCTTTTGGTCTGGTTTACCAATGAGATAAGGTGAACTTTGTACTGCTTTGAGTGTGAAATTAACTAGCGGATAGTAAACCGTTTAGTGCGAATGAGTGGTTATGGGACTCACGTTACCACTTTTCGGTTTCCTTTTTGAGAGTTATGACACATTCCGCCAGTTAGTGGTGTCCAGTACTGGGCCTCCGGACCTTCACCACTACGGTTTGTTGCCTTTGGGTGTGTTGCCTTCAGGTTTGCACCTTCAGGTATGTTGCCTTCGGGTATGTTGCCTTCGGGTATGTTGCCTTCGGGTTTGTGCCTTCGGGTTTGTGCCTTCGGGTTTGTGCCCTATTATATCGCTTTCGGAGTTAGGTCTTTATGAGCCGCTCAAGTGATATTTGGGTTTGGAGTCTTCAGGCTCATGGATCCTTGTTTATACAGTACTGAGCACGTGCAATTTTTATGATGTTTCATTGATATGTATATTCCCTAGGTATCGCCCTTCGGTGTTGGTCTTTTTGAGCCGCATGATATGTAGCGATTACTTTGTAGAACTTGTGTTACCTTCATTGTTATTTGCCTTTATGGCTTGTTTTGGGATATTCCTATCCTTTGTTTCTCTGAGTTGCCGATGATATGAGGCTTGTTATGATATGATTTCATCTTTTTGTTAGATGATTGTGTTATCTCTTTTAGAGATATTTGTTATACCTTGTAACCTTGCAGGTTTATTGTTGTTCAGTTTATCTAACTGATTTATTTAGCTAGACTGACCCGTGTATTTTATACTCGGGTCAGACCGAGATGTTTCAGGTTAGGTGTTTTTGGACTTAGCCTATTTTGCTTCCGCATGGACTATTCAGCTTGTTCCTTTTTGTTTAAGCTTTTTGTGTAGTCCTTTTTGTTGTAACTCTGATATATGTCTTATGCTGGAATCGTCTGTATATTGTGGTTTGTTATACCACTTGACATGTATTATTTTGTATACTCTGTTATGTATCAATATATGTGTATATGATGATCTACTGTTCTGTGATGTACATTACATTTTAGTTGTTATATTCTGTTCTGATAGATCCTTCAACCACCTATGGTTTTGTTTAAAGTATTCATTAGGTATGTCGACCTGCTTGGTATGTCTATTGTCGATGTATTCAATAGATAGTTAGAGCAAGGCTACATATGGTCGCTCCTAACCAGCCTTATTCTCCGTGTTAGTTAACGGCATTACCCTGTAGTGTCCTTGACTAGCGTAGGTATAGAGGTGGGGAGTTACAGCGTGGTATCAAAGCAAGGTTCAGAACAAAATATGATAAACATAGAATATATGCACATATTCTGGTACATCAAAGTATATAAGTGATACAAATCTTTGAACCATCGTGTCTCTCTATTCCTTCGACCATCAAGGGTTAGATAGAATGTGGGAATACCTCTAGGAATGCATTTAAATTCCGTAGTATTCCATATTGAATCATCTACCTTGTGAATAATTTTGTTCTTATCTTACATTCAGCGTATGGCTGGAAGAGGCAGAGGACGACGTTCGGATGCTGGGCAATCCAGTGGCTCACATCCGGATGGCGTTTATATGTCAGCCGATCAGTTTTTGGAGTTGTTTAGGAGCATTTAGTCTCCAGTTCCTCCTCGAGTTTCTCCACCTCGCAAGTCTGCCTTTGCATGTCTGTGCAATGATTTTTCTCATCTTGGAGGAAAGCCGTTTAAAGGCTCCGAGTCTGTTCTTGAAGTCCAAGCTTGGTTTCACACGTGCGAGCGTATCTTCTCTCGTATGGATCTTTCTGACCATGATAGATTTCTTGTAACTTCTAGCTTATTACAAGAGTGTGCTCTTGATTGGTATGAGCTTCTTGTAGCCGAAATTGATGAGTCTACTCTTTCTTGGACTTAGTTCCGGGAGCGATTTGAACTCAAGTTCGTTCCTGAATCCGAAAAAGTTTTATTGACCCGTCGCTTCCTTGAGTTGAAGCAAGGGAAATCTTCTATTTCTGATTATGTTGCATCCTTTTAGGCTTTATCTAAGTATGATCTTGAATTCATTAGCACTTCTTATAAGAAGAATTTGAAGTTTGTTTCTGGTCTTAAGAAATATCTTAAGAAGTCCTTGTTGCTCCAGCATAAGCTTTCTTTTGAGGAGTTGGTTGATTCTGCGCTTCATCTCGAGACCGTCGAGAAGGAGTGTGATAGTGATGTTGATGTTGAGGTTTCCAAGAACCCCAACAAGAAGCAGTTTCCATTTCAGAAGAGGTCTTTTCCTTCTAAGAAGAAGAAGACTGGTAGTTCTAGTTCTCAGCCTCAGTCTTCTGGAACACCTTTCGTTCAGAAGTGTTTCAATTGTGGTTCTCTTGATCATATTATTCGAGCTTGTCCTAAGCCTCTCTTCTGCCGTTATTGCAAGAAGGAAGGTCATCATGTTTCCACTTGCCCTACTGTTCCGGCTGGTGCCAAGTCTAGCAGGTTTTATGCTGCTAAGGCTTTTGAAGGACCTTCTCAGCCCAAAGGTATATCTCCATCTATTTTGAAAGGTTCTATTTTATTTCATGATCATAGTATACGAGTTCTTTTCGATGCGGTTGCTTCACATTCTTTCGTATCGAAGAAGCTCGTTGATGATTTATCCTTGGATGTTTCTTGTTTGGTTACTTCTTTAAGGATTGCGAATCCTATTGGAGGATCCGCGACCCTTAGTATACTTTGTGATGATACTGAGATTGTTTTATGTGGCTTTTCTTTTCGTGCGAATCTGCATGTTATTTCTTGTCTGGTATTTGATATGATTTTGGGAATGGACTGGCTAGTGAGATATGATGCCAGGATTATTTGTTCGGAAAGAATTTTGTATCTTCGACATCCAGATTCGCTTACTCAGTTATCTCTTGTTCTTAGGAATGTGGATAATTCCGAAATGGCTTTATGTTCTCTTAATTCGCGAGATGATGATGATATATCTCGTGTTCCTATTGCTTGTGACTTTTCTGATGTTTTTGAGCCCGTTTCGGGTTTGCCACCTAAGCGGGCAATTGAATTCCGCATTGATCTCATTCCAGGCGCGCAGCCAGTTAGTCGTCCTCCCACGAGGATGTCTACAAAGGAAAATGAGGTACTCAAGAAGCAGCTTTTAGAGCTTGAGTCCAAGCAGTTGATTCAGTCCAGTTTTTCTCCGTGGGGATCCGCGGTCGTCTTCGTGAAGAAGTCTGATGGAACTCTTAGGCTTTGCATTGACTATCGCAAGCTTAACGAGTTGACCATTAGGAATAGGTATCCATTGCCTAGGATCGATGATATGTTCGATCTATTGAGTGGTGCTAAGGTCTTTTCTCAGCTTGACCTTGCCATAGGTTTTCATCAGTTACGAGTCGCGGAGGATAGCATACCTCTTACCGCTTTCCGCACTCGTTATGGTTCTTTTGAGTGGCTCGTTATGTCGTTCGGTTTGACGAATGCTCCTGCTTTCTTTGTTGATCTCATGAATCGAGTATTCCGGGAATATCTCGATAAGTTCGTCCTTGTCTTCATTGATGATATCCTTGTTTATTCTAAGTATGATGTTGAGCATGCTAATCACTTGAGAATTGTCTTGAGTACTCTCCGCCATCATCAGCTTAGAGCCAAATTCTCCAAATGCCATTTTTGGGAGAATAGGGTTAAGTTCTTAGGCCATGTTGTATCTTCCGATGGCATTTCTGTCGATTCCTCAAAGATCGAAGCCATCCAGAATTGGAAGAGGCCTGAGAATGTGCATGAGATTCGTAGTTTCCTTGGACATTAAGGATTTTTCCCGGGTTGTTCTTCCTCTCACCAGCCTTACTCGGAAAGGCATTCGTTTTATTTGGTCCGACAAGTGTGAAGCTTCCTTTCAGACATTGAAGGAACTTCTCACTGATGCTCCTATTTTGGTGGTTCTCGAGGGGAATCATGATCTTGTTGTCTACACCGATGGTTGTGTTAGTGGTCTCGGTGTTGTTCTTATGCAGAAGGATCGGGTGGTTGCCTATGCTTCTAGGCAACTGCGTCCGAATGAAGTTCGCTATGCCACTCATGATCTTGAGTTAGCCGCCATTGTCTTTGCCTTGAAGATTTGGTGACACTATTTATTGGGCGAGCGCTTCATTCTCTATACCGATCATAAATCCTTGAAGTATTCGTTTACTCAGAAGGAACTCAATATGAGACAACAACGTTGGCTTGAGTTTCTTGCTTCCTATGACTTTGATATCCAGTATACCCCTGGAAAGGGTAATCGTGTTGCTGATGCGCTTAGTCGCAAATATTCGGCTGTAGTTTCTATGATGCTTGCCGAATGGAATATTCTTGAGACTCTATCTTTTTGTGAAATTCGTGATCGAGGTTCATCTTCTGATTCTCCTATTCTATTATTTAGTTTGGGAGCTCGACCCATTTTGTTGGATCTTATTGCCGATGCTCAGCGGCGTGATCCTGATTTGTTGCATCTTATTCAGCTTTGTGAGTCTGGATCCTGTGATGAGGCGTTGTGGGATTTCAGCATTGATTCTCATGGGTGTCTTCGCAAGAAGAACCGTCTTTTTGTGCCTTTTGATATTGCACTTAGGCATGACATTCTTGATGATTGTCACCGTTCTAAGTATACCATTTATTCTGGTAGTAGTAAGATGTATGCCGATATGCGTCGTCTTTATTATTGGGAAGGCATGAAGCGCGATGTGGTGAGTTATGTGAGTAATTGCATAACTTGTCAGCGTTTTAAGGCCAAACATCAGCATCCTTCGGGTCTTCTTCAGCCTTTAGAGATTCCATTGTGGAAATGGGATCAGATTTCTATGGATTTCATTGACGGCCTACCTCGTTCGAGATTAGGCCATTCTAGTTCCGGGTTATTGTTGATCGCCTCAATAAGTCTGCTCATTTTATCCCTATTAAGTCTAATAGGATTGATTCGCATTTGGCTAAGTTATATGTCAAGGAAATCGTGAGACTTCACGGTGTTCCTAGTTCTATTGTGAGTGATCGTGATCCTTTTTTCACGAGTCATTTTTGGAAGAGTCTTCAGCAAGCTTTGAGAACAAAGCTTAATTTTAGTACAGCTTATCATCCACAGTCTGACGGACAGACTGAACGGGTGAATCGTATCTTGGAAGATCTTCTCCATATTTGTATTATAGATTTCGGTGGTAGTTGGGAGGATCATCTACCTCTTGTAGAGTTCTCCTACAATAATAGTTTTCAGTCTAGTATCGGTATGGCTCCTTTCGAAGCTTTATACGGAAGGCCATGTCGATCACCTTCATGTTGGTTGGAATATGGGGAGAAGCTTATTCTTGGTCCAGATTTTGTTCGTGATTCTTCTGAGAAGATTGATCTTATTCGGTTGAGAATGAAAGAGGCACAGAGCCGCCAGAAATCCTACGCGGATAGCCGTAGGAAGCCTCTCGAGTTCTCGATTGGTGATCTTATCTTTATTCGTGTTTCTCCTTTGAACGGGGTTATGCGTTTCAGTACACCGGGAAATTGGCTCCTCGCTTTATAGGACCATTTTCTATTACTGAATGTATTGGCCCTGTGGCTTATAGAGTTTCACTTCCAGATCATTTACCTGGCATTCATGACGTGTTTCATATCTCTCAACTTCGGAAGTGTCTTCGGGAGTCGGATTCTGTTATCGCTTCTCCTGATTTGCAAGAGCTTGAGGTCTCACCAGACTTATCTATTGTACAGCAACCTATTCGCGTACTTGACACGGAGATGCGACACCTTCGAAACAAGGAGGTGTCGCTCGTTAAAGTTCAATGGTCCGCTAATCCCAATGACTGTACTTGGGAAACCAGAGAGTATATCGAGCGATCTTCATCTTCTTCAACTCTTCTCCACTTCACTTTCAGAAAGTTTCCTAAACCTAACTTTGAGAAATATGTGTTTTATTCTTTGATTGAAGCTTGTAGAGTTGAAGTGAAGAGAAGTTAGTCTCTTTCTTGTAGTTGAGCTTCTTCTTCTTTGTTTTGAGATAAAAGGTGAGTTTTCAACTCACATCTACTTCTCTTGATTTCATTGATGTTGGGTATGAATTCCTAGCACTTGTCCATATGCACTTGCTTTTGGTTTGGATTGAATTGGTGAATATCCCTAGGTATGTTTCATTGATATGTATATTCCCTAGGTATCGCCCTTCGGTGTTGGTCTTTTTGAGCCGCATGATATGTAGCGATTACTTTGTGGAACTTGTGTTACCTTCATTGGTATTTGTTATTTGCCTTTATGGCTTGTTTTGGGATATTCCTATCCTTTGTTTCTCTGAGTTGCCGATGATATGAGGCTTGTTACGATATGATTTCATCTTTTTGTTAGATGATTGTTTTATCTCTTTTAGAGATATTTGTTATACCTTGTAACCTTGCAGGTTTATTGTTGTTCAGTTTATCTAACTGATTTGTTTAGCTAGATTGACCCGTGTATTTTTATACTCGGGTCAGACCGAGATGTTTCAGGTTAGGTGTTTTTGGACTTAGCCTATTTTGCTTCTGCATGGACTATTCAGCTTGTTCCTTTTTGTTAAAGCTTTTTGTGTAGTCCTTTTTGTTGTAACTCTGATGTATGTGTTATTCTGGAATCGTCTGTATATTGTGGTTTGCTATACCACTTGACATGTATTATTTTGTATACTCTGTTATGTATCAATATATGTGTATATGATGATCTACTGTTCTGTGATGTACATTACATTTGAGTTGTTATATTCTGTTCTGATAGATTCTTCAATCTCCTATGGTTTTGTTTTAAGTATTCATTGGGTATGTCGACCTGCTTGGTATGTCTATTGTCGATGTATTCAATAGATAGTTAGAGCAAGGCTATAGATGGTCGCTCCTAACCAGCCTTATTCTCCGTGTTAGTTGACGGCATCACCCTGTAGTGTCCTTGGCTAGCGTGGGTATAGAGGTGGGGCGTCACAGAAAAACTATTTAATTTCCAATGTTTAGACTCTGATCATCCAAGAGGCATCTTTATATGTCACTTTTGGCGTATTTTGTAATAATTATATTTTCTTTGAACGTGGTTTACGAAATTGGGATTATGGAATGAAGTTAAAATATGATTTGAAGTGGAATGAAAAACTTGTTTTTTATGATTTTAATTTTTTTATATCCATATATTTCTATTATATCAATGTGTCTAATAGTACCGTATTTGGTAATAAAGAATTAATAACTATGGATGACCGCAGCATCCATAGCCATTAGTTTTGAGCCTCCACGTAGGGGATGTTACATAAACGCACTTTGAAATCCTTTAACTTGAATTTGTGAAAAATGATGATTTGAGAATATATTTTGATATAACTTATTTTGATTAGTTTATAAACTTCAATAAGTGTTTTGAAAAGCATGTTTTGAAATGTTATAGAAAAGCAAAGCAAAGTTGTAAAAGATTGAGGTAAAAAAGTCGCTATATCAACATTTTTAATTAACGTGTTTTTGAGGATTAACATTTGTTTTTATGGAAATCTACTTAAGTATTTCTCTACCTCTTTAGCCAATTGTTATCCCACCTTTTGGCAAAGCCGTGATATCATCGATTCGAATAGGAAAGAATGGTCGACAGCTTAGAGAGCCAGGTGCGTACAGTACTATGGATGATAGTCGAATAGATTCGAACCGGGACCAAATTGGAGTATAGCATGCATGAAGCCACTAGCCTGGCCCCGCAAAATTATGTCTTGAGTTTGAAATTGATTGAAGTTCATATACACAAGCTACGAATGAAACAGTTATTGTTTTAGATTGGCCAGAGAACGATCATGAAAATAGTGCAAGTCAACGGAGAGCATTCAACTTCTTGAGATCCATGAAGCCAATTCATGTGAAAATTTCAGGGCTTTAATAACACGACGAGGGGAGCATATCGTAACGATCACACATCCCAAAGTGGTAGGGGAAGTTAGGCCGATCGATGTTCATCGATCGTTATTGGAGGATTCAACATAACGATCGGTGGACTTTAGTGTATATTCTAGCTTTAATTAAGATCGATCCATATTTCACAATCTACAACTCAGAATGATCCCATATTTTAGGAACAACATCAAGAAGCACGTATGAATCTCCAACATCGACCGTGGGTTGATTGGAGAAAATAAAAAGGATCGGCTATATGTATGCCGATAATTATTGATCATCTAATTGACGTGGTCGATCGATATGGTGGGCCTGTCTAGACCTAGAGAGCTCTTTGCAAAGTTTCAACCCGATCCATGCGTGCCTTCAGCTATAAATACAGCAAACATAGCTTTAGAAGAAGGGCCTCTTCTTCTTCTTCCTGCTTCAGAGGCTTTAACATTTTTATTCCTGAATCTTGTATTAATGGATCCAAGCTGATCCATATATTGTTGTAATTATAATCCAGTGAATGATTAATGAAAGTGTGAAGTGGATGTAGGCCAGGATTGCCAAACCACTATAAAAATCTTAGTGTTCATTTAATTCTTCTGCTTTGTTTTCAATTTCATTCATTGTTTGATCTCCATGAGATTCTACGGGTGTTGATGCCCATTTTTAGCGTTGATATTTTGGTGCTTTCGCTGAGAAATGAATTCTCAGCTCAATTGGATGTCATCTTCTATTGGTGAATTTTCATGTTCGTGAGATAGATCTAGCTTTTGATCGACAAGTTTCCTATTCTACTCAGATTTGAAAGAGATCTAGATGGAAACTATGGTGGAAGTGTAGGAAAGCCAAGTCAACCTCCTTTTCAGAAGAAGGAAATTATCTGCTTCATGGTCAGTTAGGATGATTGATGAAAGTGCATACATGTTTAATTTCTGAAGGATATGTGAGCGATCGCCTATCGACCACAACCAAGCACACTCAATGAATGATTGTTCGTCACAGATCCAAATGCCCCATTTCCTTAAACGATCGTCCACTAGGGTGGCGCACATTGGTTGTTCCAATAGCATGGATTGTGCCATCTCCTACTCTGTGCGATCGTTTTCTCCAGCCATCCTTATACGATCGTTTTAGTATGATCGTTCCAATCGGATCCCCTTCCAATTGATTATATACGAACATTCCAATGTGATCGTTTTTGTATGATCATTCTAATAGCCCACCTAATACGATCGTTCCACTCTCATCCTGATAACCGACTGTTTTCTGTTAGCCTATCCACCAATGAATGATGGAATTATTTTGCTCCTACACAGTCCATCTAGTATGATCATTCCAATGCCACGAAGCACAACCGATCGTTTTTATTTACATATCCATCTATAAGCTTTGGTCCATGGTCTTATGCTTCGAGACCGATCCAGCAATAGTTGGAACTTCATTCGGTTTTCTAATCCGACAGTTTTAGGATCTTCTTAAACAAAATGCTTCGAGATTTTGAAGGCTGGGGATTGTGTGTCGACCTTTGTGGGAAGGCATGCATGAATGAGTGGTGTGTGAATTTTTACAAGTACAAAGGCAAACAAGATTTTGTAACCCTGGCTCGGACCCGAAGCAGGACTCGGGTAAGATAAAGTTTTTCTCGAAGCAAACTCCAAATAAACCCCAGCGTCAGTTATCAGGCCTTCGAATTTACTGACCCCAAATGATCCAATCGCTGACCCCAAGCGATCCAATGATCGGCTCCATGCGATTATCAAATTTCTTCGGGTCTGACCCCAAGTGATTTACCACTACCCGTCAATTTTGGTCCATCTCGCTATACGTATCTTGGACATGCATATGTTATTTGCAAGCATAACAAGTAGTTGTGGCCTAAGAGCATACCGGATCGACAATGACAGAAACATCCTAGCCCTATCAATAAAGAACTCTAATGATCGGTTGGACCGTTGACGGACGATATCCCACTAAAAGGAGCTAAGGGCAAACTGGAATAGCGAGCGCACAATGCTGCTTCACTTGTTAATGAGATTTATTTTGATCTTCTTTTAAGTAATTTATTTAATTTCAATCCCAATTATGTTGTGAACTACGACCAACTTGAACTAAATTATATGCACACAATGTAGGTAACCAAGTGCCTAGAGTTAGGCACTAACCAATCTCCATAGATTGTGACAGAACCTATGGACTTTTATCTAGACGAGTGTAATTTGACCGTTCAACAGCTACCATATGCCCTTTATTTAGGACATCGAGACACAGAATGGAAAACTCGACAAGGTCAAAATCTAATAGAACGTGGATGCGACTGACTGTTCATTCAACAACCTTCATGTTAGACTTGAAGTAGATGCAATTGACTGCCTTCTTATCAACCACAGATTTCAACAAATGGACATGATTGTAGCCTAAAATGGATGCGATTTAGCTATCCCCTCAATAACTCATTATCTCAGTTTGCTAGAAAAATACGAAGCAAATCACGTAAGAGTTGATTATCCAACCCCAGCATAAATGTAATCCAACCATCCATCACTTAGCTCCTTCCTCGACTTGACTGGAAGAGCTATAATCACAAAGTAGGCGAGAATCGACCGTCCTCTTGCCAAGTTTCGTCCTGAATGCTGGGAGTAGAATCTCATTCCATCGATGAACGTGGTTCGACCGTCCCTTCGACAACTTTTACCTCGACCCGGTAAAGGAAGTATAAATCAAACACGTGGAAACATGACTACCCGTGATAAAACTCTAAGTCCCCAGACTACAGGCTAAAGTATAAACCATTTGGCAGAAAAACGATTGCCATAGGTAGAAACGCGACTGCCCATGACAAAACTCTAAGTCCCGGTCTGCGGGCTAGAGTATAAACCATTTGGCAGAAAAACGACTACTATGGGCCAAAACACGACCACCCACAAGAAAAAAAATCTAAGTCCCAGAGTGTGGACTGGATTATAAACAATTCAGCAGGTATGCGACTGCTTACGGGAAACTCTAAGTCCTTACAGTGCGAACAAAAATATAAGCACAAATCGAGTGCAAACCGACCGCTCACAAAATGACTCTAAGTCCCTATGGTGCGGACTGGGATATAAACTCTATGGATAGATGAGTGGAATTGACTGTTTTCAATTCCAGTAATTCCAACTTGAAAACAGAAGGAATATAGACTGTTAAAGATCAGAATACGCACAACTCAGTTTTCTATCCATAAACCAGATCCCACGATTCGACGGGAAAGAGCATAAAGCTGAAGCAAACATAACCTATCCTCTTAATTATTAACATATGCTCCGGACTTGGGGGCACGAGAAAGAAACATGATGGATGCGAGTCAACCATTTATTGAACGACTTTAAACCTTTTAGAAATTATGTGGGAGTTTGACCATGACTGAGGCGGGACTCGCAGTCCACGCAGTACATTTATCGATCCGAATACTAGGGATAGAAGCGTGATTGTCCAAGAAATGACTATGATGTCTTAACACTACGACTCATATCCAGTGTTTACAATGACTCAAGGCCACGTCCATAAAGAGGCCTTAAAATGGATTAGTCAAATCAATATTCGATTCAACAAACATTAAGTTACAAGTACATCAAATAAGGAATGTTACAATTCAGATAATTAAACAAGTAAATGAAGAAATCATACGTAAGAACAAAACAATTTTTATTCACATGTAACCGGTTGTGCAAAATACAAGAAAAAATTGAAGGGCCATGCCTAGACAAATACAACCAACAAAAAGAGAAATAGTTATTTGAATTATTTGCATGTCCAAAGATCACTCTTTGGATTTATTATCCCTCTTTCGCTTCTTCGAAGTCGCTCCCTCTGAACTAGTACTCACCTCCCTCTTCGATCCTTTGCTGCCTTGGCTTTTCTTAGAAGGAGTTTCCCCAGTTGTATGGACTAAGGTGATATCATCTTTGGAAGTAGGAGGAAGGGGGCATCTTCAGCACCAGGAGTATGACGAATGTCTTCCGAAGGAATCGTCCCTTCAGAAGGTATAGTCTGAAGTGGGGAAGGTATCGGTTCATCTAGGACTGGTTCAATTGGCTCGTCCTTCACCTTTCTTTTTTGAGCTCCTCTCGCTCAATCCTCTCTTTCATACCGGGCCCACCAATGGGATTGGAGGAGCCTATGATAACCACTTCTGCATCGAAAGGGATTTCATTGTATAAGTCGCCTCTTTCCTTGAATAATGCCTCCATAAGTTGGTCATCAAAGACAAAGGCTTCATCGTGAGCACCCTGTGAGGCGACCGAAGTTGTAACTGTAACAGACTCTGTTGTGGTCGCCTGCGACTCCAGTTGAGGCTCTTATAGAGGGAGAGGTGGGATGCCCGAAGGATCCAAAGCTGAGAAAAAAGGCAAAAAGATTAGAAATGTCAATCGATAGCACCCCAATTTTATGAGGGAAGGGAAAAGTAGATGAAATACCTTCTTCGGTGTGAACTCCAGGTCCAGTTGGAGCATCTTCAGAACTGCACTCAAGAATTGGAGATAGGCATGGTCTGTGTGGATCATACTCAGGAATAGTTGAGGAGCTCTTCGTAGAGCTAGTCATGAGTTGAGACACCGGGGGAAATTCAGTTGCAGTGCCAGAGTGCGCAGATCCAAATACCTCACCTACCTCATGTAAAGGAGAAACTACAAATTCTTTTAGGAGAGAAGTCTGAATGTCATGTAATATCTTGGGTTCATCGCCCAAAAACACTTTACTTTCAAGTCTGTTTACCTCAAAATTCTCTGAGCTGTGAAGTTTTTCTCCTCCACGACGAGAAGTTCCCAGGCACGATGAAGCTGGTAGGGGTAGTCTTCGCCAAGCCATGCCGTATACCTATGTTTGAGAAAGTTGGCGTTGTAGAGAATGAGAAGCGGGTCGAGCTCATTCATTACATCTTCTCTCACCTTGTCTTTGGTTGTTTCAATCCTGCGTTGAATGAACGTGTCGACGTCTTTAGCTTTTTCAATCGCCTCATCTCTCTCAAACCTGACACGAACCAACTATTCAAAATCTTGAGCGAACTCTTGAGCATCATCGTTTTCTTTAATTGCCTCTTCAACCTTGGCCTTGAGCTCAGCTAATTCCTTCAAGGCCACATACTTGATGTTTCGAGCCGCATCTCGTTTGAGCGTTATTTCCTGGTTTCGATGATGCAGTACTTGAACCATAGCGAGGTGGCTAGTTTTCATCCCCTCCATAAATTTTAAGGCGGTTCTAGAGGCCTCCAGTTCATTTGTCACAGCTTCGATAATTCTCTTATCCAGGGCCTCTTGTCCTTTCAGATTCTCAATTTCTGCCACGCGCTCGAAGGAAACTTTTGACATTTTTCCCCAGCCTTCATCCATTCTCGATATTGCATGTGGATATTGGTGATGCAATCAATAGTCATTTTCTGAACGTTGTCTGGAACCCTCTTCAGATTAGGAGGAAAGTAGAATCCATCGGGGCATAAGTTCGAAAATGCATCTTGAAGTTGTGCCTTACGAACATTTGGATCGATCGGGAGATCTTTAGAAATAGTTTCAAACCTAGCACTTTCCTTGCCAGGCCTGTGAACTGCAGTATGTTTTCCATGGCGACGACGATCGCTCGGCCGTTGAGATTGAGATATGCCCATGGATCTTGTAGGAATTGGAACTGTAAAAGGGCCACGAAGGGGATCAGTGGGAAGGTCCCTACATTCAGCAGGCCTTTCAGGACCTTGTTGAGGAGGAGATCTCAATCTCGATCTATATATATCCTAGGCAGGCCTGTCCTTGTCATATCTCTCTTGATAACCCCGATCACAACTGGGGCGGTAGCTAGAGTCGTAATGTTCATGACTATCGTGGTAGGAGCCGAATTGCGACCCAGATGATTGATGTTGTATATCCCATGGGAATCAAACATGCTCATCTTCCCCACCATCATTTCTACAAAGAAGAGAAAATATCAATCAACTTTGAGCATTAGGAAGTACGAGGTAAGTACAATGTAGTGTTGAACGTGCGAGTGTGTGCAAGCGTCTTAGTGAAAACCCTCGAAAAACCAGGTGTAGGAGCTTTGCTCATCGGTGTAACTTACCCTCCGAAAATAGGGATCTCTGAGCCGACCCTAACGGGAGACTCTGATCCTCCAATTCTCACGTCAGTGAAATGATAAGCGTCAAGGTCATGTGGAATTGGTGGATCGGACAAAGGATCTAGTGGAAGATTCATCGATGACTTAGTTAGGTCGAAAAGGCGACTTCTTGGAGGCTTGTGTGTGATTGTTTTTCTTTTTCTTTTAACCGCGACCGAGGATTGAGAAACTTGTGAGGGTCTGACACCAACCTTGAGGTCAGGTCTATCATCATCGCAGCCAAAAGTGTGACGACTCGGAATTTTTGAGCATTTGAAAATGGAATTTTTAATTGTTTTTAAATATTTAAAAGTAAAATTTTAACTTGAATTCAAATATCACAATTTATTTGATAATTAAAATTTTGAATTAAATAATTTGAAGTTGAGTAAAATGTTGAATCTGGAATTTTAAGCCTGTTAAAAATATTTGAAGGCCTATAAAAATTATATTGATAGTATTAAGGATAATAAAAGTTTTAAAGTCAAATTTTACACTGATTTGTTTAGTTTGAAATTTTATTGTTTTAAATTGAATTTAAAAATAGCCTTCCGAGGCACAGTCTCGGAATTCGACGAAACTAGTTCCATTGGATCCGTAATATTTTACTATTTTCGGATTTCAAATTTCGTAATGATCGGAGTTGTTGTGCGAAACCAGTTCCATTGGATCTCAGTCGCGAGCATGGGGGCGGGGCCAGTGGTAACGGTGGCGGCTTCAAGTCGAAGTTCTGGGTTCTTTTCAAGCTCGCGTGGTGATAGGACAAGGACCGATCGCGTAGCTCGATGGGCGGCGACTCGAACGCGTCAGGGTGGGCGAGTTCCTCCAGTGTTCTCAAGGTTTAAAATTTGTTATTTCACCTATTTAATTTCTTTTGATTCAAGCTCGAATTGATTTCAAAGGGATCATGTAAGTAAGATAAGTTCCGGGCAATTTCAATAAATTAGAATTTCTGAGAATTTAAGGTTAGTCTGGAATAGAATTCGGAAATTAAATAAGCGAATAAACTGATAATTTAATACTTATAAAAATGATAAACTAGGATTATTAATTGGGTCACGGTCTGAGAATTTATAAGTTTATATTTAAGGCTGCGGAAACTCCAGTTGGAATGAGTTAATAATCTAGTTGGGTTGTCACAGTATATTTTGATCTAGACCTGTTACATGTAAGTGTAACACCCTGTTATAAATTTATTATCAGTTTAAAAATAAATTATTAGTAAATTAAATGATTGGTTAATTAAATTTATTAAGTGATAATTGATTAGTTCAAATGATAATAAACTGTAAATTGTTATTCAAGGTCAAAAAAATCGAGAAATCAAGGCAATATTGGACTGGGTTGCAAACAAATCAAAAGTGAGTTAATCTCACTCATCTGGTTTAATTTAAATTTTAAATGGATAAATTTAAATAATTGGCTGAATGGTTGAATTGATTTGATGTGCTATATTATAGTATATATAAATCTTGGAATGATTGATTTCCCGCATTATATGCGGATGAGACCCTATGCGCCGCATAATAGCGGATGATTTATATTAATCCCATATACCGCGATATTCCACCTCGAAGTGGAATGGGTATTTATGTTATGCTAACGTCTGCAGATGTAGGGTAAACAGGTTGGAGGGATCCAACTGGATCCCTTAACATTTATTTAAATTATTTAATATTCTCTGTTGTGATTATTTGATATTTTATGATGAATTATATTGGAATATTGAATGCTATGGTTTGATTGAATGTACTTGGGTATAATGAGTTACTAATATATATAAAATTAGAGTTTTGGAAAGACAATAAAAGAATGGAGTTTCAAGTAAAATAATTATAGCAAATAAATTAAGAATGAATTGAAAAGAAATGGAAGTGATATTAAAATACTAATAAATAACTTCGAGTATGAACAGAAACAAAGATTTCGAATAAATAGAAATTAATGAATTGTAAAATTAAGTGATATTATTTTAAAAGAATAAAGGATCGTTTTAAAATTTAAAGTTTAAATTTATTTAAAAGGATTAAGAAGTAATTTGAGAAATCTAAAATTGGTATTTTTAGTTAAAAGTAGTTTAAATCATAATTAAGGAATAAAATCTGAAACTAATGGATTTTGGAATAAAAAGGAAGTAAATTGGAAATCAATTTCGAAATTGATTCAAGTGTTTGAAACTGGAAATTTAAAGAAGGTGGAGAGAAGTATATTTCCGTAGATAGCCAGGTACGTTTTCAAAGAAATTTTTAAATATAAGATAAAGGTTTTGATTTGTTTTTAAAAAAGCATGTTTTAGAAAATTTATATTTTCTAAATGTTTAAACTATAAAGTAAGTATTTTTCAAATCTATTATCGTAATAATTATTTAAAAGGTGACTTAGTATTTTGTTTTAAAGTGAAAACCTAGTTTTATATTTTATAAGTAACAATATTTTCAAATATTCATATAGTATGTATTTTTAACAAATTATTGAAGTAGTTTTAACTTAAATGTTTTAAACTATATTTCAAAGTAAAGCGTTTTAAATTATTTTAAAAATATAAAGTTTTGTGCTTGGTGATTTAAGTGGAAATAGAAAATACTTGGAAAATTTATTCCGAGAATGGAAGATAGTTTGAAACTGTTTTCAAAAAGGTTTTGGAAGTGAAAATATATCTTGTGAAGATATTTTTGGGATTAATAAATAATTTGGGAAATTATTTATTGGTTGATGGTTGTTTGTGAATATTAATTGATAGTTAAATAACCGACTATCTATATTGGACAATGCGTCGATCGTTTCAAAGAGACCGGGATCGGGATTTATTTCTCGAAAACCACTTCGATCTGGTTTGTACGTTTTCGTGGAAAACGAGTTCGGAGTCGAAGATGGAGCAGTGATGTTCAAGGGCTAGTCGCTACTAATCCTGAGGATATTTCCAAAATGGATGTAGTAGGAGTAGTGCCTTCGGTTCCGTTCGAACCCGGGATGGGCTTGTATGGATGAATGCTTTCGGAACATCGTCATGTGGGCGATGGGCATTCTAAGGGAATGTTCTAAAAGGTAACGCTTAGCCTCAAGCCACATCAACCGGGAATGACTGAAAATCAAGGGTTATGCAGCATGGCTAGGTGGGTAGCACCCATTCAGGGTGAGGTCATCCCAGTCTAGATGTCCCTTTTTATTTCGGCTTAGTGGTGCGGTTGCTGATCCCAATCGTGGGGTGATCTCACTCGGGATTATCCAGTAAGGGTTAGTCCCGGTCTTGTGTTGCAGGGGGTCGGGAGTGATCCTCGGTACAGTGATCTAGGCCACGTACTGTGACTGGTGGTACCCTACTGCCTAGTCATTAGCTTGAAATCCATTTTCCCTACGCGCCTTGTACGAGATTTGTTTGTATTATCCACTCTGTGGCTAGTAGCTGGAATTTAATAATGTAACAATTTCGGCTATTTTAATAAGTATTTATATATAGACCCTATTATAACATCAGAGGATTTTATAAGAAAATGTTTTAGCTATCGTAAGGTAAAAACTCGACATGTTTATTTGTGGCGTGGTCATACGAGATTCTTTTGTTTTCAAAAGGATTTTTAAAACTTTAATAATCAATTTGAGTGTGATTTCCTCACGCTGGTATATCCAGACTGACTCGGGTGTTATTTAACTGTAATGCTCTGGTCAGACCGAGTATTATGGAATACAGGAAAGGATGCTGTGGAGCTCAGGAGACGAGCTGGATGGCGTACATACTTCCGTATTTGATTATTATTCCGCTGTGTATCCAGTTGTATGTTATTGATGTGGAACTCTGATGATGTAATCTGATGATGTATGTATAAACAGATATAGCATTTTGTGTGTGTAAAGATCTGTTATTATATATTATATTTTATTCCGCTGCGATGGTAAGATTCTGATGTTGTTTTCTGTTTTCTCTTCTTCTACCTCTTCTCCTTTAACCCAAATGGTTCGTATTTCTGTTCAACTTGAGTTGGTTGATGTAGAATAGTGTTGAATCAAGAGGTACGATTTGCGGGTCGTTACACTTGGTATCAGAGTTTAGGTTGGTGATAACCTTGGCTCTGGTGGGAATTACTCATTAAATAGAGTCCGTAAGTACTCTAGAGTGAGTTTGAGAGTATTAATAGATATGAGTGCGTATTTGTTAGTGAATAAAAAATTGTTTTTATATTGTGTTGACTTATCTGTTGAGTGTTTACGAATTCTGGTCGATGTACGGGATGCCATGTTGTCGATAGGAGTTTCTAAACTCTTAAACAAGATAAACCAACACAATATTGTTTTAAATAGGGTAAATGGAATAATTTTACCCAAAATTATTTTTGTATGTAAAGGAAATGATTTTTCGTAAAATGTTATAGTTATATATGGATGCTTGGTTGTTAGAAAGTGATAATATTAAATTATTATCATTGTATGAGAATTGAATAAGAAATTGAAATAATAACTAAAAGATTAAGGAATTGAAATCATAATTAAAAACTAAGAAACAAATCCATAAACAAATGAGATTTGTAAGTGTAAACAATAAATATGAATTATAGTGTGATTAATTATTAAAATAAGATAAAATTTCAAAGTAATGTTTGAATATAAATTTAAAGGATTTGGAATTTGAAAATTTGAAAGTTTAAATTCCTTTGAATTTGAGAATGATTCTCAAAAAGTTGGGAAAAATAAAATATATTTGAGAAATATTTTTGAATCAGATTTGAAATCTAGAGAGATTTGGAATTTAAAAATATTTGAAGGATTTTAAAAGAGATAAAAGCATTGAATTCTTTCGGTCGCTGGAAAATAATTTTGGTGATGACTGCAGCGTCATCGTTGTTTCTTTTCGAGTTTTCAAGAGAGAAATTGCTACCATATTATTTTAAATTGGAATTGTTTGCAAAAGATAAATTTGATTTTTTTAGAAATGTAAGGAATTTTGGATATAGGTGATTTCAAGGGGAATTTTGAAATGTTAAAAGACTGTTTAAACATCGGAATTTTAACTAAGAATGTTTGTGGTTTATAAAAAGATTGATAACTTGTAAATTTGGAATTTGTTAAAATAAAATTCAACTTTGTAAGTAAGTAAAGTGAAAACTGAATACTGGAATTTAAAATTGAATTGTGTTAAATTATGTGAAATGGAAAGATTAGTCAAGTTGGACTAAACAAAACAAAGTTTTGAGATTTAAAATTAGTAAGAAACTGAATGATTTATATGGTATGCAACTGAAATGAAACTGAATGTTGAACTTAAGTTTGAGTAAAAATTTAGTTCAAATGGACTAAAAATAATTAATGTTTGGAAATAAAATTTATTGGTTGGAAATGAATTAGAGAATGAATAAATGAATTTATAATTGTAAGTGAATGAACTGGGAATTGGATATTGTAATGATATTAAATGGAATTAAGTCCTTGCTTAACAAAAATTCAAAGGAATGGTATGTAACAAGATTTAACCGGGGTTAAGTTAAATAGAATTGAATTGGAGTAAAATTCAATTGACTTATGGTTGTTATTGAATGGAATTAGATTCTTACCTGAATAAATGGAAGTAAGTTGGATAAGAAATAAGTTGGAATACATAATTTAGAATAACTTATAAAAGAATTAAAAATCCTTAGAATAAAATATACTTGGGCTATAAATAGGCATAAATCTTGAGTTAAAAATAAAAGATGAATATATTCAAGCCTTGAATGAATGGAAATGTGTAAAATAATAAGTTGTGACTTATAAAATTGAAAAGTGGGATAGAAAACCCAAAATAAATATTTTTGATGAATTGGAAAATAAAATGAATAATCCAAACTTGAATTATAAAATAAATTGCGCTTAAGAAATTTAATGAAGAGATTTTGAGATTTAAAAAAAATCAAGTATTGAATTTAAACCAGAGGAGAACTAATTAGATAATAAATTAGTTGATGAAATATGGAAATGGAACTCGAAAATTATTAACTTAAAATTGAATTGTGAATAGATAATTGAGTTTGGAAATGAAGCTTGAGTTATAAATAGAAATTCAACTTAGAATTGTAAGTGAATTAAATATGAATTGAAGTTGTATGGAATTGGATTAAAATAAAAATGATTTGAGATAAAAATAAATCCAATTCGAGTATTAATAAATTAAAAATGAGAATGAACTTAGGTTATGAAATAGTAGTGAACTGAAGTAAATTAACTTAAGTTTAAAGTTAATAGAAGCATGGGATGATGTCAAGTATAACAAAATTGGCTTTGAACAAAACCAATGTGAAATGGTATGGAATGCAACTATAGGGATTGTAAATAAGTTAGATTGGAATGGAATCTATATACATTGAGTTGGAATCAATTTAAATTGGTTATAAACCTTAAGTAATTATTTATTCACATGGATATCGTAAAATTGCATAGAATAAATTGTCGTTTGACGTAAAATAAAATAACTAAAATTCTCTGAGTTGATAGAAGTTAAATAAATTGATGTTGAGATCAATTGAATTAAATATAGTTCTTATTTTTTTAAAAATAAATTGAATGTAAGCATGTGAGTTGTTAACCTTTTTGATTAAGTAAAACAATGTGTGATTTGGTTGTAAGCAATTAAAATTGGTAGCAAAATCTAGCATGCATTGTTCATGGAATTCATGTTTTAGCTATGTAAGTAAAAGTGAAATGTTAATAAACTGCATATGTTTGGCACTTACATATTTAAATTGAGTAATACAGGTACCGGGAAGGCCGTTTGGCAGGATTTTGGTCACGCTAAATGCTAAAATAATAAGTCGCTTGCTTAAAATGCTAAATAAGGTACGCCTACGCAATAAAAATAGGAAATATGAACTGTTTTTGGTTTTTCCGACCGTGTGGGTCCATGTATATATATTTATATCTTTTGTCAAATTGCAAAATCTCCTCCGTACAAAGGAGACTCTGTCAAAATTTTCCCAAAATTTTGGGAGTTAGTAAATTTTTTGAAATTTTTTGGTAAAATTTTTTGTTAACGACAAAAAGATTTCAAATTGAAAATCGAAATAAATTAGGGAATGAAACTACTTTAAAATAATAACATGAATCGGTATAAATAGAAGATAAAATTTAAATGTTCAGAGTTGAAAATAAATTAAATTTATATGGAATGGGAGAACCAATTTTAATAGAAATAGATATAAAGGCTAAAGTGGTAAAGTAATAATATAAGAGTATATAAAATGCTTATATTAAACTTAAGAAATGAATGGTGAAATTCTTAAGTAAATTTGGTATAGGAAATGCTAAGTTAATAATGGGATGAGAATTAAACTGGAAGTTGTGAATTTGGATGGTTGGAAATAAGTGAATAGAAATCAAGATAATGCAAATAAAGGAGAATTGATCTAGTTAATAATTAAGGGATAAATACGTAGGGTGTACGTATATTATTTTATTCGCATAGTGATTTGGTCCAGATTCGAGCACAGAATTTCGAGGTAGTTATATCGATCCGAGTTAGGATTTTTTTCACTCAATTTTCGACGCGAACCCTGGATATGGATTTTTGGTTGATTCTGGAAATTCTCTATCATAGTTTGTGGCTATGCAAGGAGAATGACCGTTTCTAATCAAGAAACTAGATCTGAGTCCGCACTAGGAAGTCGGGTGGACGATACTAGTTCGGAAGTGAAATTGTGTGATCGAGCGAGCGAACGAATTTGACATTGCGTACAGATGGTATATGTACATAGTACGGGCTTGAATGAAATAGATATTGAAACTATTGTAAAGAAATGAATAAAATGATTTTGAATAATGTGATTGGATATTATTGCTAAGTAGGATACACAGGTATATTAAAGGAAAAGGAAAATTGGTTTTGATTTTAGAAGATAAATTTGAATTGCCGACAAAAAGGTATGTGTTTGAATTTCTGTATGAAATTTGATTGGGTTTTTGATCTAGCCACTTGGCCTTTTGTTTTCTTTTAAAATATGGGGGCCCGTAGAGGCATTTTGTAGTTGTACCGAGCTAGCCGCGCAAAGGAGGCGCTGGAGGATTTTTTTGGAAATTTAGGGAGTTAGAATTTTTTTGAGAAAGTTTGATAATTTAAATGTGAATTGAAATTTGAAGTTGAATAAATGAAGCAAATAGTATTGTTTGAAAACTATGGGAGAGTTTGGGAAGTTAGTAAGAATGATAATGGGTCTTTTATAAAAGATAATTGGTAGGATGTTGAATTGTTGGTTTTGGGAAAAGTAAATGGGTATTGGACCATTCTTCCTAACTAGTAATTTCGGGGACGAAATTCTTTTAAGGGGGAGGAATGTGACGACCCAGAATTTTTGAGCATTTGAAAATGGAATTTTTAATTGTTTTTAAATATTTAAAAGTAAATTTTTAGCTTGAATTCAAATATCATGATTTATTTGATAATTAAAATTTTGAATTAAATAATTTGAAGTTGAGTAAAATGTTGAATCTGGAATTTTAAGCCTGTTAAAAATAATTTGAAGGCCTATAAAATTTATATTGATAGTATTGAGGATAATAAAAGTTTTAAAATCAAATTTTACACTGATTTGTTCAGTTTGAAATTTTATTGTTTTAAATTGAATTTAAAAATAGAATTCCGAGGCACGGTCTCGGAATTCGACGAAACCAGTTCCATTGGATTCGTACTATTATCAGATTTCAAATTTCGTAGTGATCGGAGTTGAGTTGTTGTGTGAGCATACGATATATAAACGCGTTGAAATCTATATTGAAAATTAAATAGTAACCGGATTCAAAAAGCTTTCTTCTCCATACGATCGAATTAGGACTCGAAACCTTTTCCATTACATTCGGAATAGGGATATAACATTATAAACGCCTGGCGGCACGCCTCTGTAGGATGTCAAGATTTTAAGTTGCGAATTCAAGTCGATTTAAATTTAAATTTAAAATTTAAATATAATGTTCTGACCAGTTAAAATCCTTTCCCATCAAAACTTTTTCCATTTCCTTTCAAGGCACTGTAGCATACCTTCTCAAATACACCATCCTATATCCATTCCTCAGCACGCTACCTCCATTCTTCTCGTTTAAGAAAAAGGGGAAACCGTGTCATGCTTTCCTCATCAAGAAAAAAATGGCCGAAGTTCAACATTTCAACATTAAAAATAAAATAAGTTGCTCGCTCAAAAAAAATGGCAGCGTTCCCTTTTATTTCGATTCAAAGGAATAAATCACGTCCATGCTCCTGCAAGTCAGATGTATTCTCGTTCGAGATTGTGAAGCCGAGGTTCAACTCAATCTCGGAGGTGATTTTGTGGGCCGCGATGATGGGGGGATTTCGCGATTTCACCATCGACCGCATCCTTCAACGATCGATCGTCGATCGATCTCGGTCGCGAGCACGGAGGCGGGGTAGCAGCGATGCTTGGCTAGTGGTAACGGTGGCGGCTTCAAGTCGAAGTTCTGGGTTCTTTTCAAGCTCGCGTGGTGATAGGACAAGGACCGATCACGTAGCTCGATGGGCGGCAACTCGAACGCGTCAGGGTGGGCGAGTTCCCCCAGTGTCTCAAGGTTTAAAATTTGTTATTTCACCTATTTAATTTCTTTTGATTCAAGCTCGAATTGATTTCAAAGGGATCATGTAAGTAAGATAAGTTCTGGGCAATTTCAATAAATTAGAATGTCTGAGAATTTAAGGTTAGTCTGGAATAGAATTTGGAAATTAAATAAGCAAATAAACTGATAATTTAATACTTATAAAAATGATAAACTAGGATTATTTATTGGGTCATGGTCTGAGAATTTATAAATTTATATTTACTGTGGAAACTCCAGTTGGAATGAGTTAATAATCCAGTTGGGTCGTCACAGTATATTTTGATCTAAACCTGTTACATGTAAGTGTAACACCCTGTTATAAATTTATTATCAGTTTAAAAATAAATTATTAGTAAACTAAATTATTTGTTAATTAAATTTATTAAGTGGTAATTGATTAGTTCGAATGATAATAAACTGTAAATTGTTATTCAAGGTAAAAAAAATCGAGAAATCAAGGCAATATTGGACTGGGTTGCAAACAAATCAAATGTGAGTTAATATCACTCATCTGGTTTAATTGAATTTTTAAATGGATAAATTTAAATAACTGGTTGAATGGTTTAATTGATTTGATGTGTTATATTATAGTATATATACATCTTGGAATGATTGATTACCCGCATTATATAGCGGATGAGACCCTATGCGCCGCATAATAGCGGATTATTTATATTAATCCCATATACCGCGATATTCCACCTCGAAGTGGAATGGGTATTTATGTTGTGCTAACGTCTGTGGATGCAGGGAAAATAGGTTGGAGGGATCCAACTGGATCCCTCAACATTTATTTAAATTATTTAATATTCTCTGTTGTGATTATTTGATATTCTATGATGAATTATATTGGAATATTGGATGCTATGGTTTGATTGAATATATTTGGGTATAAAGAGTTACTAATATATATAAAATTGGAGTTTTGGAAAGACAATAAAAGAATGGAGTTTCAAGTAAAATAATTATAGCAAATAAATTAAGAATGAATTGAAAAGAAATGGAAGTGATATTAAAATACTAATAAATAACTTCGAGTATGAACAGAAACAAAGATTTCGAATAAATAGAAATTAATGAATTGTAAAATTAAGTGATATTATTTTAAAGGAATAAAGGATCATTTTAAAATTTAAAGTTTAAATTTATTTAAAAGGATTAAGAAGTAATTTGAGAAATCTAAAATTGGTATTTTCAGTTAAAAGTAGTTTAAATCATAATTAAGGAATAAAATATGAAACCAACGGATTTTGGAATAAAAAGGAAGTAAATTGGAAATCAATTTGGAAATTGATTCAAGTGTTTGAAATTGGAAATTTAAAGAAGAAGGTGGAGAGAAGTATATTTCCCTGGATAGCCAAGTACGTTTTCAAAGAAATTTTTAAATATAAGATAAAGGTTTTAATTTGTTTTTAAAAAAAAGCATGTTTTAGAAAATTTATATTTTCTAAAATTTTAAACTATAAAGTAAGTATTTTTCAAATCTTTTATCGTAGTAATTATTTAAAAGGTGACTTAGTATTTTGTTTTAAAGTGAAAACCTAGTTTTATATTTTATAAGTAATAATATTTTCAAATATTCATATAGTATGTATTTTTAACAAATTATTGAAGTAGTTTTAACTTAAATGTTTTAAAGTATATTTCAAAGTAAAGCGTTTTAAATTATTTTAAAAATCTAAAGTTTTATGCTTGGTGATTTCATTGGAAATAGAAAATACTTGGAAAAATTATTCTGAGAAAGGAAGATAGTTTGAAACTGTTTTCAAAAAGGATTTGGAAGTGAAAATATATCTTGTGAAGATATTTTTGGGATTAATAAATAGTTTGGGAAATTATTTATTGGTTGATGGTTGTTTGTGAATATTAATTGATAGTTAAATAACCGACTATCAAAATTGGACAATGCGCTGATCGTTACGAAAAGACCGGGATCGTGATTTATTTCTCGAAAACCACTTCGATCCGGTTTGTACATTTTCGTGGAAAACGAGTTCGGAGTCGAAGATGGAGCAGTGAAGTGCAAGGGCTAGTCGCTACTAATCCTGAGGATATTTCTAAAATGGATGTAGTAGGAGTAGTGCCTTCGGTTCCGTTCGAACCCGGGACAGACTTGTATGGATGAATGCTTTCGGAACATCGTCAAGTGGGTGAAGGGCATTCTAAGGGATATGTTCTAAAAGGTAACGCTTAGCCTCAGGCCTCGTCAACGGGGAATGACTGAAAATCAAGGGTTATGCAGCAAGGCTAGGTGGGTAGCACCCATTCAGGGTGAGGTTATCCCTGTCTAGATGTCCCTTTTTATTTCGGCTTAGTGGTGTGGTTGCTGATCCCAACCGTGGGGTGATCTCACTCGGGATTATCCAGTAAGGGGTAGTCCCGGTCTTGTGTTGCAGGGGGTCGGGAGTGATCCTCGGTACAGTGATCTAGGCCACGTACTGTGACAGCCAATTGCCTAGTCATTAGCTGGAAATCCATTTTCCCTACGCACCTTGTACGAGTTTTGTTTGTATTACCCACTCTATGGCTAGTAGCTGGAATTTAATAATGTAACAATTTCGGCTATTTTAATAAGTATTCGTATATAGACCTTATTATAATATCAGAGGATTTTATAAGAAAATGTTTTAGCTACCATAAGTTAAAAACCCGACATGTTTATTTGTGGCGTGGTCTTACGAGATGCTTTTGTTTTCAAAAGGATTTTTGAAACTTTAATAATCAATTTGAGTGTGATGTCCTCACGCTGGTATATCAAGACTGACTCGAGTGTAATTTAACTATAATGCTCGGGTCAGACCGAGTATTATGGAATACATGAAAGGATGCTGTGGAGCTCAGGAGACGAGTTGGATGGCGATACGTACTTTCATATTTGATTATTATTCCGCCGTGTATCCAGTTGTATGTTATTTATGTGGAACTCTGATGATGTACTTTGATGATGTATGTATAAACAGATATAGTATTTGTTTTTGTGTAAAGATCTATTATTATATATTATATTTTATTCCGCTGCGATGGTAAGATTCTGATGTTGTTTTCTGTTTTCTCTTCTTCTACCTCTTCTCCTTTAACCCAAGTGGTTCGTATTTCTGTTCAACTTGAGTTGATTGACGTAGAATAGTGTTGACTCAAGGGTTACGAATTTGCGGGTCGTTACAAGAAGCATCTTCACTGTGTCCTCCAGCGCCGATATCAACAGACTCTTGGATGCTCGTGACTAATGGCACCACAGGGCTAGATTGATTATCTCTTTGACAAATAGCAGCCCATGGTCTGATCCCAGCCGTCTGGGCGGCTTTAATGAGCCCTACACTGAGGCCCTCCTCGGTCAACCCAAAAGCGACGAGGCATTCGTCTTTGAGCAAAAGTTCAATATTTCTATCTTCGCGTGAAGGATTCTTTAAAACTAGGACTGCCACTTCGTAAATATCACTGCTAGGCCAGGTAATAGGACTTGTAAATGATTAACATCGTCAGAGTGTAACTTGGTTGATATTTTCCTATATTATTATGAAACTGGTGGGTAACACTTACACCTTTCCAGCGATTACTGGGAAAATCCAGGTGGGCAGCGAATGAAGAGCCATTCGCTTTTTAAGGCACTTAATTTGTTCCAAGTGCCGGTCAAAATTTAGCATCTCTTCGCCGACTCAAGGAATATGAACGATAGGCTCCCTATTTGCCGTTTAAAAGTGAAAATAAATCGGATATCTTCGATAGGTAGGGGTTGTTTAGAAACTCCATGAATACCACATAAGTGCAGTTGAGGAGCACATAACCGTTTGGATGGAGTTGTGCAGGAGCAATCCTTAGATAGTGTAAGATCCCTCAGATATATGAATTGAACGGCGGGATGCATCCCGCCCTGCACATAAATTCGTTACATGCCGTGTACCCTTTGGGAGGTCTATGAGCCATGTCATCTCGTGACGAAACCAATACATCACCAAAAGGAATCATGTGCCTTGTGAAAATCCTCTGGAGAGCGTCTTCTTCAATCTTTGAAGCTACGAAATCAAGAGGATTTTCGAGGATGGTCGCATCCTCTAAAGTATGGGGCGTTGGTTCGATAACTTCCGATGGAAAGACGAGAACAATCTTGGAAAGATTAAGCTGAGAACCCGAGCCTTCTAGCAGTTTCGAATTATGACTAAGCGGCAAGCTGTTGGACTCAGTCACTAAACTAGACTCTGCATCAAAATTGGTCCTATGTGAAGAAGATCCGGCTAGCATAATTGCGGAGTGCCCGAAACACCTAGATTCCCTTGCTATCAAACTTTGTAAATATCATAACTAGAAAAAGCAACTTGTACTCTCCAATGCGTGTAAGTGCATTGTGATAAAGTGCTATTCATATAATAGCGAGTTAAGCAAAAATAAAGACAAGAATAGGCAACAAGACTTAAAAATTTGTTCAGAGAGACGCAACTTGATTTTCATAGACAATTGTTAGCCAACAGAAATCTGATTATTGTTTAAGTAATAGATGCGTTTTAATATGATAGTTAAAGATCTTCGTTCATTACATTTGTTATAAGGCTCTCTGCTATCGGTCAGGAGGTTCGTATCATATGCATGTCGTTTACAAGCCCAAATGTTTGTTGAAGTACGAGAAACTAGAACTCGTTGTTTAGTTCAAGTTAATCCTTTTTAATTCCATTTTGTAAGCAAAGAGAATGATAGTTCACATGTAGGATGGTGTGACGATGCGGATTTTCACGCTCGAAAATTGACATCCATACTTCAAATCGTATTCGAATGCCATAGATTCGACTGTTCAAATCCGATTCGCCCGAGCTTATAACACAATTAAGTAAACAACACAGCGGAAGAAAAAGAATAATACATTGATATACAGCTTTGATACAATATCTGATACAACAAATGATCCAATAGATATCAATATACATCAGAGATATGATACAAGAAATAGCAGCCGAAAGAAAATACATAACACTAGCAGCGGAACAAATAACTCTAAGATAGTCTTCAAGGAAGAACTCCAGCAGCAGCTCGAATCAACATCATGATACACTAAGACAAGCAAGTCTCGTCCATATCCAAAGACTGAAACTAGCTCCAGATAATCCACTGAACCTAACTATCTGAAAAACCCAACTCTAGACTACTCGTGTAGAAAATAATGAGCACCCAGAGTTTAGGAAAGAAACAATAAACTCCGGATCAGTCATGAGACTGGTGTGAGCAACAAAAACAGTTTATCTTTAAAAACAAACAACGAAATATTTAAAAATCAATTCGCAATGCTTTTTAGAAATGAGACTACCATAAGGCCTCCCGCACACACACACAATGCAAACGCAGAATCGGAGGAGATTTCTTCTTATGATAGTCAAAGATGCTTGATACGCATTAAAAAGAAACATTTGATATTATTACTAGCGCATAGTGTAGTAAAAATCATTTCAAAAGTAAAGATATAAATCTTAGCCAACATAGGCATTCCGCACTTATGCCTACTATAGCTACCATCCAAACAGTGGGGCGCCACCATAAGTGAATGATAGGTTCTACAGCTAATACCATACAAGATCGTATTGTTTCTTTGGATTTCCAACAAATGGTCAGGCCAAGGAACTTCCCATTGCCACATGAGAACGCCTCTGGAAGGACGTCCCGAGAACCTAACCGGATCTCTGCTAACACAAGGCCGGGTTACCCCTAACTGGGTAACTACTGACACGAGTATGCCATCCTCCGATCGTAAACGACCTTTTCTCGGGATCCCGATAACCAACAACCACAAAGTAATAAATTCACAGTAAGCACATAGGTTAAATATCTGGGCTCCATAACATGATACCACCTCTATCCAGAAGGAAATGCACATACCCTAAGGGGTGCTACCCCCAATAACCTTGCTGCATCTTTCCTGTTTTGACCATTTCGGGGTGTGAGGTCCGACAAAGTCTCGTCCATAAAGCCACACTTTATACAAAAGCTGTGCTTTGGGTCAACAAATGATCATAGAAATGATCATAAAGATAAGTGATCAAACAAATGATCATATCACAAATGATCAAACAATGATCATTTCACAGCAACACTCAGCATGTCACATTACCAAATTGGGAATATATCGCTGATAACCTTCAACTGCATAACCTCTAAGCTCATACGTCTCAGAGAAGGGTGTTAAGCTAAGAGAATAAATTCTCCGCCACCAACAGAAATATATTTGAAAGAAATCTGCTTTATATCTCAATTTGTAATGTCAGACATACAATCCATACTAGTCTGTTCCGGGCTCGAACAGAACCGAAGGCACTTCCAAAGAAGTCCTTGCAATCCGGATATCCACAATCCTGATCGGATTCCCCATCACATATGGAGAACTCTATACCGGAGCAACTCGGTGCAGAGTCAATCGACAGGTCATCCTATTGCTCTCGCAAATACCCGGTCTTCAACACCGGTCTTCAAATGCTATCCATAATGACATATCACATATTCGGAATGGGATATATGACACAAAGATCCTCTCCCGGCTAAACCGAATAGTGAGCGCAGTATTTTAAAAATATATGGATATTGGGATTTCAATTAAGTCACAACTTAAAACCCAAAACTTTTCTTCAAATGGTTTAAACCAATTACCATTTCAAATCTTTATATTACAAAAAAAGATTTATTTCACAAAGATCAATTTATAGACTTTAAAACAATTTCCATTCCAATTGGATTAACTCATTAAATCTTTAAATCAAAGATTTAACTCATAGCTTTCAAAATTCGATCAACTTGTTGAATCTTTAAATCAAAGATTCAACTTATAGTTTTCAAAAATCATTTTCATAACTTGGAAATTATCTTCATTTTCAAACTTGAAATTCTTTTTAACACCAATTGGACGTTCATTTCTTATGTGAAAGCTTTTATTATTTGAAAACAAACAGTTTTCGTTTCAGAAAAATCCAATTATATTTACACGAGTTAAAGCCCTTGAATTCTATTCACATCCCCAAATCAATACTTTTAAAATAGTTTAATCCATATATAACTGGTATAACATTTTTAATCCCTAGTTTTAAATCATAGAATTCAACTTCAAGTCTTGAAATTTAAGTTCAAATCAAATTATTCAACTTCATATTTATCGAGTTATTCAAAATAAATTTCATCTATGAAATTCCATTTCAAAAGCTTTTCACTTTAAACCCAATCCATTTCCAAAACATTTGAATTCAAATATTCAAATTTAAAACTATTTCAAAAATCTGTGACTTAATCGATTTCCTCGTGAAATCCATATTGGTGTGTGTATAAGTGTGGTCCAGGGGTTTAACACAATAGTGCAACATCATTCAATCATCATAGATCAGAACATAGAAATATAGTTGATAAGCGATATAAACTATAACGCTTATCGTCCATTCACAGATTCACAGATTCACAGATAATAAATTACAGATAAGTAAGTCACACAGCTCAAAAACAAAGTATCACATATCAGGGGTATCAAACAAAACAATTATTCAGCCAAGTCCAAACATTCACAAATGAATTTATTAATCAAATAATTAATTTAAATCGGATGTATCAATTATTAATCCGGGTTAATTATCATAATTTAATTACAAATTATCTGAAATAAATTCCCTTTCACAATTTATTAGTTAACCCTTAATTTTTAACTATCATTCTTAATTAATGAATCAATTAATCTTTAAATTATTAAGTTAATCTTAATAAATCACATTATTAATTAATCCTTTAAATTTATTAACAAATAATTTACTAAAATTTCAAATCATCATTTAATTGATTACATTCATTAATTATCTATTAATTACTTCTATAAGTAATTATATTTTCAAAATTATCAAGTGATTATTCTGAATTAATTAACTTAAGAAATTTAGATTTTTGAATAAATCAAATTAACTCAATTGATTATGCTAAATAAATCAATTCCATAATTTCTATCATTAAGTAATTATACTTAGTAGTTCCATAATTTATTATCATTAAATTTATTAATCTAATTTATGGTTAAAAATTTCATCACGTTAATTAATTGTTCAGATAATCTTAGTTAATGATTCATTAACTATTTAGTTTCTTTAATTCCCTTTTTAAAGAAAATTTCTCACATTAACCATTATTAATTATAAATCGATTTACTTTTAGGAAATTCATTCGTTAATGAAATAGAAATTATTAACTTCACTGCTTAAAGTAAAGTTCAATCATATTTATAATTTAAGTATTATTCACATTATGTTTGAAACACTATTTCAAATTCTCTTTCACTTAATTACTTTTCCATAAATAAACTTAATTTTGTATTTAAACAAAAGCTGTTATAACTTTAAAATTTTCAAGTTTAACAAAAACTATACCTGAGCAAAAACTTTGGTAACTCGAGTTAAGACCCGAGAGAAACTGCAAAAATCACGAGCCCTACTTCGAGTTACTCGCGCTCCACCTTCCTTCAAGTCCAACCATTGTTTTCTCGAGACCATCCCCGAGACCTTTACTTCTTCCCCAACCAACTCAAAACGCTGATACGAAAAGATGCACGTATACATGCACAATCGCGATGACCATCGCCGATCAACGTTGCTACCTCCAGCACGTCACTGATCATCCTCATCTTCGATCCTAACCACCCAAAGTTCATCACGAACCCAAAATCGAGATTGAGCTATTCAATCAAAACTAGAACATAACTCAACCAACTTAAATCACCTCGACCTGTCAATGTCGACTCCCAGAGATCACGAATCTTCGTCCACACCTTCACCGATCAACCACGAACCCATCCCCCTTGGTGCGATCGAACTCGATGCACCACAGTCGACGAGATTGCCGCGTCATCTTCGTTGAACAAAACTGAAGCTTAAACCCTAGTTCGACTATTCCCTAACGCCACAGTGAACTAGAATTACTCCGAGTATTTTTTCCGACATCCGCACCTAACGAGCTCCCTTCAGTATCACTCGCGACGCTCACTTTCCCCTAGATCACCAGAATCTGCCTCGTTTTCAATTTCCGTTCAACCCTCATGTGCTCTTGATTTAAAGCCTTAAAAATCATGATGCTTGCTTTAAAATTCATATTACAGTATGAGGATCAAATCTTCATATCTGAATTCGACAATTAAAACTCTTGAATTTTAACTTATTAAGAGCTTTGCTCAGTTAACTGATTTTTCAGAGACATTCACATGTTGTTTCAACTCTAATAAATTTTTAAACCTTAATTTAAAATCAAACAAACAATATTATTTTTAACACCAAATCCAAACAGTGTGTAGTTCAAGTGGAATTAATTTTTGAATTAAATCATATGTTTTGGATCTAAGACAGAGAACCTATATGAACATAGCACAGTTCATCCATCCTTCAGATATACAAAGAATTCAAATATATATAGATACACATACTAATTCACACATATATAAGCAAGAGATTCATATTTTAAAATTTTAAGCAAGTGTTACTCACCTTTAAAATTCTGAAGCAGAGACAGTGATGATTCATGCTTGGAAATGATGTGTTTGAAAACTGGAAATTGCATTTGAATCTTTACTTTGGGTTTGAACTTTGAACTTTTAAATCTGAAGCTTGTTGAAGCTTGATCTTGCATGAACTACAGATTATACCACAGGCTTGTAAACTTGTGAATATAAATTATTTTCAGGTTGA
The DNA here is from genome assembly GCA_030765085.1 of Allium cepa. Taxonomy (NCBI): domain Eukaryota; kingdom Viridiplantae; phylum Streptophyta; class Magnoliopsida; order Asparagales; family Amaryllidaceae; genus Allium; species Allium cepa. The sequence goes on along the minus strand of CM060941.1, from coordinate 342,199,808 downwards.
TTTGCTTTGAGGTTGAAGCTCTTACTCATTTCAGGTTGAAGTTTGAATTTGTTTATGGGTTTTAAGATATTGTTTACTTCAATTTTTTTTTCTTTTTTTCTCACAGCTCTGAAGATGGACGAACCAAAAATGAAGAAAGTGATTGATATATAGAAGATGTATGTAGGCTTGTACTCCTTGCTGGTACAAGTGATCCCATATCTTTTTCATTACTTAGTGGCTGGTGTGAAATCAAAGCATGGCTTGCGTTAATTGCCTTGATACCTTGTTCCCATGCTTAGCCCATGCTTGCTTGTCTCGGCTGAGATGTGGCATTAGTTATCATTGTTTTGTTTAAGTGTATATATATATATATATATATATATATTTGTTTACACTTGAATATATGCTTTGTACTTATGTTTTCATTTGTTTGCCTAGTTTGTTTTTGATTTGTGGTGGCTGATATTTTTGTTTTGGTGGATATTTTATTTTCTCTTTTTTTTTATCTTGTCTACACTATCGGCTGCATATTTTATTTACAACGTTGTTTCTTATTTTGTTTAGTTTACTTTGTATTGCAAATAATTTTCTATTTTAATTATGTTTGTATGCATACATTTATTTGTAATTTATTTTATTTTAAATTCACAAATCATACTTTAAAAATATACATATATATAAATAAATCTGAAATAACCATTTCTATTTATAAAAATCCATTTGTAAAAATATTATACTATTAATATTGTTTAAATACAACTCATTATTTAATTAAAACAATTTATAAAAGAAACTATCTTTATTTTAATAAATAACATATTTTTATTTGAATTTGGAAAAACTCGAATCAATTTATCATTAAATTTCACAATTTTAAATCAAAAATGAATTTAATTATCAATTTAAAATTGATTAAAATTCGGGATCGTTACAGATGGAGACACCTAAATTAAGTTTAAATTGATCGTTATAGTATTGTGTAGTTCGGTCATTTAAAGTATCCTAAAGGCCGAATGTTCTGAGATCGTGTTATATGCCGAACATTCTGGGATCATGTTGTATGCCTGACGTTCCATTAAGCGGCCCTAGCCGATCGTCCTACCCACCGATCGTTCTTGCCTATGCTACCATATTCGATCGTTCGCAAACCATTCTTGAACTCCTCTATTTTTGAACCAGAACCTCACTGATCGTCAACATCTCCTCCATCTCCATACCTCATCTCCTCTAGAAAACGACCGACTGTCCTAACAATTTGATTGACTCCCATCAAAGTGGGCTTTTTCTCCATTTTTTTCTTTGTCGTAAATAAGAAAAGGGAAAAGGATCCATGTCGATTGTCGTAGGTTTAAAATTGTTCTAAGAGTTATATGGCAAATTCAAAAGATATTTTACCTAAGCGTGAGATCTAAAAGGGAAGGATTCAAAGTCAATTCAAAGTCCAGATATGGAGGTAAATGATAGTTGCTGTGAGGATCGGTGGAAGATAGTGGGAAATAGTTCATCTCGTGTCTTCATTTTAGGAGGAAGGTAAGGAGTAAAGTGAAGGAAATGTTTCTAAGTCTCAGGCCTTATATAGAAATGTGTTTGGCTGATCGTTTTCGTTGTGAAGGATTTGGCCGATCATTTAACATCTAAGGACAATGCCAATCCATCTCTAAGCAGTATGTTTACCGATCCATTGATTAACCATTTTCCAAACATTCCACCACGTCCCGATCCATCCCAGCCTTTATGTCGATCGAGCCTTTTTGTCATGTATTTATACCTCAGAGTGATCGTTTCACTACCTAATCTACAACACTCAATTCCATGGTTGAAAATGGTTTGAAACTTATATATATATATAAAGTGAAAAAATGATAAAGCGAATGAAAAATATGGTGAATGAGAAGAGGAACGGTGAATGATCGTAGAAATTTGATTACAAACACGAACATGCAGAATGTCGTGAAAATAGGCAACGACCTGAGGATGTTCAAATACGTCCGGGAGCCAATAACATAAACGTGTATACATAGAAACAGTTTTAAAAGTTTAGCCTTGCGAAATCAATAAAAATGCAATCAAACCTAGAATTTTTGAGTTTGAGACTAGATCAGATAAAGAGGGCTTACAGGTCCCGCGTGATCGAGCTTGTATATACAAACATAATGCGACTTCGGATTTATACTATTGATAGACAATAGAGGAATAATAATCAATCAGGACGCTGAATGGACTTCTTTACAGCAATCCAGACCCTTTTCAATTCAAAGCACGCCCTGTTACTTACAAGGCGTACTTTGGGGGGCAAATGTTATCCCGCCTTTTAGCAAAGTCGTGATATCATCGATTCGACTAGGAAAGAATAGTCGATAGCTTGGAGAGTCAGTTGTGTACAGTACTATGGATAATAGTCGAACATATTCGAACCGGGACCAAATCGAAGTATAGCATGCATGGAACCACTAGCCTGCCCCATGAAGTTATATCTCGAATTTGAAATTGATTGAAGTTCATATACATAAGCTACAGATGAAACAATGATTTGTTTAGATTGGCCAAAGAACGATCAAGGAAATGTACAAGTCAATAGAGAGCATTCAACATCTTGAGATCCATGAAGCTAATTCATGTGAAACTTACAGGGTTTCGACAACACGAAGAGGGGGGCATACCTTAACGATCACGCATCCCAAAGTGCTAGGGGAAGTTTGGCCGATCGATGTTCAACGATCGTTATTACAGGATTTAACATAATGATCGGCGAACTTCGGTGTATATTATAGCTTTGATCAGGATCGATCCATAATTCACAATCTATAACTCAGAATGATCCCATATTTTAGGAACAATATCAAGAAGTATGTGGAAACCTCCAACATTGATCGTGGGTTGATTGGAGCAAATAAAATGGATCGGCTATATGTATGTCGATCATTGTTGATCATCGAATTGACGTGGCCGATTGATATGGTGGGCCCCTTCTGGACCTAGAGAGCTCTCTTGTAAAGTTTCAACCCGATCTATGCGTGCCTTCAGCTATAAATACAACAAGCATAGCTTCCAAAGAAGGGGAACTTCTTCTTCTTCCTACTCCGGAGGATCTACCATTTTTATTCCTGAATCTTGTATTAATGGATCCAAGATGATCAAAATATTCTTATAATTGTAAACCAGTGAAAGATTAACAAAAGTGTGAAGTGGATGTAGACCGAAATTGTTGAACCACTATAAAAATCTGTGTGTTCATTTACTTCTTCTGCTTTGTTTTCAATTTCATTCATTGTTCGATCTCCATGAGAATCTAAGGGTGTTGATGCCTATTTTTGGAGACAACACTAGTTAATAACATATTAATCTTATTGTAAAAGTTTTTAAGTTAAAATAAATTGATAGCTAGCCGAAGAAGAGGCAAAAGTTGTAGCGAAATAGTCGCCATATGGGGACTTCAGTAAAATCCTTGTTTTTGGGAATTTATATAAAATAAATAAAAGATATTCTTTGGGATTTTTATTCATAGTATTCAAGTACCTAAAGTATAATAATATTGCAAAAATAATGGTTCTAAAATTACTTGTTAGGGTATTGAAAACTAGACACAAAGTTGTAGCAAAAATGTGACAAAACTAGAAACATTAACTTTAGGCAGCAGTTCTGTAAATGCTATCTTTGTTAATTAAAGAAATAAATTGTTTAAAAATGATATTTAAATTTAATATTTTTATCTAATATTTTTAAGGTTGTTTTCTAACTTATATTAGGGTGTTTTAAAACTGGTTTCAAGTTGAACATAATTTAACAATTAACTATGAATTTTGAAACTAAGCAGCTTTTAAAAATAAAAACTTATTTCTCTATTATTTAAACATTCCTTATTTATACATAATATTTTATGTCAATAATTATTATATATTTTAAGTAGTTAAAAGTGTTTCAATAAGCATTTTAAAGATATTTCTATATATATAACTTTTAAATATTAAATTAAGTTTTTTTTATAAATATAATAAAAGGATATTATGTTTTAACACTTAAGTTAAATAAATGGTTTTGTGAAATCAACTAAAGTGTGTTATCTTAGCTAATAAATTTGGACATGTTTTAATCTTTAAATAAATGTTTAAAAGTTATTAATGGATAAGTAAATGGTTTTGTGTTGTTGTAAACGGTGTTTTAGCAACACTTTTTTTAACCCTTATTATTAATTATACTTGGAAATATAATTAGATATTTACTAACGAATATTTAGTAGATAAATACAAGTAATGGTTTTGGTCTTGTTGTGACAAATGTTTTAAAACAACACTTGTCTTTAACCCTTAATGTAATCAAACCTTTAACAGGTGTTTTAAAGAAAAATGATGAAATGAAATGGTTTGGGGTTTGTGGTAAGCAATGTTTTAGCAACATTTGTTTTAAAACCCTTGAATTGTATACTGAAAGAAATATTATAAAAATAATTTGACCTTTAATAAAGGAGTTTTAAAGATAATAACAAGTATTGGAATGTTTTATAAAAAGATTGAAAATGTTACATGTTTAATTTGTAAAAGAAAAGAAGTTTATTATAACAATATTTTAGCAGTAACTTTTTAAACCTCTTTGACCATGTTTTAAATAAGGAAAACTTTGCTAAGTGACTTGTGAATATACTTATACCATGAGATAAGTATATGAATACTTTTTAAAGTATTGAAAAGAGTATAAGTGAATAGCTAAAAATATGAATACTAGTATATACCTTTTATAAATAGAAATTAAAAATATATACAAGTATAAAAGGAGAGTTTTAATTAATAGAGGATAAATTAATTAAAAAGGGATTGAAAGTCCTTTATATGACTTTATCATGATTATGTGTTTAACCGTGCTTGAATTCTCAGAAATTAAAACTTATGTTTTGATTGTTTATTTTTATTTGGTACTTAATTTACCGAATATCAAATCTTAGTCTAAATATGTAATCCTTCTTAATTTTGGTGGTATGGAAATATTCTCTGCTTAACACCAAAGGGTTTTAACTCTAGAAATATCTAGATGAAACATGAGAATTATATGGTATAATTATCTTCGATAATGCTATACTGTACATATAAACCCGTTAGCTCTTCTAGGACAATGATAAGGAAATCCATTCACTTAAACGGTTAGACGGTGATCTCCACTCTTATGTATGTTTGTTTATTTCCAAAAGAACCAGCATTGAGCATTCCGAAAAATCATCGATTAGTTTTTGGGGGCATCCAATAAGCAGGGGAGTGCACTGGTAAGAGATGACTCGTATTGTGACCACACCAAAAACCATATAAGTGTTCTATGGAGGAATTCCAAGGTCAATTTTAAATGTTGGAATACATGTGTGATTCTGAGACACGGTGTATGTGAATCCCATAGTATGTGAATTCAATCGGGATACATTATCTGATCGATTTTTTTTGCAAACTCATGTAAAGATGTTGGATGTAGCCTCATCATCGGTCTTGACAAAACCAGAGTAAGGAGGCACGATCCAGGAGTTTGGCTGACCCATGAAGGGTATCATCAACTCCTTTATCTAGTGTATGCTTTTGATTGTTAGGCTCGGAGTTGTTCATATCTGGTGGCTACGTAGTTAACATAACTGCTCTGGCGTTGGGACTAGTTGTGTTAGCCTTATGGTATATCACTAAAGATGTATGCTGTTCGGAAGGATGTCTCTGATCCTTATATAGGAGATCCACCTCATAGCTGTGAGGGATTTTCCGTGGAAACCTACACAATTAGCGAACGCGCCTTAGCGGTTTGATTTATAAACCAATTACTATTGTGTTGTACACTCAATAGGAATACTGGTTTTTTTATATGTTTTTTCAACTTTAGACATTGTTATAATATCACTAGATTTTATATAGAAATGGTTTGGTTAACATAAGATAAAAACCCATTCGTGTTTATTTGCGTCATGGTCTTACAATATACCTTTATATTTAAAAGGTTTTGTAACATTAAATGATTCAAATGTGTAACGACCCACCCTTTTGGATGGTCTAAATCGACAATAAACCACACATGTCTAGTTCAAACCATTCAAAAGGGAGAATTGTTAATGAGGTAAATAAGAAACAAAAGAAAAGAAGGAAACATAAAACACAGAACCTCATAGCGGAATGATAAAATATAATAATCAAATAAACAGTTCATGAAGCTGTTTTACAAATAACACGTGATTGCACTTTTACAACTCAAATCAGAGTTATACATATAGTAGAAATAAACAATTAATGTAGCGGAATACATGATGTAATGGAATAATTATAAAAAATAGTAATAATATATTGAGTCTTTGTCTTCGTCCTCTAGAAAATAAAACGGTCATTAATGCATTGAAAAAGCTCTGACTGACTCGAGCATAATGAAAACAAAACACTCAAGTCAGAACTAAAAGATCTTATGTAAGTCAAATTTATAAAATAAAATGTGAGTGCAATGGCTTCAGAAATGTTATAAGATTTTCCATCTCCTATCAAGTGTACAACGTGAATATAATTACTGAAAGATTTCAAATAATTCGAAATATCAATCTTAATCATCTAATTAAAACAAATTCGAAGTTTGAATTAACTTAAACCCTTCAAATAATTCAGTTCCATATAAAATCCAAATCTAAGAAATTATATAGGTATACGTCGTTTCAACTAGTATCAAAAAATAACATTTCAAATCAATGAAAATCGTTCGGGTTTATCATTTCAACCCATAATGATTTTCACGTAATAATAATTAAGGGAACTTATAGAGTGATCACAATATATAAATCAAATACGTCATACAATCATCCAATGATAAAAAAATTATACATCCATCATAATTATCATCCACTTCAAAAAATGAATATTCATAATTTCTAGATTATTATTTACAAGTAATTAAGTGGCAATTATAATTTCAATAATAATTTAAGTGATAATTTAATTCAAACTAATTCAAATTAATAGGAATAACAATTTAATATACCAAACAGCCATAAATAAATTCCTAATCACATCAGAAATTTAATTTAACTAACATAATAAATTTTAGAAGTTGTGAGTGGGTCAAAACACTCAACTTTGAATTTCAAATTGATTTGAAATTCAAATAAAGGCCCAAATTTCAACTGTCTTGGAATTTGTCCAAACCAGCGTTAAAATGTCTGAAATTTTGATACAATCCCAATGAAATAAACCACGTGCGAATCTGAGCTCGTATGAAAAAGTTATGATAATTAGAATTTTGAAAAATTCTGGTCCTGGGTTGACTTCGGGTTCAACTTCAGTCCACCTCCTCAAACCCCCGGTGCTTGCTCTGAGTTTTTTCCAAAACGACCCGAGACCCAAGTCATTTTCTTGCCGACCCGAAGTTGTTACACGGTTTTTGCCTCTGAAATTCGAAGCGCGACCCGAAATTGCTGCACATCCACTTTTTTTTTTTGAAATTGAAATTAGGTTTTGGAATTTGGGAATTAGGTTTGATGTTCTATCATTTAAGAATGAGAAGGAGATGTACGTACAAAAATAATGAAGTGAGAAATAGTTAGGGTTTGTAACAGCCTATATATAGGTAGGGTTGGATCGAACCGATAACAACGACCCGAAAAATCCGTTTCGTTCTCGAAACGGAAATGGGTCATACATATATCAAAATATAGGTCTTCGATATTTTTAAACTCAATGGAATTAGTTTCAAATCCTAGTTCCATCATATAGGGAAGTTAGCTTAAAAAAATTGGCTTATTTCAAAATTGATTTCAATTAAATTGATTTCTATGCATTTTGAGTCCGTACGATCAAACGACAAGTCCGATCGATACGAAACTTGAAACCTTACAGTAATTCACCGTTGCGGATCCGATGAAACTGGTTTCATCGAAATCCGAGACAGTTGGAAAAATGGCTATTTTCACGTTAATTAGATAAATTAATATTAAATTAATTTAGTCATTTTTCAATTCAAATTTAATAGCTTACAATTTCTATCATTTTGGATTACTCGGTATCTTTTAAAACAAATTTCTATATCAATTTATTATTGAATAATTCACAGTTTACAGTGTTTAATTTCCATTTCAATAAATTCAGTGATTATAATTTAAATTTCCAGTAAATCCATTTATTTGGCTTTCCATATTATTATACAATCAATTGTTACCTTATGGATTAATTATCGTGGTTTATATCTTATTACACTCATATTATGCAATTTCATCTTTTATTTGTATTAACTACTACATTCCAATTATATTGAATCTTGTCAACTTTACACATTAATTAAATAAAAATCCCAATTAATTATTTATCCTGGTTTCACTCTTTTATTAAATCAATTTATTTCCTAGGCTATTATAATTACATTTCTATTCCTTTTGTTACATTCACAAGTTTTAGTTATTTTCTTAACTTACATTATTGCGACATTTAATTGCATTTAATTTTAATAATTAAATATATTGGTAACAAACAATAGTCGTCGCCATTATTACACTTTATAACATTTGTAAGTTTATTATTTACAATTAATTGTTATAACTACTACTACCCCACTACCATTATTAATGACAATTAATTATATTTTATTCCACTAATTAATCAACATTCGAATTATCAACTTACCTACATTAACTGCAATAATTTAGGGAATTAATTGCAACTGATTTCTAATTAAATTTAATAGACCAAATAAATAGGTAACATGTAATAAATGTTAATTCAGTAACCTTTCATCACATTTATAAATTCATTATTTACAAACAAATGTAACAATTTCTTACATAATAGTAATTTTATTTAATTACCATTAACAATATATTATTTTATTAGTTAATTAAATATTTACATTTGTTTTCTCATATTCAATTTAAAACTAAGTATAACATTTACATTATTTCCTTTATTGGAATTTCATTTCAATTGTTAATAATTAACTTTAATTAACATCGTTACCTTTCATTTTTAGTTATTATTTCATTAATAAATCCCAAATTTTTGTTCTTTCCAATTATTAAATCACAAATCCTATTAAATTAACAAATTTTAATTGTTGAAAATTACGGGTCGTTACACTCTCCCCCACTCAAAACTTTTCATCCTCGAAAAGGAAAAAGAAGGGAGAAGGAATTAAGAAATCAATATATCTTATTCAAAATATTAAATTTATAAATAATTGCTTTGCAAATTTAAATGAATTAAATCAATTATATCAATTTATAACAAAATAAATCATTTTATATTCAAGTTAACAAAAATTTTAAAAAAAATTCATAAAAATTTCTAAGTCTAAAATCCACGGAAATTTTTAGCAAAGTCTCCTTTGTATGGAAAGGCTTGTGAGAAATAATAATATCGAAATATAATAATATATATCAAAATTTTCAAGATAATATATCCCAACAGCGGGAAAAACAACATAATAACGCTAGAAAACCGTAATCCGAGAAAGTACCTATTAGTCAGGCAAATAACACTTATTTTATGAAACCAAAAGTAGTAACAATTGCTTCCATAACATGTATTCCACTAACAATATCCAAAGAGGTTAATAATTATCTAGAAGTGAAATGATTATATTGTTCTAAATTAATAATAAAAAATCAACATAACATAAACAACAATCTCTTTCAACGAAAAGCATACTATCATCACATAAAATCAAAATAAATCAATACAACACAACAACAACCTTTTGCAAACAAGCATACAATCTTCACAAGGGATCAAAGTAATCAACCATTTCTGAAGTTACAATCATCAAATATAATATTTTATTATTTACTGTAATCATCAATAACTTCAAACATTAACTTAAATTCATAATTCTTTGCTTGCAATATTCACTTTCTATTTCATTTTATTTAGTAGCACTACAATTACAACTCAGGTTTATAACTATTTTCATATCAAATTTCTTATTTATAAAAGTAAATTTCATTGAGCACTTTCATTATTTAAGTTTTTCTTGTATAATATTCCATTATATATCCTTATTTAACATTACAACATTTAATATTCTGGCAAGTCATATTTATGTTTCTAAGAATGAAATTGAAAGTTACACAGGTTTATCTTATTTCATTTTAGTAAATAAATGTTCAATAGTTATCATTTCTTATTTTCATCTCCTTTTTGTTTACACGTTACAAATTTCAAATTCCTTGTATATTTCATTTATGACTTAGCATTTAATTTCTTACTTTCAACTTTAGAAGTTCCAATTATTAGTAAATAGTTAAAATTTTATTCCATTACAATAATTGAAATTCTAATTTAAGTTTACTTTAGTTTATTCTACTAGGTTTTTTTCTTATCGTTATTTACTTTTCCATTCATTTATTTATATAAAGATTAATCACTTACATAATTTGTTTTCCATTAAGGGTTTAAGTCATTAATGGATCATTTCATAAAATATTACTTAAGCTTCTACTGCCTGACTTGAGTTTATTACTTAATTCGGTTATTGAATAAAAATTTATGTTTTTGGTATTCGCCCTTGAAGAGAAAGGAAATATTTCAATATATCTAAAAATTTAATTAAAATATTCAAACTTATCCACATAGTAAAATATAAGATATATTTAAAACATCCTCACAGCTTATGTAAAGATTTTTCAAAAGTCTAAAACAATGTTAGAAATTTATATCAAAACATTAAAATAAGCTTTAAAATAAAGTTCCTTAAATCCGAAAATTTATTGGACTCATTATTTTTAAAATACGTATAAACTCAAGATTATTAAATTGAAACTAATAGTATACTCAATTCTTACGTTAAATTTCTAAATTAAAGTATAAAATTTCATATCTTCATAATTAATTTTTACACACTTGTTTTAAAATGAATATTCAAATCATGAATTTTTTTTATTATGGTTATATACAAAAATTCAAACAGTAAATAAACCAATAAATTTACTATTAGTACTTTAAAATCAAGTAAATATTCCAAACTATACTTCCAAAATAGAGTTTCAATTTATTTGTCAAGTATATTATTATAAACGAACTTCGCAAATCAATTTTTTTTCCATTTATATAAAATCTTTAAATTATACATTCAAAGAAACTTATATAGATTTTACTTGAAATATTCATTTGGAAGCTTCATTTGCAAATCAACCATCTTTAATACTTTTCAAAAATTCATTTGTAAAATTCCTTGCTTCATTTATATATACCATTTAAATATTTTAAATAACATCTTTATAAATATATGTAAACAATTTGAAAATAATTATTTACAACATTGCTTATATTTACAAAGAAGCTATTGAAAACATTAAATCCATTATTTATAAATTTATTAGTTTTATCTCAACATACTTTTCAAACATTATTAATAAATCAATAATCATTTACTTTAAATATGCTTTATTCAATTAATAACTTCTAAAATATTTACAATACTAATAATTTACTCATTGCAACATCCGGCCTTTTTGTACGCTTTAAATCGACGATAAGCCATACACATCAGACATAAACCATACAGAAGGGCGGATTGTTATTGGGGTGAATAAGAAAAAGGAAGAAAGAAAAAAAACAAAATAGAATCTTGCAGCGGAACGATAAAATATAATAATCAAATATACAGTTTATAAAGCTATTTTACAAAATATTCGATTATACTTATACAATACATATCAGAGTTACACATACCAGAGAATAATAAATAATGCAGCGGAATAATGTTAAATAATAATAATACAATCTTCGTCCTCATCTTCCAGAATATAGTCTTCAAATCCTGAAATGCTCAGGCTGACCTGAGAGAATTGAAAAGACAAAACACTCGAGTCAGAATTAAAAGATCTTATGTAAGTTAAATCAATAGAAATAAATATGAGTGGAACGGCGTCAGAGGTGTTTACGGGATTTGACATCTCCTATCCAGTGTCGAACATGAGTGTAATAACTTAAGAGATGTTCGGGATTCACATCTCCTAAGGATCCGTTAAACTATTTACTATGTAGTGATATACGTTATTATAATAATGTCTATTGGTAAAATAAACTTAATTTTAAATAGCGTTAATGGGTTACCCATATAGCCCTTAACACATAATATATTCCCATAGTCCATACAGTACCGTAATCTCCCCGTACTAGGCGTCGTTAGAGGGCACTCCATAGGTATGGTACAAAACCAATATCGTATAAGGCTCGCTAGGGTAGGTAACACGGCAGAACTAGGCAATGCCAGGGTAGATATACCAATTACGCTTCCGGACCGGTGGTAGCGCATAGCAGCTACTACAACCCACATCGAGCCATACCCCCAAAATCAAAAAGGGGCCCCAATCAATCACAAAGTAATAGAATGGTATCGAAGGAGTGTGTCCAATAAAAGGTGCTACCTTCTTAGCCCGTCAATCGCTCCTATTTTAGCCACCTTATGCCAACTCACGGGAGTCGGATCCATATATTTACCTCAAAGGAAATGCCATCACCATCCTACTTCATTCTGGAATCTCCACCATGTACACGGTTGTTACAGTGATTTTTAAAGTTGGCAGAGAGTATGAAAACTTTTGATCCCTGTCTCTTTAACAACCAAACATTATAATAACACTGCGGTCATTTCAAAATAATTTATACTTCAAAACCAGAATATAATATCCATTTCGAAACCATATAAATATGATATCATTTCCATTTTAAAACTAAACCAATATAATATCATTTTAAAAATCATAGTATTTCAAAGTTATAAAATTTCGAAACCAAAGCTTGAAACTATAACACTTCCAAAACGTAATACTTTGAAATTAATAACTTTGAAACATAACTTCCAACCCTTACATGGTTTTATTATTAAAATATTTTATAAAATAAACTAGCTTCTTAAATTTCATAAATAAATTCCAAAACATCTCGAATTTCTAAATTTTAAATTTTAACAAAATCCCCAAATCATAAATTTCAATTCAATTTGGTTTCAAACAGACCATTCCAAATTATATCGATTTCAAAACATATTTCATCCTCAAAATAAACCATTTCAAATTCATTATATTTCAAAGCTTAAATATTCAATATTTCCAAACTAAATTTTATAGTTCATATATACACCAAATTCACTTTACTATTATTTAGTTTTGAAATATTTGCTTCATAAATCCAATATCCTTTAAATAAAACTTCAACTTTTAATAACTGAATATTCCTCAATTTATTTAGACTTGATATATTCACTTAAATCACCTTAACCTGAAATAAGTTATAAAACCATATTCTTTTAATCTCAATTTCAATAAGTTCCAAATTGATTCTTATTAAATATAATTCTTAATTAAATAAAATCTCAAATCAATTTCAAAACGATCTTCTCAACTTTGATTTACAAAAATCAATATAACTCTATATTAAAATATTATTTAGTAAATTCTTAGCCATATTATATTTAAATAAAATCAACTTTATTATTAAACTTATTTTATACTTTAAACAATTTTATTCATAGCTTAAAACCAAGAATTTAACTATATATAAAATAACATTTATAAAATATTCAAATCAATATCTCATAAAATCATATATCTCTTTACAAAACCATAGAAAATCATTTCAGAATATTTTTATATATAGACAACGGTGTCTGTATATAATTTTCTACGCTTTGGTAAAGTGATATGGATATTTATCATTTCAATCCGTAATTTAAAACAAAAATACAGTTATATATCATTTCAAACCGCAATCCCAGATGAAATAAAAATGCATAGCAGCTTGCAGTTTAAAATAATACAAAATACAACATCCATTCATCCAATATCAACCATCAACAATTTATCACAATCATCATCCAATTCAAACAATAACATCAATATAGACAGATAATAAATAACAGGTATTACTGGCAGTTTATATTCAATAATAAATTAAATAACAATTTAACCGGCAGTTTATATGCAGTAATAAATTAAATAACAATTAAATCAATAAATACAATTTAACCGAGATAATGATTAAAAATATGTCAAAAAGTCATAAATAAATTTCTAATCACGTCAAAAATTAATTTAACACGCATAAGAAATTTTAGAAGTTGTGAGTGGGTTAAAACACTCACCTTTTGAATTTAAATTGAATTTAAATTCAATTTACATTCAATTTAAATCCAAAATTTGAACAGTCTTAGAATTCATCCAAACCAGTGCCATAATGTCCGGAATTCCAATACGAATCTGACGAAGAAAACCGCACGTGAAACGGACCTCATATGTAAAAAATATTCATATTAGAACATTGCAAAATTAAAATTTAATTAAATTAAAATGAACAATACAACCTACTCTCAAGCCACGTCTCCAATTTTCATCTTCCAGATACCAGCTCACGCATGAAAGTAGCAGAAACTCGTTCAAACCCTAGTAGGCACGCTCCGCCGCCACGCACGAAAAACACGCCGCCTCTCAGGTCAACGTCGACATCCCTACGCGGCACCGCTCCCTCCCTCATCTCTGCCAAGCCATCGCGTGACCTCAGGCATGCGGCAGCGACGACACGACTACTAGAACGGGTCGAACAAAGTTAGTCGCCGCCATCCCATTCCAACCCTAATCGATTTTTTATGCCCAATCAGACCGTCAACTCGCCACCAAACCCACATAGATGCAATACGTGTTGGACTCTCCACACAACCCTTTTGTCGATTCGCCGATCAAATGATATTCATCGTCGAGCGATGAACGACTGAGACTTTATCATCGACTTCTGGATTTATCGTGGTTCATTTGGGAAAATGAATTACAAATCTGAGATGCGCTCGTTGAGAGCTTTCCGACGATATAAAATATGATATAGTTTGAAAAGTTTGAATTTTCATCTTTGAATTTTATTTGAAATTGCAATTGGAATTTAGTGTTCTGGGGATTTGTCTGCCATTAAGGAAGAGGAGGAACATAATGAATTGTATGTATAAACAAATGACAATGAGGAACAATTAGGGTTTATAACGAGGTATATATAGGCAAGGCTGAAAATAGAGTAGATGGACCAGGTTTGATTTGGAAAATTGAACGATATAAGGCCCAAAAAGCCCGTTCTGACTCCGAAACGAAATTAAGTCAACACATATATCAAAGTAAATGTTTTAAAATATTTTAAACTCGATGGAACAGGTTTCAAGTCCAAATTCCATCGTATGAAGAAGTTATGCTAAAATCAACTTATTTCAAATTGATTTCAATTGATTTCAATTTCATTGATTTCTAGGCGTTTCGAGTCCGTACGATCAAACGACAAGTCCGATCCCTACGAAACTTGAAATCTTATAATAATTCACTATTACGGATCCGATGAACCTGGTTACATCGCAATCCGAATCAGTGGTCAAAATGGCTATTTTTACATCAATTAATTAAATTTATAAATTAACTAATTAAACCAAATTTTCAAAATTCAATTCTTTAATTGAAAATTTTCCTCATTTTTGATTTCACAATCATTTACAATGATTTAAACAAATTAAAATGTCGAATTAGAGTTGACTAATTTATCAATTTCAGTATTAACCTCAATTTCATTAAATTCAAAATTTATAAATTAAATTTCCAATAATTCTAATAAATTTACTTTTCATTGTATTATTCAATTCATTATTATCAAACGGATGAAATTAACATTGGATTCAAAATCTATTACATAAATATCCTCAAATTCCATCTTAATTTCAATTAACGCGATAATTAAATATTAAATTTCATTTAATTGCAATTAGTCCAATTATTAAATTTAAGTTAATAAATCTTGATTCTCACTCCTTTTATTAAATCAACCATTATCTTATAGATAACTTAAACGCTACTATATATCCAATTGCCCTAATGATTTATAGTTATCAGCTAAATTCATATTAACTTGTAATTAATTACGTTTAATTGCAATAGATTTAGATCTAATTTAATAGATTAAATAAATGGGTAAACAATTAATAATTATTACCATTTGCCTACTTTGACCCCATTCCTACTTTATTATCAATTAACAAATATTATAATTTCTTACTAAACATTAATTGTTATTCAATTACCATTTATTACGTATTATTTCATCAATTTATATAATTTTGAATTCATTTCCAAATTTACAAATTTCAATCAGTTATAAATTTACAATTTCTTTCCAATAATTGGTATTGCCCTAAATTAGTTATTTATCAACTTGCATAAACCTTATTACCTTTAATGTTACACAATTACTTCTTAATTCTAATCATCGTAGTATTGAATTTCATTTTCTACAAAATTTCCATTTATTATAAATTAAATTTCAATAAATTGGTTTGTTTCAATTCCTATCCTTTTATTAAGTTCATTACTACACCATAATCTGGTTAACCGTTGTTTAACCTTTCATTACTTTACTATACTCAAATTTGACAACTCCTAACATTGTATTACATTTCCCATTAATGTAAGTTTATTTATTTTATTAAAATTTATTTCCAATTCCAATTCCATCAACTAATTAAACAGGTAACTTATAGTAATTGTTTACAAGCCAAGGTTACACTTAAGTTTATCATGCTTCAACCAATTATTATAATTTCCTACATAATACCGAATTCATTCAATTACTATAAATTATATACAAATTCCTTTATTTACACCACCCTTACACTTATTTACTTATTTTAAATTTTTTGTACCCAAGTGCAACAATTTACGCTATTTCACTTTCATTGATTTCACTTCAATTGTCAAAAATTGGTTTTTAATAACCATTGCTACAATTCATTCTTAACATTTACTTCAGTATAAATTATAATTTTTTTCTATTCCTCTCTAAATTTAATTACAAAAATCTTATTAATTTAACTGATTTATTTATCAAAATTTACGGGTCGTTACACTTTCCCCCACTCAAAACTTTTCGTCCTCGAAAAGGAAAAGGGAGGGAAAGAAGGAATTAAGTAAACAATATATCTTATTCAAAAATACTAACTTTATAAACAAGTAAATTTATAAAATTTATAAATTTGAATAAAACATACCAATTTATAACCACTAAATCTTTTTATACTTAAATTAATAAAGTTTGGAAAACATTTCTTTATATAATTCTTTTTTTCTAAGTCCAAAATTTACGGAAAATTTCAGCAAAGTCTCCTTTGTACGAAGAGGCTCGAGAGAAAATATAATATCAAATATAATAATATATCACAATATTTTCAAAAATAATATATATCCCAATACGGGAAAACGATATAATAACGCTATCAAACCGTAATCCGAAAACATACCTATTTGTTGGGCAAACAACGCTTAATTATGAAACCAAAAGTAGTAGCAATTGCTTCCATAACCTGTATTTCACTTATATAATCCCAAAAGGTTAACAATTATATAAAATGAAATGTTTCAAGTTATTTCAAACAATTCAATATAAAACAACAATCATTACACCTAACAACATACACATCATATACAAATCAACCATTCAAGCAAAACAAAACAATTGGTTGGTTCGGGTTAAGACACTTTAAATTGTACGGAATGAAAAATAAACTACTAAGTGCACCTTTTACTCAACAGTCTAAGATGAACTAAATAGATTATTCATACATCCAAACAAATTTTAAAGTATCCTTGCCCAAACAACCATCAACTAAAACAAACAACCATTTCAAGCAATAGATCAAGTTCATTTTTATCAATTTCATTTCATAACATTTGTTGTTTGATTTCATTTTCATTCATATAATGGTTTATCTTTTTATTTTACATTTACTTCTTACAAACTTTTATTTCCATTCACTCATTCATTGTTTATTTCATTCATTTTCATTTATTACTTACAATTATTCATTTTCATTTATTCAAGTCATGTAAGTTTCTTTTTATTGCATTACATTTATTCATTTCTCAATTTCATTTATTTATTTAGTGCTTACCTTTCTATTATATTTAATTATGGTAACATTTCAATTACACTTAAGTTTATAACTTTATAACATCAATTCTTATAAATAAAAGCAATTTATTGAACACTTTCATTACATACTTTTACTTGTGCAATTTCCATTACATTTTCTTATTAAACATTTCAACTCTTAATATTTGGTAAATTATATTTATATGCTTTTTAAGAATGTAATTGAAAGTTATACAAGTTTTCCCATTTCTTTTAATTAATTTACTGTTCAATAATCATGTCATTTGTTTTATAGATTATAATTTCAACTTTCTTATAGTTTCATTTATAACTTAGCGTTCAGTCTCTTATTTCATTTAGAGGTTCCAATTATTAGTTAAATTTCATTTCACTAATGCAATTGAAACCATTAATTGATGGAAACTTAAGAATTTAAATACCGGGTAAAAATTTAAATCATTTTTAAAAATAATATATAAATGTATACTTACAACTTATATATCCAATTATATTTAAAATATTTAAAATTTATATTTGGTTATCAAAATAAATCCGTAGTATAACTACTACAGTGGCCTTCGCACTTCGAAACTCGAAAATGAATGTCGATTATGCATGCACTCATCTCCGAAATTATTTTCCAGCGACAGAGAGGTGAGTACAAAACTTATTTCTTTCCAAAGTTTCTTTAAAATAATTCTTTCAATTTATATTGAAATATTTATATCAGAAAATACATATAAACAATATTATTATATTCTAAAATCCTTTGAAAGAAATTTAAAAATCCCGGAACTTAAGTTCTAAAGTTTCCAATTTTTATTTATTTATTTTATTTTAATTTGAATCTTATTTCCAACCAATATTTATAAATTTCACTACCTAACAACCAATATATATCATTTATAAAATTTTTATTATATATATATATATATATATATATATAGAAAATATAATAAGCAAAATTATTTCATTCACCTATATTTCAAAACAAATATTGTGTCGCTATGTCCTATTAAGTGTTTAGAAATCCCTATCGATGTCATAGCATTCCATGCACTAACCAGAATTTATAAATACAAAACGGAACAAGTTAACATAATATAAAACCTTTTATAACATTAGCAAATATGTTCTCTCATATATATACTCTCAATGACTCATCTTAGGGCATTCCTACCCTATAAATAAAGAGTCAGATCCCTCAAAGCTAAGGTTTATCGCTAAACCAAAGCTCTGATACCAGATGTAACATCCCGTCTTTTTGTACGCTTTAAATCGACGATAAACCACACACGTCAGACTTAAACCATATAGAAGGGCGGATTGTTATTGGAGTGAATATGAAAAAGGAAGGAAGAAAAAACAAAATAGAATCTTGCAGCGGAACGATAAAATATAATAATCAAATATACAGTTCAAGAAGCTGTTTTATAAAATATTTGATTATAATTATACAATACATATCAGAGTTACACATATCAGAGAATAATAAATAATTCAGCGGAATAATGGTAAATAATAATAATACAATCTTCGTCCTTATCTTCTATAAATAAAGTCTTCCAATCCTGAAATGCTCAGGCTGACCCGAGCGAATTAAAAAGACAAAACACTCGAGTCAGAACTAAAAGATCTTATGTAAGTTAAATTAACAGAAATAAATATGAGTGGAACGGCACCAGAGATGTTTACGGGATTTGACATCTTCTATCAAGTGTCACGTGAGTGCAGTAACTTAAGAGATGTTCGGGATTCACATCTCTTAAGAATCCGTTAAACTATTTACCATGTAGTAATATACGCTATTATAATAACGTCTATCGGTAAAATAAACTTACTTTTAAATAGCGTGAAGGGGTTACCCATATAGCCCTTAACACATAATATATTCCCATAGTCTATACAGTACCGTAATCTCCTCCATACTGGGCGTCGTTCGAAGGTACTCCATAGGTATGGTACAAAACCAAAATCGTATAAGGCTTGCTAGGGTAGGTGACACGACACGACTAGGCAATGCCAGGGTAGATATACCAATTACGCTTCCGGACCGGTGGTAGCGCGTAGCATCTACTACCACCCACCTCGAGCCACACCCCCAAAATCAAAAAGGGGTCCCAATCAATCACAAAGTAATAGAATGGTATCGAATGAGTGTGTCCGATAAAATGTGCTACCTTCTTAGCCCGTCAATCGCTCCTGTTTTAGCCATTTTATGCCAACTCACGGGAGTCGGATTCACGTATTTACCTCAAAGGAAACGTCGCCACCATCCTACTTCATTCTGGAATCTCCGTCGCGTATACGGTTGTCAAAGTGGTTTTCGGAGTTGACAGAGAGTCTGACAACTTCTAATCCCAGTCTCTTTAACAACCAAACGTTATTATAACACGCGGTCATTTCAAAATAATTTATACTTCAAAACTAGAATATAATATCCATTTCGAAACCATATAAATACAATATCATTTCCATTTCAAAACCAAACAAATATGATATCATTTTAAAAATCGTAAAAGTCATAAAATTTCGAAACCAAAGACTTAAAACTATAACACTTCCAAAATGTAATACTTTGAAATTAATAACTTTGAAACCTAACTTCCAACCCTTAAATGGTTTTATTATTAAAATATTTTATAAAATAAACTAGCTTCTTAAATTTCATAAATAAATTCCAAAACAACCCGAATTTCTAAATTTTGAATTTTAACCAAATCCCCAAATCATAAATTTCAATTCAATTCAGTTTCAAATAGACCATTCCAAATTATATCAATTTCAAAATGTAACGACCCAGAATTTCTGTCAATTAAAAATTATATATTTAATTGATTTGAGAAATTGATAAGTGAAATTAAACAGTCGAATAATTTATTTTTCGAATATATGGATTTAATTGGATAATTAAATCGATAATTTAATATTTTGAAATACAGATTTAATTGGAAATTGGGTTAAATATGATTAAAAATGATTTGTAAAATTTTATTATATCATATTGGAGTTAGAATGATGTTATAGAACTTTTAAAATTGAATTTAAAGTTAATTTGTGAAAATTGAATATTTTAATATTTTATTCGACGAGTTAAAATAGCCATTTTTCAAACAGTCTCGGATTTCGACGAAACTAGTTTCATCGGATCCATAATGTTATATTATTATATGGTTTCAAATTTTCGTGTCAATCGGATTTACCGTTTGTCCGGGGCAAGCCAAAACGCATAGAAATTAGTTTAAATCGATTTAATTTAAATTTGATCGTTTATTGCCGTAACTCACACAGATGATCAAATTAGCCTTCGAAACACGTTCCATTGTGTTCGGAACGCAGGGTATACCCTAGAAACGCCAACCGACACGCTTCGTTTGGAGTTCGGAAAATTCGGGATGAATAGTGTTTTGGGCAATTTTCTATAAAAGGACCTTTATGTTTTCATTTGCAAAGAAAAAAAAACCCTAGGGTTTAGTTCAGCAGCCGCCGGCTATATATTCAATGGCTGAGAATTCACCTTCTTCTTCCTCAAAATTCTTCAAATCCATCAGTTTTTAGCAAATGTTATCAACTACAAAGTTGTAGATAACGATGAGATCTTCCACTTCAACGGTCAAGATCGTAAAAGAAGTTACAGATTGTCGGCAAATCAAGTTCAAACGCACGATATTCATTCACGTTTTCCTCGTGATTTGCGCAGGCGAGCTCCTCGATACTCGATCCGTGGGTGAGGCTTGTGATGGCGCTTCATTCGACAATGCTCGATCGGCATGAAATCGATCATGGGGGGGTCGCGATTTTTGATTTGAAGCGGCTATGGGTTTGGTTTACTGGAACGAACGGGAGATAGGGGAGAAGAATGAGCATGGCCACGATCTGCAGTTGCAAGATGAACGGCCCTGATTAGTTGAGTTTAAAATTATAAAAGAAATTGTAAATAAAATTATATTATAAATCGTGCAATGTTTAAAACTCTGTAACTTTGTCATACGAGGTCGGATTTTGACGAAACGACTTGCGTCGGGTTCGTTTTGTCGAGCACTATGCAATGGAGCTGGTTTGGAGTCATTTGGAGATGGTGATAATTTCGGGTAAAATTAAACGCGCGTTTAATTTTATTCGAAATAAAACGCGAAAACTGAATTGAAAGCAAGGTGAGAACTTCTCACTCAATCGAATAGTTTCGATTTAAATTTTAAATAGTTAGATTTAAAATTGATGATTGTATGATTGAATTATTATAAACGATTTATATAAAAGATTTATAATATTGATATTTATAAATTAAAAATATAGGAATTATAAAACGAGTTTTTATAAGTGTTAAAATGAAATAAAAATGGATTTCATAAGTGAATGAAATTTTAGATTTATAAATTGTGAAGTAATAAATTGAATAGATTTTGTAAAATAGAAAATTATGAATAATTAATTTGAAATTTTGATTTTTGACATCTAAATGAGATTTAAATAGAATTGGTTAATAAAGAGATTTTTATAACTTCAAGTTTTTATAATATATAAATGTGAATTTATAAACATTGATTTATAAATTCAAGATTGATTGAATTTGATAAATAAATTTTTATAGTTTATTAAAGAAGTATATTCACGATTTTGGGACAGTGGATAATTTTTGAATTGAATATGTAAAAGTGTTGAATTTGGTTAATGATTTATATTTACGATTTTGAACAGTGAATAATATATTAAAGGAATGTTTAGAGAGTGATCTTTTAAATGGAATTAAAACGATTTGAAGTTGTTTTAAAATGTATTAAGTGTCGAAACCATAGATTTCAACATTCATTGTTGAAATAGACGTTTTCGAGAAATAGAAGGAAATAGTGGACTATAACACTGTTGTTATAGTAAATGATTTCCGAAAGGAAATATTTTATATAGTATTGGGATTTATATATCTATCTTAATTTCGAATCCCTATACTAGTGATTTTGGGTCATTGTAACAATGTTTTATGCAGCATTCGTTTTGACTCAAATAAATGTGTTTAAGAGAATGTTTTCTTTAAAGAATGAAATATATACTTAATTTTGATTTAAGTATATTGAATATTTTCCAAGTGTTGAAAATAAATGGGTTTGTGAATTACTTATTATTATTAAATAAGTATGGAAATGTTTTTCCAATATGAAGTGAATGTTTTGAGATTTTATCTTTTAAAGATAAATTGAAAATGAATATTGGAAATCAATTTGAAAATCGTATATTCATAGATATTTTGGAATTGTAAATTCACTATGGAATTTATAAAAGAAAGGGAAATTTGTTTTAAAAATAAACATTGATTTATTTTTGAAGTGTGGAAATAAATTTACGGATTTGGAACGTAAGTTTAAAATAAATCGGTAAGGATTTATTTGATTGATTTAAATGAACCATTTTAAATTTAAAATGGATAAATATTTGGAAGTGTTTCCGTTTAAGGAAAAATGATTGAAGTTTGTTTTCAAAAGTTGTAAAGGTGAAAAATGATTTGAAATTTGTTTTCAAATGGTTGGAGTGTGGAAATTATATATCTAGTAAAGATATTTTGGAAAATAAATAATTTGGAAAATTATTTGGAATTTGGTGATGTTGAGCACGCCTATTTATAGTTAAATAACCGACTATCAATATTTACCTTTAAATAGGTATTTGTTGTGATTTGCTTGAATTTGAATGCCACACTTATTTTTAAAATAAGCGCTCACTATTCGGGTTAGCCGGGAAAGGACCTTGGGGTCGTATAACCCATTCCGAATATGTGATACGTCGTTATGGATTGCATTTGATGACCGGTGTTTAAGACCGGATATATTTGAAAACGGAAGGATTACCGTCGAATGACTCTGCATCGGCTGATCCCCGATATAGAGGTTTTATCACCTTTGGTAACGGGAAGTCCGGACGTGATTAGTGAATATCCGGATTGCAAGGGCTTCTTTGGAAGTGCCTTCGGTTCCGTTCGATCCCGGAACGAACTTGTATGGATGTGTGTCTGACATTACAATTTGAGATGTAAAGTTGGTTTCTATCAAATATATTTCTGTTGGTGGCGGAGAATTTATTCTCTTAGCTTAACACCCTTCTCTGAGACGTACGAGCTCAGAGGTTATGTAGTTGATGGTTACTAGTGGTACATTCCCAAATTGGTAATGTGACATACGAAGTGCTGTTGAGCATATGTGATCGAAGCACAGATTTTGTATAAAACGTGGCTTTGTGGATGAGACTTCGTCGAACCTCACACCCCGGAAATAGTCAAAACAGGAAGGATGCAGCAAGGTTATTAAGGGATAGCACCCCTTTAGTGTATGTCATTCCTTCTGGATAGAGGTGGTATCATGGTATGAAGCCCAGATACTTAACCTATGTTGTTGCTGCAAATTTATTACTTTGTGGTTGTTGGAATCGAGGATCCTCGGATATAGATCGGTTACGATCGGGGAATGACATATTCGTGTCGGTAGTTACCCATTTTGAAGGGTAACCCGGCCTTGTGTTGGCAGAGATCCGGTTAGGTTCTCGGGTCGTCTTTCCAGAGGCGTACCCATGTGGCAATGGGAAGTTCCTTGGCCTGACCATTTTTTGGAAATCCAAAGAAACAATACGAACCCTGTACGTTTTTAGTTGTATAACCTGCCATGGAATGTGGCGGTAACCTGCTATTTAACATGGCAGCTATAGTAGGCATACGATAATGGTCGTATGTTGGCTAAGATTTATATCTTTACTTTCGAAATGATTTTTCCTACACTATGCACTAGTAATAATATCAAATGTTTCTTTTTAATGCGTATCAAGCATCTTTGACTATCATAAGGAGAAATCTCCTCCGATTCTGCGTTTGCATTGTGTGTGTGTGCGGGAGGCCTTATGGTAGTCTCATTTTCCAAAAAGCATTGCGAATCTATTTTAAACTATCCCTTGGTTTGTTTTTAAAAGATAAACTATTTTTAAGTTCTCGCACTAGTCCCATGAATGACCTGGAGTTTATTGTTTTCCTTCCTAAACTCTGGGTGCCCATCAATTTCCACACGGGCAGTCTAGAGTCAGGTTATTAGGATATTCTGGAATTCAGGAATTGCTGGAGGCAAGCTGGATGGCATGGAGTATTCACTAGTATATAGTATTCCTTTTCCGCTGTTTGTTATTGTTGTTGTTGTACACTCTGATAATGTTATGTAATATGATGTAATGTAATAACTGATATAGTTCTTTGTTTAAAGATTATTCATTTATCTATTATATGTTGTTCCGCTGCGATTGTGAGATTCTGTCAATGTTTCTGTTGTTTTCTTTTTCTTTCTTTCTTCTTCTTCTTCTACCTTTCTCTTCTTTAACCATAACGGTATGGTTTTTGGGCATTCGATTGCTCGGCAGTTGATACTGTGGACGTATTGATGTCAGTTTTCGAGCGTCGAAAAATCGCATTCATTACACAAAACATGTTTGACCCACAAAATAAACCATTTCAAATTCAGTATATTTCAAAGCTTAAATATTCAATATTTCCAAACTAAATTTTATAGTTCACACACACACACACATATACATACACACACACACACACACACACACACACACACCCCAAATTCACTTTACTATTATTTATTTTTGAAATATTTGCTTAATAAATCCAATATCCTTTAAATGAAACTTCAAATTTCAATAACTGAATATTCCTCAATTTATTTAGACTTGATATATTCACTTATATCACTTGAACCTGAATTAAGTTATAAAACCATATTCTTTTAAAATCTCAATTTTAAAAAGTTCCATATGGATTCTTATTAAATATAATTCTTAATTAAATAAAATCCCAAATCAATTTCGAAACTATTTTCTTAACCTTGATTTACAAAAATCAATATAACTCTATATTAAAATATAATTTGGTAAATACTTATCCATATTATATTTAAATAAAATCAACTTTATTATTAAACTTATTTTATACTTTAAACAATTTTATTCATAGCTTCAAACCAAGAATTTAACTATATAGAAAATAACATTTATAAAACATTCAAATCAATATCTCATAAAAGCATATATCTCTTTACAAAACCATAGAAAATCATTTCAAAATATTTTTGTATATAGACCACGGTGTCTGTATATAATTTTCTACACTATGGTCAAGTGATACAGATATTTATCATTTCAATCCATAATTGAAAACAAAAATGCGGTTATATATCATTTCAAACCGCAATCCCGGATGAAATAAAAATGCATAACAACTTGCAGTTTAAAATAATACAAAATACAACGTCCATTCATCCAATATCAACCATCAACCATTTATCACAATCATCATCCAATTCAAACAATAACATCAATATAGACAGATAATAAATAACAGGTATTTACTGGCAGTTTATATTCAATAATAAATTAATAACAATTTAACCGGCAGTTTATGTGCAATAATAAATTAAATAACAATTAAATCCAATAAATCTAATTTAACTGAGATAATGATTAAAAATACGCCGAACAGTCATAAATAAATTTCTAATCACGTCAAAAATCAATTTAACACATATAAGAAATTTTAGAAGTTGTGAGTGGGTTAAAACACTCGCCTTTTGAATTTAAATCCAATTTAAACCCAAAATTTGAACAGTCTCAGAATTCGTCCAAATCAGCGTTAAAATGTCCGAAATTTCAATACGAACATACCGGAGAAAACCACGCGTGAAATGAACCTCGTATGTAAAAGATATTCATATTAAAACATTGCAAAATTAAAATTTAATTAAATAAAAATGAACAATACAACCTACTCTCAAGCCACGTCACCAATTTTCATCTTCCAAATACCAACTCATGCATGAAGTAGCAGAAACTCTTTCAAATCCTAGTAGGCACGCTCCACCGCCACGCACGAAAAACGCGCCGCCTCTCAGGTCAACGTCGACATCCCTACACGGCGCCGCTCCCTCCCTCATCTCTGCTACGCCATCGCGTGACCTCAGGCATGCCACCGCGGCGACACGGCTACTAGAACGCATCGAACAAAGTTAGCTGCCGTCATCCCATTCCAACCATAATCAAATTTTTGCACCCAATCAGACCGTCAACTCGCCACCAAACCCACATAGATGCAATACGTGTTGGACTCTCCATACAACCCTTTTGTCGATTCGCCGATTAGATGATATTCATCGTCAAGCGATGAACGGCTGAGATTTTGTCATCGATTTCTAGATAAAATGTGGTTCATTTTGGAAAACGAATTATAGATCTGAGATGCGCTCGTCGATAGCTTTTCAACGATATAAAATATGATATAGTTTGAAAAGTTTGAATTTTCGTCTTTGAATTTTATTTGGAATTGCAATTGGAATTTAGGATTTTAGGGATTTGTCGGCCATTGAAGAAGAGGAGGAACAGAATGAATTGTACGTACAGACAAATGACAATGAGAAACAATTAGGGTTTATAATGAGGTATATATAGGCAAGGCTGAAAAAAGAGTAGATGGACCAGGCTTGATTTAGAAAATTGAACGATATATGGCCCAAAAAGCCCGTTCTGACTCCGGGACGAAATTAAGTCAACCCATATACCAAAGTAGATGTTTTAAAATATTTTAAACTCGATGGAACAGGTTTCAAGTCCAAATTTCATCGTATGAAGAAGTTATGCTATAATCAAGTTATTTCAAATTGATTTCAATTTCATTGATTTCTAGGCGTTTCGAGTCCGTACGATCAAACGACAAGTCCGATCGGTACGAAACTTGAAATCCTATAATAATTCACCGTTACAGATCAGATGAAAATGGTTTCATCGAAATCCGAATCAGTAGTCAAAATGGCTATTTTTACATTAATTAATTAAATTAATAAATTAACTAATTAAACCAAAATTTCAATTTCAATTCTTTAATTGACAAATTTCCTCATTTTGATTTCACAATCATTTACAATGATTTAAACAAATTAAAATGTCGAATTAGAGTTGATTAATTTATCAATTTCAATATTAACCTTAATTTCATTAAATTCAAAATTTATAAACTAAATTTCCAATAATTCTATTAAATTTACTTTTCATTCTATTATTCAATTCATTATTACCAAACGGATGAAATTAACATTGGATTCAAAATCTATTACATAAATATCCTCAAATTCCATCTTAATTTCAATTAACGCAATAATTAAATATTAAATTTCATTTAATTGCAATTAATTCGATTATTAAATTTAAGTTAATAAATCTTGATTCTCACACCTTTTATTAAATCAACCATTATCTTATGGATAACTTTAACGCTACTATATATCTAATTGCCCTAATGGTTTATAGTTATCAGCTAAATTCATATTAACTTGTAATTAATCACGTTTAATTGCAATGGATTTAGATCTAATTTAATAGATTAAATAAATGGGTAAAAAATTAAAAATTATTACCATTTGCCTACTTTGACCCCGTTCCTACTTTGTTATCAATTAACAAATATTATAATTTCTTACTAAACATTGATTTTTATTCAATTACCCTTTATTACGTATTATTTCATCAATTTATATAACTTTGAATTCATTTCCAAATTTACAAATTTCAATCAGTTATAACTTTACAATTTGTTTCCAATAATTGGTATTGCCCTAAATAACTTATTTATCAACTTGCATAAACCTTATTACCTTTAATGTTACACAATTACTTCTTAGTTCTAATCATCGTAGTATTGAATTTCATTTAATAAAAAATTTCCATTTATTATAAATTAAATTTCAATAAATTGATTTGTTTCAATTCCTATCCTTTTATTAAGTTCATTACTACTCTATAATCTGGTTAACCTTTGTTTAACCTTTCATTACTTTACTATACTCAAATTTGAAAACTCCTAACATTGTATTACATTTCCCATTAATGTAACATTTATTTTATTAAAATTTATTTCCAATTCCAATTCCATCAACTAATTAAACATGTAACTTATAGTAATTGTTTACAAGCCAAGGTTACACTTAAGTTTATCCTGCTTCAACCAATTATTATAATTACCTACGTAATACCGAATTCATTCAATTACTATAAATTATATACAAATTCCTTTATTTACACCACCCTTACACTTATTTACTTATTTTAGATTTTTTATACCAAGTGCAATAATTTACGCAATTTCACTTTTATTGATTTTACTTCAATTGTCAAAAATTGGGTTTTAATAACCATTGCTACAATTCATTCTTAACATTTACTTCAATATAAATTATAATTTTTTTTCTATTCCTCTCTAAATTTAATTACAAAAATCTTATTAATTTAACTAATTTATTTATCAAAATTTACGGGTCGTTACACTCTCCCCCACTCAAAACTTTTCGTCCTCGAAAAGGAAGAGGGAGGGAAAGAAGGAGTTAAGTAAACAATATATATTATTCAAAAATACTAACTTTATAAACAAGTAAATTTATAAAATTGAATAAAATATACCAATTTATAACCATTAAATCTTTTATACTCAAATTAATAAAGTTTGGAAAACATTTTTTTTAATTTTTTTTCTATGTCCAAAATTTACGGAAAATTTCGATAGAGTCTCCTTTGTACGGAGAGGCTCGAGAGAAAATATAAAATCAAATATAATAATATGTCACAATATTTTCCAACATAATATATATCCCAACACGGGAAAAAGATATAATAACGCTATAAAACCGTAATCCGAAAATGTACCTATTTGTCGGACAAACAACGCTTAATTATGAAACCAAAAGTAGTAGCAATTGCTTCCATAACCTGTATTTCACTTATGTAATCCCAAAAGGTTAACAATTATATAAAATGAAATGTTTAGAGTTGTTTCAAACAACTCAATATAAGACAACAGTCATTACACCCAACAGCATACACATCATATACAAATCAACCATTCAAGCAAAACAAAACAATTGGTTGGTTCGGGTTAAGACACTTTAAATTGTACGGAATGAAAAATAAACTACTAAGTGCACCTTTTACTCAATATTCTAGTATGAACTAAATAGATTATTCATACATCCAAATTTTTTTTAAAGTATTCTTGCCCAAACAACCATCAACAAAAACAAACAACCATTTCAAGCAATAGATCAAGTTCATTTTTATCAATTTCATTTCATAACATTTGTTGTTTGATTTCCTTTTCATTCATATAATGGTTTATCTTTTTATTTTACATTTACTTCTTACAAACTTTTATTTCCATTCACTCATTCATTGTTTATTTCATTCATTTTCATTTATTACTTACAATTATTCATTTTCATTTATTCAAGTCATGTAAGTTTCTTTTTATTGCATTACATTTATTCATTTCTCAATTTCATTTATTTATTTAGCGCTTACCTTTCTATTATATTTAATTATAGTAACATTTCAATTACACTTAAGTTTATAACTCTATAACATCAATTCTTAAATAAAAGCAATTTATTGAACGCTTTCATTACATACTTTTACTTGTACAATTTCCATTACATTTTCTTATTAAACATGTCAATTTTTAATATTTGGTAAGTTGTATAAATGCTTTTTAAGAATGTAATTGAAAGTTATACAAGTTTTCTCATTTCTTTCAATTAATTTACTGTTCAATAATCACATCATTTGTTTTATAGATTATAATTTCAACATTCTTATAGTTTCATTTATAACTTAGCATTTAGTCTCTTATTTCATTTAGAGGTTCCAATTATTAGTTAAATTCCATTTCACTAAAGCAATTGAAAACATTAATTGATGGAAACTTAATAATTTAAATACCGGGTAAAAATTTAAATCATTTTAAAAAATAATAGATAAATGTATACTTACAACTTATATACCCAATTATATCTAAAACAATTAAAAATTTATATTTGGTTATCAAAATAAATCAGTAGTAAAACTACTACAGTGGCCTTCCCACTTCGAAACTTGAAAATGAATGTCGATGATGCATGCACTCATCACCGAAATTATTTTCCAGCGACAGAGAGGGGAGTACAGAACTTATTTCTTTCCAAAGTTTCTTTAAAATAATTCTTTCAATATATATTGAAATATTTATATCAGAAAATACATATAAACAATATCATTATATTCCAAAATCCATTGGAAGAAATTTCAAAATCCCGAAATTTAAGTTCTAAAGTTTCTAATTTTATTTATTTATTTTAATTTAATTTGAATCTTATTTCCAACCAATATTCATAAATTTCACTACATAACAACCAATATATATCATTTATAAAAACTTTATTTTATATAGATAGAAAATATAATAGGAAAAAATATTTCTTTCACCTTTATTTCAAAACAAATATTGTGTTGGTCTGTCCTATTAAGTGTTTAGAAATCCCTATTGATGTCATAGCGTCCTATGCACCAACCAGAATTTATAAATACAATACGGAACAAATTAACATAATATAAAACCTTTTATAACACTAACAAATACGTTCTCTCATATATATACTCTCAACGACTCATCTTAGGGTATTACTACCCTATAAATAAAGAGTCAAACCCCACAAAGCTAAGGTTTATCGCTAAACCAAAGCTCTGATACCAGATGTAACATCCCACCTTTTTGTACGCTTTAAACAGACGATAAACTACACACGTCAGACTTGAACTATACAGAGGGGCGGATTATTATTGGGGTAAATAATAAAAAGGAAGAAAGATAAAAAACGAGATAGAATCTTGCAGCGGAACGATAAAATATAATAATCAAATATACAGTTCATGAAGCTGTTTTACAAAATATTCGATTATACTTATACAATACATATCAGAGTTACACATCCCAGAGAATAATAAATAATGCAGCAGAAATAATAATAATACAATCTTCGTCCTCATCTTCCAGAAATAAAGTCTTCAAATCTTGAAATGCTCAGGCTGACCCGAGAAAATTGAAAAGACAAAACACTCGAGTCAGAACTAAAAGATCTTACGTAAGTTAAACCAACAGAAATAAATATGAGTGGAACGGCGTCAGAGATGTTTACGGGATTTGACATCTCCTATGCAGTGTCTAACGTGAGTGCAGTAACTTAAGAGATGTTCGTGATTCACATCTCCTAAGCATCCGTTAAACTATTTACTATGTAGTAATATACGCTATTATAATAATGTCTATTGGTAAAATAAACTTAATTTTAAATAGCGTTAAGGGGTTACCATATAGCCCTTAACACATAATATATTCCCATAGTCTATACAGTACCATAATCTCCCCCGTACTGGGTGTCTTCAGAGGGCACTCCATAGGTATGGTACAAAACCAAAATCCTATAAGGCTCGCTAGGGAAGGTGACACAACACAACTAGGCAATGCCAGGGTAGATACACCAATTACGCTTCCGGACCGATGGTAGCGCGTAGCAGCTACTACTGCCCACCTCGAGCCACACCTCCAAAATAAAAAAGGGCCCCCAATCAATCACAAAGTAATAGAATGGTATTGAAGGAGTGTATCCGATAAAAGGTGCTACCTTTTTAGCCCGTCAATCGCTCCTATTTTAGCCACCTTATGCCAACTCACGGGAGTCGGGTCCACGTATTTACCTCAAAGGAAACGCCGCCGCCATCCTACTTCATTCTGGAATCTCCACCACGTACACGGTTGTTAAAGTGGTTTTCAGAGTTGGCAAAGAGTTTGACAACTTCTGATCCTGGTCTCTTTAACAGTCAAACGTTATTAAAACACCGCGGTCATTTCAAAATAATTTATACTTCAAAACCAGAATATAATATCCATTTCAAACCATGTAAATACGATATCATTTCCATTTCAAAACCAAACCAATATGATAACATTTTAAAAATCATAGTATTTCAAAGTTATAAAATTTCGAAACCAAAGACTTAAAACTATAACACTTCCAAAACGTAATACTTTGAAATTAATAACTTTGAAACATAACTTCCAACCCTTACATGGTTTTATTATTAAAATATTTCAAAAAATAAACTAGTTTCTTAAATTTCATAAATAAATTCCAAAACAACCCGAATTTCTAAATTTTAAATTTTAACCAAATCTCCAAATCATAAATTTCAATTCAATTTGGTTTCAAATAGACCATTCCAAATTATATCGATTTCGAAACATATTTGATCCACAAAATAAACCATTTCAAATTCAATATATTTCAAAGCTTAAATATTCAATATTTCCAAACTAAATTTTATAGTTCATATATATACCAAATTCACTTTACTATTATTTAGTTTTGAAATATTTGCTTAATAAATCCAATATCCTTTAAATAAAACTTAAAATTTCAATAATTGAATATTCCTCAATTTATTTAGACTTGATATATTCACTTAAATCACCTTAACCCGAATTAAGTTATAAAATCATATTCTTTTAAAATCTCAATTTCAATAAGTTCCAAATGGATTCTTATTAAATATAATTCCTAATTAAATAAAATTTCAAATCAATTTCAAAACTATCTTCTCAACCTTGATTTACAATCAATATAACTCTATATTAAAATATAATTTAGTAAATACTTATCCATATTATATTTAAATAAAATCAACTTTATTATTAAACTTATTTTATACTTTAAACAATTTAATTCATAGCTTCAAACCAAGAATTTAACTATATATAAAATAACATTTATAAAATATTCAAATCAATATCTCATAAAATCATGTATCTCTTTACAAAGCCATAGAAAATCATTTCAAAATATTTTTATATATAGACCACAGTGTCTGTATATAATTTTCTACCCTATGGTCAAGTGATATGGATATTTATCATTTCAATCCATAATTTAAAAAAGAAATGCGGTTATATGTCATTTCAAACCGCAATCCCGATTGAAACAAAAATGCATAAAAACTTGCAGTTTAAAATAATACAAAATACAACATCCATTCATCCAATATCAACCATCAACCATTTATCACAATCATCATCCAATTCAAACAATAACATCAATTTAGACAGATAATAAATAACATGTATTTACTGGCAGTTTATATTCACTAATAAATTAAATAAAAATTTAACTAGCAGTTTATATGCAATAATAAATTAAATAACAATTAAATCCAATAAATCCAATTTAACTGAGATAATGATTAAAAATATGCCAAACAGTCATAAATAAATTTCTAATCACGTCAAAAATTAATTTAACACACATAAGAAATTTTAGAAGTTGCGGGTGGGTTAAAACACTCACTTTTTGAATTTAAATCCAATTTAAACCCAAAATTTGAACAGTCTTAGAATTCGTCCAAACCAGCGCCAAAATGTCTGGAATTCCAATACAAACCTTGCGGAGAAAATCACGCATGAAACGGACCTCGTATGTAAAAGATATTCATATTAGAACATTACAAAATTAAAATTAAATTAAATTAAAATGAACAATACAACCTACTCACAAGCCACGTCACCAATTTTCATCTTCCAAATACCAACTCACGCACGAAAGTAGTAGAAACTCGTTCAAAGCCTAGCAGGCACGCTCCGCCACCATGCACAAAAAACGCGCCGCCTCTCAGGTCAACGTCGACATCCCTACGCGGCGCCGCTCCCTCCCTCATCTCTGCCAAGCCATCGCGTGACCTCAGGCATGCCGCGGCGACAACACGGCTACCAGAACGCATTGAACAATGTCAGTCGCCGCAATCTCATTCCAACCCTAATTGAACTTCTGCACCCAATCAGACCGTCAACTCGCCACCAAACCCACATAGATGCAATTCGTGTTGGACTTTCCACACAACCCTTTTGTCGATTC
The DNA here is from genome assembly GCA_030765085.1 of Allium cepa. Taxonomy (NCBI): domain Eukaryota; kingdom Viridiplantae; phylum Streptophyta; class Magnoliopsida; order Asparagales; family Amaryllidaceae; genus Allium; species Allium cepa. The sequence goes on along the minus strand of CM060941.1, from coordinate 342,165,169 downwards.
GTCGATCATATGATATTCATCGACGAGCGATGAACGGCCGAGACTTTATCACCGATTTCTGGACAAACCGTGGTTTATTTTGGAAAATGAATTACAGATCTGAGATGCGCTCGTCGAGAGCTTTGCGACGATATAAAATATGATATAGTTTGAAAAGTTTGAATTTTCGTCTTTGTATTTTATTTGGAATTGCAATTGGAATTTACGGTTCTGGGGATTTGTCTGCCATTGAGGAAGAAGAGAAACAAAATAAATTGTACATACAGACAAATGATAATGAGGAACAATTAGGGTTTATGATGAGGTATATATAGGCAAGGCTGAAAATAGAATAGATGGACCAGGTTTGATTTGGAAAATTGAACGATATATGGCCCAAAAAGCCCGTTCTGACTCCGGAACGAAATTAAGTCAACCCTTATATCAAAGTAGATGTTTTAAAATATTTTAAACTCGATGGGACATGTTTCAAGTCTAAATTCCATCATATGAAGAAGTTATGCTATAATCAAGTTATTTCAAATTGATTTCAATTGATTTCAATTTCATTGATTTCTAGGCGTTTCGAGTCCGTACGATCAAATGACAAGTCCGATCGCTACGAAACTTGAAATCCTATATTAATTCACCATTCTGGATCAGATAAAATTGGTTACGTCGAAATCCGAATCAGTGGTCAAAATGGCTATTTTTACATTAATTAATTAAATTAATAAATTAAACCGAAATTTCAATTTCAATTCTTTAATTGACAAATTTCCTCATTTTTGATTTCACAATCATTTACAATGATTTAAACACATTAAAATGTCGAATTAGAGTTGATTAATTTATCAATTTCAGTATTAATCTCAATTTCATTAAATTGAAAATTTATAAATTAAATTTCCAATAATTCTATTAAATTTACTTTTCATTCTATTATTCAGTTCATTATTATCAAATGGATGAAATTAACATTGGATTCAAAATCTATTACATAAATATCCTCAAATTCCATCTTAATTTCAATTAACGCAATAATTAAATATTAAATTTCATTTAACTGCAATTAATCCAATTATTAAATTTAAGTTAATAAATCTTGATTCTCACTCCTTTTATTAAATCAACCATTATCTTATGGATAACTTTAACGCTCCTATATATCCAAATGCCCTAATGGTTTATAGTTATCAGCTAAATTCATATTAACTTGTAATTAATTACATTTAATTGCAATGGATTTATATCTAATTTAATAGATTAAATAAATGGGTAAACAATTAATAATTATTACCATTTGCCTACTTTGACCCTATTCCTACTTTATTATCAATTAACAAATTTTTGTAATTTCTTACTAAACATTGATTTTTATTCAATTACCCTTTGTTACATATTATTTCATCAATTTATATAATTTTGAATTCATTTCCAAATTTACAATTTCAATCAATTATAACTTTATAATTTGTTTCCAATAATTGGTATTGCTCTAGATTAGTTATTTTTATCAACTTGCATAAACCTTATTACCTTTAATGTTACACAATTACTTCTTAGTTCTAACCATTGTAGTATTGAATTTCATTTGTTACAAAATTTCCATTTGTTATAAATTAAATTTCAATAAACTGGTTTGTTTCAATTCCTATCCTTTTATTAAGTTTATTACTACTCTATAATCTGGTTAACCTTTGTTTAGCCTTTCATTACTTTACTATACTCAAATTTGACAACTCCTAACATTGTATTACATTTCCCATTAATGTAACATTTATTTATTTTATTAAAATTTATTTCCAGTTCCATCAACTAATAAACATGTAATTTATAGTAATTGTTTACAAGCCAAGGTTGCACTTAAGTTTATCCTGCTTCAATCAGTTATTATAATTACCTACATATTACCGAATTCATTCGATTACTATAAATTATATACAAATTCCTTTATTTACACCACCCTTACAGTTCTTTACTTATTTTAATTTTTTTACACCCAAGTGCAACAATTTACGCTATTTCACTTCTATTGATTTCACTTCAATTGTCAAAAATTGGTTTTTAATAACCATTGCTACAATTCGTTCTTAACATTTACTTCAATATAAATTATAAATTTTTTTCTATTCCTTTCTAAATTTAATTACAAAAATCTTATTAATTTAACTAATTTATTTATCGAAACTTATGGGTCATTACACTATTAAACCGTGTTGTATATAACTAAACAATATTTTAAACATTTAAAAATATTTAGAAATGACCAAAATATCTTTTATATAATACTTTATCAAAATACTTTTATAAATCGATGTCTTAACAGGTTTATCCTCGTTCTTACAGGCTCTGGCCATGCGTTGATCAGGCACAAGGCTATAATTCTCCAAGTACTTAGTAGACCTGTTTCAATACCTAGTGAAAATATACTTAAAAATAGGTATGAGAAGAACCGCTCAAAATCCAATGTCAAATGATGATAATACGATAGTAGTTGCCCGCTGTTGATCCTGTATTTACGCAATGGACACAAAATTTTCCAGAAGATCCTTCCACCTTCCGGATTCCTGAAAAATATCATAGCCAATTCGTAAACAAGGGACCATCGACCCCTGTTGCAGTGGTATGTTGCTGATTCGATGATTTACACAATGGATGCACTTCCTTCTCGAAAGATCCATAAAGAACAGATCCTAGGATCAAAAGCTCCTCCATTGGGTAAACTAAAGAACCATCTACCTTGAAAAAAAATCGAGGAACTCATGAGTTTAAGTTTGGACAACCATATCAATTTGAATCTATTTCTCAATTCATGCAGTCCATTAGGGTTTATGGGCCGAATCCATTCCTGGATTCCTCAAGTCTATCTGGATCGAAGCATATCATACTATACTTCTTCACGGAGGGTACTTCCCCGTACCTCTTACTTCAAAATATTACATACCATATATAGTACACTTTCAAAATCATAGCTTTAAATATTGCACTTACATAAATTCCATTATATATAAGATTTCATTTTCAAATAAAGTACTTTCCAAAATCAATAATCTCGAATATATCAAATCATTCTTATACAAAATCCATTATATATAAGATTTATCTCTTCAGATCGTATACCTTCCAAAACCAACAGTTTCAAAATCACTCGTACTTTATAAAGTCTATCTTATACAAGAATCAAGAATGTCCAAAATCAATTTCGCTATATGAAAAGCCATATGGGATTGAACATCTTTGCTTTATTAAAGGTTTTGAATTAAAATGGTTTTGTATATAAAATCTTTTTGGGAAATAGTTTTGTATATAAAATGGTTATGTAAACTAGTTTGTAAATAAAATAGCTTGTATAGCAGTTTTGTAGCTAGAATAGTTTGTAAAACAGTTTTGTAAATAATTTTTTTGATAAAATAGTTTTTAAATCAAACCGAATAAGATAGTTTGTATAGGAAACTAAAAGAAAATAGTTTGTATAAGAAAAATAAAAGAAAATAGTTTGTGTAAGAAAAATAAAAGAAAATAGTTTTGAAAAATGGTTTTAAATTAATAGTAGTTTTGCATAAAAGAAAATTCCAATTTAAATTACAAAGATACCCAACCCAACGACTTTCAATTTCAGCTCAAAGCATATCAATAATATTAGAACATAAGATGTACGTATGTCGTAATTTCGCAAATTCACCTTCGATCGCTTGCTCGATCACACAAGTTCGCTTTCGAACTTGTATTGTCCATTCAACTTCCCTAATGCGGACTTTGATATGGTTTCTTGACTAGAAACTATTATTCTCCTCGTATAGCCATATGCTATGATAGAGAATTTGTGATAACCTGGATTTTTGGACATCTGATAAGTGGATAATTAACTGGTTTATGCAGTTGAACAGATACAATTCTGATATCTGGAAATATAAATAAATTTGAAACTATAATAAATATTGAAATATAAATATCTAGAAACAATAAATTTTATAGTAAATTAACATATATATATATATAAATAGATATGCAAAACTCCATAATGTTGAAAATCTTAAGCGTATACATATATAAATTCATTGTGAAATAGTAAACATATTAATATAATAATTTAATTTGGCAAAATTTATCCTTTTAAAAGCCAATAAAAATGATTTTTTTCTAATCGTATATATATATATTGAATTGGAAGTTATGTTTTGAAATTAATATAATAATTTTCAAGATTTATTAAAAGTTGAGTTCTATATTTTAAACAATAAAATAGTATCTATGTATATATGTATAAAATAAAAGGAAAGTATTTTAGCTTAAAGTAAGATTTGGTAAAGGTATACGTATTTCTTTAAAATGTTATACTTGAAATAAAGGTAGTTTGTAAATATATAAAGATTTAAAAGCAAACATGTATAAATATATTGCATAGATTTAAGTAATTAATATAAGTACATTTAAAACATAACACATATGTAAATAATATATACATAAATTTATAAGTAATTTCTAAACAATGGTTTAAACATAATTTTTTTTGTTATTGACGTGTATTAGATAATAACTACATGCATAAACATTTGTAAGATGATTATAACATGAAGAAAACAAGTGGCATAAGTCTCTCTTTTAAATTGAAATTAACAATATTGTGTTAAAAAACTCTACAAATCTGATCAAAAGCAATGATCAAAAATTAAAAAAAATTCAAGTTTGAAAGCAAAGCTAGCAGTAGATTTAACTCAAAGATCAATTCAAGAAGATCAGTTTAATTTTTTTTTTAGATTTCGAAACACCATCCAGTGTTCACTGTTCCAGGATATAAGGTAAGTAAATCTTATCTTTTTTAAAAAAAAGAGTAAAAGTCATCTTATAGTTTGTGCATGTAACAAATTATGATGAAGATGATTCAAATAGATCTTGCATGAAGGGAAAAAATGTGTTTTACCTGGTGTAAGTTCATATTGTTGTGTCTAAGCATGTGTATGTCACTGTGTGTTTTTAAACAAAACCAAATTGCTTTTAAAATTCAAATTCTCCTTACACAATCACATCTGGATTATGTTATCTAAAAGAAATATGTTTGTATTGATGAAAAATTATTTTTAAAAATGGTTTCAAGTATATTTATGATGTAATTATATAGACAATGAAAATTTACAGTGGCAAATCAATTCAAGTCAGAGACTAAAATGGTTAAATCTTAAGTTTTGACCATACAATCCAATTCGAATTTGAAAACGACGATTTTTAATGGTTATTTTAGGATTTTTAAGTTAGTGATTAGAGAGGAATCGGGAGTTGAACGAAATTGGGTTTAAAAACAAATTCCGACGAGGCGAGCGACGTTTGGGCTCGGGGCTTGGCCAGGAGATAGCTTAAAGTTCGGGGTACTTGGGAAAAGCATGGCATGTTTGGTAAGCCATCGAGGCGGCGAGGCGAAACCATGGTAGGGTTTAGGGCTGGTTTAGGTTGTCGATATTTGAGAGGTTAGTGCGATGACGAGGCAGCGTCGAGTTGAGTTTGGGTGGGGGAAATGGAAGAAGAGGGTCTGGCACATCCTCAGGCATGGCAATGGGGTTACTGGTGGACAATGGCGGTAGCGCGGGGGTTTTTGGCTGATCGGGTTTTGGGTTCTAGAGCACGTCTTGCTCATTTTTTTACTGACAGAAGCATTGATGTTGAGATGGTCAGGTGGTTTGAAAGGCCAGAGGTGGTTTGTGTAAAGAGTCAGTGACGTGATTCAAGGAGGCGGAGCAGTGTACACGTGCACGAGGAAGTGTATGTGCATATCAGAGTAGGATTTAGAGGAAGAATAGGAAGATGGGAATAAATGAAGAAGAATATAGAGGGAAGAACGAGAGTTGGATCGGGACAGGCTCCTAATCGATCGTGTGTGACTCGAAGGGTGTGATGTGAGTTTTGCTCGGTTTTGGCTCGGGTAGCGTGTTATTGTAATACCTGTTGTAAATTTGTTAAGCAAACAGGTTTTACTTTAAAGGGATGTTAGTCGAGTTTCCAAAATAATTTATTAAAATAAGATTTCAAACAATGATTTGAATTTAAATTGTTTTGTTTTGAAAATATTTACATATTAGTTTATTAATTTAAGATAAGTAAATTAAAAGTTTTAAGTGATTTCTAGTATTTAATTTAATAAGATTCAAATGATATAATTAAGTATGTAATTGAGATTTAGAGGTTTATCTTTAAATAATTAAGATTGTTAATTGAAAGATAAGTTAATAGACTAATTAATTAAGGAAAGTAATTAAAGAATAATTACTTAATTTAGGATAGTTAAGTATTTTATTAAGGATTAATTACTTGGTGTTTGAAATTAAAGGTTAATTAATTAATTAATTAATTAAAGGTTAATTAATCAATGATTAAGGGTGAATTAATTGATGATTTAAGTTTAATTAATGATTGGAAAATAATTACTTAATGTCATTAAGTAAGTGGGTAATTAATAGATAATTACTAAATGTGATTTATTAAATGATAATTACTTAATTGTAAGTAATTAAAGGATTAATTTGTTAAGGGTTAATTAATTTAATTAGTAATTAGTGGATAAATAATTAATAATTAAGGTTAATTTATTTGAGGATAATTAACCAATTAGATAATTAAAGTAATTATGGATAATTAATTAAGATTGAAAATTAAAAGAATGGTGTAATAAATATTAATTAAGCAGGGTTAGGTAATTAATTTATTTGGCTTAATTTAATTATGTGATTAATTAACCTTGCCTATGGATGATTGGATTATATTAAATGCCTTAAATTGGTTGATATCTCTGATATGAAATGTTTTGTAATATGATATGTTTGGGTTGAATAATGATAATGCTTTATCTTTCGATGATGAATTGTTGTGTAAAAGCGACATCCTGTATTTTAAATTGAATCGTATTCACTTAAATAACTTGGGTTAAGATGACATCCGGTTCGAAGAAACCAGGGTTGGGTATCAGTAAATACCCAAAAACAGTTCGATATGGAATCTACAAAAAATATTTATAGTTTTGATAGGTGAAATTAATTGGCTGGAATGGAATAATTTAAGTAAACTGAACTATTGAAACTAAGTAAGGGTACTTAGAGATTGAAGTGTGAAATAAGTATTGACAATAAAAAGTTATGAACTCATAGTAAAGTTCGAACTACCCCGGGTTTTAAATAAGTTTTATGCATTGGAATTTTCATGTTAGATGGATTTACTCATGCTGGTGTCCAGCCTGACCCGGGTGTTACTTTGATGTAATGCTCGGGTCAGACCGAGTATTACAGGTTTTCAGGTTAGGACATTCTGGAGCTCATGAGGCGAGCTGGATGACAAGAACGTATGGAGTTCACCGCTGTGTATTTGAGTTTGATTTGATTGTAGTCTAGACGGGTTGATATAACTGACTAGTCTATTTGTAATGGTTTTAATTTTGATGAGTTGTCTGTAATCTAATAATTACAGCTTTCTTTATTAATGTTATTATTTTGATATTATATTTTGTTCAGCTGTGAATGTGAGATGTTGTTATTCTGTTCTTCTTCTATCTTCTTCTTCTTCTTCTTTCTTTAACAATCTGAAAATTTCGGCGTTCGATTTCTCGGCACTTCTACCACGAACGTATTAGTGTCGAATTTTCGAGGTCGATATTTCGGGTCGTTACATTTTGGTATCAGAGCAGAAGGTTAAGCGAGAACCTTTGCTATGGTGGGTTTACTCATTAAGGATAGGGTCAGTAATACCCTAGAATGAGTTGAGAGTACTATATATGAGGGCGTATTTTTCTTATATAAAGATTTTAAAATGGTTTTAAAATGAATGATTTTGATATATAAAGCAATAATCTTTCTATTTATTATTATATTAAGATAATTGGTTGTTGATTATTAAAGTTGTATAAGATCATAAGATTTAGGTTGTAATAGAAATACAACCAAATAAGAATTGGATAATATGAACTATATAAATTAAATAAGCTAAAAATGGGATGTTTGTTTTCTAATGAAAAGCAGAATGAAATATTTTAAGGAAGTAACAATTTAGATAAGTATGACTTATAAATTAAAAAGAATTTAAATTGTGAAGTTTTAAATCTAAGTCCAGAAAATTTAAATTGTTTTAAAGGTGTTAAGAGATATAATGAACAATATTTTAAGTGTAGGAATCATATTTTAAAATAATAGTTGTTTGAAAATTTTAAAGAATTTTGTTTTGAATTAAAACCAAAGATGGTTTAAAAGTTTAAAGTATAACTTGGTGTGCAAAGGAAATGAGTATGTATATATGAGGGATATACATAATATCAAAGATGATTTGAAATAAACTCTACGTGTTGAGTTTTAATTTTTTCCTTGGAATATGATATGAAAGCCCAAAGTGACAAGTTTTTGAACTTATAAGTGGGAAGATTATTAATATGAAGTTTAAAATTTGAAATGGGAATTCAAATTGGGTAAAGTTGACTGGATTAAATTGAATTTAATTTAGAGGAAGTTAAATAAAAACAACCTGAATTGGAAATTGCAAGATGAAATTAAAATTTAACATAGGGAAGTTAAATGGGTTGATTTGAGATGGAAGTTATGTGTGATCTCAAATGGGTATGAGATCTGGAAATTGGAAATGGATATTTTAAATAAGTTGGATGTTTATTTATTATGACTTATCTCAATATCATCCTATTGTTATTAACAATCCATGAAACTATGAATTAGATTATTTAAATGAATTAAGAAATGGATTGAGATAATATACATTTGAAATAGAAATAAGATTGAATTTATTAAAAGGGAAATTGCTTTGAACTTAAAGATTTAAATGTTAGAAATGAGCTTGCTTAAAATTTGTTAAAGATTGGTTTCGAAGTTAAAATTGGATAATGAATTGGATTTTGAAGGTTAAATCATTTTAAAAGTTTTGAACTCTTATTTCAATTTTAAAATAATTTAAGTAAAGGTAATTTAAAATGGAATTTTGAATTTTGGACTCAGAATTAAATGGTTTAAAAACGTTTAGTTGTTATTTAAAAATAAAGGTTGGTTTGATTTAAAGGATTAAATCAACATTTAAAAATTTAACTCGAATTTATGAAATTCGAGATGGTTTTAAGTTGGGATTTGAATAGAATTAGTTCAAATTGAATTTGATTTGAATTAATTGGAATTGTGATCGAAGATGGATAAGTATAAAGTTCAAATGGAAAATTTGAATTGAATTAATTTGAAGTGAAATTGAAGTTGAATTAGTTTGAATTTCAAATGGGAGTTGATTTGAATTTGGGATAGGAATTGAAGTTAATTAAAATTGAATTAAAATTGAATCAATTTGAATGGAAGTGGAAATTGGAAATGGAGATTGGAAAACTGAACAGTTTGACTCTGAAAACTATTTTCAAATAAATTGTTTTAATATAAACCATTTTAAATCTATTTTCCTAGCTATTTACTATACAACCTTTCTTTTTAAAACCCAAACTATCTTATACTTATTTTACAAATTATTTTGAAAACTAATTACTATTTTACATCTGTTTTAAACTAATCACTATTTTACAACTACTTACAAACTAATTACTATTTTAAAACTATTTTGCAACTATCCAACTATTTTACAATTATTTAACTACTTTACAACTATTTTAAAATTTCTTAACTATTTTACTACTATTTGCAACTAATAATTATTTTAAAACTACTTATCTATTTTAAAATTTTCAAGCTATTTTCTTAATACAAGTTGGTCAGAGTGCAAACTGTCTATAATTGAATACCAATTGAGATAAGAATTGAAGTGTTAACCCAAATGGAAATTGGAAGCAATTGTGGATGAGTGAATAGAATCAAAATTGAGTGAATAGAAAAGAGAACTGATTTAGCTAATGATCTATAAAGATAAATACGTAGGATGAACATATATTATTCTATTCGTATAATGATTTGATCCAGATTCGAGCATAGAATTTCGAGATAGTATATCGATCCGAGATAGTATTTTTCACTCGATTTTCGACGGCGAACCCTAGATATGGATTTTTGATTGATTCTGGGTATTCTCTATCATGGTTATGACTATGCAAGGAGAATGACGGTTTCTGATCAAGAAACCAGATTTGAGTCCGCAATAGGAGGTCAGATGGACGATACTAGTTCGGAAGTAAAATTGTATGATCGAGTGAGCGATCAGATTTGATATTGCGTACGGATGGTATATGTACATCGTGCGTGCTTGAATGAAATTGATACTGAAATTTTGAAAGAAATGAAAAATGATTTTTGAAAAGAAAAGTATGTTTTGAGGAATATATTTGAATAAAGGTGGAAGATTGATATCTTTTGAAATTCACTTTATGAAAAGTAAGTGATATGGTAAGTAACTTTATAAGGGAAAATCAAATTTGAATGTTGATTTGGCATAATAAATTATATATATTTGTTATATATGTTAAGCTCCCCCTACGTTGAATCTAGAACAGAAGAAAGGGTTTTTGAAAATATTTGAAGTATAAAAAGGGAATTTATATAAGTACGAAGTGATTCAGATTTTATATATTTATATATATAAGTGGTTTTATGAAAATGATTTTGGGTAAGGTTTTGGAACCTATGGATTTGAAAAAGGCTTTTGATTTTTGGAAAAAAAATCAATTTTTGGGAGTTTGGAAAGCCAAGTTTGGAACTATCGATTTGAGATATCGATTTTTTGTGAAGGAGATTTTGATGTAAATCATAAAGGGTATGATTTTAAAGATATTATAAGTGTATAATATAACATGTTTTGAGATTGGCTCTGGGGAAAAAGCCACTCCCATTGGAATGAACTTGAATAGGAGATCCACGGGGTGGGTCTGCCTTGAGCCCTAAGGGGGAGGCTCTAAATTGGATCCTGGGAGGAAGTCCGGACAAACTGAAGTTCTTGAGGATTTTGTGTTGTGGGCAGCAAAAGTCGAGGGCGCTGATGCCTATAGAGACATTTGGGTTATGTTGTGACGATAGTGTAACTCGATGTCACTGCGATCTACTGTGGTCCATAGCGGAAGTCGTGTATGCCGTGAGAGCCAATAGTCTACGTTTGATTTTGCCATGATGGCAACGTAACATTGGTAGACTATGACCTATGGAGACATAGCGAAAGTTGAGAGGCATGAGAGCCTAAGGCTACATTGGGACTTGACTGATGTAGTCTATGACCTATGTGGGAGTGGTGAAGTTTCATTTAGCAGCGAAAATCAAGGGCGCTGATGCCTACAGTTACATGGACTTTTGTCGTGATGGCAACGTAACCCGGGATGTAACTACGATCTGCGGTGTGTTCCATGGTGTAATCGAGGGGCGCGGAGTGCCTACAGTTATCTATGTATTTTGCCGGGATGGCAACGTAACCATCGGGTTAACTGCGACCATGGAGGAGGTGATGATTTCCAGAGCATTCTCATCAAAGATGTTTACAACATTTTCAAAAGTGTTTTCTATATTTTCACCAAAATATTTTTCAAGTATTTTCACTAGGTGTTGAAAACGGGTTTACCAAGTACTTATAGATTTTCTGTCCTACGCCAGATGAACGTATGACCGAATTTCTGTGAGAAAGAGGATGGAATTATGGAAACATCGAGTTATAAAAGTATTTTTGTAAAACCAATTTTGGTAATATTATATAGATTTTAAGATGTTTTAAAAATTCTTAATAAAAGAGTTTATGGTTGAAAATGATCAAAGAATAATTCATCTGATAATAAGTATTGAATAAATTCTGGTTTCGCTCCTTTTCGAGGACGAAAAGATTTAAAGGGGGAGGAATATGATAACCCGGATTTTTGGACATCTGATAAGTGGATAATTAATTAGTTTATTCAGTTGAACAGATAAAATTCCGATATCTGGAAATATAAATAAATTTGAAACAACAATAAATATTGAAATATAAATATCTAGAAATAATAAATTTTACAGTAAATTAACATATATATAAATAGATATGCAAAACTCCATAATGTTGAAAATCATAAGCGTATACATGTATATATTCACTATGAAATAGTAAACATATTAATATAATAATTTAATTTGGAAAAATTTATCTTCTCAAAAGCGAATAAAAATGATTTTTTTCCTAATCGTGTGTATATATATATATAGAAATATATATATATATATATATATTAAATTGGAAGTTATGTTTTGAAATTAATATAATAATTTTCAATATTTATTTAAAGTTGAGTTCTATATTAAACTCTGGGTGCCCACTATTTTCCACACGGGCAGTCTAGAGTTAGGTTATCAGGTTATTCTGGATTCGGGAGTTGCTGTGCAGATGTTGGAGGCGAGCTTGGATAGCGTAGTCTATTATCTATTGTATATAGTATTCTTTCCGCTGTTTTATTGTTGTACACTCTGATGATATGATGTATTGTGATGTATGTATAAAATGTATAGTTCTTTTGTTTTAATGATATTCATTTATCTATTATATGTTGTTCCGCTGCGATTGTGAGATTCTGATATTGTTTCTCGTTCTGTTACTTGTTTTCTGTTTTCTCCTCTCTTTCTTTTCTTTCTTCTTCTACCTCTTTCTTCTTCTAAAACCCTAACGGTTCGATTTTTCGGCAACGAAAAATCGCGATCGTTACATTTTAAACACTAAAATAGTATCTATGTATATACGTATAAAATAAAAAAAGTATTTTAGCTTAAAGTAAGATTTGGTTAAGGTACATGTATTTCTTTAAAAAATTATACTTGAAATAAAGGCAGTTTGTAAATATATAAAGATTTAAAAACAAACATGTGTAAATATATTGCGTAGATTTAAGTAATTAATATAAGTACATTTAAAACATAACACACATGTAAATAAGATATACATAAATTTATAAGTAATTTCTAAACAATGGTTTAAACATAAATTTTTTGTTATTGACATTTGTGAAATAATAACTGCATGCATAAACACTTTTAAGATGATTATAACATGAAGAAAACAAGTGGCATAAGTCTCTCTTTTAAATTGAAATTAATAATATTGTGTTAAAAAAATCTACAAATCTGATCAAAAGCAATGATCAAAAATCAAAACAAAATTCAAGTTTGAAAGCAAAGCTAGTAGTAGATTCAACTCAAAGATCAATTCTAGAAGATCAGTTTAAAACAAAATTTTCAGATTTCAAAACACTGTCCAGTGTTCTCTGTTCTACGATATAAGGTGAGTAAATCTTATCTTTTAAAAAAAGAGAGTTAAAATCATCTTATAGTTTGTGCATGTAACAAATTATGATAAAGATGATTCAAATAGGTCTTGCATGAATGGAAAATTGTGTTTTACCAGGTGTAAGTTGATATCGCTGTGTGTAAGCATGTGTATGTCACTATATGTTTTTAAACAAACCAAAATTGCTTTAAAAATTCAAATTCTCCTCACACAATCACATCTGGATTATGTTATCTAAAAGGAAGATGTTTGTATTGATGAAACACTATTTTTAAAAATGGTTTCAAGTATATTTATGATGTAATTATATAGAAAATTAAAAATTACAGTGGCAAATCAATTCAAGTCAGAAACTAAAATGGTTACATCTCAAGTTTTGATCATACAATCCAATTCAAATTTGAAAACGATGATTTTTAATGGTTATTTTAGGATTTTTAAGTTAGTGTTTGGAAGGGAATCGAAAGTTGAACGGAATTGGGTTTATAAACAAATTAAGCGAAGCGAGTGACGTTTGGGCTCGGAGCTTGGCCAGGAGATAGCTTGAAGGTCGGGGAACTTGGGAAAAGCGTGGCATGGTTGGTAAGCCATCAAGGCGGCGAGGCGAAGCCATGGTAGGGTTTAGGGCTGGTTTAGGTTGTCGATATCTAAGAGGTTAGTGCGACGACGAGGCAGCGTCGAGTTGAGTTTGGGTACGGGAAATGGAAGAAGAGGGTCTGGCACATCCTTAGGCATAGCGATGGGGTTACCGATGGACAATGGCGGTTGCACAAGGGGTTTTGGATGAACGCATTTTGCGTTCTGGAGCATCGTCTTGATCATTTTTTGTTTACTGGCAGAAGCATTGATGTTGAGATGGTAAGGTAGTTTGGAAGGCCAGAGGTGGTTTGTGTAAAGAGCCAGCCACGTGATTCAAGGAGGCGGAGCAGTGTACACGTGCACGAGGAAGTGTGTGCATATCAGAGCAGGTTTTAGAGGAAGAATAAGAAGATGTGAATAAAGGAATAAGAATAGAGAGGGAAGAACGAGAGTTGGATCAGGACAGGCTCGTAATCGATCGCGTGTGACTCGAAGGTGTGATGTGAGTTTTGCTCGGTTTTGGCTTGGGTAGGGTATTATTTTAATACCGGTTTCAAATTTGTTAAGCAAATAGGTTTTACTTTAAAGGAATGTTAACCGAGTTTCCAAAATAATTTATTAAAGTAATATTAAAACAATGATTTGAATTTAAATTGTTTTGTTTTGAAAATATTTACATATTAGTTAATTAATTAAGATAGGTAAATTAAAGGTTTTAAGTGATTTCTAGTATTTAATATAATAAGATTCAAGTGAAATAATTAAGTAAGTAATTGAGATTTGGAGGTTTATCTTTAAATAATTAAGATGTTAATTAAAAGATAAGTTAATAGACTGATTAATTAAGGAAAGTAATTAAGAAATAATTACTTAATTTAGGATAGTTAAGTATTTAATTAAGGATTAATTACTTTGTTTGTGAATTAGAGGTTAGTTAATTAATTAATTAAAGGTTATTTAATTAATGATTAAGGGTGAATTAATTGTTGATTAAAATTTAATTAATGATTGGAAAATAATTACTTAATGTCATAATTAAGGTGGGTAATTAATAGATAATTACTAGATGTGATTTGTTAAATGATAATTACTTAATTGTAAGTAATTAAAGGATTAATTTGTTAAGGGATAATTAATTTAATTAGCAATTAGTGGATAACTAATCAATAATTATGGTTAATTTATTTGAGGATAATTAACCAATGAGATAATTACTTAATGAAAGTAATCATGGATAATTAATTTAGGTTGAAAATTAAAAGAATGGTGTAATAAATATTAATTAAGCAGGGTTAGGTAATTAATTTATTTGGCTTAAATTAATTATGTGATTAATTAACCTTGCTTATGGATGATTGGATTATATTAAATGCCTTAAATTGGTTGTTATCTCTGATATGAAATGTTTTGTCATATGATCTGTTTGGGTTGAACAATGATAATGTTGTTATCTATCGATGATGAATTTCTGTGTAAAAGTGACATCCGGTATTTTAAATTGAATTGTATTCACTTAAATAACTTGGGTTAAGATGACATCCGGTTCGAAGAGACCGGAGTCGGGTATCAGTAAATACCTGAAACCACTTCGATATGGAATCTACAAAAATTCTTTATAGTTTTGATATGTGAAATCAATAGGATGGAATGGAATAATTTAAGTAAACTGGACTATTGAAACTGAGTAAGGGTAATTAGGGATTGAAGTGTGAAATAAGTGTTGACTATAACAAGTTATGAACTCGTAGTAAAGTGTAACAACCCGCATATTTATCGATTTTATATTTAAATATTTTATTTAAATATTTTATCGTTCGTCGGATTTTGTTCCGAAAAGCTACTTTTTGCAAACAGTCGAATTGGGACTCGAGACCACCCCATTGAGTTCAAAATGACGTTTGCGACCTTTTTGAGTATAAACTTCGATATGTTTAGAGATAGTAGAATTTTGACCTTTTTCACTTAGGGCTTTGGTTTGGGCTGAACCCATTAGCCACTTACTAACTCAGTCCCAACCCACTCCAACTCTTCATTACTTCATTTCATATTCCTAACACTCAAGCTCAAGCAAAAATGGTGGAAGAGAATGGGAATTAGAAACTCCAAGCCCTAGTTCCTCTTGCTAGCTCAAGTTCTTGCTCCAAAATCAAAGAGAACCCATTAGTAAGCATCTCCTTCTTCTTCTCTAACTCATTCTCTCTTTGATTTCAGAAATTTCCTAAACCTAACTTAGGGAATGTTCTTCTTTTAAGCTTACATTCAAGCTTCTAGTGTTGAGATTGAAGTGTGGTTGATCTCCCCTTGTCTTCAAGCTTCCCATTCATTGTTTTTGGATTCAAAGGTGAGATTTTTATCTCACGTCTATGCTTATATTTATCTTTGATTGTTAGGTATGAATTCCTACCACTTATTCGTGTGCAATTGCTTTTGGTTTGGATTGATTTGGTGAATATTCCAATTTTTAGTGTTTTGGGTTCAAATCTTTAAAAATCCTAACTTTGATGTTTGAATGTGTTATTGATTGTGCATCGAAGAGCTTTTAGGGCCGGGTAGTCGATAGGCATAAACCCTTAGCGCCGTTGCTCGAGCGAATGCAATTTTATCGAGTTTGCACCTCTTTTGAAATAGGGCAGGGGAGTGCTGGCAACAGGTTCGGCCGACCGAGCCCCTGGGCCAGTCGACCGACCTGCTACCCAGGCACTTCCTGCCTCTGTTTGGAAGTGCCGATTACAGGCCTCGGCCGACCGAGCCCCTGGGCCGGTCGACCGACCTGGTGCCCCGGGCACTTCCAACCCCTGGTTCGGTCAACCGACTCAGGGAGTCCGGTCGACCGACCTGCTGCTATTTGCCAACTATGCCTATTTTGCCTAGTTGTCTAAAATTCCAACTTTAATCGACTTGTGTTATTTCACTATCTATTGTTATCATTTGTTATTGACTTTGATGACTTATTTTCTTCGGAAATTCTTGGAATATCCATTTTGATGGATTCGGTATCGATTTCTTTGGATTTTATTCACATTTTCGAATGTGAATCTTAGTGATTGGTTGTTCCTACAATCTTCTTTGTGATTTGTCACTTTAAAAATATAAAGGTTTTCTATACTAGTAGTAAATATCAAAACTCTTTCTTCAAATGATTTCAACACTATTTTAGTACAAAGCTCGTTTCTTAAATCGTTTTCCAATCTATTAGTATATACAAGCCTTTACCTCACTCGTATGAGAAATCTAATTAAACGACTTAGTAAAACAAGTGGTATGAAACGCTTGCGTTTACTTAGTCGGTTAATTCTTGGACTTGTTCGATTGAATCTCTTGTGACAATTTTCTAGTGGAGACCTACAATTTGTTCGTAAATATTTAAGTTAAGCTAGTGGTTATGGGACATGAAGCTAAGCTCATATATTTACTAGCTTACTGTAATCGACACTTCTCGTTGATCATGACGATCATCTTTGTGATTTAGACTAGCAATGTGCGATGTCTCTTTGTCCATGTCGTGGACGATACTTCATTTTTGAGGAGCTTCGTCTCACCAGGAGGAGCTTCGGCTCAATGTCCGCAATGGGGGACTATACCCTGTCATGAGGAGCTTCGGCTCACCAGGAGGAGCTTCGGCTCAAAGTCCGCAATGTGGGACTATACCCTGTCAGGTGGAGTTTTGACTCACCAGGAGGAGCTTCGGCTCAATATCCGCAATGAGGGACTATACCCGGTCTGGAGGAGCTCCGGCTCATTTTTATGGGATTGTCCATCCTTTTTCTTGTGATTTCTGGATTTCGTGTGTTGAATTCTGGAATTTATGTTTCACCAACTTTTACGATTGGCATATATATGTCATTTATTGTGGCTTGGTGAATGAAATTAGGAGTATGACATTCCTTTTTATCTTGAGTAGATTATTGTGATATTGATTAATCTCTTGTTGATTTTCAATTACTTATTTTATCACAGCTTGGCGTTGTGATTATTATATGTTTATGCCATATCTCTTAATTCTATATCATGTTATCTGATATTTATAACTAGACTGGTCCGTTTATTATTTTCTTATTAAATAATACTCGGGTCAGATTGAGATTTTATAGGTGCTTCTGCTTGACTCCTTATCCGTCTACATCTGATCTTTTGGTTAACTACTTTAGTTTGGTAATTTTTATTATATACAGTTAAGATATAGAATCCTTGATGTATACATATTTTTGTCTAGCACTTGTATCTATTCCTTTGTATTGTTGTGGATCTTTTTGACCACTACTCTGATTTACACTTTCATGTGTTAGTTATATATTCATATCTTCTTCCGCCTTTGTGATATGAATTATCTGTGACTGATTTGTGTTATGCTTATTTCTATATTTGTTTCTGAAGATTATTATAGCCACTGTGTAGTAGCTTTGTGTTTGTATCGGTATGTCGGATTTCCTCTTGAAATAAAATGCATGTTATACTATCTGACATATCGGTGCTCGTGCAAAGCAATTACACGAATGGTCGCTCCTCAACAGCCTTATTCTCCATGCTAGTTGACAGCATTACACCGTAGTGTTCTTAGCTAGCGTGGGTATAGAGGTGGGGCGTCACAGCTTGGTATCAGAGCCAAACTTCGGAACAATATGGAATATTATAACAAGGATCATCGTCCTAAGTCCATCTTAGGAGCCGTGCTTTAGGATTTAATTCGAGTCTTCGTACCGATTCATCCTATTTTCCTTATGATTCCTTGTTTTATTAATCAAGTTTGATTGAAATTTATTTTGAGAATAACTTTTTCCTCTTCTTTCTTTCTTTCTTAAAGAAGAGAAATGGTTAGACCTGGCCGTTCCAGCGCTGGTCAATCTAGTGCTACTCCCCAAGATGGAGTATTCATGTCTGCTCAGCAGCTTTTAGATCTCGTTAAGAACGCTCAAGCTGCCGGATCCAATCCAGAGCCTACTCATCCTAGATCCGGTTTTGCACGCTTGTGCAGAGACTACACCGATTTGGGTGGAAGGCCATTCAAGGGATCCGAGAGTGTTATTGAAATTCAAGCTTGGCTCAAATCATGCGATCGTATCTTTACTCGCATGAATCTTATTGACCTACATCGAGTCCAAGTGGCTTCTAGCATGCTCCAAGAAAGAGCATTAGATTGGTATGAGCTCTTGGTTTCCGAAATCATTGAAACAGAACTTACTTGGGAGCAATTCCGGGGAAGATTCGAATTGAAATTTGTGCCGGAGGCTGAAAAAGTAACTTTGGCTCGGCGTTTTATTGACCTTGTTCAAGGTGAATCTTCTGTGACAGACTATGTCGCATCTTTCGAATCTCTTTCTAAATACGGAATTGAGTATATTAATACCCCGATGAAGAAAAATCAGAGATTTGCCTATGGCTTGAATAAGAATCTTAAGAAGCCATTACTTCTGAAACTTGAGGTTTCATTTGATCAGCTTATTGATATCGCTCTTCGTCTTGAAGAGGCCGATAATGAAGGTGATGTTGAAGTTGTGCGTGCCCAATAGAACTTCGACAATAACTTGAAGAGGCCTATCAAATTCAAAGGCCCCAATTCTAATAAGAATGGGAAGCAACAAATTCCGGTAGCAAAGACTCCTACCTCTAGTCGTGGTCAATGCTACAATTGTGGTTCCACGGACCATTATGCAAGGGAGTGTCCGAAACCCCTCTTTTGTCGCTATTGCAAAGGTTCGGGTCATCTTTTATCTTCGTGTCCTAGGCTTCCTAACAAGAGAGAGGGAAAGCTGCAAGCCCCTAACAACCCTTCTCTTGGCCAAGGTATTTTTCACTCAATCCTTGATGGCATTGTTTTATTTCGTGATCTTCTTATTCGAGTTCTTTTTGATATGGGTTTCATCTCATTATTTTGATATCAAAAGAACTTGTCGATTCTTTTTATTTGAATATTTTGGGCTTGATGACTTCTTTGAGAATTGTGAATCCGGATGGTAGATCCGCAACACTTAATTTGTCTTTATTGATGTCGAAATTATTTTATTTGATTTTTCTTTCTGAGCTGATTTTTACTTAGGCTTCAGAATTGATTTTTGCAAGGATTGGCTTAATCGTTGTGAAGCACATATCCTATTTGTCCCGTGTGGACTATTCATCTTTGACATTTTCAATCTGTTAAGCAGATTTCTATTTTTCCTTTATGATTTTGATTCCAACTTGATGGCATCATTTTATTCCTTAAGCCCACTTATATGGAAAGTGTTATTTCTCTCATTCATGTAGTTTGAAAAGTTTTTCGGTATTTTTGAGCTTGTCTTAGGATTATCACCTAAGTAATCTTTTGTGAGGTGCTAAGGTCTTTCAGTTTGACCTTACCACCGGTTTTCATTTGGCTACGAGTTGCGGGAGTTCGCATTCCATTTACCGCATTCCACACTTGTTATGATTCCTATGAATGAATTATTATGTCATTCAGTTTGTCCAGCTTATTTCATCCATATTATAAATCGAGTATTCTACGAATATCTCGATGACTCCATCTTTGTATTTATTGATTTTTGGATGAAAATAGCAATTTAAAATTTTGCAAAATCTTTTTCATAAGATTTATTTAGAAGTATAACCGGATTTTTGTTCTTAAAACGAACAAAGAATATTCTTAGAAGTTTTTGAGAAACTTACTTATCCTATAGAATATGATTTTGTGATTGTATTGCCCATTGAGTGCTTTAAGAATTCTGTTCGACGCGCTTGATCAACGTTATCGATAGGAATTTCCTAAACGCTTTGATGAGACAATCAGACACGATATATTGACTTATAAAAATGTAAAATTTTGTAGAAAGGTTATTACATAAAAATAAAAATGTAATTTTGAAAGTTTTAACTTTTCGGGAAAGAAAATTATTTAGAAGAAGTTCTTTCTTTTCGATACTTCTATTCTTGTGATTCCTGAAGGGGAACCAAGACTTTGCTATTTGTACCGATACTAGTCGTATTGGTTTGGATGCCATTCTCTTGCAAAGGAGAACGTGCTATCACTTGTGCTTCTAAATCATTATAGCTTATCGGGACTAGATATGCCACTCATGATCTAGTGCTCGCGGCTATTGTTTTTACTTTTGGAATTTGGCATCATCACATTTGGATGAGAAATTTGTTCTCCATCTCGATCATAAATCTTTGGAATATTTATTTTCTCATAAGGAACTTCATGTCGACTCGAGTTCCTAGCATCTTGTGATCTTGATATTCTTTTATTCCCGAAAGGGAAATCGTGTTGCCAATGCGCTTTGTCGTAGGCAACAAGTGGTTGATTCTTTGATGATGTCTTAAGGGAATTATCTTTTTATCAAGTTCATCGGGCGTTTTGATGTACTTCGTTTTATTGAGTTTCATCTCATTTCTTTTATGGACTTGCGTCTGATGTTCTTTTATGGTGTTCGGTTCATCGGATGTACTGTTATTATACTACATCGATGTTCCGTCTTATTTGATTCATTGGATGTACCGTTTGCACTACATCGATGATTTGCTTTTGATACATTGGATGTACCGTTTGCACTACATCAATGTCTTTGCTTTTGATTCATTGGATGTACCGTTTGCACTACATCAATGATATGCTTTTGATACATTGGATGTACCATTTGCACTATATCAATGTCTTTTCTTTTGATTCATTGGATGTACCGTTTGCACTACATCAATGATATGCTTTTGATACATTGGATGTACCGTTTGCACTACATCAATGTATTTGCTTTTGATTCATTGGATGTACCGTTTGCACTATCAATGATATGCTTTTGATACATTGGATGTACCGTTTGCACTACATCAATGTCTTTGCTTTTGATTCATTGGATGTACCGTTTGTACTACATCGATGACTTTGCTGTTCGATTCATTGGATGTACCATTTGTACTACATCAATGTCTTTTCTGTTTGATTCATTGGATGTACCGTTTGTACTACATCAATGTCTTTGCTGTTCGATTCATTGGATGTACCGTATGTACTACATCAATGTTTTTGCTATTTGATTCATTGGACGTACCGTTTTTGTACTACGTCGGTATTCCGAAATTATTCGGGCTTTGGTTCATTGGACGTACCGTTTTTGTACTACGTCGGTGTTCGAAATTATTCGGGCTTTGGTTCATTGGGCGTACCGTTTTTGTACTACGCTGATGTTCCAAATTATTTGAGTTTCTAGTTTCTCGGGCGTACTGTTATTATACTACGTCGTTGCACCAGCTCAATTTTCTTCTATTCTTGATGTTCCCTACGTCTTTTATCTACGGAAATGCCTTAGGGATTCCGGTTCTCATTCTTGAGCCCGGTGATATTGTGGAAATTGAAGTTTCACCAGATTTGATTTTTGAGCAACATCCTATTCGAATTATTGCTTCAGAGCTCAGACGACTTCGAAATAAAGATGTTCTTTTTGTGATAGTTCAATGATTATCAAATCCTAAGGATTGCTCTTGGGAATCCATAGAATTCATTAAGCGATCCCGTTCAGGCTTACTCTTTCATGCTCCTTATGGTGAACTTCCTATTTCAAATTTTCTTTTGTGTTGATATGCTTCTATGGTTGTTACTTCTTATTTTCTTCTTAAGTATTGCGAGGACGCAATTTCTTTAAGGAGGGGAGTCTGTAACATCCCGCATATTTATCGATTTTATATTTAAATATTTTATTTAAATATTTTATCGTTCGTCGGATTTTGGTCCGAAAAGCTACTTTTTGCAAACAGTCGAATTGGGACTCGAGACCACCCCCACTGAGTTCAAAATGACGTTTGCGACCTTTTTGAGTATAAACTTCGATATGTTTGGAGATAGTAGAATTTTGACCTTTTTCACTTAGGGCTTTGGTTTGGGCTGAACCCATTAGCCACTTACTAGCTCAGTCCCAACCCACTCCAACTCTTCATTACTTCATTTCATATTCCTAACACTCAAGCTCAAGCAAAAATGGTGGAAGAGAATGGGAATTAGAAACTCCAAGCCCTAGTTCCTCTTGCTAGCTCAAGTTCTCGCTCCAAAATCAAAGAGAACCCATTAGTAAGCATCTCCTTCTTCTTCTCCAACTCATTCTCTCTTTGATTTCAGAAATTTCCTAAACCTAACTTAGAGAATGTTCTTCTTTTAAGCTTACATTCAAGCTTCTAGTGTTGAGATTGAAGTGTGGTTGATCTCCCCTTGTCTTCAAGCTTCTCATTCATTGTTTTTGGGTCCAAAGGTGAGATTTTTATCTCACATCTATGCTTATATTTATCTTCGATTGTTAGGTATGAATTCCTACCACATATTCGTGTGCAATTGCTTTTGGTTTGGATTGATTTGGTGAATATTCCAATTTTTAGTGTTTTGGGTTCAAATCTTTAAAAATCCTAGCTTTGATGTTTGAATGTGCTATTGATTGTGCATCGAAGAGCTTTTAGGGTTGGGTAGTCGATAGGCATAAACCCTTATCGCCGTTGCTCGAGCGAATGCAATTTGATCGAGTTTGCACCTCTTTTGAAATAGGGCAGGGGAGTGCTGGCAACAGGTTCGGCCGACCGAGCCCCTGGGCCGGTCGACCGACCTGCTACCCAAGCACTTCCTGCCTCTGTTTGGAAGTGCCGATTACAGGCCTCGGCCGACCGAGCCCCTGGGCCGGTCGACCGACCTGGTGCCCCGGGCACTTCCAACCCCTGGTTCGGTCAACCGACTCAGGGAGTCCGGTCGACCGACCTGCTGCTATTTGCCAACTATGCCTATTTTGCCTAGTTGTCTGAAATTCTAACTTTAATCGACTTGTGTTATTTCCCTATCTGTTGTTATCATTTGTTATTGACTTTGATGACTTATTTTCTTCGGAAATTCTTGGAATATCCATTTCGATGGATTCGGTATCGATTTCTTTGGATTTTATTCACATTTTCGAATGTGAATCTTAGTGATTGGTTGTTCCTACAATCTTCTTTGTGATTTGTCACTTTAAAAATATAAAGGTTTTCTATACTAGTAGTAAATATCAAAACTCTTTCTTCAAATGATTTCAACACTATTTTAGTACAAAGCTCGTTTCTTAAACCGTTTTCCAATCTATTAGTATATACAAGCCTTTACCTCACTCGTATGAGAAATCTAATTAAACGACTTAGTAAAACAAGTGGTATGAAACGCTTGCGTTTACTTCGTTGGTTAATTCTTGGACTTGTTCGATTGAATCTCTTGTGACAATTTTCTAGTGGAGACCTACAATTTGTTCGTAAATATTTAAGTTAAGCTAGTGGTTATGGGACATGAAGCTAAGCTCATATATTTACTAGCTTACTGTAATCGACACTTCTCGTTGATCATGACGATCATCTTTGTGATTTAGACTAGCAATGTGCGATGTCTCTTTGTCCATGTCGTGGACGATACTTCATTTTTAAGGAGCTTCGGCTCACCAGGAGGAGCTTCGGCTCAATGTCCGCAATGGGGGACTATACCCTGTCATGAGGAGCTTCGTCTCACCAGGAAAAGCTTCGGCTCAAATTCCGCAATGGGGGACTATACCCTGTCAGGAGGAGTTTTGACTCACCAGGAGGAGCTTCGGCTCAATGTCCGCAATGGGGGACTATACCCTGTCTGGAGGAGCTCCGGCTCATTTTTATGGGATTGGCCATCATTTTTCTTGTGATTTCTGGATTTCGTGTGTTGAATTCTGGAATTTATGTTTCACCAACTTTTACGATTGGCATTGATATATATGTCATTTATTGTGGCTTGGTGAATGAAATTAGGAGTATGACATTCCTTTTTATCTTGAGTAGATTATTGTGATATCGATTAATCTCTTGTTGATTTTCAATTACTTATTTATCACAGCTTGGCATTGTGATTATTATATGTTTATGCCATATCTCTTAATTCTATATCATGTTATCTGATATTTATAGCTAGACTGATCCGTTTATTATTTTCTTATTAAATAATACTCGGGTCAGACTGAGATTTTACAGGTGCTTCTGCTTGACTCCTTATCCGTCTACATCTGATCTTTTGGTTAACTACTTTAGTTTGGTAGTTTTTGTTATATACAGTTAAGATATAGACTCCTTGATGTATACATATTTTTGTCTAGCACTTGTATCTATTCCTTTGTATTATTGTGGATCTTTTTGACCACTACTCTGATTTACACTTTCATGTGTTAGTTATATATTCATATCTTCTTCCGCCTTTGTGATATGAATTGTCTGTGACTGATTTGTGTTATGCTTATTTCTATATTTGTTTCTGAAGATTATTATAGCCACTGTGTAGTAGCTTTGTGTTCGTATCGGTATGTCGGATTTCCTCTTGAAATAAAATGCATGTTATACTATCTGACATATCGGTGCTCGCGCAAAGCAATTACACGGATGGTCGCTCCTCAACAGCCTTATTCTCCGTGCTAGTTGACAGCATTACACCGTAGTGTTCTTGGCTAGCGTGGGTATAGAGGTGGGGCGTCACATAAAGTTCGAGTTACCTCGGGTTTTTAATAAGTTTTATGCATTGGAATTTTCATGCTATATAGGTTTACTAACGTTGGTTTCCAGCCTGACTCGGGTGTTACTTTGATGTAACGCTCGGGTCAGACCGAGTATTACAAATTTTCAGGTTAGGACGTTCTGGAGCTCAGGAGACGAGCTGGATGGAAGGAATGTATGGAGTTCACCGCTATGTATTTGAGTTTGATTTGGTTGTATTCTTGGCAGGTTGTATAACTGACTAGTCTATTTGTAATGGTTGTAACTCTGATGAATTGTATGTAATCTAACAATTACATCTTTCTTTGTTAATGCTATTATTTTGATATTATATTTTGATCCGCTGTGAATGTGAGATGATGTTGTTATTATGTTCTTCTTCTATCTTCTTCTTCTTTCTTTAACAATCTGAAATTTTCGGCGTTCGATTGCTCGGCACTTCTACCATAAACGTATTAGTGTCGAATTTTCGAGGTCGAAATTTTGGGTCATTACATTTTCGTATCAGAGCAGAAGGTTAAGCAAGAACCTTTGCTTTGGTGGGTTTACTCATTAAGGATAGGGTCACTAATACCCTAGAATGAGTTGAGATATTATATATGAGGGCGTATTTGTTATTTTCTTACATAAAGATTTTAAAATGGTTTTAAAAATGAATGATTTTGATATATAAAGCAATAATTTTTCTAATTATTATTATATTAAGATAATTGGTTGTTGATTATTAAAGTTGAATAAGATCATAAGATTTAGGTGGTAATAGAAATACAACCAAATAAGAATTGGATAATATGAACTGTATAAATTAATTAAGCTAAAAATGGGATGTTTGTTTTCTAATGAAAAGCAGAATGAAATATTTTAAGGAAGTAACAATTTAGATAAGTATGACTTATAAATTGAAAAGAATTTAAATTGTGAAGTTTTAAATCTAAGTCCAGAAAATTAAAATTGTTTTAAAGGTGTTAAGAGATATAATGAATAATATTTTAAGTGTAGGAATCATATTTTAAAATAAAAGTTGTTTGAAAATTTTAAAGAAATTTGTTTTGAATTAAAACCAAAGATGGAAAATCCCATAACATCTCTAAAGCCATTGCACTCACATTTTATTTTAGAAATTTGACTTACGTAAAATATTTTAGTTCTGATTCGAGTGTTTTGTTTTCATTATGCTTGGGTCAGTCTGAGCTTTTTTAGTGTATTGAAGACCATTTTATTTTTTGGAGGACGAAGACGAAGACTCAGTGTATTATTACTATATTTATAATTATTCCATTACATCGTGTATTCCGCTGCATTAATTGTTTATTTCTACTGTATGTATAATTTTGATTTGAATTGTAATAGTGTAATCACGTGTTATTTGTAAAATAGCTTCATGAATTGTTTATTTGATTATTATATTTTGTCATTCCACTGCAAGATTCCATGTTTAATCTGTCCTTGTTTTCTTTTATTTCTTATTTACCCCATTAATAATCCTCCTTTTAAATGGTTTGAATTTGATATGTGTGGTTTATTGTCGATTTTAACCATCCAAAAGGGTGGATCGTTACAAAATGACTTGAGTTTCTCATGCTAGTTTACCAGACTGATCTGGGTCTTATTTTTCTTATAATGCTCGGGTCATCTCCATGTATATTTACAGATTCTTTTGGTGTCCATTAGAGCCGTTGGAGAGAAACTGGATGATTTCCTACCATGGTTTTTATTTTTGCTACATTACTTTGATTATATATATTAGCAATTGTAAGGACAGACAATTATAACTGTCTAGGCTGATGATAGTTTAGTATGCCTTAATTATTGTATACATACAGTTTTCTATGTAAGAGATTATTCTTATATTATATGTTATCATTCCGTTGTGAAATTCTAATGTTTTTGTTCTTCTCTTTCTCATTCTTTTTATTTTCTTTTTTTACCCTATCGTTTGTCTTTCCAACACTTGGGTGCTCGATAGATTAATTCCATGGATGTATTAGGGTCAACATTTGGGTCGAAAAGACGATCATTACATCTGCTTTCCACTTCCTTTCTGCTACGGTAGTCCTTTCCTATAATAAAGATGGCATCACATGGATTTATAACATCATTCTCGTATCCAACCATTGCCATTAAATATTGTCGTGTATCCTCCATTAGCTTGCCTTGGGTTGAGTGTCATGAATTACTATATTGATTTGGTAGGGTAATTTGGTTTAAGCAGGATAAATACATTTGTGCGAGATAATATAGTTTTGGTTTTTTGAAATTGACACGATGTCATTGAATATTTGTGATCTATACAGAGTCTATGTTGTGCATCGATGTGTTTTGAATTGACCTTGTTTTGATGGAGAAAACCTAGCACAGTTCTGCAATTGATGATGATTTACTGCTCTAGACCTTCAGATGGAGAAAAATTATTGGCATGATTCTGCCTTTTATGCCTTTGGTTATGGTTTGTTCCCATATTGTGTTGACCCCACATGATGAAGACTCCATGCACCCATGGCCCATACTCTTCTAGTAGCGTAGTTGTTTGCAACTGTTCTCTTTGCATTACTTTGTTTGCATTACTGCTCTTGGTGAGAAAATGGATCTAAAACTTGTCCCCTAAGTCTGCACTGATGTATATTGGGGCATATTAGTAATTATTTACCCATCTTTTAAGTGGTATTGTCAGTGGTTCTTGCACTAAATGCTTCTACATATGTCATGTTTCTATTGGCACTCATATCTTTCCATTGTTTGTCTATATGACTTAGTATCTCAAGGATTTTGCTTTGTATTCCGTGAATTCACTTAGTATCTCAAGGATTTTGCTTTGTATTCCGTGAATTCTTTTTGACATCATTATTCTTCAATGACTATGATTTTTGTACCATTTACGCATCCATGGTCGTCATTTATGACCTCCTCTATACATACTTGCCTTCCTCCTTTGTTTTCCTTTTCATGCTCTCGTTATTTACAAATAAGATTTCTTCTTCTTCAATTTTCTACAATCTTTTTAACTACTCCAATTTAAAATTCTATAAGCATCTCTCCTCTTTTCTATGGATATATTTTTTCTCTTTCTTCTTCCTCTTTCCAGTTCTTTTTATACATGTATAGTTGTCAAGGATTTTTATTTTGTGGATTTCCTTAATTTGATGTTTCCAATCATGTGTTTGATCAAATGCATGACCTTATGTTGTCAGTCATGTGTTTGATCAAACATCTTCGATGGATTTTCACCCTTTCATTATTGTTTGCTTTCTTTATTCATATAAATATTATCTATGTAAAGAATCATAAACCATTTTTGGGGAGTGTAATGCATACTAAAATTAAAAAAATGTATTTTGTAATTAAAACCTAGTTTTAGTGGTGACCTTTAGCAAGCATTCTTAGTCCGATTTTTGTTATATTCCCTTTCTTTCTTATTTAACTATGTCTTCCGATGCTTCTTCAAGCACCTCGGGTACAGTTAGTATTTCAAATAGGACCGATGTCTTTATGCTTGGTTCTAGTGAGAAAACTACATATATCCTTGATGTTTTTGGCATTAGGGGTTACTTTTTCAAAGTTCCTTCCCTTACAGGCATATCCATGTCCCTTTGGAAGGTTACATCATTCTTACCTTGGAGCATCTTCGCTATGGTTTATATCTAGCTCTAAGCCCAACTACAAAAGAATGGTTGGATAACCTTTTCTATGTATTCAAAAGTTATTCCTTTTTCTATATGTGAATTTTATTATTTTTCGTCATTGTTGGACTCCAAATGTTATTGTGCATCCTAAGCATCTTGCTTATTGAAGCTTTCTATTTACTTGGTGAGGTAAAGGCAACGCCTATGCACTTGGAGATCAATAAGTAGTACCTATGCGTCATTTTGTACATCAGCTTGGGGTCATGGAAATTGTGTCACTTGCCTTATTGAGTGCATGATCTACACAAAGTTTAGGCTAGAACATTGTTGGATTTTGGAAAGTAGTGGATCCATTTCCTCTTAGTTTGTGGCTATTTGTCTCAAGGGCGTAGCGCCAACTATGCTCCATTCAGATCCTTATTTGTAACGTGTTTCCTAAAATTCTTCATGCACACTTAGGTCATTGGTAGCTATCTTTAGAAACTTGACTTCTTTCTTCAAATGCATGCAATGACATGGATCTGTGCTTCTTTGTACGGATTATTTTGGTTTTTGGCTAAAAAGTCAAGTTGTGTGTTTGCAACCCTATAGTTTTATGCTTTACATATGCATACATTTTTTTTTAAAATTGGTACACTTTATTGTGAAATCCAATCATATACTTTCTTTATATGCCTCACCAAAACCTTGTAATTCCCCTACGCTAAATAAGTGCCTTGCAAGGAAAAGGAGC
This sequence comes from Allium cepa, assembly GCA_030765085.1. NCBI lineage: Eukaryota > Viridiplantae > Streptophyta > Magnoliopsida > Asparagales > Amaryllidaceae > Allium > Allium cepa. The sequence continues at coordinate 342,135,589 of CM060941.1, read as the reverse complement.
GTATATAAAGTCCATACACACATGGTACTTAGTGGGGGCAAGAAAATCAAAATTAAATTTCTATTGCCCGCCTTCCCAAAAAAAATTCACAAAGCCCAAATACTCCTCTTTTGTTCGTCTTCTACATTCAAATTCCTTTATCCCGCATCTTTCACCTCAACCCCTATCTCTGTAAGTAACTCTAAATTTCTAGCAGTCCTCTCCATGGAGCTTCCATTGTCATTTATCAGATACATTATCTTCCGTGCTATTTGTTTGGATATGGTTAAACTATCCATCTTCTGATTATGGAAAATACACATGTTTCTCTCTTTCTAGGTGAAATAAATAGTAGCAGTAAAGGCCGCATAAGCTAGATCTCGAATTTGGTTCTTCTTCTTAAATCCGGTGAGTATCTAAATTGCTTCCTCCTCCTTTGTTGGTAGAATATCTGGTGTGAGGTCAAGTTTCTATTTCATCCAGCACCATATAAAACTTGAATATGCACACTGGAAATAAAGACGGTGAACTGTCTCCTCTTCTTTCTTACATAGAATGCATAAACTATCACTAGTAACGCCATATCTCCGAAGTCTATCCTATGTGTTTAATTTGATCATCATAGCAAAACACATCTTCGTACTATTTTTAGAATGTCAAATTAGGCCATACCAATCTCTCCTCGTTTCACATTCTCAAACCTTATCCCATGCTTTATGGAGAGAGAACTAAACACTCTCACACCATTCATACTGCTCTATATTATTGCTTCTTTGGATGTGTATGTCTCGAATAACAGTTTCCACCTCTCTAGTAGCTGCAAGCATTTGTGGTCTTAATTAACCATCTTGTATTATAGCTGCTACCTTTGTAAGTTCATCACCTATCAACTGATATCTATGCAACTTATCAATTAAGCATTTATAGTTTATCCAGGGTTCTAACCAAAGCAAAGTGCCATCACCATCAAATATAGCTTTATCAAAATATTGTCTTCCAATTATTCTCGATCATAAGATAGATTTTCAGGTACTTGAAGAATTATTGTTTATATGCATTAACTAAAAATGTTTTCCTTCGCAATATATGTTCTTCATCCATTTACTCCAAAGGTCGTCTTTTATCAACAGATTCCATTCTAATTTAAGGCGTGCTACCTTTTTAAGATCAGAAAACAGTTTTAGCACTACTTGAGGTACGTTTATTTCTAATTTGATTTATGATTTCGGCAACTCGAGTAAGATAGATTTGCATCGCTTCACTATCTTTCTTTGATAAATTATCAAACTCTCTCCATAGAGATTGTAGCTGGATAGAAGTTACCTTGTCGTTGCCGTGAAAATCAAAATATATTATTCAAAGCAACTTGAGGTACGCTTATTTCTAATTTGATTTATGATTTTGGAAACTTGAGTAAGATAGATTTGCATCGCTTCACTATCTTTCTTTGATAAATTATCAAACTCTCTCCAAAGAGATTGTAGCTTGATAGAAGTTACATTGTCGTTGCTGTGAAATCCCTCTGTCAATATATTCCAGGCTTCTTTGGATCGTTTGATACCACGAATCCTTGGATAAATGGATTTGCTTAATCCTTGCTGAATGAATCTGAGGGCACTTGCATCTCTCTTGATGTTTTTCTTGTAGTTATTTTGTTGAGTTTGGCTCCAGGAATCATCATTATTTTGTTGTTGTGGTGGTTCCGAAAAACCATCTTCCACAACATCCCATAGATCTTGAGACAAAAATATAGTCTCCATTTGGCTCCTCCAGTAATCGAAGTGCTCGCCTTCGAATATCGGTACTTGATTTGGAGTAAAAGAAAACATGGAAATGCTTGATGCCATGTTAAATATATTAATGCTCTGATACCACAATTTGTTGGGTATAAAGAAGAAAAGATAGTGCTGCAACACTTGATATTTTAAAAGAAAATAATATAGATTGAATATATTTTTCTGGATGATAAATGACTTCACTTACATAGGTATTTATAGATACTTCTAAACATTGATCTAATCAATGCATGACTCTTGATAGACTTCATTACATGACTCTTAATAAACCCTAGACATAGATAGATGCATGAATGATAAGAATCATTGACTGTAATTAATATTGCAAATTACCTTTCAACATACACCTCCCTTTGATTTGGGTTTGCATAGGACATTCTAAGCAACTTTATGCTTCTTACCTCCCAAAATAAATCCATGCATAAAGCATTAAGTTTAATCTAAGGTAAATTCTGGTATTTGATAAAGAAATATCTAGTAAAGCACGGTAGGGGTTATAGCTGAGTTGATCAATTCAGCAATGCTTAGAAATTTTGTGTCCCATCCTTGCATCTTTGATTGAATCTTACGTAATAAGCTTTGAAATTATGGGTAGTGTAAGTATGTAGAAGATATGAGCACGCCAAGTTATATTATAGATAAAGCCCTACCTCAAGTTGTAATATATTTCCAATGATTGACTTTTGAGTTGCTGTTCGACTAAAATACAGTCTGCTCTTCATTATAGTTACCTGTGGTTAGTTAAATACAGTCTGCTCGGCATAAAGTAGGTGAGTTACCTGTGGTTTAAATTTATACACTGGGTAGAAAAGTTTAGATTCAGTAGCTTCATACATTAAATAAGTTAAAAATTCCATTGCAACAGTAAACAAATAGGGAGAGAGTGGGTCTTCTTGACATAGTCCCTTATTTCTAGAAATAAAGACTTCTGGAATACCTAGAAGTAATTGAGAAAATGTTGGTGTATTGATGCATTCAAAAGTAATATTTATGAAGTGTGTAGGGAAGCCCGTCCTCTCCATAATGTAGCACATAAAGCCACGTCAATCATATCATATGCTATCTGAATATTTACCTTAACATAAATTCTATCAATCCCTTTCTTGTTGAAGTCTCGAAGTTGTTCATGTGCTAGTAATATATTGTGACTATTTACCGCCCAGTGATAAATGCATTTATTTTCAGATATCAAAAAGGGAAGAAAATGCTTCAGTATGTTATGATCACCTTACTGAAGAACTTATAGTACATGCTACAACATGATATAGGCCTGTAGTGTATAATGTTAGTCGGTCTCTCTATCTTAGGTATTAGAGTAATAAATTATGATTTATACCCTTGGGTAATTTTGCTGCATGGAACATGTCATTAAGTGCTGCCAATAGATTTTTCTTTATGTCCTTCAGGTGTAACTTCATAAACTTTGAATTCATGCCATCTGGGTCGGGGTTCTTGTCATCGTGTACTGAAAATACTGCTTTCCTAACTTCTAGCATACTAATGTTCTGTAGTAGAAATTGATGGCCTTCTAGATTTATAGTTGCAATTGGTTGAAAGTCAGGAAATGCAGTAACTCCAGTACCATTAAATAAGTTAGTGTAATATGCAATAGCTTCCTGTTCAATCTCCTTAGGTTTACACAGTAAATCACCTTGATCATCAATGAATGCCTGGATATTATTAATATGTCTTCTGCAGGACATTTTCGAATAATTTTTTTTGGAGTTAGTACCCCCTTGTTATAGCCATAGCATCTTTGCTTTTTGTCATAAGCTCTAAATTTTAATATTTTTTTTGTATATGTCGTTTGTGTTTTGCAAATAGTATGTCTTCATATAACTGCAAATTGCATAGGTCATTGTCTACTACTAATTCTAGAGTTGCAAATTCTCTTTCAGCTTCCTCCAAGTAAGTGTCCTCCCTTATTCTTGTTTTATTCCACTTCTTAAGCTCATCTTCGCATGCATGTAATATCTGTTGGAATACGTAACTTGGGAAACCCTATGTTGAAGTATGTAGTCCCCTGGTTATACATGCTGAATAACCTTTTTTGAAATGCCATTGATTGTCATATCTAAAAGGGAAGCCCTTCTGCTGTATAACCGGAATTAAATGTAGTAATAAAGGTTGTGGTCACTAGACAGTTGGGATAGTTCTAGGGCCCTTGTGTATGAAAATGTCTGCAAGCAAGTAGAGTGAACAAGAATTTTGTCTATATTAGTGGCAATACCTTTCTTCCTCCATGTGTAATTGTAGCTAAGTGGTTTAATCTTTGTTAACCGGGATTGGAAAACACAGTTGTTGAAAGCTCACAGCTGAGAAAAAGGGATGGATAAACCAATATGTTTGTCTAAGGAAGAAGAAGCATTATTGTAATCACCCATTAAGACCCAAGAATCATGGATAGTTTTTTATTCTTGGATTATATGTTGCCATAAGATCTGTCTTTTAGTGAAGCTATTACTTGCATATATAATAGTGTACATAAGTAGAAATCCTCCAGAATTTAAAGTAGCCATAGTGATGTGTTGTGAAGATGTTGATACAACTGAAATGCTCCAAACAGAGATATCCCATATCACCAAAATTCTGCTTGTTGATCCAAAAATCCTTTAATTCTTTAAATGCTTCTTTAGTGAGATATACTTAGCCTTCAGGCTGCTTCACATACTTCAGCTTCTGTTCTTCTTTGCATCGTGAATCTATCGGTTTTCCTCGACGAACATCCGCATAGGTTCTAGTACCTTCCTCTGGTGTGTCTTTGGTAAACGGTGCAGTATTTGAGGTGGTTGTAGGTGGTGGATCTGGTGTTTCGTTTGGAGCTGAGGGTGGGTAGTTACTTGCACGCTTTGCCATTTTTTCCTTTTTTATATATATGCATACATACATATGTGTGTGTGGGATGATTGGATTTCTAACAAATGGTCAGGTAAAAAACTTCCTCATCGAATGAGTACGCCTCTGGAGGGATGCCCAAGAACCTAACCGGATCTCTGCTAACACAAGACTGGGTTACCTCTATAACTAGATAACTAACTGTCACGAGTATGCCACCTCCCGGTCTAGACCGACCTTTATCCGAGGCACCTCTCAACCAACAACCACTAAGTAAATAATCTGGGGCTCCATATCAGAAAACCACTTTTAAATTCTCACGAGTTAAATATCTGAATTTCATACCAAATACCACTTTTTTTCCAGAAGGAGATGTACATACGCCGAGGGGCGCAACCCCTATAACCTTGCTGCATCCTTTATGTTTTAACCATTTTCGAGGTGTGAGGTCCGACGAAGTCTCGTCCATAAAGCTACGCTTTTCAAAAAAGCCATGTTTCAATCAACAAATGATCCGCAACACTTAGCATGCCACATTAACAATTGGTAATATATCACTAGTAACCATCAACTACATAACCTCTGAGCTCGTACGTCTCAGAGGAGGGTGTTAAGCTAAGAGAATAAATTCTCCGCCACCAGCTGAAATCTATTTGATAGAAACTAGCTTTATATCTCAAAGTGTAATTTCGGACACACATCCATACAAGTCCTTTCCGGGTTCGAACAGAACCAAAGACACTTACTCCAATTAAGGAAAGAAGCCCTTGCTGGTACGGATATTCATTAATCACGTCCGGACTCCCCATCACAAAGGGTGATATAATCTCTATACCGGAGCAACACGGTGCAGAGACATTCGACAGGTAATCCTTTCATTTTTGAAAATACTCATTCTTCAACACCATCTTCAAATGCAATTCCATTTCGTCATATCATTATTCGGAATGGGTTTTATGACACAAAGTTCCTCCCGGCTTAACCGAATAATGAGCGCTTATTTTGAAAACAAATTCAAGTGCTGTTTCAAAGGCCAATATTGATAGTCGGTTATTTAACTATCAAACAACATTCACAACAACAATCAAGCCTCAGTAATTCCACAAATTGTTTATACTGATAGTCGATTATTTAACTATCAAACAGTGTTCACAACAACCATCCAATTTAAATAATTTTCTCCAAACTATAAATCTTCGAAATATCTTCGCAAGATATATTTTCACACTTCAACCTTTTGAAAACAAATTTCAAATCACTTTCCTCATGTGGAATAAATTTTCAAATATTGTTTATTTCCACTGAAAAATTTGCCGGGTCCGAATACTTCAAAATAATTTAAATTACTTATTCAAAAATATATACTTGGAAACATTTAAAAAACTATTTTAAAACACTTTATTTAAAACACTAGTTATAAAATTTTATATCAATATCTCATATAAAACTCAAGTTCAAATAATTTAAAAATAAAATTATTAGATAAAGTGTAATTATTAAAATAACCAATTTCTAAATCAAATACCAATTCAATCTTCAAAATAACCACTTCTATAATCAATTTATAATATTCACTTTAAAGATTTAAAACAACTCCCGAAAATAATTTCTCCAATAATATTCTTTTTAAAACCAATTCTACAGCTTTTAATTTATATTTTAAAAGCTACTTTGAAAACATAATCGACTTTCCAGGGAAAATACACTTTCCATTTCAAAATAGTCTATTTAAATAAATTAATAAATCATTCTTGATTTATCTCAAATTTACATCCCAAATTCGTAAATTTCTTTCCACACTTTTAAAAATAAACCAATATTTATTTTTAGTCAAATTCCCATCCTTTTATAAATTCCATTTGTGAATTTATATTTCCAAATATTCGTTGACATACAATTTTCAAATTGATTTCCAAATATTCATTTTCAAACACCAAATCAAATTCTAAATTGATTTCCAAATTTATTTCAAACACCAAATCAAATTCCAAATTGATTTTCAAATTTATTTCAAACACCAAATCAAATTTCAAATTGATTTTCAAATTTATTTCTTTTAAAACAAATTTCTTTATTTCTTCCAAACTATTTAAAAATCCGAATTTTAAATAAATTCTTCAACTTTTAAACAATATTACTCAAAATCCATTTATTAAAAACTTTTTCCCATATTTTGGAATTGATTCGATAAGATTACAAAAATCAACTTTTGTACTTTTAAATTCCTTCTTCTAAATTTATTCAATTCTCTAAAATTAATTTACTCAAAATTTTCTACTTTAATTTCCAAAAATCCAATTATATATTTCTGGTATCCTATGATACCAAAAATATATTCGGCCAAATTATAGCCTTCAATAAATTTCAGTCACTAATATAATCATTTACAGATTATCAATAAATCAACACAGAACATATGAAACAAATTCAACATTTAAGGACTCCAGTTGGATCCCTCCAACCTATTTCCTTGCATCCACAGATGTTAGCACAACAATTAAATACCAATTCCACTTCGAGGTGGAATATCGCGGTATATAGGATTATATCATATCATCCGCTATTATGTGGCGCATAGGGTCTCATCCGCTATATAATGTGGGAAATCAATCACTCCAATATATATATATACACACACACATACTACTATATATACTATCACATCCAAACAATCAATCAATAATTGAAATTCTAATTATTTCAAATGAGCGAGAAGATCTCACCTTTAACTATGCATGCAACCCATTTTCATTCCGGCTTGATTTCATGATTTTTGTACGTTGTAACAAACATCATAAGGTTTTATTAATATTCGAATTAGTCCAACAAATTAATTTTTCCTATTTGATAAGTTTAATTAACCAATAATTTTTATTTTCAACTGATTTTCCTTTGAATAATTCTTTAGTGAATAAAATAATTAAACAGTTTATTAAGTAAATTAATTACCCTAAATACACAATTTTAAAATAAACTAGTAGATTAAAAGGTATACTTATTTTATTTTTGAAACTTCACATATATTTATAAAAATAATCTATATAGATAAAAATCCAATCTTTGTATAAATTCCGATGTTTTTCAAAGTCTACAAAATTTTCTGTTTTTCCCAAATATTTTTAAAATACATGTATGTGTAAATATAGATACTTTATTTATACTTCTCTCTACTGTATATATATACATATAAATCTATAAATTAAAGAAGTAAATTGTTTCTATAAACTTACTATATTTTTTTGTTTTACCTATACTATACACACACACATATGCTAAATTGAAATAGATTACTTATATACCTTACTGCCGCGACAATCCTCTCCTAGCTTGTCGACTACCATCGATGAACGCCTGCTCATGCAAGGGCTTCGACCTTGCCAGTACCGTCCCTTTGACAATAGCCATCGCGAATCTCAAACCGCGAGATCACCGACTCGACTTGCCTTACGACACCCCAAGCTTCATCGCCAACCCCAAATCGAGAACAAACACCCACCAATTCTCGATCCACCATTCGAGCATCGCCCACAATCTACCGTCTCCATCATCCTCTCGAATCATGTGCCACCCAGATCCAATACACCTCCATCACGTGCTCGAAATAGAGCGCCTCCCTTCGCTATCTCGATCGATTACGCTCGAGCCTAGGCTCAATTCCCTCTACGCGGCCATGCTCACGAGCTTGATTTCGCAAACTTAAGGCTCCTCCCTTTTCGTGAATTTGATTTTTGAATTTCCTAGGCTTCGGCCATTATTTATTTTGAATGAACAAAAATAATTTTCGTTCGAAAATGATTTTACTCTTAAGATGCTCGGCTAAGATTTACAAAACAAAAGAGATGCTTGTTAAAATTGAATGCCAAGTGTTTTAAAAGAAATGCTAAGTGTTAGAAGAGAAGAGATGTTAAATTTCCTCATTTGAATGTGAATATAAATTTTAAATTCAAATTCAAATCGTTTCGATTATCACAACTCACAATCTTGATCTCCAATCGAGCCGTGCCGCTAGACGTTCATAATTTTAAACCCTATTTCGAATGCAATGGAAAAGGTTTCGAGTCCAAATTTGATCGTATGGAGAAGATAGCCTTTTGGACCCAGTTATTAAATTAAATTTTGATATAATTTTCAGTGCGTTTGTTTATCATACGGCCAAACGATCATCCAAATATTACAAAAATTGAAATCCGATAATAATACAATATTACGGATGCAATGGAACCGATTTCGTCGAATTCCAAGACTGTGCCTCGGAAGACCATTTTTATATATCGATTTAAACGATATAAATTCAAAACTGAACAAAACATTTTCAAATCCAATTCTGAAGCTTCCATTATCTTCAATATTATAAGTATAAATTTTTCAAGCCTTTGAAATATTTTTAATCCGCTTAAAAATCAAGATTCAACATTTTACCCAACTTAAATAAATTAAATTCAATAATTAAATTGTCAAATTCATAGTAATATTTGAAATTCAAGTTCAAAATAACTTCCAAATATTTTAAATCAATTAAATATTTTAATTTTAAATGTTAAAATTTTTGGGTCGTCACATTCTCACCCGTAAAAGAATTTCGTCTCGAAATTCCTAGTTAAGAAGAATGATCCATAACCCGTTTATTATTTTCCCAAAACCAAACAGTTTCAACTTTCCAAAACAATTTTTATCAAGGACACTATTATTCTCACTAACTTTCCAATCTCAACCTTAAGTTCCAAACAATATAATTTACTCCACAATTTAAATTTAAATTCATAATTTTAAATTATCAAAATTTTCTAACTTCCTAAATTTTCGAAAAATTTCGCCAGCGTCTCCTTTGCGTGGCTAGCTTGGTACGACTACAAAATGCCACAATGGTCCCCCAGATTTCAAAAGAAAACAAAAGGCCAAGCGGCTAGACAAGAAAATCATCAAATTTCATACTGAAATTTAAATACATACCTTTTTGTCGAGCAATATCATTTTATCTTCTGAAATCAAAAATCCCATTTCCTTTCCCTTTATAACACCTGTATATCTTACTGAACAATAATATCCAATCACAACATTCTAAATTATTTTTCACATTTCTTTACGAAATTTCAATATTCACCTCATTCAAGTCTGTACGATGTTCGTATATCATTCGTACGCAATATCAAATTTGATTGCTTACTCGATCACACAATTTCACTTCCGAACTAGTATTGTTCATCCGACTTCTTAGTGCGGACTCAGATCTGGTTTCTTGGTCAGAAACCGTCATTCTCCTTGCATAGCCATAAACTATGATAGAGAATTTCCAGAATCAACCAAAAATCCATACGCAGGGTTCGCCGTCGAAAATCGAGTGAAAAATCCCAACTCGGATCGATATAACTATCTCGAAATTCTATGCTCGAATTCTGGATCAAATTGTTATGCGAATAAAATAGTATACGTACATCCTACTTATTTATTTCTATTGATTATTAACTATATCAATTTTCTTTTTATTCACATTGATTTTGAATTTATCCACTTATTCACAATCACCATTTCACAACTTCCAATTTAATTTTCATTCACATATTAATTTAGAATAATTTCTCAATTTCAAATTTTACTTAAGAATTTCACCATTTTTTTAAGTTCAATGCAAATACTCTATATACTTCTTATATTATTTTCAATTCACCACTTTGGTTTATATCTACTTATAATTAAACTAGATTTCCAATTCCATATGAATTCAATTTATTTCAAACCATATTTAATTTATCATTCCTTCAATTAATTTCACTTACTAATTTTATTTCAATACTCCGCTTTATTTTGTCCAACTTGACAATTTTTCTACTTCACTTTGTTTATCACAAATCAAATTCAATTTCAAATATTCAGCTTGAATTTCATTTCCCTTATTTAAATAATTCAATTGTCTTCCAATTAAATTCAAAATTTAAACCTTGATAAGTTTTCCAACTTATTTATATTTCAAGCAAATTTCCAAATTTAATAAATTATCAAACCTCTTATGATTCCATAAATATTTTAAATAGGATTCTAGAGTCTTTCCAACATTTCAAAAATCATTTTTGAAATCAATTCAAATTATCTTTTGAATTTCCAAAACCAAACCTAGGTTTGTAAACAATTTCAATTTTAAAACATTTTGGCAGCAATTTCTCTCTTGGAAACTTGAAAATGAACACCGATGATGTCGCGATCATCATCGGAATTATTTTCCAACGACCGAAAAGAGTTTAGTGCTTTTATCCCTTCAAAACAATTTTAAATTCCAAATCCAATTCATAAATATTTCCCAAATAATTTCACCATTATTTTTCCAAAACCTTTGAAAATTATTTTCAGACTAAGGGAATTTAATCTTTTCACCAAAATTTTAAATTGCAAATCCTTTCAACTTTATTTTCAAATATTACTCTGGAATTCTATTTCAAATTATAAATCACATTTACAATTTATATTTACAAATCCCATTTGTATACGAATTTATTTGTTAGCTTTATGATTTCAAATTTCTTATTCACTTATGATAATAGCTTAATATTACCATTTCCTAACAACCAAGAAATCATATATATGCTACAATAATTTGCCGAAAATTATTTTCTGTTATATACGAAAATAGTTTTGGGTAAAATTGTTTCATTTACCTTATTTTAAAACAATATCGTATCGAATTGTTTTGTACAAGTGTTTAGAGATCCCTATCAATAACGTTAATTACTCGTATTGACCAGCATTCATATACCACCCAACAAACCAATCAACACAATATAAAACAATTTTATATTCACTAACAAATACACGCTCATATCTATTAATACACTCAAACTCATTCTAGAGTACTACTGACTCTATCTCTAATGAGCAATCCCCACTAGAGCGAAGGTTGTCGCTTAACCAATTGCTCGGAAACCACTTGTAACGACCCAATATTTTGACTTTTGAAAGTCGACATCAATACATCCACTATATCAAATGCCGAACAATCAAACGGCGAAAAACCGAACCGTTACGGTTAAAGAAGAAGAAGATAGAAGAAGAAACAGAAACAATACCAGAATTTCACATTCGCAGCGGAACAATATATAATAGACAAATGAGTAATCTTTAAAACAAAAGAACTATATCAGTTATACATTACAACGTCGGAGTCATATACAACACAACAGCGGAAAAGAAATAACATATACTAGTGATACGCCTCGCCGTCCAGCTTTCCTTCAGATCTCCACAACATACTTTTCTGACTTCGCTCCAGAACAACTGATGATCTGACTCTAGCCTGGCCGTGTGGAAAATTATGGGCATCCAGAGTTTAGAAAGGGAACAATAAACTGCAGGTCATTCATGAGACTGTTGTGAGATCTTAAAACAATTATTTGCATAAAGGAAATAAAAAGAAATCCGCTATGCTTTTGGAAAATAAAACTACCATAAGGCCTCTCGGTACACACATAATGCAATCACACACTTGGGGAGATTTCTCCTTATGATTGTCAAAAATGCTTCATACGCAAAATATTTTTGATATTATTATTAGTGCATAGTGTGGAAAACATTTTGAAAGTATAATATTAATCTTAGCCAGTATAGGTACCATTATATTATGCCTGCTATAGCTACCATTTAAGAATGGCATGTTATACAACTTTAGTCGTAAAGGGATCGTATTAGATGATTGGATTTCCAACAAATGGTCAGGCTAAGGAACTTCCTCACCGAATGGGTACACTTCTGGAGGGACGCCCCGAGAACCTAACCGGATATCTGCCAACACAAGGCCGGGTTACCTCTGTAACTAGGTAACTAACTGTCACGAGTATGCCATCCCCCGGTCTAGATCGACCTTTATCCGAGGCGCCTCTCAACCAACAACCCTAAGTAAATAATCTGGGCTCCATACCAAAAAATCACTTTTAAATCCATGTAGTTTAATATCTAGACTCCATAAGAAATACCACTTTTTATCCAGAAGGAGATATACATACACTGTAGGGCGCGACCCCCGTAACCTTGCTGCATCCTTCTTGTTTCAACCATTTTCGAGGTGTGAGGTCCCATGAAGTCTCGTCCACAAAGCTACGCTTTTCACAAAAGCCATGCTTCGATCAACAAATGATCCGCAACACTTAGCATGCCACATTACCAAATTGGAAATATATCATTAGTAACCATCAACTATATAACCTCTGAGCTCGTACGTCTCAGAGAAGGGTGTTAAGCTAAGAGAATAAATTCTCCGCCACCAACAGAAATGTATTTGATAGAAATCAGCTTTATATCTCAAAATAATGTCAGACACACATCCATATAAGTCCGTTCCAGTTTTGAACGGAACCCAAGGCACTTCTTCCAATTAAGGAAAGAAGCCCTTGCGAATTCGGATATTCACTAATCACGTCCGGACTTCCCATCACAAAGGGTGATATAATCTCTATACCGGAGCAACTCGGTGTAGAGACATACGACAGGTAATCCTATCATTTTTGAAAATACCTAGTCTTCAACATCATCTTCAAATGCAATTCCATTTCGTCATATCATTATTCAGAATGGGTTTTATGACACAAAGTCCTCTTCTGGCTTAACCGGATAATGAGCGCTTATTTTAAAAACAAATTCAAGTGCCGTTTCAAAGGCCAATATTGATAGTCAGTTATTTAACTATCAAACAACATTCACAACAACAATCAAGCCTCAATAATTCCACAAATTGTTTATACTGATAGTCGGTTATTTAACTATCAAACAATATTCACAACAACCATATAATTTAAATAATTTTCCCAAAATTATAAATTTTCAAAATATCTTCGCAAGGTATAGTTTCACACTTCAACCTTTTGAAAACAAATTTCAAATCACTTTCCTCATGTGGAATAAATTTTCAAATATTGTTTATTTCCACTGAAAAATTTGTCGAGTCCGAATACTTCAAAATAATTTAAATCACTTATCCAAAAATATATACTTGGAAACATTTAAAATAAAAGCTATTTTAAAACACTTTATTTTAAACATTATTTATGAAATTTTATATCAGTATCTCATATAAAACTCAAGTTCAAATAATTTTAAAAATAAAATGGCTAGATAAAGTGTAATTATTAAAATAACCGTTTTCTAAATCAAATATCAGTTCAATCTTTAAAATAACCACTTCTATAATCAATTTAATAATATTCAGTTTAAAAATTAAAAAAAAATTCAAAATAATTTCTACAATAATATTCTTTTTAAAACTAATTCTAGAACTTTTAGTTTATATTTTAAAAGCTGCTTTGAAAACATACTCGGCTTGCTAGGGAAAGCACACTTTCCATATCAAAATAGTCCATTTAAATCAATTAATAAATCCTTCTTGATTTATCTCAAATTTACATTCCAAATTCGTAAATTTCTTTCCACACTTTTAAAAATAAACCAATATTTATTTTTAATAAAGTTCCCATCCTTTTATAAATTCTATATGTGAATTTATATTTCCAAATATCCCTTGATATACATTTTCAAATTGATTTCCAAATATTCATTTTCAAACACTAAATCAAATTCCCAATTGATTTCCAAATTTATTTCAAACACCAAATCAAATTCCAAATTGATTTCCAAATTTGTTTCAAACACCAAATCAAATTTCAAATTTATTTCCAAATTTATTTCTTTTAAAACAAATTTCTTTATTTCTTCCAAACTATTTAAAAATCTGAATTTTAAATAAATTCTTCAACTTTTAAACAATATTACTCAAAATCCATGTATTAAAAACTTTTCCCTATATTTTGGAATTGATTCGATAAGATTACAAAAATCGACTTTTATACTTTTAAATTCCTTCTTAAATTTATTTAATTCTCTAAAATTAATTTACTCAAAATTTTCTACTTTAATTTCCCAAAATCTAATTATATATTTCCGGTATCCTATGATACCAAAAATATATTCGGCCAAACTATAGCCTTCAGTAAATTTCAATCACTAATATAATCATTCACAGATTATCAATAATTCAACACACAATATATGAAACAAATTCAACATTTGAGGAATCCAGTTGGATCCCTCTAACTTGTTTTCGTGCATCCACAGATGTTATCACAACAATTAAATACCAATTCCACTTCGAGGTGGAATATCATGGTATATAGGATTATATCATATCATCCGCTATTATGCGGCGCATATGGTCTCATCCGCTATTATGCGGCGCATATGGTCTCATCCGCCATATAATGTGGGAAATCAAACACTCCTATATATATTATACTACCATATATGCTATCACATCCAAACAATCAATCAATAATTGAAATTCTAATTATTTCAATTGAGTGAGAAGATCTCACCTTTAACTATGCGTGCAACCATTTTCATTCCAGCTTGATTTCACGATTTTTGAACCTTGTAACAAACATCGTAGGTTTTATTAATATTCGAATTAGTTGAAAAAATTAATTTTTCCTATTGATAAATTTAATTAACTAATAGTTTTTATTTTTAACTAATTTTCCTTTGAATAATTCTTTAGTGACTAAAATAATTAAACAGTTTATTAAGTAAATTAATTACCCTACGTACACAATTTTAAAATAAACTAGTAGATTAAAAGGCATACTTATTTATTTTTGAAACTTCACATATATTTATAAAAATAATCTATATAGATAAAAATCCAATCATTGTATAAATTCCTATGTTTTCCAAAGTCTACAAAATTTTCCGTTTTTCCCAAATATTTTTAAAATATGTGTATGTGTAAATATATACACTTTATATTATACTTCTCTCTACTGTATATATATACATATAAATCTATAGATTGAAGAAGTAAATTGTTTTTATAAACTTATTATATTTTTTTATTTTACCTATACTGTATATATATATATATATATATATGTTAAATTGAAATAGATTACTTATATACCTTACTGCCGCGATAATCCTCTCCTAGCTTGCCGACTACCATCGATAAACGCGTGCTCGTGCAAGGGTTTCGACCTTGCCTCTACCGTCCCTTCGACAATCGCCATCGCGAATCTCAAACCGTGATATCACCGACTCGACTTGCCTCACGACACCCCAAGCTTCATCGCCGACCCCAAATCATGAACAAACACCCACCAATTCTAGATCCACCATTCCATCGTCGCTCACAATCTACTGTCGCTATCATACTCACGAATTGTGCGCCACCCCGATCCAATACACCTCCATCGCATGCTTGAAATCGAGCGACTCCCTTCGCCATCTCGATCGATTACGCTCGAGCCTAGGCTCGATTCCCTATACGCGGCCATGCTCGTGAGCTTGATTTCACGAATTTGAGGCTCCGCCCTTTTTGTGAATTTGATTTTTAAATTTCCAAGGCTTCGGCCATTATTTATTTTGTACGAACAAAAATAGTTTTCATTCGGAAATGAATTCGATTTTACTCTTAAGATGCTCGGTTAAGATTTACAAAACAAAAGAACGCGTGTAAAAATTGAATGCCAAGTGTTTTAAAAGAAATGTCAAGTGTTAGAAGAGAAGAGACGTTAAATTTTCTCATTTGAATGTGAGTATAAATTTTAAATTCAAATTCAAATCGTTTCGATTATCGCAACTCACAATCTCGATCTCCAACCGAGGCATCGTTAGGCGTTCATAATGTTAAACCCCTATTCCAAACGCAATAGAAAAGGTTTCGAGTCGAAATTTGATCGTATGGAGAATATAGCTTTTTGGACCCAATTATTAAATTAAATTTCGATATAATTTTTAGTACGTTTGTTTATCGTACGACCAAATGATCACTCCAAACACTACGAAAATTGAAATCCGATAATAATACAATATTATGGATCCATTGGAACTGGTTCGTCGAATTTCGAGACTGTGCCTCGGAAAGCTATTTTTAAATGTCGATTTAAACGATATAAACTCAAAACTGAACAAAACATTTCCAAATCCAATTATGAAGATTCCATTATCTTCAGTATTATAAATATAAATTTTCCAAGCCTTTGAAATATTTTTAATCAGCTTAAAAATCAAGATTCAACATTTTATCCAACTTAAATAGTTTAAATTCAATAATTTAATTGTCAAATTCATAGTTATATTTGAAATTCAAGTTTAAAATAACTTCCAAATATTTAAAATCAATTAAATATTTCAATTTTAAATGTTAAAATTTCCGGGTCATCATACACATAAAATCTCATTATACATTTGCTTGACACAAGAGAATGTACTAGGATTTGACGAGATTTCCCTTCTAGCATGGAATTGTTGAAAAAAATTATAAGGATAGCTAGGACCATGAGTAAAAGTTACCATGTTAGTGTTTCCTAAACCACCTAGTCGCGCTCTAAGTCAAGTACATAGGAAAAAGCTTACATCTGGCTAATCTCTTAATTTTAAAAACATCTGTTGGTATAGAAAGGTGTTAGGATGTTTATTTAGCTTAGTAAGCCATTATATATATTTTTTATTGCAAGAGTTCTGAAGCTATCAAAAAAATCATATTCAATGATTTCCTCATTAGACAGAGAGATAATCGGCTCTTTCCTCCCCTTCTCCCATGACAATTGATACAAATATGTAAGCTGTTTAACTTTGGCCTTCAAATATCATATCTCATCATTGTCGCCTTTCACCTTAATTGATCCTCCCTTCAGGACTAAACCCGTCTCATTTTGTCCTCGTGTAGAATTGTTCCTATGCTTATGAAGCAGTAAGGGATTGATGTTGGCCCATTTTATTTGATGTTTGGGTTGGTTTGGATCTACCCTCAATCTACTCCCGCCCTCTTATGGTTAGCTTCCCTATTCACATTGCTAAGATTGTCGTTTTTATTAATGAGCTTCTCATTTTGATTGGCTAGTAAACAATGACGAGCTAATTTTTTTAGAGAGCGAGAAAAAATTTGGGATGGACCTTTAGCCATAGGCTTTTCCATTTTTGTCATTCTTTGGTTTGTCCGGACCATGAATTGATCAAGGACTTTGAGATTTTTCTAAGGTGTTGGGTGATGGTCCCATAGGTTGTTTTGAGGAGTTTGTGTCGGTTTTAAGTTTCACCTTGCTAGTTTGGTGTGCTACCTCGGTTGGAGGAGATGTGGGGGAGTTGGCGAGATTAAGAGGATTTCCTAGATGCATGTTATGGTTTGACTTATGATTGAGGTGTCCAGATTGGAAATAATTTGTTGGGATTTGCCCACCTTCTAGCGCCAAAGTGGTAGTGATATTTTTGTACGCCAACTATGAAGTGGATGCATTGCTAAGTGCTGGTACAATTATGTAGTAAAGAGAAACTATTTGTTAAAATGCCTAGTAATGTAGTAACTATAACGTTGTGTTCTTATACAATTAAGAGGTTGCAAATCGAATGTTTGTTGAAATGCTTAATAGATTTTAACTAATTTTGATAAAATAAAAGCATAAAGCATATAAGTTTGTAATGAAGTAAATAATACAAAAGCTTACATGGTTCATATTTTAAGGAATCCAATGTCCATGGATCAGTCAATCAATTACTTCATATTGAGAAGTACAAGCATAGAATTCTAGGATGATCCTGACATTGTTTTATAATCTTTTCAATATAAATTCTTTAGGTTCTACATAGTTTCCTTTCCTTTCAACTTAGTGGTCCTTTCCTTTCTGCTTAGCATTCCTTTCCTTTTATAGGAGAATGATGTCACATGGATTGATGATGTCATTCTCATATCTAACCATTATCGTCGAATACTACCATGTGTCCTCCATCAACTTGCATTGGGTTGAGCGTTATGGATTACTATATTTGATTTGGTAGGAAAATTTGATTTAGGCAGTATGACTTGGTTTAGGTAGGATGATGTGGTATTAAAATGTTGAAATTGGCACTATGTCATTGGATGTTTGCCATGTGTCTAGAGTCTATGTTGTTCGTTGATATATTTTGAACCGAACTTATTTTGGTAGAGAAACTTCTAGCATAGTTTTGCATTTGATAATGATTTTCTGCTTTCGAATGTTTTGATGAAGCAAGATTATTAGTAGAGTTCTACTTTTCTACCTTTTGTTGTGATTTATTCCTTGGGAGTGCTATAATGTTCTACCTATAGTAGACCTAAGCTACATGTATCGCGCCGCTGGTTAACTTGCAGTTTTCAGGCATGTGATAGCGTGGCACGAGGTTCATGGTATCCTATATATTGTATCTCGAACATGTGAAGTTCCTATTTGATGTAGCTTAAGGTCATGTTCTTCCTGTACTATGTTGACCCTACTCCATATACCCATGGCTCGTACTACTCTAGCGGCATGTCTATTTACGACTGTTTTTTGCATTACTGTGTTTACTTTACTATTTTTGGTGAGAGAATGGGTGTAACAACATACATACATACATACAAATATATATATGTGTGTGTGTGTGTGCACGCGCACGTGTGTGGGTGGGTGGGTAGCGTATGCATGCATGCATGTATATATTTATGGATTAGTTTTATTTTTAAGTTAAGTGAATTTAAGTCTTCATTTTAAATAATTTTATTAAATATAATTTTGTATCTTAAAATAAATTTGTACCAATAATAAATTATATACGTTAATTTTATTTACTTACGATATATATATATATATATATATATATATATATATATAATGTGTGTGTGTTTATGTGTGTATAAAAGGGTTTGGTTTTAATGAACTATATATGTCTAAATATTATTTCAAATATTTTACATTGAATACTAATTTATTAACATAATTAAATTTACAATTGAATTATCGCTTAAAGCTTCGGATCAAATCAACTAAATTAAATAAAAACAATTTAGGTAACCGAAATTTTATGCTTTGACCAAATCCAAAGTTTTATCTATCTAAAACTTGACTTGATTATAGATATTAGGATTTTTTATCTAATAAACATTACTTAGTTGAAATATGAAGACTGGATTTAAACAAATAGTTTTGTGTAAAAATACATAGTATTCTTAGGTCAGATATTTTATATACTATAGGTATCTATGCATGTTTTTATGTTTGTTTTTATTTCAATATGTGTTTATATGAAATACCATATATATTGTTTGTTTATAATATATATGTGCGTGCGAGTGCGTGTTTATATTTATGGGCATAAATCTCAATGGTCGTGTGTGTATTATCCATTTAATACTATACACAATGAAATTTATTAGAACATACGGTGTTCTATTTTTAGAAAGGCAAAACCTCCTTCATTAATGAATGAAAGTGGTGATAATCCATTTAGAAAGACAAAACCGCCTTGCTTAATTTTTCTTCCCTATCAACTCTCCATCTTAATGATAATTATCTTAGTATGACAAGATTATAAGAAAGCTCTCTTCTTGGCCTGAATCCAAATTATCTATTGCTAGAAGATTGATAGTGGTGAAATCTATAACTACTTCAATGTGTCTTTTTCATGCTCATATTTATGTTTTGCCATTCAAGCTTATAAGCATGATCAAGTCTGCTATTAATCACTTTCTTCGGCATGGTAATCCACATTCAAATTAATTAATTCCTATCTCTTTCGACAAAATTGCATTACCATATGAATATGGAGGATTGGGAATTATGAACATAAAAACTTGGAATAAAGCTGCATTTTCTTCACTCATAAACAAGTTGTTAACTAATTCCCAGAGTCTTTGGGCTTTTTGGACCAAGTCATATTTAATAAAGAAAAATGATTTCTAGATTATACAATCCCCTTTAGACTATAGTTGGACTTGGAGATGTGTTTTGAAATTAAGATCAGTTTTCTACCTCATTTTTAGTGCTCTATATCCAATCCTCAAATTATTTCATTTTGGCACGATCCATGATCATCTAAAGGAACTATCTTCTCTAATATCATTGGCTGCAACCTACGAAAACTTTCTAGAATTCTTGATTCTACTAAAGCCTATGAATTCTTCAATGGCCTAGTTCTACTTTGATAAGAGTTATTTGGTCTACTATAGAGGGTCTGCTTTATGACCAAACTTTCAATTTATCGTTGTTTCATAATCAAACTTTCAATTTATAGTGTGGTAATCTCACACAATCTCCTCTGTCTACAATGCTATTTCTGGTTACAATAATTTGCATGTTTTGTTTGGCACTCAAGAATTTGGACCTTTGAATCTAGCCCGAAAGAAATCTAATGCTATGGAAAATCTATTTATGCTTACGGCAATTTGCTATACAAAGGTGTGTTACAAATCTCATCATGTTAATTATGTATTACGGTCCTAAAAACACAAATCATTTGTTCTTTTCATGTTTTTGTTCATTTTTCATTTAGAAGGTTTGCTTAGTCTTTGAATTTGCACAATCCTTCGCCTAATTCAAAGCTTGAATGGTTTTATATATTTAAGGCGATGAGATGGAGAAATTCTGAAGGAAAGCTGCTGCTTAGGGTGTTAAAGAAATTCATTTATGCCATATGGTCTAAAAGAAATATAAAACTTTTCCAGGGAAAGATGGAATCAAAGAACTCTTTACTTCGGCAGTTAGCAAGATTGTTTAGGAGCTAAATTTTAAAACTTATTAATTCATTTTGAATTAGAAAGGTTTTTATTTTTGGTTTGCTTCTTTTGTTGTTTTTTTAGTAGTTAAGGCACTTAGCCTTGCTCCTGTTTCAATCTTTATACTTGTTTTTCCAAGTAATTAAAGTGGACGGTCCACTATAAAACCAACTTGCCTTGCCAAAAAAATCGAATCATTTATCCATGATTTAATATAGAAAATGCCCAATATGATCTTATGTAAAATAAAGTAAAGGAATTTATTGAAATTCATCCTACCTACTAGTTGCATAATGCTTTTAATCTATCAATTCTATCATAGGAGTAGAATTTTTTTCTAGATTTTTAGCACATCATATTTTATGGTAATATAAGAATATTTATTGCTTCAAAAATGTAAATTTATGTTTGGTTTGAGAATATCTAAAGTGTCAAAGTATAACATGCTTTCATTTAAAATTCAACAGTATCATTTTAAGTAAGATTCATGTGCTTAATCAATTCAATGTAAAATCTTGGGTAAACATTCAGTTTAGCTATATAATAAATTTAATAAATCCTTTCACTTAAAATTATTTATATATTTTAGTTCAATTCCAATTCTAACATATAATAAATATCAAAACCTACTCATATTTGATATAATGGTAAGTAATTCAGAGCAATAATAATCTAGGTTAAAGTTTTGATTTGATGTAAGAAAGTTGAAGAAAGAAAGTAAGCCATTTTTTTTTTATATTTAAGGTTTTCTACTTGAAGTAATTGAGTTGTATGTTGTAATGAAGGTAACATACAAATGAAAAATCCTTTTCTAAAATCAGCGAGCATGAATGATCCCACAGGCCTAGTTAGGCATGTCCACCATCGTTCTGACCAAATGAAATTATATTGTTACGAGCATTAGAAATTTATCATTTTGTCTTTTACTTCAACGTCATTTTCCTCTTTATCTATAACACTCCACTGGAAGTGGGTGTCATTGCTGTTCTCAAGTGGATAACATTACTCTTGTCCATTACAGTTTGATCTCTATATTCTTCATCACGCTTATAAATTTCCCCTTCTTTCTTTTAGCACTTTTAATAGACCAAATTGCCACTTATTCCATGTTAAGGGGCACAACATATCTTTCTCATCGAGCTGCCATTCTTGATTCCCTATACTTCAAAAAAGTTTTCTTTTTACCCTTATATCTTTGAAAGGTAGTGTTTAGATAACTTTCGAAGACGTTGACTTTAAGATGACCATTTACCATGTTCATCTCGGGATAAAACCAAAATTATAGGAAACTATTCATCTAAGGTTGCAAATTTTTTGTGATTATCCGATGTCCGCTCGAACCCAAGTCCTAAAAATGTTTGTCCATCCCCGTTCGAATTTCAATTTGGATACAAATTTGAACAAGACAAAATAGTCAGAGTATGAACACGTTATGCATATGCTGTGAATACACATTTATGTTTAGTTGAACTAGTAATGTAACTTAGTTATAGAGATCCGCATTTAACTTTGAATATGCTATTTAAATGCATTACTTAAATCACTATATATATATATATATATATATTTGGGTTTCATGTGCAGCAATAATAATATTCATTTTTTCTGTTTAATACGTAATATTTCACGTTTCTTAACTTGGTATCACAGCTTAATCAAGCCTAGCGGCAATCATAATCCACTCTATCCTTGCTCAAGAATCCTAAAAAATAGTCTTCATCTTATCAAAACCATTGTAATCGACAAAGTTAATTAATCACACAAACTTAATGAGAACACATATCCACTTGTGCATTTTATGTCTTTTGACCCAGTTATCCAATTTGCATCACTATATCCTTCTATTACAGAAGGATATTTTTCATAATGAGCATATAGTTTTGTGTATACTTTAGATATCCTAGAACTCTGATTATTGCTTTCCAGTGATGTTTACCAGGATTGCTGGTATATCTGCTAAGTTTGCTTATAGCGTATGCAATATCAGGCCTAGTGCAGTTCATGACATACATAATACTTCCCAGTATACGGGAGTATTCAAGCTGATATATAACATCATCAGTGTTCTTTACCCAATTTTGGTTCATATCTACTGGTGATTTTGCAATAGTTATATTATGCTGCTTGAATCTTTCAAGTATTTTGGCAATGTAATGTGACTGAGATAACGCATATCCTTGTGAAGTTTTTATAATTTTTACACCCAAGATTACATCAGCCACTACTAGGTCTTTCATGTCAAATCTAGAGGATAACATATCCTTTGTAGATTTTATTATGGCCTTATTATTTCCTAGGATTAACAAATCATCAACATAAAGACAAACAATGACATATCCAATATCTGTGTGTTTTATATAAACACACTTATCTGTCATTTATTTTGAATCCATTTGATAACATAGTCTCATCATTTCTCATGCCATTGCTTTGGTGATTGTTTAAGACCATAAAGTGATTTTACTAACTTACACACCTTATTTTCATTTCCTGGGCTTAGAAACCCTTCAGATTGCTGCATATATATTTCTCCTTCCAGTTCACCATTTAAAAATGCAGTTTTCACATCCATTTGGTGTATTTCCAAATTTAGTATGGATGCTATTGCTATAAGCATCCTAATTGATGTGATTCTAGTTACTGGTGAGTATGTATCAAAGTAATCTAGATCTTCTTTTTGTCTAAATCCTTTTATTACAAGTCTTGCTTTATACTTGTCAATTGAGCCGTCAGCCTTTAGTTTTTTCTTGAATATCCATTTATAACCTAGTGGTTTTGATCCTTTGGGTAGATCCACTAGTTCCCATGTATGGTTTTGTAAAATAGATTCTATTTCACTGTTGACGACCTCCTTCCAGTAAGGAGCATCGAGAGATGACATTGCTTGTTGATAAGTTAGAGGTTCATTTTCTATCAAATATGCATAGAAGTCCGGTCCAAAGGTTTTAGAGGTCCTTTGTCGTTTTCTCCTTCTTGGTTCCTCTATCTCTGATTCAACATTCTTTTCAAACGTGGTTTGATCAATATTATCCTCAGGATTATCAATCTCTCGGTCTCTTTTGAACAATAGTTTCAATCGAGTTTTTAAGAGGAAAAACATGTTCAAAAAATCTGGCATTTCGAGACTCGGTAATGGTGTTTTCGTGCATGTCATCAATTTCAGATTTGTACACCTAAAATGGATATGCACTACTATTATGAGCATATCCAATAAATATGCAATCTATAGTTTTAGGTCCAATTTTGACCTTTTTAGGCTTTGGTATTTCTATCTTTGCTAAGCACCCCACACTTTTAAGTATTTGTAAGATGGAGGTCTGTTTTTCCACAGTTCATGTGGTGACTTAAAGGTCTTTTTACGAGGTACTTTGTTCAGTATATGATTAGTTGAAAGTATCGCTTCACCCCATAAATTGTCTGGTAATCCAGAACTAATAAGCAGAGCATTCATCATTTCCTTCAGGGTACGATTCTTACGTTCTGCTATTCCATTGGATTGAGGAGAATACGGTGCTGTTGTTTGATGGATTATACCATTTTGAGCGCAAAATTGCTCAAATGGAAATTCGTATTCTCCACCTCTATCACTACGCAAGGCTTTTATCTTTTTGTTTAGTCGATTTTCAACTTCTGCCTTATATTGTTTAAACGTTTCAAAGGCCTCATCCTTGCTTCTTAGTAGGTACACATAACAGTACCTAGTGCAATCATCGATAAAGGTAATAAAATACCTTTTACCTCCTCTGGTTTGACACATCTTTAGATCATATACATCAGTATGTATTAAATCTAACGGCTCAGTATTCCTTTCAACATAATGAAAGGAAGTTCTAGTTAACTTTGCTTCAGCACATGTTTCACATTTATAGTTTTGATCTATAGTAAACTTAGGTATAAAATCTAAGTTAACCATTTTTCGCAAAGTATCAAAATTCACATGGCCTAGTCTAGCATGCCATATATTAAATGACTCGGCAATATAAACAGAAGAATCCATTTTATTCATATCTTTTGGTACAACAGTCATTACATTCATCTTGAATAGACCATCACTCACATACCCTTTACCCTCATACACTCCATTTTTAGACAATACAAAATTATCAGAAACAAAGACCAACTTGAAACCATTCTTGCTCAGCAATGATCCAAAAACTAAGTTCTTATGAATGTCTGGTACATGCATAACATCATTCAAAGTGAGTTCTTTTCCAGAAGTCATTTTGAGAACCACTTTTCCTTTTCCTTCAACCTTCCACGTGGAGGAGTTTCCCATGAAGAGTTGACCTTCTTGTGTCGCAGGCTTGTAGTTGGAAAACATCCACTTGTTGGCGCAAATGTGTTTTGTGGCACCAGTGTCCACAAACCATTCCTTCGTGTTGCCAACTAAGTTTCATTCTGAGATCACAGCTGACAAGGTCATTTCTGAAACTCCATCCGATGGCCTATCATGCTCCGTAACATTGGCTTGGTCTTTCTGCTTCTTTGGTCCTCGGCACTCACTTGCCTTATGGCCTTTCTTCCCGCAATTATGGCAGTTCCCTTTGAACTTCTTAGCCTTCTTTGCATATGGATTATTTTCTCTCTTTCTATTGTTGTTCTTGTCGGTCTCAACAACATTTGCTTTTGCCACCATGGTGTTGGTTGACTTCTTTTTAGATTTTCTGTTATTCTCTTCAATTCTGAGTCGAATAACAAGATCTTCCATAGTCATTTCTTTCCGTTTGTGCTTCAGATAGTTCTTGAAGTCCTTCCATGATGGAGGCAACTTCTCGATAGCAGCAGCAACTTGAAATGATTCGCTTAACTCCATCTTCTCATCATGAATCTCATGGATGATAACCTGAAGTTCCTGAATCTGGCTGATTACTGTTTTGGTGTCGACCATCTTGAAGTCTAGGAATTTGCCAACTATGAACTTCTTCATCCCGGCGTCTTCCATTTTGTACTTTTTCTCGAGGGACAACCAAAGAGTCTTTGCAGTTTGGACAGTGCAGTACACATTGTACAGACTATTCTCCAAACCGTTGAGAATATAATTCTTGCAAATGAAGTCAGAACCCTTCCAGGCTGTGAGGGCCTCGACCTTGGTGGCGTCGGGCTCGAGTTCATCTACTTGTGGAGGGTCCTCTATTAGGTATTTGGCCAGACCTAACGTAGTCAAGTAGAAGAGAATCTTCTGTTGCCAACGCTTAAAATCCTGGCCATTGAATTTTTCCGGCCTCTCTCCATGTGAGAATGGTACAGGCTGTGTGACAAGTGGTCCTGTCGGAGCGGAGGGCAATGGCTGCTTTGTTGTCGAAGTGTTACTGTCTTGAGCCATCGTCTGAAATGATATGACTTAAATTAGTACACAGAACAGAATCAAACAAAGCACAAATATGTTTTAAGGGAACAACGATATGACAGCAATTTCGTTTCAAGATTGTTAGCAAATATATAGTAGAAACAGCAGCAAACCGTTTCAAACAGTGTTGCAGAAGTATAAACAGAAACGTTGATGTTGTTCTATACACAATTGCAACAGCAGCAAAGTGTTGCAATACATATGTAGTGGAATAACAGGAAGATGGTGAGAATAAAATAGATGTACCGATTAGAATGTCCGAGTCCAGCATAGAACTGTTGGCTTGAAATGAAATTGCTCCCGCTATGACGCTTTCGGTTGTAGAGCAATCGCTTCCCAAACCTGAAATGGACCTCTCTACGACGCAGCGCAGCAATCACAGAGAACGACGAATGCAAGAAGACTGTAAATACTTCAGAACACAGGGGGAAGAAGAAGAGTAGAAAAAAATTGTTGTTATTTTCGTTTTCTGTGTGCCTCTATATATATACTGGGGAGAAGTGCATGTTGGCTGTTCAAACGGGTGTGACTGCTGGAAAGGTTGCGACCCTTTAAACCAACAGCCCCGCGCATTTTCAAGTTCAAAAATAAACGGTTCAGCGCAGCGAGCCAGAGTGCAGCCTGGAGGCCCATTCAATCACAAGACCAACAGTTATTTTTGTTTTCTGTGTTCCTCTATATATATACTGGGGAGAATTGCCCGTTGGCTGTTCAAATGGGTGTGACTGTTGGAAAGGTTGCGAACCTTTAAACCAACAGACCCGCGCATTTTCAAGTTCAAAAATAAACGGTTCAGCGCAGCGAGCCAAAGTGCAGCCTGGAGGCCCATTCAATCACAAGACCCCAAGAGCCCCAAGGCCCAAGGCCCTTATTATATATATATATATATATATATATATATATATATATATGAAAGCCTTCATGCCTTCATGCATGATCCATTCCTTCTCCTCATTTTCTTTTGATATCACTTACCGAGCCTTAGTATATAAGGTGGGATTGGGATGTGTATTCCCCGATGTGGGATATTGTTTCCCTCACTTTAGCCATTTATTCATTTGTAACAGCAAGTGCAAGAACCAAGAACTATAATCAAAATTTCAGAAATGAACAAAACTATGGTATAGGAAACAATCAGATGCTTATTCCTAGAGTTGGCTATAGTCAAAGAGGAAGAGGTAGGAATATAAGAAGTGTCAATAGGCTAAGAAAAATATGGTTACACTACCATGAAATGCTACTTTTGATTTAATACAACCTTTACACAACAAAACATGAGTACCAACAAAAACCAATGAAGCTATTCAACAAGTGCCAACTTGAATTAAATAAATGAAGACTTTGGACCTCAGGCCAAAGCACTCAACATATATTAAGAAGGAAATGTAAAACTCATGATGCTAGAAGATATCAGGGATAAAAGTTGATATATAGACTCTGGAGCAACAAACCACGTTACTAACAATCTTCAAAACCAAAATTTGGGGGAGAATGAATATGTATATAACAATTCTATTCATATGGATAATGGATCAACACTTAACATAACTCATATAAGAGGCACTAGAATTTAACTAATAACAAAAGATCATTTCATCTTAGAGATCTTCATAAAGTGCCATAAATCAAGAAAAACTTGATATATGTGTCATAATTTGCTAAGGACAATGAAGTTTCATTCAAAATTTTGTGTCATCAAAGACAGTCTAAGCAAAATTGTGTTACTATAGAATATTTGCAAAATTGATCGTATAGATTTAAAGTAGCAAACTCTCAAGGTTCAAGAAACTGCACCAGATATTGCAATTTGTCTGAGAGTAATGGAATCATTGTAAGGAATATTGATGCATGGCATAAAAGGCTAGGGCATCCAAGCGCTAATGAAATGAAGAATATTCTTAATAAATTAAAGCTTCCTATGAAGAAATTTGATGTATCAAATATTTGTAGTTATTGCCAAATGGGGAAAAGTCACAAATTTCCCTCTTATTAATCAAAATATATACTATAAACCTCTTGAGTTTGAATGTGACCTATAGGGACCGACACCCATAAGCTCAGACTATGGATATAAATATTACATTTCATTTATTGATGTCTATAGTAGATATACATGGATTTATTTTTTGAAACAAAATCTAAAGCACAAAGTGCAACACTTTAGTTTATCAGCCAA
The DNA here is from genome assembly GCA_030765085.1 of Allium cepa. NCBI lineage: Eukaryota > Viridiplantae > Streptophyta > Magnoliopsida > Asparagales > Amaryllidaceae > Allium > Allium cepa. Next base: position 342,106,943 of record CM060941.1, on the reverse strand, counting down.
GTAGAAAGGCAACTCAACACATAATTAAAAGTATTTGAAACGGACAAGTGCTCTGAGTTTAAGACTCTAAAAGCCGACTTCAGTAGCAAAGGAATTATTCATAGAACAACTTATTCATATACAGGTGAGCAGAATAGCACAGTGGAGAGAAAACATAAGTATATATTTAAGCCCGACCTCACGTTATCACCATAAGGTTCCTTTCTATTGAAACTTTGGCCCGGCGCTTTCATAACTGCAGCATTCTTGATAAATTACCTAAAAATGTCTTAGTAATATATCTCGATCTAAAATTTTACATGAGAAAGAACTTGACTACAATGGCCTGAGAATTTTTGGATGCTTGTGTTATCCACTACTAAGGCCATATAATGCCAACAAACTTGACTGTAGATTCGCAACATATTTATTTATTGGATATAGCACTAACCAAAAGGGTTACAAGTGTCACAAGGCATGTTATATTTGATAAAAGTGTGTTTGCGTTTGCCAATAAAAGCATTCGAACCACAAGTAAAGTCTACAATCCCATTGAATCAATAAAAGCAATGCCCTTTTGCATAAGTAAAAAAGAGAGGTTTAACGACTACTTCTTTACGCACTCAACAGACTACTAATACAACGTAATCTAATAAAGACACTTATAATACCTCTGCAATCAATAGAATAGAAGAATATGAAGGAAATCAAACTCAAGAATTTACAACGCCTGAACCTAATAAAGAACAAATAAACTTTCTCTCATCTCCACAATTGAAATCACTACAAGTGCAACCCACTATACTAGGTCATCATATGGTTACTTGGTCTAATCATGGTATATTCAAACCAAAAGTATACAATGTAAACTATAAAGGCAATGAACCTGTAATGTATCATCAAGCCAAAGCAAGCATTAATAGAAGAAAGCTATGGATGAAGAATATAATGTACTCATAAGGAACAACACATGGACACTTGCTAAAATAACCAAAAACAAAATTTTAAAACAATGTAGATGGACTTAGAAATTAAAGAAAAACTTTGATGGTTCCATAGCCAAATAGAAGGCGAGACTATTAGCTAAAGGCTACTCTCAACAACATGGATTCACCTTCCATGAAACATTCTCTCCTCATATTGAGCCCACAACCATAAGAACATTCTCACCATTGCATGGCATAAACACTAGAAATTGAAATAGCTAGACGTCAACAATGCTTTTTCTAAATGGAGAATTACATAAAGTAGTATATATGCAATATCTAGAAGGCTTGAATCCTATAAAAAGCCTCAACTTGTTTGCAAGTTAAATAAGGCAATTTATAACTTTAAATAAACCCCTAGGGTTTGGTTTGATAAAGTAGAAACTACCTTAGAAAGCTTAGATAATTCTCTATTCATCAAATACACACAAAATTCTATGATTTATATAGTCGTGTATGTTGATGATTTCATCACTATTGGAGTACTGATCAAGAAATCATCAACTTAACTCAATGCCTTGATAAGCAATTTGCACTTAAGGATCTAGGAAAACTTAGTCACTTCTTAGGCATTAAGGCAAATAGAATTTTTGACAAAGAGCTACTCCTAAATCAAAGGGTGGTCTTAGCCACTTGAATGAAAGCTAATATGGGATTGTAAAGGGAGTTGTCCTTCATCCAAACTCAAAGATAGGATATGCATTCTTGTAACGACCCAGGGTTTGGTCGCTTAAATTAGGCAATTATATATATATTTTATATAGAAAATAAATGAATTTTTACAGATAAATAAACTCATTTTAAATAATTAATAATGATTGTAAAATCATTTTCAGAATTTGTTTACCAAATTAATAGTTCGTGGAAAAACAGAAAATGTGACCGAAGAACGTTTTCCAAAATTTCGACTTTTCGACCCCAGAAAGTTGTCGAAAACATTTTTCATCTTTGTACACTATACACACACATATACGATAGATAATTAACAATATAATAACATTCTTAAGAATATTCTATCTTAGGTTAATTATGTTTAAGAAGTGATGTGACAACTCATGGGTTTAAAAGTGATAAACTTATATATATATATATATATATATATATATACATACTTATCTCTTGTCATATCACTTGATATTTTCATCATTAGCTATCATTACTTAAGTGATATAACTAGAGAGTAGAGGGATTTTATATGAGAGAGGAAGAGGAGAGATGATATGACTTGACAAAATGATGGGGTGTGAGATCTTGCTTATAAATAGCCCTTGAATTTCCCATTTTTTCGACCTCCTCTTCCTCCAACCATAACTTCTTCATTCCCACCTCAAATGGTTATATTCTTTCCTTCAAATCATCTGAAATTCCAATTTCTACAACATTTTAGTTGACCACCTTTTCCAATTAAGAACATAGCTATGTCAAAATAGCCAATCTTTGCAAAGAAAATTTTTACCCATAATTTCAAGTCTGAAAGTTACCTTCTTCTTCTAACCATAACTTCCATAAAATAAATCGGCAACGATAGATTCTTTTTTGAAATGATAAAGGAAATAAATTACTACAAATTTTCTTTTAACCGCTTTTCCAAATTCCATGAGTTGGTGGCCCAAAAAGTGGTGGAAAAATGACCTAATTTTGGGTCCATTTTCGACAAATCGATGATAACCCGAAGCTCCTCTACCTTTAAGCTACTACCCCACATCCACCCCCACACTTCTGGCCGAGCCTACATACACCTGGGCCAAACCCATTTTTAGGGTTTATAGCACCTAAAGCCTTCATCCTTTAAAGCTAGGGAGTCGTTAGCAAGTTTAGCTTAAGTTCGGGTAGCTTTTGCTGAAGTTTGGTGAGTAAACTACTCGTTTTTTAATGAAAATGGTAACTTTATTAATGTCACTATATATGGTGATTATATAGTGTAGAAGTTGAATGATAATCACGTGGTTTTGTTATGATTTGGATGGTTGATTTTAGTTTGATTTGATTATCAAAATCGATGTTGTATTATAAAGTTAGTGAGCATGTATATATGAATGTATGCTTGCAATCTATGATTAAGATGGTTGGTGTTAGTAGTATGTTGATTGTGAAACATGAGGTTGGTGAAAAAAGTTAAATACTTTGTGTAATTGTGACGGCTATGAGATCCGGTTGGAACCAAAGTTTGTTTTCACAGTTTAAAGTTTTGAGACGGATTAAAGTTTGTAACTTCAGTTTTAAAAAAAAAATCAAATTTTTTTCTAAAGTATGTTTCAAATCATGAACAAGTATTAGTTTGTGAAGTGATTCGCTAAGAATACGTTAGAGCGAATTGCGCCCATAGCGATAGTCGTTATGGATGCAGTTCGACAAAGGTTTGAATTTCTATTTCAAATTTGTTTTATTTTGAAATTAATTTACTAAGTTTTTTGAACTTAATTAGTAATATTAAAAAGTAATTAAGTAGTAATATAATTAATTAGTTAGTTAATTAAAAGGTAATTAGCACCTAATCGGTAATTAAGAAGGTGGTTAGAGGTTAATCATCACTTAAGTTAAGTTAGTGACTATTAATTGATTTATAAAATTTTAATTGGTGATTAATAAGGTTAAGAAGTAGTTAAGTGATTAATAATATTTAATTAAGATTAATGGTTATTTATTTATTTATTTATTTAATTAATGGGTTATTTAATTATATTTAATTAATTATGGTTTAACTCTTAAACAATTTGGTTTGATCTTTAAAAGTTGCATTAGGAAGTTAATTAGTACTTAGTCAAGTTCATTAAGCCTAATTAGAGTTTAGTTATGATTTAATCTTGATTTAAATTGGATTAATTAAGATTTAGCTAAAGTTTAAGCTAATTAAATATACTTTCAACTTTTCAAAGGTGATTTTAAACTAAACAAAATGTGTTTTAATCAATTTTCTTTTTTAAAGTAAATCAATTCCATATCAAATGATTTCTTGTCCGGACCCTTCAGTAACCCATATGATTAGGAGAATTAAATGGTATCCTTTAGCTGAATAAAACACCATTCTACTATAGTGTAAGTAATTTGATTGTGTGGACATGCGTTAAGCAGAATAGATCTCCGTTCTAATATAAATTGATTGAATTATTTAGACATCTATTTAGCAGGATAAACCACCATCTTATTGTTATGTTATTTGGACTTGTATATGCCAATTAGTTATATTGACATGTTATTCCCTGATTGGATATGAACTATATTTACATATATGGTAGCTTATGTAAATAATTGTTACGTGATTTGAGAATCGAATTGAAATTAAATAGTAACTTAAATTAATATCATTGGGACTGCTAAACTTCATATGGAATTTATAAAGTATGATTTTTAATTTACTTTAACTCTTTAATCAACTTGAGGCTAAGGGTTTATAAATGGTTTTTCAAGTTATATAATTCTTATAAAGGTTTTTATAAATGATAACTTGTTTATAAAAATGGGTTTTTACTAACGAAAAGGGTTATTAAGGTGTTTTACAAATGATGTTTGTAAATGATATCTATAAAGGATATTTTATAAAGGAGCATAGAAAGGTTTATATAAAGAGTTTTTAAAACAGGAAAAAGGTTTATAAATCATTTCTAAATTTGGAAAAAGGTTTATAAATTAACATAAGGGTTTATAAATGCAGGTTTTAACTTTATTTAAAAGTTATAAGTTAATTGAAATATGAGATGAACTTTTAAAAAGGAACTTTTTGATAAAGGATATGCGAGATGTTTTATTTTAAAGAAATGTTTGGTTATTTAATATCAGATATGAAAAGAAGAAAATTTTAAAAAAGTTTGTAAATATACTTATACTGATAAGATAAGTATATAATTTTGTTTCAAAGGGATAAGGGGTAAAATGTTTTGGTAATATACTTTTATCATTGAGATAAGTATATAAATGTTTTCCAAGTATAAAGGAAATGTAAGGGGTTTGGAGATAGTGTTTTGAAAAGATCTTCTGATCAAGTTTTATAAAATGGAATTATTAATTAAAGAGAATTTTTAAAGGATTAAGTGTATCCCATATGGAAATTAAACCATGATTGGATGTTTGTTTAATCGATAGTTAAATAATGGACTATCAAAAATGGACCCAATCGTAACTTTGGAAATATCTTGGAGAAACACGTGAGTTATATGGCACAGTTATCTCCAATGAAACTGTATTATGTGTACGAATCTTGCTTCGTTCTTCTAGGATATTGATAAGGAAATTCATCCACTAATGGTTAGGAGGCGATCTATAATCTTATCTTTGTCTCTTTATTTCCTAAAGAATCGGGGTTGAGTTTAGCGGGACTGTTGAAAGTTGTTTCAAAGAGACCGGGATCAGATATGTTATTTGAAAACCACTTTATCCAACTCAACGTTTCGTATTGAGGACATCTTGAAGAGCATGGAATCGAAGATGGAGTTTTAGAGTGCAAGGGATATTTTCTATTTTCCATGGGAGGGATTCCCCGTAATGGATGTAATAGAAGTAGTGCCTTCGGTTTCGTTCAGGCCTAGAACAAACTTATATGGATGAATGCTGGCATTGGATTGACGCCTAGAGGGCAATGTTAGCATTCTAAGATGGATTGCTATTTAGATAGGTAAAGCATAGCCTCATGCCTCACAACAGGGAGAAATGGCAAAAATCGGGCATGCCTACCATTAGGAGCGGTCACCCCATTCTAGATGTCCCTTTTAGAGTTAGTTGTGCGCAAACACCGTGGTAGTATAAGGCCTCGGTGTCAAGGTGTGAGGTAATATGGTCTGCCATGTTAAAGGGGCAGCCGTCTCTGTGTTGCATTAATGCATTTTCTAGAGGTGTACCATCGGAAGGTAGTCTCTTACCTTGCCATTGTTGGGATCCAATCTCCAATACACGCCTTATGGTTTTAATTGTAGAGCCTAATGATAGAATGTGAGATGCAAGCATTTAAGCTATTTTATTTATTTACTTTAGACCTAGACACTATTATAATATCACTGGATTTTGATATAAAATGTTTTGGTTATCGTAAGGTAAAAGCTCGTCCATTTTATTACGATGCGGTCTTACGAGATACCCTTTGTTTGAAAGGTTTTCAAATGTAGAATCATTTTGGTTGTTACTTGTTATCGAGTCTTACTCACGCTGATTTACCAATTGACCCGGGCGTTACTTCCTTATAATGCTCAGGTTAGACCGAGCATGTCTTTCTCCGGTTTAGCTAGATACTTTGGAGTTGGAGATGAGCTGAATGGTCAAGACGTATTCACGTATATTTTTCTTCCGTTGTATTATAGAGTCTGTACGTTTGTCAATAAGGACAGATTTCTATAAATTTCCAAATTTAGGATAAGTCTAGTGTACTTTGTTGTTGTATATATATATATATATATATATATATATGAATAAAGATGTTTTCTTTATATAAAGATCATTGTTATATTATATATTATTCGTTGCATTGTGAGATTCTGTGTTGTTTAGTTTTCTTCTATCTTCTACCTTTTTCTTTCACCCTAATAAATCGGCAATTTCGGCACTTGAATTTTGGCAAGTGATACGGTGGATGTATTAGTGTCGATTTTCGAGGGTCAAAAATTCAGTTTGTTACAATTCTAGTTACCTAAGTCAAATACTAATGGGTGTGCGGGTTACCCTAGTCAAATTTCAGTATGTGTCCTTGCCATCTAAGTCAAAGTCAAGAGGTGTAAAGGATATTCTTGCCACCTAATTTAAAGTCAAGATGTGATTAGCAAAAATTTGTTTAGGGTACATGACTGGATGTAGGAATGGAAATCCAAACCGGTACAAAATTCTTAGTGTCTTCTTCAAACTTACATTTACTACATTTACTTGCTATACTCTAATTGTTCAATGATTATATTATTTGACGGTTTTTTGATTTTTCTATGATAAAATTTGAGAGCTGCAAGTATATTAAAAAAAATTAAATACACTATCCACCCCGTCTAGTTTAACACAGCTTTAAGATCTATCCCCCTATAGTATAAATTAGGTTATTATACCTATCATCGCCCCATCCGCATTTGGTATTGTAGCATACAACATTCAAAAACTAATAATCTGATTTTTGAAAATTTTAATGGCTATTAATACCAATAATACACATTTTAACACTTTTGTAGAAGGCCAATCAACTGCTAGACCCCCTCTTTTTAATGGTCATAACTATACATATTGGTCACGTAGAACAAAAATTTATTTACAGTCCAGTGGCTTTAAAATTTGGAATATTACCCAAAGTGAGCATAGGGAATTTGAGAGTGCATATACTTAGTGTACAAATGAGCAAAAGGCACAAGCACTTAGTAACTCAAAATTTATATATATATACTTCTGTTCACTACATAAAAATGAATTTAATAGAGTTTCAGTATGTAAGTCTGCATATGAAATATGGAGAACATTGCAAGTTACGCATGAATGCATTAGTAAGGTTAAACGAACCAAGATTTCTATGTTAACTAACCAATTTTAGTTATTTAAAATGAAACTAAAAGATTCCATTTTTGATATGTATTCTAGATTCCAAGACATATTACATGCTTCAATTTTATTAGGAAAAGAATACACTAAAGAGGATCAAGTTCTAAAGATTCTTAATTCAGTTACAAGTAAATGGGATCAGAAGACTATGGCCATAGAAGAAGCTAGTGATATCTATACGATGAAAGTAGAAGAATTAATAGGTAATTTAATATCATATGAAGTTCAATTGCAGGGCAGAAAGGAAAATCATTCAGGTGATAGGAAAGCACCAGCATTCAATGTTGGTCATTGAGATCAAGGATCAAACAATGAAGGTAAAATGGCGTTTATGACTAGGAATTTCAGAAAATTCCTGAAGTATCGAAAAAGAAACAAATTCAAAAGGACCGATGGAAAATAGAACGAACTAGGGAGCTACGATACCATCAAATGCTTTGGATGCAACAAAACTTGACACTTTTAGAGGGACTATCCAAATCAAAAGAAATCGAAGTTATGTCCCAACATAGACTCCTTCAACAAAAGGATACTTCAGGAATTTAATATATGGCATCAACATGGGATGATTCATACTCTACATCAAGCCGTAGTTACTTAAAGATAGAAAATAACGACGTACGCTTCATGGTAAATACCACGAAGAAAGATAAAGGATACTTGGCAGTGGGTTCTCACAATACATGATAGGTAATCAAGAACTACTAACAAACATTATCTACAAAGATGGGGTATGGTAAACTTCGATGATAATTCAAAGGGACACGTCATCGGCATCGGCAATGCTGGTAACTCTGAAACTCCTACTATTTATTATGTTTTACTAGTTACGAATTTAAAACACAACCTGCATAGTATTAATCAACAATGTGATCAGGGCTTTAGGATAAAATTTGTAAAGGTTAACTATTATATTGTCGAATGTGACTTTTGGACTATTTTTTAAGGAATTAAGAAAAGAAATATATATGTTCTAGGAATGAAAACCACTAATGATAACCTTTGTCTTATGACTGATTCAAATGACCCCGGATCTGGCATAAGCTTTTTTATCATCTTAGTTTTAGACAGCCATCAAATTTACTTAGATACTAACTTGTTAGAGGACTACCAAAAATGAATTTTAATGTTAATCATTGTGATGTTTGCCCATTAGGAAAACTTTACAAGAAACATTTAAATCTAAAGACATGATTTATACTACATAACCATTAGAATTACTTCATTTATATCTTTTTAGGCCATTGTAATTACAATCGTTAAATCACAATAAATATATTTATGTAACAGTAGATGATTTTTCAAGATATACATGGACTATTTTTCCAAAACATAAAAGTGAAGCATTTGAAACGTTTCAAATCTTTGTTAAGGAAATTCAAAATAGAAAATCTCTTAAAATTAAAACCATTAGGAGAAACTATAGTGGAGAATTCAAACATGAGAGTTTTGAAAATTTCTGTAATAAGAAATCAATAACACATGATTTTTCTTTCCTCGAAACTCCTCAATGAAATAGACTGTGTAACATAAAAATAGAACAATCAAAGAGTATGTAAGAACCATATTAAAGACAGTAATAACCTGAATTTTTTAGGCCGAAGTAGTAGCACAGCATGCTATATATTGAGTAGAATTTTAATAAGACCCTTAACTGAGAAAACACCTTAGGAATAATTTTATAAAAATGCCAAAAGTATCATATTTTAAAGTATTTGGAAGAAAATATTTCATATTAAATATTAAAGATAATTTAGACAAATTTGATGCTAAATCTGATAAAAAGGAATACTTATTGGATATTCAAATAAAAGTAAGGCTTATAAGATATTTTATACTAAAATAAATACCATTTAAGAAACGTTACATGTTTCTTTTATGGAAAAATTTATGACTATAAATAATGGTAAAGATAAGGAAGAGGAAATTACCAACGCAAATGAAAACATTCAAAATACTAATAAGGAAAATGAAATAAATGATGAAACAAATAATTAAAAAATAACAAGAATATGAAAGGATTGTCCAGAAGAAAATGTTTTAGGAAATATTGATTCTTTTGTAAAATAGGAAACTAGTTAAATAAAATGAGTATTATAGCATTTATATCAATTATGGAATCTAGGAACCCAAAAGAGGCATCGTTTGATGATTCATGGATCTACATAAGAAGAATTGAATTAGTTTACTAGAAATGATGTCTAGGAGTTAGTTCCTCAACGAGGAAATCAAGTCAATGGAACTAAATGGATATATAAAAGTAGATTAAAAGAACATGAAGTGATAAAAAATAAAGCAAGATTAGTAGCATGAGGATGTGATCAAGAAAAAGGAATATATTTTGGTAAGACATTTGCTCTAGTAGCGAGAATAGAAGTTATAAGAATATTACTTACTTTTGCAAACTTTGACAATTTCAAAATTATAAAAATGGATGTAAAAATTGCGTTTTTAAACGGAATTATTAAAGCAGATGTTTGTGTTAAGCAAACCACTCTATTTGAAGATGAAAAATTTTCCAAAGCAGATTTATAAATTAAAAAGGGCATTACATGGATTGAAACAAGCACCTCATGCTTGTTACGAAAGACTTAAATCATATTTAACCACATTTGGTTTTGAAATAGCAAATGTTGAAATTATTTATAAAACGTAACAATGATGATATACAACTTATACAAATATATATAAATGATATTATATTTGGATCAACTAATGAATAATTGAATATAGAATTTTCAAAAATAATGACAAAAGAATTTAAGATGTGTCACATGGGAGAGTTAACATTCTTTCTTGGATTACAAATACAACTTTAAAATGGAATATGTATAAGTTAAGAAAAATATTCAGAAGAATTAGTAAAAAAATCCGGCATGTCATTTGAATGGATGTAAGGTGAGATGACGATGTGGCTTCATTTGAATGGAGGGTAATGTGATGAGGGTTATTTTGGTAATTTTACAATTTCCATTTATACAAAACTAACTCTAAATTTTTTCTCTTCTTTACCATTTCATTTTGTACCTTTTAAAAGTTCTTACATCTTCTTTCTAAGCTTTTAAAAGGTTTTTAATGGCTTCCCAAGTTTCAAACTTGAAAAAAATCTATTCTGTTTCACCTCTTCCTTAAGTAAAATTATTAAAGATCATTTCTTTCCTCTCTTCATCACCTAACAAAACAAAAACGACCCATAACTACTCAAATCAATCTTGGCGGAGCCTAGAAACTCCCAAAGCCAAACCACTTAGGCCCATTTAAGGTCCAAAATTTCTATCTTTATCAAGTAGAAGCTTAGATCTAGTGTCGATCGAGAGTTCGGTGATAGTTTGACTTAGTTTGGTTGCTTTTTGATGAGCAAAATCTCACACCTTTTTCAATAAAGTTGTGACCTTTATTTTTATGTTGCAAATATATGCTATTACTTGTGTTTATATGTGTTTAATAGTGATTGTTTGTTGACTTGCTTACCTCTTTAAAAAGTTTACATTTTTGTCATTAGTAAGTGATTTGAGCTTAGTTGAGTAAGTTTAAATAAGTAACATAAGTGATGTCATCTACATGTTCTATAGTTGTCATTTACTTTTTTTTCTCTGCTCGTACTTATATTATGTGATGCTTGGATAAATAAGTGACGTGTGAAAGCATTTTCAGAAGTGTTCGCATAGCGACTATTTATGTATCAGCACTTTTGAAACCAACAACTTTTTTTGAAGCTTTGGTTTAAAACTTGTGCTTGTGTTTTAAAAGGGTAATAATGATGGTTCAATTTTAGTTAATCATTTTTATAAGGATGGTTTAAGGTTAATTAATTACTTAATAATAATAGTTAAATTTAATTAATCATTTTAAGTAACGATGATAAAGGCTAATTAATTATTTAATTAATGATGTATAAAAGTTAATTAAACATTTTGTTAATGATGTTTTAAATTAATTAATCACTTTTATAATTATGTTTAAGGGTTAATTAATTATTATAATGATGACGTTTTAAAATCAGTAAATCATTTAATCAAGGACGATTAAAGTTAATTAATCATTTAAAATAGTGTTGTTTTGAAATAATTAATCAGGATTAAAATCAATTAATTATTTTAAATAAAGATGTTTGAAATAATTAGTCATTGATTAAAGTGGATAAATCATTCTAAGCATTGATATTGAAGAAATTAATTAGTTTTTAGGTTAATAAATCATTTGTTAAAATTATTTAAAGTTATTATTTTTAATGTGAAACCCCAACAAAAGTTTGGTTTTAAAAGTAAAATTTCAATTCAGTTATGGAAAAGTACTTCTGCAAACAATATCGTTATATGGAAATGATTTAGTCATACTTTAAACACTAAATGTCGGACATGGACTCATTTCTAACTTGAAGGTTAAAAATTTCGCAAAGGGAATGCCTACAGGTAACACTACCTCAACTTGCCCGCTTCATTTTCAACCAAAGGATAGCACTTGTTTAGAGTCGATGATTAGTAGGAAGAGTATGAAATTTAATTTCCATATAGTATCATTTTTAATTTTCCTCGATGGTTGATTTATTAATTATCAGATCATCTTTCTTCATTGTGTATCGTCAATCTAAAGCATTTTTTTGCTCATTTGAGCACTGATATCCTTTATCGAAAATGACTAAAACCAAAGCGTGGGTGAAAGCCAAGTTATGTGGGGTTGCTCCTATTAGGGTATTTTCACGTCTACTCTAGGTCATTTTGGGTTATATACACAATAAGATGTGAAATACTCGGATTCTCGATAAAGCTTGGTAGGGTCCGGCTTGGTATTGTCCAAGTACTATCGTAGTTCTTAGGTATATTTTAGAGGTATACTTTTGGTAAAGGGGGTGCAACCTCCTAGTCATTTTATTGGAAAATTTTGCCCTCTTTCCTTTGATTCCAAAATCTTAAATTTACCTCTTTCTTAATTGCATCGGGTAGTGTTGTAAGCCCTTTCGCGATGTTTAATTATTTATATCCATTTTCGAGATTGGATGTTGTTATTATAAGGGGAAACCCATCCCGCGGTTGGCGACATGGTCTCACGTATTGTATTTATTTTCACTCTTTTGTTTAGAGTTTTTCTCATACAAGACTTATTGTCTGATCTGAATTGCTTATTTTCCCTAAACTCTCGGGTACTTAGTTATATTTGAGTAGTCCAAGGGTAGCAGGTTTTCTTTAGGCTCTTTGAAGATGACGGACGAGTGGGAGGCTCCTTTATCTATCTAGTTATCTACTTCCTCTATATGTGTATGCATGTATGTATTTTGTATAAAAAAGTTAAAGGCAGTATATATAACCGCCAAGTCTGATAGTTATAGTACTTTTATGTAACTGTAATAACTCCCTGTTAGGAGTAATCTGATGTACTATATTGTTGTCGTATTTATGCGACTGTTCCGATGTGAGACTTTTCTATTCTTTTCTATTCTACTACGACATGTTCTTTTATTTTACCCTATGACAACTCATTTTTCGAATTCTTATGCAATGGCACATGAACACCGAGGTTGTGTTAAGTTTCATTCTCAAGGATTAGAAAGGTGGGTCGTCACAGTGTTGCTAGCCATTCAAACTTTTCATAAATCAAATTACGAGTTTTTTAAAACCTGGCTCTGGTACAAACTATGGATTGCAGAATTATGCAACTTAAGGAAAATTTGACACTGGAGGAAGGGTGAATAGTATTTCCTAACTTATGTATATTTTTTAATTTTCTTTCAAGATTGATATCAAATCACAAATTAACAACTAATCACAGATGTAATCATAGATAAAAATAAAAGCAGTAAATTAATGTAAAGAGCTAGAGAGATGTTATCAAGGATTTTATACTGGTTTACTTTTCCTACATCCAGTCCTATATAATTGTTTGTATAGATTATTTTTTCAAATGCCAATCTTTAACCAGGCAGAAAGGAAACCCAAATACAATTTTGATTTCGAGACTACGATACACACTGTCCTGTATCCTAAGTCCGAGGTAAACTCACTTGATTTAACCGGGCTACAAGCACACCAATTTGATTTGAACGGACTTTAAAGCACACCCACTTCATTTGAACGAGTTACAACCACACCCAAAAAAACACAAATGGAGTTGATTATTTTTTCAAATATAAATTTTTGTACTTCAGATACAATGGATCCTGTAGCCTCTTGAATAACACTTTAATCTTTGAAATGGGAGGAAGATGTTTTCAAAATAGTAAGAATGTAGTATTGAATCAATACAATGAAGTATGAATTGATTCTATATGATTTTGAAGAGAATAGAATATATTTTTAAAGATATTTTTCAAGAAAGTAATATGAGGGTATAAAGCAAGTAATTAGTTAAAAAAATTCATTTGCACTCTTCTTTATATAGTAAATTAAAAATTATGTCCATTCGTGAAGAGTTGTTTCGAATAGACACTTCCATTCAAATTTGGAAAAACCATTTGACCGCATATATGTCGGCATAAAGGGACAAGTATGTCGGTTATAACTTAGTGATTTTGAAAATACTTTTCTTTTAAAATGTTATGAAAATCATATACTTTGTAAAATAACTTGAACATATGTTTTAAATAGTCTAACTATTGAAAACCTTTATAAAATATTTTTGAAATTAAAATAATTAATTTTAGTTTAAAAAATATCAAAGATCATAAATTGGAGATAGAGACTAGAAATTTCAATCAAGGACTTTAACATTCTATACGAATGACTCTATACACTAAATTATAACCCTGAGATCTTTTTTGTTTGTTTTTGAACTCTTGAGTCTTCATATCTCAATCTTGAGTCTTTATACAGTAAAATCTTCGATTCAACACCTATGTAATATTCTGCACTATATACTATATAACTTGGCAAAAATTTTATATCTATATTTTATATGACTGTATATGGTTATTATCATCAAAATCAATAACTGAAGTATTAACACTATCTCCTTGGTGTAGAACTAGAAGATTCTCTCATGTTCCTTATTCTCGGACTCATATTAATGAATGATAAATTGGTTAGTCTTGTTAGCATGGACGCGACTTTGGTCAACCTTTTCCATATGTAGTATTTTTTTGTCAGGTCATGGAAAATTGTGGTGCCTTGGTTTGCCGCTTCCTTAGGAATATTCTTAAGTTGTAGCTGAACTTCACCCAAGTGAGCAGATGTTAAAATACAAGCGCTGCATCTTTGATAGAGCACTTCGAGTAGGGCTGACGAATGGTGTGGAAATGGCAGAAGTGACTCAAGTAAAAGGAGTCCAAGAGACGTTGCCCTTTTTCGAGCCTTTGATAAATATTCTCTAAGGTTGAAGAGCGTGTGGGCATGGAAGCTTGTTTGGATTTATGGGGAGGCATGAGGGCCTGATGTGGATGTAGTGTAGAAACTGGAGTAATGGGAGCTTTGGAAGTTGGAGAGGGATTTAGACCCTTCTTTTAGAATAAGAATCCTAAGATTTTGGGAGAGGAAAGCAGTCACAACATGGAGGGTTTTGATCATCTTGTTGATCTAGAGAAATCATGGGAGCCACGATCATTTCCCATGCAATACCTCGTCTCTTCCTCTTCCTGCCTCTCCTTTACCTTCCTTCGGCTTCGCTCGGTATAAGACTTGTGAGATGGTTTGCGTCTTTGGTAAGAAGAGGACGTGGGCATGCGGTTATAGTATTTGTTGGATTTTTAGTCAAGACCTTGTAAAAATTAGAGTGCCCTATTGTACTTGAAGAGAGAACTGAATTAAAACTTCAAATCAAATAAGAGTACGTGCTAAGTGAACGTGCTTTGATCGTTATTGTTGTGTGGAGTGTTGGTGTGCCCTATTGATTATGCATATCATGACTTATAGGGTTAAGCAATCAGAGTAACTTCGCCTATGGTAGTAAAGGGCACACCTTTAAAAGGCTAAAAGTATAGAGTGTAGAAGTTGTTGATGACAAATTCTGGCCCAGTGAAGTCGGGGACATTCTCAAGGTTGGATAAGTTACTGTAGATATCCTCAACATATAGGAGAGGAAATGGTCCCTAGCTAGACTCTTATATGACTTAGTTACCACCTTTGTAGTATTAATCTTGGGTTTGAGGGCCTAGGGGCAGGTGGAGTAATCTCCACCCTCGAACTGCTCTCTCTGATCGATTCTTCTCCATTATTTCTTTATTATCATTTCTTCCTCTTCATCATCATCGTCTCCTTCTTCTTATCCCTCTCCTCTTGCATCTCCCTATTCTACTACATTTCTCTCTTCCTCCTCACTACTACTGGAAACATCTTCCATTGCGTTTGGAACATCATGGTGTGCATAAGCTAGATTTTTTTAGCGTCTTGATTGGCGCTTCGTGCAAGAGGGATATAACCAACACTTCGAATGTTGTGCAATAGATGGAAGTTGCGTAATCGGAGGTCGACAAAAAGATTTTTTCTTTTCCTCTCCTCTATAGTAATTTCTTTTAGAAGTTGGAGTATTTGTGCTAGAGTAGAATTTGTTGTCCTTCGAGGAATGTCCGTAAGAAAAGGAGTGAAAAGAAGTTAGTGAACCGAGTGCACTAAACTCTAACAGAGTAGGGTGTAAGAAGTGGGAACTTACATCCAGACAACCACTTTTGGATGAAGCCAGCTGGACATTGAACGAAGAAGTACTCATTCTTAAAATGGCTAAGTTTGTTGTAAAGGACGTCGATTGTATGGCAACTGTGATATGATTCAAAAAAAGCAAGAGATAGGTTGTCGGACCTCTTTTTGAAGTTGTATATGTATCGAATCTCCTCAAAAGTAGTCTCCCTAACCAAAGGTTAAATAAAGATTGTGTATGTTTAGTTAAGAGAAGCATATCCATTTGGGTATAACTGAGTTAGAGCAGATTTCATGAAGTGGAGCACTATTCTTAGGAAATGATTGATTGGAAGGAAAACTCTAGAGAGACACATGTATTTGTTGCAAGTCATCTAGCCTTTCGGAGGATTGTGTGCCCTTTGAGATGGATGTGGAACCAGAATTTCCTCTAGAGAGATGATATGCCATTCAAAGATGCTTTTAACATCCACAATCATCAACCTTGATGCCAGAAAATAAGCAAGGTAGTTGAAGATATAATGCCCGCCAAGCCAACATCCGGAGCGAGCTCATCTCCCATGGACAAGTAAAGGGCAAGTTGCAATGGGTGTTGAGGTTGGCATGGAGGTTGCCTTACTCCTAAAGGAGTTAAAGTGGAAACTACAGCAGATGTAAAAGCTGATGTATAAG
Source organism: Allium cepa (assembly GCA_030765085.1). NCBI lineage: Eukaryota > Viridiplantae > Streptophyta > Magnoliopsida > Asparagales > Amaryllidaceae > Allium > Allium cepa. Next base: position 342,090,247 of record CM060941.1, on the reverse strand, counting down.
GTATAGAAGGACTCGCAGTGGCGACAAACAGATGCCCTGAACAACTAAGAGGTTCCATTCTATACTAAAAGCATGATATACAAGCATGGTCGAGTATGATTTAGATTCAATATTCTTCAATCGCGTCCCGTTTAGCCAACATATAGGATCCAAAGGATATCAATGTGTGTTGGTCAATCAAATTCCCTACTTCAACCGGGGCGGTGTTGTGTATCAGTCTATGTAGTGTGTTTCCTACGTCCTTGGCACGATGGATGGATGCACTATGTTTAGATAGCTCACTCATGCTGGAAAATGGCCTCCGCCACGCGATGTGACTATGTGTTGGATATTATCCATTAATGTAGAATTATGTTAACCGAACTAGATGATCTACAAAGTAATACAGAGCTCTTCTATGCAAGATTGTAGGAATGTAGTATCAATTTTGTGTGTTGATTGCATGAACGTCCTGGAATGCATCGACCATTGAATCCTAAATTTTTCGAAGTGCATTTAGAAAGACGAGTTTATAAATTATCTTAGCCAAACAGCAAACACTGATCCATGTAGAAATCAACCAAACAAGGTTGTGCCTTGTTCTTGTCCTCCACCACAATCACTCTTGATATGAGTTCTAGCATGTCATGGGTTATTGGCTGAGTTGGGTGGCGATGATAAGGGGCGGTAGAAAAAGAGGTCAACGTCGATGATGGTTGGATAAGGTTTTGATAGCAACAACAGCCCTAAAGGAAAGGCGGGGCCCATCTAGTTGTTGTTTAAGTCAAGATCTAAAATTGAAGGGGGCAACATCGAAAGATTGAAGAAGAATCTTGATTGGAGATCGAGTTCAAATCGATGGGTCGTTCTGTAGATCGATGGCAGTCAATTGGGTGGAGACGATGGCATTTTGCTAAATGCGGTGGTAGTGAAAGTTGAAATCGCAAGAGAAAATGTCGCAAAGCACAAAGGAAAAGAGAGACTAAAGTGTAGAAGTGAAATGATATAATTTCTAAGTGTTATGTTTACATGAAAATTTGAAGATCGTTGGGTGTCGAACGATATAAACATTCTATATAAAAAGAAAAAAAAGAAAATAGAGATCTACCTAGCTAAAGAATGGAATTGCTTCTAGAGAGTCTCTGTGATGGCCGAATACTTCAAATGGAAGACTTCAGCATTTATAAATACTCATGGAACGCTGTTTAATAATTGTTTGAAACGACGTGCCGATATTCTCAGAGAAAATGTAATGTTTCACGAAAATGGTTTAGATGATAGAAGCGACATTGCAAATCCACATTCGATCGCTTGTCTTGACCTCAGACGTAACATCACGTAAAAATTAATTGGGAATTTAATAAAATGAATTAAATTGAATATAATAAGGGTAAAAATTGATTTTTCACTATAATGACCTAGAATTTTAGTGATTTGAATTGGAGTGTTTAATTAATTTAAATATTGAGAGGTTAATTTTATAGATATAATAATTTGAATTTCAAATATAATGATTTATTGGATAATTTAATTGCTGAATTTAATAATTAAGAATCGTTTAAATAATTGAATATTGGGTTTTAAGCTAGATAAAAATGATTTAAAGGCTTATTTAATTTCAACTAATATGAATAAACATAGTAAAATTTTTGAATTGGATTTATAAGTGATTTACTCGATTTTTAAATTAACTCGTTTATATTAACATATAAAAATAGCCTTTCGAGACACAATCTTAGATTCCGACGAAACCATTTCCATTGTATCCATAATAGTGTATTATTATCGGAATTCAAATTTTATAGCGTTTGGAGTTACCATTTGTCGTACGGGATAGAAACGCGTTGATATTAATATTGAAAATATAATATAATAATTAGGTTCAAAAGACTATCTTCTATAAACGATCGAATTAGGTCTTGAAACTTGTTCCATTACGTCCGAAATAGGGGAATAATATTAGAAATGCCAGGCGGCACGCCTCGATCGAAGCTCGGAATTTAATATCTAGATATTTTAAAAAAAATTAATAATATATTTTGATCGATGTGATTGCATGACCTTTTCCCTTTCTTTTCAAGACGACCTACAACCACCCTATACGTAGCCTGCCCTATTTCCTTAATAAAATCACGTCTCCCTTCTCCTTTCCAGTTATAGTGAAGAGAATAAAAAAAAGAATGTTGGATTCAAAAATATTATTTCTAAAAATCTACCAAATAAAAAAATCTAAAACAAGTTTTGAAAATCTTAGTTAGGCGAGAGCTTTGATTTGATATACTTTTGGATTGGCATGTCGTGTGTTGATGGGGATCGAGTCGAGGCCTAGAGTGTTTTGCAACTAGGGTTTGGGTTTCATGGTGATAGGAGCACTGATGGACGAAGAGGGTACGGTATTCGTGTTCCTGGCGAAGTTTGGCACCTGGGGTTGAAACTCGGAGGCGCGCGACGTAAGGAGGAGCATCATGACTGTTACTACAGAGGCGGAGAGCAGCGCGGTCGCAAATTTTATGGGGAAGTTGAGCATGGTATTTTGGGTGCAGGTAGGTGGAGATCGAGATGAGGAAGCCGATGGCGAAGACGGAATTCAATTTCGTTTTGTGTAGCTCCGTATTAGTGAATTGTTGCACGTTGATTATGGTTCAAAATGTCCGCGCACATTTTTATTACAGGCAGAGGTATACGTTGGCGAAGAAGAGGGTCAACTTGTAATTTAAATAAAGTTATATTAGTTTATTTGTTTTAGTTTAAAAATTATATCGATAAATTATAGTTGCTATAACTCGTGCATACGAGGTCCGATTGGAATGAAATTTTTTACGCTGCGCTCATATTGATGAGTGCTTTGTAATGAAACTTGTTTGGATGGATTTGGAGACTGTTTAAATTTGGGCTAAAATTGGTCGTTGTTCGATTTTAGTTCCAAACTGGAACTCTTCGACGACAACAGAAAATAAAGGTGAGTAAATCTCACTCATCTTGGATAATTGGTTTTATTTGAAATAGATTAAAAATTATTTATTGGTTGATTGGATAAAGTGATAAATTATTATCAGTTGGATGTCATATTATATATATTAGTAGTTGCATTGAATATTCCCGCCGAATGGAGCGGATGAGACACAGTGCGTCTCACATAATAACGGATGACCCTATATTACCGCGATATCTCGCCTCGAAGCAGGATTGATATTTTATGTTACACATTATCTGTGGGGTTCAGGAAACAGGTTGAAGGGATCCAACAAGATTCCTATATATTCATTGTTTTCATATATATAGCGATATATGATGTGATTGAATAATTTGTTATGGATTGTTGTGTGATCTGAATTTATTTAATGCTATAGTAGGACTTGCCTTAATTTTTGTATTATAAATACCATAAATAACATATTTGATTTTAAAAGGGGAATTTAAAAGGCGATTTTGAAAATGAAAATATTTATATTGAATTTTAGGATTATTTAAAAGAGAATTGAGTTGGATAAAATAAATAAGTGGATTAGGATATTTAGCTATTTCATAAAATGATTTCAAATAGTAAATTTTAAATTGAGATTCTTAAAATATGGAATGGAAATCAAAATTGAGATTTGTATGGTTTTTGGAATATAGTTTGGATTATTTATGAAAATAGATTTATAAATGGAATTTTAATTAGAAATCAATTTATAAATGTATTTAAGTGATATGAAATATTTGTAATCTGGAAATGAGTTTGTGAATTTATAAATAATGTTTATAGATAAAGTGAAATGATTATCATTTGATAAATTGAAGATATAAATTCAAGGTGAGAATTTATAACGAGATAGGGTAATCGGTTTTAAAAGAAATGGTAGATTCTCTTTTTGGAATGTGAAAAGGTTATGAAATTGGGAATGTGGTCTATGTGTTATGAATCGAGGGAGATTATAAATTGAAATAGGTTATATTGAAATTTTAGGAAGAAATTTTTTTTACCGAGAAGTTTGGTTTGTTTTAAAAGAGTATATTAATTATTAAACTAGGTAATTTAAAACTGTTTTAGCATTGAAATATTTCTGAAAGATAGTTATTTAAATATTTAATTTGTTAAAATGAATTCTAAGTTCTATAAATAAGTTTTGTAAATTGATTAGCAAATTTTATAAATGAATTGGAATTAGATATTGATGTATATTTTAAAAGTGCTTTGATATTTTAAATAATTATTTAACCACGTTTTTTAAATTATTATTATATAAATATATAGTTTAAAAGTAAGTGTATGCAATTTATTTATAGTGGAAATTAGCCACAAAGGCCTCTTTAGCAAGTGCAATTAGTTTCTAGGACACACAACTGAAATAATTACTTTTAAGGACAAAATGCAAAATAATTAATTTCTAAGGCCTAAAAACCTATGAAATTAGGTCACTGAAAGTAATTGGACTGCTGACTTTGTCCTTAAATGTAATTATTGTGCTGACTTTGGTCTTGAAATTAATTTCTGTGGATGTGTGTCCTAGAAACTAATTGGACTGCAAAGTTTGTCCTTCCTGTGAAATGCCCCTTATTTATAAATGCTCTCGGGATTTGTAAAAGGAATTTTATTCAATAGATGTGATTTATATAAGAGAAGTCTTATAAAGAAATTCTGGAAATTTAATAGGATTTCCAAAAATGTTAGATATGGGAACTTCGAAATGAATCCGAATTCATAAAAGGAGTTATAAATTGTTAGTTGGATTATAAATAAGTATAATCGATAATTTCTGTGAAATTGTAAAAAGAATGGAAGTGGATTCTGAGAATTTATAAAAGAAACTGTAATGGATTGAGAATTCACAAATGAATTTGTAAGTGTTTATTAAGTGGGTAAAAGGGAAAATCCTTCTTTGTTTGTAATTAATATTATGAAATCGAGATAAGCTATGAAAATTTCCTAAGTGTGGATATTAGAAATGATTTTGGGAAAAAACTTATAATATTTTCCTAAGTATTGGAATTAAAGGGTTTGAATAGATTTTAGCGACAAAATGATGTATATAGAAATATTTTTCTAAGTAATGATTTATAAGTTAGATTTGGAAGTATTTCTAAGTATTGATATAGTTTGAAAATATCCTATTATGGATATAAGTATTTGGAATTATTTCCAAAATATTAAATTATTGGAAGAGATTTGAATATATATCTCTATAAAGATATTTTAAAATAAATGTTTTGAAAAATTTATAATATGGGCCTAGTGACAGCTTGTGTGTGTAATTTGATAGTTAAATAACCGACTATCAAATAGGGCCAAATACGATGATTGTTTCGAAGAGACTTGGATGTGATTTAATTATCCTATAACCACTTTGCTCCGATTTGTGCATTGCGAATTGTGATATTGTGAAGATAATGAAGATCTAAATGTAAATTTCTTAAAACGTAATGGTAGCCTCAAGCCTCATTAACTGGAAATGACTAAAAATTAAGGTAGATGCAGCAAGGCTAAGTGGGTCATACCCATTAAGGTATGCTGTCACCTTTCTAGATATCCTACATCTATATATTTATGGACTGGTTGTGCATGAGATCTCAAAAGGGTTGCATAGCCACCTGGGTGATAACATATTCGGTACTATCTAGTAAAGGGTAGGCCAGTCTTGTGTTGGCAGGGATCGATAGGTTCGATCTCCGTACATTTTCTAGACATGTACTATGATAGGTGATACCCAGTGCCTAGTTATTGTATGGAATCCATTCCCCAATACGAGCCTCTACGGTTTTGATTGTAGAGCCTAGTATGCTGGAATTTAATTAATGCAACAATTTCGGCTATTTTAATAAGTATTTGTACTTAGACACTATTATAATATCACTGGATTTTCTATAAAAGTGTTTTGGTTAGCTTAAGGTAAAAACCCATCATTTTTATGTGTGGCGTGGTCTTACGAGATACCATTGTCTTTCTAAAGGATTTTTGAAAATAATTAAATTCAAATCGAGTTTGTTTTCTCAAGCTGCTTTTCCACACCGACTCGGATGTTATTTCATTATAATGCTTGGGTCAGTCTGTGTATTACAGATTTAGGTTAGGATGCTATGGAGCTCAAAAGATGAGCTGGATGATAGAGGCATATTTCCATACTTATTTATTTTCCGCTGTGTGTGTATGGTGTATAGTCAGAACTGGTGGTGACAAGTTATAATAACTGTCCATATTGATTTATTGATTGTTGTACTCCGATGATTGTATGGATATTTACAGTTACAGTTTCTTTTTGTATAAAGACCTGTATTTATCTATTATATATTATTTCCGCTGCGATTGTGAGATTCTGTGGTGTTGTCTAGTTTTCCTCTTCTTTATTCACCCTAACAATCCACCTTTTTTTCAATTTGAGTTGACATGTATGGTTATTTATCAACTTGGAATGTATAAAAAAGTGGGTCGTCACAACGTGGTATCAAAGCTGAAGGTTAAGCGAGCACCTTGTCTTTGGTGAGGTAACTCATTAGAGATAGGGATAGTAGTACCCTAGAATGAGTTTGAGTGTGTATATATATGAGCTTGTATTTGTTAGTGATATACAAATTGTTTTATGTCCGATTGATTGATCTTTGAGTGGCTTATAGATTCTAGTCAATACGGGTAATTAATGTTATTGATAGGGATCTCTAAATCCTTGAAAGAATAATCTGACATGGTATTGTTTTGAAATTGGGTAAATGGAATAATTTTACCCTAATTACAGCTTTATATATAAAGAAATAATTTTCAGCAAATTATTATGGTATATATGGTGTGCTTGGTTTTTAAGAAATGATAGTGTTATACTATTATCATTTGTTGTTGTGTCCGAATAAAACTGCAGCGACCCACCTTTTTGGATGGTTTAATCGATAATAAACCACATATGTCTAATTCAAACCATTCAAAAGGGAGGATTTAATGGGTAAATATGAAAATAAAACAAAGAAAGAAAACAAAACACAGAATCTCGCAGCGGAATGACAAAATATAATAATCAAATAAACAGTTCATGAAGCTGTTTTACAAAATAACATTTGATTATACTTTACAATTCAAATCAGAGTTGTACATACATCAGAAATACTCAAATAATGCAGCGGAACATAGAATGTGGTAGAATAATATATGGCAACAATATACTGAATCTTCGTCTTCGTCCTCCCAGAAATAATCTTCAATACACTAAAAAGCACAGACTGACCCGAGCGTAATGAAAAGACAAAACACTCGAGTCAGAACAAAAAGTTCTAATCCAAGTCAAATCAAAATAAGTAAAATAGAAATATTAGTGCAATGGTTTCATAGGTGTTACAGGATTTTCATCTGCTATCAAATATACAACGTGAATATAATCATTTAAAAGGTTTCAAATAATTCGAAATATAAATCTTAATCGTCTAATTAAAACAAATCCGAAGTTTGAATTAACTTAAACCCTTCAAATAATTCAATTCCAAATTCAAGAGATTATATGGGTATATGTCATTTCAACTAGCATCAAAAATCAACATTTCCAAATCAATGAAAACCGCTTGGGTTTATCATTTCAACCCATAATGATTCTGCCCTAATCTATAAGATCATTCGGGTATGTATAATTTCAAACCATTGGAATAATAGAGATATAGATATAAATAACATCCAATCATCCAAAATGTCAACCAATAACATCCATCCAATCATCCAAATATCAACAATTGAACATACAACACAATCATCATTGAAATCAACCAATAACTACCAACAATTCACCGGTTATCATTCATAGATATGTAACTAGAAATTTAAATTTCAGTATTAAATTAAATGGAAATTAAAATTCAATAAAAATTAGATTAACTGGAATGACAATTTAAAATATACTAAACAGCAACTAATCAAATTCTAATCACATCATAAATTCAATTTAACTAACATAAGAAAATCTAGCACTGTGAGTGTTTGCTCACCTTTCGTGGCTACGAAGGTGATGATAAAATGGAGCAATATGGAGATTCCTAGAAAAAATCCAAATGCAAAGCAAACTAAGAAAGCTTAGACACGAACACGAATCAATAAACAAGTTCCAACTACTTTCAACTTCCAAACAACCGAAGATCCAAACTATGGACAAAGCTGAAACTAGGTCATCTTTAAGAAAATATTAGGACCATAATATCACTGAACCTATAAATGCAACCAACTAGAAAGTTGTTGAAAAATCGTTTCTCTCCACTTTCAGAAAAAGAATCACTCAAAAATCTTCTATCTTGAGGAAGTTATGGTCAAAACAAGAAGAGGTGATTTATGAGTTAAAAATACAAGTTCGAAAATAGTTCGAAAAGATTTGAATTTTTGGCATAGAAAATTAAGGAATTTGAAGAACCAAACTATAAGAAAGTTGAAGCCGATGGAATAAAATAAATGGTTTGAAAAATTAATTACATGATTTTGTTCATTCCTGAAGGAGATATGATTGATACAGGATGAGGTATTTTCGTCCAAAACTAGACTGGGGAAAGGACTTGAAAAATGGAGTTTTTGATATAGAAATATTCGGAATGGGAAGAAAGGTTCAACAACAAAGTTGTTGCCATTGAAATTACACGGTTTCCAAAAAAATTGATTTGGAGTAGTTTAGTGGAATATAGAAGCCATGGAAATAAGAAGAAGAAAGAGGGAAAATAGGGAATGGGAAAAGAAGGGAAAAAAGAGAAATAAAAGGAGAGGGAAGGTGGAAGGGGATCACCTTTGAGATGGTGATGAGGGCGGCAACTATATGGAAGGAAGGAAGGGTTGAAGGAGGTGAGGAAAGGAGTTTTGATTTGTGAGGTATTTTGGAGTTTTAGATCTAGAGTTCTCTATTGATTTTGAGGAGGAAGAAGAAGTGTGAAGAGAAAGTTTCTCAGGAGAAAATTTATGTACGTAGATGTTATCGGATAAGAAACATATGGTCTTAGGCAAAGAAATGATCGCATGACTGACTAGAGTCTCTTGGTTAACCAAGTCCCATTAGACCAAACAAACCTAATATGCCATAGCTAAATAAAATACAACTAAACACTACCAATTCAAATTAATTTTTCACAGTAATTCAATTTTTAGAGCAATAGGAATTTGTTTTGATGAAATGAAAAGTGGAGGAAAGATTAAAATTCAGTCCAGTATCATATAAAAAGAATAAAATTTTAAAATTCAAATTTAAATTTTTCACCAAAAGTCAAATTTGACAAAGTCTGACCAAAATTTGAAATTTCACAAAAATTTATTCTATTAAATTTAGTCAAATAAAACACTCAACATCACAATTCAATTTTTTTAATTATTATAAATTCAAAATACTGTCATTTTAAAGTTGTTAAAAGTTATGGATCATTATACTTTATCTTAATTAAAAGATGTAATATCAATTAATGCAATATTCATTTGTTTCCCCATATTATATTTAAAAGATTAAATGCCATTAACTACGCATCCAATTAGAATTACATTCGAACCTATGTTATCATCCTTATTATTCAATCAACAATACCCTATGAATTATATTAACATAAGTTTACATTTTATTACATTCATTATTTTATTGTTAACATCTTTTACCATATTAACTGCAATAATTAATTATATAAATTTTCATTGATTTCCAAATTACTTTCAAACATATTAAATAATGAGATGATAAATGAATAATTGTTACTTTTAAGCAATTTAATCATATTTATAAGTTAATTATCTACAACAAACGTTATGACTACTTACATATCACTGATTATATTCAATTTCAATTAACAACATTTAATTCCAACATTCAATTGCCTTAATTCCATTAATTATCCATTTCATATTACAACCATTGTTTATAATAATAGTTCATATCCATTTTCTTATCATTTACAACCAAGGATTATAATAAAACGATTTTATATTCTATATTAACTTATTCCAATCAATTAAATACAATCTCATCATTAAATGCATCATTTAATTTTTTTTCATTATTTATAATTATAAGTAGATAACCTTACAATTATATTCATTGATTGAAATTGGATTAAAATGGTTATCAATTACATTAAATCAACTTTACTACATTACATTCTAATTTTTTTATCATTATAAATCATAAATTTTAATTTCGTACAATATTAATATTTCAAAATCTTATTAAATTTAATATTTTAGTTACCAAAAAAATACGGATCGTTACAACAATGGTTAATAGTCTAATGTAAATAAGACTAACAACAAAGAAATGATTTATATAACCAATTGGAATTATAGTTTATGAATGTGATTTATAAATTGAAAGGAAATGAAATTTCAGAAGTATATTATAAATATGGTTTATAAGTAAAAAAGGATTTAAAAGCTGGGAATTTGGGAATTTAAATCCTGTTAGTTTTGGAAATGGTCTTTCAGAATTTTTGGGAAATAATAATATTATTTGGAAAAATAATTTTAAAGGAATTTTGAAGGGAATAAAAGCACTAAACTCACTTCGGTTGCTGGAAAATAATTTTGGGGATGACTGCAGCATCATCGACTTTCATTTTCGAGTTTCCAAAGGAGGTATTGCTAACGTTGGAGTTTTGTTTTTAAAACACTTGTTTTGATTATTATTATTTTAAATCCAAAAGAATTATTTGACATACCAAGGGATTGTGAGTCAAAATGTTGGGGAAAAGCAAATATTGGAATTTAACTTAAGTTAGGTTAAATAAAATAAATTTTGGAAATTGAATTGATTGAGATTTGAAATGAATTAAGAAATAAACTAATTAAATAAAGTTGTGGGTGAATATGATTTTGGAAGATGGTTGAACTTTAAACAAATGGATTGAGTCAAATGGAATTGAAATTTTATTAGAAATAGATAAGGACTTGGATAGTGAGGTGGTAATAAACATAAGAACTTTTATATAAAACATTTATAATTGACTTAAGAAAATTTGATGAGAAAATTCATGAGAGATAATTGGTATTGAAAAATATACTAAGTAATAAGTGAATGTTGATAATTAAATGGAGATAAATTGAATGTGAATAAAGTAATGGTAATGGTGGTTGTAAATAAAAGGAATTTGGTGTACCTAGGAAATCAATTGAAATAAATACGTAAGCTGTACGTATATTATTTTATTCGTGTGACGGTTTGATTCAGATTCGAGCATAGAATATCAAGACAATTTATATCAATCAGAGTAAGGATTTTTCACTCGATTCTCAAGGGAGAACACTGGATATGGATTTTTGAATTATTCTGGGATTCTCTATCATAGTATATGGATATGCAAGGAGAATGACGTTTCTAATCAAGGAACCAGATCAGAGTCCGCACTAGAGTGGTCACGCGATACTAGTTCGGAAGTGAAATTATATGATCAAATGAGCGATCAGATTGGATGTTGTGTACGGATGATATACATACATCGTACGGGCATAAGTAAAGCAAATATTGGAAATTTAGAATGCAAAACCATATGATTTTGAATTTTATGATTGTATATCATTGGTAAATAGAATGCAGGTACATAAAAGCAAGAGTTAAATGATGTCTTCGATATCATAAGAAATTGGGTTGCTCGACTAAAAGGTACATGCTTTAATAGTTGTTTAAATTTGATGGTTTTATGATTGAGCCGCTTAGATTTTGTTTTCTTTTGTTGGTGAGTCCGTAGTGGCAATTTGTGGTTGTTCTGATCCAGCCGCGTAAAGGAGACGCTGCCGAAATTTTTCAAAAATTTAAAGAGTTAGAAATTTTGAAGGAATTTATGATAATTAAAATTTGGATTTGAATTATAATTTAGAACGATTGAATGGATAATAATAGTCGGAATCTACCGATGAATTTGGAAACTTAAAAAGATTTCAATAGATTTATTTTGGAATGTCAAGGGTTTAAATGGATTTGGAAAGTTCTTTTTAAACTATTTTGTTTAGAAAGGAAACGTGTTTGAGCATTTTTCCTATCTTAGCAATTTTGAGGAAATTCTTTTAAAGTGGAAGGAATGCGACAACCCAGAATTTTAGTGATTTGAAATTGGAAAGTTTAATTAATTTAAATATTGAGAAGTTAATTTTATAGATTTAATAACTTGAATTCAAACATAATGATTTATTGGATAATTTAATTGCTGAGTTTAATAATTGAGAATAATTTAAATAATTGAATATTGAGTTTTAAGCCGAATAAAAATGATTTAAAGCTTTTTTAAGTTCTATTAATATGAACGAAGATAATAAATTTTTTAAAGTGGATTTATAAGTGATTTACTCGATTTTTAAATTAACTCGTTTAAATTAACATATAGAAATAGCCTTCCAGGGCACAGGGATTTCGACAAAATTATTTCCGTTGGATCCGTAATAGTGTATTATTATCGGATTTTAAATTTCGTAGTGTTTGGAATTACCGTTTGGTCATATGGGATAGAAATGCATTGAAATTAATATCGAAAATTTAATATAATAATTTGGTTCAAAAGGCTATCTTCTGCATATGATCGACTTAGGTCTCGAAACTTGTTCCATTACGTTCGGAATATGGGTATAACATTAGAAACATCAAGTGACACGCCTCGATCAGGTTTTGGAATTAAATGTCTAGATATTTTAAATTTTTTTAATAATGTATTTTGATCGATGTGATTGTACAGCCTTTTACCTTTCTTTTCAAGATGACTTACAACCACTGTAGTCTGCCCTATTTCCTTTAAAAAATTGCGTCTCTCTTCTCCTTTCCAGTTATAGTGAACAGAATAAGAAAAGAAAGTTGGATTCAAAAAATTTATTTCTCAAATCTACCAAATAAAAAAAATCTAAAACAAGTTTTATAATCGTAGTTAGGCAAGGGCTTTTGTTTGATATACTCTCAGATGGGTGTATGGTGTGTTGATGGGGTTCGAGTGGAGGCCGTGTAGTGATTTGCAACTAGGGTTTGGGTTTCATGATGATAGGAGCATCGATGGACGAAGAGGGTATGGTATTTGAGTTCGTGGCGAAGTTTGGCACCTGGGGTTGAAGTTTGGAGCCATGCGACGTGAGAAGGAGCATCAAGACTGTTGCTACAAGGGCGGAGAGCAGCATGGTGACGAATCGTACGGGAAGTCGAGCGTGGAATTTTGGGTGCAACCAGGTGGGCATCGAGATGAGGAAGCCGATGACAAAGACGGAATTCAATTTCGTAGTGTGGAGCTCTGTATCCGTGAATTGTTGCACGCGTGATTTGGTTTTGAAATTTCTATGCACGTTTTTATTATAGCAGAGGAATACATTGGAGAAGAAGAGGGTAAACTTATAGTTTAAGTAAAGTTATATTAGTTTGTTTGTTTTAATTTAAAAATATATCGATAACTTATTAAATCTATAAATCCTGCATACGAGGTCCGATTGGAACGAAACTTTTTACGTTGTTCTCGTATCGATGGGAGCTTCGTAAGAAACCATTTGGACAAATTGAAGACTGTTAAATTTTAGGCTAAAATTAAACGTTATTTGGTTTTATTTCCAAACCGGAATGCCTCGGCGACAACAGAAAATAAAGATGAGGAAATCTCACTCATCTTGGATAATTGGTTTTTATTTTAAATAGTTTAAAAATTATTTATTGATTGATTGGATGAATTGATAAATTATTATCAGTTGGATGTTTTATTATATGTATTAGTATATATTAATAGTTGGACTGAATATTCCCGCCGATTAGAGCGGATGAGACACCATGTGCCCCGCATAATAGCGGATGACCCTATATTATCGTGATATCCTGCCTCAAAGTGGGATTCGTATTTTATGTTATATAACATCCGTGGTTGCGGGGAAATAGGTTGGAGGGATCCAACTGGACTACTCAAATATATTGATTGTTTTCATATATATAGCGATATATGATGTGATTGAATTATCTGTAATGGATTATTGTGTGATTTAAATTTATTGGACGCTATAGTAGCACTGGCTTTTATTTTTGTATTATAAATACCGTAAATAGTATTTTTGATTTTAAAAAGGGAATTTAAAAGGCGATTTTGGAAATGAAAATATTTATATTGAATTTTAGGATTATTTAAAAGAGAATTAAGTTGGATAAAATAAATGAGTGGATTTGGATATTTATTTAGCTATTTCATAAAATGAATTCAAAAAAAAAAAATTAAATTGAGGATTTTTAAACGATGGATTTTTAAATGACATTCTTAAAATATGGAATGGAAGTCAAAATTGAGATTTGAATGGTTTTTGGAATATAGTTTTGGATTATCCAAGAAAATAGATTTATGAATGGAATTTTAATTAGAAATAGATTTATAAATGGAATTTTAATTAGAAATTGATTTATAAATGGATTTAAGTGATATGAAACCGTTGTAACCTGGAAATGAGTTTGTGAATTTATAAGCAATGTTTATAAATAAAGTGAAATGATTATCATTCGATAAATTGGAGATATAAATTCAAGGTGAGAATTCATAATGAGATAGGGTAATCAGTTTTAAAAGAAATGGTAGATTCTCGTTTTGGAATGTGAAAAGGTTATGAATTTGGGAATGTGGTCGATGTGTTATGGATCGAGAGAGATTATAAATTAAAATTGGTTATACTAAAATTTTAGAAATGAAAATATAGTTTTATGGAGAAGTTAGGTTTGTTTTAAAAAAGGAGTTTTAATTATTAAACTAGGTAATTTAAAACTGTTTTAGCTTTGAAATATTTCAGAAAGATAGTTATTTAAATATTTAAATTTGTTAAAATAAATTCTAAGTTCTGTAAACAAGTTTTGCAAATCAATTAGCAAATTTTATAAATGAATTGGAATTAGTTATTGATTTATATTATAAAATTGCTTTGATATTTTAAATAATTATTTAACCATGTTTTTGAAATTATTATTACATAAATATATAGTTTAAAAGTAAGTGATTGTAATTAATTTATAAATGCTCTCGAGATCTGTAAAAGGGATTTTATTTAATGGATGTGATTTTTATAAGAGAAATCTTATAAAGGAATCTGAAAATTTAAGAGAATTTCCAAAAATGTTAGATATGGGAACTTCGAAACGAATCTGAATTCATAAAAGGAGTTATAAATTATTAGTTGGATTATAAATAAGTATAATCGCTGATTTCTTTGAAATTGTAAAAAGAATTGTAAGTGGATTCCGGGAATTTATAAAATAAGCTGTAATGGATTAAGAATTTGCAAATGAATTCGTAAATGTTTATTAAGTGGGTAAAAGGGAAATCCTCCTTTGTTTGTAATTATACTCAAGAAATCGAGATAAGATATGAAAATTTCCTAAGTGTGGATATTAGAAATGATTTTGGAAAATAAACTTATAATATTTTCCTAAGTATTTGAATTAAATAGCTTGGAGATATTTTAGCGACGAAATGATGTATATAGAAATATTTTTCTAAATTATGATTTATAAATTGGATTTGGATGTATTTCTAAGTATTGATATAGTTTGAAAATATCCTGTTATGGATATAAGTATTTGGAATTGTTTCCAAAATACTGAATTGTTGGAAGAGATTTGAATACATATATCTCTGTAAAGATATTTTAAAATAAATGTTTTGAAAAATTTATTATATGGGCCTAGTGACTGCTTATATGTGTAATTTTATAGTTAAATAACCGACTATCAAATAAGGCCAAATTCGTTGATCGTTTCGAAGAGAACGAGATTGGATTTAATTATCCTAAAACCACTTTGATCCGATTTGTGCGTTGCAAATTATGATATCATGAAGATAATGACGATGGTGATCTTGGAGATTCATTTTGTTCAGACCCAGAACAACTTATATAGATGAATGCTATCAGCACATTGCCATTGCAGGGCAATGAGCATTCTAAGTGTAAATTTCTTAAAAGGTAATCGTAGCCTCAAGCCTCATCAAACGGGAATGACTGGAAATTAGGAGAGATGCAGCAACGCTAAATGGATCGCATCCATTAGGGTATGTTGTCACCTTTCTAGATATCCTACATCTACATATTTATAGATTGGTTGTGCATGATATCTCAAAAGGGTTGCAAAGCAACCAGGGTGATGACATATTCGCTACTATCTGGTAAGGGGTAGGCCGGTCTTACGTTGGCAAGGATCGATTGGTTCAATCTCGGCATATTTTCTAGACATGTACTGTGATAGGTAGTACCCCAGTGCCTAGTCATTATATGGAATCCGTTCTCCAATACTAGCCTTTACAGTTCTGATTGTAGAGCCTAATATGTTGGCATTTAATTAATGTAACAATTTCGGCTATTATAATAAGTATTTGTACTTAGACAGTATTATAATACCAATGGATTTTCTATAAAAGTGATTTGGCATCCTAAGGTAAAAACTCGTCATTTTTATGTGTGGCATGGTCTTACGAGATACCTTTGTCTTTCAAAAGGATTTTTGAAAATAATTAAATTCAAACCGAGTGTGTGTTTTCATGCTGGTTTTCCAGACTGACTCGAGTGTTATTTATTATAATGCTCGGATTAGACGGAGTATTATAGATTCAAGTTAGGATGCTATAGAGCTCAAGAGACGAGCTGGATGATAGAGTCGTATTCCTATACTTGTTTATTTTTTGTGGTGTGTATGTTGTATAGTCAGCACTGGCGAGGACAAGTTATAATAACTGTCCATATTGATTTATTGATTATTGTACTCTGATGATTGTATGCATATTTACAGTTATGGTTTCTTTTTGCATAAAGACCTATGCTTATCTAATATATATTAATTCCGCTGCGATTGCGAGACTCTGTGTTGTTGTTTAGTTTTCTCTTATCTTCTCTCTTCTTTCTTCACCCTAACAATCCGGCTTTTTGTTCAATTTGAGTTGACATGTGCAGTTATTTGTCAGCTTAGAATGTACAGAAAAATGGGTCGTTACATTCGCAAACGTATGAAACTAGCTACAAAATTTGTTCTGTTGCGCTCTTAGCGATTTTCTGGACAATTTTCAATATGAAGTTTTGTAATCAGAGCTCGTATGAAAAAGTTATTAATGTTTAAAAAACCGATATAAAAAACAATTAAATAATCAAATAAGGAAGGTAGTAAATAAAAGTAGAAAGCACCACCGGTCGATAGCCTTGTATGGACAGGTCGACCCCAAGCAATAGACCGCCCATGACCAAGCGGTCGACTGATCAAGTATATTCGGTTGTGGTTTGGCTTGGCCGAACGACACGAAATTTATAAAGTTTAATTCAATGGTTGATTTTGTTTCATACCACTATAACTATAACCTTAACCGGATACCGGTAACCCTCATTTAATTTTGAGCGTACTGAAACTTTGTCTCTCCTAAAACTAAACTCTTCGTTCTCGTCAAATCAATTTTCTTCAAAAATAAAAGGTTAGCAAATTAAATTCAAAGGATTAAATAAGAAGGAACATATCAAATCAAATGAAATTGAGAGATAGACGAACCAAGCAAGGGCTATTCCAAGCGAATAAAAGAGGGAATAACTTACCAGATGTGAGTAGGTTCATTATTATCATGATGATTTATACACAATTAATTTTATTTATACGCCGTTTGATCAAGAACTGATTTAATTTAATTAAAGACACTATTTATCTAATAAATGTAATAGATTGGGAATTTGATAGTTATTTTACCCATAAGAATATGATCCCTGTCTAATCCAAATTTGGTTAAAGTAAAATTGGTTGGATACAAGTTCATTTAGGTTGAGCAGATTCTTTTTAATAGATTAAATATTAATTGATATATTAATACCCAGTTGATTCTAAACCAAAGTTAATATGGATCGACGACACATACAATTATGAAATTGTGAAATGATTTGAAACTAAAATTGAGAACATTTGGAACTATAGATCAACATATTAGGGTTTACTATAAATGAAATCAATAAACGAAATGAAGAAAAAAAATTGCAATAAATAAATTCAACCGGTTGATAGGCTTACCAGAGCTGGTCAATAGCAAGTGGTCGATAGCTCTTGTTGCTGATGATCGATCGATTAACGATTTATTGTCGCCAGTTGAACCTCGTCCTAAGTCCCAACTTATAGATTTTTATGTGTGTGTGTGCGTATGTGGTGTTTATGTATAAATATATTAGGTAAATAAATATGTTAGTATATTAGTAAGGAAATTAGTTTCCTAAGTTTACGACTCTTGGATGTTATGGAAATGGATAGTTGTGCATGCTGGCAATTAGGTGTAGACATTATTTATTCGTCGTAGTCGATATTCGACAAGGGTGATTCAATTGCAAACTGCACTCACATGAGGTTCCACGGTGTACATGCAACACCGACGAGGATACTTAAAGATGTTTATGGTCTAGTAATAACAAGAGGTTCCTTGATACATAGACGTGATCATGTTGTTGGATGCCCGACGCTATGCAATAAGTGGAATTATGTTACCATTGAAAGTGGAAACGGATGTAGTAGACCCTAAGATGTCTTTAGCATGAGTCCGCATTGTGGTATCCTCCTCAAAGCATAAATATGATCCATGTAGTTGCAATTTTGGAATGTAGCCCAAAGTAGATACTATATGTAATCCTATGTTAGGAATAGTCATATAGGTTCTTTGTCCGACCCGTCATTGAAATGCAGTTTTAGAAACTCATAATTCTTGTGGAAATGATGTTAAAGTCAAATAATTTGACCCAAAATGTAACGACCCAAAATTTTTGACCTTGAAAATTCGACACTAATATGTCCACTGTAAAAGTGTCGTGCAATCGAACGCCGAAAATTCCAAATTTTTAGGGCAAAGAAGAAAGAGGTATAAGAAGAAACAGAAAATAACATCATCTCACATTCGCAGCGGATTAAATATAATATCAAATAATAACATTTATACAAAGAAAGCTATATCTGTCAATTTATATACAATACATCAGAGTACAACCATACACACATGAGCTGGACAGTTATAATTAACTTGTCCCAGAATACAAATAATACACAGCGGAATATATTCCATACGTTCTTGCCTTCCATCTCGCCTCTTGAGCTCTAGAGCGTCCTAACCTGAAAATCTATAATACTCCGTCTAAACCGAGCATTACAATAAAGTAACACCCGGGTCAGGCTGGAAACCAGCGTGAGTAAGCCCATATAATTTGAAAATACTAAGTTATAAAACATATTTGAAAGCCAAGGTAACTCGTATCTTACTATGAGTTCTTAACATGTCTGATGCCATCACTTATTTTACAAACAATATCTAAGAACTGTTACTCAGTTTAAATGGTTATGTTCTTAAATTATTCCATTCCAGCCTATTTACTTCTAAAAGAATTATAGATTACTCATCGAAGTGGTTCCGGGTATTTGCTGATACCCGACCCCGGTCTCTTCGAATCCAATGTCATTTTTAATCTAAGTTGTTTAAGTGAATTCAATTCAGTTTTAAACACAGGATGTCACATTTACAATTCAATTCATCATCGATAGATAACCCACATTATCCCAGTTCAACTCAAACATATTATATCACTGTGTATCACAAATTATCAGGCTAGATATTAATCCAATTATTCAATGCAACTCGATCATCCATAAGCAAGATCAATTTATCACCATTTGTAATTAATTAAATTTGATCACCAAATAATTTGAATTAATTACTTTAGATCCTGCCTGATTAACTTTAATTAATTACAAACCAGTCGCTATCATTTTAGTTAACTAATGAAATTAATTAATCATCCCTTAATTATTCACATTAATTAATCATTTTTTAATTAATTACATTAAGCAATTATCCTTTAATTAACATTATTAAGTAATCATCCTTTAATTACTTTCATTAGTTAATTATCCTAATTCATAATCATTTAAAACAAACAAATTAAATTTCAAAACTTTTGTCTTTAAAATTTATATTGAAACTTGTTCAATATCTTTTTGAAAACTTGTTTAAAATTGCTCTTGAAGACTTGATTAAAAATTTATTAGTTGTTTGTTATTATATTTACTTTAAAACTTTGTTAACATTCTTTTACCTTTGCTCTTAATAACCTGTTCACAATTTTCTTTTACTTTTGAAACTTGATCATGCTTTCATTTTTAGTTTAAAACCTGGTATAATATTTATTTTCAAAATTTAAAAGCTTGTTAACTTTAAACCTGGAATCAAACAACAAGCTCGAGCCAACGCAAACTTGAAACTTTGAAACAATTATTTTACTTTGAAACCTTTACTTCTTTTGCTTTTAAAACTTGTTAAACATTAATTTGGCTTTTTAAAACTGGTTTATATAATTTATTTAGGAAACTTTCTTAACTAACCTACCAACCCGAGCCTAAGATCAAAATACGCGAGCAAAAACCGAGCCAGCATTCGATCTTCACACTTATCTTCCCTCTCGATAAAATCAAGTTCGACATCGTACAAAAACCAATTTTCCCCGATCCTTTCTTCTTCTCCTTCCACCATTTACCAAGCTACAAACCCAGATACGCTACTGACACCTGTGCACGTGCACATCGCCTCGCCGTCGCTTTGATCATTACCGACACCATCAGCAAGTCGACGACGACCATCTCGACACGAGCGACCACCCAGAATCCCGAACCACCTTGTGAAATCAAAATCGAACAAACTCTAACCCATCAGGCTGAAACCCAATCATCAAACTCCTTAAATTCTCCCGTCTTCGATCATCTGTAACCTTGCCATCACATCCGGAACCTCGCCTTACTCCCCTCTTTCATTCCCCCCACCACCGATCGAGTTCAACACGATGACAAGGCCGCATTGGCCTCAAATCGAACATTGACTCAATCAGGGTTTAAAACCCTACTTTGCCGTCACCAGACCACCACGGTGGCCGATAAATCCTCCGAGAATTTTTCTTTGATCCCTACCGCACAAGCTTCCTCTAATTTCAATCACGTCGCCCAAACTTCCTCTGATCATCGAGAATCGACGAAATTCTCCTTTCTGATCATCTCGCAATATCTCGACAATCTCACACTTACAAATTATAAATTCATCAAAAATCATCATAACCACCTACTAACCAGTTTATATAATCAAAATGTGGAATTCAGACATTCGAATTCCTCACTTAAGTATGATAATCACTACACTCCCTTGATTCCAGTAAATCCACTTGTTAAATACTCTTAAAAATATTTTTAAAAATCAAATCGGTTAAAACTTACATATTTTACTTAGAGATCAAATCCTTAAAAAGATTGGGCAAAAATAAGTTGATTTTTAAATTTGTTTTGGTCTGTTAAAAACAAACAGTGGTAAGTCATTTAAATACAGATATGCACACATAATACTTTATATTTATATACATGCAAACATCTTAATCCATCCATGCAAGGCATTTCACAACATTACATTATAGGTTTAGCATATGCATCAAAATATAACCCAGATTTAGCTTTTGAAAGGGGTTTACTCACTTGCATATTTAGAAAACAGAGAAACATGACAGTATTTTGAAATCTGGAAAATTTGATTTGAACTGATCTTCTTGAATTGATCTTGAGTTGAATCTACTGCTAGCTTTGCTTAATGTACATGGAGTTGGTCTTGAATTGTTTTGCTCAGGTTGAGATGAATCTTGAAGTTTTTGTTTTAGTTGATTTCTATTTTTTTCTCTGGTTGTTTTTTCTTTTGGTTTCAAGTTTTGTTGAAAGATGAAAGAAGAATTGAAAATAAGAATGTAATAGATTTCAACTAAAACCAGCCTCTTCTAACATGTTATTTAATATACAATTTGAAAATAAAGTATGCCACTTGTTAACTATGCATGTTATCTTAGCTATAAATGTTAATTTCATGTATTATCAAGCTTACGAATGTACTAAAGCCATTATTTATATATTTCTTATGTTTTATAAATTTGTGTTTTATGTTTTTATATATACACACACAAACTATACTTAGTGCATGTGTAATTTAGAAAGAAAATATATTAACTCTTTTATTAAATTTTATACTTAAAATTTTCAACATTATAGAGTTTGCACATATCTATTTATATATTTATTAATTTACTATAAGATTTATCATTTTCGGATATTTATAATTCAACATTTGTTAGTTTCTAATCTATTTATATATATCCAGATATTTTAATTATCAGAATTATTTGATTAACTTATAAATCGGTATTTCTACTAATTCAATCCAGTAATTATCAATTAACAGATGTCCAAAAATCCGGGTTATCACATTCCTTCTCCCTTTGAATCTTTTCGTCCCTAAAAAAAACGAAGCCAGAATTTTATCAAAATGTTTATTATGAGTTAAATTGTCCCTTAACATTTGAACTCTTAACTCCCTTTATTTAAAATTTTTAAAAACTTTTAAAATCTACATAATATTGCCAAAATAGTTTTTATAAAAATAGTTTTTATAACTCGATGTCTCAACAAGTCCATCCTTGTTCTTATAGAAATTTGGTCATACGTTGATCAGGCATAGGACTAAAAATCTATAAGTACTTGGTAAACCCGTTTTCAACACCCAGTGAAAATACTTGGAAAATATTTTGGTGAAAATATAGAAAACATTTTTTTAAATATAGAAATCATTTTTGGTGAGAATGCTCCGGAAATCATTACCCCCTCCATGGTCGTAGTTAACCCGATGGTTACGTTGCCATCCTAGCAAAACCATAGAAAAATGTAGGCACTCCGTGCCCCTCGATTACGCCATGCAACCCACTACAGAACGTAGCTACACCTAGGTTTTACATCACCATCACGACAAAGACCCATGTAACAGTGGGCATCAGCGCCCTCGAATTTCACTGCCAAATGAAACTTCTTCACTCCTACATAGATCGCAGACTACATCAGTTGAGTCCCAATGTAGCCTGTAGGCACTCACTGCCACACGACTTTCGCTATGTCTTCATAGATTGCAGTCTACCGATGTTACGTCGCCCTCCCGGTGGAATCAAACGTAGACCGTTGGCATTCACTGCCACACGTCTTTGGCCATGGTCTGCAATAGATCGTAGCAACGTCGAGTTACACTGTCGTCACATCATAACCCAAATGTCTCTGTAGGCATTAGTGCCCTGGACTTTTGCTACACACACAATCCTTGGGAACTTCAGTTTGTCCGGGCTTCCTCCTAGGATCAAATTTAGAATCCCCATTAGGGCTCAAGGCAGAACCACCCTATGGATCTCCTACTAGAAGTTCATTTCATGAGAGCGCCTTTTTCCTCAGAGCCAATCTCGAAACAATTTATACTATACACATATAGTATCTTTCAAATCATACTCTTTATTATTAACATAAAAATCTCCTTTACACAAAAATCGATATCTCAAATCGATAGTTCCAAACTTGGCTTTTCAAATTCCCAAAATTGATCTTTTCCAAAAATCAAAAGCCTTTCAAAAACAGTGGGTTCCAATAACCTTTTTCCAAAAAAAATCATTTTCACAAAATCATTTATATATATAGATATATATATATAACCTTGAAAAATCTTTGGATTACTTCATACTTATATAAATTCCCTTTTACACTTCAAATATTTTCCAAAAACCTATTTTTCTGGCTATAGATTCAACAAGGGGAATTTATTATATGTAACAAATATATAACTTTATTTATGCCAAATCAAATATTCAAGTTTTATTTCTTTTATAAAGCTATTTACCATATTACTTACTCTTCAAAAAGTGAATTTCAATCATAGAGATATCCAACTTCCATTTTTATTCATCATATATTTCATAAAATATACTTTTCATTTCAAAAATCATTTTACGTTTCTTTACAAAATCTCCAATATCTATTTCATTCAAGCACGCATGATGTACCTATACCTTTCGTACGTAATATCAAATCTAATCGCTCACTCAATCACGCAATTTCATTTCCGAACTAGTATCGTCTACCCGACTTCCTGGTGCAGACTCAGAACTGGTTTCTTGATTAGAAACTGTCATTCTCCTTGCATAGCCATAACTATGATAGAGAATTTCCACAAACTGATCAAAAATCCATATGCAGGGTTCGCCGTCGAAAATCGAGTGAAAAATCCCAACTCGAATCTATATAAGTATCTCGAAATTCTATGCTCGAATCTGGATTAAATCGTTATGCGAATAGAATAATATACGTACATTCGACGTATTTATCTTCATTGATTATTGGCTAAATCTACTCTCTTTTTATTCACCTTTACTTTTATTCTATCCACTTATTCACAATTGCTTCAATCCCATTTGGATTATCACTTCAATTATTATCTCAATTGGTATTTAATTATAAATAGGTTGCACTCTGACCAGCTTGAATTTAGAAAATAGCTTGGAAAGTTAAAAAATAAATAAATAGTTGTAAAATAGTTATTAATTGTAAAATAGCTGTAAATAGTTAAGTAGTTATAAAATAGTTATAGAATAGTTAAATAATTGCAAAATAGTTGTAAAATAGTAATTAGTTATAAGGTAGTTGCAAAATAGTAATTAATTTATAAAACAGCTGTAAAATTATTGTAAAATAGTCAAATAGTTCCAAGAATAGTTGTAAAATAAGTATAATATAGTTTGGGTTTTTAAAAAGAAATATTGTATAGTAAATAGCTAGGAAAAGTAGATTTAAGAAAGCTTATATTAAAATAATTTATTTTAAAAATAAGTTCAGAACCAAACTGTTCAACTTCCCATTCTCCCATTCCAATCAATTCAATTCAAATATTCCATTTGAATTTATCTCCTTTCCAATCTCAATCTTTAAATCATCTCGAATTACATAAATTCGAGTTAAATTTTTAAATATTGATTTAATCCTTTAAATCAGATTAACCTTTATTTTTAATTTAACAACCTAACCTTTAACAATTTTCAGTTCTAAATCCAAATTTTAAATATTCATTTTAAATTACCTTAACTTATTTCGAAGTTCCAATAAGAGTTCAAAACTTTTTAAACAATTTAATCTTCGAAATCCAATTCATTACCTAAATTTAACTTTTAACTTTGAAACCAATTCTTAAATAATTTCAGTTTTGCAAGTTCAATGTTAACATTTAAGTCTTAAGTTCAAAGTGATTCCATCACCATATGTTCAATCTTTATCTCTTAAATTCAAAATTATTTAAATAGTTTCAAATCAAAGTTTTTATTTCCATTTAATTTCAATAATGGATATATAAATATCTCTACCCACTTCTTAATTCAATTAAAATAATCCAATACTTAGTTTCATAGATTATTAGTAATAACAGGATGATAGCAGGATAAGCCAAGGTAGACAAACATCCAAATTATCTAAAACATCCATCAATAGCATCCATTACCAATTTCCTGATCTCAAATTTGTTTTGAGATCACACATAAATCCCATTCAAACCAACCATTTAACTTCCCTAAGTTAAATTCAGTTCATTTAACCTAGTCAATCTTACCCAATTTGAATTTTCCATTTAAAACTTTAAACTTCTTATCGATGCCATTTCCCACTTACAAGTTCTAAAGCTTATTACATTTTAGGGAAAATTCAAAACTCAACACTTAGTGTTTACTTCCAATCAACTTGTTATTATGTATATCCCACACACATATATTTATTTCATTTGCACTTCAAGTCATACTTTAGATTTAAAATCATTCTTGGTTTTTAATTTTAAAACAAATTCCTTTTAAAATTTTAAAACAACTCTTATTTTAAAGTATGATTCCTACATTTAAAATATTATTTATTATATCTTTTAACATTTTAAAACAATTTAAATTTTCTAGGCTTCGATTTTAAAACTTCACAATTTAAATCCATTCCAATTTACAAGTTATACTTATCTAGATTATTACTTCCTTAAAACATTTCACTTGCTTTATCATTATTTATTTAGAAAATAAACACCCCTTTATTTAGACACAACAAACATTTTATGATAATAATAAAGATTATCATATCTGGAAACCAATTCACTATATTATTATCTCATACTTTGTTGGGAAAATAAAATCAGAGTAACTTAATTCAGTATTCTGAAAACACTTCTACAAATTTCAGGATTTTATTCTCTAGTTTGAATCCATTTCAAGCTTATCTTATTCATTTAGTTCATATTATCTAATATATTTCCACTTAAATTCTTATGATGTAGTTCAATTTCTATAACCAACAACCAGTTTATATTAATATATAATAATTAGAAAAATTATTACTTTATATATCAATATATAAGCTTATATAAAAATCATTTTTAAAACCATTTTCAGAATCATTATATAAGAAAATAACAAGTACGCTCTCATATATATACAATCAACTCATTCTAGGGTACTACTGACCCTATCCTTAATGGGTAAACCCACCAGAGCCAAGGTTCTCGCTTAACCTTCTGCTCTGATACCAAACTGTAACGACCTAAAATTTTCGACCTCGAAAATTCGACACTAATATGTCCACTGTAAAAGTGCCGAGCAATCGAGCGTCGGAAATTCCAAATTGTTAGGCTAAAGAAGAAAGAGGTAGAAGAAGAAATAGAAAACAACAGCATCTCACATTCGCAACAGATTAAATATAATATCGAATAATAGCATTTATACAGAGAAAGCTGTATCCATCAATTTATATACAATACATCAGAGTATAACCATACACACATAAACTGGACAGTTATAATTACCTTGTCCCAGAATACAAATAATACACAGCGGAATATACTCCATATGTTCCTGCCTTCTTGCTCGCCTCCAGAGCTCCAGAACGTCCTAACTAGAAAATCTGTAATACTCGGTCTGACCCGAGCATTACAATAAAGTAACACCCGGGTCAGGATGGAAACCAGCGTGAGTAAACCCATATAATTTGAAAATACTAAGTTATAAAACATATTTGAAAGCCAAGGTAACTCGTATCTTACTATGAGTTCTTAACATGTTTAATGCCATCGTTTATTTTACAAACAGTATCTAAGAATTGTTACTCGGTTTAAATGGTCATGTTCTTAAATTATTCCATTCCAGCCTATTTACTTCTAAAAGAATTATAGATTACTCATCAAAGTGGTTTCGGGTATTTGCTGATACCCAACCCGGGTCTCTTCGAATCTAACGTCATTTTTAATCCAAGTTGTTTAAGTGAATTCAATTCAATTTTAAATACAGGATGTCACATTTATACTGCAATTCATCATCGATAGATAACCCATATTATCCCAGTTCAACTCAAACATATCATATCACAGTATATCATAAATTATCAAACTATATATTAATCTAGTCATTCGATACAACTCGATCATCCATAAGCAAGATCAATTTATCACCATTTCTGGTTAATTAAATTTAATCACCAAATAATTTGAATTAATTACTTTAGATCCTGCTTGATTAACATTAATTAATTATAAACCAACCATTATCATTTTAACTAACTAATGAAATTAATTAATCATCCCTTAGTTATTCAAATTAAGTAATCATTCTTTAATTAATTACATTAAGTAATTATCCTTTAATTAATTGTATTAAGTAATCATCCTTTAATTACTTTCATTAATTAATTATCCTAATTCATAATCATTTAAAACAAACAAATTAAATTTCGAAAGTTTTGTCTTTAAAATTTGTATTGAAACTTGTTCAATATTCTTTTTGAAAACTTGCTTAATATTTCTCTTGAAGACTTGATTAATAATTTATTAGTTATTTGTTATTATATTTACGTTGAAAATTTGTTAACATTCTTTTACCTTTGCTCTTAATAACTTGTTCACAATTTTCTTTTACTTTTAAAACTTGATCATGCTTTCCTTTGTAGTTTAAAACCTGGTACAATATTTATTTTCAAATTTTAAAAGCTTATTAACTTTAAACCTGTAATCAAACAACAAGCTCGAGCCAACTCAAACTTGGAACTTTGAAATAAATATTTTACTTTGAAAACCTTTACTTTTTTTGCTTTTAAAACTTGTTAAACATTTATTTTGCTTTTTAAAACTGGTTTATAAAATTTATTTAGGAAACTTTCTTAACTAACCTACCAACCCGAGCCTAAGCTCCAAATACTCGAGCAAATCCCGAGCCATTATTCGATCTTCACACTTATCTTCCCTCTCGATAAAACCGAGTTCGACATCGTGCAAAAACCAATTTTCCCAATCCACTTCTTCTTCTCCTTCCACCATTTACCAAGCTACCAACTCAGATACGCTACTGACACCTGTGCACGTGCACATCGCCTCGTCGTCGCTCCGATCATCACCGACAGCATCAGCAAGTCGATGATGACCATCTCGACACGAGCGACCACCCTGAACCTCGAACCCCCTCGTGAAATCAAAATCGATGAACTCGAACCTATAAGGCTGAAACCTGATCATCAAAAACCTCAAATTCTCCCGTCTCCGATCATCTGGAACCTTGTCATCACGTCTAGAACCTCGCCTTGCTCCCCTCTTTCATTTCCCCCGCCACCGATCAAGTTCGACAGGATGACAAGGCCGCATTGGCCTCGAACCCAACATTGACTCAATCAGGGTTTAAAACGCTACTTTGCCATCGCCAGACCACCACGGTGGCCGATAAATCCTTCGAGAATCTTTCTTTGATCCCTACCACACAAGCTTCCTCCAGTATCAATCATGTCTCCCAAACTTCCTCTGATCGTCGAGAATCGACGAAATTCTCCTTTCTGATCATCTCGCAATATCTCGACAATCTCACACTTAATAATTATAAAATTACCATCAGAAATCATCATATCCACCTACTAACCATTTTATATGATCAAAACGTGGAATTCAGACATTCGAATTCCTGACTTAAGTATGATCATCACTTTGTTCCCTTGATTCCAGTAAATCCACTTGTTAATTACTCTTAAAAATATTTTTAAAAATCAAACCTGGTTAATATATACATATTTTATTTAGAGATCAAATCCTTAAAAAGATTGGGGAAAAAGAACTTGATTTTTAAACTTGTTTTGGTCTCTTAAAAACAAACAGCGGTAAGTCATTTAAATACAGATATGCACACATAATACTTTATATTTATATACATATAAACATTCAATCCATCCATGCAAGGCATTTCACAACATTACATTACAGGTTTAGCATACGCATCAAAGTATAACCCAGATTTAGCTTTTGAAAGGGGTTTGCTCACTTGCATATTTAGAAAACAGAGAAACATGACGGTATTTTGAAATCTGGAAAATTTAATTTGAACCGATCTTCTTGAATTGATCTTGAGTTGAATCTACTGCTAGTTTTGCTTGATGTACATGGAGTTGGTCTTGAATTGTTTTGCTCGGGTTGAGATGAATCTTGAAGTTGTTGTTTAGTTGATTTCTATTTTCTTCTCTAGTTGTTGTTTTTTTCTTTTGGTTTCTAGTTTAGTTGAAAGATGAAAGAAGAATTGAAAATAAGAATGTAATAGATTTGAATTGAAACCAGCCTCTTCTAACATGTTATCTAATATACAATTTAAAAATAAAGTATGCCACTTGTTGACTATGCATGTTATCTTAGCTACAAATGTTAATTTCATGTATTATAAAGCTTACAAATGTTCTAAATCCTTTATTTATATATTTATTATGTTTTATAAATTTATGTTTTATGTTTTTAAAATATATATATACACAAGCACAAACTATACTTAGTGCATGTATAATTTAGAAAGAAAGAATTTAACTCTTTTATTAAATCTTATTTAAATTTTGTACTTAAAATTTTCAACATTATAAAGTTTGCACATATCTATTTATATATTTATTAATTTACTATAAGATGTATCTTTTTTAGATATTTATAATTCAACATTTATTAGTTTCAAATCTGTTTATATACGCCCACATATTTTAATTATCAGAATTATTTGTTCAACTTATAAATCAGTATTTCTACTAATTCAATCCAATTAATTATCAATTAACAGATGTCCAAAATCCGGATTATCACATAAAAGGTAAATTGAAGGTATGACTATCGCTTACACTTGAAAAGGAAATAATTAATTGGAGTTAGATAAATAGGATTACATAGCCTACAGGACTAAGTTGATTATGGAGTTTAGAAGCATTGAAATGTTTAAGGTAGGGATAGGAAATAATAAGGGTATTTTATGACCTTTTCAATCAACGTCTGAATTGGAAGGGTAGAATACTAAATCAAGCTTCCTGTAATAGTGAAGACTGAAAATCACTTTATGTTTTTCTACCCAAGTATTGTTTAAATTGTAAAATCATTGCATAAGAAAGTTTGAAAAGTATGATTTTGGTAAAACGAATTTCAAAGAAAAGAAGGGGTAAGCCAAGATATGATATTATATCAAAGAATACTTAGTTTTCTCATGGTACTCGAAACATGAAAATGCATTGATTTAGCTAGCCGAGTTATGGAGTAGTACACCTATTTAAATATGCTATGATGGTTCGAAGGCGTTTGCTATATATTCCAGTGCTTGCGGTGTAGATGGGATGCTGTTTTGATACAGGATGGTATAGTTGTTTCTTATACTAGTCGATAGTTGAAAGTACAAGAGAAGAATTATCTAACCCATGATCTTGAGATGACAGCAATTGTGTTGCTCTCAAGTTTTGGAGGAGATTTAAGTTGTTTACATATTATAAGTGCTCAAAGTATTAGTTATTTTAAGATTTCTGGATGGGTGGGTAGCGTTGATCCAACATTTCGGGTAACGTTACACCATGCATTTGGCTTTTGGTTTGGGAATTTATAGGTATCAGACATGTTGTTTGTGACTTGGTGATATATAGGTAACCGAGGAAGTAGGTTGTCATCTTATAGTATACATTATACGACGATATTTATAAAGTAATTGATACTTGAGTTGTCGTCACAACTACAAGTATGTTGTTGGGGATGAGGTGACAAGAGTTTCATAAGATGTTTATTAGTCTAGGACATCGTCCATTTTAGATGTTCCTAGATGGGTTTTAGGATACGATGTTAGTTAAGTATTGGTCATTATGTCTATTGTATTAACATGGAAAAGTACCATTCCATATTGAGTTATCTCGACCATAAAATATTTGGATTAGAATGGTGAGAAGTTACGTTTGGGGAAAAAGTCCCATTGATTGGATGACATTAGGGAATGGTAAATTTTGGAAGTTCAAACTGCAAAAGATATACTGGATGGAATTAAAGTCAAGATTGTGCAAGGAATGGTTAATTTAAGGATTCTGGTTCCCGTTACGAAAAAGATATTGCTATTTGCACGCACAAAGAATGCGATGGCAATAAAATAAGACTTGGAAATTTTGGGAAGATTTGGGGGAAAGGATAATATGATTTTTTCCGATCATCCCTTAGATTAGAAGATGTTATTTATTTAAGAAAATTCATGAAATACTGAATTAGGATCATGGTTTGTATTGCATAATAGTTGCATATGAACAATAGACTGCGTAGTTGATTACTTTTTATGATAAAATAATTTTAAGTTACGACTTCATTTTAATTTAGGACATCACTTAGATTTAGGATTTTAATTATTATGTTCGAATAAGAAAATATGTTAAGATTTCCCTAAATATTTACTTGCTTGTATACTATAGGACTTTGGATAAAATCGATGTAGATTATAACCAGCTAACTATCATGATATCTAAGTATCACATGTGTAAAAAGATTGGAAGAGTGACATCATAAGTGAAATGATACAACTTAATTTAAATTGCAATGGGAAAAAAGAATTTTTGCTAGTTTCAATAGTTTAAAAAATCACTAAGTTTGAATATCCTTAAGGAAATAAGGAATAAAAGAGTATTTTAAGGTACTAGGAGGGAACACCGTTCAATTTTGGGTTGCCTTACCATAGTATTTAGAAGATGAAGTGATCAGGTATTCTACTGGATGAATTAAGGAAGTGTGTATATGCATCGAGGATTGCATAAGCCTATATTTCCATTGTAGCATAATTATGTTCAAGTTACCTAGTATGGTGCATGTCGTCGTCATTTTATTTGAGTGAGTAGCATGGATTGTGGGGGTTGCATATGCACATACATTTGGATTGAAGTCACATGCCAGCAGTAAAGATGGTAAGTGTAGTCGGAAGAATGATCCATTAGAAAGTGCATGGAAAGTGGAAGAGAGAATCCAGCCTTTTCATCTCAACTCTTTACTAAAATTCTTTCTGTATGTGGAGAGAGACTGTAAGGAATAGGCAGAAACCATATGCTGACAGGAGGCGCAAGGAGTTGATGTCCGTGGTGACGACATTGTTTCTATAAGGATCTCTCCGCTTACATACACTATAAGGTTGACTTTAATAAGAAAACTTTCCAACATTCCTAAAGCTATGTGAAAGGCGAATAAGTTCATATAAAATAGGGTTGTCAAAAAGATTGCTTCCTCCGAAACCCACCTTTCGACTAAATTGACTTGGTCAAAACAGTTTCGAAAGTGAACTTAGAACTGCAGGCAAGGGAAGGAGCATCTTACTCGAAACCCATCTTTTGTATAAGTTGAAGATAGCTATTCCTATTGAATTTTCATCCCTTTCGATCATGGCGAAAGGTTCATTCTAGTCCTTTTGACCATGTCGAAAGGTATGCTTGACCTATTAAAGTGAAATTGCTGCTTTCGACCATGTTGGTTTCATTTCTCCCTTTGAGGAACCCCTTCGAAAGGATTGCTGATATAGTAGGGTGTTGATTCCTTTCGAATGGACTCCTCCTCTTATGATTGTTTGCCAATTGTAGACCAAATTTCTTTCAGGACACCCCTTTCAACATGGTTGAAAGGGTCTATATCCTTTCAAAATAGATGCAGTTTATAGTTGCCTAGCTACATTCATTATACTTGATATAAGATCATCTTAGATATTCATAAGTTCTATGAACTCATCAATGTCGAAACACCATCACCATCCTTATTTTCTATTACATGATATTGGTTTCGAGGTGATGTGTTTCGCATGTTTGTATCCAAGTTGATCCTAAATAATTGCATAGACAAAAAAGAATTTAAGAGAATAAGATAGCATTATGTGCAATTGATAATTAATCTAGCTAATGATCGTAATGATTTTCCTCATAATCAGAATCCTTAATGAATCTACGAATCCCTCCATTACCGTTAATCCAAAATGAGTTACAATTTTAAGAGCTTTTCTAAATTGATTTAGGGTTTACAAAGATTTTGTTGTAGCAAAGACGTAGAAATAAGAGAAATGTGTTTAAGATTCCAAAATCTGGTCCCCAAAAATCAGACTCATTGGGTCTTGTTTGTAGATGCAGGTGGGTACCCTTCCGCGCCAATGCTTTCGACCTAGTCGGAAGAGCCTTTTATCTTCTGCCTCCTTCCTTTTTGATGCGGTCGAAAGGCCTCGCCTTCCTTCAATACAGCCAAAAGGATTTTCTTTTGAGTCCTCTAACTCATCCTTGCGCTTCTTCCCTTCTTATTCTAGACCTTTTGACGTTGTTGAAAGGGTCTTTTATCTGCCTTTCGGCTTTGTTAAGTCTTTAGTGTTCCTTCTTCCTACTTTCTTCTGAATTGCCTTCGACGTCGTCGAAAGGGCCATAAATGCATTTTCTTCTTCATGCTGTTTTGTTGTTTTCAGAAGTAAAAATAGGAGCTTTCGACTTTGCCGATAGGGTGTTTACTAAAGTTTTGAAGATGTTGCAGTATTGATGGTTTCGATGCTGTAGGTAGCTTCCAGTTACATGTTTGTGAATTTATGCGGGACCTTCTCCTGATGTTCCTGGCTTCGACCAGTTCGAAAGGCCTAACTATGCTTTCGAAAGGGTTGTTTGGATCATTATTCATGAAGGTGAAACTTTTGGTTTTGAAAGGTTTGGCACGCATATGAAAGGTTAATGTTCATTGCCTTTGAAAGGGGTTTCGAGTTCCATCCTTGCTATATATGCAAATCCATCTTTATCGAAAGGTTGAAAATGGCGGAAGGGTAGGTCCGCTTTTCTTTTTCAACTATGTCGAAAGCTTTTTCACTATTTGTCACTTGCGAAGGATCCTAGTGCTTGCGACTCCTTCGAAAGCTTTCTTAATGCCTTCGAAACGTTCTTTCGTGACTTTTGTCGAAACCCATGCCTATAATTTCAGTAGAGCCTGGCATTTTTATTAACCTTCTTTCACATCTCTATTCTTAAGTGGATTTTGTAGCTAACATTTTTCCCCTCCCTTATATGAAAGAAGCTTTTGTTCTTTAGGACAAATTTTTAAAACTTCCCCACTCTTAATAACTTTGTGTTCCTGCGAAATTCAAAGTAAGTGATATTTTCTATTGCTAACTCATTATATATATATATATATATATATATATATATATGCATCATGATCAGTCATCATAGTAGTGCTTGTAAATTTAGATGGTTAGTTGATCATAATCTTGATTTAATAAAGGATATGAGGTTTGTAATTGATAGTTGTCCATGCATAAAACAATTGTAGCTAATGAACTTCCTATGAGAAACAACCAATGTCCGAAAATAGGAGGTCATAAGCTATTATCTGGAAATAATCCTTTGTAACCCATAAATCTTAGTATGTATTTAGAAATTTTCCTTGGAGATAAGAATGATTCCGGAGTCTTCATTTAGACATTGGTGAACATCGTTTAGAGTTGCAAACCAATAACCCTAATTTTGGGTATTAAGAAGACCATCTCAAACTTTCTGGTTGATGACTTATACATTTTTGTAGCTTTAATACTACTATTTTAAATCCCAGGTTAGGGATTTGATAGATAAAATTCAAAATCGATGATAATGATCCAAAATTTGAATTCATGCATTAAGAGATTATGAAACCTAACCTAGATTAGGGCATTAACTAATGAAGTTTAGAAGCTAATAAAAAGATGACCGGAACATAGATTTGAGTTTTAATAAGAAAAATTCAGAATAGAATTCTCAAACCCAGATTTGGTATTGATGGCAGATAATCAAAAATTCATAATAATTGTCTTCATGTAAAAAATCCCACGCCCAAATCAGAACGTATGTCGGATAATTAGAAATCTACAATAATTGTCTTCATAATAGGAATCTCCAGCCCAGATTGAGGCATATGTTGGATTGCTAGAAATCCATGGTAATTATTTTTATAACAGAAATCTCAATCCCGAATTAGGGCATTAATAATTGAAGTCGGATAATAGCCTCGATACCCAGATTCGGATATGAGAAAGATCATAAATGATAAGAGAAAACCCGAAAACCGTATTCGAGTATTAAAAATCTAGAAGTGAGAGTCCTGAAACCCAGATTCGGATATTAATGAGCAGAGTTCTATTTTACTCCTTTGCTTCTGCCTTCTTCTGCATGTGTAAACCTTTTAGGCCTCATATGCAGTTGTAGTATGATTGGCTGCTTCTCGAGTTTGGACATCTTAGTCCATCATTTGATATGCCATTTTTGGGCCTGGGACATCCTAGTCCATTGTTTAGTGAACCGCTTCTTGGGCTTGGACATCTCAATCCATTGTTTGACGAGCCACTTCTTTGGCTTGGACATCTTTGTCCATTGTTTGATGGGCCGCTTCTTAGGCTTGGATATCTTAGTCCATTGTTGTCTGTTGCTCTTGGTTAGCTCATTCTTAGAGGCTGGAACCAAGGACTTACCCAACCTCCCTCTAGGAGATGCCTTGAACTGACCAGAGGTGCTGCTAAGGGTTTGTCGATGCTTTAACCTGGTCGTAGCGTGGCGTGGATAATACACTCCTTCCTCCAGGAGGTGCCCTGCCCTAGCCATAGCGTGGTGCGAACAGGGCTTGTTGATGCTTTAACCTAGCTATAGCATGGTGCGGAAAAAGGCTTAATCTCCTCCTCCAAGAGGTGCCTTGACCTGACCAGAAGCGCAACCATGGGCTTGTTGATGCTTTTACCTGGAAATAGCGTGACACGGATAAAGGCTTACACTCCTCCCTCCAAGAGGTGCTCTGCCCTGGCCAACTCAGCGTGGATAGAGGCTTTGACAGTTAAAGGTAGTGTCCAAATGCAAGAAGAATTCTACTTTCAACTATGTAGATTTTTCTTTTGAAGAAAGAAATGCTTTATTCATCCATCTTGGGAAAATATGGTCTCAAATGTTCAATGTTCCATGTTCTTGGAACCGTATTGTCGTCTGGTCGGCATAACTTGTAAGCTCCTGGAGGGATTACTTTGCAAATGATTAGGGGTCCTTCCCAATTCGGTCCTAGAGGTCCATCTGCATGATTTCTTGTATTTTCCATTTCTCTTCGGAGTACCAGACCTCCTTATTGGAATGATCATGTGCTTACTTTAGAGTTGTAGTACTTTGAAATCTTTCTTTGATATTCCACTGTTCTTATTGCCACTTCATCTCTCAACTTATGTATCAAATCCAGTGATTCTTTTTTCAATCCTTGGTTTAAATCGAACGCATATGCAATTCTTCGGTGTGAGGGTATTTCAATCTCAATTGGTAACATCGCCTCACACCCATATGTAAATGAGTAGGGAGTATGTCCTGTTGCCGTTTTGGTTGATGTTCGATAAGCCCATAATACAAGTGGCGGCTGTTCTACACAGTTTCCTTTGGCTTTGCTCAGTCGCTTTTTCAAGATTGTCTTTATGTTTTTATTTGCAGCCTTACCTGCCAAATTGGCTTTCGGATGCACAACTGAGGTAAAGCTTTTAATGATTCCATTCTTATGGAAAAACCTAGAGAACTCTTCACTCTCGAATTGTGTTCCGTTTTCGAAAATAATCTTCTAGGGGATTCATAATCTGGTTATAATGTTTTGATGACAAATCTGAGTACTTTTCCTGAAGCAATCTTAGAAAGTGGTTCCGCTTCAACCCATTTAGTGAAGTAATCTATGGCGACTACGGCGTATTTTGCTCCCTCTTTTGAAATTGGCAATGGGTCGATTACATCTACTCCCCATATGTCAAAGGGCCACGGACTTGAAATTAGAGTTAACTGGCTCAGGGGTTATCTGGGAATTTTTGATTACTTTTGGCATTTCTCACATCTTCTCACATATTCAATGGCTTGGCCTACCATTCGAGGCCAATAAAAACCTTGTCTCATTATCTTTTTTGCCAATTTTGTCCCATTTAATTGATCTCCACAGAATCCCTCATGTGCTTCTGCCAACAATTTTACCCCTTCATCTAGACTTACACATCTTAAGCAAGGAAGTGCATATCCTTTCTTGTAAAGGATTCCATCCATTATTGTGAAAGTTGGAGCTTGTCACCTGATTTTTGTTGCTTCACCCTTGTTAGATGGCAGTTCCTTCAGCAAGATATTCAATGATGGGTGACATCTAAGTGTTATCATACGAGTCATTTGCTCTTGATTGACCAACCCTCTCATTTGATATTTCTCCACCAATTTATCTTCCCTCTTTCTCTTGTAGCATAACTTAGGACCTTGTCAGAACTAACAGTTCCTTTTCTTGTTCGGATGTTCCTTCTTTAATACTTGGAGTTTCTTGATATCCTACTAGAATAATCCGTGTTTCTAAGGCTCCCCTTGAGCTAGCAAATTTTTCTAACGAATCTAACTGTGAATTTTCCGCTCTTGGAACCTAGTGTATGGAAAAGTCTTCAAACAAAGCAAGCATTTTCAGTATCTTCTTTACATATAAAGATAGCTTTGAGTCTTTCATTTGATATATTTACTTCACTTAGTTTACCATTAGCTGTGAGTCACTAAAGATCTGAATCCGCAGGATTTTAAGCTCTAATGCCAAAGTTAACCCTACCACCACTGATTCATATTCAGCCACATTGTTGGTTGCTGGGAATCCTAATTTTATAGCATAATGTAAGTGATGCCCGTTTAGTGTTATGATCACATACCCTGCACCAGCACCTAGCTCATTTGACGCACCATCGATGAACAACTGCCACATAGGCTTCTGACTCTTTTCTTTTTCTGACTGCTCTTTAATGAAATTAGTACACTCGTTAATGAAATCTGCTAATGCTTGCCCTTTGATTATGGCTCGCAGTTGAAATTCTATATCACATTTACTGAGCTCGACTCCTCATTTTACCAATATTCCTGAAGTTTCCAGCTTACTAAAAACTTGCTTAAGGGGGAAATTGGCCAATACCCTAATCGGATGTGCTTGAAAATATGCTCTGAATTTTCATGCTATGAGGATTAAGCAATAAGTTAGCTTCTCTATCACTGGATATCGAACTTCCATATCCTTCAATCGTTTGCTTACATAGTATATAGGAAGTTGAGCTCCACTTCCTTCTCTAATCAATATTGAGCCGATCGCATGCTCTGAAACTGCCATATATAAGTATAAGATCTCTCCATTATTGGTACTAGAAAGTATTGGTGGCTTTTCCAAATGGCTTTTCAACTCCTAAAATGCTTTTCTGCAATCTTCCCCCCACTCAAAGTTCTTCTTTTTCTTGATTATGTCGAAGAAGGGGATACATTTATCGGTAGCCTTGGAAATAAATCTGCTCAAAGAGGCTATCCTCCCATTCAAACTCATTACCTCTTTACTGGTTTTGGGCTCAGCCATATCCTTAATGGCTTAAATTTGGTCAGGACTAGCTTCAATCCTTTGGGCACTTATATGGTAGCCTAAAAATTTCCCCAAATGGGCTTCGAAGGAGCATTTATGTGGATTCAATTTCATTTGATATTTCCATAGTATTTTGAACATCTCTTCTAGATCCTCAAGATGATTCTTAGCCTCTTCAGACTTCACTAGCATGTCATCCACATAAACTTCCATATTCCGTACAATCTTCTCTTTAACATTCTATTGACTGGCCTTTGATAAGCAGCCCTTGTAGCAGTAAATTCCCCATTCAGTTACGAAGCTAGTGTGTTCCTCATTCGGCTTGAACAAAGGAATTTGATTCTAGCCTAAATATGCATCGAATGAGAGGCAATAACTTATGCCCTCTTGTTGCATCTACTAATTGATCAATTCGCAGTAGCAGAAAACAATCTTTCGGATATGCTTTGTCAAGTCTGTATAATCAATGCAAGACCTCCATTTTCCATTTAATTTCTTTACCAACACTGGATTTGCTAACCATTATAGGGTAGTATATTTCTCGAATAAACCCATTCTCGAGGAGTCTCTTAACTTTTTCTTTCAAAGCATCAGATCGTACCTAGTCTAACTGTCTCTTTTTCTACCTAATGAGGGTTGCTTATGGATTGATGTTGAGCACATGACACATAACCATCTAATCAATCCCCACCATATCAGAATGTGACCAGGAAAATATGTCCTTATTGACCTTAAGAAATTGGATCAAATCTTTCTTCAAGTAGCTATCCAATTCTTTTCTTACTTTGACTACGTTAGTGGTATAATCTGAATCTAAGCATGTTTCCACAAGGTCCTCCATGGGTTTTTTCTTTTTGTTTCACCTCTGCAATCAAACTCAGTGACGATTGGGCTTTCTTCAACCAAATAAGCATCGTCTCTCTTCCTTTTTCCTCTAGGAGGAATGTACCTTTCATACATGTGCTTCTTAGATTTAATTTTTGCTTCGAATGTTGGATGTAAAAATCCATCATCCAAAGGTTGAAAAATAGTGGAAGAGTCAAAGTAAGTAGAGTACTCCCTTTTATACCGATCAATGATAGCAAAATACATCTCTCGAGAGCTGAAATGCTCTCCTCGGACTGTGCCTCAGCCCCTTTTTGTCAAGAACTTTACCACCAGGTACTTTTGGGAGACAATTGCATCTATTTCATCGAGCACAGGCCTGCCAAAGAAGGCATTGTAGTAAGATGGTCGGCTGATAATCAAAAAGATAACTCGAAAGTTTCGCAAAATGGTTACACCCTCATTTGCACAAAGTAGTTTCACTTGCCCCGCCAGAGTCGACCCTTAGTTATTGAATCCAAAGACTGGTTCCATGATGGGCTCCAGCTTATCCTCAAGTATGTTCATTTGATCGAAGGCATGCTTAAAGATAACGTTGACTACACTTCCTATGTCCACAAGAATTTTGGACATAATGGACAACCCAATTTGAGCCGTGACTATTAATGGATCGTTGTGCGGATGGTGAACTCCCTTTTTCAGCTCTTGAGGGATGACAATAAGATTTGGCATTTTAATATTGAGTCGTGGATTCTTCAACGAGGGCTCTTCATGGACAGAGAAGACAGCTTCTTTAGCCTCCTTAATATATCTGTTTCATGCCCCTTTGTTGTTTCCTGCCGGATGCGGCCCGCCATAAATTACGTCGATCCTGTTTAACGGAGAGCTTAAGCTCAGAGGGTCTTCAGCTTCCATATTAATGGCATTGTCATGGAGCTTTTGTGGCCATCCCCTATTCGTTGAGCTTTATACTTGTCCTGAATAATGTAACGACCGCTACTTTGGACTATTCGCATCCGCACACGTCGGACTTGAATAATTCAAAATACTGAATTGTTAATTTAAAATTTGGCAAAACTCAGATATACAGTAAATAAATAATTACAGAATCACAGACACAGAGTAATAATATGCAGCGGAAGTAAAAGAGATAGTAGTTCACGAAGCTACTATATAAATATATAAGATACATCAGAGTTTACAACAAAAGAGAAATACAATACATCAAGTACAAATCAGAATACACCACTATAATCATCGAATACTGAAAGCAGAATAGATGGCTGGATCTTCAAGTAAAGCTCCAACTCAAAAGGTGAGCCTCGAATACTGGTACACTCAGTCTGACCCGAGCGTAAAGCAAAACAAAAAACAATCGAGTCAGGATTAATATTCTCATATCAATAAATCCAACTCAAGTGAAACAGCAATCGAAATACAAGTAACTCAAAGGATGTTGGAATCACCATCCTCTAAGGATCCATTAAACTATCTACTATGTAGTAGTGTACGCTAAATAGATAATGTCTATCAGTAATATAAAGTATCAAAATAGTGTTAAGGCGTTACCATTATCCCCCTTAACACATTTTATATAAACGTTATAGTCTATACAGCACTGTAAACTCCACCGTAAACTAGTGGGATATCAGGGAGTACTCCATAGGTATAACATAAAACAAATTCGTAGTGGTCGTGTATATAGGGATACAAGTATGAAAAGGCACATGAGGCAATACCCAAGGTAGTGAAACTACCGTTTGCCTGATCCGGACTGGTGAGAACGCATCGCCGCAACGATCGCAACACCGCGAAACAACACTCCTGAAATACCGTGGGTGCACCAATCAATAACAAGTAATGAGTAGTAGTTACGAAGAAGTGTGTTCGCTCGAGGTGGCTAACCCCATTTGGCCCGGCCCTGCTCCTGATTTTAGTCATTTACAATTTGACACATGTGTCAAGGCTATCCATTATCGTTCTCTTTCTTCAGTAATCACGTTCATCATTCCAACCACTTCATTCTGGATCATCACTCTGCGTATAGTTATTAAAGTGGTTTTCGGCTTAGATAGAGAGTATATCCATAACCGATTCTAGTTTCTTTAATAACTTTCGTAATTATTACGCCGATTGGTTGTTTAGTAAATTTCAAAACCAAATCAATTTCATTTTCAATTAGAATTTATAATCAACATTTCATTTGTCTTTCACTATCAACAATTCAATTTCAATTTTTTTATTTAAAACAATCCAAATATTGATTCAAGTTCGTATATAGGTTTTATTCCGAAATCATTTAAATTGATTAATTTTCATTCAAATCAATTTAAATTCATTTATCGATTTCATTCAATATTCGCTAAGCTAATTTATCATTTAAAACAATTTTCATTTAACTTTCCAATTCATTAAATCGATTTCTTAAGTTCAACTTCATTATATCAAAACTTCAAATTGAAATAAATTAAATTCGTCAAATCAATTCTTTAAATTACAAGTCTTGCGTTAATTTCAATAAATCCTATTCATTTCAATAAATCACATTTTATTTCTTGTTAAAGAAATTCAATTTTCACTTATTTATTGACTTCGTTACAAATTTCAAACTAATTTAATAAAGAACTAAATTTCACATGATCGAGAAGTTTCAATTTCACTTATTAACTTACTTAAATAATTTTCCCAAACTTTAATAAATAAAGAAACTCAATTTCATTTATTAACGAAGTTCACATTCACTTATTCAAAGTTCAATTTCTCTTATCAAAGAATTCAATTTTTATTCAATTATCAAATAATTCAATTATTAAATAATTTCAAACATAATTTTTAAATAATTCCAAAACTTAATAATTACAAACTTGATTATAAATTCAAACTTAATTATTAAATCATTTCCACTTAATTATGAATTCAAACTTAATTATCAAATCATTTCAACTTAACTATAAATTCAACTTAATAATTTTAAACTTAATTATAATTCCAGACTTAATTATAATTTCAAATTTAATTATTAAATGATTTCAAACTTAATAATTTCAAAACTCAATTATTACTAATTCCAAATTATTATTAATAAATCCAAATTTAATTATTAATTAATTTAAATTTCAAACAACATTCTTTCATCAATTACTACGTTAATATTTGTTTCATATTTCAATCTTTACATTTTCCTTTCTAAAATTCAAATTCCAACTTCATTTCAAACTTATTCTTTGCTCGAATAAAATCATTATTTTATTTTTTTAAAATCAAATTATTGGCTAATCGGGTTTATTTAATTCTCTAACCTAAGTTAAATTCATTTTGGGTATTTATCATTTCAACCTGATTCCAATTCAATTCAAAAATCAAAGCGTAGCAAAGGGAAATTGCAGTGTGATAATTGGGATGGCGTCAAAGTAGATAAACAAGCAATAACAAAATCAATAACAATCCAATTCAAATAATCCCAAAATAATCGTATTAATTCACATTGTTGTTTGTGCAAATTAATATAATAATTTCTAGAATCTACACTA
The DNA here is from genome assembly GCA_030765085.1 of Allium cepa. Lineage (NCBI taxonomy): Eukaryota > Viridiplantae > Streptophyta > Magnoliopsida > Asparagales > Amaryllidaceae > Allium > Allium cepa. Next base: position 342,047,480 of record CM060941.1, on the reverse strand, counting down.
TCATTTCATGTAGATTAAAGATTATTACACTATTTATTCTATGCAATTCTACACTTTACATCAGTTATTCAATTTCATACTTCATCAATTAATACAACATAAATTCAAATGGTTCAAGGGTAATTAACCATTTCCTACGTGTCAAATAATTAAACATTTAAGGGGTCATAACTTACAAATTTAACTAATCAAATTCAACATATATGTCGATTCAAATTTTTAACTATCCTACATCAAATTCAATTGCATAATATTTATCACTTATTACAATTTAGTATCCAATATAAATAACAAACACTCAATCAATTATAAACCAACCGGGATTATCATCGTATAATTAACAGATAATGGTGTCAGATGTCACAGGTGAACTGATACAAGTAATAGCATATATCTAACAGTATAAATAACTAACAGCAGCATATTTCAATTGTCGTTTCAATTGAAATCAAATTTAATAAATAAAAGAATATTAATCGTGAGTGATTGCTCACCTTTCGAGGCTAGAGAAAATAGACAATGGAATGAGTTACGGATCCGAGCACGAATTCCTAACCAAAGCTAGATTGGCACGAATCAACGATTAAAGTAAAGCCGAGCTGGTAAAAAATGAATCGATGAGCAAATTAGAATCGAAAGATACGAATTGAACTGAATATATATATATATGTATGTATGTATGTATGTATGTATGTATGTATGTATGTGTGTGTGTTTTTTTTTTCAAATCAATATAACCCATAAAATGTCCATATAATTTTGAAAAACTAAATTCACGTATACCGATACATACCAATGCACATAAACATACCTACACACATACAAGTATTGTACTCTAAATCAATTTATATATATATATATATAATAAAAGTCAGTATCAACTTACTTATTAAAAATAGGTATATATAAAATTCAGGCCCATTTTGTCTACATGCAAATGTATCCCTTAATCCAAAAATGAGATATCCCAGACCGTTACATATCTGTAAAAAAACCAACATACATACTGGCCAAATCTTACAGTAACAAATAAAATATGTCACTAACATATATTAAACTATATTTTATATTTATACCAATACAATCTTCAAAAACTATATATGTACAGTAAAATCAAAGTTGCTAAATAGTATATGACTGACATCAATATGACTTGAACATGTTATACACATTTTTTGCAAAAAAATCCTTATTCACTTTCACATATAACAGCACATATCTCCACCCAAAATACCACTATATGTGTTTATATATATATATATATATATATATATATATGTATATATATATATATGTACTATATATAATGTATACAGCACCTTACCCAGATATGTTAAAACATGAATGCACAAACCTATACAGCAGAAGAGGCCAGGGGGAAAAGGCTGGTGGTGATTGGTTACGGCGCTTGGGTGCGGAGCTGTTTGTTCATCGGCACGGAAGGGACGAGGCATCGGTTCAAGGGCCGAGATGCAAACTTTGGTGGAGCTGATGTGGACAAGGCTGCCTTGGGATGGAGGTGCATCAGGCGGCAAGGCTGGTGAGGCCGAGCCATGCAGGCAAAAAGGGGATGGCCGAAGATGGTCACGGCTTGGGACGAGCGGGTTCGAGATGGCGGAGCAAAAGTGGTGGCTGAGGCCGGTGCGTTGGAGGAAGAGGCTGTCATAGGCGGATGCGTGGTTGATACGGTGCTCACGTTAGAGGGGCACGAACATGCAATAGGAGTAGTGAGGCCATCCTAGCACAAGCACTATCAGGCAATGCAAAAATGCAACAGGGCAATGCAAAAAAAAAGCAACAGGTATATAACTCCTTTTTTTTAAAGAGAGGGAACGTAAACATGGAGGAGAGGAAAAAGGTAGGAGCTTGCAGCTACAGGAAAATGAGTAAGATTTGTATATTATTTTCTCTGATATGAAAGTACTTTCGAACATTAACAAATAAAATGAAAAGGCTAAAAAGTGGAATTGCAACGGATAGATATTAATTATCTGGGAATACGAAAAGCAAAAGGATTGGAATGATAAAAGTCTACAACAAAATTCTAGGGTATATTCAATAGCTAATGTCTATTCGACGAGAAGACAGTGGAAACTTTCCACCGATTGGTCACAAAGAAATAAAAGTCGTCCGATACGGTTACCCGTTTGCGGTTTCCGTCACGTACAGGGGTTCGAAAAACAGAAATGAATATAGCACCGAGATCAGCACGGAAAGACGATCAAAGCAATATACAAATAGCGGTGGTATGATTTGAATTATAAAAGTTCGAATTTTCTACTAGCGGAAAATGCATGAAAAACGTAGAAAAATAAGATCGACGAGGCTAAAAATGTCCGAATTTTGAAAAACAACAAACTGACATCTTGCTCAGAAGATGGTTTAGAATTTTTCTATGTAAAAATATTTAGGTTCAAAAACGTTTTATTTTCATCGCTTTTTAACTGATTAAATTGAAGTAAATTTACGCACGAAATAAACTTTCATATTTTCGGACGAAAATTTACCAGTTGCTATGTTTAACTAGACGTATTTCAAATATTAAATTTATATTTCAAAATTTGATCGTTCAAAATTTTCCAAAATTTCAATTAATAACGTTATTAAAACCGGTTAAATTTACGGGTTGTTACACTCTCCCCCACTCAAAACTTTTCGTTCTCGAAAAGGAATGAAGTAGGAGAATAGAAACAACCAGAAGAAATAGATTGAAAGACAAGATAAACAATTAGTTCAAACCATATAAATTTAAATTTAAATAAATTTATATTCAATAATTTGTTTTTTTAAATCCAAGATTTTCATTAAATTGACTTGATTTCACATTTATTAATGTTAGGTACAAAAGGTTTCTTTCAAAACAAAAATTCAATTTAAATTCAATTAATATCAGGATATCTCATTAAGTTGATTTTATTTCAATTTATTAACTTCCAAAACAAATTTTATTAATTTAATCACATCAATTATTCAATTAACTTATTATTTATTCATCTCCATAAACATTTTAAGTGAATAACATTTATTATACGCACTCACATTTTATTTATAAAGACAATTTATATTTTATATTATCTAATTATCTTAAATTAATAATTTCAAAGGTCATAAATTTGAATAGTCATTTATTATAATCATACTTTATTCGACAAATTTAATTTTTCTTTATTACAAATTATTATTAAATTTATTCTACTTAATATATCTTATCACATATATATTAAGTATATTTACGTTTAGTAAAACTACTTAAACTATTTATGAATTCCATCGATATCATTTTATATTGTAAAATATTCAATTACATAATTTACTTTTGAAAATTTAGGTAAGTAATATATAATGCAGTTGAGTATTATCCAAATAAGATTTTATAATTCAGTTATTTCAAGTTAAGTATTTATATAAAAAGAATTTGGCTTCATTTGTGATTGAAAATCATCCTTTAACAAATTTAAGAATTAATTTCCGACTAGCTTCAAACAATTTAGAGATAATTATATACATACAATATATCCAAGTCAAATCTAAATTAAATACTAATATATATATATACATTTTAAATCAAGTCACTTCAGAAATTTCAAATAAAATTCATTTCAAAACAAAAGTGTAGCTTGCTACTAACGGTCTCTCCACTTCGAAACTCGAAAATGAATGCCGATGATGCGCCGTCATCACCGAAATTATTTTCCAGCGACAAAATAGGAGAGCTCTAATATAATCATTTAAAATTCTTTGAAAAACATTTCTATTCAAAGATATTTTAAATAAGATACATTTTAAACTTGAAAATCATAGTTCGAAATTATTGAAAATTAAATTCTCAAATTCTAATTTTAATTCACATCAAATTCCAAATCAATTTATAACCAAATTTTTTTATAAATTCATTTATTTATATTATGATATAGTCAATGATTTATAAAACAATAATTGAAAATTAAATTTTAACATTTCGGACAATAGATTCATTAACATTTTAATTTCAGAAAAATTTAGACTTATATATAATATAATCATACCAAACTATTTTATTTACCAAATTTGAAAATAATATTGTGTCAGTTTGCTCTGTTCAAGTGTTTTGGACGTCCGATCGATAGCGTTGATCAGACGAATCGATCGGAAATCCAAATCAACAACAACAACTCAAACACATAATATATTTTTAACATTTTATATATTAATTCACAAATACACTTCTCGCTCGACGATACATGAATGGACTTTCCAAAGCAAGGACAGAGATTCAAATTTGATGGACTCAGATTAAAGAGAATTCTGATTCGAATACAAGTTCGAAAGAAAAGATAAGATGATTCAATTAACAGAATCGGGAGATGGATAAGCTCATTTAATTCACGGGCAACCTTAACCGGGTTGACCGTGACTTAAGGAATAAGATCGATGCAGAATTTCGAGGCAAATCTACGTTCGATGTCAGGAAATAGAATTCGGTATAGCAGGAGATAGATAGTATCGTAAACTCATTTCTCGGTATAGCAAGAAATAAATAAGTCAAGATTTTGGAATCCTAATCTGCATCCATAAATAAATATTGGTGCGGAAGGGGGCCGACCTGCGTCCATATTAATGGCATTGTCATGGAGCTTTTGTGGCCATCCCGTATTCGTTGAGCTTTATACTTGTCCTGAATAAATTCTTTTAAATGACCCTCGCGGATTAATTTCTGGATGATTCCTGCTAAAACCCTTCATTCATCGGTCTTGTGACCATTTGGTTTATGATATGCACAGTAAATTTCTCCTCTTCTTTGCTTTGGGTGGTTCTTAGCCTTGAAAAAAGTTGGGAAGTTGACTCTTTCCTTCGCCAGAGCATAAACGTAAGACAGTGGCTTATTCAAAGCAACTGCATAAGCAATTGGATCTTCCCATTTCATTCTTTTATGTCCTCGATCAAGACAAAATCTTCCCCCTTTCTTCTTGGGTATTTCTATTCTTTGGCATGATACAGCTTATCCATTCGAATGAACTTATCAGCTTGAAAGTGGAAATCTTGTAAATCTTTACACCTATTATCAAAGAGCTATTTCTAGAATGTGGTGTTCTCTATCAAGCCAGAATGTAGTACGATAAGCTTGTCATGGTCATTCATGTCCTTTGCTTTCAGTGCTTCAGTGTTGAATCTTTTAAGATAATCTCCAACGGATTCCCCTTGCCTTCGCTTTATGTTGGCTAGGACTGTATAATCAATGGTAGGATCTTTACATATGTAGAACTAAGCGGAAATTCATAGGAGAATTTCTTCCATGAGTAAATGGTCTTCTCTCGATATTGTATGTTCCATTTAGCCTCAGCTCCTCGGAGAGTGACATGGAATAATCTGCATCTAACGGCTCTTCATGCATTGTATAGATCCATCTAGCTATCGAAAGCCATCAAATGATAATTTGGATCCGTGATTCCATGATACTTCATTGTCTGAATCTTCACATAAGATGGGATGCCTGTTGCCATAATCTCATCTGTAAAGGGTGGCGCTCGCTCGATATCATTGGAGTTTTCATCCATGGTTCATTTCCCCTTTGTATTCATTGCATCCTTAATCGCTTTCTCCGCAGTGTCCTTCAGATAGGCTTTGACATCCTGATAGTTTTTCCAGTCTGGAAAGTGTTCTTTTGATGTAGAGCTATCAAATTGTTTAAGTGATTTATCGAGCACCCTCTCTTGATAGTTAGCTTTAGATTGAGGGCGCTCCTTCTTCTTCGAAGATGTTAGATCTATCTTGCTCATGTTTTCATTTGAATGAGCTTTCAAGTTCCTTCTTAGCGAGAGTACCTCATCACCTTATGTTGGCCTTGCTATTTTTGAGGACTTTTGAGATAACGCCATTTTTAGCAGTTCCTGCATTTCTAGCAGCTGTTGCTCTAAGTGTCTGATCTTAGTGGTGTTTTCATCCTGCTGAGCTGATGATAAAGGCTGCCCTTGAACAATACCATCCAAACTAAAGGTTAGTGCTATGTTCTCCTCAAGGGTTGTAGTGTGGATGACCTCTTCATCCATTTTGTTGAGTTTCTTTGATTTCATTTTCCTACGTCAAGTCTAATGATATATAATTAGTTTATAAGGTAACAACAAGGTCAGAGGTTCGAGCCCTCCTTCCAGCGCGAAAAATGTACAAGAAAGCTTACCAACATTCCCAAAGCTATTTGAAAGACAAATAAGTTTATATAAAATAGGGTTGTTGGAAAGATTGTTTCCTCCGTAACCCACCTTTCGACCAAATTGACTTGGTCGAAATAGTTTCGGAAGTGAACTTAGAAATGAAGGCAAGGGAAGGAGCATCTTACATGAAACCCAACTTTTTTATAAGTTGAAGATAGCTATTCCTTTTGAATTTTCATCCCTTTCGATCATGGCGAAAGGTTCATTCTAGTCCTTTCGACCATATCGGAAGGTTTGACCTATCAAAGTGAAATTGCTGCTTTCGACCACGTTGGTTTCGTTTTCTCCTTGGAGGAACCCCTTCGAGAGGGTTGCTGATATAGTTGGGTGTTGATTTCTTTCGAATGTACTCCTCCTCTTATGATTTTCTGCCAATTGCAGACTAGATTTCCTTTGGGACGCCCCTTTTGACTAGGTCGAAAGGGTCTATATTCTTTTGAAACGGATCCAGTTTGCAGCTGCCTAACTACATTCAATATACTAGATATAAGGTCATCTTGGATATTCATAAGTTTTATGAACTCATTAATGTCGAAACATCGTCACCATCCTTATTTTCTATTATATGATATTAGTTTAGATGGTGATGTGTTTCACATATTTGTATCCAAGTCGATCCTAATGAATTGCATAGTCAAAAAGAAGTTAAGAGAATAAGATATCATCATGTGCAATTGATCATTAGTCTAGCTAATGATCATAATAATTTTCCTTATAATCAGATTCCTTAATGAATCTGTGAATCCCTCCATTATCATTAATCCAAAATGAGTTACAATTTTAAGAGCTTTTTCCTAAATTGATTTAGGGTTTACAAAGATTTTGTTATAGAAAAGAAGTAGAAATAAGAGAAATGAGTTTAGGATTCCAAAATCTTGACTTATTTATGGATGCAGGTCAGCCCCCTTCCGCGCCAATGCTTTCGACCTAGTCAAAAGGTCCTTTTATCTTCCCCCTCCTTCCTTTTAATGCAGTCGAAAGACCTCACCTTCTTTCAATATAGTCGAAAGGCTTTTCTTTCGAGTCCTCTAATTCGTCCTTGCGCTTCTTCCCTTCTTATTCCAGACCTTTCAACCTTGTCGAAAGGGTCTTTTATCTGCCTTTCCCCTTTGTTAAGCCTTTAGTGGTTCTTCTCCCTGCCTTCTCCTGAATTGCCTTCGACGTCGTGGGAAGGGCTACAAATGTGTTTTTCTTCTTCTTCATGTTGCTTTGTTGTTTTCGGAAGTAAAGATAGGAGCTTTCGACTTTGCCGATAGGGTGTTTACTAAAGTTTCGAAGATGTTGCGGTATTGATGCTTTCGATGCTGTAGGTAGCTTCTAGATGCATATTTGTGAATTGATACAGGACCTTCTCCTAATGTTACAGGCTTCGACCGGTTCGAAAGGCCTAACTATGCTTTCGAAAGTGTTGTTTGGAGCAATCTACATGAAGGCGAAATCTTTGGTTTTGAAAGGTTTGGAACGCATATGAAAGGTTAATGTTCATTGTCTTCAAATGGGGTACCAAGTCCGTCCTTGCTATATATGCAAATCCATCTGTACCGAAAGGATGAAAATGGAGAAATGGTAGCTCCGCTTTTCTTTTTCACCATTTATCACTTGCGAGGGAGCCTGGTGCTTGCAACTTCTTCGAAATCCTTCTTAATGACTTCGAAACGCTCTTTCGTGACTTTTGTCGAAACCCATGCTTGTAATTCCAGTAGAGCCTGACATTTTTATTAACCTTCTTTCATGCCTCTGTTCTTAAGTGGATTATATGGCTAACAGTTGATACTTTGAAAAAATTAGCACCAAGGGTTGTAGAGCCTTTTTCCAATTTTTGATAGAGTAAGGGAGTTCGCTTATAGAGTAGGGTTTCCTAAAGGATTGATGGGAATTCATAATGTTTTCCATGTGTCAAACTTACGGGCTTTTTTTCACAATTCAACCACCTTAGTCAAGCCTAGACGGTTAGAAGGAATTGAAATAGGAAGTGATTCACTTGTTCGCAATACACCTACCCGCATTTTTGAGAATAGGAAAAATCAATTTTGTAATAAAGTAATTAAACTGATTATAATCACGTTGGAAGATGATTCAGTTGCACATTTGGGAGTCGGAGGAGAAAACCCTAGCTACCCATTCGGCTCTTTTCTAGTGAGTCTCTATTTAGAAAAGCTAATATTTATGTAATTAGGATTTAGCTTAGTATACCCCATAGGTAAGGATATTTTGATACCAGGAATGGTTGTGAACGTATCATTAGGACATGTTTTTTATGATGGTTGCTAATGGAAGTATTTATTAAATTGATCTTTGCACACTATGTAAATATATTCTCAATTTAGCATACACTCACACTATTGTTTTTTTATTTTAGCAAGTTATGTGCATATGATTGTTGCATATGGATTGAATGTTTACACATACATATAGAACTACCAGTATATTTACATAGGATATTGCATATATTTGGATACATGGCATGAGCACTTGCATTTTAGGTGGTTGACTAGATCAGAAGGCCGCCTAATTTTTGCATAAGTTTAGGTTCAAATGCTTCTATGCCTATATGTACATATTGCATTAGAAATTTGAACTAAGAACAATAGTTGCTAGTGGTTAATGGTCGAGTAGATGATTGTAAGTATTAGTTCTTTACGTACGAGCGATATTTTTCCGTCCTTAGAGATTTTAGGGACGAAATCGTTTTAAGGGGGGAGAATGTAACACCCTGCAAAAATTAATCAAAATTTTTATTAATGAAATTATATTGAATATAACAAGGGTAAAAATTGAATTTTCACAAATGTTTGCACCATTGCGTTCGTAGGGTTTTTTCGGATAATTTTCATGTATAAAGTTTTGTAAACAAAGCTCATATGAAAAGTTATTAATGTTTAAAAATTTAAGATCGACAATAACTGAATAATTAAATAAGGAAGGAAAAAAACAAAAAGTAGAAAGCACTACTAGCCGATAGCTCAGTATGGATCGGTCGACCCCTGGTTGTCGACCGCCCATGACCAAGTGGTCAACCAGTCGAGCATATTCGATTTTAGTTTGGTTTGGTCGAATGATGTAGATTTTATATAGTCTAATCCAATGGCCAATGTTGTTTCATACACCTATATATACAATCCTAACCTAATACTGAAAACCCTTATCTAATTCATAGCGTACCAAAACTCTGTCTTTCCCAAAACTAAATTCTATGTTCTTTCCAATTCAATTTTCTTCAAAAATAAAAGGTTTGAAATTTAAATTTAAATTAATAAAGAAGGAGGAATCAAATCAAATCAAATGGAAAGGAGAGATCGATGAACCAAGCGGGGCCGAATCCCTGTGGATAAAAGAAGGAATAACTTATAAGAGTGTGTTGGGAAATTGATAATAATTTAACCCATATGAATATAATATCTGTCTAATCTAGATTTGGTTAAAGTAAAATTGGTTGGACAAAAGTTGATTTAGGTTGAACATACTCTTTTTGTTAAGCTGAATATAGTTCAATATATCAATACCATGTTGATTCCAAACGTAAGTTAATTTAAATTAATGACAAATACAATTATAAAATTATAAAATGATTTGAAACTAAAATCGAGAACATTAGGAATTGTGGATTAACATTTTAGGGTTTACTATAAAACATAATTAATAAACGAGATGAAGGAAAATAAAATTTTGCAATAATTAACTAAAGTCGACCGATAGCAAGTGGTCGACCGCTCGAGCAGTCGACAATCGACTGGTTGACAATTTATAATCACAAGTTGAACCTTAGCTAAAGCCCAGGTTATAGATTTGTGTGTGTATATGTTAGTATATTAGTATGGAAATTAGTTCCATAAGTTTATGACTATTGGATGTTGCAGGATTGGATAAAAGTGTACAGTGGAAATTAGGCCTAGACACTATTTATTCATCATAAACGAGGGCGATTTGATTAAAAATTACACTTATAGGAGGTTCCATGGTGCATATGCAATATTGATGAGGATTTCTAAAAAACTGTATGGTCCGGCACGACAGGAGGTTCCTCGGTACGTATGGCAAGTAGGATGTAATGCTGTTGTTGGATGCCCAGTGTTGTGCAATAAGTGGCATTACGTTACCATTGAGAGCAGACATGGATCCAGTGGACCTAAGATGTTTTTGGCGCAAGTCAGAATTATAGGCTCCTCCTCAGTTGTAAATATGATACATGTAATCATAGTTTGGGATTGTAGCCTCAAAGTTGATCTAATAGGCATTCCTATGTTAAGAATAGTCCCAAAGGTTGTTAGTCTGATTCGTCATTGATTTTGGGTTTGATTAGTTATTCAAACCTGAGTGTAAACCTTCACAAGATGTTGAGTGTAGCTGAGTAAGGGCTATAATTCTTAAGTTAATGAAATCAACCTTAATAGGTAGTTCAAACGATGTAGGACACCTTATGTCACATAGATTATAAATGAAGTCAATTGCATGTGATCACTATATGTTAATAATGTAACTCATTCACCAGACTTACGTCAGACCCACTCCTTTCATTTTCCCCCATCATAGAAAGATAGAGTAGCAGTTGATTTGGTCCAGGCATAACGCTTGAAGAAAGGAGTTGAACGCTAAGTTTCATTATTCTTCATTATTCTTCATGTAGATGTTATTTGTATTAAATGTCTATCAGACTTTATATTGTACTTTGGAAACATTGTATATGAACTAGGTACTTTTTGAGATAGTTTTTTAAAATGTCTATTTTCAGTACTTATATTTTAATTCCTTTCGCTCTGAGATCCAGAAGTGTAACATGTCTTAGATTTTATCATTATAATCTTATTCTCTGTAATGTTTTAGAAATCCAATTGTTCATATCTCTTGGCATGACGAAAGTCCAAAAGTCACCCTAGGCTTTGGATTAGTGTGACCGAATGAGTTGTCACATGTGGTATTAGAGCTTAGGATAAGATTCTTTAGGAGTTAGGTACATATTAAGAGAATGTACTAGAATATTGATAAAAATGTTTCCAAAAAGTTAAAAAAAAAGGTTTCTAAAAAAATTACAAATGTACAAATAATTTTTTTCAAAGGTTTTATATATGAAAAATGCTATTACTTATTCTCGTCAGTACTATCTGCGGAAAAGTTGCTAATAATTCCTAATCACTGATAGTGAGAATGAGCAATTTTGATGAGAATGGTTTTGGAGAGGCAGTTATGGTTCCTGGGACTAACATCCCTATATGATTCCGTGAGTATCTATAAGTATGGAGACCAGCTGAGCCAAATCTGACAGAGGGGCGTATTTGTAAATTTCTTGTGATGAGCCGGAATTTTGAACAACAACAATTTGATAATCTTTATTAATAAATATTAATATTGGTTTACAATCCTCTTTTATAAATCTTTTATAAATATTTAATTGGTAAATTTATCTTTTAAAGCTAATAAAATTGTTTTCTATTTATAATGTACATATATTGATGTGTATATATATTGTAAATAGGAAGTCTTTGGTTTTAATTTGATAAAAGATATGTTTTCAAATTGTAATATATATGTATGTATATATTGTGATTTGAAGTTATATTTTAAAATTCAATATAATAATTTTCAAAGCTAATATTAAAATGTTTTCAGTTTATAATGTATATATATTTATATATATTATAATAGAAAAGCTTTGGTTTGAAATTAACAAATAAAACATGTTTTCAAATTTTAATATTTTGCAATTTGGAAGTTATGATTGAATTTAATTTAAAACCTTTCAAAAGCTATTTAAAAGTTAACCATATATTTTCAAAACACTTAAGGTAAATGTTTATTTATTCAAAAGTATTTTAGCCTATGTTTAAAATAAGATTTAATTAAAGGTTTATTTCTTTTATTTTTAATATTACTTTTTTAATTTTAACTTGCATAATGTAATTTAAATATATATAAATGTAACATTTACATATTAATATAAAAGTAGATTTGGACATTTGTGAACATATAAAACATATAATACATTAATTTATTCAAAACATAAGTAATATATAAATAAATATATATACATAAATTCATATTTTCATAAATATAAAAGAATAAGAGATTTTTGAAGAAAGGGTTTAAACATAATATTCTTGATTTTTACATTTGTAAAATAATCAAAACTTGTATGGACACTTGTGTGATAATAATTTCATGCAAAATACAAGTGGCCTGATTCTCTTTTAATTGAATATTAAATATAATGTTTTGAAAGAAAATCTGGTTATTCAGTTCAACGCTCTCTCATTATTTCCTTCATCCTTTCCAAAATAATAATATACAAACCTAGAAATCAAATTCAACAGCAACATTTGCTTTCAAGCTTCAGTTTCAAAATTACAATTTAACTCAAACATCAATCCAGATCAACATAAAAGCAAACAAGATATAATTCAATCATTAGCAAGTCTCAATTTCAAACTAATTCCATATCAGAGTGGAAACTGCACCTTTGTTCTTTGTTTTCCTATGAGTAAACATTTATTTTAAAAACAGTTTTAGATCTGAGGTTAAATTTTGATTGCATGAAATGAGAATCTTTTTGTTGGCATGAATGTTGGATTGGAATGTATGTATATATATACAAAATGTCTGTGTATATATCCGATGTTTACTTCTCTATTGTATTTACAGAGACTACTTCCTCAACAAAAATTCATTTCTTCTAAATGAATTGATTTTGGACCAAGATGTTTAAAATAAAAAGGATTGTAACATGATAATGAAAATTCTAAAAATAATTACCGAAATTTATATTAAGTATTTATCTTAAAAATTTAGAAATTACAGTGAAAATCAAAACATGGGTTAATATCGATCAAGCTAATTTCAATCTTTGATTATATAATCTGAAACGTTGAGAAAAATGATGAATTTAGAAACTAATATCCTGATTTTTAGGTGAGTAAAAAGTGAGATAACTCGAGATGATCGATTTGGGTATTTTCATTGATTGCCGATGATCGACGGTGAGGTGGGTGTCGGGGTTAGGTCTGGAGGTGGCTGGGGTGTTGACGATCTTTGGAAAAATGGCCAGGTGATTTATCATTGGCTGTGGTGGCCAGGGGAGCGAGAAGTAGGGTTTTAAACCCGGTTTTTTCGTCGTGGTGTTCAAAGCAAATGTGCCGCCGTGAAGGTGCCGGAGCTGAGCGCGATAGGGGGAAATGGTTCGTCGGAGTGAGAAGCGGTTTTGGGTAGGTTGGCATGAGAATCGGTGGTCGGAGGCGATGGCTATGGTGGGTATTCGTCGATCTTTTAGGTTCCTGGAGTTGATTGCTTGGCTTGAATTTGTCTTCCTTGCGTATTCGTCAGAACTAGAAGCCGGGTAGGTCGACGAGATGATCGTCGATATGTGGGTAGTCTCGGCGAGGGGTCGAAGTTGACCAGAACGACGTGCACATGCACGCATGCACATTAGTTACCGGTGAAGTCTGAGATTTGAAGGATGATTAGTTTCTCGGTGTTGATCTCGTGAGAATTGATGTTCAACTTGAAGTATATAGGAACAGGGATGCCTCGTGTTTTGCTCGGGGAAGAGTAGTGGTAGGCTCGGGTTTGTTTTTGATTTGTAATTTGGTTTCATGAATTCTAAGGAAATCAAGTTTGGATTTTATTAAAAGTAAAGAAATTCAAGTTTTCTAGCTTAAAGAAGAAAGAGCAAAATTAAAAGGCAAACAAAAACAAATTTCAAAGTTAAAAGTAATTATCAACTTCTAAAGTGAAGTGTTCAAGTAGGTTTTAGGTATTTAAATTATTATATAATTTGTTTCAAGAAAAATGTTTATCCAGGTTTAAGGTGTATTTAAATGAATGAATTTTCAAGGAAGATAAACCAAGTTTCTAAAATAAATTATTTGAATAAGGTTTTGAACAAGTTTTCAAGTTTTGAATTTTAAAATCAAATGTTTTGAATTTTTCTTGTTTAAAATAATTAATTCCTAATTGTTTCTCAAATAAAGTTTAACGATACAATGAATTATTTAAATTTAAATAAAGAATTTATCTTCTTTTAATTAATATTGTGATTAATGAAGAGTAATTAATTAGTAAAATAAATTGAAAGTTAATCACTTATTGTAATTAAGGATAATTACTTAATGAAGCAATCAGTGGATAGTTAATGAAAGTAATTAAGGGATAGTTAATGAATTAATGTAAGGTTCATTAACTAATAATTAATGTAATTAATTTAAGATAATTAATTAGTTTAATTAAGTAAGGATAATCACTTATGAAATTGGTTAAGTATTAATCACTTAATGTAATTGATTAAGTATAATTACTTAGTGTAAGTAATTAATGGATAATTACTGAATGTAATTATTTAAGGGAAATTAATTAATGAAAGTAATTAAAGGATAAATACTTAATGGAAGCAATTAAGGATTAATTACTTAGTGTAATTAATTAAAGAAATAACTAATATAATTAATTAAGGAGTTAATAAATAAATGTAAGTAATTACAAGATAGTTAATTACTATATGTGATTAATCAAGGTTGATTAATGAATGTGATTAATTAAAGATTACTTGTTAAATGTGATTAATTTAAAAAGAGTAATTAAGTTATGAAAGTAATTATAAGATCGTTAATTAATGTGATTAATAAGAGTAATTAAAAGTTAATTGCTGTGAATGGTTAAAGGATAATTAATTAATGTAATTAATTAAAGGCTAATTGCTTAATGTAATTAAAGAATGATTAATCAAGGATGATTAATTAAGATGGATAATTAAAGGATGATTAATTAATTGGTTTGTAATTAATTAAGGGTTAAGTAAGCAGGATTTAAAAGTAATTAAAGTAATTAATTTAATCATTGGTGGTTAATTAAATTAATTAGAGATGGTGTGACTAGTTAATCTTGCTTATGGATGATTGAATGATATTGAATGCCTTGGTTATGTGATATCTCTGATATGTGATTTGTGCTGCTTTGTGATATGAGATGTTTGGTTAAATTGAGATAATGATGGGTTATCTATCTATGATAATGTGAATCATCTATCTGTGTGTAAATGTTATCCTGAATAATAAATCAATTTTTTCGAAACCCTTGAATAACTTGGACATTAAAATGCATTTTGGATTTCGGTAAGACCGAGATCGGATTTCCAAATTAGAATGTTCGGAAACCACATCGATCCAAATTAAACGATAGGTCATAAAATCTCAAGTAAAGATCAAGATGAAGACTTGAAGTGTAAGGGCTGTTTGTCATTAGAACTCTGAGGGTGATTCCAATACGAGTTTAACAGAGATAGTACTTTCAGGTTCGAGATGAAGATTCAGAGTGCAAGGGCAATTGTCGTTAACTCTAAGGGTGATTCAAAAATGAGTGTAATGAGATAATGCATTCGGTTTCATTCGAACCCGGAATAAGCTTGTATGGATTAAATGCTTTCAGAACATCGTCAATGGAGGACGATGAGCATTCCAAGATATGTGTTCTAAAAAGGTAATCGTAGCCTCACGCCTCATCAACCGGGAGTGGCTAAAACAGGGGAGGTGCAGCAAGGCTAAATGGGTAGTACTCAAGTAGGACAAGATTTTCCCTTGTCTAGAGGTCCCTTTTTATTCGACTTAGTGAATAGTTGGTCGCGCCAACCGTGGCGTTGTCTTGTTCGGGATTATCCAGTAAGGGATGGTTCCAGCCTTGTATTGCAGGGGGTCAGGGTGGATCCTCGGTATGGTGATCTAGGCCACATACTGTGACGGACGGTACCCGATGTAGCCCTGCCATTGTATGGAATCCAATCTCTAATAAGTGTCGTATGTTTTGATTGTGCCCAACTATGTTGGAACTTGAGATGTAATCATTCCAGTTATTTCTGTATTTTACTTGAAAACCCTAGACACTATTATAATATCACTGGATTTCCTATCAAATATTTTGGTTATTGTAAGGTAAAAACTTTTCCATGTTTATGTGTGGAAAGTCTTACGAGATACCTTTTTTTCAAATGATTTTCAAAGTTAAGCAACTTTAAGCCGTTTACTCACACCAGACCCATGTCTGACCCAGAGTTTAATTTCTGTTTTATTAAACTCTTGGGTACTCAAATTTTTATGAGTAGCTAAGGGATTCAGGTTAGCTTTGACGAATTTATGGAGGAAACTTGGAACAGGAGGCTTCAGCGTATATAGATATTATGGTTCCGCTGTGCTAGCGTTTGTGTCTGTATCTCTGTGATTGATGTATTTGTGTTGTATAACAGACAGACTTTTATAACTGTCTAATTTGAGATGTATAATTTGTGTAGCTCTGATGTATATAATACTATGTAATATGTTATGTGAAGTGATATAATTTGTTCGTTCCGTTGTGAGATTCTGATTTTGTTTAGTTCTTTCTTTCTCATCTTCTCTTTTCTATCCCTTTCTTTCTTAATAATGATGCGTCTTTCTGAGGTATGAAAGGTCGGTCGTTACAGTTGGTATCAGAGCGTTAGGTTGAAAGAATACCTAGGCTTTGGAGTGATATCTTTCTTGAGAGAGAGCGTACTTTTGTGTGTGTGTGTGTATACCTGTTCGGGGTTTCCAACATGAGTTCTTTGGTTGAGGGTAGTGGTGTGCGTAGCATGACTACCAATGGAAGAAGTCTGAGTGTTGAGGTTGGAAGAGTATCTGTCGAGACTGTAGACCCAATACCGTCTCGAGTGAGCTTAGCAGCATGGTGTAGGGATTTTACCATTCTCGAAGGAAAGTCTTTTAAGGTACATAGTCCATCTTTGGGGTGCAAGTTTGGTTGAGCTCGTGTGAGCGGATTTTCTAGAGTTTGGATCCGTCGGATGAGCAGAAGCGAGTAATAGCATCTTGGCAACTTCTAGAAGGAGCAGCTGCATGGTGAGACGCAGTGACCATGGATGATCCCGAAGAGGTTTCTTGGAGCAAGCTAGGTAAGTGTTTGAGGTACAGTTTATACCCACTGCATGGAAGACTCGGTTGTATAGGAATTTTTCGAGATCTCAAGTAAGGGAGATTCGTTTGTATTGGAGTATGAGACTAAGGTTAATGAGTTGCCTCGCTTCGGACTTGGTCTCATTGTCATCCCTTTAGAAGAGCGGGATGTTTGTGTTTGGTCTGGAGCCTAAGTTTCTTGAAGAGATGTCTGGCCATCTCAAGGCTCACTTATGGGTTGATTGATATGGTTTGAGGTTAAAGGAGCTTATGGATTAGAAGTCTTTGGCATCTGTGGCTTCAATGCAGTTCGGAAGTGTTTTTGTGTGTCGGCAGAAAGGCCTTCTAGCAAAGCAGTGTTTGGAGGAGGAGATCGGAAGCTGCAGAGTGGACCCATTTCTTCGATGGATTGGTTAGACAATCATAAGATGTTTTGATTTGTGAAGAGGGAACATTATTTTTAGGAACTGATCGGGGTGGGTCGTAAAAGTGACTTGCGATAGTTTGAGTGTTCTCTTTGGTTATCAGAGATTTTTCGGATGTCTTCAGGGAAGTCAAAGGTTTGTCCGTATTGGAGATTGAGTTTTCGTATCGACTTAGTTCCTGGAGCATTACTAGCGGTTCATCCTAGTAGAAGGATGGCTCCTAGAGGGAGGATTGGTAAAGCATCTCAGGATTTATCAGATCTAGTTTTCTAGCTGGATTTTTGTTATGGTATTTGTGACCGAATCAGATAGGTCACTAAGATTTTATAGATTTGATGGACAGTGTTTTCGGGAGGTGTTGGTCAAGTCTGTGCTTGTGTTCATCGACGGCATTCTTATCTACTTCATATCAGAGTTGCACAGCGGAAGCAAGGTAGCAGCTGTGCAAGAGTGGAAGCAACCCAAACTCCTACAGAAGTTCGCAGTTTACTTGGATTAAAGGGTTTCTACTGGAAGTTTTTCAGGATCTGGAAGCTAAGTTATCTAGTGCACTTGTTTTGGTTATTCCGGATATGAGAAGTAAGTTTGAAGTCTACTAATGTTTATGGAGTAGAGCTTGTGTTTTGAATTATTCGGTAGATCTTGAGAGGATCTTCTTGTTGGGTAGAATCCGGAGATTGGTTTGTTTTTGGTCCAGATTTGTTTCATGAGGCATATGTGAAGGTTGAGTCGATTAAGAAGGGATGAAGGCAGCCCAGGATCATCAGAGTTATGAGGATAAGAGACGAAGGAGTTTGGAATTCGAAGTTGAAGAATTGGTTTTTGTTAAGAGTTTCTCCGATCAATGGAGAAATAAGATTTGGTAAGATTGGAAAGCTAGCTCCGAGGTATATTGGACCTTTTCAGTGTTCTCGAGAGGATAAGTTCTTTGGTCTATAGAATTAAATTGCTAGTTTGGATGGCTGGGATTCAATGTATTTCACGTATCTCTGAGAGAGTATGTGTATGATCCATCACTGGTTGTGGAATCAGCAGTTCAGAAAGATCTGATAGTTGAGCTAGACTTATTTGTGGTCAGATATCCGGTTCATATTGTAGATCATTATGAGAAAGAGCTCAAGATCAGAGTGGTGTAGCTAGTCTAGATTCAGTAGAGCGAGTATCCCAGTGTTTGTACCTGGGAAACTCTAGATAGTATTAGGAAGTCCTATCTAGAATTTTGTCTGGATAGTTGGATTTGTTAGTTTGGATGAATTGGTTGCTATGGTTGTTAGTATAGCTAATATGTATGCTTTGCTGTTTGAAAATAAAAGTTTTGTTGGATTATTAAATTATCTTTGCTTTTAAATTTCGGGGATGAAATTCTTTTAAGGGGGGAGGAATGTGATGACCTGGAATTTTGGGCAATAACAATTTGATGATCTTAATTAACAAATATTTAGAGGTTTAATAATCCTCTTTTATAAATATTTAATTGGTAAATTTACCTTTTAAAGCTAATAAAATTGTTTTCTATTTATAATGTATATATAGTGGTGTGTATGTGTGTGTATATTGTAAATAGGAAATCTTTGGTTTTTATTTAATAAAAGATATGTTTTCAAATTTTAATATATATGTATGTATATATTGTGATTTGAAGTTATGTTTTAAAATTCAATATAATGATTTTCAAAGCTAATATTAAAATGTTTTCAATTTATAACGTATGTATATTTATATACATATTGTAATAGAAAACTTTGGTTTGAAATTAACAAATGAAAACATGTTTTCAAATTTTAATATTTTGTAATTTGGAAGTTATGATTGAATTTAATTTAAAACCTTTCAAAATCTATTTAAAAGTTAACCATATATTTTCAAAACACTTAAGGTAAATGTTTATTTATTCAAAAGTATTTTAGCCAATGTTTAAACTATTAATTAAAGGTTTATTTCCTTTATTTTTAATATTCTTTCTTTAATTTTAACTTGCATAAATGTAATTCGAATATATATAAATATAACATTTTCATATTAATATAAAAGTGGATATGGACATTTGTAAACATATAAAACATATAATACCTTAATTTATTCAAAACATAAGTAATATAAATATATATATATATATACACATACATATACGTAAATTCATATTTGCATAAATATAAAAGCATAAGAGATTTTTAAAGCAAGGGTTTAAACATAAAATTCTTGATTTTTACATTTGTAAAATAATCAAAACTTGTATGGACACTTGTGTGATAATAATTTCATGCAAAATACAAGTGGCCTAATTCTCTTTAAATTGAATATTAAATATAATGTTTTGAAAGAAAATCTGGTTATTCAGTTCAATGCTCTCTCATTATTTCCTTCATCCTTTCTAAGAAAATAATATACAAATCTGGAAATCAAACTCAACAGCAACATTTGCTTTCAAGCTTCAATTTCAAAATTACAATTCAACTCAAACATCAAACTCCAGGTCAACATAAAGCAAACAAGATATAATTCAATCATTAGCATATCTCAATTTCAAACTAATTCCAGATCAGAGTGGAAACTACTCCTTTGTTCTTTGTTTTCCTGTGAGTAAACATTTATTTTAAAAACAGTTTAGATCTGAGATTAAATTTTGATTGCATGAAATGAAAATCTTGTTGTTGGCACGAATGTTGGATTAGAATGTGTGTGTGTGTGTGTCTATATATATATATATATATATATGAAATGTCTATGTATATATCCGATGTTTACTTCTCTGTTGTATTTACAGAGACTACTTCCTTAACAAAAATTCATTTCTTCCAAATGAATTGATTTTGGACCATGATGTTTAAATTAAAAAGGACTGTAACATGATAATGTAAATTTTAAAAATAATTACCGGAATTTATATTAAGTAATTATCTTAAAAATTTATAAATTACAGTGAAAATCAAAATATGGGTTAAAATCGATCAAGCTAATTTCAATCTTTGATTATACAATCTGAAACGTTGAGCAAAATGATGAATTTAGAAACTAATATTCTGATTTTTAGGTGGGTAAAAAGTGAGATAACTCGAGATAATCGATTTGGGTATTTTCATTGATTGTCGATGATCGACGGTGAGATGGGTGTCGGGGTTAGGTCTGGAGGTGGCGAGGTGTTGACGATCTTTGGAAAAACGGCCAGGTGATTTATCGATGGCCGTGGTGGCCAGGGAAGGGCAAAGTAGGGTTTTAAAACTGGTTTTGTCGTTGTGGTGTTCGAAACGAATGTGCCACCGTGAATGTGCCGGAGCTGATCGCGGTAGCGGGAAATGGTTCGTCGGAGCGAGAAGTGGCTTTTGGTAGGTTGGCGTGAGAATCGGTGGTCAGAAGCGATGGCTATGGTGGGTTTTCATCGATCTTTTGGGTTCCTGGAGTTGATTTCTTGGCTCGAATTAGTCTTCCTCGCGAATTCGTCAGAACTGGAAGCCGGGTAGGTCGACGAGATGAACGTCGATATATGGATAGTCTCGGCGAGGGGTCGGAGTT
Source organism: Allium cepa (assembly GCA_030765085.1). Classification (NCBI taxonomy): domain Eukaryota; kingdom Viridiplantae; phylum Streptophyta; class Magnoliopsida; order Asparagales; family Amaryllidaceae; genus Allium; species Allium cepa. The sequence goes on along the minus strand of CM060941.1, from coordinate 342,026,456 downwards.
GACCGAAATGACGTGCACGCATGCACATTAGTTACTGGTAAAGTCTGAGATTTGAATGATGATGAGTTTCTCGGTGTTGATCTCGTGAGAATTGATGTTCAACTCGAAGTATATAGGAACAGGGATGCCTCGTGTTTTGCTCGGGGATGAGTAGTGGTAGGCTCGGGTTTGTTTTTGATTTGTAATTTGGTTTCAAGAATTCTAAGGAAATCAAGTTTGGATTTTATTAAAAGTAAAGAAATTCAAGTTTTCTAGCTTAAAGAAGAAAAGAAAAATTAAAAGGCAAACAAAAACAAATTTCAAAGTTAAAAGTAATTATCAACTTCTAAAATGCAGTGTTCAAGTAAGTTTTAAGTATTTAAATTATTATATAATTTGTTTCAAGAAAAATGTTTATCCAGGTTTAAGGTGTATTTAAATGAATGAATTTTCAAGGAAGATAAACCAAGTTTCTAAAATAAATTATTTGAATAAGGTTTTGAACAAGTTTTCAAGTTTTGAATTTTAAAATCAAATGTTTTGAATTTGTCTTGTTTAAAATAATTAATTCCTAATTGTTTCTCAAATAAAGTTTAATGATACAATGAATTATTTAAATTTAAATAAAGAATTTATCTTCTTTTAATTAATATTGTGATTAATGAAGAGTAATTAATTAGTAAAATAAATTGAAAGTTAATCACTTATTGTAATTAAGGATAATTACTTAATGAAGTAATGAGTGGATAGTTAATGAAAGTAATTAAGGGATAGTTAATGACTTAATGTAAGGTTCATTAACTAATAATTAACGTAATTAATTTGAGATAATTAATTAGTTTAATTAAGTAAAGATAATCATTTGTGAAATTGATTAAGTATTAATCACTTAATGTAACTGATTAAGTATAATTACTCAGTGTAAGTAATTAATGGATAATTACCGAATGTAATTATTTAAAGGAAATTAATTAATGAAAGTAATTAAAGGATAATTACTTAATGGAAGTAATTAAGGATTAATTACTTAGTGTAATTAATTAAAGAATTAATTAATATTAATTAAGGAGTTAATTAATTAATGTAAGTAATTACAAGATAGTTAATTACTGTATGTGATTAATCAATGTTGATTAATGAATGTGATTAATTATAGATTACTTGTTAAATGTGATTAATTTAAAAGAGTAACTAAGCTATGAAAGTAATTAGAGGATCATTAATTAATGTAATTAATAAGAATAATTAAAAGTTAATTACTGTGAATGGTTAAATGATAATTAATTAATGTAATTAATTAAAGGCTAATTATTTGATGTAATTAAAGAATGATTAATCAAGGATGATTAATTAATTAAGATGGATAATTAAAGGATGATTAATTAATTAGTTTGTAAATAATTAAGGGTTAAGTAAGCAGGATTTAAAAGTAATTAAAGTAATTGATTTAATTCGTTGGTGGTTAATTAAATTAATTAGAGATGGTGTGACTAGTTAATCTTGTTTATGGATGATTGATTGATATTGAATGCCTTGGATTATGTGATATCTCTAACATATGATTTGTGCTGCTTTGTGATATGAGATGTTTGGTTAAATTGAGATAATAATGGATTATCTATCTGTGATAATATGAATCATCTATCTGCGTGTAAATGTTATCCTGAATAATAAATTAAGTTGTTTAAACCCTTAAACAACTTGGACATTAAAACGATGTTATGGATTTCGATGAGACCGGGATCGGATTTTCAAATTGGAATATTTGAAAACCACATCGATCCAAATTAAACGATAGGTCGTGAAATCTTAAGTAAAGATCAATATGAAGACTCGAAGTGTAGGGATGTTTGTCGTTAAAACTCTAAGGGTGATTCCAATACGAGTTTAATGGAGATGGTACTTTCAGGTTCGAGATGAAGATTCAGTGTGCAAGGACTATTATCGTTAACTCTGAGGGTTATTCAAAAATGAGTATAACGAGATAGTGCCTTCGGTTTTGTTCAAATCCGGAACGAACATGTATGGATTGAATGCTTTCAGAACATCATCAATGGAGGACGATGAGCATTCTAAGATATGTGTTCTAAAAAGGTAATCGTAGCCTCAAGCCTCATCAACGGGAATGGCTAAAACATGGGAGGTGCAGGAAGGCTAAGTGGGTAGCACCCAAGTAGGACAAGATTTTCTTCTGTCTAGAGGTCCTTTTTTATTCATCTTAATGGGCGGTTGGTCGCGCCAACCGTGGGGTTGTCTTGTTCAGGATTATCCATTAAGGGTTGGTTTTGGCCTTGTGTTGCGAGGGATCAGGGTGGATCCTCGGTACGGTGATCTAGGCCACGTACTGTGATGGGCGGTACCCCAGTAGCCTTGCCATTGTATGGAATCCAATCTCCAATAAGTGTCGTACGTTTTGATTGTGCCCAACTATGTTGGAACGCGAGATGTAAGCATTCCAACTATTTCTATATTTTACTTGAAAACCCTAGACATTATTATAATATCACTGGATTTCCTATCAAATGTTTTAGTTATCATAAGGTAAAAGCTTTTCCATGTTTATGTAGGGAAAGTCTTACGAGATACCTTTTTTCAAATGATTTTCAAAGTTAAGCAACTTTAAACCGTTTACTCACACCAGACCCATGTCTGACCTAGAGTTTATTCTCAAATTTTTACGAGTAGCCAAGGGATTCAGGTTAGCTTTGACGAATTTATGGAGGAAACTTGGAGCAGGAGGATTCAGCGTATATAGATATTATGGTTCCGCTGTGCTAGCATTTGTGTCTGCATCTCTATGATTGATGTATTTTTTTGTATAATAGACAGACTTTTATAACTGTCTAATTTAAGATGTATAATCTATGTAACTCTGATGTATATAATACTATGTAATATATTATGTGATGTAATATAATTTATTCGTTCCGCTGTGAGATTCTGATTCTGTTTAGTTCTTTCTTTCTCATCTTTTCTCTTTTCTATCCCTTTCTTTCTTAATAATGATGCGTCTTTTTGGGGTATGAAAGGCGGGTCGTTACATTTCTAATATGTATATTCATTAGTACATAATACACTATACATTGTGACTGGTAAGGTACTTGTTGGATTTTCACTTATATAAGCAGACAATTGCGAGTTAAAAATAATTATTAGGATTGCAAAAGTTGGGGCAAAAAATAAATCCTGCATGTCTGTTGTAATTTGCGCCCAAAAAAATGCTAGTAAAAGTTTCCTATACCAACTAGAAGTAGCAGGTAAGTTATGAATTTATGGGTATGTGAAAGAAAAGGGGTCCCCTTGGACCTATATAATAACAAGTGTCAATAAGGCGTAAGAGGAATATGAAAGAGGACTTTACAAACTTAGGTACATTCCCCAAGTTAAAGTGGAAGTTCTATTCTTATATTGGTAGTAGTTGTGAAGATTCTATTTGGCATAAATTTATAGTTGGAGTGTTCCTATATTGAAGTTGTTGGTGAGCTTTTTTGTCCCATGACACCTCGACTGATTAAGTTAGGAATTGTAAAGTGCCGAGTGGCAAATTTGGATCAACAAATGTAACTTATGTTAAGTTTTCCTTTAGGAGGTGACTATGTCGTTGAATGTTTGCACAGCCCCGTTTCACACTCCAACTGCTCGCTAGAACGTTGAATTCATTTTGTAAAGAAACCATGATTTATAGTCTAATGCAACACAAGCAAATGATAAACCATGAGAAAGAAAGGATATATAAAAAAATTTAGGTGGTTTGGATTTTTGCGGATCCTACGTCCGCCGGTCAAATCCTTCTTATATACTTCTTCTTAATAGAAATTTTTTTAGGGCATTCCCGTATAATACAATGCTTTCTTTTTTTTCCTTTTGCCTTTCTTTTTCTTAGAAAAGTAGAATTATCGAAAAAAAATATCCCCTACCCCTCCTCTAGTCTCTTCTATTTGTAGTGTAGAAGATGGGTTGCTTGTTACCATAATTGATCATTACCACTGTTACAATCTCCACCTTTGGATTCCACTACTTGTCATCCATTTACACTATTTGTTTGATGTGCTTGGGTTGCTGATGTGTATTTGGCGGGAAACTTGAGTTTTGTGGGAAAACCGGAAATTAGAGTCGGAGACTTGAATTTAGGCAGGTTATGCATTCTTGGTTCGGTAAGGTGGATGGTCTGTACATCATCTTAGGAGGGCAAGGGAAATTACTTTTTGGCTGTAGGATGCAGTCATCATATTCGAAGTGAGGTTGCAATAATTAGTATGTGATATTTGCCCGATACTTTAGTGCTTGCATCTTGGTTATTTATATAATTTGCACTGGTTTGTTTAACATCCTATTGGGTTGAGATTGTACTACCCTGCTTAGCTTGGGCGCTGGCGTGCTGTGCTTATGGATGTAACTTAAGCAGGCTGTAATTCAGATTATCCCCATGGCTGATGTGTATAGGTCATTGATAATGGAGAAGGGGTTGGTATCTTTATTGTCAGCTTGTGAGTGTGGATCTACATTGGAGCACTGTTTGAGTGGCCCTATGCATAGCTCAATTAAATGCTCCTTGACTCCTTAAGGTACTATTTGGGTTACCCTCAACATGTGCAGTGCAGATCCGTTCTCGAAGGTACTAGCAAAATATGAGTTTTGTTGACAGTGAATTTTAGTTACCCGTGTTCATTAGCTTGTGTGTGCAATGTATCATCGCTCATGTGTAGCCTTGTTTGACTGGGATGCATTGTGTTACCGAAGTAGCAGCCTGCATGGCTATGCAGGATCTATGTTTTGCTTTGGCTTTGTACATTGCAATTGCCTCCTGCTCCCTATAACTATGTTAGATGTTGAGGAACTTGGCATAATACTAAAACTTAAGGGATGGGCGTAGATATGATACCTTTGCGGCTCATCTTTTGAGCATAGTATTTCGTCCCCTTTTTACTTATTTTGGCTGTGGTTCCTCTAGTTAAGATTATTGGTAGCGACCAAAGGCTAGATCATTGCACAGTATCACTTGGACTGCTTTGACTTCAGTTCTTCTCACCTTGATTTTAATTGCAAGGGAAGCTTTTTTGACTCTACACCTTATTCATTTATCTTTATGAAAGTGCAAGAAATGTGGGTGTAATACTTGCCCTCCAAAGTCTACAGCAGTCGTAGGCTGGTGTAGACTTGTCATTATTTGGTTTGTGCGTTTGTCGCTTTTTCCTAACTTTCCTTTATTTTATGACAGCATAAAGAGTCTTGTCAGTTACTTCTACATTTAATGCTTTCGTCCATGTGTTATTTACCTATTGGTCCATGGTCTAAACCATTACTAAATTAAACGTTTCATTTTTCCATGTAAATCTATATCAACCTTTGTGCTTATTGTTTTAGCAATTCAATCGACATTTCATAATTTTCTTCATCATCAGATTGTGTGGCCATTATTCAAATTAAGCTATGTATATTTCCTTTTGTCTTCTCTTATTCATTTTTTGTTCAAGAAAATAAAAGGAGTTAAAGATATTTCCAAATCGTTCTTATTCTTTCTTTTTGATTTACTTCTTTGATCGAAGAAAGAAATTTGTTTTTTATTTTAACTGTTGTCGAATCTATTTAGTTTAGAACCTTTTCTTTTTATTAATCTTGATATTTCGGTATGGCTTCCTCTTCATCTTCTCTTTTACTTCGACCTTCTAAAATTACTCGAACGGAAGAAGCCGAGGGTATTTAAGCCAATTTGGGTATTAAGGTTATGATGCTTGGGTTCTTGAACCCTATGAGCATTTTGATACTCCTCCAATTGGGTTTACTCCCATTACTACCAAACACATAAGTTGTGTTGTCTTCCTCCCCCTTCCTCATCCAATTCTTCCTCAATGGCTTGCTTCCATCAATCTTGTACCTGCTCTGCTTACCCCCCCTCACTTACACTCTTGTGATAGCCACTTATATTTTTTATGTTGAAAATGATTACACTATCTCTTATGAGGAGCTTTGGTTTCTTTTTGATATTACGAAAAGTCATTCAAAGTGTGATGCTGGATTTCTTTATACCCAAGCTAAAACATCGGTTTTTCTGAAGGCCCCTCGGAAAACCTAACCATGGTCCAATTTACATTTTTTTTGTTTCAAATTTTGAAGATTTTCCTTCTTCTTTTTTTATAAATGCCCAACTCAATTTGCTTATTCTAAAAAAGCCATCGAGTAGTTTAAGAGGCGTAGGTAGTGTATTCTAGAAATAGATGTAGATAAAACTGAATAGGGGATATTCTTTGTAACGCCCCACCCCGAGACCCACCTTAGCAAAGAGAATTAACAAGTAATTCCGTCTGCTAAAGCGGAGAATATGGCTGGTTAAGGGCGACCATCTATAATTTTGTCTTAAACATCCATTGAATACGTCGATAAATGCATTATAATTTTTTTCAACTCAAGTGGATCGACATACCCAGTAAATGCTTAATCCAAAACTATAGGTGGCTAACGGATCTATCAGATCAAAATACAATAACTGAATGTAAACCACATCACAGAATAGTAACCAACATCATATATATACATATACACTGATACACATTCAGTACAATATAATATGAATACAATAAAGGTGGTACACGACCACACCATATGCATCGAATCAAATGTAAGAACATCAGAGTATGCGGAAGAAATAAACTACTCAAGAGAAAGAAGAGCTGATATCCAACATCAACTTCAAGCTAAGCCTAATAGATGATACCTGAAACAACTCGATCTGACCCGAGTGAAAACACACAGGTCAGGCTAGCTAGAACTTATCATTAGTAAAGGTGATGATAAGAGATAAGGGGAAAACCATTCCATCAATACCAATGGAATGATATAGGTCATCAAGTTATCTCTAGAGTGGTACATCAATGGTTCATCATGATTGCATAGAGGAATACAATATGTATATTAGATAGACATGGTTTATTTGATTATATATATATAACCGAATGAAATGGGTGAGGATATGGACCATAAATTAAACCTTCATAAGATAATTAAACTTCAAGAATCCATCATAAATAAAACCCATCTAATAGAAACTTATTAATTATTATACCACATCTCATCGGTATAAATATAAATACATCTCAAATACATCATTAAACTCATTATAAAGGAATCTCCATAATCATTTATACCTCATATCATTGGTATAAATATAAATCTATCTTAAATATATTATCAACACTCATCATAAAAGCATTACCATAATTTATACCTCATCTCATTGGTATAAATATATAAAATGTCTCAAATCCATCTTGATAGAGCCCAGAAAGAATCCAAAACATCATATTCGAAATCACCATAAAACCATGTATATGAATTAGCCCTTTTCTTACATAAGGCCATAATGAAGCATCATCATCAAAACAGTGAAAACGAAACATCTAAACTTCATGGAAAGCAGCACGTGCTTTACATCTTGACTAGTACTAGTAATTTGGTACCATACATCGTGATGACTTGGGGTCACATAACATCATAACATCGTGATTGACTAGTCGGAACATCTTGATGACACCCAGTCACAAATTCGAGTAAAAACATCGTGGTGATTGGAGTTGAGTAATAACATCGTGAACATCTTGGTGACTCCAATCGTACTCGGTCTAGTACTAGTAACATCTTGAATGTGTCTTAACTATTCGAATAGGAACCCAAAAGGCAAGAACGTATATCCCATACTATACGTTCTCCCCTAATGTTTTACTAATCGTTAGTTGGTTCCACATTAGAAAACATCATAAAACATCAGAACCATTATAAAACTCACTCTGCCTCATCTAATCAGCGAGTTAATATAATACCTTACTCATCTCTTCTCATCGACGAGTAATGGTTCCATCGTGACTTGTCTCATTTCATCGACAAGTAAAAATCATCGTAACCATCTTAACTTCATAAACATCTTAACTTCATAAACATCTTAACTTCATGAATACTTCATAAATAGACTTACCTCATATCATCGGCAAATGCAAATAAATCTCATAATGGTTTCTCATAAACCATAATCCCCGAAAAGGGAAATCTCATCTCAAGACTCACCTCATCTCATCGGCAAGTAAAACAACATTTTTAAGTGGTTCTCATCGATTTTTACTCCTATAATAGGAGATCTTGAACATCTCAACTCGCCAAATATTGGCTACTTGGATAATTCCTATAATAGGAATTGAAAATCTTAAACACTAACTCAAGATATAATACTCAAGAGGTTTCGATCGTACAAGTCCAGAATTAACCGAAAAAGCAAACTCATGTGTCCCATACCACATATTTTACTAAATCATTTAATTCTCTTTCTCATACATCCGAAAAGTGCAAAAACGTTTATCTTTAAATAGAAAATATTTTTTTTGCTAAATCGGGTTTTGAAATAAATTTCAGAAAATATTTAAGAAATCAACTTTGAAAATCTCTTTATAATTTAGAAATATTAATTGTATCATTTTTTATATGAAATCACTTTGTAAAATATACTTCTTAGAACAATAGCTAGAATATGAACACTGTTGGAAAATAGTTTGAAAATACGTGCACATGCGCTCGGAATCACAATGAAAACATTACATAATGAATCAATAAAATCCATTAAAATCCCAATGATGAATTTGTGAAAAACCATGGTTCTATATAGTAGAAGCAACCCAAAAATAATCACAAGACGCATGGTTTATCCCTTGAATAAGGTAATACAACACTCAAGATCTATATTAAAATTCATCATCAAAGACTTGCTCGAATAATATAAGAAAATACATGATTCAATACCAGAGCATATGTGATATAAAGATCTCAATATTTTCATTGAAAAGAGCATCAAAACCGTGTTCGGAAAAGAAAAGAGAAAGCACCAAAAGCTGGTGCAACAATTCAAGATACATAGGAATAAACATTGGTGTTTTGCCTAGGCCCATATTTTGTTTGTTCAGCTTGCCTCTTTTAAGCACATAATTTGAGAGAACACAAAAGATAAAAGTTGTAGAAGACATCCTAAGCTTTCCATAACATTAAAAATTACTGAATTCCGATAAGAAGTGTAAAAGTTATAGATAAAACAATTCTGAGATTTGAATTTCACAATTTCTGTCATTTTGTCTCGGGACAGCGACAAACAATCACATTTCTGGCCAAGATAACTTCGAAATTTTAAAAAACTTAAAACATAAAAGTTGAAGGTGATTTTATTAGCTTGAATTCAGAAAAAGAGTCGCCAAAATCCGACTTACGAATCAAAAGATACGGCCAAAAACGTCCTTAGGTCACTGATCATTGTCGCTCTCGTTTTGCTCTCGGGATAGCAACAAACAATCACAATTTGACCAAGATAACTTCAAAATTTCAGAAAACTCAAAACTTAAAAGTTGTAGTAATTGAATTATTCTTTTCGAAACATCTAAAATTAGCAAAATCGGATTAAAAAAGAGAAAGTTATGCCTAAATTTGTTTCAGCTTCAAGCACAGAGCAAATGTAGACTTTACTCTCGGGTTAACAGTAGAAAAATCAAATTTTGACATAGCTAACCTCAAAATTACAGAAAATATAAAACATAAAAGTTGTTGCACATGATTTTTGATTTCCGAAACATCTAAAATTATTAAAATCCGATAAAAAAACGAGAAAGATGTGTCTAATTTAATTCAGTGTTTCAAAGTTGAAATTAAAAACACAGGACAGAGAGGTTACTAGCTATTCAAACACATATTACGATTAGTAAAATGCTAATTTATAGAAAATGATAAACATAAAGGTTGTTCTTTATAAATATACCTTTCAAGTGAAAAAAATCTCACTCAATTTTGATTTATCATTCAAAAGTTATGGTGATTTTAAGATCAGGCTTCAACAAAAAAATTGCACAGAGCAGAGCTGTGTACATCAGTTTCAAACTAGATTTCGACCATATAAACAACAGAATTTCAGAAAGTAATTAGAAGAGAAGTTGTAGCTAATAGAGTGTACTTTCAACTGCAAAAATATTGAGCTAATTCGAGTGAATTTGCACTAAGATATTGCTGTTTTACTGCAGCAATTTTCATAAACAAATTTTCAGCAAACCACAACCAACTTGAAAGCAATTCAATCAACCCATCCAATTAATTCAATAGCAATAACAATTATTCTCATAGTTAAAGCTAGAATTGTGAGTTATTAACTCACTTATGCAAATATGAAGACCAAACTTTGGAGAATTGAAGAAAATTGATGGCTTTGCCTTTGGTTTTTGCCTCAGGAATCTGAAAATGAAGATAGAACAACATGCAATAGAGAAACAGTAGGCTATAGACAATCAACTTTTGAAAATCAGATTTTGATGAAATAGAAATGGTTTTCATAGTGATTACCTGAGAAAAATAGTTTCAATTTGATTGAAAACAACAATAATTGGATTAATTTGGAGAATTTTTTGAGCTAGGGTTGAAAGAGGATGGGTTTCTTAGTTTCTGTCTTCTTCTTTTTTTTTCCTTTTACTGTACCTATGGTACAATAAGAAGAAGAGGAACTTTCTCTCTACAGGCTAGGTTAAGAAATGGGCTTGGACCCAAAGTAAAAGATTTTAATTAGCCTTAGGAAAAAAACAATTTATCACTTAAACACATAAATACACTAATATACACAAGTTATACTACGTATTTATGCAAATGTTTTTACTTCTATAAAATCACACAATCAATTTTTAGGTTCTAAAAATTATTTTACAACAAAATAAAAGACAACTTTGCATTAAAATTTTATTTCTTGTGTAATAAAATATAAAAACTCATTTCAAACTTAATTTTATAACCAAAACACACTTTTAAACCAAATTCCATCTTTTTATTTATATAAACACCTTTTAAAAATCAAATACTTCCTTTAAAAAATTATTATTAAAAGAAGTAATTGGCAATAATTAATAAGTTATTGCATTTTCTACAAATAAAATCACATTTCATTCATTATTAACTCAATTAAACAAAATAAATTTTCAAACTTTATTTTCACATTTTATTTTCAAAATTCATTGTTTTTTTCCAAATAAACAATTTAAATCTCTAATTTATTTTAATTCACCATTTTAAATTATAACTTCCGTTATAATTTAACATTTACAGGTAATCTCCAAAACCAAGGTTGTTACATTCTTTACTGAAGAAAAACTGATAAAGCATGGGTTCTTATGCCCATCTCAATGCTTCTTTCATTCCATTTTTCAAACCTTCCTCAATTTCGATCGATGCTAGTGGTTAGGATGCCAAGAAAAAGTTTAGATTTATCATTGTTACAATACTATTTTTCATTTGGATCTTTTCCTTGTTTAAACATTTCTTTTTTGTATATGTACAATGAATGCAGCTCTCCTTGACTCAACCTGCCAGCCGGAAAAACCACCATCGAAAAGGATCTTTCCCAAGCGGAGACATGACGCGACTTCAAACTCTGGTCGGGACTCTAAAAGGGTAGCTTCTTCTATCCTTCCTCCTCCTCTAGGCATTCCTTTCCCTTCTAACTCCACATTACTGACTGTTCCTCCTTTATAGAGTGGTCCTACCTCCTATGTCTGTGATTTGTTACCCGGGAGTCGTATCTGATCTAGCGGAGAGGATGGGAAAGACTGCCCGAAACTCGATACTTCGCATTGCATCATCCTCTCCTCCTTCTCTCCTTCCTCCTCCATTCCCCAAGCTCCTGTTTTTTGAGCTAATGTCGGAACTGGAGAAGTCCTGGTCTTACGTATGGACTTTTCGCTTTGTTTTGTTTTATTTTATACTAGATACACTCGTTCTCTTTATTACTTACGCATGATTCTTTTAGCATACTGCCCAAATGATAGGATCACGAGAATAAGAAAGTGAGCAGGCTGCCATTCTTAATCGGGTAGCAAAACTTAAAGCAAACCTCATTGCTGCGAAGGCCAAGGCTGAGGAGACGACCATGGTCATGGGGGAGACCTTGAACTTAGAAAAATGTGAGTTGTAAGGGGGCTAAGGAGGAGTTGTCCTAGGTGGTAAAAGAGATGGTAGACTCAGGAATTTTTTTTAAGATAAACACTTCCAACCTTATTTTCAATCAATATGTCTCTGCTAAATATTAACTTTGGAAGGATATCAGCCTTGGCTTTATGGTAACCAATCTTCGATTGGCATTGTTTACAAGTATTGCTGTGATAGGTGGAATGAAGAGTATGTTGAGGTAGACGCTTCTCCCGACCATTTCCAGCAGATGGTTGTGGGTGAGGGAGAGGGAATGAAGCACAAAGACCCTCCACCCGGTGATGCTGAGGAAAGAGCTAAATTGAGGTTAATCCAAATCTTCATGTAGATCTTTAAAATCTTTTTATAAGCACTTAGACATGCGGCTGCATTGGACTAGTTTCTTGATTTTGTTTTGAACAATTTGCTATAGTTGCTTTACCGTGTTATTGCTTAACCAATGATTGGTCATTTTTTAGTTTACTAAAGAAGCTTTATTTGCCAAGCTTCTGAACGAAAGTGAGGATAGGCTCAAAACCTAAACTTTTGATCATTTTGGTTTTAGTGCTGCGGCTATGAATAAGCGCGATAAAGAATTAAATGAGTCATATACCATAGTTAAGAACGAAACTCAAGGGTTGCTTTCTTGGATTAGTCAAGTAGTTAAAGAAAAAGAGATGCTTAGTAATTTTGTGTTGCACCGGTGGTGATATACCCTAGAAAACTACTCTACTCCACCCAACAACCCCCACTTGAAGTGGTTTAGGCTTAGGTTTTGGAATTTACATAAAGGATTAATTCTGTTTTTCTTTTGCTGCCTTTCTGTACGTAGCTCTGTCGAATTACGAAGTTAATAAGAGAAGTTTTTATGTCGGTCGTATGCATGGTATCTTTTGATTATCTTTGAGGCATATATTCCTTTTTTGTAATCAGTTAGGTTAGCTTCCAAGAAACTATAACCATACTCCATGAAATTTCCACACATAAACTTCTTTTAGCGCCTGTTATTCCTAAGCCAGGTGAGATTGGCATGTCTGAATTTGGGGTTAAGGTGAAGGATTCTTCTACCGATATTGAGGCAGAGGTTAGTTACCATCAAGTTGAGAATGTCCACCTCGGAAAGGGAGTTGGAGCATGTTTGCAAAGAGTTCAAGGAGGCCGAAGATGCACTTACCCATCGGTACGAGCAGAATACTAGGTTGTGCATTAAGCTTAATGCGACTATATCAAAGGTAAGTGAGATGCGATAGATAAAAAAGGATGGGGAGAGTCTTTATGGAGTTTTTCTTCAAAAAGAGATCGAGCAGCAAAAGGAAACTATTGAAAACATATCCGCGAATATCGCTCACCTACTTGGAGAAGCAGAGGCAACATAAGAGGGGAAGCTGCTACATAATCTTGTTTAGACATGGCCATTGCTCATTCAACGAACACTAGACCTCTTCAAGTAACTGGTAGTGTGGGGATAATGGAATCGAGGGAACCTTCTTGCTCCCTAGATAATGAATGGGAACTTCATGCCTAAGAATACTTTGGCGGTTTTGCTAAGGATGCCAACGTAGTAAATTGATACTTTAGAAAACATGTAAAGAGAGGTTGTATCCAAATTCATAAACTTGAAGACTTTTTTGATAAAGATCAGGGTAGAATCATTTCCCTTTGAAAGGACTTGAATGGGAGAAAATTGAAGGCAAGAAAGGGTATATCCTATTGCAGCACGCAAAGGATGTTCTTGAACTTTTCTACCTGATGCTTAATCAGAATTTCCTAGGTAACATTATGGGTCTCGAAATAATAGCAGAAGGGCTGATAGGCCATTGGGTCAGAGCTTGTTATGACATCGAAAAAATTTCAATACTGGTTCAACTTCGCCTTTACTAACTATGCCTTAGGCGTATATTATAGTGTTGTTGGAGCTTGCGTTATGGAATGTTTCTATATTACATTTAGGGTTGTATATTTGTTATGCGAATTGATATCTCTTTGTGAAGACTGCACTTTTCTGCACTTTTTTACTTATCTGTTCTTTCTTTTAATTCTACTTCATGTGGGCTCATTTGATTTTTAGTGCGCTTACTTTAACCTAGATTCGGAGGTGGCCGATCTAAAGGAGAGGCTCGATTCTACCCTGGCCAGAGTTGTAGAATTAGAAGGCTTATTGAAAGATGCTGAAAGTATATATGAGGTCATATATGCAATTGAAATGAAGGCTTTGAGACATAAAGTTGAAGAATTATATGAGTGGATTGCAAGGCAGATTAGCACAGAAGATGCTCCTACTAAAACCCTGGCCAATGGTTCGTCTTCTAGACTAAGTGATGCCCCCTCGCCTCCCTCTAGGCTCGAATCAGATAATTCGAAGTGGAAGAATGACATAAAAAATTATTATGAAGCTAAGCTCATCTAATTAGAAGACCACTATAAGAAGGAACTAGGTACACCAGGTACTCAGGTTTCACTTTTCTGTTTTACCGAGAATGAGCTTTTTAGCCCTTTTTTTAGCAAAACCAAAAAACAAGGGAGCACCTTTTAGGTGAGATCGGAAGAACTATGAAGGTGGCTATAAGATGTGTGAATGCCCTAGAAAACAAGATATTCAACTTGGAATGCAACGCCCGTTTGGATTCCATTGTCGTTTCTCAGTGTGGGATGGACATTGCCTCCTTGTTTGAGCAACTTCATGATGAGAAGGTAAAGAAGGTAATAGCAGAGATTGGCAAGAGGAGATTTGCAATTAACGTTTTTGAATATTTTCTATTTGGTCTCGACCTATCTTTTTTATACAACCGTGCGGATTATGAATTTGATCCGCATGATTATGACGATCATTGGGCCGACGCCAATTCTGACCCATGTATGTCATACGGAAGTATGGCTTACAATCATCCTGCTTCCATTCATTCATCTACCATTATTACTGAATTGAATGACCTACCTCCTATTCTTCAACTTTTGGGCAGCTTGCCTCAATGTTTCGCTCAGCCTTCTCGAAAATCACATTGTTAAAGAAGGATTATAGCTAGCTCTTTGTCTAAGTCTGAGTCAGAATTATAATGCAGATTGCCATAATTGCCTTGCATCCCTTTTTTAGTGTTTGTAGGTGTAGGAGTGCAATAATTTATATACATTAACATCTCTTAAACTGATATAAGTAAATCCTTGTCTTTGAAGTTTACCTAGCAAGCTTTAATTTTTGGAATTGAACCCGATCTTTGAGCTGCGGTGCATTCCATGTATTGTTTTCCTTGCCATTTCTTGTTCATGCTTCATGCACTTGACCCTTAGTCCACATGCTTTTCTGGATCTTTTGTATGACCTCCCACCTTATTCGTGGTGCAGTGTCCTATGCTATCTTGGCTACATGCTTGGTATGGGATTCCCATTCTTTGAGGTGTAGTATTATACATATGCTTGGCTGTATCATTATTTAGCATCACCGTTCCCATTTTAAAGATTGTCGTTGTCACTCGTATGCTGCACTGCAACTGTGGAACGACGACGGTGAACTATGAAAAGTGATTTATTCGTGCGCTTGGTACGGTCTTCCCCGTAGTTTGAGGGAGGACTGAAAATTTTGACTATGAGGTAAGCTCATGTGATTATAACCTTTGCACGCACATGATTTTTTGTATTGGTTCTTGCTGTCTTGTATCCGTACATCCAGTGTGCTATTTTAGCAATACTAACGTAGAGGAGTTTTTATACTGGTTCGGCCATCCAATATCCCTATGACCAGTTTGGCTGAGAAGTCGAGTTGCATTGTGTGTAGCTCCATTTTGATAACTGGTTTAGGAAGTCTAATATCTCTACGTCCAGTGCAGTAATTTGGCTGAAGAACATGAATGCGTATATGTAATTTCAAGTTTTTAAGTCCAGTTTCACCATTCTCATCGCTAAGATTTTCTTTCTTGACTATCGACCTCGTGCTTTGCTTGATCAACGGCTAATGGTGATGATTTGCGGATGTGCATGGGGAGATTATTCAACTATGTTAAATAGTATTAATACAGGGAGATTTTATACTAGTTCGCGCCATCCAGTATCCCTAAATCTAGTTTAATACATTAATACATATATATTTTTTACAATGCTTATTACATAAGTGGCATAGATTGCTCAGAATGAGGTCTGAGATTTCCAATGCAGTACCAAATGCTTCATGTATGTGTAGCCTCTGACCTTGGCACTTCTCCCGCCTGGGACCTTCAGTTCGTTTTACTACTCAGCTACCTTGGTTCACTATTTAATCAGGATGGTAGTCGATGTTGAAGACCCAGCACTTGAACTTCTTGGTCCTTGAATGAGAAGTGCAAACACCCTTATTGACCCGCCTTAGTAATATTTTCTCAAATCCTCCCATTCCTTCATCAGAATAGCTATCCAAATCAACAAATACATGTGCATTTTGGCGGTCTTTGGTTGATAAAGGAGGATGATTGAGGGACGTAGAAGCGGAGAATAAGAAAGACGAAATGTTTAAAGGCACCAAGGACCTACTGCAACCATGGTTATTCCTTCCTCGCCGTAGTGTTATCCTAAGGACATGTTAATTTATCCGGGTTGTTGAGCCTTTGCTGCTTGTTTTCTTTCCCTCTTCTGGTTAGCATGAAACTTCATATCTAGAGGTATGAACATAAAAAAAAATTCGACCTTGTAAAGTAAAATAATAATAATAATAAATTCATATTTCATTCAATTGTATAATCATTTGTCATCCTTTTCCTTTTTTGAAAAATTAAAGTTATCTTTTTTTCTTTTTTTTGCCTTTGCTGATCTCCATAGTTAAATCTTACCTTAGATCTTTATGATACAGAAGAAAAGGCTATTCTTTTTTTGATTGCATTGACCAAGCGGTCGGTTTAACAACCAATAGAAAATAAAAAATAATTCCCTTTTTCGAAACCCATTGTATTCTTAAGGGCATGGAACAATGAATCGTCTATACATAATTGAAATATAAAAAAGGAGTATTCAGCCATGGCATATTCACTAAAAAAACCTTTTGTAGCTAATCATTTATCAAGAAAATTCCTTTTTTATGTGGAGAACTGAAATAAGAATTCTCTTTCTTCATCATCAATCGAATCACTATTTTTGGGGATTTCTCTGCAAGGGTGAGCAGAAGCATCAGGCCCTTGAGGATAGGTTGAGTCCATCTGTCAAGTAGTGTTAGGCTAATAATAGGTGACCTAATGTTGACCCCTAGGCCAGCCTCAACGTTCTCATTTCTAAAAGCCGCATTATCACTCACCTATTGTATAGTCAGCGTAAATGGTGAGTGATAGCGATGGGCTACGGACAAGGGAGGCATTGCCAACCGAATATCCATAGTTTGGGTCACTGCCTTATTTAGCTCTCTAAATCATAGATTTGACTTATTATAAGGGGTTTGGTTGCGGTTGGATAGGATTTACAAGAGTTTCGAGAATGGAAATAAAGAACCGCTATTTGTAGTGCAAAAGATGGGTTGCCTCCCCTTTATCCGCTATTTCAGTCTCCACCTTTGAATTTTGCCACTTGTCATCCATTTAAACTATTTATCAGACGTGCCTGGATTGTTGTTGCGTGTTTAGCGGGAAACTTGAGTTTTGGCAGGAAATGCCAAAATTAGAGCGGGAGATTAGAATTTAGGCGGGTTACGCATTCTTGATCCAGTGAGCTGGATAGTGTGTACATCATCTTAGGAAGGCAAGGGAAATTACTATTTGGCTTTAGGGTGCGGTCATCGTATTCGAAGCAAAGCTACAGTAATTGGTGTGCGATATTTGCCTGATACTGTAGTGCTTGCATCTGACTGTTTATCTAATTTGCACTAGTTTGATTGACATCGTATCGAGGTGAGATTGTACTTCTTGCCTTCGCTTAGGCACTGACATGCTATGCTTGCGGTTGTGACCTAAGCTGGCCGTGATTTAGGTTGACCCCATGGCTAATGTGTATAGGTCGTTGATAAAGGAGGAGGGCTTGGTATCTCCACTGTCTAACTATGAGTGTGGATATGCATTGGAGCACTTTTTCAGTGGCCCTATGCGCTGCCCTATAGAATGCTCCTTAACTCCTTAATACTACTTGGGTTTCCCTCAACATGTGTAGTGCAGATCCATTCTCGAAGGTGCTAGCAAAGTAAGAGTTTTGCTGACAGCATAGGTTACCTATGCTCTTTAGCTTGTCTGCGCAATGTATCATCACTCATATGCAGCCTTGTTTGAGTGGGATGCATGTATTAACAAAGCAATAGATTGTGCGGCTGTGTAGTATCTATGTTTTGCTTTGGCTTTGTAAAATTGCCTTATGCTCCCTGTAACTATGTTAAATGCTAAGGAGTAAGACATAATATTGATACTTATGGGATGGGCATAGATCTGATATCTTTATGGCTCCTCTTTTGAGCATAGTATTTCATCCTCTTTCTGCTTATTTTAGCTAAGGTTCCTCTGGTCAAGATTAATGGTAATGGTCGAAAGCTAGTTCATTGTGCAGTATTAAGTGGATTGCTTTGATTCTAACTCTTCTCACCTTGACTTAAATTGTAGAGGCAGCTTTCTCAGCTCTATACCCTATTCATTTCTCTTTACTATAGTGCAATAAATGCAGGTGTAACTACTACTGCATTGGAAGATAAACTTGAGTTAACCACCTTTGAAAAGAGGGATGAAAATCCTATGCACTTAAAGCATTGTTAGGTGTAGCTGGGCTTGTGTAAATTATGTTGATTTTATCTACCCAATTTAAGTTGAAACCAGTGCAAATGTTTTCTAAAAGTTAGAAACAGTATGTGTTTGATATTTTAAAATGAAAAATAAACTGGTTTATGATTTTCTATGAAATGATCAGACAAACTTTATGAAATTTATTTAAAAAGTAGAACTAAAAGAATTAGAAAAAAAGTTTTCAATTGCTACTTTAAAGCTTTTGTTTTTTACACACATTGTTGCACTTACTCTTGATGTGTACTTTGCTTTTGATAATGAGGCTTTTAAAAGGAAAATTGAGAAGTATGTGAAACCCAGCCTTTAAATCTCTTTTATAAGTAAGAAATGACCAGTGCTTGAAAATGTCTTTTACAATATTTCTACCACACTTTAGAAAAATGTCACGATCTTTGTAGAAAGGCAAGCGTTTTTAAAACTTATAGAGGATTTTGCAGTTTTAGAAACTTACCAGTCTTGTGGAAATGATGTTAAAGTCAAAGATTTTGATTTAAAAGATAGGTTGACGGTACGACTTTTACTTAAACTTAAATAGGAAAGAACAAAATTGGAGTTAGATAAATAGGAATACACAGCCCATTGGACTAATCTGACAATGGAGTTTAGAAGCAATGAAATATTTAGGGTAGAGATAGGAAGTAAGAAGGGGTTTTAATGACCTTTTCGATCGAAGTCTGATTTGGAAGTGTAGAATACTAAATCAAGCTTCCTGTAATAGTGGAGGGTGAACATCACATTATGTTTTTCTACCCAAGTATGGTTTGAATTGTAAAATTGCGTAAGAAAGTTTGGAAAGTATGATTTGGGTCAAATATATTTTAGAGCAAACAAGGGGTAGGCCAAGATATTTTATTATATTAAAGAATGCTATGGATGCAATCTCGGATTAGCTGGCTGCTATAAGGAAAATTTAGTTTTCTCATGGAACTCATATCATAAATATGCTTTGATTTAGCTAACTGAGTTTTTGACTAGTAAGCCTATTCAAATACGCCCAAGTGATTCAAAGGAATTTGTTATATATACCAATTCTTGCGATACAGAATGGGATGCTATTTTGATGCAGGAGGGTAGGGTTGTTTGTTATACTAGTCAATAACTGAAAGTACACGAGAAGAATTATCTAACTCATGATCTTGCGATGACAGCTATTACTTTGCTCTTAAGTCTTGGAGGCGATTTAAATTATTTATAAGTCCCAAAAGTATTATTTATTTTAACATCGTCGGAACTGGAAGACAATTTAGATTACTTGTGATGGGTGGCATTGACCAACATTTTGGGTAAGGTAACACCACACGTGCTGCTTTTGGTTTGGGAAGTTATAGGTATTAGGCGTGTTGTTTTTGACTTGGTGATATATAGGTAACCAAGCAAGTAGGTTGTCGTTTTATAGTATACATTATGTGGTGATATTTATAAAGAGTAGGTACTTGGATTGTCGTTGCAACTATAGGTATGATTTGGGGCTTAGGT
This sequence comes from Allium cepa, assembly GCA_030765085.1. Taxonomy (NCBI): domain Eukaryota; kingdom Viridiplantae; phylum Streptophyta; class Magnoliopsida; order Asparagales; family Amaryllidaceae; genus Allium; species Allium cepa. Next base: position 342,006,327 of record CM060941.1, on the reverse strand, counting down.
GACAAGAGTTCCATAAGATGTTTACTAGGCTAGGACATCGCCTATTTTAGATGTTCCTAGATGAGTTTTTGGGTACAGTGTTAGTTAAGTATTGGTCACTATGTTTGGTGGATTAAAATGGCAAAGCACCATTCCATACTAAGTTGTCTCGACTATAAATAGTTGGAACAAAATGGTAAGAAGTTACATATAAGGAAAAGGTCCCATTGGTCGGATGGCGCTAAGGAATGGTACATTTTGAACATTCAAACTACAAAGATATCCTAGATAGAGTTGGAGTTAAGGTTGTGCAAGGAATGGTTAATTCAAGGAATTTGTTCCCGTTAAGAAAACGATATTGCTATTTCCATGCATTGAGAATGCAAGGCAATTTTCATAGAAAATAAGACTTGAAAAAAATTTGTAAGGTTTGGAGGAAATGATAATACGATTCTTTTTATTATTCCTCGTATTAGAAGGAAGTTATTTATTTAAAAATTTTCATAAAATACTGAATTAGGATGCACAGTTTGTATTGCATAATAGTTGCACGTGAACAATAAACCATGTGGTTGATTACCTTCGATACTAAAATAATTTTAGGTTACAATGTCATTTAAATTTAGGACATCACTTAGACTTAGGATTTTAATTTCTAGGTTTGAATAGGAAAATAGGTTAGGATTACCCTATTCGAATGCTTAAGTTTATACTTGCTTGTATATTGTAGGACTTAGGATAAAATTCATATAAACTATAACCATGATTGCTAATGATCACAAGTGTAAAAAGATTGGAAGAGCAACATCATCAATGAGGTCAGAAGAATAATCCACTAGAGAGTACTTAAAAAGTGAAAGGGAGACTCCAATCTTTTCATTTCAACTCTTTACTAAAAGGCTTTCCATAGACTGAGAGAGATCGCAAGAAATATACAGAAATCACATGCTGACAGGAGACACGCGGAGTTAAAGTCCGAGGTGGCAACATGGTCTTTCTAAGGATTTCACCGCTTAGATTCATTTTTGGATTGGTAATTCAGAAAAGCTAGAAACAAGGGTTATAGGGCCTTTTTTGATTATGGATAGAGTAGGGGGGTTGGCTTATAGAGCAGAGCTTCGTAAAGGATTGAGAGGAATTCACAATGTTTTTCATGTGTCACACTTGCGAAAGTGTTTACACAATTCAGCTATCTTTGTCAAGCTGAGTCAGTTAAAACGAATTAAAGTAGAAAGTGAGTCACTTGTTCGCCATGCACCTACATGCAATGTTGAGCATGGGGCAAAGCAACTCCATAATAAAGTAATTAACTATTTAGGGCTCTTTTCTATTGATTCTCTATTTAGAATAGAAAATTATTTATCCACTTAGGATTTAGCTTAATACACCTCATATGCAGGAATATTTTTATACCAGGAATGATTGCGAATGTGCATTAGGTCATGTTTTAGATGATGGTTGCTAATGGATTTATTTATTAAATTATTCTTTGCTCACTTAAGCAAATATATTTTCGAGTTAGCATATACTAACACCATCACTTCTTTTATTTTAACAAGCTGTATGCATATGGTTGTTGCATATAGATTGAGTGGTTTCACGTACATATAGAACTGCCAGCATATTCATAAATAATATTGCATACATTTGGATATATGGAATAAGCATTTGCATTTCAGGAGGTTGACTAAATCAGGATGCCGCTTAATTTTTGCAATAGTACAGGTTCATATACATTCCATGCTTATATGTACATATTGCATTAGAAAATTGAACTAAGGATGATGGTTGCCAATGGTAGATGGTAGAGTAGATAGTTGTAAGTATTAATTTCCATACGTATGGGTTGCATTTTCCATCCTTGGAGATTTTAGGGACGAGATCCATTTAAGGAGGGAGAATGTAAAACCCTACAAAAATTAACCATAAATTTAATATAAAAAATTAAATTGAATATAACAACTGTAAAAATGGAATTTTCACAAACGTTAAATTTGGCTATGAAACTTCCACCATTGTGTTCATAGCGAATTTATGGACAATTTTCATACATAAAGTTTTATAATCAGAGCTCATATAAAAAAGTTATCAACGTTTAAAAATTCAGGATTGAAAAAATTGAATAAGGAAGGAAATAAATTAAAAGCGGAAAGCACCACTGGTCGATAACTTCGTATAGACCGGTCGATCCCTGGCGGTTGACAGTCTACGACCAAGTAGTCGACTGGTCGAGAATATTCAGCTATAGTTTGGCTTGGCCGAATGGCCTGGATTTTATAAAATCTAATCAAACCGTCAATTTTGTTTCATACCCCTATAAATACAATTCCAACCAAATACTAAAAAATCTAATCTAATTTAGAGCATGCCAAAACTGTCTCTCCCAAAACTAAGCTATTTGTTCACTCCAAATCAATCAATTGTCTTTAAAAATAAAACGTTTACAAATTAAATTCAAAAGATTAAACAAGAAGGAATCAAATTAGATCAAACGGAAAAGGGAGATCGATGAACCAAGTGAGGGCGACTCCAGGCGGATAAAAGAAGGTATAGCTCACCAGAGGTGAGTAGATTCATTATTATTATGATGATTTATACGTGATTAAGTTTGTTTATACCTTATTTGATCTACAACTGTTTTAACTTAATTAGAGGCAATGTTTATCTAATAATTGTAGTAGATTGGGAATGTGGTGGTAATTTATCCCATATAAAGATTATCCCTGTCTAAACTAAATTTGGTTAAAGTAAAATTGGTTAGATAAAAGTTGATTTAGGCTAGACAAACAATTTTATTAAATTGAATATTGTTTGATATATCAATAACCTATTGATTCTAAGCCTAAATTAATTTGAATTGAAGACATATATAGTTATGAAATGATTTGAAACTGAAATTGGGAACATTGGGAATTGTCGATTAACATATTAGGGTTTACTGTAAAACAAAACCAATAAATGAAACAATGGAAAATAAAAAAATTCAATAATTAACTTCAACCAATTGACGGTCTCACTAAAGTCGGTCGATAGCAAATGGTTGATCTCACTAGTAATCGACGATCATTTGGTTAACGATTTACAGCCGTAAGTTGAACCTCGAACTAAGGCACAAGTTATAGATTTGCGTATTTTTTTAATTGGGTTAGTTTTATTGCAAAACTGGGCTATGCGGCCCAAAGCAGGATAAAACCATTTCATATCCCCAACCGAGTACAAAAAATAGCTTTTAATACAAAAACACATTCGGCCACTTTACGCTACAATATTCCTAAAATATTCCTGCTTTAGGGATAAGTTATAGCGGCTCCCAAATCATTGATTGAGCTAGTTCTTTTGATTCTGTCAACTTCAATGTCGCCAGTAGTCGTCCTTCTTATGCTGTTATATTGGTCTTCGCTATCCTTCCAATTAGCAAGCTAATGTTCTGTTTATATCTACCTCGTGAGAACTAAAACGTCTTGGTGTTTGTTGTTGAATGCCCAGTTGTTCCGCTCTCTCCAGAGCTTCCAGAGGGTGGTTGTGAGACCAATTTTGCCTGTCTCCTATATCAATTTCGTGAGGTTTCTCCCATAGTTCAGGTAAGCCACTTCATCTTTGAGATTCTGAGCATGATTAGTTTGTAAACATCTAAGTTTTTGTATGCACCGCACACGTTTGCTGTAAGAACATTCAAAGAACAAATGATCATGTGTTTCCTCAGCAGAGTTGCAAAGATTGCATATTGTATCATCCAGGATGCCCCATTTGTGCAGTTTATCCTAAGTTGGCAGTCGATTGAATAGGGCCTTATATAGAGTGTGTGTCATTTTTAGATTATTAGATCTGCTCCAGACCACCTTAGTCTAATTAACCGTAGGAAATTTGATTTTTGAGTCCTCCTATGCATCTTTGAATTTGAACTAGCCATTTGAACTGCTTTTCCATATCAAGAAATCCTCCATTCTATCGACTTTGATGTCCATGCACTGAACTTCCTCTTTGTAATTTGTGCTAAGTAGATTCCTGTCACAATTCCATTCACTATTCTCCATAATTTCAGCAACTTTACAGGTAGAGGTTCCATAGGATGAAAAAGAGTCCCAGCCTAATTTTTCAATAAAGCTATGTGATTGTAGCCAAGGTCTTCCCACAAATTAGTGTTATTCCCATTGGCAATTTCTCTGTCAGTTCATTCCTGATTTTAGAATATTTTTCCAGGTAACAGAGGTATTATTATCAATTTTTAAGGTCCAAAAGTTATCTTTAAGGTACCTCGATCTCATCTAACTATCCCATAAGTTTTAGATGTCGAAACATTCCATGATAGCTTTAATCCATAGACTTTCTTTAACTCGCATAAGTTTTTCAGCCCAACTCCTCCTTCCTCTTTCTTTTTACAAAGATCCAAGTAACTAACTTTATACATTCCCCCCATCAAAATAAAGTCCCACATACAGAATTTATTTTGGCAATAGAGCAGTTAAGGATTTGAAAGGATTGCATCCAAAACCTAACTTCGGATGTGACAACTGTATGAACCAGTTCGACTCTGCCTGCAAAAGACAGTAATTTGGATCTCCACCCTTGCAATTTGTCTTTAATATCATCAACAAGCTTACCACATTCTGAATAAGTGATTATGTTAATAGAAAGCGGCATCCTAAAATATTTAACTGGAAGATGACCCTTTGAGACACCCAATATCTCTAGCAGAGCCTGCTTATGAGAGCAGAATTTATTAAAGTAACATTTGGTTTTTAGTTCATTCAATTTAAGCCTAGCCAGCAACTCCAGGTCAGTGTAAATGGACTCGACCTTATCAATGGCCTTTGAATTGCCTTTAATCACCACTAATAAGTCTTCAGCATATATTAAATGGGTTACATTTGGATAAATATTGTATATAGGTTGAATTAACTTGTGAAAGCACGCCAACTCCATCTATAAAGTGAACCATTCCATAGCAACAACAAATAAGTATGGGGAGAGAGGGTCATCTTGTCTAATCCCATGATTGCTCTGGATATACCCTATAAGTACACCATTTATCATGATAGAAAAGGTAGGCGTGTTAAGTAACTTCGTTGGAACCCCTAAAGAATCAAGCATGTGAATGATGAAGCCTCTGTTAACCTTATCATATGCTTTTTATAAGTTAACTTTAATACACATTTTATCAGCACCTTGTTTGTTATAGTCTCTAATTATCTCATCCGCCATCAGGGAGTTTTCAGATATAAGTCTACCCTTTATAAATGCACTCTGAGATTGAGAAATTAGATCAGGAAGAACTTTATTCAGCCTCATCCATATAATTTTGCTTAGGATTTTATACATGACATTGCAATGAGGGATATGAAAGTGTTATTGATTTCTTGAATAAATTCTCCAGTATCCAAAGTTTAATTATAAGCCTTTAGCATGTAATCTTCCAGGTGTACCCAGTTCAATTTGCAGAAGGCTCCCTCATTCCATCGAGGTCAGGGAAGGAAGGAATCACAGTGAATTGAGCATACAGCTAGCTTTAATTCCCCTTCCAAAGTCCGAGTTGTCAACATGTTAGCACTAGCTGGGGAGATCCTTTTCCTGCAGTTGATGTGCGGTCAGTGATTGAAATTGTCCGCATTATATAGGTTGGTGAAGTAGGCAATAGCTATGTCTATAATATGCTTAGAAGTATTGCCCTATTCATTTAAACAGTTAGTGAGATTATTGCAATGTCATCTTTGTGACATTTTAGCATAGAAATATTTATTGCATTCATCTCCATGTTGTAGCCACTTCTCTTTAGCTTTCTGCTTCAGCTCCATAACTTGTTTTTTAGCTTCATTTTGAGTTGTTTTTGAAGTGCATAGAAGTCGGCATTAGGCCCTCATGGAGGGGATCATTATCCAGTTGATTTTGAATGTTTTATAACCGAGATTTGTATATTATATATATAAATATATTTGTGTGTCTTAGTATATTAGTAGGGAAATTAGTTCCCTAAGTTTACGACTCTTTGACATTACGGGACTGGATAGATGTGTATGATGGAAATTAAACCCAGACATCATTTATTCAAATTAGTTGATATTCGCCAAGGGCGATTCGATTGCAAATTGCACTGATGAGGATGCTTGAAGAATTGTGTGGTCTGGCATTAATAAGAGGTTCCTTGGCACATACGGCAAGTAGGACATGATACTATTGTTGGATGTCAGCATCTGTACAATAAATGGTGTTACGTTACCATTAAGAGTGGACACAAATGCAATGAACCCTAAGACGTGCTGTAATGACCTGCATCCAAGTGGGCCTGAATTTTTCCTAAATTGAAAACCCAACTCCACTAAAATGCAGATCGTTGGTTCGGTATCTTGCAAATACATAAGTAAATGCATATCAGAGCACTATCAATATAACTCACAACAGAATAGTACAGTATAATAGAGCATATAATTATCAACCAAGATTGACACTTACAAGTTCTAATGTCCTTCTCAATTCGAGCATGGAAAAGAACCTGTCCTTCTGCAGAACCTGCCTTGCACCAGTACCTGCCTTCTAAGACATCCTATGGGTTGTAATAAGGATGGGTTCAGAACAGTATTCTGGTGACTAGAAAATTATTCACTTTATACATAACACTAGTCTATGTCGATTGCCTTCTATCTCTTGTTATGTCTTCTCATTTTCAATTAGTCGCCTCGACTTTACATACGCAGACATTACATCCCATTACCCCGTAGTAGACTATAGCTATGCGCATACACACACACACACATATAAATACATACATATATATAAGTACCATGGTCCCTCATTGGACCAAGATACTATCCCCGCTGGTATCCCTTAGCTTAGCACCCTATCAAGATCCATCATCCTTGCCATATCACGCTTTCATCCCCGCGTGTACCGAGGAACTCCCACAGTGCCTAATAACAATTTTATGATAATTTAGTCGTGCTCTATGTTACATTTTTAGGGATTTTCTTGTCTTCTTTCTATTTGTAGACTTAGCTCTACGAACTATAAATATGGTGGATTTAGCCCTACCGGCTATGGATCAGCTCCACGAACTACCCTGTGCACGTTTTGAAAGACCTCTCTAACAGGGTTAAATGACCTTGCCTCCTAACAAGCAAACTAGAAAACAATGTGGTGATGCATGACCTAACGTGATTCGTACATTAGTAAGCAGTGTAGCTTGTTAGGTGTAACCCCATCTTTTCCGTTAAGGATTGATAACGTTCTCCACCTATGCATAGCCATACTCCTTTATTTGGTACCAACACATGCTGATATAGTGTCGTTCTTCGCTCATCATCCTGTTTAGATTGCCTATTGCAATTAAGGCAATACTGCCTTTCCTATTTTTGAAGCAGACTCCTCTATCTGTTGTGGTATTCCTTAATGTATACATAAGCATATACTCTCCACGGGTTGGATATATCTCACATCAGTATAATGTATACGCAACTAGTGGTAGCCCCTTGCGATGGGTAGACTTCTATTGCATAACACCACTGACCTCACATTCTAACATATTCTAGTGACTATGTCATCCTATTCATTTAATCATTTTTTAAATTTAATAGTTCACACCCATCATAAATGCATAGCTAAGGCTCTCTCTCTATATATATTCATTCTTACTTAATTATCTTGCCTTTACAGTTTATTTATTAACAGTAATTCTTTATTTTATATGCTTATACCTTACTTGATTTAAGACTGTTTACCGCTTTCTTTTTAAAGGATTCACAACGTCCATTTTCTATTCTTTTGCCTTTTTCCCATTTACTATTTCCATTCCCCTCTTACCCCTTTAATTTATCATTGCATATTCTCAGTTTATTTTTATTTAATTTCATCTTTATTTATGTCGTGTGTCTTTTCTCTTAGGATGTTCTTATCACGTTTATAATATTATTTAACATTTAGGGATTTTTTTTGCATTTCAGTGCGATGGAATTACATTTATTTTCCAAATGGAAAGGTTAATGCTGTAAATTTCTATCTTTGATCCAACTAGAAGATTTTTGTCGCGTTTGAAATTACAAGGAATTATCTTTTTATAGTTATTGAAATAGACAATACAAAACATGGTAAATATTCCTTATTTTATATATCTCTTTCTTTTAGGTGTTTTCCTTGTCATCTCCAGCGATGCACTTTTATTTATTTTAAGCTTGATAATGTATAGAAATTCAACATCTTAGATTCCAACGAATTAAAATTCCACCTAAACCCATAAAATATTATTATGATTTCTTTATTTTACATTCTTATTTTTCAATATCCATTTAAATAACAAATCTAGAATTATTACATCAGTTATAAATTCATGGTATACTATTATTCAATAATAAATTTAGGGATTGCTAATACATAAATCATTTTTAGATTTACATTCATATAACATGTAGATATAGCAAGTTAACAATTCATAATATACAGGCAGAGTTTATAATTTCATTGTATGTGTATAAGTTTAGCCTACAACTCCAATTTACATTTCGCGCATATAGAAATAGATCTACAACGATATAATCAAATATTATACAAAAGTATATAATTATTCTCATTCATCTTTGTAGCATTCCAAATCTCCATATCTGGTCCCTATTATTCCACCTTGATTCCCTTTTCTCTCTAATCCCTTTGCTCTCTATTTGGATTTGTACACTTCAAACATGTGTAGATTATCAAAGATCTAGATTAGAAAAGAGATTTGGAGTTTGATTTGTATTTTAGATTCGAATTTACAATTTACCTTGGATTTGGTGATTAGATTTGAACATATTATCTTCTTCGATCATCTTCTACAATTCTTCAGTTTTATATAAGTGTAAACTAGAACTACTTTTAAGAATTCAGAATTTTGAAGGAGAATAAAAAATGGTATAGCTTTTGTGTCCATTAGAAAATATGAGTTTGGAAGTGGGGGTCTAGATCTATATTTATAGAGGTTCAAATCAATGCCAGTTGTTCGATAAAACTATATTAAATCCATGTCGTTAGGCTATAATTTACCGTCGATTTAATATGAGCAATAGTCGACCGCTCTTGACCTAGGGTTGACCACTACCGATCGACCTCGACATCTCAAGTCAACCATGCCATTTGTTTTATGGTGATAAATTTGCTTGCATGGTTTGTTAATTATATTGCTCGATTTCTTTAAGTTCCATTCCTTGTTTGATTAACCATGGTAATTTATTTTCATTAACATTTATTTTCCTAGATTTCATTTAACATTAACATTCCTTAATGTGTAAGCTTTGATTAACGTTTAATTTATGTTTATTACCATAATTACATATATAATTATTTTTGATTCGAAAACTTCAAACGCTAATAACTTTCCTTTGAATTCCGATCGAAAAAGTTTATATATGAAAATTGATCATAAAATTGCCACAATCCAAAGGTGTATGTTTCATAACCAAATTCTAATGTTTGCAAAGATTATATTTTTCAGCATTATTATTTATATATTAAACTTCTTTTTAATTAATTATCGTAAAACCATGGGGTGTTAATTCTCTCCTCTACAAGAATTTCGTCCCCAAATTCCTCAAATACCGGATAATGTAACATAATGTACAACCATTTTAAACTAACAAATCAATTAGCATATAAACAATTTCACGACCAATCGTGTATAAGTACATGGTGTATCATAATACATATGATATGTGTGCAAAATAATTCTAATAGACACCTTCTATATGAATACATTCTTTTAAATCAATTTTGAAAATATGGTGCAAACATCCTAAATATACCGACAGTTCTATATGCATACAACTTTTAAAAACCAAAAGCTTGTTTTTACATCTAAGTTTTCCAACATCTCTATGAATAAAAGTATAGTTCAACTAATTTTGCATCCAATAGGACCAATATCTACCATCCAAAATCCTAGCACATCATTGCTAACATCCAAATTTAGAAAAATCTAATTTTCCAAACCAAATTTTTTATGCCGGAAAAATGGTTTAGATGGAAAATTGCATATTTTCATCCTTTTTTTTCTTTTGGGTACCCAACTTTTCCACTCTACTTTGGAACCTTCTCTTTGCCCTCAATTCCTTTCAACTTTTTCAAGTATAGTTTGCATCGTAAATTTTTGTTAATTTTTAAAACATGGTATATTTCAAAAAATCAATATTTTATTCACCTATCGACAAGGTATATAGGAAAGATTCCGTAGCAAAAATAGTTTTTTCGTCACTTACCGCATTTTATTTTATTGCCACTTCTACTGCACAGTAAAATTCCTTCTAAAAAACATATCAATAATTCCCCATGTCAAGTATGTGGTATTTCCAAAATTTCATTTCTTTCTTTTCTGCCTAAAAATATTTTTTATGTAACGACCCATGTTTTACATATCAAAGGACCATAAAGTATTTTTATTTTATTCATATTAGGTCATATGATCCTATAATTTTGGAATATGACTATAAGGAACATTTTACACACCTTTTTTTTTTTTTTTGAGTTTCTATATGACCATTTTGACCCTAAAAAAAATCTTATTTGAGCTATAATTGATAGAAGTTGAATTAGGGTCTCAAACCCATTCTTGCTTCAGGATGATGGTTTTAATTTCATAGAGTGTCATAATGGAAAAAAAGACTTATGGTTAGAAAGTTATGGTTTTTTTTAACTTTTAACAGTTGCTAGCAAGAATTAGTGCAATCAAACCTGTTAGTTGGCTCATTAGTCTAATTAGAGATTACTATAAAATAGGGGGCTGCATGAATCAAACTAGAACTTTTCCCACTCATTTCAAATCATGTCTAAACCCTAACTATCCCTAGATTCATTTTAATTCATCCAAATTGCTCTCTAAATCAAACTAGATTGTGGATTAGAGATTAGATCCTCGATTAGCAGATAGAGATCATCGATTTTCTTGATTTGGAGCGCTTTCTTTACTGTCCGAATTAGATCTACACACAAATTGGTTGAATTAGTAATTGTTGAGTGGTTTATTCCTCCTCACTATAATATGCATGTTTATGTGGTAGAATTATAAGGTTTAACATGTTTTAAATTGATTTTTGGCTATAAAAAACTTCTAACTTTAATGTCATGTTAATTCATGCATATAATGTAGATTGATTAGAAATTACTTTGATTTATGTTCATATATTCATGTTATATGTAAATCTATGTCAGAAATTGACTTGTTTATCTTATCTCTATGAATTGCTTGTTTGAATGGATAATATTGCTTGTAATGACATGTTTGGACGTTATGCTTTGATATTGTTTGTTAGTGTTGTGCATGTATAGAAAGATAGGTCAGAGAATTGATCGAATCGAAGGTAATGTTGGTCAAAATCGGATGAAATGTGGTAGATAGGCTCTGGAGCATGGTAGGAGGCTATAGGATAACTCAAACGTTGATTAGATGTAAAGTGATAAGTCGAACTCGAGTCAAGGGGATAGGTCCGACCTGACTTATGGTGGTGGCTCATGAGTGATGGTCGACTTAATGGCTTGAAAGACTATAGCTAATAGAGATTGTCTATGGCAAGGTTCTGGAAGATTGGCTAAGTGTTTGAGTTTATGATGAGTTACCAAGTTAGGTTAGTGATGAGTTATAATGGTTAGTAAAAATTAGACGAAACTTGATAGATGTGCTATGAAGTATGGTGGGAGGGCGCATGATGACTTGCAACTCAAATGAAGCTAAGTACATAACTTGGCAATGAGTTATGCCTATAACTCAGTACCGAGTTATGGAGAAGGACGCCATGAGTTGGTGGTCAGCATGGATGGACTGAGCATGGGTAGATATGGTGTTATATATCAAAGATGTAAGAAATTGGGCCAAGGGTTGAGTGTACCACCGAGTTATCTCTAGAATCAGGACTAGGAGCTCTGGATTGAATGCAGAATTATCGAAGAGAGATAAGTCAGGTTCCTCGGCACTAGAAGGGGAGTACTAGAGACATGAAAGAGGAATTAGCTATTAGTTGGCTAAAGTGTATAACTCGACACTGAGTTATACCTATAACTCGGTACCGAGTTATCATGATGCATGATATGGAGTTGGAACTTATAGGGACTGTTGTTGAGGTTCTATAGATTGTACCGGAGGTGTTCGCTCGTTCATATCAGGTTGGATGACAATATACCAGCATGATGAAAGGTTATGGCCATCGGATGTTAGCCCATGCTAGAAGTAAGTTCTAAAAATGGTGGCTCGTAAAGGAGGGAGCCATATGATCGGGGAATGTGGAAGGGTTCCTTGTGAATAATGGAAACTGGATTGACTAAGAAGGGTTTGGTGTCCAAATAGAACAACGGTGGGCTTGGATAAATGTGCGAAGGAATCATTGCTGCTCGAAGAGTTTTCAGTCGTACTCGAACCAGGGGTATTGTAAGTGGGGACGCCCATGGGTCAATTGGGGGACCTGTATACCTTGGACCTGTAGCTTTGGGTGTAGGGTCCAGCTTTGGGCTGCGAGACTCATATCAAGCTTTGGGCTGGGAGATAATAGCGTACAACAGAGAAACGAGATTTCCATTATTCACTGGCTTAGGGGCATATGATTTATCATATATTTAGGGAAAAAGGAGCGATGTTTAGGTGTAGCATCCCCTATCTAGAGGCCCAAAGCTAAGCGGTACAGATGCTACGGTCATCTATAGTATTAACTTCTGGTGACTAAATACAGCTATGTTAATGGTATCTATAATATTATAAGCACTTGAAATATGAAACAAATCATAGATTTCAAAACAACATTTTTTTCCATTACATTTCAAAACAGATGTTCCATATTCATATTACATAATCCCAAATATCTCCCAGCCAATGATAAAATATACTTATCAAAAAAATACATCAAGAGCGACATATGAAGATGCCCATTGGATGATCAGAGTCATATAGTCATAATTGACTTAATACATACATAGCAGAAATAAACACAAAACAAAGATCAGCAACTCCTAAATAGCTATCCATTAGCCTCATGCTCTCCTCCGGTAGCTTTATTCATCATCCTACTAAAAACCCCAAAAGAACCTCGACCCTCAGCCTACATAAACCAATTTTGAGCACCTGTGAGTTTAAGGAGAAAATATAAACTTTGAGTCAGACATAATGCATGTTGTTAATAACACCACACATCTCGATTATTAATGTTAAGTGAGACCACGTCGCTTAGCGGAACGGGTTTCCCCTCACTATCATCCTTTTAAAACATATCTTTTGCAAATCTTTTCCTACAACCAAAATTGGTTATATACTACAAAGCATCATTATGTAAACATATATATCATGTAATAAAAGAACTATCTGTTCAAACACTTTAGTTTTATTTGGCTAACTATTCACCTTTGGCTGACTCGGGCCTACCAGACAATATAAGAAAATTTTATCTAATATCTTTTAGACACTCCACTTTTAGACGGTCTGCCTTGACTATTTTTTAAGTACTTCTCTTCTGGATGGTCTGTCCCTAACATAATCATCTCCCAGGGTCACCTGATCCTAATAGTTTTGCAGGCTCACAAATAACCAATCTGTATACAAACATGTTTTCCTTCTTTGTCTAATCATAATTTTAGTCTTACCTATGATAAAGCCATACACACTGGAATTTTGGACAAAAATTAGATGGAGCCAATAACTAATATATGGGTGCGATCCTATACCAGTCCCATTTGGTATTCTAATATCTGAGTGATTTTACCTACGGATCCCTTCCCATGATTTTCCTTGAAAATCTTTTCAAAATGATTTAAGACCTTTAAATCAACTCACACAAGGAAAATACATATATTCTATACTTTACTCAAAATCACCTTCCCATGTTACACGCACACACACACACTCTACTCAAACCTTAGTTGATGAAAACATTTAAGCGCTTGAAAGTACCCATTTCGATTCCATTCAAAAGTACCTCTTTCTAAACCACTGAAAGCATCTCTTTCGACACTAGGTAAAACCTGGCCGAAAGGCCAAAAACTCCCTTTTGAAACCATTATTACAACCCTTTCAAACCCTTTGAAAACCTTCCTTTCAAAAGCTTTAAAACCTTAGACTTCATGTCTTAAAACACTTCAAAAACATTTCCTTTAGAAAATCTTGGAAAAACCTTCCATTTCTACCCTTTCGAAACACTTAGGAAAATTCTATAAAACATTTAAGTCACATACGTTAAATAATTTTCAGACCCAAAATAATTTTAATTTAACCGTAAATTATTTTTAACCCAATAAATCATTTTCTTCACTAGAAAATTAATATAAAATCCACGTTAAGTCAGAAAATTATAAAAATTGAAACCCATCTCTAAAAATATCATTTCTGATCTAAATTTAAATTCGTAGGGCATTTGGATGTCATTATTAGGGTTTTCATATCAAGCATATCATAAAATCTATATGAACAAGCTTAAATCATCAACATGTATATATAAACATTTTGCTCTTCAAAATCATGGCTAAATCATGCAAGATAAATTCGGGTTTCATCATAAAACTGAAATCATTTAGAAAATTTGAGATGTAGAAATTATTAACCTTAGCTTTGTGATTTAAGATGTGGGATTTGCTTTTAATTAAGTGATTTGATTTTTACTCTTGAAAATCCTATATTTATCTCTTCTTGAGATTGCTGATGGTGGCTGCCTTAGAATGTTGCTTGAGAAAAATAAAATGAACATGTGTTTGATTTCCTAAGGGTTTATGGTATAAGTTTAATCATTTCCTATTTTGTCCTCCCTTATTACCCAACATTTAAGTCCATTTTACTTCATTTATCTATTAATTAATATGGCACGACCATCCGTTAATTTAATCACAAATCTCAACCCATTAATCAACACATTATTTTATTTAATTCAACTAATTAAATATTCTAAATAATGTTACTAAAAATATCGGGTATTACAATCTCCCCTTCTTAAAGAATTTTGTCATCGAAATTACGATAAGGCACACAACAAATCAATCGAAGAGGTAAAACATACCATCAAAATAAATAAAGATAACCATCTCTATTCCTTCTCTCAGTCTTCCAAGTATAGCCTCTCTCATCTTCACTCCATTGGCCTTTCACTAGTCTGACTGTCTCGTTCCTTAACTTCTTCTCATCTCTTGCGATTATCCAGATAGGCTTGTGGGAAATGCGGATTAATGATCTTAAGGCTAAGGACAAACACTAGAGGGGGGTAAATGGTGTTTTAGAGAATTGTTAAATCTTTTTGAGTTTTTGTTAATTTAAACACAAATGTATGCAATATTCAGACACAGATATGATCACAGAATCAAACACAAATGCAAACATTAAGTAAAAGCAGTAAAGAAAAGAACACACCGGATTTTATACTGGTTTGGAGTTACCCTACATCCAGTCCCGTACACAAGTATAGATTTCCTTTCAGAAACAATCTTTACAATTACAGCCTCGATTTCAAGGCTACGAGGCACACCCTCCAGAATCACAATCCTCTGGGTATAGATACTTGATTTCCCAGGCAACAAGTTCACCTAATTGATTTCCAAGGCTACAATCACACCTTTTACACTTGATTGATTTTCAAGGCTACAATCACACCTTTTCTCGCTAAGTTGATTACAAAAAGCCTATAACTCTAAATAGCACTGAGGATCTTGTTGAGATAGTGATAGAGAATCAAACTAGAGATAATCTAGTTAGATTCAATGTTGATTTAGGCAGAGTAATGATAAGAATTTGTATACAGAAATGTGAAAGAAGAAGAGGAGTGAAAAACCAAAAAAACTATCTTAAAATTCGTTGAAACTAACCCCTATTAATAGAGGAACAACAGTCATGTCCATTCGTGAAGAATTATGACGAACAGACACTTCTTTTGAAATTTAAATTTTGAACTCAACTGACACCATGTCGACATGGGGTACATGAGTATGTCGACATCCCAAAGGGATTTTTGGTGTTTTGATTTTCTTTGAAAATAACCTTTATTTTATATTAAAACTATTTTAAACTTTATAAATATACTTGACTATATTTAAAATATATAAGTAAGTATAAAGAATAACATATAAAAAATTTTACTATAATTTTGTATTTAAAATCTAAGTATAAATATTTAAAAGTTAAATATTATATTTAAAAGATAGTTTAAAAACAAGGATAATTTGATTTTGAAATTAAAGATTATTTTGAGGCTAAAAGTATCTGAAATCAGGATAGATGTTTTTGATGCTTTTAAGAGGAAGGTTTTGAAATCATTTTGAAAACAAGATATAATTTTGAAAAATCATTTTGAATAAAAGGTTAGCGGATACAAAACAATGTTCCACTAGATTTTTCGTAGGTTCCATCCTACTTAGGTTCCATCCCTTTAACAGGCTCGAAGTGGATTCCATTCCACGAATAAATTAGATTTTAAGATGCCAGTGCTTTTCTAGGAGTTTTAACAAAATATCTAATTAAAGAATAAATTACTTGAATTCTTGAACTCTTGATAATCTTGATACTCATGAGTCTTCAATCTTGATATCTTGAATCTCTATACTGTACAGTCTTCATTCTTGGTACCAGCATGGTTAAATCCTGCATATACATATATATCTAAACTTATACTGTTAGTATTATATTTTATAATCTATTCTAAGGTTGTTGTCATCAAAACCATCATCTCACGGACTAACAAGGCTTCCTAACTATAGTCATGTCTGTCTCCACTGCTAAATCTTCTAACACAGTCGGTGCTATAGTAGTGTCTGGATCCCTAACACACTTTCTTAAATGAGAAACATGGAAAACATCGTGGACTCTTGCCAAACTACTCAGTAACTCCACTCTATGTATGAGTTTTCCGATCCTCTAAGTAATACAAAAAGGTCAAACGAATCTCGTTGCTAAATTTCCTGATTTTCTGAATCTAATCACTTCCTTCATCGGTGGAACCTTAACAAACACAAGGTCTCCATCAGAGAACTCCAAGTCTTTTCTTCATTTATCTGTATAACTTTTATGCCAAGACTAAGCTTTCTTCATTATTACCCTTATCAGCTCAATCTTTTCTACTAGTCTTCCATACACGTAGGGGATTTGCATGGTCTTCCATACAAAGCCTTAAACTGTACCATCCTAATACTATTCTGATAACTATTGTTATACAAAACCTCGACTAAATGTAGATGGTCTTTCCATGATCCCAAAAAATCCAATACATAAGCTCTTAATAGGTCCTCCAAGATCTTGTTAACTCTTTCTGTTTTCCCATCTGTTTGTGGATGGTAAGCGGGACTCATCTCGAGCTTGGTTCCTATTACATCCTGTAGACTCCTCCAGAACTCACTAGTGAACAAGGAATCTCTATCGCTAATAATACTACTAGAAATCCCATGCAGTCTAACCACATTCTTCATGAAAACCTTCGCCAGAATAGGTGTCGTTCTAATTGACTTAACTGGAATGAAATGGGCGCTCTTAGTCAATGTATCCACTATGACCCATATACTTTCATTTCCTCTACTAGATCTTGGCAACCCATCAATAAAATCCATAGAAATAGTATCCAACTTCCATACTGGAATATCCGATGGCTGAAGTAATTCACTTGGCTTCTGATGCTCGTCTTTCACCTGCTGATAGTTCAAACATTGTTCCACCCATAAGCCAACATCCCTCTTCATTCATTCCAAGAAGAAACTTTTCTTCATATATAGATACATCTTCGTTCCTCCTGGATGAATAGTGAACTTCAAACGATGACATTCCTACAAAAATTCTTTTTTTATGTCTCCTATATTTGGAACACATAATCAACCCTTCTTTCTAAACCACCCATTCTGGTTAAGACTAAAGTTTTTAAATTCATTGCTCTCTATTCCATCCCTTAACTTCCTGGTTCTTTCAGCTGACACTAGACCCTCTTCCTATTTAGAACAATCTTCTCAATCGGTACCGATCGGACTTCCAAATAAGAAAATGTAGCATATCCTCCACTAGATCCAACCTCGAATCTCCACTGCACTTTGAAATATTCTAATACTTCGAAGTCATTCCATGCTGCTATCATAGCCAACGCTGCATTCTGATGCCTTCTACTAAGCGCATCTGCAACCTTGTTACCTTTCTCCGATGTATACTCTATTCCAAAATAATAAATGGCTAAAAACTCTAACCACCTTTGTTGTCTCATGTT
Organism: Allium cepa; assembly: GCA_030765085.1. Lineage (NCBI taxonomy): Eukaryota > Viridiplantae > Streptophyta > Magnoliopsida > Asparagales > Amaryllidaceae > Allium > Allium cepa. The sequence continues at coordinate 341,988,202 of CM060941.1, read as the reverse complement.
CAGCTCCTTCGAAGGGAACAAGTACTTCAATGACTTATGATCCATAGAAAACTTAAACCTTTCTCCCAAAAGGTAATGTCTCCACACTTTCAAAGCAAAAATAACTGCAACTAACTCCAAGTCATGTGTTGGATATCTAACCTTATGTGGTCTAAGCTGTCTAGAAGCATAGGCACTCACTTTACCTTTCTGCATTAGCACGGCTCCAAATCTAGTACCACATGCATCTGTATAAACTACTGAATTCTGATTCCCCTCTGGAACCACCAACACCAGTGCATGGGTCAATAAGTGTTTCAAGCTCTGGAATGCTTCCTCACACTTATCGATCCACGCAAACTTCACATCCTTTCACGTTAGCTTAGTCATTGGTGCTGCTATCCACGAAAAATCCTATATAAACCTTCAATAATATCCGACCAATCCAAGGAAACTCTTTATCTCGGTCACCGTCTAGGGTCTTTTCCAATTGTTCACCGCTTCTATCTTTGTCGAATCTATGAACAACCCCTTTTCTGAGACTACGTAACCAAGGAACTTCACTTCTTTCTTCCAGAAATGGCACTTCGAAAATTTCGCCTTCAGCCAATGCTCCCTCAACGTCTCAAGCACAACTCTAAGATGAACTTCATGCTCCTTCTCATCCTTAGAGTATATCAGAATATCATCTATGAAGACTAACACGAACCTATCAAGTGCTCTTCAAAAATCCGGTTCATCAAATCCACAAAGAATGTCGGTGCATTAGTTAGTCCGAATGGCATAACTAACCATTCGTATGATCTATATCTGGTCCTAAACGCTGTCAATGGTACACTATCCTCTGCTACTCTAAGCTGGTGAAATCTTGTCGCAAAATCCAATTGAGAAAATACCTTGGATCCACTCAACTGATCGAACAAATCGTCAATTCTCGGCATTGGATATCAATTCCTTATCGTCTTCTCATTCAACTTACGATAATCCATACATAGCCTTAACGATCCATATGGATTCTTAGCGAATACAGTGGCTGCTCCCCAAGGCAAACTACTTAGTCTAATAAAACTCTTGCCTTCCAAATCCACCAGCTACACCTTCAGTTCCTTCATCTCTGTAGGTATCATCCTACTTGGCGGCCTACTCACCGGTTTTGCTCCAGGCACCAAGTCTATCTGAAACTCTATGACTCGTTTCGGAGATAATCCAACCACAAGTTCAAACACATCCATTAGTTCTCTAACTACGAAAACTCAACTTAGCTCGTCTTCCAGCTCCACTACACCCAATGAAGCATTCACCTCACAGCCAGGGTTTTCTACGATATAAACTATCGGATCAGTACAGTTTAGGTGTCTAAATGATATTTTGATATCATGAAAAAATATCCTAGCATCATTCTCTCTTAACCAATCCATACCCAATATAATTCTGAACCCTACAAAGTCAAATACATGCAAACTGCAAAAAAAGGTGTAACCTAGTAAGTCAAACTCTAAGTGGTCACATTTCATCCCAAGCATCGCATACCATCCAATCGGATTTGCAATTCTTAAGGAAGTAACAAAATATGTGTGTTCTAGGTTAAGCTTGTCTATCAAACATCGAGATTTAAAAGAATGTGACGCACCAGTATAAAAAAACGATAATAGACATACCATGAATTTGAAGCGTACTTCCTAACACAACCTTTCCCTTCTCCTATACTACTGGCCTTGAAGCAGTAGGTTCAAATGCATACACTTAGCCCTTTCCTTCCTTTGCAGGCTCCTTGCATTGATTCTTGTAGTGGCCGATCTGATCACAATTAAAACATCTGATGTTCTTCTTTCTAGTAATCTCCTTTCCTTTTTCCTTTCTAGCACGACACTCATAAGCATAGTGCCCTTTCTTATCGCACTTATAGAAAACCACCTCAGACTTTCCTTTCTTCGATGCTCCTCCTTTCTGAGCATTCTTCTTGTGGAAAAACTTTCTCTTTTGGCCCTATCCAACCTGGACCTCCTTCTCCATTTTCTTCTCGAAACAAGCTAACATCTCCTCATGTTTCAATGCCATTTCCACCATTACATCAGATGGGCCACTGATGTGCGGTAAGGTAGCCTTATCCAATTCTGGCTTCAACCCTCTAATAAACTTTTCATTCCTTTTCAACACTGTGTCAATAGTGGCATACCCATATCGAGCTAACTCCTCAAATCTACCTGCATATTCCAGAACAAACATCTCCCCTTTTTCCAACTCAGCAAACTTCCTAACCAACACAGACTGCGCCATTACTGACATGAACCTTTCTTGAAACCTCCTCCTAAACTCTTCCCATGTCATAGTATCCACATCAATACCAGCAGTTATAGTATTCCACCAAAACAAACAAGCTCCTTGAAGCTATCTTAAAGCAAGTCTTCTTTTCTACTCGTCATTGAGCCCTAAGTCGGTAAAAATCCTATCACAGTGTAGCAGCCATTTTTCCACCTCGATAGCATCCTCGGTTCCAATAAACGGCTTACCTCCAAGCCTAGCGTAGTCTCTGCTCAAGTTAGCATACTGATTGATCATCGGAGCTGCCTGAACTCCTCCACCAACAACTCCAACCGTGATTCCCACTTACATCATGTTTACAAAAAACTAATACATGGCTCCTATATCCACTTGTGGGACCCTAGTACCAACATTCTCAGCCTGAGACTGACCTTGAGTTCTTCTAACATTCGGTCAGGCATTTCCATTTGAGGTGCTGCCGTCTCCTCCTAGATTAACTCTGCCTCTTCTTCCGTCCATATCTATATTTAAGCCTTGTGAAATATATAAGAAGAGCCTAACAAAGATGGGAGTCTAGAGATAAAGCGTATACTTATACATAGCAAACACAAGTTTGTTACTATAACGTTATCTCGTATCCCGATCTTAACTCTAACTCCTAAGGATTATGTTTTCAAAAATCATTTTTAATCAAAGTATTTTATAAACCCATGCTCTGATACCAAGTTGTAACATCCCCTATCTAGAGGCCCAAAGCTAAGCGCTACAAATGTTGCAGTCATCTATAGTACTAACTTCCAGCGACTAAATACGGCTATATTAATGGTATATAATATCAGAAGCACTTAAATATGAAACAAATCACATATTTCAAAACACATATTTTTTCATTACATTTCAAAATAGATGTTCCATATTTAGATTATATAATCCCAAATGTCTCCCAAGCAATGATAAAATATACTTATTACAAAATATGCCAAAAGCGACATATAAAGATGCCCCTTGGATGATCAGAGTCATATAGTCATAATTGACTTAATACATACATATTGCAAATAAACACAAAACAAAGATCAGCAACTCCTAAATACTTATCTTTAGCTTCCTACTCGCTCCGGTAGCTTTATTCGTCATCGTACTAAAAACCCGATAGAAGCTCAACCCTCAGCCTACTCAAATCAATTTTGAGCACCCAAGAGTTTAAGGGGGAAAACATAAACTTCGAGTTAGACATAAAGTCTGGTGTGAATAATACTATACATCCCGGTTATTGATGTTAAGTGAGACCGCACCGCTTAGCAGAACGGGTTTCCCTCACTATCATCCTTTTAAAACATATCTTTTGCAAATATTTTCCTACTACCATAACTGATTAAATATTGTAAAATATCATTATGTAAATATACATATCAGGTAATAAAAGAATTATTTGTTCAAACACTTTAGTTTTTTTGCCTAAATATTAACCTTTGGCGGACTTGGGCCTACCAGACGATATAAGAAAAATTTATCTAACATCTATTAGATACTCCACTTCTGAATGGTATGTCCGTAACTATTTGTTAAATACTTCTCTTCTAGACGGTCTATCCCTAATTTAATCATCTCCTAGGGTCATCTGATCCTAATGGTTTTGCATGCTCACCAGTAACCTATCTATATACAAACATATATTCCCTTCTATGTGTGATCATAATTTTATTCTTACCTATGACAAAGCCCTTCACACTAGCTGGGGCAAATGGCTAACGTATAGGGCGCGACCCTATACTAGTCTCATCTGGTATTCTAATATCTGAGTCATTTTACTTAGGGATCCCTTCCCATAATTTTCCTTGAAGACCTTTTTCAAAATGATTTAAGACCTTTAATTCAACTCACACAAGGAAAATACATATATTCTATGCTTTCTCAAAATCACCTTGCCATGTTATATATTTATACTTTACTCAAACCTTAGTTAATGAAAACATTTAAACACTTGAAAGTACCCCTTTCGATTCCATTAAAGTACCTCTTTCTAAACCATTAAAGCATCTCTTTCGAAACCAGGTTAAACCCTTTATTTATCTAAGCCAAAAGGCCAAAACCTCCTTTTCAAACCATTCTTAAAACCCTTTCGAAACCTTTGAAAACCTTCCTTTCGAAAGCTTTAAAACCTTAGACATCATATCTTAAAACACTTCAAAACATTTCCTTTAGAAAATCTTGGAAAACCCATCCATTTCAACCCTTTCGAAACAATTAGAAAACATTGCCTTTCGACTTCTTCGAAACCCTTTGGGAAACCACCCATTTGAAACCATTCTAAATACCTTTTAAAAGCATCAAATTTTTAGAAACTCAAACCTTTCGAAAGCACTTGGGTTCAATTTAAAACACGTGGAAAAACACCTTTCATAAACATTTTAGTCGAAACCATTCTCTTTCGAAACCCTTGGGTTATACTTCAATAAAAAAAGGGTTTATAAATCATTTAGGTCGAAAGCCTACCTTTCATAAACTGATCCTAAGTAAAGAAGTGATGGGTGTCGAAACCAACCTTCCGAAAGCATTGGAGAAGTGGAAAATTTTAAAAAGTTAAGTATACCTTCTTAATCCATTAATTTCGAAAGGCGGTAGCTAGGGGTTTTGACCCCTTCGAAAACATTATTTAAAACCTAAGGGCGCTACCCATTCGAAAACTCTTCTTTTTTAAAATATTTAACCCAGTCGAAAGCCAACCGAGTCGAAAGCCGTCCTCTCAAAAGCAAAGCAGGCACTGCCTTTAAATCTTAAAACATAGCATAATCCAACCCCTTCGGAACCTAATGTTTCGACTAAGTATCTTTCGCCTTTATCCAATGCGCTACATACTAAGAAACTTGATACCATGCGTATTGATTTCGAAACCAATGGTGGCGGAAGGTCTGGGTTGGAACCCTCTGTGCCGAAAGTGGCAGAACACGCTAAAAACATGTTATTTTTATTTTTAACTTAAAAGAGAAACTTTTTAACTAATCTGCTATTGTTTTTCAAAATTCCATTGGTTGCTAAATACCTTTTTCAAAAGTGCTGCCAATATTTTCAAAATTAAACAGTGACTTTATTTTGCAAAATCTGTTTCTCCTTAATTAAATATATAAAACATTTAAGTCACATACCTTAAATAATTTTATATATTCATCAAAACACTTAGGAAATTCTATAAAAAATCCAAAAAACCATTTTAATATGTTTTCTAACATATAAAAATTTCAGACCCAAAATAATTATATTTTATAAATTATTGTTAACCCAATAAATCATTTTTGACTAGAAAATTAGTATACAATCCACATTAATTCATAAAATTATAGAAATTGAAACCCATCACTAAAATATCATTTCTGATTTACATTTAAATTCGCAAGGCATTTGGATGTCATTTAATAGGGTTTTCATATCAAACATATCATAAAATCTATATGAATAAGTTTAAATCATCAACATGTATATATAAACATTTTGCTCTTCAAAATCATGGCTAAATCATGCAAGATAAATATGGGTTTCATCTTAAAACCAAAATCATTTTAAAAACTTGAGATGCTAAAATTATTCACCTTAGCTTTGTGATTTAAGATGTGAGATTTGCTCTTGATTAAGTGATTTGATTCTTCCTCTTGAAAATCCTAGCTTTATCTTTTCTTGAGATTGCTAATGGTGGCTGACCATAGAATGTTTTTGCTTGAGAAAAATGAAATGAACGTGTGTTTGGTTTCCTATGGGTTTAGGGTATAAGTTTAATCATTTTCATATTTCCCCTCCCTTATTTCCTAACAATTAAGTCCATTTTACTTCATCTATCTACTTATTAATATGGCATGGCTACCTCTTAATTTAATAACAAATCTCAACCCATTAATTAACGCATTATTTTATTTAATTCAACTAATTAAATATCCTAAATAATGTTACTAAAAATATGTGGTGTTACATTAGGATTGTCGATGGATGTTATGGATGCTTTGGTTGTTTTCTTTAGCAGGCTATGGACTCATAGGTATCATGGGAAGTAGGCGTTGGAGATAGGAATATCTGGAAGACTGATATTCTTTATTAGGTTTGCGGTATATCTTTATGATATTGTTGAGTAGCATATTATAACGTTATATGCTAACTCTTTGGTTGAAAAGATAGGTCATGTATGGTTTTTGTACTCTTGTTTCTTACCACATGTACCTTTATAGTATTTTGAGATTTATTTACCGCTCGCACCAGGCAGTTGGCTGACCCAAGGTTTTATGCTTTGCTTCTTATTATCTTCGGTACTCTTAAATGAGTAGACTAGATGACAGGTCTAGGCGATGTTGTAGTTGTTCGGAGGATAAGTTGGATGGAGTTATCCCAAATTATAAACTTATATCGATTCTATGCTTATTCCGCTGTGCAGCACTAGGGAGCCTTAGCAATGACTGCCCATGGCTAGTATTTGAGATAGCCGTTGAGCTTGTTTCCATTATATAAAATCTATGACATTTGATGTATAACTCTATGGATATTATGCTCTAAAGATTAGTTCACATTGTTATTACCTCTCTTCTGTTGTATATGTAATATCATATTTTATCCATACGTTATGAGAAATACGGCTGGTTTTATGCTGCATTTGTTCATTCTAAACCCTGATGATCATCCTATATCGGCTAGGCATGGATGTAGTGTACTACTTATACTCTACTAGTGCCAGTGGCATAGGGCAGTCGTCCCATTTGGTATCAGAGCTTTGGTTACACGATTAACTGGAGTTGATACCATGATCCAGTAAAGATAGAGAAGGTGTTATCGCCTTAGACTGGATCAAGAGTATATATGTATTGAGAGAGTGCATACTTGTTATAATTTTGGTTTTCAAAGCTATATAATAATATATTATAAAGTATAAGTCGCATGCACATGAGCACTATTGACACGGTTTTCTTCATGAGAGAATGATCATTCTTATTACAGATAAGAATGAATCGGCTTATAAGCAATACTATGAGATCTGTTTCAGAAGTTGAAGAAGGAGCAAGATTAGGAGCCGCTACGCTTAATTTTCAAGCCATGTTCAGTGCTATGATGGCGACGATAATGAGGAATGCTCCTGGTATGACTATTGATGGAGGTGCTCCCACACAAGCGCTTAGGGCTAATTTCGCTAAGTTGAGCAAAGATTACTCTACTTTGGGTGGAAAGCCATTTTGTGGAACAAAATCAGCCATAGAAGTGCAAGATTGGATTGATACTTCTGAATGCATCTTCAGTGATATGAAAGTGGATGACACCATGAAGAGAAAGTTGGCTTCCAGACAATTTCAGGGGCGGACCATGAATTGGTGGAACATCGTGACTCTTGCTACGCCTAAAGATCAATTTAGTTAAGAATAGTTTAAGGCAAGTTTTGAAGAAGGATTGCCTGGAACTGGTGAGGGATAAGCAGGTTGTGAAGGTGTATCTTTTGGATGCAATCCCGACTTCGTCGAATGCTCTCTCGACGAAGGGGAAGGGAAAGGGAGTCATTATTCAAATGACCTGATAGACAGACTGGGATTGAGATCTGAGATAGTAGACCGACCCCTAATTGTTACAAGCCTTGTTGGAGGCTCTACTAGTCTTTGCATGGTTTTTCGTGCCCTAGTGTTATCGAATCATGGATGCTCTTTTGTTTGTGATAGATGGACTGGCTTAGGATGTATGCGGCGATCATGGATTGCGAGAAGCTATTGATGACAATCAGGGATGTGGATGGTGAAGGGTGATGATTGGCTGCCATCCAAAGGTCGGGATGATGGTTAGCTTTCTATATTCGCTTGAGGGTCCATATGAGGGACTGTCGTCTGTGCCGATCGCTAGAGAGCATCCGAATGTCTTTGAAGAAGTGACCAAATTGTTGTTTGGGACACGAAGTGTGAGCATGCGTTTGTGAGTCTAAATGAGAGGTTAACAAGCGTATTGGTATTGACCATTCCAATTGGAAGTGAAGAGTTAATAGGATACACTGATGCCTATGGTACTGGATTAGGTGCAGTGTTAATGTAGAAGGGAAGGATTTTTGCTTATGTGAGTCAACGGTTAAAGCAGCATGAAAGGAATAACCAAACCCATGATTTGGATTTGGCGGAAATTGTTTTTTCTTTAAAGATGTGGAGGCACCATCAATTGGGAGAGAGGTCTAAGCTAGATATAATATATTGCTAGATTTGATTTCAGACCTCACTACGAGCTAGAACTTGAAATATTGGCAAGCTTATCGATTAGACCGATTCTAATTGAAAGGATCGGTACTAGTCAGAAGCGAGATTGATGGATTGCTGAGGACTCGAGCAGGGTATGATGGCATTTGGGTCATAGTAGATCGGTTGACCAAGAGTGTGAGATTTTTAACCATTAAGTCAAGTAGAATGGTATCCAAGCTGGTAGAGTTGTATGTAAAGTGTGTAGTATGGTTTCACGGTGTACCAAATAGCATTATGAGTGACCGAGATCCGTTGTTCACGAGTGGATTTTGGAAGAGCTTACAAGAGGCATTAGGGCCCAAGTTGTATCTTAGCACAGCTTATCACCCGCAAACAGATGGATAGACCGAGCGAGTAAATCGTCTATTAGACGATCTCTTGTGAGCATGTATTATAGATTTTGGTGGATTATGCTGTAATCATTTGCATTTGGAGGAGTTTTCATATAACAATAGTTGTCTGTCGAGTATTGGTATAGCACCGTATGAAGCATTGTATGGTCGACCATGTACTACTCCTTTATGTTGGTGGAAAGCGGGCAAGAAACTGCTACTTGGGCCAAATATGACTAGAGAGACTTTGAAGAAGATTAAGATCATTCAATAGTGAATGAAAGATGCTTAGGATCGATGGAAAAGCTACGCGGATAAGAGATGAAGTGATTTAAGGTTTTCTAGTCGGAGATATGGTATTTGTGAAGGTTTCTCCTTTAAAGAATGCAGTTCGATTTGGTAGAAAAGGGAAGTTGGAATAAGATTCATAGGTCCTTTGTCGATAGTTGAGAGGATTAGGAAGCTAGTGCATAGGGTCGACTTACCTCAGAAGATGGAGGTCATGCATAACGACTTTCATGTCTCTTATCTACGGAAGTTTGTGCATGACTTAGGCATGGTGATTACACTAAATCAGCTAGAGGATCTAGCGGTAGAACTAGAAGTTTCTATATCTCGTAGGTCGCTTCTTATCATTGGGTATGATACAAAACAACATATGAGAAAAACGGTAAAACTAGTCAAGGTACAATGGAGAAGAAGTGATGATGATTGTATGTAGGAGACGGAGGAGAGCATAAGGACTAGGTTTCTAGAGCTCATTGAATGGTAAGACCCAACGCTTATCGTATCTACTTTCGCTATTGTATATTATATTCGATAAGTTAATATTCCACATGTTAGGATAAGTTCACTATACTATTGGTTGCATGGCTACTTGTTTGAGATATTTGATGGTTGCTTATGATTGGTAGGCATGCAAGATGACCATAGCTGCTTATACTTTGGCTTATTTGGGGATTTCGTGGGCAAAATTTCTAAAAGGGGGAAGAATGTAACGACAGTGTTCTATGTATCGGAGGATTGTGAAATATTTTTATTTTATTCGTATGAAGTCGTATGACTATATAATTTTGATATATGTCTCTCAAGGAAATTTTACACATCTATAATATTTTCCAAATTTCTATGTGATCGTCTTGACCCTGAAAATCTTGTTTAGACTATAACTTTTGATAGAAGTTGAATTAGGGTCTCAAGCATGTTCCACTGCTTCAAGATGATGGTTTCTCATTTCATAGAGCGGTCATAATAGAAAAATGAACTTACGGTTAGGAAGTTATGGTTGTTTTAAGTTTTAACAGTGACTAGACAAAATTAGTGTGTATTTAATTAAGCACATTAGTTTGCCCGTTAGTCTAATTAGAGATTACTATAAATAGGATCTGTAGGATTCAAAATGAATCTTTTCCCTCTCATATCAAATCAGGTTTAAACCCTACTTAACCCTAGATTCATCCTAATTCACCCAAATTGCTCACTAAATCAAACTAGATTATGGATTAGAAATTAGATCCTCAATTAGAAGACAGAGATCATCGATTTGTTTTATTTGGAGTGCTTTTCTTCGCTGTCCGAATTAGATCTACATACAAATTGGTTGAATTTGGTAATTGGTGAGTGGTTTATGCCTCCTCACAATACTATGCATGTTCATATGGTAGAATTATAGGATTTAATATGTTTTAAATTGATTTTTGGCTGTCAAAACATTTTCTAACATTAATGATATGTAAAACCATGCATATAATGTAGATTGATTAGAAATCACCTTGATTTATGTTCATATATTCATGCTATATGTAGATCTAAGTTAGAAATTGACTTGTTTATCTTATCTCTATAAATTGCATGTTTGAATGGATGAAATTGCTTGTTATAACATGTTTGGATGTTATGCTTTGATACTATTTGTTACTGTTGTCCATGTATAGAAAGATATGTCAGAGAATTGAACGAATTCAAGGCAAATTTGATTGGAATTAAGTGAAACTTAGCGGATAGGCTCTGGAGAACGGCATGGGTAATAGAATAACTCATACATTAATTGGATGCAAAGTGATAAGTCGAACCCGAATTAAGGGGATAGGTCAGACCCGACTTATGGCCATAGCTCGTGAGTGATAGTTGACTTGATGGATTGGAAGACTATGGCTAATAGAGGTTCTATATGGCAAGGTTCTAAAAGATTGGCCAAGTGCTTGAGTTTACGATGAGTTATTAAGTTTGGTTAGCGATGAGTTGTAATGGTTTGTCGGAATTGGATGAAACTTGGTAGATGTGCTTTAGAGTATGGTGGGAAGACACATGATGAGTTGCAACTCAAATGGAGCTAAGTATATAACTCAGCACCAATGCTTATAACCCGGTTCCGAGTTATAGGAAGGAGGCCATGAGTCGGTGGTTAGCATAGATGGATAGAGCACGACTAGATGAGGTCTTCTGTATCAAAGATTTAAAGATTTGGATAAGGGTTAAGTGTACCATCGAGTTATCTCTAGAACTAGAAGAAGGAGCCTTGGATTGAACGCCGAGTTATCAAGGAGGGATGAGTCGAGGTCCAAGGCACTGGAAGGGGAGCACTAGAGACATAAAAGAGGAATTAGCCATTAGTTAGCTAAGTGTATAACTTGGCATTGAGTTGTATTTGTAACTCATAAACTAGTTATCATAGTGCATGATGTGGAGTTGGAACTTCTAGGGATTGTTGTTGAGGTTCTTTATATCGTGCTGGAGGTGTTAGGCTGTTCATACCAGGTTGATGATATAATAGCATGATGAAAAGTTATGGTCTTCGGATGTTGGCTTGTGTTGGTTGTAGGTTCCGAAGATGGCGACTCGTAAAGGAGGGAGCCATATGATCGGTGAATGTGAAAGGGTTACTCATAAATAATGGAAACTGGATTGAGCAAGATGAGCTCGATATCCAAGTAGAGAAAAGGTGAGCTTGGATATATGTGCTATGGAATCATTGATGCTCGGATAGTTTTTAGTTGTGCTCGAAACAGGGTATTGTAAGTGGGGATGCCCATGGATCAATTGAGTGACCTGTATACCTTGGACCTGTAGCTTTCGGTCTAGTGCCCAGCTTTGGGCTGCAAAACACATATTCAGTATTAGGCTGCGAGATACGAGAGTACAAGAGAGAATCGGGATTTTTATAAGTCCCTAGCTTAGAGACCATATGAGTTATCATATATTCAGGGCACAAGGAGTGATAGTTAGGATGTTTGATGGATGCCATGGATGCTTTGGTTGTTTTATTTAATAGGCTATCACTCATAGGTATCATGAGAAATGGTATTAGAGATATGAATACCTAGAAGATTGATATCCTTTATTTGATTTCTAATATATCTTTATGATATTGTAGAGTAGCATATTATAGTGTTATATGCTAACTTTTTGATTGCATGGACGAGTAAGGTATGATTCACGTACTCTTGTTCCTTACCATATTTACCTGTACAGTATTTTGAGATTTATTTTCCCCTCACACCAGGCTGTAGTCTGATCCAAGGTTTTATACTTTGCTTCTTATTATTTTGGGTACTCTTACATGAGTAGAGTAGATGATAGGTCTGGGTGACGCAGTAGCTATTCGGAAGACGGGCTGGATGGAGCTATCTCATATTATATACTTTTATGGATTCTACACGTATTCCGCTGTGCAGCACTGGGGAGCCTTAGCAGTAATTGCCTATTGTTAGTATTTGAGACAATTGTTGAGTTAGTTTCCATTGTATAGACTCTATGACATTTGATGTATAACTCTACGGATATTATGCTCTGATGATTAATTCACATTGTTATTATTGTATCTTCTGTTCTATATGTGATATTATTATTTTTTTTAATGCCCTATGAGATGTACAACAAGTTATGTGCCACATTAGTTCAGTCTAAATCCTGGAAATCGCCCTATACTGGCCAGATACGGTTGCAACGCTCAATTTATACTCTACTGGTGCTGGTGGTATAGGGCGTCGTCACATTTTATATTACATTTTAGAATACCAGTAAAAAAATTAAACTTTAAAAATTCTCATTATGAAATTTTCAAAACTTTTTACAAAAGTATTTTATTTTCCAAAACTAAGAATTTTGAACACAAACTTTCAAAAGTATACGTATTGTAATTTTTTTTCAAAATAGTTCATGCCACGCCTCATGAAATTGGGGTTTAGTAAACAATCTAACGTCCATATTGGACTTCACCTATTACGCGATAAATTTTACATTCCAAAACAATTATTTTATTTATAATAGCATCCAACAAACAATATCAATTATGAATTTTAGATTTTACGGTATAGGGATATTGATCTATGACTACACAACATTCCTTCCCTATCCTCTGCTGGCTTAAATTTATTTCCTAAATTTTTTTGGGGCTTACAATCTGATTTCGTTTTTATCTTAGTAGCAAATTAAATAAATTTCCTTAATTTATCCCTTAACTTCCAACACTCGACTATTTTCTTTCCTTTTGCATTAGTTAACTTTCTTTCCTGAAATTTCCTTGTCTTATGGTTTTCCTATAATATTGCGGTCCACATTGAAAACACATAATAATATCATATGCACTTTTATACCGATAGAGACAACTAATGCTTACAACCTAAACCTTAAAGAAATAACAATTGGAAGTTGTCATTTCAACATCAATTTATGCTTATGATGTTGCGGCCCTATCCTCTTTTTACTGGCAATTAAATGGACCTTTCTAACATACCATCATTCTCCAACCAACATATGTTAACTTTCCTTTAAGGCTTCTGATGAATAAGGTCTATCCATTACTTCCACTATCACACCCAATTATGAAATACTGTGCATCTTCCTGAATAATTCATTGGCAATTGGTTTGGCAGAACTACTTTTCCATCCACTATTTTACCTACCTTAACTTTGAGTCCACCAATGTCCTCTATGTGTGTTTTCTATCTAATTACACTCTCTTAATCCAATTCTCTTGATAGTACTATCAAATCTTGGTATTTACTTTCTTTGTCCTTGATTTTTCATATGAACATATCCTAGAACTCATCGAAATGTACTTCAGTACCACTTATCGTACCTTTATGGGTTCTTCTTATGACTTGCACACATGTCCAACTCAATATTCCTAGGTTCTCACCAATACTTCTTACACTCTATGGGCATTTCTTATTACTATTCCATGAGTAATCATTCATATCTTCTACACAGCCTTTCCTTTTCCCCGTCTTACCTAGGCAGTCATTTCTATCTCCTCCATATTAAAATTTTGGTTTGGTCATCAAAAATTAAAAGTTAAAAGTTTTGATTACTAAGTTTTCATTTGAAAAATTCGTTGGTTACACCAAACCATTTCTTTCAAAAAATTTACTTTACAATATTTCAAAATATCCTTTATAATTTTTAAACAATAAAACTATAGTAGATAAGAACAACTCTTGCTCTATCATTTTCTTATCACTCATACTATCTCCACTTACAACCCTTGGCGGAGTCTCTAATATTATGTGAAGGCGAAGACTTTTAAAAGATATTTGCAATAAATGCGTATAATAATGGAAAATGTCCATTTTCCTTTGTTTTGCTTTTAATTTCCTATGTTGCTTCTAACTGATTGCTATTGTTATTTTTATATATTTCCAATATTAAAATCGGGCTATCATCTTGGAATGACTAATTCAAACCTTCCTTTGGGAACTCAATCGCTTCGGGATATCTACAACATATGGACTCTTATTTTCCCCTTATCTGGACATCTGTACATCATCAATCGGCAATCATACGAAGATCTACAATCATTGGGCTACCGTGAGCCCAACTAAGGAGTCACGTACTATCCAGCTTAGGGACCTTTCATATGCTGTACTTATGCTCTTCTTAAGTCAACGTCTTTCCATATGACCTATTTCCCATGGGGTAATCAGGACAGATGTATATCTTCATTTTCTTCCATTATTCTGACTCAAAATCAACTTATTCATATTTCAGTGTATGGTTGCAACTACCCTACAGTCCTAATTCTTAAGATTTGGCATATAATATGTTTATAGGAAAAATAAAAATACGTTCACTCACCATTTCCTAATTTTTCAAGATCGATTAACCTAAGCTGTGATACCAAATGTAACAACCTGCATCCCAATGGGCCTGAATTTTCGCTAAATCAAAAACCCAAGTCCATAAAAGTACGGTCATTAGTTTAGCATCTTACAAATAAATAAGTAAATGCATATCCGAGCACTGTCGATATAACTCATAATGGAATAGTAAAGTATAATAGAACATGCAGTTAATGACCAAGGTTGACACTTCCAAGTTATAGTGTCCTTGTTAGTATCGAACATGGAAAAAGAACCAATCCCTATACAGAACCTGTCTTGCACCAGTACCAGCCCTTCTAAGTTATCATATGGGTTGTAATAAGAAAGAGGTCAGAACAACGTTCTACTGACAGGAAAATTATACACTTTATACATAACTGTAACAACCCGCAAATCCGTACCCCTTGAGTCAACACTATTCTACATCAATTAACTCAAGATGAACAGAAATACGAACCATTTGGGTTAAAGAAGAAGAGGTAGTAGAAGAAGATAGAAAACAACATCAGAATCTAACCATCGCAGTGGAATAAAATATAATAGATAATCACAGATCTTTACACCAAAAACAAATACTGTATCTGTTTATACATATATCATCAGAGTATACATAATACACAACTGGATAGTAATCATAATCTGTCCTCACAATCTGAATACACAGAGGAATATGTAACACAAATACGGAAGTACGTATCGCCATCCAGCTCGTCTCCTGAGCTCCACAGCATCCTTTCCTGTATCCTATAATACTCGGTCTGACCCGAGCATTATATTTAAATAACACCCGAGTCAGCCTGGAATACCAGCGTGAGAAAACCACATTCAAATTGATTGTTAAAGTTTCAAAATTCTTTTGAAAACAAAAGCATCTCGTAAGACCACGCCACAAATAAGCATATCGGGTTTTTACCTTACGATTGCTAAAACACTTTTTATTAAAATTCTCTGATATTATAATAGTGTCTATAGAAAGTAAAAAAGAATCTAACTGAAATGCTTGCATCTCATGTTTCAGCAATAGTTGGGCACAATCAAAACCATACGGGTGCGTAGGAAAAATCATTTTCCAACTAATGACTAGGCATTAGGGTACCACCTGTCACGGTACCTGGTCTAGATCAGCATACCGAGGATCACTCCCGACCCCCTGCAACACAAGACCAGGACTACCCCTTACTGGATAATCCCGAGTAAGATCACCCCACGGTTGGGTTCAGCAACCGCACCACTAAGCTGAATAAAAAGGGATATCTAGACAGGGATGACCTCACCCTAATGGGCGCTATCCATCTAGCCTTGCTATATAACCCCTGATTTTCAATCATTCCCAGTTGATGAGGCTTGAGGCTAAGCGTTACCTTTTTAGAACATATCCCTTAGAATGCTCATCGCCCACCTGACGATGTTCTAAAAGCATTCAATCCATACAAGTCCGTCCCGGGTTCGAACGGAACCGAAGGCACTACTCCCACTACATCCAATTTTGGAATCATCCTCAGGATTAGTAGCGACTAGCCCTTGCACTTCACTGCTCCACCTTCGAATCCAAACTCGTCTTCCACGCGAAAACGTTCAAACCAGATCGAAGTGGTTTTCGAGAAATAAATCCCAATCCCGGACTCTTCGAAACGATAAGCGCATTAGCCAATATTGATAGTCGGTTATTTAACTATCTATTAACATTCACAAACAACCATCAAACAATAAATAATCTCTCAAATTATTTATTCTCCTCAAAATATCTTGGCAAGATATATTTCCATTTTCAAACCTTTTTTAAAACAGTTTCCAAACCACATTCTTCTCATGAAATAAATTCCCAAATATTTATTTCCACTGAAAATACCAAGCACAGAAACTTTAGATTTTAAAATAATTTAAAACTCTTGATTATAAAATATACTTTAACATTTAAATTGAAAACTACTTCAATACTTTATTAAAAATATATACTTTAGGAATATTTAAAATAAGGTTATTTTTTAATATAAAACTAGATTTTCTCTTTTAAAACAAATACCAAGTCACTTTTTAATAATTACTACTATAATAGATTAAAAGAAAATACTTACTTTAAAATTTAAATATTTATAAATAATAAATTTTCTAAAACATGCTTTTTAAAACAATATTAAACTTCTAACTTATTTTAAAATTTTACTTTCAAACGTAATTGGCTATTCAGGGAAATATACTTCTCTTCACATCCTTTAAAAAGAAATCACTATTTGTTTTTAAACAAAATTTCTCATTCCTTTGATAAATTCCCACCGTGAATTTATTCTTCAAATATCCACTGATATATTACTTCACTTTTATAAACCCAGTTTATAAATTTTTTAGTCTCAACTCCCCTTTTAAAATTCCAATTCCAAACACTTAGATCAATTTCCAAATTGATTCCCAATTTACTCCATTGGAAATAAATTTCTTTACTTACTCAATTCATTTCAAAATCCATTAATTATAGACTTTATTCCTTAATTATGATTTAAAAGCTTTTAACTGAAAACACCAATTTCAGATTTTTCCCAAATTCCTTCTTTATTTATTTTTCAATAATTTAAATCTTAAATTTAAAATAAATGCTTTATTCTTTAAAATAATAACACTTAAATTTGAAATTCATTATCTTCCTGTTTATTCAAAATCCCCTTTTCATACACGGAATTTAATTATTAAAATTTTATAATCACTTTTATTCTTCCCCAATTCACCTTTAATTCATTTAAATTCTCTAAAATTATTTCACTTATAAATTCTCTTCCTTTTATTTTTTTTTCAAAAATCAAATTATATATATTTTGATAATTCAGTGTACCGAAATATATTCAAGTAAACCATAACATTCAATATTCCAATTGTCAATAATATTCATCACAGAATATCGAATACTCATAACAGAGAATATTAAACAATATAAATAATTTTGAGGAATCCAGTTGATCCCCCCAACCTGTTTTCCTGCATCCACAGACATTAGCACAGTATAAAATACCAATTCCACTTCAAGGTGGAATATCGTGGTATATGGGTTTTAAATATAAAATCATCCGCTATTATGCGGCGCATAGGGTCTCATCCGCTATATAATGCGGGAAATCAATCATTCCAATATATATTATATACTACTATACATAATATAGCACATCCAATCAAATCAATCAATCAACCAATTGTTTAAATTTAACCATTTAAATTTAAATTATAACTAGATGAGTGAGATTAACTCACCTTTGTTTTTATTTACAATCTGATCCATCTCGGCTTGGTTTCTTCATGATTATAGACCTTGAATAAACATTTATACAGTTTATTAATATTCGAAATAATCGACTATTAATTACCATTTAATAGTTTTAATTTTGACTAATGATTTATTTTAAATAATAACTACTTCCAAACTAATATCTCCTTAAAAAACCCTTTTAGTAACTAATTAAATTAAATAAGCAATTAAATAATTTAACCATCTCAATATTTATTTTAAAATGAAATAATAGGTTAAAATATATAAATATTTATAATTTGTACCTATGCTTTCCTTTTTGAAACCACATATGTATTACACTTATAAAATAGCTTATATAGATCCAAAAATCCTATTTTTAAATAAATTCTTCACATTTTAAAATCGCATATATTACAAAATCTTATCTTTGAAACCATATATATACGCTTATAAATATAATTTATATTACCATTTAGAAGTCTTCTATTTTCCTAAATCCTATCTATGTTATTATTATTATTTTAAACAGTACTTCAAAGTGTAAATATCTGTATATTTTTTTCTACATATGTATATGTATCAAATTAAAATACACATGTGTGCTTATATATATATTTATATCATTTTTTTCTTTTGTAAGCAGGTGTAACTTCTAAAATAAATAAATAAATAAAAATTGTTCATTTACCTTACTGTGAATATTATTGGCGACCCTGCCTCCTTCACTCATCGAAGACGAAGACCGCCTCGGCCTAGCCTCACCTTCATGCGCGCTGCCATTGCATACGACCTGCCTCTACCCTCGCATCATCCACGCACACGCGATCCACCCAAATTCGAACTCCAGCAACCGCCGAAGTCCCAAACTATCGCCTCCAACAATTTGCTCACGCGTGAGCCAAACATCCCAAACCCTAAATCGCGAGAAACTCCTCCTTCCAGCGGCTTCGAGTCCACCCACGAACAAACCCTAAACAACATGACGTTAGGTCAATCCTTCTCCAGCCCCCGCTTGCGCGACTTGAAATCAATCGCCTCCCCGTACCCTCTCCCACATGCGCGTACGCATCGAGCTTCAGAAAATTGCGACAAGGTTGCGATTTCGACACGGTTTCGATCGAGATCGTCCGCCCTCTCTCTTCTCTTTTTTTATACCGCGATCTTTTTTTTTGATTCTGAAATTGGAGAGAGTGAAAGGATGAGTAAGCGGGTTTGATTCAATAGGACGAGAGGGAAAGAAAAAGGGAATTCACAATACAACAAAGGAACGACCATTAATTGAATTTTATTTTCTTTTCGATTTTGATTTCGTTTTCGAATTGAAGGAGATAAGGGAAAGGATATGCGGTTATAAACTGGGATGGAATGGTGTATTACATAAGGTAGGGCTTTGACTTTGAAATTACAAAATATTATTTATTTCCCAAAATATCTTGTTTTAGCAACTTAAAATTTTGATCTCCTATCGAGGCTTGCTGCTAGGCATTTATAATGTTAAACCCCTATTCTGAACGCAATGGAAAAGGTTTCGAGTCCTAATTCAATCGTATGGAGAAGATAGTTTTTTGGATCAGTTATTATATTGAATCTTCGATATAAATTTCAGTGCGTTTATATATCGTACGCTCACACAACAACTCCAAACACTACGAAAATTGAAATCCAATAATAATACAATATTACGGATCTAATGGAATTGGTTTCGTCGAAATCCGTGACTACGCCTCGGAAGGCTATTTTTAAATATCGATTTAAACGATATAAATTCAAAACTGAACAAAACACTTCCAAATTCAATTTTAATACTTTTACTATTTTTAGTATTATCAATATAAATTTTACAACCTTTTAAATTATTTTTAACAGGCTTAAAACAAAAGATTCAACAATTTACCCAATTTTAGTTTATTAAATCCAATAACTTAATTGCTAAATAATAGTAATTTTTGAATTCAAGTTGAAAATTAACTTTTAGATATTTAAAATCAATTAAATATTCCGATTTAAATTGTCCAAAATTCCGAGTCGTCACATTCCTTCCCCCTTAAAAGAATTTCGTCCCCGTAATTGCTAGTTAAGAAGAATGATCCAATACCCATTACTATGTTCCAAAACCAAACAGTTTTATCAACTTGCCATAACATATCCTTTATCAAAGACCCACTATTACTTCAACCAACTTTGCAAAACCTTCCATAGTTTCCAACAACATTATTTGCTTTATTTATTCAAATTTAAATTTAAATCCAAATTTAAGTTATCAAAACTTTCTCAAAAAATTTCTAATTCTCTAAATTTCCAAAAAAAAATTCAGCGTCTTCTTTGTGCGGCTAGCTCAGTACAACTACAAAATGCCTCCACGGGCCTTCAGATTTCAAAAGAAAACAAAAAGCCAAGTGGCTAGATCAAAAACTCAATCAAATTTCATATAGAAATTTAAACACATACCTTTTTATCGAGCAATTCAATTTTATCTTCTGAAATCAAAACCAATTTTCCTCTCCCTTTATAACACCTGCATATCCTACTTAGCAATAATATCCAATCCTAGTTCTTAAAATCATTTTATACATTTCCTTATAGAAGTTTTCATATCTACTTCTATTCAAATTAGTTTTCCCATTTCCATATTAATTCGATTTATCTTCAACTCTGAATATTGAATTTTATCTTCCATTTATAATCGATTCATATTATTATTTTAAATTAGTTTCAATTTCCATTTTCAAAATTCCTTATTTCAATTCCCATTTTGAAATCGTTTTGTCGCTAACAAAATTTTCTAACTCCCAAAATTTGCGGAAATTTTTGGTAGAGTCTCCTTTGTACGGAGGAGCTTTTGCAATTTGACAAGAGATATAAATATATATACATCGATCCACACAGTCGGAAAAACAAAAACAATTCATATTTCCTATTTTTATTGCGTAGGCGTACCTTTATTTAGCATTTTAAGCAAGCGGCTTATTATTTTAGCCATTTAGCGCGTCCAAATCCAACCAAACGGCTTTCCGGTACCTGTGCTTACTCAATTCAAATATGTAAGTTCCAAAATCATCTAACTCAACAGCATTTTACATATTTAACTAGTAAACATACGAGTTTCTATAAGCAATGCAGGTTAAACAATATTTATAAGCAACTTATAGGTTTCCGATATTAATTTTAATTGTTTACAACCAATTCGTATACAACTTCATTCAATTTAAATGGTTTACAACACAATTGCCTACATTCAATTCATTTTTAAGCAAAACAAACTCATATTCACTTCAATTGATCTTAAGATCAATTTATTTAATCTCTATCAACTCATAGAATTTTAATTACCTTCGTTTATGTCCAACGATAATTCATTCTATGCAATTTGATGATATCCATGTGAATAAATAATTACTTAAGTTTTATAACCAATTTAAATTGATTTTGACTCAATTTATTTTAAATTCCATCTCATTTCTAGTTTATTCACCAACCATACATTTGCATTTCATTCCATATTCGCCTTCATTGAGACCATTTTATTAAGCTTGAACTATTCCATGCTTATATATTAATAACTATTTCCCAATTTAAATTTACCCAAGATTTTATTTAATGGGTTTTTACCCTTACTCGAGCCAAGCTTCCACTAATTTTAAACTTAAATTAATTTACTTCAAATTATTCAAATTTCATATTTAAGCTCATTTTCATTTTGCAAACAAATTTTCCTTTTCAATTTAACTTGATTCTATTTCAATCAAATCTCATTTCAAACTACAAATTTATTTGATTAGTTCATCTGTTTCTATAAATTTTAAATTTCCAAATTCAATTCATTCTCAATTCATTTAATTAATTACAAGGCCATTTTCAATTTATTCCCACTCATTTGGGTTTTATTGCAACTAAAACCATTCCTATTTTAATCCAATTTCATTTTATTTGGCAACATTTTCAATTATATTTACTTCACTAACAATTCAAGTCGAATTTGATTTATAACTTGAGTTTTATTTCCAAATTTCAATATTAACTCACAAATTCAGCTTCTATTTAACTACATTAGGTTCCATTTATATATTTCATTAACTAATTTATTATCTAATTAGTTATCCCCCATTTATAATTCAATACTTGAATTTTAATCTCAAAAATCACTTCATTTAATTTTCTTAAGTTCAATTTATTTTATAATTCAAGTTTGGATTTTTGTTTTATTTACCAAAACATCAAACAATATTTTTTGGGTTTTCTATCCCGCCTTTCAATTTTATAAGTCACAACTTATTATTTTACACATTTCCATTCATTCTTGGCTTAAATATATTCATCTTTTACTTTTAACTCAAGGTTTACGTTTATTTATACCCCAAGCATACTTTATTCCATGGATTTTAATTCTTTTATAAGCTATTTTAATTCATTTATTCCAAACCAATTCTTATCCAACTTATATCTTATCCAACTCACTTCCATTTACTTAAGTAAGGATCTAATTCCATTTAATATCACATATAACTCAACTGAATTTTATTCCAATTCAATTCTATTTTAACTCGGATTTTTTTAATTCAATTCGATTCAATTTTCTTCATCAATCCAAGTTAATTTCATTTTTAACTTTTCACTTTAAATTTCAATTCCAACATTCAAAGCTCATATTTTCCTCCCTTATTTAAAAAAAATCATCTCAATTTATAAGTTTATAACTCAGGACCTTCAATTCAAATAAGGATTCAGGATTTCAAACACCCGGCTTTTGGTTCAAATTATTTTAAAACCACCATTATCCCAAAATCACATTTCTTAAATTTTTAAACCAATCCGGTTTTTATCCCCAACAAATTTCCTTTGAAATTTCAAAAACAAAACAAGTTCTTCTGAACAAATCAACTTGGCAGCAATCCGTCACTTAGAAACTCGAAAATGAACATCGATGATGCTGCAGTCATCACCGAAGTTATTTTCCAGCGACTAAAGTGAGTTCAATGCTATATCCCTTCCCAAAATTTATTTGAAACAATTTCCTTTCAAAAATACTTCTAAAACAATAATGCTATTATTTGTCTTCAAAACACTTTGAAAAACACTTCCAAAATCTCCGGGGTTTTTTAAATTTTCAAATTTTGAATTAAACCAAATTTTAGTTATAATTCATTTGTATAATTTATGCTTATACCCCCCTTTTTAAAAAAACTTATTTGTTTAAACTATTATCATCCAAAATCCAAGTTATATAATAATTTAAGAAAATATTTCTTTTATATCAAAATATATTTTGGGTAAAATTATTTCATTCACCCACTTTTAAAACAATACCATGTCAATTTATCGGGTTAGGTGTTTATAAACTCTTCTCGAATAGCGGCCAACTTATCGATCAGAATTCATATTCCACCCAACCAATAAGTCAACACAATAGTTAAAACAATTTATATTCACTAACAAATACGCGCTCATATCTATTAATACGCTCAAACTCATTCTAGATTACTACGGACTCTAATCCCCACCAGAGCCAAGGTTATCACCAACCTAAGCTGTGATACCAACTATAACAACCTAGGCTTTTCAACCGTCGGTAGCGGCTCACTCGACTGGTAGGCTTTTCAACCATCCCAGCCCTACCATGACTCACATTAGTACTCGGGTTTGCTTTTATGGCCAGCCACTCGACTCGCAACCAACCCCAAAAGGCCTTATACTACCCCCGGGGACATGTAGGGGTAAGAGTCTCCCGTTCGCCACCTAACGCAAAGCGAGAACCCCTATCATGTTGTAATATAGCAATCACGATCCCGGACTCATCGAAACGATCAGCGCATTGGCCAATGTTGATAGTCGGTCATATAACTATCAATTAACATTCACAATCAACCATCAAACAATAAATAATCCCCTAAATTATTTATTATCCTTAAAATATCTTCGCAAGATATATTTCCATTTTCAAACCTTTTTGAAAACAGTTTCCAAACCACATTCTTCTCATGAAATAAATTCCTAAATATTTATTTCCACTGAAAATACCAAGCACAAACACTTTAGATTTTAAAATAGTTTAAAACTCTTGATTATAAAATATACTTTAACATTTAAATTGAAAACTACTTCAATACTTTATCAAAAATATATACTTTAGGAACATTTAATATGAGGTTATTTTTTTAATATAAAACTAGATTTTCTCTTTTAAAATAAATACCAAGCCACTTTTTAATAATTACTACTATAATAGATTGAAAGAAAATACTTACTTTAAAATTTAAACATTTAGAAATAATAAATTTTCTAAAACATGCTTTTGAAAACAATATTAAACTTCTAGCTTATATTTAAAAATTTACTTTGAAACGTACTTGGCTATTCAGGGAAATATACTTCTCTTCGCATCCTTTAAAAATAAATCACTATTTATTTTTATACAAAATTTCTCTTTCCTTTAATAAATTCCCACCGTGAATTTATTCTTCAAATATCCACTGATATATTACTTCACTTTTATAAACCCAGTTTATAAATTTCTTAGTCTCAACTCCCCTTTTAAAATTCTGATTCCAAACACTTAGATCAATTTCCAAATTTATTCCCAATTTACTCCATTTGAAATAAAAAAATTTACTTACTCAATTCATTTCAAAATCCATTAATTATAGACTTTATTCCTTAATTTTGATTTAAAATCTTTTAAGTGAAAACACCAATTTCATATTTTCCCAAATTCCTTCTTTATTTATTGTTCAATAATGTAAATCTTAAATTTAAAATAAATGCTTTATTCTTTAAAATAATAACACTTAAGTTTGAAATTCATTCTCTTCCAGTTTATCCAAAATCCAATTTTCATACACGTAATTTAATTATTAAAATTTT
Organism: Allium cepa; assembly: GCA_030765085.1. Lineage (NCBI taxonomy): Eukaryota > Viridiplantae > Streptophyta > Magnoliopsida > Asparagales > Amaryllidaceae > Allium > Allium cepa. The sequence goes on along the minus strand of CM060941.1, from coordinate 341,963,193 downwards.
ATAATCACTTTTATTCTTCCCCAATTCATTCTTTAATTCATTTAAATTCTCTAAAATTATTTCACTTACAAATTCACTTCCATTTATTTTCTTTTCAAAAATCCAATTCTATATATTTTGATAACTCAGTGTACCGAAATATATTCAAGTAAACCATAGCATTCAATATTCCAATTATCAATAATATTCATCACAGGATATTAAATATTCATTACAGAGAATATTAAACAATATAAATAATTTTGAGGAATTCAGTTGGATCCCTCCAACCTGTTTCCCTGCATCCACATACGTTAGCACAATATAAAATACCAATTCCACTTCGAGGTGGAATATTGGTATATGGGTTTTAAATATATAATCATCCGTTATTATGCCGCACATAGGCTCACCGCTATATAATGCGGGAAATCAATCATTCCAATATATACTATATACTACTATATATAATATAGCACATCCAATCAAATCAATCAATCAACCAATTGTTTAAATTTAACCATTTAAATTTAAATTATAACCAGATGAGTGAGATTAACTCACCTTTGTTTTTATTTGCAATCTGATCCATCTCGGCTTGGTTTCTTCATGATTACCTTGAATAAACATTTATACGGTTTATCAATATTCGAAATAATCGAACTATTAATTACCGTTTAATAGTTTTAATTCTGACTAATGATTTATTTTAAACAATAACTACTTTCAAACTAATATCTCCTTTAAAAAAAATTTAGTAACTAATTAAATTAAATAAGCAATTAAATAATTTAACCATCTCAATATTTATTTTAAAATGAAATAGTAGGTTGAAATATATAAATATTTATAATTTATACCTATGCTTTCCTTTTTGAAACCGCATATGTATATACACTTATAAAGTAGCTTATATAGATCCAAAAATCCAACTTTTAAATAAATTCTTCACATTTTAAAATCCCGTATATTTCAAAATCATATCTTTGAAACCATAGATATACGCTTATAAATATAATTTATATTACCATTTAGAAGTCTTCTATTTTCCTAAATTCTATCTATGTTATTATTATTATTTTAAACAGTACTTCAAAGTGTACTTATATATATATATATATATATATATATATATATACTTATATCATTTTTTTCTTCCGTAAGCAGATGTAACTTCTTAAATAAAAAAATAAAAAATTGTTCATTTACCTTACTGTGAATATTATTGGCGACCCTACCTCCTTCACTCATCGAAGACGAAGACCGCCTCGGCCTAGCCTCACCTTCATGTGCGCTGCCATCGCATACGACCTGCCTCTACCCTCGCGTCATCACGCACACGCGATCCACCAAAACTCGAACTCCAGCAACCACCGAAGTCCCAAACTATCACCTCCACCAATTTGCTCGCGCGTGAGCCAAACATTCCAAACCCTAAATCGTGAAACTCCCCTCCTTCCGATGGCTTTGAGTTCACCCACAAACAAACCCTAAACAACATGACGTTAGGTCAATCCTCCTCCAGCTCTCGCTCGCGCGACTTGAAATCAATTGCCGCCCCGTACCCTCTCCCACATGCGCGTACGCATCGAGCTTTAGAAAATCGCGACAAGGTTGCGATTTCGACTCGGTTTCGATCGAGATCGTCCGCCCTCACTCTTCTCTTTTTTTTTTATACTGCAATCCTTTTTTTCGATTCTGAAATTGGAGAGAGTGAAAGGATTGAGTAAGCGAGTTTGATTCAATAGGACGAGAGGGAAAGAAAAAGGGAATTCACAATACGACAAAGGAACGACCATTAATTGAATTTTATTTTCTATTCGATTTTGATTTCGTTTTCGAATTGAAGGAGATAAGAGAAAGGATATGCGGTTAGAAACTGGGATGGAATGGCGTGTTACATAAGGTAGGGCTTTGACTTTGAAATTACAAAATATTATTTATTTCCCAAAATATCTTGTTTTAGTAACTTAAAATTTTGATCTCCTATCGAGGCATGCCGCTAGGCGTCTATAATGTTAAACCCCTATTCTGAACGCAATGGAAAATGTTTCGAGTCCTAACTCGATCGTATGAAGAAGATAGCTTTTTGGATAAGTTATTATATTGAATCTTCGATATAAATTTCAGTGTGTTTATATATCGTACGCTTACACAACAACTCCAAACACTACGAAAATTGAAATCCGATAATAATTTATATTACGGATACAATGGAACTAGTTTCGTCGAAATCTGAGACTGCTCATTGGAAGGCTATTTTTAAATATCGATTTAAACGATATAAATTCAAAACAGAACAAAACATTTCCAAATTCAATTTTAACACTTTTACTCTTTTCAGTATTATCAATATAAATTTTACAAGCCTTAAAATATTTTTAACAGGCTTAAAACAAAAGATTCAACAATTTACCTAATTTCAGTTTATTAAATCCAATAATTCAATTGCTAAATAATAGTAATTTTTGAATTCAAGTAGAAAATTAACTTTTAAATATTTAAAATCAATTTAATTGCCACGACCCGTTATTCTATCTCCAGAAAAACACATCATGAATTAAGAAAGAAAGGGATAGAAGAAGAAAAGATTAGAAAGAAGAAACTCAACAACATCAGATACTCACATGCAGAACGAATGAAATATAATATATGACATAAAATATTACATAGTATTATATCACATCAGAGTACAAAACTTATACAACACATATTAGACAGTTATAAACATCTGTCTAACTATACAACTCAAGATATCACAAGATACAGACACAACACAAACACAGCGGAACCATAATATATCTACACGCGGAAGCCTCCTACTCCAAAACTCCTCCAGAATTCGTCAAGCTAACCTGAAACCCTCGACTACTCATACATAATATGAGTACCCAAGAGTTTAATAAAACAGAAAATAAACACTCGGGTCAGACATGGGTCTGGTGTGAGTAAACGGTTAAAATTGCTTAACATTAGAAAAACCTTTGAAAAGAAAAGGTATTATGTAAGACTTCCAACACATAAACATGGAAAAGTTTTTACCTTACGCTAACCAAAACATTTGATAGAAAATCCAGTGCTATTATAATAGTGTCTAGGGTTTTCAAGTAAATAAGAAATGGCCGAAATTGTTACTTTCATTAAATTCCAGCTACTAGCCACAAAAGTGGGTAATACAAACAAAACCGTATGGTCTCGTAGGAAGAGTGGGTTTTCATCAATGGCAGGGCTACTGGGGTACCGCCCGTCACAGTACGTGGCCTAGATCACTGTACCAAGGATTACTCCCAATCCCCTGCAATATAAAGCCAGGACCACCCCTTACTGGACAGTCCCGAGTAAGATCACCCCGTGGTTGGCGCGACCAACCATCCACTAAGCCGAAATAAAAAGGGACATCTAGACAGGGATGATCTCACCATGAAATGGTGCTACCTACCTAGCCTTGCTTCACCTCCCATGTTTTAGCCATTTCCGGTTGATGAGGCTTGAGGCTGTGATTACCTTTATAGAACACATCTATCTTAGAATGCTCATCGTCCACCCGATGATGTTCTGAAAGCATTCAATCCATACAAGTTCGTTCTGGGTTCGAACGAAATCGAAGGCACTATCTCGTTGCACTCATTTTGAAATCACCTCAGAGCCAACGACCATAGCCCTTGCACTCTGAATCACCATCTCGAACCTGAAAGTACTATCTCCGTCAAACTCATCACGGAATCACCCCCAGAGTTATACTGACGAATAGTTCTTACACTTCGAGTCTTCATTAAGCTCCACTTGGATTCACGACCTAACGTTTAATTTGGATCGATGTGGTTTTCGGATTATCTAAGTGTGGAAACCCGATCCCGGTCTCACCGAATCCAAACGCCATTTTAAAGTCCAAGTTGTTTAATGGTTTAAAACTTAACTTATATTCAGAATAACATAAACAGATTGATGAATCACATTATCACAATAGATAATTCATATCAACCATTTATCTCACAAAGCAGCATATCACATATCATAGATATCCAAATCATCAAGTATCAACCAATCACCCAATATCAATCATCCAATATCAATCAATCCTTTTATAAGCAGGTTTGATTAACTCTTAATCAATTGGATTACCTAAATCCTTCTTCATTAATTTATTCCAATTAAATAAATTAATGATCTCTTAATGATCTTCTTTAATTAATCTCCCTTAATTAATCATCCTTTAATTACATTCAAGTAATTAGCCTTTAATTCTTTAATTAATTCCATAAATTAATTATTCTTAATCATATACAGTAATTAACCTTTAATTACTATCATTAATTACAATAATTAATAATCCTTCATTTACTTCCCTTAATTAATTAACTATGATTAATTGCATTAATCCTCAATTAATTACAATTAATTAATCATACTTTAATTAATCATTTTTATTAATTAACCTTGATTAATTTCATTAATTATATTAACTAATGATCCTTATTAATTAATAATCCCTTTAATTAAATAATTAACCATCTCATTAATTAGACTTAATTAATCATAGACAATAATTGACAACTTGTAATTACTTATCTTAATTAACATCTTAATTAATTATATTAATCTTTGGTTAATTATTCTAATTAATTAATCTATAATTACTTCATTAAGTGATTATTAATCAATTAAATTAATAAATAATCCTTAATTAATTACTTTATTAATTAATTACATTTTTAATTAATTACACTTAGTAATTAATCTTAAATTAATCACATTTATCAATTAATTAATCACATTAATTAATTAACTAAAATTAACTAAGTAATTAACCCTTAATTACTTACATAAGTAATTATCTTCTAATTACTTCCATTAGGTGATTACTCTCTTAATTAATTACTTAACAAGTAATAATCCCATCATTAAATAACCTTAATTCTTTAATTAATTAATTTCTCTATAATTAATTAACTTCAAAACAATCATATTAACTAATTCCTTAATTAATAACATCAAGGGATTATCCATTTATCAATTTCATTTAATTACTCCCATGAGCAATTTTCCACTAATTACTTCCACAAGTAATTTCCTCTTTCCTTAATTACATTCAATAATAAACCATTAATTACTTCATTAAATAATTACACTTAATTAATTCATAATCAAGTGATTATTTAAAATTAAACAAAAAATTAACTAAACATTTAAAATTAATTAAATAATTAGTTAACTTCTTATATTTATAAAAAACCTTAATTAATTAAGAAAATCATTTATCTTGATTAATCTTCTACTTATTAACAAATCATATTTAATTTAGTATTCTTACATTCATAACAATAATAAATTAACCATAATTATCCTCATAAATTAATTATTTGATTTAATCAAATTTTAATAACTTAAAAACAAATTATTCTATTGGTTTACAAAATTATAACATTAACCTTATTTGAAAATAATGCATTTAGAGATCAAATTTAAAATTTAAAACAATCTAATCATCTAATTTAAACTTATTCATTTTCAATAAAATTTGAAACTTAAGTTTTTAAAACATTACTTTAAAATTTACTTAAAACTTTGATTTAATATTTAAATGCAAAATACTTCTTTTAAATTAAAATTCAAAATTTAATTAAATCAATTACTTTCAAAATAAATTATCTTAACAATTTAAATTTTGAAAATAAATTCAATTACTACCTTTTTATAAATTTTGATTAACTTTATTTCAAAACAACAAGTTTTAACTTTGAAAATTTGTTTTCTTTTATAAAACTTGTTTATAATTTTAAAGCTTGATCTTCAATTATTTCAAACTATAAGTTTTTAATCTGCAAACCTTATATCTTACACAGTACTTAACTAAAAAGCAACAACCTAAATACTCGAGTCAAGCACGGCAACTACACGAGCCTGCCCTGAGTCAAAACCCGAACTCATCTACTTCGAGTCGTCGCCGTGAAAAACACGAGACCATCCCGAGCCCAGCCTTCGTCTTCCCCAAACCCACCATTACCAGTGCACAACGTACACGCGTGTACGTGCGCAACCAAACCACTCCCCTTCGACCATCCAACTGATCGCCGACCAACCACAAACGACCTCGACAACCTCTCCCACAACCCAGATCACACAAAAAACATACGAATCAAAATTCGACCCCTTAGCTCGAAAAACTGCAGCAGCTCGATCCACTACTCCCATCGCCTCTGATGATCGCCACCACCGGAAGCTCCAATAACCTCTCCAAAGCACCGCAGCATCACCGCGCTTCCATCCCCCATCTTGCGAACATCTCTGGTCCACTACACATGTCACAATTGCCTCGACCGCCAAGCCGAAACAAAAACAAGCTTAAACCCTAGATTGATCGAATCCAAACACCACGACCATCGGAAAAATTCGAAATCATTTTTCCCAACATCCACGTTACAAAAGCAAGCTTCGATCAATAATTGAACTCAAATCATTGAGTTGATCGTCGACAATTTACCAAATTGCCGAAACAGTTCATCTCCAAATTCCCAATCGAATATCAATTTAAAAATTATGAAATGCATGTTAAAAATCATCATTTTTAACTACAAATCCATCTATATGATCCAAAGCAGATATTAAAAATGTTGATTTTTGACATGAAACAGTGTCTTACTGTAATTTTCATTTTTAAAAATTATTTGTAAATTTAGATTTACAGAAAATATTTTTAAAATCTTCAGTACACATTAACAAAAAAAATTCGTTTATATAACAATGTATAATATTGATTTGTTTGAGATATTTTTGAATTTTCCTTAAGGAAACGGCTTCGGTAATTCTAAAACAGAGTAGATAAATTATACAGGCAGATGTATTCTCTGCCAATTTCACATTTTTAACATGCCTACATAACAATATACATGTAAACAAATATTCATTATCAAAGCTAAATTCATCACATGCAAAAATAAATTCAACTACAATATGATTAAAACTGTTTTTTAAAAAGTTTACTCACCTATATAAGCAGTGAACAAAGCAGAGCAGGTATTAATTCCAGGCCTTGAATCTTTAATCTGAAAAATGTTTTAAATTGCCTTTGATACTTTGCTGATGAAAACCCTCTGCATGCTTTACAAATTGATGTTTTTAAAATGTTGAAACTTGATGTTGCTGTTGAAAATCATCTTGAACGCTGAAACTTGCAGATAATCTTCATTTGAGTTGTAGTTTTGCAATTTTACTTCAGATTTAACTTTGCTTTTGGGTTTTAAATTTCAGATTGAAGAATAATTTTCTGGTTTGAGATTTAGATTTGGAATATGTTTACATCATTGAATTATGGTTTGAGAAGTTTTCAAACTTGAAATTATCTTTGTTTTCAGCTGAGAAAAAAAATGAAAGAAGAGTGAAGAGATGAAAAAGTTTTATTTTACATGAATTATGTTATGGTTTATTAAAATTAAAGAAAGTAAATTCTAAAATGAAGACACTTGTAAAACTTAACTAACACTTGTCACAAATATTACACATGTTATTAAGACGTGCTAACATGGTTACACATGTTTCTTAAGTATTTTTAAATAAATTTTTATTTAATTCAAATGTTGATATAGGCTTACTTACATAAATCTCTTAATTAATAGATATTTACATATGTATACATAAATTTACTTTTTAAAGAAAATATTATAAAACTAATTATAATACAAATAAATTCTTATACATGTATTTTAAAATCTAAAACATTTATCTTTATTGTTTAAAAGATTTTTTTTAAAAAAAAGAAAGTTTATTAATAACTTTATATATATATTTTTATAACCATTTAATTTAAGCATTTTAAAAGAAAACAAAATAAAACTTTGATTAAATATTATTTAAACAATCACATTTAAAATAAATAATTATCTTATATTTTTGAAAATGTAGAATTAACCTTAACTTTTGAAAAACATTGAATTTTAAAAGAAAGCTTCTAATTACAATATATTCATACATATATGAATTATCAATAGATTATATTAAATTTCAAAACAACTTCAAATTATAACATATACTAATATATATATATATATATATATATATATATATATATATATATTACAATTTGAAAATTCAGCTTTTATTTAAAACAAAAGATTTTCCTATTCACAATATATATATATCAAAAATATATATATTATAAATTGAATAAAATCTTATTAGCTTTGAAAAATAATTCTTATCCATTTTAAATTGTTAAAAAGATATAAATCAATATTGTCAGATTAAATACTTATTAACCTTAAAAGATTAAATTTACCATTTTAAATTAAAATTATAAAGAAAAATTATCAAATCAATTTAATTATTAATACAGATTATTAAATTGATATTGCCCAAAATTCCGGGTCGTCACATTCCTCCCCCCTTAAAAGAATTTCGTCCCCGAAATTTAAAAGCAAAGATAATTTAATAACCCGGCAAAGATTTCAATTTCAATTAGCAAAGCATTCCTATTATCCAGTAACTAACAACCATAGCAATCAATCAAACAAACATACCTAACTAATTATCCTGACACAGATCAGGAGAGATCTTCTAACTATCTAGAGTTTCCCAAGTATAAATCACTGGGAGACTCGCTCTACAGAAGCTAAACTAACTACACCACTAAAATCCAGAGCTCCTCTAATCTCTAGATCCACCAATCTGAACAGAACATTAGACTATACTCAAGTCTAGCTCAATTTCCAAATCCATCAGAACTACAAATTCCACAACCAACAATGAATCATACACGTACTCCCTCAAAGATATGTGAAATACAATGAATTCCAGCTATCCAAGCTAGAAATTCAATCTTATAAACAAAAGAACTTATCCTATCAAGAACACAGATAAGAAATCCCAAATGCCTCAGAACTAGCCATCCAATCTTACCCAATCACTGCTTTCTTAACCAGAGAAATCTTAACAATAATGAAGTCTTCAACTTCGAATTCCAAACTCCTTATCTCATATCTGCATAACTCAAGAGACTATCCTGGGCTGCCAATCTTCTTCCTAATCAGCTCAACTTATGCTGGTACTTCCAGAAACAACTAGACCAAAGCAAACCAGTTCCTGGATCCTATCCAACAGAAAAGTCTTCCAAGATCCATCGAAATCCAGAACACAAGCTCTACTTCCCAAGCAATAGCAAACTGAACTTGCTTCCTTCCTCGTACAGCTGCTACATCGCTTCCGCTGCACAACTCTGATTCTGGAATATATGAGAATAATGTTGATGAACACGAGTACAAACTTATCCAATATATCAGGGAAACTTTGTTCATCAAAACCATAAAATCTTAGTGACCCATCTGACTCGGTCACAAACTTACAACAGAATCCAACTCAAAAACTAGATCTGACTAACCCAAATCCAAAAATTCCTGAGCTGCTACACCAACTCTTCCTTCTTCAAGAGCCATCCTACTACCAGGCTAACCACCAAAATCGCTTCTGGAACCAAATCAATACGAAACTCAACTCCAGATGCAGACAAACTTCTGATTACATCAGTAGCTCCTACTTCCACATGAGAACCCTCAGTCTCAAACAAAAGATTGCCCAAGATAAATTCCCAAACTAATCGCAAGTCACTTTTGTGATCCTACCTAATTCGAATTCCAAAGAAACCGTCCTCTCTTTACCAATTAGAACAGCCTTAAGCTTATCTAAACAAGGTTAACTCTTCAAGAAAAATTGCAGAATCTGCCCGGACTACTAATAGAAGAACCACCAAGATTCCTGAACCATCGGAGAAACGGCCACACTGTTGCTTCCAAACTCTACCTCGATGATACTGCAAAGCTAAAAGACCTTCTCGTCAGCACACCGAACACTTTGAGCTGAAACTGCTACCATAGCTAACCAAAGACTTCTAATCCAAAGGCTCCTCGAATCCCAAAACTATCAACAAACCACACAAAAGACCTTCGAGATGGCAGACATCCTCTCAAGAAATTTGGGCTCCAAACCAAGCATCAACATCTCGCTCTCCTTAAGGAATAACAAATGAGACCATGCCGAAGCGAAGCAACTCATAAACCTTAGTCTCATATTCCAAAACAGCCAACCTCCTTGCTAAAGATCCAGATAACTTCTACACAGACGAATCTACCCTGCGGCAGGTAAAGACTGCTCCTCAACTACTTCTAAAACTGCTTCAAGAGAAAACATCTTCGGAAATATCCATGGATACTGCATCTCACCACTCAGCTATTAAGATACCATCACTTGCTTCTGCATTTCCAACAGATCCAAACTTACACTTCCAAGATGGACTCCGAATCTTTTAAAAAGATTTCCTTCGGATATCAGAGAAATCCTTACTCCAAGCTGCAAAGCTCACTCAAGACAGTATTAGGTCTACAGTCTCGACAAATATACTTCCAACCTCAAACATATGGACCTCCTCCATAAGTGGTAGTCGTGTTACACACACACCACTGCTCCATCTAGCTTTAAAACTTATGTTGGAAAATCCAAACAGATAACCCAACAAATCAGGTAGATATATAAATATATAGTTATATAAAAAAATTACAAGTACGCTCTCTCAAGAATGACACCACTCCAGAGCCTAGGTATTCACTCAACCTAATGCTCTGATACCAAGCTGTCACGACCCGTTTTTCTATCTCCAGAAAAACGCATCATGAATTAAGAAAGAAAGGGATAGAAGAAGAAAAGATAAGAAAGAAGAAACTCAACAACATCAGATACTCACATGCGGAACGAATGAAATATAGTATATCACATAAAATATTACATAGTATCATATTACGTCAGAGTACACAACTTATACAACACATATTAGACAGTTATAAACATCTTTCTAACTATACAACTCAAGATATCACAAGATACAGACACAACACAAACACAGTGGAACCATAATATATCTACACGCGGAAGCCTCCTGCTCCAAAACTCCTCCAGAATTCGTCAAGCTAACCTGAATCCCTCGACTACTCTTACATAATATGAGTACCCAAGAGTTTAATAAAATAGAAAATAAACACTTGGGTTAGTCAAGGGTTTGGTGTGAGTAAACGGGTTAAAATTGCTTAACTTTAGAAAAACCTTTGAAAATAAAAGGTATCACGTAAGACTTCCCACACAAAAACATAGAAAAGTTTTTACCTTGCGCTAACCAAAACATTTGACAGGAAATCCAGTGATATTATAATAGTGTATAGGGTTTTCAAGTAAATAAGAAATAGCCGAAATTGTTACATTCATTAAATTCCAGCTACTAGCCACAAAAGTGGGTAATACAAACAAAACCGTAGGGTCTCGTAGGAAGAATGAGTTTCCATCAAAGGCAGAGCTACCGGGGTACCGCCCGTCACAGTACGTGGCCTAGATTACTGTACCGAGGATTACTCCCAATCCCCTGCAACACAAAGTCGGGACCACCCCTTACTGGACAGTCCCGAGCAAGATCACCCTGTGGTTGGCGCGATCAACCACCCACTAAGCCGAAATAAAAAGGGACATCTAGACAGGGATGACCTCACCCTGAAATGGGTGCTGCCCACCTAGCCTTGCTGCACCTCCCATGTTTTAGCCATTCCCGGTTGATGAGGCTTGAGGCTGCGATTACCTTTATAGAACACATCTATCTTAGAATGCTCATCGTCCACCTGACGATGTTCTGAAAGCATTCAATCCATACAAGTTCGTTCCGGGTTCGAACGAAACCGAATGCACTATCTCGTTGCACTTATTTTGGAATCACCCTCAAAGTCAACGACCATAGCCCTTGCACTCTGAATCACCATCTCGAACCTGAAAGTACTATCTCCATCAAACTCATCACGGAATCACCCCCAGAGTTATACTGACGAATAGTTCTTACACTTCGAGTCTTCACCAAGCTCCACTTGGATTCACGACCTAACGTTTAATTTGGATCGATGTGGTTTTCGGATTATCCAAATGTGGAAACCCAATACCAGTCTCACCGAATCCAAACGCCATTTTAATGTGTAAGTTGTTTAAGGGTTTAAACATTTAACTTATATTCAGAATAACATAAACAGATAGATGAATCACATTATCACAATAGATAATTCATATCAACCATTCATCTCACAAAGCAGCATATCACATATCATAGATATCCAAATCATCCAATATCAACCAATCACCCAATATCAATCATCCAATATAAATCAATCATCCAATATCAATCAATCATTTTATAAGCAGGTTTGATTACCTCTTAATCAATTGGATTACCTAAATCCTTCTTCATTAATTTATTCCAATTAAATAAATTAATGATCACTTAATGATCTTCTTTAATTAATCTCCCTTGATTAATCATCCTTTAATTACATTCAAGTAATTAGCCTTTAATTCTTTAATTAATTCCACAAATTAATTATTCTTAACCATATACAGTAATTAACCTTTAATTACTATCATTAATTACAATAATTAATGATCCTTCATTTGCTTCCCTTAATTAATTAAATATGATTAATTGCATTAGTCCTCAATTAATTACAATTAATTAATCATACTTTAATTAATCATTTTTATTAATCAACCTTGATTAATTTCATTAATTATGTTAACTAATGATCCTTATTAATTAATAATCCCTTTAATTAAATAATTAACTTGTAATTAACTATCTCATTAATTAGACTTAATTAATCATAAACAGTAATTAACAACTTGTAATTACTTATCTTAATTAACATCTTAATTAATTATATTAATCTTTGATTAATTATTCTAACTAATCAATCTTTAATTACTTCATTAAAGTGATTATTAATCAATTAAATTAATAAATAATCCTTAATTAATTACTTTATTAATTAATTACATTTTTAATTAATTACACTTAGTAATTAATCTTAAATTAATCACATTTATTAATTAATTAATCACATTAATTAATTAAATAAAATTAACTAAGTAATTAACCCTTAATTACTTACATAAGTAATTATCTTCTAATTACTTCCACTAGGTGGTTACTCTCTTAATTAATTACTTAACAAGTAATTAATCCCATCATTAAATAACCTTAATTCTTTAATTAATTAATTTCTCTATAATTAATTAACTTCAAAACAATCATGTTAATTAATTCCTTAATTAATAACATCAAGTGATTATCCATTTATCACTTTCATTTAATTACTCCCATGAGCGATTTTCCACTAATTACTTCTACAAGTAATTTCCTCTTACCTTAATTACATTCAATAATTAACCATTAATTACTTCATCAAGTAATTACACTTAATTAATTCATAATTAAGTGATTATTTAAAATTAAACAAAAAATTAACTAAACATTTAAAATTAATTAAATAATTAGTTAACTTCTTATATTTATAAAAAACCTTAATTAATTAAGAAAATCATTTATCTTGATTAATCTTCTACTTATTAACAAATCATATTTAATTAAGTATTCTTACATTCATAACAATAATAAATTAACCATAATTATCCTCATAAATTAATTATTTGATTTAATCAAATTTTAATAACTTAAAAACAAATTATTCTATTTGGTTTACAAAATTATAACATTAACCTTATTTGAAAATAATGTATTTAGAAATCAAATTTAAAATTTAAAACAATTTAATCATCTAATTTAAACTTATTCATTTTCAGTAAAATTTGAAACTTAAGTTTTTAAAACATTACTTAAAAATTTACTTAAAACTTTGATTAAATATTTAAATGCAAAATACTTCTTTTAAATTAAAATTCAAAATTTAATTAAATCAATTACTTTCAAAATAAATTATCTTAACAATTTAAATTTTGAAAATAAATTCAATTACTACTTTTTTTTATAAATTTTGATTAACTTTATTTCAAAACAACAAGTTTTAACTTTGAAAATTTGTTTTCTTTTATAAAACTTGTTTATAATTTTAAAGCTTGATCTTCAATTATTTCAAACTACAAGTTTTTAATCTGCAAACCTTATATCTTACACAGTACTTAACTAAAAAGCAACAACCTAAATACTCGAGTCAAGCACGGCAACTACACGAGCCTGCCCTGAGTCAAAACCCAAACTCATCTACTTCGAGTCGTCGCCGTGAAAAACACGAGACCATCCCAAGCCCAGCCTTCGTCTTCCCCAAACCCACCATTACCAGTGCGCAACGTACACGCGTGTACGTGCGCAACCAAACCACTCCCCTTCGACCATCCAACTGATCGCCGACCAACCACAAACGACCTCGACAACCTCTCCCACAACCCAGATCACACAAAAAACATACGAATCAAAATTCGACCCCTTAGCTCGAAAAACTGCAGCAGCTCGATCCACTACTCCCATCGCCTCTGATGATCGCCACCACCGGAAGCTCCAATAACCTCTCCAAAGCACCGCAGCATCACCGCGCTTCCATCCCCCATCTTGCGAACATCTCTGGTCCACTACACATGTCGCAATTGCCTCGACCGCCAAGCCGAAACAAAAACAAGATTAAACCCTAGACTGATCGAATCCAAACACCACGACCATCGGAAAAATTCGAAATCATTTTTCCCAACATCCACGTTACAAAAGCAAGCTTCGATCAATAATTGAACTCAAATCATTGAGTTGATCGTCGACAATTTACCAAATTGCCGAAACAGTTCATCTCCAAATTCCCAATCGAATATCAATTTAAAAATTATGAAATGCATGTTAAAAATCATCATTTTTAACTACAAATCCATCTATATGATCCAAAGCAGATATTAAAAATGTTGATTTTTGACATGAAACAGTGTCTTACTGTAATTTTCATTTTTAAAAATTATTTGTAAATTTAGATTTACAGAAACTATTTTTAAAATCTTCAGTACACATTAACAAAAAAAAATCATTTATATAACAATGTCTAATATTGATTTGTTTGAGAGGTTTTTGAATTTTCCTTAAGGAAACAGCTTCAGTAATTCTAAAACAGAGTAGATAAATTATACAGGCAGATGTATTCTCTGCCAATTTCACATTTTTAACATGCCTACATAACAATATACATGTAAACAAATATTCATTATCAAAGCTAAATTCATCACATGCAAAAATAAATTCAACTACAATATGATTAAAACTGTTTTTTAAAAAGTTTACTCACCTATATAAGCAGTGAACAAAGCAGAGCAGGTATTAATTTTCTAGGCCTTGAATCTTTAATCTAAAAAATGTTTTAAATTGCCTTTGATGCTTTGCTGATGAAAACCCTCTACATGCTTTACAAATTGACGTTTTTAAAATGTTGAAACTTGTTGTTGCTGTTGAAAATCATCTTGAATGCTGAAACTTGCAGATAATCTTCATTTGAGTTGTAGGTTTGCAATTTTACTTCAGATTTAACTTTGCTTTTGGGTTTTAAATTTCAGGTTGAAGAATAATTTTCTGGTTTGAGCTTTAGATTTGGAATATGTTTACATCATTGAATTATGGTTTGAGAAGTTTTCAAACTTGAAATTATCTTTGTTTTCAGCTGAGAAAAAAAATGAAAGAAGAGTGAAGAGATGAAAAAGTTTTATTTTACATGAATTATGTTATGGTTTATTAAAATTAAAGAAAGTAAGTTCTAAAGTGAAGACACTTATAAAACTTAACTAACACTTGTCACAAATATTACACATGTTATTAAGATGTGCTAACATGGTTACACATGTTTCTTAAGTATTTTTAAATAAATTTTTATTTAATTCAAATGTTAATATAAGCTTACTTACATAAATCTCTTAATTAATAAATATTTACATATGTATACATAAATTTACTTTTTAAAGAAAATATTATAAAACTAATTATAATACAAATAAATTCTTATACATGTATTTTAAAATCTAAAACATTTATCTTTATTGTTTAAAAGATTTTTTTAAAAAAAAGAAAGTTTATTAATAACTTTATATATATATTTTTATAACCATTTTAATTTAAGCATCTTAAAAGAAAACAAAATAAAACTTTGATTAAATATTATTTAAACTATCACATTTAAAATAAATAATTATCTTATATTTTTGAAAATATAGAATTAACCTTAACTTTTGAAAAACATTGAATTTTAAAACAAAGCTTCTAATTACAATATATTCATACATATATAAATTATCAATAGATTATATAAAATTTCAAAACAACTTAAAATTATAACATATACTTATATATATATTACAATTTGAAAATTCATCTTTTATTTAAAACAAAAGATTTTCATATTCACAATATATATATCAAAAATATATACATTATAAATAGAACAAAATTTTATTAGCTTTGAAAAATAATTCTTATCCATTTTAAATTGTAAAAAAGATATAAATCAATATTGTCAGATTAAATATTTATTAACCTTAAAAGATTAAATTTACCATTTTAAATTAAAATCATGAAGAAAATTATCAAATCAATTTAATTATTAATACAGATTATTAAATTGATATTGTCCAAAATTCCGGGTCGTCCCAATAATATGCCGATTTAAATTATCCAAAATTCCGGGTCGTCACAATAACCCTAATCAATGCCAATTGCCTTCTATCTCTTGTTATGTCTTTTCGTTTTAATCACTCGTCTCGACTTTACATAATGCATACGATGCGTCCTATCTACCCGTAGTAGACTATAGCTATGCGCACACACATAAACACACACATGCACGTATATAATTACATGGTCTTTCATTGGACCAAGATACTATCCCCGCTAGCATCCCTTAACTCTGCACTCCGTTAGGATCCATCACTCCCGCCATATCATACTGTCATCGTCACACATATCGAGGAACTCCTGTAGTTTCGAATAATGGATTTACAATAATTTAGTCGTGCTCTATGTTGCATTTCTTATAATTTTTTATCTGCTTCCCGGTTGTAAACTTAGCTCTACGAACTATAAATATGGTGGACTCATCCCCACCAGCTATGGACTATACTCCACGAACTACCCCATGAACATTTTAAAAGAACTCTCTAATAGGTTAACTAACTTTTCCTCCTAACAAATAACATGGTGATGCATGACCTAACGTGGTCCGTACACTAGTAGGCATTGTAGCTCGTTAGGTGTAACCTCTGTTTTTCCAATTGATCGCTAATGATTGATGACATTCTTGACGTATGCACCATCCTACTTCTTTATTTGGTACCAATACATGCTGACATAGTTCCGCTCTTCACTCATCATCCTGTTTAGATTGCCTATTGCAATCAAGGTAATAACCCGTTTCCTATTTTGAAGCAGACTCCTATATCTATTAGGATATTTATTCGTCTATACTACATGGGTCCAATGGTTGGATATGTCTCACATCAGTATAATGTATATCAACTACTGGTAGCCCCTTGCAGTGAGTAGACTTCTATTGTGTAACATTATTGACCTTGCATTCCAACACGTTCTAATGACTATGTCATCATATTCCTTCAATCATTTTTTAACTTTAATAGTTCACACTCATCATAAACATGTACTTGAGGCTGAGCGTGTGTGTGTATTGTTGATATATGTATCTTCATTTATTCTTACTAATTATCCTACCTCTATGGTTTACTTGTCAACCGAAACTCATTATTCTTATCCATTTATACCTAACTTGATTTAGGGCTGCTTACCACTTTCTTTTTAAAAGATTTACAATGTCCTTTTGTATTCTTTTACCCTTTTTTCATTTCCTATTTCTATTCCCTTCTTACCCCTTTAATTTATCCTTGCCTATTCTCAATTTCATTTTATTTAATTTCCACCTTTATTTGTATTGCGCATCTTTCCTCTTAGGATGTTTTTATCACGTTTATCTCTTTATTTAACATTTAGGGATTTTTTTGCATTTTCATGCAATGTAATTACATTTTTCCCAAATAGAAAGGTTAATATTTTAAATTTGTATATATTACCCAACTAAAAGATTTTTGTTGCTTTTGGAATTATAAGGAATTATCTTTTTATAATTGTTGAAATAGACAGCACAAAACAAGATAAACATTCCCTATTTTGTACATTCCTTTAAGTGTATTCTTCATCATCTCAAAGGACACATTTTTATTTATTTTAAACTATATAATATATAGAAATCACATTGCTACATCTTGGATTCCCACGAATTAAACTACCACTTAAACCCCTAAAATCTTATTGTGATTTTTTTATTTTACATACTTATTTTTTATCCATTTAAATAACAAATCTGGAATTATTATATCAGTTATAAATTCATGATCTACTATCATTCAATAATAAATTAGCGATTTCTAATACCTAAATCTTTTCTAGATTTACGTTCATACAATATATAAATATATCAAGTTAATAATTACAGAATATGTAGGTAGAGTTTATAATTTCATTGCACGTATTTAGATTTAGCCTAAAACTCCAATTTACATTTCAATCATATAGGAATAGATCTACAATGATGTAAATCTAATATTATATAAAAGTATGTAATTATTCCCACTCACCTTTTTAGATTTTCAAATCTCCAAATCTAATCCCTGTTATTTCACCTTGACTCCATTTTCTCTCTATTTGGATTTATACACCGCAAGTGTATATAAATTTTTCATAGATCTAGATTAGAAAAGTGATTTGGAGTTTGATTTGTATTTTAGCTTCAGGTTCACAATGTACCTTAGCTTTGGCGATTTGATTTGAACCTATTATCTTCGTTGATCATCTTCTAGAATTCTCCAATTTTGAGTACATGTAAACTAGAACTATTTTTAAGAATTTAGAATTCTGGAGGAGTAGAGAAAATGGCAGAGCTTTTGCATCCATAAAAAAATATGAGTTTGGAAGTGAGGGATAAGTCTATATTGATAAAGGTTCAAATCAATGTTAGCCCTTCGATAAAACTGAACCAAAATTGGGCCTTTAGGCCAAAATTTACTATCAATTTAACATAAGCAATGGTTGGTCACCCTTGACCTAGGATTGACCACTACTAATCGACCTGGGTGCATCTCGGGTCGACCATGCCGTCTTTTTTATGTTGATTAATTTGCCTACATGATTTTTTAATAATACGACTCGGTTTCTTAAGTTTCATTCCTTGTTTGATTAACCATGATAATTTGTTTCCCTTAACATTTATTTTTCCATATTTCATTTAACATTAACATTCCTTAATGTATAAGCTTCCATTAATGTTATTAATTAATGTTTAATTTATTTTTATTACCATAATCATATACATATTTATTTCCAATTCAAGAACTTCAAACGTAAAAACGTTTTCATTTGAACTTCGATCGGAAAAATTTACATATGAAAATTGATCAGAAAATTGCCACGAACCTAATAGTGTAAGGTTCAAAGCCAAATTATTACGTTTGCAAAATTCTATTTTTTAGCATTATTATTTATTTATTAAATTTATATTTAATTAATTATCGTAAAATCATGTGGTGTTACATGTCTTTGCTACGAGTCGGCATTGCGAGCTCCTGCTCAATGCGTGAATACGATATATGTAGTCGTTATTTCGGAACGTAGTCCTAAAGTTGATATTGTAGGCGATCTTATGTTAGTATTAGTCCTAGAGTTTGTAGTCTGATTCATCATTGATTTGAGGTTTGATTACTTGTTCTACCATGAGTGTAAACATTCACAAGATGTTGGGTATAGGTGTAGTTAGGGTTATAATTCTTTAAGTCAACAAAAGTAACCTTAGTAGAAAGTTAATTATATGTGATCATCATATGTTAATGATGTAACCCATTCACCAGACTTTGGTTCGACCCACTCCTTTCATTCTCTCCCTTCCCCCAACAGTAGGAAGGTAGGGTATCAGTTGATTTGGCCCAGCCATAATGCATGAAAAAAGGAGTTAAACGTTGGAGTTTCATTATTCTTCATTATTCCTCATGTAGATATTATTTTTATTAAATGTAAGTCAGACTTCATATTGTACTTCAGAAACATTGTATGAACTAAGTATTTTTTAAGACTGTTTATCTAAAATTTCTATTTTCAGACTTATATTCTGATTCCTTCCGCTGTGAATCTGAAAGAATAGAATGTCACAGATTTTACCTTTATAATCGTAGTCTCTGTATTGTTTTAAAAACCAGATAGCTCATATCTCTTGGCATGACGCGAGTCCGTAAGTCACCCTAGGCTTCGGATCACTATATCCTGAAGTGCGAGTTGTCACACCAGAATTGCTTTGTTCTCTCAAAAGCGTACTTTAGGGGGTGAGTGTTGTTCGGTATTTGAATCAAGCGACACTTCGATGGATCTGGATTATGAAATGATGAAGAAAAGAATCGAAAAGCTTGGAAGACATCAAGAGTGAAGATTGCAAGGATTTATCTAAGTATGGAGAAAATCACTTCGATTGGCACCAAACGATATAGTTCAACACCGATCGATCTCATGGCAAAGTAGGGCCCACTTTACTCTTGTGTAACTCAATCCTTTAAGTTTAAAAATTATAAGTGCTACGATGTGATATAGGTAGGTGCCGATCCATATCAATTGACATTGAACGACTATGATTCCAAGACTTAAACACTCAAGAGTTGAAGACTTGTACTATTATGGGTTGTGGAATTATGGATCTTAAGGCTAATAAGAACAATAGAGGGGGGTGAATAGTGTTTTCAAACTCTTATAAATCTTTTTAAATTTCTTTTAAGTTAAATATTAATTCATTAACAACATAGAATTATACTTATTTCACGGTCATAGATGCATTCATAGATAAAAATAAAAATAATAAACCAAAGTAAAGAGTTAGAGAGATGACACCAGGAATTTTATACTGGTTTGGATTTCTCTTACATCCAGTCTCATACAATTGCTTGGACGGATTTGTTTTCAAATGCCAGTCTTTAAATGGACAGAAGGCAAACCCACTTTCAATCTTGATTCTGAGGTTATGACACAACCTCCTAATTTTTCAGGCCCAGTGTACACCCACTTGATTTGAACGGGTTAAAAGCACACCTACTTGATTTGAATGGGTTGCAAGCATACCCACTAAATTTTCAGGCTACTAAGCACACCAACTTGATTTGAACGCGCTACAAGCAGACCCAAGCAAGTACAAATAGAGTTTGATAGTTTTTCCAAATACAATTTCTTGAAGTTTGGATACAATGAATCTTGTAGCCTCTTCGACAACACTTTGATCTTTGATTTAGGAGAGAGATGGTTCTAAAAAAGTAAAAAAGCAGTAGAGAATCAATACAATGAATTTTGAATGATTCTATATGATTTTGAAGAGAATGGAGTATATTTTGAATGTAGTTTTCAAGAGAGTAAGAGGAGGAAAGAAAATAAGTAAATCTAAACTTTAAAATTCATTTGAACTCTTATTTATATAGTAAATCAACAGATTTGTCCGTTTGAAGAGTTACGATGAATAGACACTTCCATTCAGAATTTGAAAAACCACTGGATGGCATATATGTCGACATACCATCTGGGCATATGTCGACCTATGCATGTAGAAATTGAAAACCAGTTTCTTTTAAAATATTTTGAAAATCCTATACTTTGTAAAATAATTTGATACTTTGTAAAATGGTTTGAACATAGTTTATAAACATTTTGAACTTTGAAAATTTTTATAAAATATTTTGAAAAATTATTTTGTTTAAAAATATAAAAGATAGAAAATAAGAGATAGAGACTAATGATTGCCAGGGACTTTAACAATATACTATGACTCTATACACTAAATTATAGTTTTGAGATCTTCATATCTTGGTTTTTGTACTCATAAGTCTTCATGTCCATCTCTTTAGTCTTTTAAACTTTATAGTCTTTAATTCAATAGCTATGTAATATCTTGCACTATATACTATATAACTTGGTAAAACATTCGTATCTATAGTTTATATGAATGTTTATTGTTGTTATCAAGGTTGGTATCACCAAAATCAATAACTGGTGTATTAACAATCTCCCTCTTTATGATGATGACAACAATTAAATATTTTTGTATATAAAGTATGATATAACTCTCCTTGAGTCAGATAACTCCTTCTGAATATATGCATGTGTAAGTTTTATATTTTTCGCCCTCTTTGTCATCCACAAAATGGGTGAAAAATAAAAACTCCCCTTAAATCAAATTCTTAGAAACTATAGAGTCAAAATCAATAATTAAGCACTAAAATAATCAAAGCATACCGAACATGATGTAATATGATATTTAAGTATGATAATATATGATGATTATGATATAAATGATAAATAAGATAATGTAAACTATTTTTATTAATTCAAAATCAAAATATACATATCATACTATTAATCCAAGCATCAAATCAATACCAAAAAAAATCCAAATATACACACCAAATTAAATCAAATCCTAAGAGTATTAAAATAAGTTATATATACATAATTATAATTTAAAAGCCGACCTAATAACTAGACGTTACTCGAAAATTCAACCCAATCGTAAAATCCAAAGATTGGATCTACTTTAATGGTATCTCAATTTTCATTATCCTTGTTAATAGAGCATTATGAGTTGTTGGTTTAATCATCTTTGATTAAGGAAGAAATTATCCATCGAAGGGCATCAAAATGCTTTTCTTGCTCTTTGATCATCTGCATTTGACTTAACTCAACATGTCTTTGATTTCTTAAGATAAATGTAAGAATATTCTTAAAAGATTGAAGTGTTTGTTCAAGGTTTTCACATATTTTTTGGGGTGGAGAAAACATTTTGTTGGAAAAATGTTTGAGAGTGAAAAGAGAATAGAGATTAAAATTATAAGTGGATTTTTTAGAAGAAATGGGCTTATATAGGAGTGAAAAGTTACTTGGAAAGATTGAATATGTGGTAGTTATTTTATTTAAAAAATTTCCCAACGGCTCATGTAGTCTGACACGTACATTGTATGTATGTTGACATGCATACCTAAAAATGCAAAAACTTATGTTTTTGTTATTTTTTTTGTTTTTATCTTATGTCATTATATGTTTGTAAGTTCCAAAGACTATCAGAACTATATTTGATAGCAAGAAATTTTTTTCATTAGTGATGAAAATAACATGAAATTAAACTAAAAACACACATCACTAAGGAATACAGAGTTAGATATCACAAGGAAATAATAAGATAGACTTAGAAAGATGTAGATGGTGATGACGAATTTCCACCAAGCTTGTGAATGATTATACCAAAGTACCATTTTATTGGAAAGGAAAGTGAAATTTTTACTAAAGGAACGTTTAAGCTTCTTTTGGTTTCTAAGAAGCTTCCATTGGTTCCTTAGAATCTCTTTGTTGGAGGGATGAGATGAATTGCCAAAACTTTCTAAAGAAGAATCTATTTCCTCCTCCTCCTCTTCTTCTCGTTGTATTTCCTGCACCTCTTCCCATGCCAATCTTTCTTCTTTTTCAACAAGAGTTTCATATGATTCAAAATAAGGTGGAATGCGCATAAGAGAAATGTTGGCCTTGTTGAAAAAAATTTGTGGAAGAGTTGATTCTCCTCGTAAATCAATATCAAAATATACGAAAAGTCTAGTATGATACATACTATGGTAGATTGTTTTTCTCATGTCTAGAAATGTTCTTTTGAACAAAGTCATCTAAGATGACTTGAGCCCAATTGATGTTGTAGTTTCCGTAAATAGCGAAAAGAGCTTTAAATTTTTTTTGATTAGGGTTATTGTAGTTAACCATCATCGAAGTGATATTTTATCGTAATGAGACTCAAAAGTCTCGGTTTGGATCGGAGTTTTTTGTGTTTAAAATCAATTTCTTCGTCACTTTCAAAAATATTGTGAAAAACTTCAAGATTTTGTTCATCAATTTGAAAAGTGGAGAGATCAATTCTACTAGATTTGCAACCAAGTATGTGACCCAAAAGTTCATAATTTAAAACAATTTGAGTGTCATTTACACTACTACAAATTTGTCCCTCTTCTCCTTGAAATTTATTATTATTTAAATTTGCACAAAACATTTTAATCAAATCTAGGTAATAAACAAAACCATATTGAAAAGTGTCAACTAAACCAAGAATTTTATTTTGAAAGCAAATATCTTATAGACCATAAGAGAAAAAATCATCAAATTTAGCAAATCTTAAGGAAAAAACTTATCCGCAAGTAGCATACTCCATATAACTATCAATGACAATTTTTCATTGAAGAGAAAGCCTTTGGTTCTCTTTGAGAGCCTTAAGGTTTTAGGAGATTGACTCGAGGAGGCCATTTTTCTCTTTTTTTAAGAGATAAGAGAATGAAGAGATATTTGAAATTTGAAATAAAATAAGTGATTGAATGGATGGAGATAGACTAAATTAATATATAGTGAAGAGTCATGTTCTCTTATCAAAATGATGCCTTTTAAGAACATGGGAATAAGTACAAAAGAGAGGGAAATTCAAATTTTGAATTTCAAAAGAAATTTCAAATTGCTGGTAGGTATGTCGACATATGGGCTGGGTATATGTTAACATATAGCCCGTAAATCCAAAATAAAACTTAGATACAATATTCATATATATATATATATATACACACACACACACACATACTTATATTCATCCAATATTATTATTAATCCATATTTTATTCCTAGATTTTATAATAATAAAAAATAAAAAGTACCGTTTTTTCCACTTTATGTTGATCAGTTCCGACTAATCTATTATCGTCATGAAACACATATTCACATCCTTAGTGCCTGGTTCACTATCGCTTAAGGAAGTATCTAAATCATCCAATGTTGTTGTGTAATCCATATTCCTTTTTTCTTGATGAATCGGTAACTGTGAGATCTTTTATTTATTCTGAGTCTCTTTGTATATAACGGAGTTCATCGCAGTTGAAACATTTAAATACAGTTCCAGTTCCCGGAGTTTGATTTTCAAGCCTTTGAAAGTTGTTCACCATTTTATACTTCAGGAACAATATGAAGTTTCTGGTCATGAAAGCAATTACTTCATCATTGCCATCGTCTGAATCCTGATCGTCAATTATTGCATTGAAAGTGATGGATTTCTTTTCTATTCCTTGCTTTTTATTTATTCCTGCAATTATGCTTCATAGGACATTAAATTGTCTATTAGCTCTTCAATTTTCAGAGTACTAGTGTATTTTGATCCCACTCTGAAGAGAGTGAATTGATGATTTTTTGGACTTGGTCCTGTTCAGAAAAGTGTTTACCTAATGCTATTAAAGAATGCACTATATCTTGAAATCTATAGTACCTGTCATAAATAGACTCATTTGGATTCATTTTAAACAAATGAAACAAATTAGTTAGCATGGGAATTTTGGTATGTTCAACTTTACTCATGTCTTCATGTGTAACTTGCAGTGTTCTCCAAATTTCTTATACAGACTTACCAATAGAGTCTCTATTAAATTCATTTTTATCTAGTGAACAAAACAAAATATTCATGGCTTTAAAATTATTATTATATGCATGTGCTTTTTGATCAACAGTCCATTGTGCAAAATTATCTAGGGTTCAATGTACTCATTTTGTGTAAAATTCAAAATATTAAACCATCGGACAGTAAATAAATCTTCATCCTACATGACCAATAAGTGTACTTACTATCATTTAAAAGTGGGGGTCTAACAGTAGATTGTCCGTTGACAAAAGTGTTAACAAGTGTACTAACAGTGTTTCCAGCCATTTTACTTTTCTAAAATCAAATTACTAGTTTTTAAAAACTTAATGCTCTGGTACCAAATGTGGGTTGCAAAATTATGTATCTTAAGGCAAATTAAACACAATAGGATGGGTGAATAGTATTTTCTAACTTTTTTTTAAAATTTCTTCCAAGTTAAATATTAAATCACAAATTAACAATAAGAATCATACTTATTCAACATTCATAGTTGTAATCACAGATAAAAATAAAAGTAGTAAAGCAAAGTAAAGAATTGAAGAGATGGCACCAGAGATTTTATACTAGTTTGGATTTCTCGCACATCTAGTCTCTTACAATTGCTTGTACAAATTTCTTTTCAAATGCCAATCTTTAAATGAGAAGAAGACAACCCCAATTACAATCATGATTTCGAGGCTACGAGACACACCTTTGTGATTTTTCAGGCTCAGGGTGCACCTACTTGATTTTAATGGGCCACAAGTCATCCACTTAATTTGAACGGGCTATAAGCACACCCACTAGATTTCCAGGCTATTAAGCACAACACTTGATTTGAACGGGCTATAAGCACACCTACTAGATTTTTGGACTACTAAGCACACCCACTTAATTTGAATGAGCTATAAGCACACCCAAGCAAATGCAAATAGAGTTTGATTGTATTTCCAAAGACAATTTTTTGAAATTTGGATACAATGGATCCTATAGTCTATCGGACAACACTTTGATATTTAATTTGAGAGAGAGATGATTCTAAAACAGTAAGAAAGCAGTAGCGAATCAATACAATGAAGTTTGAATTGATTCTATATGATTTTGAAAGAATATAATATATTTTTAATGGAGTTTTCAACAGAGGGAGAGGAGGGAAGAAAATGAGTAAATCTAAACTTTAAAATTCGTTTGTACTCCCCCTTATATAGTGAATCAAAAAATGTATCCAATCGTGAAGAGTTACAATGAGCAGACACTTCCATTAAAAAAATTAGAAAACACTTGGCTGCATGTATGTCGACATATCATCTGAGCATATATCGACATATGTATGTAGAGTTCGAAAACTTATTTCTTTTAAAATATATTGAAAATCGTATACTTTGTAAAATGGTTTGAACATAGTTTATAAACATTTTAAACTTTGAAAATCTCTAATAAATATTTTGAAATATTTTTTAAAAGTATAAAAGATAGAAAATAAGTCATAGAAATCAAAGATTGATACCGAGGACTTTAACAATATACTATGACTCTATACACTAAATTATAGTGTTGAGATCTTCATGTCTTGGTTCTTGTACTCATGAGTTTTCATGTCCATCTCTTGAGTTTTTTATATTATACAATCTTCAATTCAATACCTATGTAATATTATGCACTGTATACTATATAACTTGGCAAAATATTAGTGTCTATATTTTATATTAATGTTTATTGTTGTTATCAAGCTTGTTATCATCAAAATAAATAAATGAGGTATTAACAACTACATCAAAGAAGAAAGAAGAAGAAAGGTAGAAAGCCATCGATCGCTACTGACCAATGTTGATTGCTAGAAAACGTTCGTTTTGACTTGTCCATATTGCTGGATAGTCGGATGTGAAGATATATGTTTGTTCAAACTAGATCTAACAATTTTCGTGCTCGAATCCGTCTTTAAATAAACACCTACAACAACTAAAAATGGACTTTTGATTCTTTTGCAAGGAAACGCTGTCAAATTCTAAACTCATTGACATGAGCTAAAGAATTATTGTAATTTGATTGTATTAGCAAAGTAAATTAGCAATAACATAGAATAGTGGACGTAGACATGAGATTTGGTCGAACCACTCTAAAAACCTTGTATTTTCTCACTTTTTTTTTGAATTCTTACTTTTTTATTTTCGTTTTTATTCGATTATGACTGTTTCCCCATTTGACATGCAAACACTATGTTTGTGTTGTGAGCGAAAACATACGTTATAAATTAAAAACACAAAATTACAACAAAATAAAATAAAACAAAATTAGATTTAAAACTTGGTAAATACAAATCATACTATATAAGCACAAATGTTTTAATATAATTAATCAAACTAGAATTAAAAAACAAAAATATGTTATTAAGATTCTCTAATTATGGTTTGGTGAAAGTATACTGATCGGTATGACATTTCTGTTTTACTCGGAAATTAATAACCTAGTTCAAGCGGACTTAATCGTCAGCATACAAAATTAGAGCACCTTGTTATCAGCCGTTAGTATTAAGATCCATGGTTTTCTACCTGCTCACTGTCATTCTAGCATTACTCTCACGGAGACTATGTTAATAGAAACAAGTCCGATTGCATAAAACATAAATAAAAATAACCGCCACCCCGCCAATTTTGTAATACCGTTAACTCGACCTCTCATTTCACCTTCTAATTAAAACCAGCTGTTGCCAGCCTGTCAATCTTCTTCCTCTCATCATGTGACTCTCCCCCCTCCCACCCCCTTCAAAAATATTACCATAAACCTACCTCTATACTTACATCTCCATCTCCACATTTCGTTTGTATAGCACTGAATTTTAATTCGTCTCATTCCAATTCGTATCCATCGACCGCGATTGACAATGGCGCAATTGCCACCAAAGGTACCGTCCCACGCCATGTGGCCTTCTTCCTCCCCCTTCCAAAAGCTGCCCTCCATGGCTTCGTTCTCCACCACCAACGCGGCCAATAACAGCATCAACAACAATTCGTGGGTGGACGAGTTTCTGGACTTCTCCGCATTACGCCGTGGGGCCCACCGCCGCTCAGTCAGCGACTCCGTCACCTTCCTCGAGGCGCCGCCACCTGCTGACGACGACGACGACCAATTCGATCGTATGAACGATGAAACCTTCATGTCCTTGCTCAACGTGGATGATCTAGTCAATGCTCCCAATTCCCCCAATTCCGACCCCGATAGTGGATTGCTGATTAATAGTGATAAGAATAAATGCGAAGAGAACTACGTAGAGGGCCAAAAATGCAAAGCTGAATCAAATGTCGCACACAAGCAAGAGGAAGTCGAGGATGTCAAACCTGAACCCTTGGATCCCAAAAGGGTTAAACGGTACTTAATTAATCTTAACTGCCCTAATTTTCTTCCTATAATTTTTATTAATCTCCTGCTATTGTAGGATCTTAGCTAACAGGCAGTCTGCACAGAGATCACGAGTCAGAAAATTGCAGTACATATCAGAGCTTGAACGAAGTGTAACTACGTTACAGGTATAAGATTTTAGTAAATGATCAAAATATTATTGTGAATTGTGCTTAAGTTATTGATATTTTGATGTTGATGACAGACAGAGGTATCGGCATTGTCGCCTAGAGTTGCATTCTTGGATCATCAGAGGTCAGTTTTGACCGTGGGCAACAGCCATCTGAAGCAGAGGATAGCTGCTCTTGCTCAAGACAGGATTTTTAAAGACGGTTGGTTCAGTTAAACAAATAATTCAATTGTGTATAATTATGAAAAAATTAACAAACAAAATAAAAATGCAGCTCATCAAGAAGCACTGAAGAAAGAACTTGAGAGATTAAGGAGTGTGTACAACCAGCAAAATCAAAATTCATCTACAAGTGACTGACTGACTAGTCATCTGTTTATTAGTTAGTTATTGTGTGATCAAACTTCAATTATGCTGATTAATTTGTGCAGTAGGCAAATATTCTTGCATTTTTTTTCTTTAAGTTTCACTTTCTCTACTCATTTCCTCAGTAGAGATATTAGAGAGTGTTCTCTAATGGTGCTAAAGAAAAGAAATATGAAGAGATTGAAGAGGAAAAAAGACTCATTGCATGTAGGTCATGCAGTGGCCAACCAATTGCCTTGTATGTTGGGTCCTGTGTTGATTGTGTAATGTCTGTGAATTTTGTTGATAGATATTGATGGGGTTGGGGATGCTCATTCATTATATTATATATATGCGCATCCCATTTGTATAATTTAATTTCTTTTCTACATTTAATTTAATTGTTCAATTGTTAATACGTGCTATTTATTATTACTTCATTGTTCATGTCGTTTTTATATTATATCATTTTCTTTGTAGTACGTGTATTATTTCAGTAGTTTTGGAGATATCATGTTGTTTATTCGTAGTACCAATGGAAAAAGAAATAGAGAAAAAAATGATCATACTAACAAACTAATTTATATTAGGTGAATAAACTAATTTTTGAATTATTTATCTACGGTGATTGTTGTTTTAGAATGGTTGTAAAAAAAAATTATATTAGGTGAATAAACTTGAAGGGGAAAAAACGATCATACTACAAACTAATTTGAATTATTTATCTATGTTGATTGTTGTTTTAGAATAGTGGTAAAAAAAAAATTATATTAGGTGAATAAACTTGAAGGAAAAAAAAAGAGAAAGAAAAAACAAAACGTAAGTACAACACAACACATGATCACCACTAGCCTAATTTCTCCATCCATTCATTTCTTTTTCATGTGCTTTGAATTTGATTGTAAATGGTGGTCCAAGAATACCTATAACTTTTGTCTATCACATGCAACATAATAAATATATACAAATCAAAATATACTATATTCCATTCGACCATTGCACATGCATGTATGACCCCAGAATTTCCTTTACGAAAAATTTCATCTAAATTTGCAGAGATCTGTACCAAATTTTTATGCGTCAGTGAAACTTGTCTTCACCTATACGTTTAAAAATAATATTAAAATGAATTTAATTCATTGCTCATAACTACAGTAAACGTAAGCAGGTACAATTTTCTTTTACTAGTTTCTCAAATAAACAGCAACTATGGATAAAGATTCCAAACATACTCCGTAAATTGCAGTATTTCAAATGTACAAAGAGGTACGATCATTAAAAAAAATCAACAAAATAAAGTGGTACACAAATATAATTATATAAAGCACTAAAACGGAACCAAAAGCAATATATATTATTTCACTTGTACTATGGATTCTTGCTTTTCTGTCTACACCAAGTAACATGCAAATGTTTAACATTTATACACTCCAAAATTTATATAATTTATTTTTTAAGCTAGCTTACAAAAGAATATCTTCATAGCCCTGCAATGTTCTGACAACGATAACCGCACAAAATAGAGAACATATATAACACAATTAGTATAATATGTATAGTTTGCAGAATTATGATTAATTCAATATGTTTTTACCCCGAATACAGATAAATTGATATTGACCAACTCAAAGGGAGAAGGGATAAAAATAAAAATAAACATAGATATAAAGGATCATATATTCATATTCTTCATCCTCACATGCAACTCAAACTTGCTAAGAAAGTTCCTTCTACAAATGAATAGTTTTCTCCCACTAATAATTATACCACCACTTGCAGCACCCTTATTTGATTGTTACTGGCACGTGCACGTCATGTGCATGTCAATAAACAACACACATATTAGCTGGCTACACATGATATTAGAAGCCTCAAGGCATGACATTTTCTGTGAGCAAAAAATACACAAATATTCTTACTGTCACAAATGATTAATATACTAAAAATTACATAGAATTTGAAATTGTATAAGTTGCTTCACATGGCTTTTGATATCTAAGCATGTTCTGATTATAGTAATTTAGTGCAAAACAGACCAAGTTACACTTTTTTCTTGGTCTCTGCTTTTAGGTTCTACTAATCAAGGGATGTTATCTAAAGGCATAATAAACATGTATTATTAGTGATCATGCAAAAGAGTGAGCCCTTGAGGCAAGGAGTTGGGTTTCCACATGCATGAATCCTTTCGTATATGGGAAAGAATACGATGGAACCTGATCATTTTTGTTGGGAATACTATGTTACTGCCGTCACGGAAAAAAAGATTTATAATTTTGGTATGGTGATTGTTAGATATTTTGAAGCTTGGTTAAAGTTTTAAAACGTGAAAAGCGTACACGAGACATTATTTTGCTCAAGATGCGAGACGTAAGCCTCAAAATGTTGAGACATAAGTTTTTTGGATAGACATTGAGATTTAAGTTGTTATTGCTTTGTTATTATTAATTTTTGATCAATACATAAAAATTATCAATTAATCAAAAATGTAAACATGTAGACATATAACAGTATAACACTTAACTTTAAAAAATTCAGTCTTAATGATTCTTTATTATTCGTTCATAAAACTATGAAAATAAATTTAAGCAATTGATAACATACATATATGATTCAATCTTTTTCAAGAATTTGTATTCACTTTTCAGCTCCACAATGGTATGTATGTTTTCTTCAATTTATTTCATATTTTCGTAAGCCTCAAGACATTTTATCACATGTTTCATTAAAGCGCTTCACGAGGCGAGTGTCGAAGCGAATTTTTTAAAACAATGGTTTGAGGAAATGCTCATAAAAATCAAAATTCTTGTATTTTTTTTCAAACAACGGGATCAGCTTATGAATAACATTTTACCGTTAAATTTCCAGCATCAGTTATATCTCTAGTTAAATTTATTTGTATAGATCGTTTTTAATAGACTTTTTTTGTGAACATCGGTTGTATATCTAGGGATTGAAACCAAGACCATAACAACCACCCAAGCTACGTGTCTTATCACTAGACCAATAGTCATTGATATACTTTTTCTTTTTTTCTTCTATGTAAAAACTATCTCCATTTCTTATAGGTTGGTCATTCTGTCAATATTAAATATCATTGCAACATATAAAGAGCTGTTAATATTTAAAGGTTGATTTAGAAATACCAATCCGTGAATACATATATGAAAGCAAATTTACATTGATTATTAAAGTAAACATTTCATACTAAATAAATAATAGTCATATATATATATTATATGTATGTATGTATGCGCATACACATACATACATACATACATAATACATATATACATACAAATTTATATATACAAACATCATTGCAAAATATAATAGGAAAACATGAAAAAAAAAATATTAATTCCATCACATTAATTTTGAAAAAAAATCTAAAACTAACTAAAACTAGCTCTCCAAAATAATATTTAAAAGGATTTGATAATCAGGCAATAAAGATTTTAATAAAATTACATGATTTGGAAACGATTTCATAAAGTTATCTTTTCTATTTGAAAAGGATCTAGAAACGCACATTGTCATAAAGCTGAAAAAGGAAGTATAGTGTTCATATATACAAACAATTATCTACTTCTGGATAACTCAGACATCACAAAACAAATAAAGTATTCAGGTAACATAGTGTTCAATAGTTAATGTTCTACTTACTCATGTCACTTTTCTGAACAATAGTATTTGTAAAAATAACATCAATTGCAAATCTTACCATTATATAGTTTTCTGTCCGACGCTAAATTTTGCGATGAAGAAACCGATGGTGTCAAGAGAAGATGATGGATCAAATCTCTGAACGAGCTCTGCTTCAGCTTCAGTTAACCATTCCCTGTGAAACCATATAGTAAATAATACCGTATATTAGACTGTAAAACCATATATCGGTCACAAACACAAGTATTTGTAGACTTGGGCATATGATGATTGATTCTGGAAAAAGACACTATTAATAACAAGCACTATTTAAGGTACAAAACAGATTCGGACTTACTCCTTATACTTCCCATCAAAAAGTTCACAGTTACCAACAAGACCACCTCCTCCAATTTTTGGGTGCTGGAACGTTGCAATTAGACAAGACAGTTAGAAGATGGTGAGCTAGTATACTTGGAGCAATAACTAACACAGCTTTCAATAGCATAAACCATGTTGTTGATTAATCCATCCATTTTAATTAGTGTCCATTTCTACTGCAACTTCTTTTAAAGCTTTCACTTGTGGTTCCAACAAACCAAGTTAATCAGATATAACCTCAACTTACCTAATTACCCTTTGATTCGTTCAATCGAACATTAACCATCAATTAACATGCTAAGAGAATACATGTGTTTGCGTGTGTGAACCAATAGCAGAATGTACTTAGCAAAATTGCATGTTATAACCTGTGGTGCCAGCGATAGATATCTATATTTGTCCAAAGCATATCGAACTAACGCCTCATTCTCTCCAGGGTTTATTGTGCACCTGCAATTATTTAATAGTCAGATTTTGGTGTCATGGATCATTAAGTAAATATATGCAATATGAAGTTATAATATGACAACCCAACACTAGAATTTTATCTTCTTCAAAATTGGTAATTGGTGTCCAGTGGATTTGAACCCAAAACCTCGAAATCCACACTCTAGAGGAGGGCTTACCATTTGACTAGTGGTCCTTGAAAGCACTAGACAACCAAAATTTTTGGTACAGTCTTAAAATGTTTAAAAAAACATTATGATCTAAAATGTAAAATTAATATTATCATTTTATATAAATTGTTTATGTTAAAAACTTTTATATATAGATAACAATTATTACAATAACATTAAAATATCAAATTTAGACTTATGTTACTCCGAGATGGACTTTATAATCCGAGATGCACTCATCTCACCCGAGATCTCGTCTGATACGAGATAATGTGTGTAAAATTTCCGAGATGAAACGCGACCGAAATCCAAGATTTAAAACCTTGACTACTTTAGCAGTTGTTTATTCTGCTACTATATTGTATTGATATTATTATTTGGTACTTAGCATTGCTGCTTTATACTTTTTTTATATATATCGAACAAAAATTGAAAAGGAAATCCGAAAATTAAACAAAATTTGAGAACATAAGAGCATCCTGATGAGATTGTAAATCAAGCTGCACTACTTGATTTGTAAGTAACCCCAACAGGGAGGAAATTAGATATTATACTAGATTTTCTGTTAGCCAATAGGAACCACATTTTCAGTATTTTGAACTTCTCCCGCTATATTTTTTATTTATATTTGTATGTTTCATTTTTTATCTATGTATGTTATGTCCGAATTATTTGAATTTAAACTATATTTAATTTAATTTTTTTACGATTAACCACTTATTTGTATTTTCTTTTCTAAATATTGTTTTTGTTATTTCTAAAGATAATATTTAAATGATATGGTGTACACTAATAAAACAAAGTTTAAGTTCTAATTTGGACTAAACACTCATGGTCAAATATCAAACTACATACATAGAAAACATCCAAATTTAAACATTAGGTGGATCAAAAAACCAACACTACATAAGTAATACTCAAACCCAAATCAAAATTTACATGGTTATATTAAACATTCACAGTTTTCTTCACCTGTGTCCTCAATGCAACCCTATTTATTATGATAGTTTTTTCTGGTTGTTCGTCAATGAATGAATTTGGATAAAAGGTACGATCAAGTTTCTAGATTTCGGTTTCTGCATTCTAAAATTCTGGTCAGTTCCAAAATTTTCAGTTATGATTTGGCTTTTGTTTTTAGGAATACAATAAGAAGTCTCATATGTTTGCATGTACATATTAACATAGGAGAAGGATCCACATCACCTTTTCTTTAAATCTCCCTTAAATTTTATGTATCTTAAAGTTTTAAATTGCACAAATATTTTGTAGATATAATCTGGTTACTAAAGAGATCATTCACGCAGAATTTCACGTCATTTTTATCTCGCCTAAAAATACAAATTCAAATGAGTCTTCGAAAATATTTATGTCAACCGTTAGTTTCAACTGTAAATTTGAATGAATTAGAAGTGTAAATCATACAAAAATTTCTGGAGATGATCCCGATAGTAATTAAATCATGTTTATTTGTTTCATTTCGGAACTATTTGGCACAAAAAGATGAAGAAGGGATTTTGTGGTGATAAATAAGAGTTTGATGTGGATTGTTGGAAAACAATGGCAAGGTTCGGCTGAGTCGTGGACGGAGTCACTTTCTTGAAGACGTTTCGGCGATCTGCTCAATGGTGCAAGCAGTTCGAATCAATCACCGCCGCCTCTAGGATAAAACAGCCTCTCAGTTGTTGTGTTACCGATTCGTTTGCACGGACGAACGGCTCAGTCTGCACTCTTAAAAATTAAAGCTCGAATTTTAGAGAAAAGGAGTCACGGAAAAAAAAAAAATGTTGTTCTATCTGTTTTTCGTCTTCATATCAGTTAAGAAGACGATGCAGTAAAAAGAACGTTACTGGTTTTGGGGGAAACGTGGTCTTAAAAAACGGATCTGATTAATACCGGGTCAAAATAACAATACGGGTTTGAACAGATTTTACCGTTCCAACCCGGTCAAAAAACGGTTAATAAATTTGTAGCAAAAATATAAGTGTTACACCACTACAAGCCCGAGCCCGAGCCCGGCCCGGCCCGGGTCGGGTCGGTCGGTCGGCGCGCGCGCGCGCGTGTGTGGTGGTCAAGCATGGCCTCCCTCCTCACAAAAGAGCATCATTGGGTGCCCAAAGGGCCCAACTTAGCCTCTAAGAATCAAGTATAAATACTTGATTCTTTCATATAGTCCTACAATGTGGGACTATTCACAAAGTCATTCTTCACACTTAGTCATTTTTAATAATTCACTTGAATTTTTCAACACAATTTCCAACAATCCCCCACTTGAATTTTTAAAAATATTTTCGAGCAATTTCTGAAAACATAAGATTGTGCATAAACAAAGGTGTCGTTAGACTTGAACCTTTGCATAGTGAATAAGATTCAGTTTTTACTAGAGTGACACGTAGTCTTGAACTCTATTCCTGACATCAGACCACACACAATCCTTCTAGAGTGCAATCAAATAAGCCCGTGCATTTATGGCCATGCACGTCTATCCCAGTTTAGTGAATGCTCTAGGAGTTTTGCCCAAAACTCCATAGGAAACGGCCAAATTTCCACATTCACACAGGTGAGTCTATCAAGAGTACTCCTGAAGGTAGGTACTCCACTCCAAATGGAGTATAGATCTCATTGAGAGTTTCTATTAACTCATCCTCTAATCACTTCAGGAATACATGCTTCTTTATATATGAAAAATGGCATGTTCAACTCATATCACTTCACAACTTGTTCTTACCCATTGAACCTAGTTCTTGGGATCTCCAGTCATTAGGTCGGGTTACCATTGTGCGTGACTCAACAATCTAAGGGCAATAGTCCCATTTTTCTAGAAGTCGTAAGGACTTTCTCTCTGGCCAGTCCTTTCGTCAAAAGATCTGCCAAATTCTCATCACTGCGTATGTGATCCACTCTAACAGCTCCTGAAGAGAGTAGCTCTCTAACAGTGCTATGCTTACGACGTATCTGTCGTCTCTTACCGTTGTAATAACGGTTCTGAACTTTTGCAATAGCCGCGGTACTATCGCAATGGATCAACACAGCTGGTATCGGTTTTTCCCATAAGGGAATCTCGGCTAGCAGATTTCTTAAGTATTCTGCTTCCTCACTAGCTGTGGCTAGTGCTATCATCTCAGACTCCATTGTAGACTGAGCCAAAATAGTCTGTTTCTTGGATTTCCAAGAAACAGCTCCTCCAGCAATGCTAAAGATATAGCCGCTAGTTGCCTTTGAGTCATCAGATAAAGTATTCCAGTCTGCATCGGTGTAACCTTCAAGAACAGCTGGAAACTTTTCATAATGTAATCTAAGGTTCATGGTTCGTTTTAGGTATCTCATGACCCTCTCAATAGCGTGCCAATGCTCTATACTAGGTCTACTAGTAAACCTGCATAATAATCCCACGACATAGGCTATGTCGGGTCTAGTACAATCAGTGGCATACCGAAGGCTGCCAATGATGCTCGCATAATCAGACCGTCTTACACCTTCACCAGTGTTCTTGAAAAGTTTTACACTAGGATCATATGGTGTACATGCAGGTTTACAGTCAAAGTAATTGTATTTCTTTAAGATCTTCTCAATATAATGAGATTGATCCAAAGAAAGTCGCTTTTCGGACCTAGTAATCTTAATACCAAGAATTACACTCGCTTCACCTAGATCTTTCATATCAAAATTGGCACTTAACAAAGATTTAACAGTGTTTATGGCATGAATATTTGATCCAAAAATTAGTAGATCATCTACATACAAACATATTATAGTGCAAATGTCATTCTCAAATTTATAATAAATGCATTTGTCACTTTCATTAATTTTAAAACCATTTGAGATTATTAAATTATCAAATTTTTCATGCCATTGTTTAGGTGCTTGTTTTAAACCATATAATGATTTATCTAATTTGCAAACTTTATGTTCTTGACCATGAATTACAAAGCCTTCAGGTTGGTCCATATAAATTTCTTCTTCTAATTCACCATTTAAAAAGGCAGTTTTAACATCCATTTGGTGTATAATTAAATTATGAATAGATGCTAATGAAATTAGTACTCGAATGGATGTGATTCTAGTTACAGGTGAAAAAGTATCAAAAAAGTCTATATTTTCTCTTTGCCTAAAACCTTTAGCTACCAAACGGGCTTTATATTTTTCAACTGTTCCATTAGGTTTTAATTTCTTTTTAAGTACCCATTTACAACCTATAGACTTACAACCAGGTGGTAAATCTACTAAGTGCCAAGTCTTATTGGATTCCAACGAATCCATCTCATCATTTATAGCCTCTTGCCAAAAATCGGCATCTAAAGAAGATAAGGCTTCTTGGAGGTTTGTTGGATCCTCCTCTATAGTAAAAGTGCAAAAATCCGAGCCAAAATCTTTATCAACTCTTGCTCTTTTACTTCTTCTAGGTTCAGTTTCAGAAGATTCATTAAGTTCTGTTCTAATAGGCACGGTGTTATTTGACGTGCCCCCACTATTCCTCAATTTAAAAGGAAATTTACTTTCATAAAAATCAGCATCAATAGATTCTACTATATTATGTGTATTTAGGTCATAAAATCTATATGCTTTGCTATTAATAGCATAGCCAATAAATACACATTCGTATGTTCTACTTGCTAATTTTATTCTCTTAGGGTCGGGTATACGAACATATGCCAAGCATCCCCAAGTTCTAAAGTAAGATACATTCGGTTTATAATTTTTTAAAATTTCAAAAGGTGAAGTCTTACTTTTTGATTTAGGGATTCTATTCAATACATAGCATACAGTCAACAAAAT
Organism: Allium cepa; assembly: GCA_030765085.1. Classification (NCBI taxonomy): domain Eukaryota; kingdom Viridiplantae; phylum Streptophyta; class Magnoliopsida; order Asparagales; family Amaryllidaceae; genus Allium; species Allium cepa. Next base: position 341,924,614 of record CM060941.1, on the reverse strand, counting down.
ATCCCCCCACCAATGTTTTGCTGCACCTGAATTTAACAAAATAGCTACAACTAATTCGGTAAAGGTCCTATTCTTTCTTTCAGCTTTACCGTTCATTTCAGGTGAATAAGGTGCAGTTCTCTCATGAATTATACCATTCAATTTATAGAAATCAAGAAATGAACTAGATTCATATTCTGTTCCTCTATCACTACGAAGTCTCTTAATTTTCTTATTAGATTGATTCTCAATTTCAGTTTTAAATAATTTAAACATATCAAATGCATCACTTTTATTTTTCATAAGATATACATAAGTGAAATCAGAGGTATCATCTATGAAAGTGATAAAATAACGGTGTCCATGTCTAGTCAAAGTACCATCTAGTTCACATATGTCAGAATGAATCAAGTCTAAGGATTCAGAAAATCTATCAACTGATTTATGAGGTTTCTTAGTGATTTTTGCTTGACTACAGAATTCACATTTATCAAAATCAGTTTGTGACATTTTAGGAATCAAATCTAATGTGATCATGTTATGAATTATACGCTTATTTACATGACATAATCTAGAGTGCCAAATATTAAAGTCACACAACATATAAGCAGAACTGGTTACTTTATTAGATTCAACATTCAGTTTAAACATACCCTCACAAGCATAACCCTTCCCTACAAACATCCCCTTATAAGTCAAAGTATACAAATCAGCCCCTATAACTTGAGTAAAACCAGCCTTATTAAGGAGAAAACCAGAAACCAGATTCTTTCTCATCTCTGGAGTATGCATCACATCTTTCAGAAGAACTGTCTTTCCAGAGGTAAACTTTATTTCCACATTTCCAATGCCTGCAACTGTAGTGGTGTGAGAATCTCCCAACAGCACCTTCTGATCATCAGCAGCCGTGTATGTACTAAACATAGCACGATCATAGCAGACATGGCGGGATGCACCAGTGTCTACCCACCAACCCTCTGATCCACCAACAAGGTGAATCTCAGAAATCATAGCCGTCAAAGGCTCCTCAGTCAGGTTAGCCTGCGGTGCAGGGCCTGGTCTGTTCCTACACTTGCGTGCCATATGACCTGGTTTTCCACAGTTGTAGCACAGAAACAACTGTCCAGAGTCATTCTTTTGGGTTGGTTTCTGCTGTCCTTTTTGGTTCCCTTGCGGGTTCCAATTCTGTTTGTTGCGGTTGCGGTTCTGATTCTTAAAGCTTTTCGGATTTGGTTTCAGAACTGCTGGCTTGGACTTCTTAGTGTTATTGTTGGTGACAACAAGCACTTCCTCTTTCTGGTCCTGTTTCCGAGCCTCCTCCTCAATACGGAGGCGAGTAATCAAGCTCTCTAAGGAGAATTCCTTAGTCTTGTGCCTAAGCACATTCTTAAAGTCTTTCCAACCTGGGGGCAGTTTATCAATAATAACAGCAATTTGAAACTGTTCATCTAAACTCATACCTTCGGAGATGATCTCATGAGCAATTTTCTGAAGCTCATGAGACTGCATCTCTACTGACCTGTCATCCGTCATCTGGTATTTGAGGTAGCGGCTGACTGCATACTTCTTCGCTCCAGCCTCTTCGGTATCGTACTTCTTTTGCAGCGCTTCCCAAATCTCTTTGGCTGACTTGTCAGAATTGTAGTAGTCGTACAGGTCATCGCTGAGGCCGTTGAGTATGTAGTTTCGGCACATGTAATCTTGCTCTGTCCAGTTCTGCAACTCGTTTGATTTTTCTGTCCAGGCTCGCATCTGATCTGCATCTGCTTCGTTGTCTGGTTTACTGGGTAGCTGCGGTCTGTCGGTTGTCAGCACAGCCACGACTTTTCTGGTGGTCAGGAAGAATTCCATCTTCTGTCTCCAGCGTTTGAAATGGAGGCCCTCGAATCTGAAGGGAGCAGCAGAGACGACCGGCAGTTGGAAGAAGGAAGTAGGAGCGGCGGCATCTAGATCTGCAGCAGAGGCCATTGTTGTCGAACGTCTTCAATTTGTTGGAAAACAATGGCAAGGTTCGGCTGAGTCGTGGACGGAGTCACTTTCTTGAAGACGTTTCGGCGATCTGCTCAATGGTGCAAGCAGTTCGAATCAATCACCGCCGCCTCTAGGATAAAACAGCCTCTCAGTTGTTGTGTTACCGATTCGTTTGCACGGACGAACGGCTCAGTCTGCACTCTTAAAAATTAAAGCTCGAATTTTAGAGAAAAGGAGTCACGGGAAAAAAAAAAAAATGTTGTTCTATCTGTTTTTCGTCTTCATATCAGTTAAGAAGACGATGCAGTAAAAAGAACGTTACTGGTTTTGGGGGAAACGTGGTCTTAAAAAACGGATCTGATTAATACCGGGTCAAAATAACAATACGGGTTTGAACAGATTTTACCGTTCCAACCCGGTCAAAAAACGGTTAATAAATTTGTAGCAAAAATATAAGTGTTACACCACTACAAGCCCGAGCCCGAGCCCGGCCCGGGTCGAGTCGGTCGGTCGGTCGGCGCGCGCGCGTGTGTGGTGGTCAAGCATGGCCTCCCTCCTCACAAAAGAGCATCATTGGGTGCCCAAAGGGCCCAACTTAGCCTCTAAGAATCAAGTATAAATACTTGATTCTTTCATATAGTCCTACAATGTGGGACTATTCACAAAGTCATTCTTCACACTTAGTCATTTTTAATAATTCACTTGAATTTTTCAACACAATTTCCAACAATCCTTATTCATACATACATATGTAAAATGTTATCAATCATAGTTCTACAATAAATCAAACAAACCAAATAACTCACCCAATTAGAATAATGGATTTCAATGTTACATCAATGTTGTATATTTGTATTTACAAGTACCTAAATGACTTTGGGCATTTGGGTTTTTATCACTTTTAATATGTTTTTTTGGAGGTTTTTCGAATTTGACAATTTCGCCAACTGTATTGATTTAGACTGGAATTTTTATTCACGTCCTAAAATCAGAAATTCATTAAGTTTATTTATACTGACTTCTTCACCAAATTTAGATTTTGATGTGATTTCACGGCCGAAGCCGAACTGGTATGACCAAAATTTCGAATGTTTCACTCAAACCTAGAACCGTGAATATGTTGCATGTCAAAGAAAAAACACATTATGAATTACTGTTCAAAAAATTTGATTCTTTCTCGATTTTTTTTAGTACACACACAAGACGATGTAGTTGAGAATGTCATGTGAGATGGTAAAATTGATTGAAAATTAGATAAAACTGTGTTGAGAGGAGGGAAAATTTTATAAAACGATGTCGAAATGAGGAAGATAGAATTGCTGGATGATGAAAATGAGAAAAATGAAAAAAAATGGAAAATTGAAGTGGAAATATATAAGGTCGAATGGTAAATAACAAGCGCTTGAAGTTCTGAACTTCAGATAAATAGTACAAATGGCATATGTTTCGTGCATGAAAAATAAATAGCTAGTAAAAATGACATGCCCTCTGTGCGTAACAGGCCATTCCAGCAGTCATTCCCTGAATCCCATTAGCATGAAGAAAAACATTACCTACTGCGACCAATGAATTTTGCTAGCTCGAGCCCTCATTTTGAAAGCATCAAGTTCTTTTCAAATCTGATTATTTCGAGTAAGGTTTTTAATTTTCTATGTTGGGTTTGTTTGTTCTTCGCTCGAATTAATTTTTTAGCGATTACACCTTCCTTTTGTACCGGAATCAAATTTTGCAGCAAATTCCAGGCTGGTCAACGTTGGAACCGGAGTGGAATGGCCGGAATTTAGGCGTATCGGACGGAACTTCAAACCACGATATATAGTTTAAAACGTTCTTGGAAATACCGTGTTTCAAATAAAAGGTAAAAAAATTAAAACCAAAAAATGTTTCGTATGTAAATTTTCATTTTTATTTGTACAGATCATAGCTAAATAATTCTGAAATATACACACAAAAAATGAATTTATTAATTAAATCAATTATTATGAAATCAATTTGATTTACAATTTCAATAGTTTTTAAAGAACTGAATATTGAAAAAGTAATCTTTCAAGAAAAAAAATAGATACAAAATGACATGATGAGTTTATTCGTAAGATTAAGAAGAAGAAAAAATATTATAAAAATATCAGTAGAGCTAATAGTCAAAATCAATTTTTTGCATCAGTTAATATTGATTATTTCATATTGTATAGGATAATGATATTAAGAAATAAATACTTTGATGCAACTTCGAAATTATTCAATTCAATATTTAACATCTGTATAGTATAAAATTTTAAGATACAAAGAAAGCATAAACATTTTCATAAATACTTTAAACTTATTAATTTTAATAAATAAAATAAGTTACTCATAACATTAAAAGTATAAACTACTATTTTGAAGCCTTAAAGCTTAAAAGATTAATTAACCATAGATAGTTTTCATTTAGAATTAGTTGTTATCCCGCCTTTTGGCAAGGCCGTGACACCAAGAAATTGAATGGAAACCAAAAACAGTTCGTCTCGAAGATCGATTATACACAAGCCTACTATGGATACTGGTAAATTTTGTCCGAGTCTGGATCGAGCTACAATCAATGTGACATGACAAGTAAAGCTATGAAAGGCAATGTTCCAATTTTCAAGACAATCGGAGTTCGTATGCTCAAAATATTGATCGATCAAAGCCAATAAGATCAACTCCTTTGTATCCATTCTTGTTTGCATCCATTCAAGGCGGTCTCCTTCGTATTCATCAGAATCAAACTAGTTCGCATCCATGGAAGCAGCAAGCTTATTCGTGTCCATCCACTTCATGTCCATGGCAAAGCATTATCAACTTCGTATCCATCTAAGCAAACAGCCACACTTCATATCCATCACATATACATCACTTCGTATCGATCGAATACATTCTTCTTCGTATCCATCAGAATCAAGTTAATTCGTATCCATAAGGAATTGTCGCTTCGTGTCGACCAATACATGCACTTCATACCGATCCACCCATTCACATGTTTCGTATCGATCAGCGATTGATCGATACGAAGAGCGCCTTATGGATCGATACGAACGTCGTCCCTTTTCAATCGATACGAAAAGACCATTGAATCATCAATACGAAATAAGCATCGCAGGACCGATAGGAAATACTTGAGCCTATATCGATACGATAAAAGTAAGCTATAGATACGAACCTAACGCAATTTGCGATACGAAGTGAACGACAAGGGAGCGATACGAAGGAGATTGTTCCATCTCAATACGAACGACTCGGTCACTCGAAATGAAAAGTGGATCGATCCTAAAAGCTAGCACCACGTCATCGGCCACCATGTGGCTATAAGCGATGCGAATAGAAGCGATACGAATGAGAACGATGTGAATTCAACAACACATTGAAAGTTCAAACTTGCATCGATCATAACTCGAGATCTACAAGGCCAAATGTCACCAAATTTTCTCATGAGCTTACGCACTACCTCAAGATTGTACCTGACAAAATTTCAGCCTCAAATGATTATTTATGGATCGATACGAATTCGATTCGTATCGCTTCCGGATCAAGTCGAAATCACTGAACTCGATCCAGTGAGCCCGTCCACGTAAGAGAAGAAGTCTTCCGAAATCTGGACGAGATATTTGTTGTCTACGCCTATAAATAGTGACCCTGGACCTACAGAAAATGGACTTTTTGGCTTCTCTACGCTGACATTCTGTCGAAATCATTTCTAGACTACTGTTGTAACATCTTGTAAAAGGCGAGTGAAAGTCAATAAACATCAATCATTTCATAGTGGACGTAGATAATCCGCCGAACCACTCTAAATTCGTGTGTTTCTACGCATTTTCTTATCTATTGATCGGTGTGTTTGTTATACCTACCTCATTTACATTTACTTTCTTCATTTTATCTTTTCAAACACATCCGAAGAGTGTTGTGTCCAATTTTGGTACAAACACTTTGGTGATTTCACAGAGAGAATCCATCTTTTCTCCTGCTCATTGGATCTACTGCCGATATCAGATTGCAAGAATTTAAGGAAGAAATTCAGATTTCACACCTAGAAGTTCTTCCATCCTATTCAGATTTATACCAAGTCTAGAAGAGAGCTTCGATATCCATCATGGTCAACACTAGAAGTACTTCAACAGCTGCAGATCTAGAAGGACGGGATAGACAGAACCCCGCACAACTTCCTCTTACCGACCAGAATGTTGTCGAACCTTCAGATCTGCAAGCCTTGTCATCATGGAAGAGTTCCTACTGCTAATGCAAGAACTGATTCAAAGCCGCAAGCAGCTTACTAAGCAACTTCGTGGGAATTGACCAATCGGTTGAATCGTAAAAGACGAAAGAGATCCAAAAAGGATCAGGCTCATACTCATCCACCGAAAGTTCAGCTTCCTCTAATTACAATCACATATCCATTCGTCACGGCTGGATGAAAGCTATACACAAGCTACTGGACATCAGCGAACGTTGAATCTTGGACAACCGAGGGCTGGCCCGTCAACCAGCCATCAGACCGGACCCTCCTCGAGAGGAGATACTGTTCCTTATCATATTACTGACAACTGCGATGCCGCTGCTGCAGCTGAGTTGGGAGTTGACGCCCGAAACTGAACGGGTCCGAACCATCGCCAACATGAGTATAATGAGCATTAGAAAACCTAAAACCAAGGAGGCGAGATATGGACCGCCGACCGCGACTGGCCCATCCTCGCATTGTGTAACCCGACCACACCTTGACTTTGCATGCCCAAAATGTCCAGATGTCATACGTCCCGATAATGATCTGTGAAAGTCAGGGCCTCACCAATGACGACCGGGGAATCTACCGGAGTTATACTCCTTTTACCGATGATATCCTCTATGCTAAACTGCCTCGGCCATTCAGAATGCCAACTCTACCTGTTTACGAAGACAGCTATGACCATAACCAACACATATTAAAGTACGAATGGTTAATAAATGCCGCACGTGCTGATGATGCGGTCAAATGCCGAAGTTTTCCGATCTTCCTAGGGGGTATAGCGACTATGTGGTTTACTCGTCTACCACTCCGATCTATCTCATGTTTTGACCCGTTGGCAATGAATTTTGTTAAACAGTTCCGCATGCATGTCACGAGGCCGAAAGATGTTAATATCTTGTCCAGCGTTACTCAAGTTCCCAGAGAGACACTAAGACGTTATCTGAAGAGGTTTCTGTTGCATGCGCCGAGATCAATAATCTTAATGACAACTCAATTCTGATGACACTAATTAAGGGGATCGATCCTCATTCCAAATTTGGCAACTGGTTGGCCGGAAAACCTCCTACATCATTGAACCGTTTCTATTACAAGGCAGCTCAGTTCTTGAGAAGAGATAATGAGAAACAATTTAGGAAAAAGGATGACGCGGAGCCTAGTATGGAAGGAATCCAAAGCAATGTCCTTGTTAAACAAACCGGAAAGAGTTCCGAAAAGATGCAGCTAAACATACAGAATAAACAGAATCAACAGAAAGGCAATGGAAATCATGGCAGGAAATGGGATCAGAATCGTAGGCCAAGACGTAGAGCTCCTTTGTTTGACGCTTATACCCCTTTAAATACGTCTCTGGAAAATATATACATGCAGACCTGCAATACCATTCAATATAAGAAGCCTGCTCCGAAGCATTCGTCAGAAAAACAGATTCAAACAACGAAGTTTTGTAGATTTCACAATTATTATGGCCACAACACGAACGAGTGTCGTCATTTATAGGATATTATCGAGAAGTTGATCTGAGAAAGAAAGTTGAAGCAGTTTGTTCGGTCGTCGCAGTCTGCAGGTGCGGACCCATCGAATCAAAAACAAATACCAAATCAGGCTAGACCGGAGGAATCCGCTCGTACCAGCAGGAGGTTGGTGATTAATATTGTCAGTGGTGGTCCTCATCCAGCAGATCGGAGGTGGAGGGAAATGGAGTCGTATGTCAGCTCTATTAGGCATGCGAGCTTCGAATGTTGTAGTAATTTGAAAGACGGGGCTCCGGCCAAATAACAGAAAACGATGACAGACGACGTCGTATTTGGGAACAGGGATGCCGACAGAGTCGTAGCCGCAACCATTGATCCAGTTGTCATTTCAGCTCAAATATATCCTGCTTGGATGAAGAGGTTCTTAGTGGACAGTGGAAGTTCAGTGAACATATTGTTTAAGCGAGCTTTATGATGAGATGAAGATGGAAGCCAAAGATTTGAAGCCTTGTCAGTCTCGTATTCATGGTTTCAATGGAAATGCAACTATACCCACTGGGATGGTGGAGCTACCAGTGGAGTTGAGAGTTTGAAAAACGCCGGAGAGTCCAGATATTATAGTTCATTGTATTGGATATGGACTCGTCATACAATGCTTTTTTGGGTCGACCGGCCCTAACTAAGTTTAGGGCTGCTATCGCCCCTTGGTGTATGACTTTGAAATTCCCTACCGACAATGGAGTGTGAGTCGTTCAGAGAGACCAGGCTGTTGAACGAGCATGTTATGTTGCTGAGCTGCGAGAGGTACAACGAACATAAAAGAGAAAGGGCATAGAGGAATCTCTCGGTGCCCGCTTTGTGGAAAATTAGCAGTTAACACCTAGGCCAAGGCCCGGGCACCCCAACCAATTCTCAAAAGATCTTGACCCGAGAGACACCGAAAGTGAAGGTGAAGTTAAAGATATTTAGGCTTCGCCGGCGGAGCTGACGATCGATGTTCTGATCGATGATAATGACGATTCTGAAATAATAAAGATCAGATCTCAGCTAAGCCAACAAATGAAGAAAGAATTGGTTGAATTTCTTCGAGCAAACCTTGACGTGTTTGCCTGGACGCATTCAAACATGTGTGGGATCTCCTCGGACATCGCGAGCCACACATTGAATATTGACCCGCGGCATATCCCGGTAAAGCAAAAAAGGCGTGGTATGGATCCAAAGAAATCTGCCGCCCTTAAGGAAGAGCTAGATAAACTCAGATCGAACGGGTTTATCCGAGATGCGTTATACCCGTAATGAGTGTTCAATCTTGTACTTGTCAGGAAATCCAATGGAAAATGGAGAACATGCATTGACTTCAGACTTGGATAAAGCTAAAACAATTTTCCACTTCCCCGAATCGATCAACTCGTAAATTGCTTTATGGATGTGTATTCTGGCTACAACCAGAAACCCATGCACTTGCCCGATCAGGAGCATACCAGCTTCGCCACCGATCTGAGACTTTAGTGCTACAAAGTCATGTCATTTGGACTTAAGAATGCTGAAGCAACCTACCAACGGCTAGTTAATCGAATGTTCGCTAACCAGATCAGAATAACCATGGAGGCATATGTGGATTGTATGCTTGTAAAGTCGCGATTTTCCACCAATCATATCAAAGACCTGGAAACAATGTTCAACATCCTCTAAGAATACAGAATGAAACTCAACCCGTCGAAATGTTACTTTGAGATCGCGTTTGGAAAGTTCCTAGAATTCATTGTCGATGCTCGAGGAATCGAAGCCAATCCCGAGAAGATCTGGGCAATCAGAAATCTTGAGACTCCAAGGACTATAAAGCAAGTTCGGAATCTTAACGGAAAAGTAGCAGCACTGAGCACGTTCACTTCAAAATCCACCGACGAATGCATCCCCTTCTTCTATCTAATCAGAAAAGGGAAACGAAACTTTGAATAAACTACGGAATGTGAAGGCGCCTTCGAAGCACCGGTTCAACACCTGTCCCAAAGTTGGCTTACTGTCTTGTTATTTCCTCGAAGAAGCTCCGTCCGTATTTTCAAGCTCATCATATTACTGTATACACCGACCAGTCTTTACGACGGGTTCTTACGTGGCCTGAGACGTCTGGAAGGTTACTCAAGTGGAATATCGAACTGAGTCAATTCGACATCGCTTACACTCCAAGACGAGCTATTCAAGGACAAGTCGTGACAGACTTCATCGCTGAATTCACTATCCCGAAGGACTTGCACGAAAACAGTGAATCTCCTAAATATGTCTGAAAGCTATATACTGATGGTGCATCAAATGACCGTTCCTCGGACGCCGGAGTTGTACTTGAAACTCCTGAAGGCCGATCTATATGCTATTCTTTAAAATTTGATTTCCGCGCGACCAACAACGAGGTCGAATACGAAGCCCTGCTTGCCGGATTAAGGCTTGCTAGAGATTTAAGAATTGTTGCCGTAGAGATTTATTGCGATTCACAGTTGATCGTGTGCCAAGTTCGGGGAGAGTACCAGGCCAAAGACCGAAGGCTGACTGCTTATTTTGCTCGGGTTCGGGAAATATTGAATCAGTTCGATTATTATGTCATCTATTGCATATCCCGAGAACACAATCAGAAAGCCGATTCCTTGTCAAAGTTAGCCGGTACCGGTGAGGCATAGCAAATGAGACTCGTTCTTGTAGAGACATTATCTTCCCCGAGCATTGATCGGGTGGAGACGGACTGGGTATTTGAAGTCATTTCCGATAAGAAGTCATGGATGACTCCGTTCAAAAACTATCTCGAGCAGGAGACCTTGCCAGAGCGCAGGAATGAAAAAAATCAAGTTCTTCGGAAGGCTTCGCGGTTCACTATTCAGAATGGAGTCATGTATAAAAGAGGATACTATGTTCCTTTACTCTGGTGTATCGCCCACGATGAAATCAAACGAGCATTGCATGATGTACACGGAGAAGAATGTGGCGATCACACCGGGGGACAAGCTCTTGCCAAGAAAGTGCTCGGGTATGGATACTATTGGTCGATTGTAAATCGCGACGCATCAGATTATGCCAAGAAATGTGACAGATGTCAGAAACATGCTCGATTCCAAGAGCCCCGCCTACCGAAATAACTCAGATGGTCAGTCCATGGTCGTTCACAGTATGGGGAATCGACATTATTGGTTCTCTACCTCTAACTAAAGGTGGTGCGAAGTACGTCATCGTTGCAGTTGATTACTTTACCAAATGGACGAAAGCTAAGCCCCTTGCTACTATCATAACGAAGAAAGTGATCAACTTTGTGGTACGTAACAATATCTATCAATTTGTTCTCCCGCATACCATCATCACTGGCAACGGAGCCCAATTCGACAATGTTGAATTTAAGGATTTCTATCAACGATTCCACATCCAGAAGAAGTTCTCTGTAGTTGCACATGCTCAAGCGAATGGGCAGGTTGAAGCTGTTAATAAGGTTGTAAAGTCCATTATGAAGAAACGATTGGAAAAGACCGAGTGCAAATGGATCGATGAACTTCCTATGGCCCTATAGGCTAATCGAACAACCCACAAGTTCGCGACCGGCCACACTCCATTTTCTCTTTACTATGGTTCAAAAGCCGTTATACCAGTCGAGATAGAAGTACATTCTCATCGTGTGACATATTATGATCCGAAGACAAATGTTATATTACTTGCCGAATCTCTGGACTTATTGGATGAGAAGCAAGAAGAGACTGATTTGAGGACAGCCGCGTACTGAAGTCGAGTCGCCCGATTGTACAATGCCAAGATCCAACCCCGAACCTTGGAACTCGACGATCTCGTCCTTAAGAGAATCTACCCGGTTCCTTCACATATGAAACCAACTTGGGAAGGGCCGTATGTTATTGAACGAAGACTCGGAGATGCCACATTTAAATTATCGACCGTTGACGGTCTTACTCTGCCGAGAGCCAGGAATAGCGAAAGTCTTCGTCGCTACTACACATAACATGCTTTATTTGTTCATTCAGTCTGCTTTTCATTTACAAATTATTTATGCATTTAGAAATTTGAATTTGTAATAAGGCAACTGACTTTGCCGTATTTTCTTATTTCAGCAATAAAATGCAATCACTTCAAGTCAGAGCAGTGGTTTTTAAAATGCATCATACGACCATCACAATGCACGGAGAGCTAAGTTCCACCCTACGGTGGGATTTATTCAAATAGGGAGTGTGACTGTTATACGGCCGGTCACTCGCTAAGTGAGACCCGAGCTCAGGGGCAAGCCATCACACTGAAACCAAAAAAGGATTAATACACGACAATCATCTAACTAACTCCAGACTACAGAGTGCAAGCTGGAGTATAAACTTACAAGTGCGGGTTCGAAGAGGGTGGATCCGTTCACTTAACGACTTCGTTCGTATTTAAACCAAGTACGAGGAGAATGGACCCGTCCAACTAACAACCTCGCTTGTTAACTCAGGGTGGATGTGATCCGACCATTCATGATCCTGATACATCTACCGTTTCCGGAGTGCGAACGAAATTCTGAAACTCAAAACAGATGTGATCGACCATCTGTGAACCAACTCCAGATTCACAGAGTGAACTGGAGTATAAACATCAAAATGGGTATAACCAGCCACCCACCGACTAACTCCAAATTCCCAAAGTGTGAATGAAGTATAAACACAAACCGGGTGAAAACGACCACCCGTGAGACAACTCCGAGTCCTCAGAGCGTGGGCCGGAGTATAAACGCAAATGGGGTGTGACTAACCACCCACAAATCGATCTAAATCCCCAGAGTGCGGACGAAACTTTAAATATCAAACAGGTGTGACTGACCGCCCGTAGAGTGACTTAAGTCCCCATAGCGCGGACATATTTCTAAACCCATCAGCGGACATGACCGACTGCCGACGTACAAGTACTACCCCCAGAGTATGTATGCAAATAACAATAAGTGAGCAAGTGTAACCCGACCACTCGAACTTATCTCGTTTCCACTTCATTTCAACAAAGTTAAGCTTGATATATTGAAGGCGAAAAGCGACTGCCAACCGAGCATTTCAATTTATCCCCGGGACTGGGAGAAGAAAAAAACTTAAGTATCAGCTACTGATCGAGACAGTGCGGTATTGGAATTCGACTTAACGTTCGATAATGGCCCGAAGCCGTAGCTTCAGGACTTAATGATTAAACGTAGGTCCGATTCGAAGGCTAAAACTTCCAATTTCATTGAATAGAGGTTCCAACGTTGAAATACTGAAGCAAACAAACGCAAAACTGTACTGAGGACAAAATGTAATTTTATTTCAACTATTCTTTGAAAAAGAAGGATAAGTGCAAAGTATACTACGTAATCCTACTAGCAGGGGCCGAACCCACCTCTATACACGGCCTACAGGGAACTAAAAGAAATTCTTATTCTACCAAAAATGAAGCAAGAAGACATGTCTGTTCTTTCGTTTTCTTCTTCTTCTTCTTTAGCGTTGACCCGCTGGAGCTACCGCTCGGATGCCTCTTCGAGCCTTTGCTTTTTGGCGGTAGATCTCCAGCTAGGGGAATTATGGTAACCTCTTCCTCCAAACTCACATGAATTGGAATACTTTCTGAAGGTGGAATCGAAGGGATAGGATCGATGGTGGAAGGTGGAGGAGACACCGGTGTCGACGATCGTGCCTTCTAAAGAAATCATTCACAAAGGAGCTGGACAAGGATCCGCCATCCCACCTTCAATACCACTGGCATGCACGGCCGCTCCATCTCGGCGTTGATCTCAGCTATTATCTCATCTTCATGGATCGTCTGGGCATCTCCAAGGATACTAGCAGTTGGGCCCGAGGAGCTGATCACAGGTGCGCCTCCGGCCCTGACAAATGGAAGGTCGGCAAAATGGTCACTTTGATGGCCAAGAAGTTCCTACATCATATGTTCATCGAAAGTAAAAGTGCTTTCCTGCGCTCCATCGGTTGGTGCAGTGGTCGTTGTGGCGATCGCTTCTGTTATGAGGGCCTCCTGCTCGTGAAGCGGCTCATGGATTGCAGAGGGCACGACTGATGCAGCTCCTCTCACCGAATAAAGACAAAAAAAACTGTTAGTGATTACTTCAAGCAACATTCTTGACTTTGAACAAGTGCAAGAAATGTTCAGAATACCTTCCTCAGATTGACACGTGGGTGGCGAAGCAGCTTCAGAGACATGCTCACGAGCTGGAGACAACTGCGGTTGATCAGGATTGTATGCGAGCACAGATTGTGGATCAACCGCGGGAGTAGATTCGGACAGGGTTGGCTTAAGAATTTCCGAACCCGCATCATGGTGCTCAACAGCAGAACCCTTTTCAGCCTTCGGATGCTGAGTACCGAGTCTCCTTTTCATATGTTATAGTGATGTGGAGAACTCTTCTCTCATCCTCGTTCAACACCCGGTTCTCTAGTTCAAATTCATCAATGGATTCAGCTTGGTGCTCTGCCTTTTCATCTTTCACCATGAAGCACCAAGCGTTGTATAGGTGTGATGGATAGTTTTCGAGCCAGGTTAGATTTCGATGCTTCAAGACGTTGGCGTTGTATGTTATAAGAAGATCTTCGATGTCAACTTCCAACCTAGTCTCCGCCGCTTTCACTTTATACTGAACCCTGGCTTCGGCTTCCTGAACTTTGAGCGTTGTCGCATCTCTTGCATCCCTAAGCACCACAGCCTATTCACATGCTTCCTAGGCGGCTTTGTTTGCATCGTCTTTCTCTTTAACGATTTCAGCAAGTTTGGCTTTAAGCTCTTTAAGCGTCCCATCTCTTTCGACCATAACTGTGGTGGCTCGATGTCCCATCTCCTCAACAAGGGCTAGGTGTGTCGTCCTCATTTCTTCCATCCTTCGAGTTGTCTCATCAGCCTTTTTATTGGCCTCTATCTCTGAATTTCTCACGGACTCGTTCTCATCGTTAAGCACCTGGATTATGCGGTCCTTTTGAGCGAGATCGGGTCCTAATTTTTCGATTGTCTTCGCCCGCTCAAAGGCCACCGCTGATACTTTGTCCGCGGTTTTCATCCATTCCCGGTATTGGCCATAAACATCATGAATGTAGTCGTGCATCGTCTGTTCGATCTCGATCGGAATTCGTTTTAAGTGCAGGGGAAAGACGAAGTCGTCAAAGCAGATATTTGAAAAATCTTTTTCAGCTTAACGATTCTAATCGCACCCCGGTGGGCTCTTTAATAGCTTGTTCAGTAACGACGGGAATTTCAGTTTCAGTCCTCTGACGTTGCGGGTTGGGCCTTGGTGCTTGAGAAGGTGGTGTTCGGCGCGAAGGTTCCAGGGGTTGTTTACCAAAACCAGAGGGTTGTGCTGGACCTCGAGGTGACAGAGAGCATGACCGGCAGCGACGCCTATACTCTCTGTCCCTTTTCCTTTCGCAACGCTCCCTTCCTGACTAGAGTAGCCGTGATCGCGGTCTCTATCGACCTCCCGTCCGTGAGACTCATGACATGAACTAGATGAATGATGTGCCAAGCGAAGGCTACCAAGCATGGATTTCCGCCTTGTCATCGTATCTATAAAATAAAAAGAGAATCGGATTTGGTAACTTCCAAAGTAGCTTATGATTGAAAATCGTGTAGTGCCGTGAAGTGTATATATGCATGTGCAAACCCCCCGACCAACCGGTTATATCGACCATACTTGAAGGAAGTGACTAGCCTAAATCTAAAGCACTTTGATGCCCTTCCATATGCCGTGAAGTGTACACATGCTTATGATTGGAATGTCCGCAAGGACTTCGAAGGGATTCTCATTTTATGGGGGAGAAGCCTGCGAGATTCTAACACCGACGGCTGGCAGGGACATGACCACGGATTTCCATCTTGAAAACTTGTGAAGCTTATGAGCAACCGCATTACCTTTCCTCTTCCCCTCTAAATATCGAGGACTATCTGAGGGCCCGGCTACGAGTTCGTCTTCGGTTGGCATGTCCTCTTCATCGCCCTGCTCAACTATTACAATCCCGGACGCCTTACGCCTAGCCCGTCTTACTGGGACTGCCCTAAGAGATCCTTCAAGCCCTATGCTCTGGTCTCTGTCAATCAACCCGACAGCCCTTAAATTTTCGTCCGTAAGCACCGAGTCGATCTCTATAATCTCGTCAGACACCTCTTGAAGAATTCGCACTATTTCCTTAAATCGAGCACCTTTGAGTCGTGGAATTACGGCTGTATAAAAATAAGATGTTAGACCCGACGTCGATTACATCTATCTCGTTAATCATCAGAGAAAATGCGGTACTTAGGTCTAGCCAGCCACCGTCTAGCGAATCCTGGAGAGCACCGGACATAAAAGCATTCGGTTTTGAAGTAGCTAAGTCTGATCCAAGTTTTAATTACGATTTGACAATTTCTGGCTCCCTCTAAAATAGTGAAAGATGGATTATCTCCCCGACTCTTTACATTAAACAAGAATCTGACCTCCTCTGGAGTCGGGGGCCGAAAATGGTGCTCCATGAAGATAATAAATAAGCTGTTCAACAATGCATATCCAATTGGATGCAACTGTGACGGAGCAATTCGTAAGTAAGATAACACCTCCCGGATATACTGATTGAATGGTGAAAGCGTCCCGACTGTGCAGGAAAATCGGTTAAAAGCAGTGTACCCTTTCGGGGGAGTATGAGGCATGTCGTTCAGCCCTGGTAGCAGGACATCATCCAACGATAGCCCATGCCTCAAGCAAATCCTCCCCAACATATTTTCAGAGACATTAGATGGTGCGGAATCTTGTGGATTCCCAATAAAGAGTGCTCCTGGTAGCTCGTCCGGAGCTGGATTTATGACGTCGGTTGTAACGACCGGCATCTCCATTGTCAAAGGAGGGGACTCTGAATCCCCTGTTGTTGTGAACTTCCGGGTTCCGTAACTAATCAACTCATCAAAAACCATCATTAGGTGATGATAAGCCCGTGTGTTCTCCAGTGTGAAGTGCATGAATGTAATGCAGTGCAATACGTATATAATTAATAAAATACTGCAAGATATAAAAGGTGTTCGAACGACGAGACTTTAAAATTCAACCACTGACCGTCATCGCTGACCGTCACAACCGTGCCATCCAGATTTTGAAGATCGATTCAAGTTGAGGTTAATTAGATGTTGTCAAGTTATAGTTCCCTCGACGAGCTTCGAAAGACAATCATATATTCAGTGAAACAGTCAAGTCAAATTATGCAAGATTGAAGCTCGTCGGCGTCAGATGATTCAATTGTACAAGATTTCGTATCCATCGCGGTGTGCACTTGGATCGATCGCTAGGGATGAGTTCGTATTGGTCATGGCAGGCACCAGTTCATATCGATCCCGGAACGGCGTTTTGTGTCGGTACCCAAAACTCAGTTCGTTTCGATCTAAGTCCTCTGATTCGTATCGATCGTCAGGTGCAACGTTCGTATCGATCACTACGTATCGATACGAATAGCCATTGTTAATTGATCGACACGAATACTTATCATCTATTGATACGAAGCGATTCACTCATTCGGCACGAAGTATTGTCGCATCCGGATCGATACGAACTCACCCACCATCCATCATCGGTACAGACTTCTTCCTCGTATCCTTCCATACTTCATCTCCTCCAATCAACACGAACGCCACTACAACACTCCACAACCAAGCTCCGGCCTATTTCCAGCCTTGACATCACCGGAATCGGCCATAAACGTGGATGGATTAGAGATTGAACTCGAATCTCATCGTTTTTAATGTGAATTCATTAGCTAATTACCTAAATTGAAATATAGATTCGAGAGATTAAGGAGTTGTATTAGTTTGGACGAAGGCAGTTTCTTTTTCTCGATTTTCCAATCGATACGAAGCAATGAAAAGCAAGTGAAAAAAATTCTAAGTACAGAACGTATTTATATGGGTGTATAGCTAGGAAGAAACGATTCATCTTCCAGTGCTAGTGATCGAAAGAAGCAGTTTGCACATCACCGATACGAAACCTCATGTTTGTATCCGCTTACTGTCAACCTGAAGCCACAGCTATTCGTATCCGTCACTGATCCATCGATGCAAAGAGACCTTCGTATCCCTCCATCATTCATCTAATGCAACAGCCGTTCGTATCCATTGGTATCCATCGATACGAAAGTCACTACAAGATTATGTTAAAGACACTCAATTCCATTGATACGAAACGACAATTTCGTATCCCCCATTCGAAGACCCCAAGATCTCGTATCCATCGATACGAGCTACATTAAAATAACAACTAAATTCGTGTCGATCGACATCGATACGGAAACAATTTTTTAACCTTTTACATTGATCCAGGAGAGCATCGATGCGAAAGAAAATTCTAAAACAACCATCAAGCGATGTTACAACTCGAATTTCACATCGATTCAAGAGAGAATCGATACAGAATTCGACGCAAGGAAAATGACAACGACTCGTGAACGTACGAACGTTGACGGAAGTCAGGCTAACACACATTTATGTATGTGACAGACTAACATTCAAATTTCAAAATTCACAGGAATTGAATTATCACCTGATGACAATTACTACCTAGAACAACAGTCTGCTATCATCCAACACTCAGTTACAACAATGCACAGTACAACAATTGACAGTCAACATTCATTATTTGTACTATTGAAGATCAATCAAAGGTTACATCTTTCGACGAAAAGACAACAACAAATCAGATAAAACTTCTATAGAATAAAGAATGTAGCTTTTCAAAGAACGTCATGCTCACACAGGACGTACTTTGGGAGGAAAAAGTTATCCCGTATTTTGGCAAGACCGTGACACCAAGAAATTAACTAAAACCAAAGACAGTTCGTCTCGAAGATCGTAGGCCTAATATGGATACGGGTAAATTTTGTCCGAGTCCGGATCGAGCTATAATCAATATGACACGAGAAGAAAAGCTATGAAAGCCAATGTTTCAATTTTCAAGACAATCGTAGTTCGTATGCTCAAGATATTGATCGATCAAAGCCAAGAAGATCAACTCCTTCATATTCATTCTTGTTCGCATCCATCCAAGGCGACCTCCTTCGTATCCGTCGGAATCAAACTAGTTCGCATCCATAGAAGGAGCAAGCTCATTCGTGTCCATCCACTTCATGTCCATGACAAAACATTATCAACTTCGTATCCATCTAAGCAAACAGCCACACTTCGTATCCATCACATATACATCACTTCGTATCCATCGAATACATTCTTCTTGTATCTATCAGAATCAAGCTAATTCGTATCCATAAGGAATTGTCGCTTCGTGTCGACCAATCCATGCACTTCATACAGATCTATCCATTCACATGCTTCGTATCGATCGGCCATTGATCGATACGAAAAGCCCATTGAATCATCGATACGAAATAAGCATCTTAGGACCGATACGAAATACTTGAGCCTTTATCGATACGAATAGGAGTGTAAGCTATCGATACGAACCTAACTCAAATGAGCGATACGAAGTGAACGACAAGGGAGCGATACGAAGGAGATTGTTCCATCTCGATACGAACAAGTCACAAAGAAGAAGGAAGACTCGGTCATTCGGCATGAAAAGTGAATCGATCCTAAAAGTTAGCGCCACGTCATCGGTCATCACGTGCCTATAAGCGATGTGAATAGAAGCAATGCGAATGAGAACAATGTGAATTCGACAGCACATTGAAAGTTCAAACTTGCATCGACCATAACTCGAGATCTACAAGCCCAAATGGCACCAAATTTTCACAGAAGCTTGCGCACTATCTCAAGAATGTACTTGAAAATTTTCAGCCTCAAAGGATCATTTATGGTCGATACGAATTCGATTCGTATTGTTCCCGGATCGAGTCGAAATCACCTAAACTCGATCCCGTGGGCACGCTTACGTGGGAGAAGAAGTCTTCCGAGATCTGCGCGAGATATTTGCTGCCTACGCCTATAAATCGTGACCATGGACCTGCAGAAAAAGGACTTTTTGGCTTCTCTACGCTGACATTCTGCCGAAATCATTTCTAGACTACTGTTGTACTGTTGTAGCATCTTGTAATCAGCGAGTGAAAGTCAATAACCAATCATTTCATAGTGGACGTAGGCAATCCGCCGAATCACTCTAAATTCGTGTGTTTTTACGCATTTTCTTATCCGTTGATCGGTTTGTTTGTTAGATCTACCTCATTTTATATTTACTTTTTCATTTTATCTCTTCAAACACATCCGAAGAGTGTTGTGCCCAATTTTGATACAAACACTAGTTATGATGAAGATAAACAATAAAACAACTAAAATATTAAATATATGTTTCTAAAACAAAACCGTGCCGCATAAATATTTTAAAAAATATATATCTTATGATAATAATATTACTAAAAAAATGAAATTGTATAAAAAATTATATTTTTGTTAGAGTTGGCAGTCGAACCCATTATCTTATAAAAAGTGGTATTTTTGTCAAGATCATGATTCACTCTTAAACTCATAAAAATAATATAAAGAGGTACATTCTTTCGTCAAGAACACAATTCAAACTCCTGACGTCATGTGTAGAAATATGTGCATTTCGTAAATTTGTGTTTACATAAAAAATTATGATGCCAAAGGTATTACAACAATTGTTATAAACATTTTTAGCGTCAGTAAAAAAAGTTTGAAAAGTAAATCCAAAAAAAGATTTGAAAGTAGGTGTCATCACTTTGATAAGTATTGATTATGCTATTATACTATATAATAGATTGGCAATTTTAATGTATTTTTGCATGTTGATTTTTTTAATGTATTTTTATGTACTCTTTGTAGTATGAAAAGAAAACTTAAAAAAGGACATGCAAGCAAAAATGCTTTCACCTAAAAAAATATCTATTATATAAAGATTATATTAGATGTAGTAATATATATTTTTTGAAAAATTATGAATTGTTGTCCAGGATCCAAACCCAAGGCTACTACATCGGCACTATAGAGGTCTTACAGTATGCTAGTGGGCCCTGCACAATAACATATTCAAAGTGGAAATTTTGGGAAAGATTGCATGAAATAAGGAAATTCCAATAAAATGGTCTAAAAACATATGAAGAAAAATAATTTAATCATATTAGCATAGAAAATTGTTAATAAAACAATTTATTTTTAGTTTTGATTTGACACTGAAAATAAAGAAAATGATTGGACCATATTATTTTTCATATTATAACATGAAGATGAGAATTGTTATTCAGTTATGATTCAAGATTAAATTATTGTTAAGAGATTTGTTCCAAAAAATTGACAAAAAATCATTAAAATAACAAAAATAGAATTTATAAAGAGTATGTTTTCACCTACAATAAATTCTAATCTAGAGTCAAGAAAGTTTGGTTGTACTTCTTTATATAAGAACAATAAAAGGAAAATGAAGAATATTTAGAAGCTCTACGCAAATTTTGTAGAGACAAGGAGAGCATATAAAATTTGAACATAATGTCGCATTTATGAATTATAGTTTCTACCTGTAAACTAGATTGTATCCCTAAAGCAGAGCTTAAATATGAATTATGGTTACACATCATAGATTACGCAGTATTTATTTACTATTACTTCATTGAAATAAACATGATTAAACACTAATAATTTATCAATGACATATTCTCATTCCTTTTTAATCCAGATATACTGATGTACCACGATGAAAATGTGAATGACTCAATTTTAGAATAAGAGTACTGTATATCATTGGCTAAAACAGATTGGAAGTACAAACTTACGTCGAATAGACAATAACTCCACCAGGTCGAACTAGTTGAATGGCTTGATCAAACAGCCTTCTTTGATATGTTGCATGATGTCGCAGAGACTCGATTGTTTCCTATTATTGTCATGCATATGGATAATTGGATATCAAGTTAAAAGATTTGTTATTAAAGTATTACTGATATAAAAAAAATACGAGATAGAATAAGCATGAGTAAGCAAGCAGCACAGCCTTCGGTCATAGGTGTGCATACTCCAAATGTAAATTCTCGTCTTATAAAGTCTACACATTCTTCTCCAGCATATTTAAAGCATGATAATCGGTCATATCCAGGTTTTAGTTACCTAGTGTATCTTAAAGCAAAGTAGTGAGTACAACTTAAGCAAATTAGTTATTACGCGAGAGTATTTTGCCTAAATACACATCGATAGACAGTGACGTAAGCAATCTATACTTAGTCCTCTAAATCAATGAGCTTAGAAAGCTGGAATACCTGAGTGAATCAGTAAACAAAAATCTTGCTGAAGTTGGTATTATGGGACATGCTATATACGCTTAAACAGACAGCACTAACAGTGCCTGAAACAGAACTCCAACCCAGTTCGCAAATGAAGATGGCAACCAAACACCACAATTATGATAATACAATTTTTTCATGCATCAGACTCGAGATGAGACAATCATCTACACTTCTTATCATCTACACTTAAGAAGTGGAGTCGCAATTATTCTCCTCTACATTCTAAACCGCTATGGAATATATAAAAAATTTGGTGCCAAGATGATGGAAATATGGAATAATGTGTAGGATTAAATGGTTGAAAACAGAACGCAACAGATTGTCTGCGTCGCTACGGAACGCAATGTAACAGTATTATACGTTACAGCAACAATACAGCAACACAATAAAGCGTTGCAAAATCAGAAAGCGCAACAGATTATATAAAAAATGCTGCAATGGAACAAAGATATTCTGTAACAGATCTGTGTATCAGTAATTTAAAGGAACAAGAATACCAAAGTTCGTCGAAGGCTTGTAGTGACGAAACTGCGCGAGACTGTAAGGAGTGCGTCGGTTTGAGAAAATGATGGCAACAGAAAATGAATTGGCCGAAGAAAGCACAGCGGGAAAGAAGACAAACTGTATCAATAGTGAATGATTTGATCAGGATCCGTCACTAATTTATAATTTCCGAACGGTCACAGTCGTGTCCGTTCAAAATATATCCGTTCTGAAAAACGGCAACCCTTCATTCTTCCAACGGGCCGCGCCCGTATTCAATTCAAATTCAAACGGGCCGCGCTCGTGTAGCCAAATAAAACCCACCGAAAATTGAAGTGTTTTCTGTAGCAAAAATAAGATTTCATAATAGACCCAAACCCGGGCTCGGGCCCGCCCCGGTCCGGCCCGGGACGGGCGGCGCGCTCGCGCGTGTTCATCAGATTTGGGTCCTCCATCTCGCACAAAATTACCTGACCCTAAGGGTCAATATAAAGAATGAGGATCCTACATACATATACAATTTAATCTTTTATTTTGCCAATGTGGGACTATAGCATATTTCATTCATCACTTTAGAATTGTCAACAATCCCCCACATGTATGACAATATATTTTTCCCTCCCACAAAGTGGAATATCTCAGACTACGTATGGAATAATGCTTTTTGAAGGATAAGTAGATGTTTCACTTTGAATTTCCCTTATTAATACTTATCGGATATACTTGGCTAATCGGTGAATTATTTCATCTTGAACCGTCTGCCGTTATTGTATAACCAGACAATAAGGTTCACAAAACATTGTTTCCCTTCCCCTCCAATCTCTTGATTGTGTTCATTTCGGTCCTGAACAAATTTGGTTCTGCTAGTGTATATAGAGAATTTAAGTTTTTAATATTCTCATAGAGCCGACCCAGCTCACACTAACATAGATGATCGCAACCATAAGGAGTATCCTACATATACCCCACTTTTTATTTTACAAGATATGGTCATCATTAAAAAGCATAGCTTTAACATTTTAATACTTCTGTAGGCATGCATTTATGTTTTGCACCATAGGAATGGAATGGACTATGTCCAGAAAAATGCATTACGTCTTGAGTTATTCAGAACTGGTTTGCCTATTGATCCTAGTCCGTGAGATCTCCAGTCGCTAGGATAGGTTTCCGTATAAGATAACTCTTGTTGTTTTAGGCTTTTAAACTCATTCCCCTCGATGCGCAGTCTATTTTTTCTCTTGATAACCTTTTTATAAATGGATCCGCTAGGTTATCATTTGTTCTTGCATAATCAATGGAGATAGTTCCATTAGAGAGTAACTGCCTAACTGTGTTATGACGTCGACGAATGTGTCGTGATTTGCCATTATACACAAAGTTTTTCGCTCTACTTAGCGCAGCTTGATTGTCGCAGTGAATACATATGGTCGTTACAGGTTTAGACCATAAAGGAATATCTTCTAAGAAATGACGAAGTCATTCTGCTTCTTCTCATGCTTTGTCTAATGCAATGAACTCTGATTTCATAGTGGATCGAGCTATGCATGTTTGCTTCGTTGATTTCCATGATACTGCTGCTCCTGCAAGAGTGAAGACATAACCACTTGTGGATTTTGATTCCTCTGAATCTGCAATCCAGTTTGCATCACTGTATCCTTCTAGAACAGCTGGATATTTTCCGTAATGCAAGGAATAATTTGTGGTATTCTTCAAGTATCCCAACACTCTCATTAGTGCTTTCCAGTATTCCTTTCCTGGATTACTTATATACCTGCTTAGTCGACTTACTGCATAAGCTATATCTGGTCTCGTGCAATTCATGAGATACATTAGACATCCTATTACACGGGAATATTCCAGTTGCATTACACTTTCATTAGAGTTTTTATGCAGTACTTCCGATGGATTAAAAGGTGTTCTTACTCCTTTAATTCCATAATGTTGGAATTTCTCAATTATTTTGTCTACACAATGTGACTGAGATAATTGTATTTCATTAGGCTTTCTTATTATTTTGATTCCCAAAATAATGTCAGCAACTCCTAAATCTTTCATATCAAAATTGTTGATAAGCAATTTCTTTATGGTCCCTATAACTTTAATGTTAGGACTAAACATTAGCATATCGTCCACGTATAAACAAACAAACACGTATGATTGTCCAACTTGTTTACAATAAACATATTTGTCACACTCATTTATACGAAAACCATTTCTCATCATGACACTGTCAAATTTTGCGTGCCATTGTTTTGGAGCTTGTTTGAGTCCGTATAGTGATTTTACCGATTTACAGACTTTGTTTTCATTTCCCTTGGATACAAATCCTTCGGGTTGCTCCATGTAGATTTCCTATCGAGGTCTCCATTTAAGAATGTTGTCTTTACATCCATTTGATGAATCTCTAGATTATAGATGGATGCAATTGCTATTAGCATTCTTATAGAGGTTATTCGTGTTACCGCCGAATATGTATCAAAAAAGTCTACTCCTTCTTTTTGACGATATCCTTTGGCTACTAATCTAGCTTTATACTTGTCGATAGAGCCAACTGCTTTCATTTTTTTCTTGAAAATCCATTTGCAGTCAATTGGTTTTATTCCTGGTGGAATATCAACAATTTCCCAAGTTTTATTACTTGGAATTGAATCAATCTCACTTTGAATTGCTTCTTTCCAACATGAGGATTCAGAAGATGACATTGTTTCCTTGTATGTTTGAGGTTCGTGCTCTAATACATATGTAAAAAAGTCCGAACCAAATGTTTTGGAAGTTCTAGCCCTTACGCTTCTTCTTGGTTCAGCATCCTCAATTTCATGATGAGTTTCATCTTCATGCGAATCGTTTGATTATTCCATTGTCCTTTTTGGGACCTTATTTCCTTCATTCCTTTTGTGCGGAAACACATCTTCAAAAAATGAGGCATCTCTTGATTTCATGATTGTATTTACATGAATAACAGTTATATCAGATTTGAATACCAAAAATCTGTAGGCACTACTATTTTGGGCTGACCCAAGATAATAACAATCTACTGCTTTTGGTCCAAGTTTGACTCTCTTGGGAGGCGGAAATGAAATTTTTGCCAAGCACCCCCACACTTTGAGGTATTTAAAGCTTGATTCGTGTCCTTTCCATATCTCATATGGAATTGTTCCTGTTTTATTGTGAGGAACCTTATTTAATATATGATTAGACATATTTAGCGCTTCCCCCCACAAGTTCGTTGGTAGGTCAGAGGTTAGAGCATGACATTAATAATTTCTTTTAATATTCTATTTTTTCTCTCGGCTATACCATTTTGTTGTGGCGAATATGGTGCTGTTGTTTGATGAATTATTCCATTTTCTGCACAGAATTGTTCAAACGGCGACTCATATTCTCCACCTCGATCAGACCTCAATATCTTGATCTTTTTATTTAGTTGATTTTCTACTTCAGCCTTATATTTTATAAACGATGTAATTGCTTCATCTTTACTATTTAAAAGATATACGTAGCAATATCGTGTATAATCATTAATAAATGTGATAAAATACTTTTTTCCACCTCTTGTAGGTAAGTTTTTGAAATCACATAAGTCAGTATGAATCATTTGTAACGGTTCAGTACTTCTATCAACGGTATGAAATGGTTTCTTAACCATTTTTGCTTCTACACATGTCTCACATTTGTATTTTTTATCTACTTGAAATTGTGGAATTAAATCCAGATTTGCAAGTTTTTTCATCTTTCGAAAGTTTATATGTCCTAATCTTTCATGTCATAATAGAGCATCATACTCGACAACATAAGAAACTTCCTTTTTATTTATTTCAGAATTACAATATACGTTATTGTTGCCAATTACGACTACATTAGCCTTAAATAGGCCATCACACAAGTATCCTCTTTCTATATAGATTCCAGCCTTAGACAGAACAACTTTATCTGATTCGAAGACCATTCGGAAGCCTTTCTTCGAGAGTACAGGTCCAGAGATCAAGTTCTTGCGAATGTCTGGAACATGAAGCACATCATTCAGCGTAATAGTCTTACCAGATGTGAACTTGAGAATCACTTTCCCGCTTCCCTCAATCATTGACACTGCAGAGTTGCCCATGTACAACTTTTCTTCATGATCGAGTTTGTTGTAAGTGGAGAACATGGACTTTTCAGAACACACGTGTCGTGTAGCACCTGTGTCAAACCACCACTGAGAAGGATTCTGAACTAGATTGCATTCCGACACAACTCTTGAAAAATTAGACTCATCGATGTCCATGTTTTCCACAACATTTGCTTCAGAATTATTCTGTTTCTTGTGCCTGCAATCCTTTGCTTGATGTCCAGTCTTGCCACAAACCCAACACTGCCCATTGAACTTTTTGGACGGCTTCTGATCATTTTGTTTGGTTTATGGCGCCTTTCTTTTCTTTTTGTTTTTGTTAGGGTTTCCTTTTTTCTTTGCCCCTTCTGCAACAAAAGCCTCTTCGTTTTTTGGTTTAGTGACTCCGCGATTATCTGCCTCGATCTTCAATCTGACGATGAGGTCTTGTAAGGATATCTCATTCTTCTTGTGCTTCAAATAATTGTGGTAGTCCTTCCAAGATGGTGGTAGCTTTCGAGTGATTGCTTCAACCAGGAAAGATTCACCAACTTCGTGGCCTTCTGCTTGCAATTCATGGATAATGATCTGAAGTTCATGCAATTGCGTAATTACAGATTTTGAATCTACCATCTTGTAGTCCATGAACTTGTCAACTATGAACTTCTTCAGGCTCACGTTTTGTGTTTTGTACTTTGCATTAAGCGCATTCCAGAGAGCTTTTGCAGTTTTCAGTGGCTGATACACCTTGTACAAAATCTTATCCAAGCAGTTTAGGATGTAATTCCTGCACAAGAAATCCGAGTGCCTCCATGCATCAATTGCAAAAATGTCAGTTGTTGAATTGGCATTGCCTGGCGTAGGTGGCACTGGTTCATCTTCATCAAGATACTTCTGCAGACCAAGGGTTGTGAAATAAAAGAGCATCTGACTCTGTCATGTCAAAAAATCGTCTCCGTCTCCCTTGAATGAGTCTGGTTTGTTTAAGTTCGCTGTCTTGATCGACATCTGTTCTGCTGCCATTTCTGTTTTAACCAAACCAGGAAAGTCTTAAGATGTAGGATTAGATGGTTGAAAACAGAACGCAACAGATTGTCTGCGTCGCTACGGAACGCAATGTAACAGTGTTATACGTTACAACAACAATACAGCAACACAATAAAGCGTTGCAAAATCAGAAAGCGCAACAGATTATATAAAAAATGCTGCAATGGAACAAAGGTATTCTGTAACAGATCTGTGTATCAGTAATTTAAAGGAACAAGAATACCAAACTTCGTCGGAGGCTTGTCGTGACGAAACCGCGCGAGACTGTAAGGAGTGCGTCAGTCTGAGAAGACGATGGCAACAGAAAATGAATTGGCCGAAGAAAGCACAGCAGGGAAGAAGAACAACTGTATCAATTAGTGAATGATTTGATCAGGATCCGTCACTAATTTATAATTTCCGAACGGTCACGGTCGCGTCCGTTCAAAATATATCCGTTTTGAAAAACGGCAACCCTTCATTCTTCCAACGGGCAGCGCCCGTATTCGATTCAAATTCAAACGGGCCGCGCCCGTATAGCCAAATAAAACCCACCGAAAATTGCAGTGTTTTCTGTAGCAAAAATAAGATTTCATAGCAAACCCAAACACGAGCCCGGCCCGGTTCGGTACGGGACGGGCAGGCGGCGCGCGTGTGTTCATCAGATTTGGGTCCTCTCTCTCGCACAAAATTACCTGACCCTAAGGGCCAATATAGGGAATGAGGATGCTACATATATACACAATTTAATCTTTTATTTTGTCAATGTGGGACTAAAGCATATTCCATTCATCTCTTTAGAATTGTCATCATAATGTATGGCATACAGTAATGTTTATATTGAGCTGCCTTTGCTTTATAAACATTAAATATTACAAGTCCCAGTTAGCATGTTTATCCTAAAAACAACATATCAAGTCGCCTCACACAAGGATATCAATTTGGCATTTTTAATTAAGTTTATGTTAACACTTGTCCGTCAGTCTCGTGTTGATATGTTTTTACATCATAAAATGATAAAATAACATATGCATAAACTCAAAATGTCATTGTCCTGCCATAAATATTGAACATCCATAAAGAAACATGTGCCAGTTGACACAGGTTAACTTGTGCCCAATGAATGCATTCAACCATTTTCCTTTTAAGATCATCTCCAATAGATATGGGTGCAGATATTACATTTACGCCCTTACAAAATGTAAGCTTACGAATTTTCCAACAGAAAGTGAAATTAGACGCTTGTTTGACAAGCGTTTGGTCTTCTGGACGCTTGTTAAACAAGCGTCCGTGTTTGGGAAGGGCTTAGGCGCTGGTTGAACAAGCGCCTAAGCCACGACGCCTATATCAGGCACTTTTTTTCACTATTTACCTTACTTTTTACCTTCTACCTCCCTTTTACAGTTTCCTTCTTTATTCATCAAGACGTTGAAATGTCACCACGACCCCTCAAAATTGCTAGATGGGTTGTCCGTTACACAACCGATGTTATTGCAACTCATATCATGTCAGATGCTACCGTGAGTGCAGATGATCTATGATGCTTACACAAGCTATCCCCGACGAGGACACATCGACTGAGTGCAACGCTGACGACCCCGTGGTATATTTTTAATAAGTAATTATTAGATGAACAACCTATCACAAACTGTAAATGTTATTGCTTTGCTTAGTTTACTGTTAACATTAAATAATTACTTATATAGGTCGGTCATAAAGTTATGCGCGGTAGTTGATATAGATGCATTACCGAGTATTTTTTTCACAATACCTGAGCTGATTAAGATTATGCTATATGCATCACCTTTAGATGATTTTCTACAGTTATCTGCATTTGCACACGTCGATCGTTGCCAAGTAGAGGTCATTACTGAGAGATGGTGATCTACAATTTATACGTTTCATTTTTCAGATTTTCAGTTGGCATTGACTCATTTATATTTTTATATGCTGACCAGTATAGGTTGGTCGACCAGACCATGCACCAATACTCTTTCAAAGTTTAAATGAGGATTTTGAGTCATGTTCTGTGTATTTATCGGCTTTGGCCGTTGATGATGTTAGAGATGTTGTTACACTTACATGTCTATAATGGTATATAGCAGACTATATGGACGCTGAGAAGATACACGCCTACGTCTCATAATTTCTTTCGTCTTAGATTTTATATACTAGTTGTTCTTCATAAATATTCAATGTATCCATAAACGTTACTGCATCTTCACCCCTCTGTTTGTTTCCAACAAGAAGTCAATCTAATTTCAACACTTTTTCTTGGTGTTGAGCAGCCCGAAACTACATTGCATGATTATACCTATCTTCGAATTCCAATAAGGGTTTTTATTTCTGCTTGATCTGCCCCAACAGTCTGCTTCTTTTTGACTGCTTTAGCTTTCTAAGGCTTAACAAAATCATCTTCGGTGGGGTTAGCTGCTCTTCCGACCCCGTACCCTGACTTTCTAGCGATTCCTTATAGCTAGAGATTTTCCGACTCTTGATGTTTTACCTCGGGAGTTGTTCGATTGGACGTCTTGAACAATCTCCATTTTACATGCTCAACTAGCAGGTCATAAACATGCATAAACAAATAAAAATGAGCTACTTATTTATTCTCATGTCTATATATTTGTTTAAACAATTTATTTGCCTCCATCCTCTACAACAAAATCAATTAAATATTTAGATAACAGTAAAAAAAACTATAGACATGAAAATTAGGAAATCTTACCAAATGCGTTTCATTTTCAAATCTACTAGGATTTATTTGCTTTAACTTAAATATTTGAAAACCAAATGTTTATGTTTGACAATTAATTTTTTCAAAATGACATTTGATTGAAGATAGCGATCTATTGCGATCAATGTTCTTTCGATTATAGCAATATGTAATTTTGCCCCCAAAAAGTTTCACCACTTTGGTCGGCACCTCGAATCGGATCATTTGAGAGTGTACACTAAATGTAACATAAATCATAATCTTCTGCCGAAGTCCAACTAGCGTAGTTAACGCTCCGCCAATCGAAACTGTATTTTCTTTTAAATCGAATCCCTCGAAGCTGCATCTTACGGCATTGGCGTCAAAATCAGAAAAATATTATGAGATGAGAGAAGTGGGAGCAGAATGTTTTTTGATGTTGTGGAATGTTGTGTGGGAGGAGAAGAGAGTGGAGATGAATGATATTTGAAGGTGAAGAGTGAGAGAGCCGTTGGAGGGAATATATTTGGACGTCTGATGAACAAGCGCCCAAACCTCAAGCGTCAGTTCAACAAGCACCTCAAATGAGACGCTTGTTGAACAAGCATGTGGGGTTTGAACGCTTTTACAACAATCGCCCAACTAAATTACAGATTCCCGACCATTTGGATTGAATTTGTAACCTATTGAATTTTGTGCACTCTATTGTGTGGCTGATTGGGATTGGATATTACATTTTGTAATTTGTAATCAACCGTTGGAGATGCTCTAATAATACGTTTAAAATACATTGTCACATGTGCCTAGATTAGTAATATAAAACAGTACTCACTACTGTAGCTGATCGCTATTAGTATAACAAATACTGATTGCACAACATTGTTCTTTTTTCTTTCATTTTTCATGGCCAATCAGGAATTTTAGTTTGCAAAATTAAATAGCATGTCATTCTCTACTCCGTTGCCATGTAATTAGTGACTGCAACCTTTGGGAAAATTGTGATGAACCTAAAAAGTAATTACAGTATAACCAATAAAGTTTACCTCTCCAGCAAATAGTCGAGGCCGCAAACCAAGAGCAGAGCAAGGAGCATCAAGTAAAACTCTATCAAAACTGTCTGGTGCAAATCCTTGTGAAATGTCAACTCTCACACCCATGCAATTGTTTCTTCCCGTACCATTTTTCTTTTCACGTTCATTCCTAGATTTTCCAAGGTATCTTCCATTGCTAGCTTTCCCATTAGAAGCTGAATTAACAACTGATATCAAATCAAATATATAAAGATATGTGGAATACTAGAAAGGATAAAAATCACCGAATGTAAATATCTACATATCGTTGCATGATCAAAAGCGCTGATTTCAAAAGGATTTGGGAGAATAAGAATGTTTACAGTACAAGCAGCACAGTTTAGCAGAAGACAATTACTAACTCGGTAGGGGATTATTTTTAGTACGATATTTTTTTCCTTAAATAGTTGTAAGATAGCATATGTTAAAATTTATGCTCTAGAAAGTTATAGTATCACTTGAATAAAGACAAAAGGAATATGATTGTTTTGCATAAAAATCCATTCAAAATTTGGAACTCAAAAACATAATGAATGACATATGAATTGATTTATAATGGTGGCCACCTGAATTCAAAAATCATTTGGAACTTGCAGACACACAGAGGGCAGGTTCTTGGGCTAGGCCCAAGAGGCAATGGAATAGGGCAACCAACTGATACGAGGTGAATCATGTTTTCCGCAAATTGAAGAAAAAAAAAAACCTGTTCCCTGAAATGTTCACTGCTAATTGTCTCGAGCCTCAACCAATCGTTCCGCCATATCTGCCACCCATCACCAAACAGGTCACCAATGCAACACTGCTCCACCTTAGCTTCGCTCTTGGGTGCTGGCCTGCTGATCTTTTGTGTGTATGTGTGTGTGTTGAAAATCGGGTATTTATGAAATAATTTCAAATTAATTGTTTGTCATGAAATTAATAGCTTAAGGCTTTGGATGTTCAGTGATTTGGAACTAAACTGTTGTCCATTGACATGGTTGCCAATTAGGAAATATGGCGTTGGAGAATATAGAGCTGGATAGATTGATTGTGGCCATTTTGAGGTTAGATTGAGTCCAATTTTATCGATGAAAATTGATTATTTTCCATATCTAGGAAATTACTTGAATAAACACATATTGCTAATATTTTTGTTGTTTGAAATTGAATATACAACAACAACAACTAAGCCATTGTTGTTTGAATATAAAATTAGTAATTTACATTTTGATTGTATTCTCTAAAAGTTAATAACAACTGAATATGAGTTCCTAAATTTTCAGTTAGTATATGAATGAATTTTCCATTGTTCATGCTCTAATTCAATAGTTAGTTTTATTGTCATGATTAAGTGAGTCGACACTAAATATATCCATAATTTTAGAATTTCTTTTACTTCATTCATTGGGAATGAATAGGACATATGATAGAAGAATGACAAAACCAAAATTCAATTTATATTTCAAAAAGAGCCAGAAGTGAGTGGATATATAAATGCGTAAGCTGCATATCGAATTTCATTGACTATACCGGATAAGTTTGCTTCAAGAGACAAGTTTTTCTAAATTAAAGTTAATAAAAACTTATCTTCACACCACTATGTTGCAAGAAAGAATAAGTGGGTTGACAATTTTGCAAATGAAACGGATATTTGGATACATTAAAATAGTTTGACATAATTGAAGAGTTTACTTTCAAAGCTCGAGAAGTTGTTTTCATTGAATAGATGGATATGTTAAAGATACTGCATGTTTACATTATGCTTTTATACATTATATATTTTAAGAGCGTCTTATGATGGATGTGAACTTAACAAAAAATCGTTCATAATATTATAAGATTGCTTTTAATTCTCTTTTTATAAAAGGCAACTTATTCAGTATGAGCCTAGGGCATTCAAAAGCTTAAAACTGGTCATACCCACACATACATACTGCATACATACATATGGGGTGGCTGTTTGAACACAAAATAGAAAACAATACATATTGGCGTTGGATCTCATTACGTTTACTTATGTGGAAGCTGAAATCATGGAGATATCCAATGGTTAAGAGTTGTGTCATCTATTTGTATTCAAGTAGACTTTCATCTGTGTATGTGTATGTATGTGCATGGAGAGAGAAAGAGGATCCAAATTCCTGTTGTATAATCCCTCGAAATTTCCAACTTAATTTTCTCGATGTACATATTTCGGATTTGACTAGTTTTATGTAGTTGTGTTGTGTTTACCACACAAAATTTTAGATCATTCTAAGGTATGTAACCCTCTAAAAATTACAAAAAAAATTACCTATTGAACTACATATTTTCAACAATTCATATTAACTTGTGATTTTAGAGGGGTTAAAGTTCTTGGAATGATATTAAAATTTATGAAGATGATCCAAATGATATACACACCACATTTTTAAAAAAAAAAGCTAAATCTGAAGTGTGCAGAATAAGAAAACCAATTAAGGAATTTCAAATAAATTATATGATGGAAGATTTGAAACATTCATCATACATACACACATGCATGCATGTGTGTGCATGCACGCATCCTCAAGGATAGCTCGGTTAGTTAGGATATGCAATGTTCACATGCAAGGTCGATGATTTAATCATCGCCAACCACATATCCTTAAAAGAGCTTACCGGAAGTACGCATTGTATGTCTTGGGGGTACGTTGCATACTTCCTCAGGAATTTACAATTAACGTTTGATACTCATGAATTTTCAATATGTGTGTGTCTGTGTGTATATATAACACGTGTCAATTTGTATGTATCTGCGCAGTTAAAATGCTTAGCGATTCTATAACGGTGGAGATGCAAAAGGTTATAGCGGGGATAAATCGGGATATAACAGAAAATAACGGAGATGCAAAAAAGCTTCATTAGATATAAAACTAAATGTTCAAAGTTAATTTATTCTCATTTTCACATTATTTATGTAGGAAAAAAAGTGTTTAATCGTATATAACTAAAACCGAAGACTATCATGATTTATACAGACTATATTTGGTGATTACGATAAATTTCTAATTTATATTTAGCACTTATGCCTTACAATTTTATCTTTACCCTAACCAAATTTTATTGATTTGATTTAAAATAGACCTAGTCATCAATCTTTGTATATTAATGTTGTTAAAACGGGTGTTAGAAAGCCTTAATTAAACTAATGTAGTGGAAAATAGCAGGGCTTAAAGTGGATTTATTGTTTAAGAGGGCTAAATGAAATAACGTAGCAGTCGAAAAGCGCTTTGCGCTATAGCGGGGATTTTGTGAAGCTTTACAGGGCAGCTATGTATATACAAAGAAAAAATAGATGTAAATATATACATTAAATATATAAATGCAAATACACACACTAAATATATGTATGCATGTGTGGACAAGTGTATGCATCCATGTGAAATTATCATGCATGCATAACATCCATATAAATTTGAGCACCGAATGAAATGAATTTAAACAGAATCAAACTGACCACTTTTGAATAAGTGTCAAGTACAAAGGTCATTAATATAGATGCTTTTCAAGTATCCACTATTAGGTTGTAATTGTATATGACAAAATCTTGTTCTATTGATAGCATCATACCATATCAGAGACTGGAACTCAAAATTGAATTGACATATTACATCATTGTTGACCAGCGTAATTTACGGCCCACTGCCTGCAACGGCACAAAACATTCCTGCAGTCTTGGCTCATGGCATGGTGAATGGCGCCCGCATTTTCCACATGCCGTGTATGTGTTAGAAGTATTTTAATTAGACAAGAGTGATATAGTTTATGTTATGTTATTTTTTTACAGTTTATTTATAGTTAATTTACACATTTATTAAACTACGAAATTTTACACTTTTAATCGTATGAAAATTTGGTCATGTATAAGCGCATTTAAAAGAGAAAATGTTATTCTAACCAAATTGTATTTATATCTTACATAAACAAATTTTTGTACCTAACTGCTAATGAGTTTGTAGAAAAGAAAAGGAAAAACTATAATTAGTCCATTTAGAATATGAAACGATAATAGATATCTTGAAACATGATAATATAGTAAAAGATAAAACAACGGTACATAACTACATATATTTGCTTTGAGAATGTTGCATAAAAATAATTCAGTTTTTTTAAGACAATTATTACAACAATAATCTTAATATAGAGCATTCAGTAGCGGTTTTTGGGTTTCGACAACGTGCAAAAAGGAATGAAAGTTAATTTGCAAATACAATTATATAACTACCTTTTGTCTTTTTGGAACATGAAAAAAGAACAGAAATAGTCAAAAATACGGTGTGCATTTTTTGCGTTGTGTGGTATGTGTGCCTTAAGCGCCATGTGCACCACTTGATACTTGGCACAATACCAGGTGCCATCAAGTGGGTCACAACACGCCTTCCACAACCATGTTGTGTATCTCAATCTTGTGATCTTCGTTGTTACTATCATTTATTTCTTAAATTATCGCAATGTCGATAAAATGATAATTTACAATTGAGATGATAAATTAGTTATAAACTCATGCACAAAAAGTCTCTACTCATAAACTCATGTAAATTAGGTCCATGTTTTGTTATTTTTTTAACAAATTGTCCCCTTCTAGAAAATCGGACCAGCATTAAAATCAGGGGCAAAAGTTGTATACATTAGTCAAAAACAAAAAATAAAAACCAAATTTTCATAACTTTTTCGGAAGGGACTTTTCTTTCATCATCTTTCAATTCTAGGGACATGACAGCCGTTCCTTGTTCCATATTCTAGAATTGAAGATGTAGTTGGCTATCTTATTTAACATAGATATACATGCATACGAATTGGTAACACATTTAGCTGGCCATATCCATTCAATAAATAAGATCTATATAACACACAGCTCAGTAAAGTTAGTACTTACTACCCACATGGAACATGATGTATACACTACATGAACGCTTATTTACTATACCTGCCTTAGAGGGGACATCACCTCTGTTATTATCTGTGGTACAATCGGCTATGTTGCCATTTTCAGAGTTTTGAAACACAGGATTGATAACTGCTCTTTTCAATGCTTGATCATTTGGATTTATTGAGAACGCATTAATTGTGCCGCTACAACGAACAGATTTGAGAGCATCGAGCTTATATGCATTTATACAGGTTAAGTCCATTTCTGCAGCCAATCTTTTGATATCCATCACCTAAAGGTAATATTAAAAAAAATTAATAATAATAACACATGAATAGTAATGGTGATATATTTGCTGAATGGGATGGGAGAATATATGGAAATATGTGTTGCTAGACTGATACTGATTCACAAATAGACGTATCAATAAATTATTTAGGAAAGGGTATCTGCATGTGCTGTCAAACCAACATTTGCATGTTAAAAGACACAAACGTTCATAGATGAAACAAAAATACTACCCGTTTTCATTTTATGCGTATACACAAAAAGTAAGTTGAATGCGGTAATGTCATGCTGGCACTAAAATGATAATCTAGTATGTATAGTACCCTAATAAAACCATTTTTAAGCATATACCAGGCAAATTTCAAGAGTTGATAACTTGATTTACAACATAGAATAGTAGGGTCCAGGGTCCAAGGTCCGAGGTTTCAATCGGAACATCGATATTCCGGTCGTTCCATTTCGATTACAGTGGGACCGAAACCAAACCAAACCGAAACTCCAATTCAATGAGAAAGCTACTATACTTCAAATTATACATAAGAAACTCAACACAATAATTAATTTGAGTTTCAAATATATGAATATTCAAAATCTGAAATATTGATTTAGTAAACATACAAAATCTGAAATTATACATTTTGCTTCAATAAATTAAACAAATGTATGTGTAACTATATGAATAATAATTAACGAAATCCGAAACCGAAACTAGAACCGAAGCTTACGAATTAGATCGAAATTCATAAATTTAAAAAAGACCGAAACTGAGATTGAAACCGAGATCTCGAACCTTGGTAGGGTCATAAACATAATTTCTAGTGAGATTTACCACTTAAAGAAAATTCAAAGGTATACATACAAACTTACGATTTGCATAGCCTGTCACAAGCAAACTTGTTAAGTCATGACATTTAAGAGCAAG
This sequence comes from Allium cepa, assembly GCA_030765085.1. Taxonomy (NCBI): domain Eukaryota; kingdom Viridiplantae; phylum Streptophyta; class Magnoliopsida; order Asparagales; family Amaryllidaceae; genus Allium; species Allium cepa. Next base: position 341,887,277 of record CM060941.1, on the reverse strand, counting down.
AAAAAAAACATAAGGACAGAATTAACTCCATGCCTTATTGTGAGATCTATCAGTGGCAACCACCTCTCCTCTATCCTTCATGAGAATCGCAATTGCAGTAGTTTTTCCACCTGGAGCAGCACACATGTCCAATATTCGCTCACCTTCCTGGGGATCTGAAGATATATAATAGAGTTTGTATTGTTGCAATTACCAATCAGATAGTTAACGGAAAAGAGCATGAGCAGCTAAAATTATAAGCTGACACGCATCTGTGATCTGTGTGTGTCATTGGTAGGAGACGACATATGCCATACATACACAGAGACAACAAACAAGATGGGATTAATCCAAAGTTCAAGATTTCGGATTACAATTCTGCTTTGGTCGTTTGATAATTCCAAACTTCAAATCATTTTTTTGAATAGAAATTTTGATTTTGAGTTTCGGTACTTTTTTCTATAGAAGTACATTATGCTCGTATTTAGGATAGCAAAATATGTATTGTATTCTAAAACGTGTTTTCTCTTTCATGTACATTTATTGAGTTTGAAAAGTTAATTCAGTCATTAATTTTTACCATTGTTTTATGTTTTGACTGCCAAATTGGATTTGACGACAAAAGCATCAAAGTCCTTTTTTATATCATTTGGACATATTTGCATTTTTTTTGTATCATCACGCCTCAATTTTACCTTTTTCGATTCATTTATATGTTTGCATTTAGTTACATGTTATGCCAATGAATAATAATTTTACTGTTTTTTGAGCACCTGAAAACTAGAGCCGGAATTCAAACCACATCCCGTTTAGGTCATCACCGAAACCGGACTACAATGGCTGAAAATCCAACATTCTTATCAGAATCTTGATTCATGGATTAATCAACTCAGGTATTAGTTCAATTAAACATCCACCTCACAAAATATAGATCAAGTTTCATCTGACGTGGTTAATCATCAACAGGAGTTTTTACATGCACTCATAAGAGGATGACAAATCTCAGTCAAAACTACATACATACAAGCAGTTATGACTTAAAACTTGATGGAAATACGTTACAAAGTAGACCGTACGTGGTTCTAAGTATAGATATTGTGATTAGTATGTGTGGACTACGATCAAAGGCTGCTACAATGTACCAGGACATTGCGATTAAGTCAAATAGAACATAAATGGTAATATATTTCTCCCTTGACATAACAATGGTATTTTATTTTATTTTATTTTTGCTCTTATAGAAATGATCTTTTTACATAAATTTAAGTTTTGCTAGGTAAGCATCCACAGAATCCAGGTTTTGGCCACTAAGCATTTAAAGGCCTCTGCACCTGGACAAATGGTCCTAGATAGAATTGGTGTGCTTAGGGCTGTTATGATAACAGTAAATTTACCATTACCGGTCAATCGGTTACCATTTTAAAGCAAAGTCGGTATACGAATATAATTGCTATGGTAACGGTAAATTTACCGTTTTTTATGATAAAACACCGGTAATACCTTTTCAAAACCGGCGGTAACGGTAATTTACCGGTTCATTTATAACACATGAATATTCATGTAATATGTTGTATCACGATCATTTAAAAGCAAGAAAATGATTACATTTAATCCAGTAATTCGACTCGAATGATGCTAAATGCACTTCTTTTTTTCTCATTGATTCTTTTATTAAGTGACACGATGGAATATAAAATAAAGCATCATTACAATGTAAAAAATATGCCAAGTTGTTATTTTTCTGGACAATCGATAACGGTAACGATAAGCAATTTTAGTTTATCAGTAAAAACGGTACGGTAGCGGTATTTGCAAAATGATAACGATAATCATTACCATAACAGCCCTAGGTGTGCTAAAGCAAGATTTGAACCCCTAACCTCTTTCTTAAATACTTTGACAACTCCAATAGGCTATAGATCCCTTTGTTCACTAAAACATCAAACACATGAGTGCCCCATCATCATGATCTGTATCAAACTCCCATATGTATATTGATTAAACAAGCACGAAAGGGTGTTAATGAAGTGTGTACCAAGAGAAAATAAAAAATCCAATTTGTCCCTGAGTTTGTTTTAGGTACTCTACATTTTCATAAATTGGATTTAAGATTTGTTGTATTTTTGAAACTGATATCATGATAATCTGTTTGGAGTTGTACGATTTAGTTAACATGTTAGTTTTATCTTCACACAGAACCCACTTTCAAACTCTAAACAGTGCTGCAATCACCGAGATGACTTTAACTCATATCCACAACTTCTATTGCTTCGTTCAAATTTTTAGTTAATCCGTCAACAAGTGGATTAACTAATATATTTGATAGCTTAAGTCTCTACCGTACCTTCTGTTTCTCTCAATTGCCTAAATACAACTCTTATTTATCTAAAAGGATCAAATTGCATTGCCAAAACATAAAAATCTCCGGTCCTTTCCTCTCAAAATATCAAATTGTTTCAAATCAAAAAAGTAATTAGTTTGATCCTAATAATTCTAATATTTTATTAGCAGTTATAAGGTAAAATGATGACATGGAAGTATCATGATGATTATATTTGAATATTATTTGAAGTTCAATATCAACGGTGATAAAGCGTGTGTGCCAAAAGGTTTCTTAATTAATAACGTTTTTTATATTAAAATAAAAAGCATTCAAGTTTTGATACATGCTAAAAGTAATTAAATAATGAAATAAGAAAGATGTGCATCTTAATGTTGGTAGCAAATAAAACCAGAGTTACTGTGGTCAGTGTGGATAAACTTAATGAGTCAATGACCTTACATAAAAAAGAAGTCAAAAAAAGAAAAGGATGAATTAATAGAGATATAATTTAACAAGAAATAAACTTCCTATTTTAAATTTTCACATTTTTCTTTAGTATATTCCCAACTTTCCTTTTTAAGTAGCAGCATTTCTCCACTCGTGTTTTCATTCCCTCTCCCATCCCTGCTCCAGTTACCTGTCGTTTCTCATTTCAAATCTAGATTTTGAGCTAAAACTGAGGATATATTTACCAAGGCAGCCATTTGTTCTGAAACTAATAATAGTCCAAATATAGAAATAAGATGTTGAAACCTAATACACAGGAGTCCTTTCAGGCAAGCTATGGAAGTAACTTTTTTTGTAGCAGATCGTATTCTAGAAGATTGGAAGCCAAACCTACAGCTAGTAAAAACATATTGGTTTACCTACACACTAAATACAGGAAATTAAATAGTTTGATCTAAACAATGTGAGTTAGAAATATAATAAAGTTCATGGTCCAAAGGAGAGTGAATCCTGATCAGTAGGCAGTCAGCTATTTTCACTCAATCCATGAGAATTACCTATTTCAAACGATTTATGCATCATGGTTAATCTTGACAAGCAAACATAAGAAAATTGCATAGATAAATATTCAGGTAGCATACTTTCAGTTTGGTGTATTTTACACCTGCAAATGAAAACATGCCCAACAAATGCGTTTGCTTTATTTGTTTGAGCGTATATGCAAGCATCACAGGCTAAGCAACTGTAAGCATATGAATTATTCAAATGACACTTCTCAGACATGTAAAATTATGGACAACAAAGTACAGATATATTCAGTCAGGAATCTCTCCTTTTGCCATCAAAGACCATTAGCATACATTAATTCTCTTTTTAGAATAAAAATAACAATACATTTTAGAAAGTGCTTATTTTACCAAACGGAACTCAATGGCATCTTCAGAAATTTCATACGTGTATGGCTGTAATTGTGAGGACTTTCAGTGACAGTTAACAACATGAATGTGACAGCGTAGAGAAAATTCATTGTTATAATAGATGAAAAGGTGATTTGAAGTATACATTGTTGGGTACGTACCTAGAACACGAGCAGCAATTATACTAGGCAGATTCTGAAGAAATATTTCCCCTTCAAGAACATCTAGGAGAAATGGAAACACAATAATAGGTGAATACAAAATGTACTCCTCCTGCTCAAAAATATGTAGTAAAAAGGGACAGCTGCCTACCATTGGACAAAAATAAGTGCAAACTGGAGCTAAAAATCAGTGCTCATATGTTGAATGTTGACTGTGCAGTTAAAGCGCTCGGCAAATTCAATGCGGCGGAGATGCAAAAAGTCATAGCGGGGATACAGCGAGGATATAGCGGATGACTCAAAAATAGCATATAAAACTCATACTTAATGTTTTTACAAATATATAAATGGTAATTAAATGAAAAATTAACAATCAATTGAATTATAATTAATACATATATAATTTTAAATAAAAACATGTGCAAAAATACTGTAAATAAACGTAAACTGTTATATAACGTAATTGAATTTAGTAGAATATTAGAGTATTTTCATTTCTGAAAATATATTAAAATTCAATTAAATAAATTAATTTCATAATTTTTGTATTGTATAAATGTCATTTTTCAATTCATTCCTTTTTAAATAAGATATAGCGGAAATAACGGAATATAGCAGGAATAACGGGATATAGCAAAAATAGCGGGGCTTAAAGCGGAAAGGATATATTTGGGGCTATATGGAAAAATCGTAGCGGTAGAAATCCACTATGAGATATAGCGGGATTATAGCGGAGCATTAACTGCACAGATGTTGAGAGTACCAATCTTGTATTATTGTATGATATATTTTAGAATTTTCCTAAAACTAAATCTCAGTTCACATTCCACATACTAAGACTAAACCCTAAACACTAATTTGTGAAAGCAGTTGAGGAACCAAATGTGGAATGGTGGAAGATGTGTAGGTGGGATCAGAATTAAACTAGACTTGCTTTCAAATAAAGCCATAACTAAATGCATGAGGCCCTCCATTAGTTGGGAGAATCCAATTTAGAAACTATTTTCTCTTGAAATGAACAAGTATTTCAAGAGGTCTCGCCCAAAATTCGTATTCACATCAGTGAGAACAAGTTGCCTTAGAGTAATGAAAAGTCCATCCCAAACATTTGTCTTACAGAATAAAAATATATTTTAAAACAGGTATCATGCCGCTAGTTGACATAATTATGTATTTATCATACAAAATGGGTTACAATGCTCCAAAATCGTTGCTTAACTTACCGTAGAAGGAAGGAAGTTCATATACTCGTTTTGTCATTTCAATAGCAATTCCATTTGAAGCACGAAAAATACCAGCCCTTGACATAGATGCAATGCCTTGTCCAATATAGTTGCCGAATCTTTCATGAAATTGTGGATCTGTAGCATGTACTTGCATGTATAAAAGATCATTGCCAACAAATAAAAGAAACATCAATAAATAATCAAATATAATGCAAATACTATATAAGATCCATGCAAAGATGTGGAGTATAAAGAATAATCAACTTTTGACGATCTAGAAGCACCTTCCAGGACATCGTTTAAAAACAATTTTTGTTTTTAAAAAAAATAGATATTTCAAAAATCAAATTAAGTACAAGTTCTCAATTCCCAATTTTCTCAATAACATATTTTATTATATAGGTTTTTTCTTGCCTGACTGGTTTCCTTGCAAAACAATTCCACGTGTTATCCCAAATCCCCATTTACCATCAGGTAAAGGTCGTTCCAAAGCTACAGAAACTGCAACTACATCTCCCTTCTCAACATGTTGACTGCATGCCAATACACCAGGAACAAAAACCTGCATGCCGTAAACGTCATACAATAAGCTGTGCAAGTATACCAACCTATAATACAAATTTTCATTAGAACTCAAAATAGATTGTTCATTTTAAACCCGACCCAAACCTGATTTTAAAAAGCTGTTTCAAGCATTATTTTTGTTTCAGTTTCCAAGAATAATCACACCATCCACGCCTTTTATAATTGATTTATGCATCCTCTTTTTTAAAAAATAAAATAATGTAGCTAACTAAAATCATCTTGCCATGGTTTCTGACAAACCCTATAAACCCATTAAGTCATATATTCCAAATACTATCTTACTTTTTCCAGGTACATTCACCCTTTCAAGCTTTAATTTCCTTTTTGATCCCGTTCATACCAATTAATGTTTTCCTTAATATGGAATGTGCATGATATGCAGTGCAGAAATAAGAATGAAAAGCAAAGGGACATGAAACTCATTCAGCTTCAGTTTACCATCTGCCATAACATACAGAAGTATGCAACCATGATATGAAATGGGAATTTTACTCATAAAGCAGGAGAAACTTTCATTATTTTAAAGTAGTACATTGACAATGGTGTTGGAAAAGAAGGAATAATGCATGCTTTTTTACATAATATAAAAAGGACATCTCATGACTAAGGACAAATGAAACATCCATACGGGGAATGGAAAAAAAAAAGAATAAGGAAACTAATAAACTCTTTCAAGCAAAGCATAAATTTCATAAAACTCAAGGAAAAATGACTAGCTTTCAAAGAATAAAGATGGAAATATATTGGAAATATGCAAGAATGACTAAATCTTACTTATGAGAGCTGTAAAGCTTACCAGAGGGTTACGAGACTTAATAAAAACATGGAATAACCTGTTAAAAGTATGTTCAACACAAAGAGAAGCCTTGCAATAGTCCAAGCAAGTAATTTTTTAAAAAAAAAAATACCTTTTTTTTGCATTACTTCAAAAGACAAAAAAACAAACAAACAAAAACAATCATATGTTTATAGAAAACTATTTAGCAGACTGTACAAATTATTTTCTAACACACACCTGAGCCCCTCGAAGAACTGCTTCGGCGCATTTACGGCTCACAATTACTTCTTTCATTATTTTACCAGGTTGATCACCATAATGTAAATTATGTGGCCCAGAACCTCTCACAACCACAATATCATCAAGATCGGGATATTTGCATTTAGAAACGGAAGGCTTATTTGCTTCTTCCTTCGAAGCAAATTCATCCCTGGTACACTTTGAAGTTACGCTGTGTTCTTCATGTTCATTGTTGTGTTCATTCATATTCATGCATCTCATGGTAGATGTGAGTTTTTTATCATCTAAAACTTTCACTAATTTGTTTATAACAGTCTCACTTGTTGACCGGAGAGTATTCACCCGAATACAGGAGTAACTTGATGGGTGCCTATACAAAATATATCATTAGTAAGCAACAAATGACAAGTTTTCTATAAAAAAAACAAGTCAAGGGAGCATGTAAACCAGTCAAAATATGGTAAATTCCATATGTACAGAATGGCCCTCTTATAATTGTGGTCATACCTCGAAAACAAGGCAGGCCATATCTGAACTTTCTGATTCATCTCTAAACTAAAATAGGTAATAAAAATCAATTCTCAATTTCATTTCAACCTATTTGTATGGAACAACTCAACCTTTCCAAAATTGCTATAAATTTATAGCTTGTAGAAGCCTCCAAATCTCTATTTGTTCTAATTATCTGTACTTGAATTTTCACTTCTTCTTTTTTTCTTTAAAAAAAAGAAAGTCAATGTTTGGCTAAGAAATCATTTACTTTTTTATGACCAATGTTTGGCAAAAAATAACAATAACCGATTTCTTCATGAAGTGCATAAACATTTCATTTTGTTGAACATATGGAAACCACTAAACTAATTATTCTACTTCATGATATATGCAAGCGTATATTCAGCTCAACTCCTGCAATGCATTCCTTGAGCCTATAAAAACTTTTCATATGAATCATCATGCAAGAAAAATGCAGGCTGACTTGAGGCAGAATAGAACTTTCTTACCACATAAACGGTTATTTCCTCTCACTTTACTAAGATTTATTTTCCAGAGGAGTATCCTTAAAGTTTTACCTTTTAAACTTTACTGCGTTCCAAATTCAATGAAGGATTGATATCTGTATATAAATCTCTGCCCCACCTCACATAAAGCATTTACTCCGTCATTAGTGCGAATAGCTTTTATCTAATGAAATTTATAGTATTGTGCAGTGTCTACTATCAGCAGTCTGCACGTGTTGACCTCTTTTGTACAAGGTGTATTGCCATAATTTTTGGTGTAAAAGCAAACCTTTAAAATTTTCCTTTTATTTCCAATTATAAAAGTTGTTGTAACACATTTTTTGCTGTAAATGCTGCATCCCCATCAAAACTAAGCAAGAAACACTTTTTGGAATTTTGCACTGAGAAGAAATAAAATACATTGTATATCATACAACACAGTGGATGAAAAATTTAGAAGTTGGTGTAACCCATGAGATGATTTAAGCATCAAAAATCAATTTTGACATGGACTCGAATCCAAAATAGACATAAATTTATAAATTTTAGTTCTCTTACATTTTCATATTCTTTTATGTTTTTTTGACCATTATCAATACCTACCGCTGAGGTGGAGCCTTGGCGCAATGGTTAGATCATCCACATAGTGATCTGAACGCCCAGATTCGAGTCTGAAACAGCATCTTCGCAATGCAAGGGAAAAGCTGCGTACATAATCGGCCTCCCCAGAACACGCTATCGCGCAGGAGCCTCGTGACTGCGTTCCACCTATCAATACCTACCACTATTAAAGTGCTTCACAATTTTATTTTTTTATATTCATAAATCAAATATTTGATTTATTTTATTTTTTATCTTCAAGCACAATAGATGCTTCAGAAAAGTATTCATGGCTAAATTGCCTTCTATAGAACTTTGAATATATATTCTTATTCTTTATGCATTTTCTGGTTAGCATCGTTTTCTTTTTCTTTCTTTTTTAAAAAGGAAAAAAAATTCAGAAAAGCCTACAGTAAAGAACGATATGCTATATGTATCATTATTTTGTATTTTATATCAAATATTTCATGAAAAATGGATTTCAAATGTGATATAAATTTATTTTCAAAAGTCACATTTTTCAAGCGCATTCATCGTTCATGCCAAAAAGTGAAAAACTATAACACCGTTTTTTTCATAAATATTATAGTCATTGATGGTGCATAGTACAAAAAGGCGCAAAACCTTCATGGAACCTTGACGCAAGGCACAACAAACGGCATGTACTTTTTGATATACTGTGCACGTATTAGAAATGTATTATATATATGTATATTATACATCATAATTAAGTAAAAATAATGTCAAAAGCATAGAATGTCATTTAAATATATTACATCATTCAATGTTTAATTAATTGTTTAGAAGTTATTAAACTTCAACTGTAAGCTTATAGTTGATTATATGTCTGGTATATTTAGTTAGTTGTGTTACAATGATGTCTATTTTATATTGCATTATTCCAGTGTGTAATTTTTTTTCAGTTATTTAGTATGTTTCGATCACATTGAACAACAAAAGCTTACAACTTTGATCTTACATAAATTTATCATATCATTATATGGAAGAAACCGATAATACACTCAACCATCGATATTAGTTTGTGCATATATGAGCATTGTTATATTACAAATTGCTTTGAGAATATATATTACGTAAAGATTAGTTTTTCCAAATCAACCACATGTGTTTGTTCTCAAGAATAGAGAGATTATGATAAAGTCACACTTAGAACTTTTAAAAAAATGTAGATAGTCATACAATGAGTACTAATTTCTATGCTTTTTGCACCTTGAAAAAAGAACAAACGATTTACCAAAATGACGGGAAAAAAAGCACGGTCTTTTTGTGGTATGCGTCATTTAATGCACATTTTCCTTTAACGTTGCGCCATGAGACCAAAATGCATTGCATCATGGTGCATTTTTCATAACTATGGTAAATAATGTTTTTCACCATAAAATATTTAATAATTTTACCTTTTCTTAATATATTTTTATCATATTTAATATATTTTTATTCCAAATTGTAATTTTCTAATTTGTCTAAATAAAATTTTCAAAGTCACTTCAAACCAAGGTTTGAGATTTCGATCGGAAACTCAGGTTCTAGTCATTATCGAGATGAAACAGTAAAAGTTTTCAATTCGGTCAAAAAAATGGATTTAACGATAAAATTCACATTTTTACCATAGAAAATCAATGGAAGCAAACTTTAAAGGGAAAAAACAAAAAGAAAATAATAATTTAGTTACCAACTTGAATTTACTGCCTATTTTGTCGATACAAACTCTTAAGATTGGTCCGATCAGAATTTTGTATGCTCTGGAAGAACTAGGGTTTCAGGTAGAATATAATTGGGCAACATGCTATAATGGTAAGCGTACGGTTATCTAATTATATTTCATATTATATTAGCGTATACAGATTTATGCGATGTTGTATATTTGGATATAATTTATAAGGGTTGTAATGTTATAACAGACTGCTACAATAACAAAACTGTGTGATAAATAGTTTTCTAGTTATTTAGGTAGCAAATAACCTTGTATACTTTCTAAAAGTATCAAAATTTGAAACCAAAACCGACATTTTCGAAAATCAGAATTTCTAAAAACTCAAGCATTAGAAACTGAAATCTCAGACATTGTATCAAACTATATATTCTAGTATTCTACTATTTTATGAAACTAAATTTTGATTTATCTTGATTATATATCTTTTTTTTTCAAGAATATTTTACACATATTTCTTAAGATGATATGATAGAAGTTGGTGTTGTAGTTTTTCTTTTGTAACAAGTGGGATACTTATCTGAAACATACTAAATTAATAAAAAAAAAGAAATTGAATAAAAACACACTTAACCATGAATAAATCATAATTCTTCATTCAATTAGCATGCCACAAATAAACCTTCAGCCAACATTCGTGCTTTTGATGATTTGGTAAAAATAACCAATTTACGTAAAATATAATTAAATGTTTCTCTAATATTATGCAATAATTTTTTGTACCATTTTCAAATTTGTTAAATTTAGGCAATTTTTAAGTTATACTGATGCTCGCGTGTGCATCATTATGCAGTAATAAATAATTAATACTTCATACAAATTTAATTTTATTCAATGTATATTCTTTTCAAAGATATATGTATGCATATGTGCACTCTATGTATCAAAATAATATAGAAATTGTTTATATTTGGTTGATAGTGATTATCTTCTATTAGTATTATTTATTGGCATTCCTAATCTATCTTAGCTTGGAAATCGTACAAACATATTATAAATAAGGCGCAAACAAAAGAGTATGTCTAGAAAGGGATCAAATAAACCATTAACTTTCTCTTTGTAAAAGAGTAAAAATCATCGTGAATTATGAATGATAATAGTTCTTCACTGAATTTATAATGAACTTTTCCATCAAAGAGACTTAAATTTTATGCAAGTTGAATGTTCACCCGTCGGATTTGTCTAATAAAAAGTTTTTTGCTATCATCCATGTGACAAGATATGGACAAATGACAGTATAAAGGTACTCATGATTACTTTTAAAATAAAACAAAAAATCAATTATTAGCAAGAATAACAATATTACACACACACACACACACACACACACACACACACACATATATATATATATATATATATAACTCAATCAATTTCACAAGAAGACCACTTTGAATCGCATTATTACCATAATTGCAGCACTATAATTAGATTACTTATATGACCCTATTATCATTTTATTGGTTCGATCAAAAACCTAAACATATGGACAACATATTTGACTGGTTCAGGGTGTTGTTAAAAGATTTATATCGGTGTTGTGAAAAGCACATCACGTAGAGATTAAGCCTTTTGCACATATGCCACAATGCACATGTGAAAGCGCAACAAATGGCATACAAAGGACATGATGCAAAAATGTGCATATCTTTTGAAAAACATGAAAATATTTTTATTTGTTGCACAATAAAATGAGTTAAAATTGGCATCCATCATCTAATTTTCTAGTTATTTACACTTTCAGTTAGATTTTGCCTATTTTTAGTATTCGTCAAAAATAAACAAGCATTAAAAACATGGACGTGAACATTGAAAAATGTATGATTGTAATGAAATGGTTGATAAGAAATAGGAATGAATCATCTAATATAGAGGATGAGCTTGTATATGACGTGTGGTGGTGTTACTAAAATGCCAAAAATGAGGAACCAAAATAACAAAATCTATAAACTTCTACATTGAGAGAATTTCCAACATTTGTTTCAATTCTTTTACATGCTAATAAAGAAGAAACAAAATGAGATGGATGAAGAAGACGTTGTAGCTTGTGGATATTGGTTTTTAGAATATAATCATGAATTTTATTTATATTTCTAGCTTATAAGTAATTTCTTTATCAACATCATATGTTTTTTTAACATAGTAAGCTACATGAAAAATATGAGTTTTGGTTGATTATTGATTTGAATGATTCGGTTCATTTACATTTTTTGCTATCTAAAATGTTTTTATTTCAATTTATATATAATGCGCATTAATGAATTTTGCTTGCTAAAATAATTTAATGGCTACAACAAGTATGTGTTCTGTCAGCTTTATCTTAACAAAACCCATTGTTATGTTTTTTTTTTTTTAAATAGTGAAGATTCTTTTTTCATTTGCAAACTTGTGAGAGAGAAAAAGTTTAAAATTTTATTTGACATATAAAGCTATAAGTTGTCCCATAATAATTTCGAGATGTGATTTAAAAATCCAGCATGTGTTGCTACGACAAGCCTCCGCGTTGCTAGATGGAACCTTGATATATATGCTGTTAAGGGCATTGTTGAGAGCCATCAGGCGCCATATTGCAATTTTGGTGCTTCGTTTTTTTATGGGACACTTAGAAAATAGGCCTTTTATTGTTTAGCTTTTTTTACATTGACTAAATTAAATAATTACATCCAAAAAAACTCAGTTACTTTGTTTATTTATTGAAGATCTTCATCTTCTAATATAATTTCAAAATCTGCTTACATTTTATACATTTCATTTTAAAATATATAAAAAATCATTCGATTATTCTTTTTTATGATGCAAAATAATAGTGCAATTTTCATGTTTTCCAAAACTTGCTTGATTGGCTTTTTGGTTAAAAAATAAACGTATGATAATAAGTATTCATTAAATTTTCACTTCTTCAAAATTTGAGTTTAATGGTTCTTCCTTTCACTTTCTTATCTACTTATTTTCTTAATTCTTTTTTAAATATTTTTGGAATATAACCTAAAGTAATCTACTATAAATAAAAAGAAAGCACTAGCTTGTTCACAATTATTGTGCTATTTTATGAAGTCATGATTATTAAGTACCAAATATTGAGAATTAAGCTATAGTTATGGCTTAAATTTCATTATGCATAAATTTTATTATTGTTGTAAACCATTAGATTTTTTTTTATTGATGGTGTATTTAAAAAATTTGTTTCGGGCTTCATCTCTAGCCGACCCCAATTTGTTTGTGAATAATGGCTCTATTGTTGTTGTTGTTGATGATGTATTTAAAAAATTTGCAAAGCAGCTGACTTTATTGTGGGCCGCCTATGTATATATAAGAATAAGAAACAACAGGTGTTCCACATGTGCGTCAGAACAGCTAGTAGAAAATAAAGCACATGAGTTTGGTAATATTACCAAACTACTAAAAACAAACACCAGTCCCTCTTCGAAGAGGAAGATCCATGTAATGACCCATATTTTTTCGATAATTAAAAATATTTAATTTGATAATATTGAAAGAAATAAAAAATGATTTATTAATAAGAAAAGTAAGTAGAATCTAATGTTAATAATGTTAATGTAAGTTAATGGATAACTATTTTTAATGCAATCTCAATTTATTGAAATGATTGTAAAGTTAAAATTGGGTATAAATTATAAATGAGTAAATAAATCAAATATTGTATTTGAATGGTAAAATTGCATGTAATTAATTGAAATTGGTTAATATAGGATAATTAATCAGTATGTGAATTTATTAGTTTGTTTGTTAACGATAAACATAAAAATGGGTTGAATTGGTAAGTTATAATGATGATTTAATTCTAAATTCACTATTTAATTCATTGAAAATCAATTGGAAATAAATTGCAATAGATGTAATTAAACGTCACGTTAATATGAATTAAGATGATAACTGTAGAATATTGATGTAATAAATGTAAACCAATGTTAATTATATCCATTTGATAATGATTGATTGAATAAAAAAATTGAAATCAAATTTAATCAATTTATTGAAATTTAAAATTTTAATTAATGGATTTATTGCAATTGAGATTAAACACTTTAATTAGTGCAATAATTAACATTGAGTTTGACATGGAAAATTGGTTTTAAAAAGATTATTAATTTCTGTGTAATTTGAAGTGATAAAATTTGTTAATTCTAAAGATTGAATTGAAAGGTGATTTAATTAATTTAATAATAATTTATTTAATTAACGTGAAAATAATCATTTTGGTCACTGTCTCGGATTTCGACGAAACCAGTTTCATCGGGTCCGTAACATGAATTATTGTAGGATTTCAAGTTTCGTAGCGATCGGACTTATCGTTTGATCGTGCGGGCTCGAAACGCGTAGAAATCAATTTAATTGAATTCAATTGAAATAAGCTGATTTTAAAAACTAACTTTTTCATACGATGGAATTAGGACTTGACACTTTTTCCATTGAGTTTAAAAATATCGAAAACGTCTAATTTAATACATGCGATAACTCACTTTCGTTTCGGAGCAAAACAGGCTTTTCGAGTCGCTATTGCGGTTCGTACAAATCCGATACGTGTTCATTTTCTTATGGGCTTTGTTCATATAAATAGATCTTTCTAAACCCTAACAGCCTTTCTATTTCTGATTACAGAAGGTACAATTTTCTCTGGCTATCTCTTTCTTCTAATGGCAGAAACCAATTCAGATTACAAACCTTAAATTCAATTTCCAAATCAATTTCAAAATCAAACTCCTCCAAACCCTATCATATCATATACCAATTCGAAGCTCTCGACGAACGCAATTCAAATCTACAGTTTGTTTTTCGATTTGGGTCTCTGTGCATCCAGAATTTGACGATTAAATCATGGCCGCTCATTGGGGTTTGATCATAGTCGACGGATCGCCGATACAAGGGCATGGTCGGGTGGAGAGTGACGAAAGGAGTTCATCCATGTAGCTCGTTTGTCGTATCAACGGCCAGATCATCGGCAAATCGTGACTAGGGTTCGACTAAATGGGGCAACGGCTGTTCGTATGGCATGGATTGGGGAGAACGCTCGGACGCCGATCGTCGATAAAGGGGGGTCACGTGCCTCTAATGAGCCAAGGAGAGGGGCTCGAGAACCTAAGGTAGACCGCGACTGGCCAGGCCATGCGAGCACGGGGTAGCGATAGGGCGGCGGCTGCATTGGTTCGAGCAGTGCTAGGGTTTCAAGAAGAAGGGCGATGTGCGTGTGTGTGACGTGTAGGCTAACTTAAATTATTTTTATCTAATTTAAATTTAATCGTATAACGTTTTAACAATCTTTTTTTTTACAAGATCTGATTTGGGCGCAGTTTGTTTCGTTGGGATCGTATCGAAATTCTGAACATTTTGACACTGGTTTGGACGAATACTGAGACTGTTGAATTTCGGGGCTTATTTTGGATTTCAAATCGATCTGAAATCAAAAGTGAGTGTTTTGACACACTCACAACTACTAAATTATCTTATGTTAGTTAAATTTAATTTATGATGCGATTTGAAACTGATTGGTTGATGTTTGAAATATTTAAATTGTCATTCCGGTTAAATCTGACTTTTATTGAATTTAATCATCATTTAATTTAATATTGAATTTTAAATTTCCAGTTAATATCTGTTATTGATAATCAGTAAATTGCTGTTATTTACTGTTGATTGGGATGATGATTGTGATGGATGTTTGATTGTTGATATTGGATGACTGGATGTTTATTTTATATTGTTATAACACTGCAAGTTACCTATGGGTTGAAATGATACATACCTGAACGATCTAATAGATTAGGGGAGAAATCGTTATGGGTTGAAATGATAGATTCGAGCAATTTCATGGATTTGAATTTAAATTTGGAAATGCGGGTTGAAATAATACATACCCGTAAAATTTAAAATATTTGCGAATTGAAATGATAAATATACGTATCACTTGACCATATGGTAGGAAATTATATACGAACACCGGATTGGTTAAATTAAATGATTTAAATCCTTAAACTTGGAATTCAGTTAAATGATATTTTGAAATAGAATTTGATTTATATAAACTGAATTGTTTTAAATAAATTGTTTAAAGGATCAAATTTGAATTTATGGAATTATTTTAAGTGAATTGCTTAAGGAGTTAAATTGAAATTCTAAAGTTGGATTTGAAGTATAAACGAAATTTATCAAAACTGAGTTATTGAAAACGTTTGAAATTGTAACCATGAAATCCATTGAAATTGGAATAGCTTAAATTGATACTTCAAGATTTGAAATTTGGTTTTGATTCGAAATCTGTATATGGTCCGGATTTGTTGAGTTAAATTTGATGTAAATTTTCAAACTTTATTATTTTAATATAAATTGTTTAACGAATTTTTAAGATTTTTAAATTATTAAACTAATTTAACCTAATTTAAACTATTTTAAACAATTAAAACTATTTTAATTTATTTTAATTTATTTTAATCTACTTAATCCAATTTAAACTATTTTAACCTATTTTAAACTAATTAACTCATTTTAATCAATTTCAAATCTATTCAATTCGATTTTAAATCTATTTAATTTATTTTAAATCTATTAAAATTATCTTAAATCCTTTTAAACTATTTTAAATCTATTTTTAATTATTTTAAAATATTTTAAACTATGCTAAACTATTTCTAAACTATCTTCTACATTTCAGATTGTGTAAAGTGGAAGTGTTTATAATCAAATCTTTGATTTTAAAGCGAATATGATTAAATGATGTTAAAACATAAGTTGGTATTTGAAATGATATTTACTAGTGAAATGACATTTGATTTCATATGATGATTTTGAGATTTAATTAACCTATCTTATCGATATGATTTCGGACGTGAATATGATTTTGAAACTGAATATGATTTTGGAAGTGAATGTGATTTCGAAGTGATAAGGTTAAAATTGAATATGATATTTTGATATCAATTATGAATCGGTTTTGGAAACGTAAAAGAACCATCCGGTGTGAAATAAGCGTTTGGTTGTTAAAGAGACCGAGATCGGATATTGTCATACTCTCTGCCAATACCGAAAACCACTTTAACAACTGTGTACGTGGTGAAAATTTCAGAATGACATAGGATGGTTTGGTGAACGATTCTGTATGAGTTATTTACGTAGCCCTAACTCTCGTGAGTCAACTTGATGTGGCTAAAACATGAGCCACGCCGGACCAAGTGAGGCCGCACCTCCTATCGGGCACATTTCTTTGATACCATATTATGACTTTGTGATTGATTTGATGGTCACCCCTCGATTTTGATTTGGGAGTGTGTTCCGAAGTGTACGGTAGTAGCTGCTAGCCATTATCACCGGTCTGGATCCGCAAAACGGTAGTATCATACCTTAGACATTGCCTCGTATGTCTTGTCACATGCCTTATCGCGCCCACTATGAGTTTGTTTTATACCGTACCTAGGGAGTGCCCTCTGGGTAAACCACCGGTTTGATGGAGCTTACGGTATTGAAGACTACAAGAATATATAAAATGTATTAAGGGGAATGCAGGTAACGCCTTAACGCTATTTTAATACTTTACTGTAGACACTATTATAATAGTGTATTGTACAATGTATGTATATAGTTAAATGAATCCTTAGGAGATGGAATCCCGAACATCTCTTAAGTTATTACACTCACGTTAGACACTAGATAGAAGATGTCAAATCCGTAAACATCTCCACCGCCGTTACACTCATATTTATTTACTAGTGATATAACTTACATAAAATCTTTTAATTTTGCATCGAGTGTTTTGTCTTTTCAATCCATTCGGGCCAGTCTAAGCTTTTCAGTGTATCAGAAACTGCTTTTGGAGGACGAAGACGGAGATTTAGTTCCACTGCATTGTTATTTATTTATATTGTATGTAACTTTGATATGTATTATAAAAGTGAAATCAAATGTTATTTGAAAAACAGCTTCATGAACTGTTAATTTGATTATTATATTTTGTCATTTTGCTGTGAGATTCTGTGTTTATTTTTCTTTCCTTCTCTGTTTTTCTTATTTACCTCATAAGAATCCTCCCTTTTGAATGGTTTGAGTCTGACGTATATGGTTTATCGTCGATTTAAACCGTCCAAAAAGTGGGTCCTTACAATCCACTACCCTCATCTGCAGATTCAGGCTCAATAATATAATCAAAACCTAAAAAAGAGTAGCTAAGGAACAAAATCCAACGAATCTAAGTAGTAAAGAAATTTCCTATCTTACGAATCATCTGATAGGACGGAGCGATTTATATCGCCAAACTGACCAAACACTGCGAGGGTAAGGCATTCGTCCTCTACATGATAAAATAGTCGTCTTTCTTCTTTATCTACACCAACATACTTTCAAAAATTCCCATCCTTTAGGTTTATAAATCCAAGCATACTCAGACGAACCCAAAAAAATCATCTTAGGAAGGAAGAATCGTATCTGATTTAACCTTAAAACTGTCATCAATAACATCAACGGGTGAACTATGGTGACCGAAGACTGCAGCGTGATCTCGGAGGGAGAAACAAAAATAGTTGCACGAACTTTTGGAACCTACTTCATGACCGAAAGTAGAGGAAGTAGAATCCTACCAGCAAGCGGAACAGGAGCATTGGTAGTTTTAAGCTTACAGGCTTCCATAAAGTGACCAAAGGAGTGACAAGACATGTAAATATCAGGTTTTTAACTGTAATGAACATCAACAATAGCATCGTGCCCTTCAGCAATACGAATAATTATCTTGGAAGGTAAAGGCTTTTCAAAATATACTTCAATATGAGTCTTGGCATACATTAGCTTATTTTGTGCTATAGTTTTAGCATCAAAACATTTGAACTTGCTAACAACATTCGCTAGCTACTTTAGCTCAATTATGGACTGCAATACTAATGGGATATGAGAGAAATGAGCCTAAACTGAAATAGAAAGAATTTATTCCTTAACTTTATCCACCATCTTACTCCATGGGGTACTAATGAAAGGTTGACCGACGATAGTAGAGGGATCAGCCTCAAGGACACGGAGTCTTTCATGTTTTCTAGAGAACTTGAAAAAGAACATTGAATTATCGAATTGAACCTGTAGCCTACCCTTAATATTTCAAAGTTGCCGACAATGATCACAAACAACTTGATAAAAGTAGTAAAATTGAGGGAAAAAACCACTAAACACTCGGATCAAAATTCAGCCTCTGCTTCCAACACTTCATCTAGAGGAACCATAGCACCATCAACCTCTACAATGTCAAAAGATCAAGGAATGAACTCACCATCAACCTCCACGATATACTTAAATTGTGTGTGTATCACTCATATTAGAATAACAAAAATTAGATAGACACAAATTGAGTTTCTCAATATATGTAACTATTGTTTTTATAGTTACTTAATATATAAAAAAATTGTACCAAATTATGTGGCAAAACTTATTTTTTTTCCACACTGCTTTTGGACTCTGCTTGAACTCTAAGAACATTCTTAACGCCTAGCGTTCTGCTCCAGCTCGAATAGCATAAATTGATATATATATATATATATATATATATATATATATATATAATATAAGACGCATTTTAGTAAAGACATCAAATCAAATTATATAATACTAATTATTTGGCCATTTTTATCAAGGTGGTGTTTGTTTTGAAAACGAGCTTTGTGTTTTGTATATTCAACGTGTGCTTTTAAAATGCATGGAAAATGAGAATGAAGTTGAAAGTTATTGATTTGAAAAATGATTTTGACATATAAAATTGAGAATGATTTTTTCTTATTTTCTTCCTTTCATAAAATATCAAAAAAATATCTTCTTCCTCCTTCTCCTTCTCTCTTTTGTTGGATTTGGAATGACTAGGATTTTCCACTTTCTCATTTTCTCCCACATCATTTGAAATACATACTTAAAATGCAAAACACAAAACTTGTTCTGCAAGTCAAACACTGCCTAAGTTTCTAGAAAATGTATTACTTAAAATATATATTTTGTATGCGGTAGTAAGACCTTCTTTCTTTTCCTTCTTTATCCTAAGATTATCTAATTAAAAAAACAATAACAATTAGAAAACTAATGAGTAAATGAAGTACAATAATGGTAATTGGGTTATGAGATCGAAGCATTCATCAAAGCAATTTCATATTGATCAAAATAGATGATAAATAATTTATTAGATGAAATGCATATTGTTTATTATTACATAACAATTAAAATCTCATGGTATTTTTATGAGATAACGAAACCATTGATGCTTTCCAAATTTGTATTAACCATTATTATTACTGGTGTTATTTTATTTTATTTTTTATTTTATTTTTTAAATTCCCTTATATGCTCTCATATCGTGAGGTTGATTTCTTAAAGATAAACAGCTTTCGAAAGTACAAACTTTAAAAATGTTGCAATCTTATAACAAATTAATGTACCTTTAATCGAGCTGCAAGTACAATACTACACATGATAATCTGGACCCATTTGCAGTGTCTTTGAAAAGATTTATCACGATTGATGACCCTAAGAGGAAGAATTTTCTTGCTGTTGTAGTTTATGGAGTAATACAACCAGTGAAAGAAAATTAAAGGTGGTTTGTTAAACTGCCAAAAACTCATATTGGACCAGACCGTAAAAAAAAACTCATACCGAACCAAACTGTGACACTGGATATCCAATCCAATTGATTCTGAAGTAAATAGTAGTGGTATCTTTGTGACATTCTAAAGCTAATAGTAGTGGTATCTTTGTGACATCCTACAGTATTTTACATATCGAAATCTCTAGTTCCAGTTAAACCAGCAAAGTAACATGATTGTAGGTTACTACGCATTGTTGCTTGCCAACAAAATTTAATACCGATAGAACAAACAAAACTGGACATCTATAAGTCAAAATTCAAGTGTGCATATCATTGTGGAATTCATTGCTACATTTACTCTTGGTTTATATCTCAAAAACTTGCACAAAATATAATAATTCAACTTATTCTAAGATCTTTGAGCATAGCATGATATGTGTCATACACTAAGAAAACTATCCATGCGGCTCTTAGTAAAATCAAAATAAAGCATAATATAAAAATGGGAGCGATGAAAACACTCCCCTTTCTTACACTTACCAATCTGCTCCTTTTGAAGAAAAAAAATTACGATAAAACAATACAAATGGGAGTAGGATTAGTGAAGGTACAGTAGTTATCACTCCCAAGTATAAATTGTCCATTAAGATGCATTAAATTTAAGCCCCAGTAGAAATGGGAGTATGGAATTTCACAATATAAAAAACTTCACAAATTTATGAATCAAATCATCGAAACTAAATAATCAAGTAACTACTTACGTTAATGCTTTAGAAATCCGAGCAAAATGCTCGGCGCCATAAGCCTTGATGAAATACTCCTCAACTTGAGGATTCCATTTGAGCTCTGGACTGAAGCTGTAACGATCGGAAGAAGAAGACGAGTCCATCTGTACAACTGGCAAAAGTTATTAAACGATAAAGATGTACATTTGAAGAAACAAAATGGGGTTCGGGGAAAAGGTACTTTTAGGGTTTGAGACGAGCTAGTAGAAGAACAAGAATAGTGACAGATGGGTGAGTTAGAAAGTAACTCCCTCGCTTTTCTTCTTCATTCAAAGAGCGGCGAGTTTTCTACATGGTCATCGGATTTTAGAATTGGGTCCATTAAACCCACGGGTTTAATATGTTAGGGTTCGTACTACCCAGGTACGTAGGCCCAAAGTTTTCAATTGTACTAACTGATCATCATCTTCTTTGCTAACCATTCTTAAGAGAATATGAAAATCGGAATTTTTGGTCCCACGTCAAATTCGCATATCATGGTATCACTGATCTTTGTTTTAAGTAAAAGTAAAACGCTTTTTTTCAGACTCTGAAGTTTCAAAGATACTTTTACTATAAACAAACAAGGAATAAGAACTATGAGGTCACAAGTTTAAATTATGCTCATTGCAAAAGGTAGTCTACATGATTATTTATAAAGCTGGAACCAAAATAACGACAATCTTTCATATATATTTTTTCAATTTTTTTAAAAATGTTTTCTTTTCTCCAAGTATTAATAAATAGATATCGATATAATTTATTTTAAGCTATACCAAATGCACTGATTATTTGACTTCTGTGTAATTCTAGCTTACTTTGTGATTTTATTTTTTGAGTTTGGAAATAAAAACTATTTTACCTAATCGTATATAAAATATAAATCTTTATTAATAGTTGGCTTGAAAGCGCAATCTTTTGTTCTAACCGCAAAGTTTCAAAATTGCTCTTTATATACAATTCTTTAAAAAAATCCTCTACTAATTGATCCTAAAAAATAGCATCTGCATATTTGTTCCTAAACTTAGTGCATCTATTAATCGGTCCTAAAAATAGCATTTACAAACCTGATCTTAAACTCATGCATATTACACTACACTTTTATTACGTGTGCTATTATTGTCAACTACATACTATGGATAAAAAAATAAGATCTAGCAAAAAAAATTGCAAATCCATAACGCTCTTTTACATACATTACCAAACTCAATGTCGCTTAAAAATATGATCTAACGAATAAATTTTCTATACATTTTTTCTTTTATTAATTGATAACGGCAAACTAAAAAAAAAATTAAACGATACAACTTAGAAATAAAAATTCAAAATAACAAAATAAATTAAATGATAAAACTTGAAATGAAAATTCAAACCGACTACACATGATTCCAATGTAAAACCATAGCTAAATATTTACGAAAATTATTATTTTTGAATATGTTAAGCACATATAATTGGTAAAAAAATCAATTCATCAGCGAAGGGTGTACTATTGTCACGCGCGAAGCTTGTGCCATAACACTTTACAATAGTTGGAATAGAAGCATAAAATTTTTATCCGACCGTGAAGTTCCAAAGATATCCTTACTATAAACAAATAAGAAATATGATGTCATAAGTTCGAATCATGCTCATTGCAAAAATTAGTCTACATGATTCTTCATAAAGTTAAAACTAAGTAATGACAATTTTACATATATTTTTTCCAATTTTTTCTTAATGTTTTCTCTCATTTAAGGATCGATAAAATGATATCGATATCTAATGTATTTTAAGCCACATCAAATGCACTAATTATTTCGACTTTCATATGATTCTACCTTACTTTGTGATTTTATTTTTGAATTTGGAAATAGAAACTCTTTCGCCTAATCATATATAAAAATATTTTTTGGTGACATTTTGAACGTTCAAATTTTTCTCATACTTAAAAGATTTTTAGAAGAGTATTTCGACAAAAAAAACTAAGAATTACACACACACATACACACACATATATATATGTGTGTGTTGGGGGGGGGGGGAGAGTGTGAGTAGTTTTACATTATTTTGATGTAGAATTTAATATTCTAAAATTATTTATAAGTATACTTTTAAAAAAAAAATCATCAAATTAAAAACTATTAAAAACATGTTAATGTTCACTTGATTTTATGATATCAAAATTTAGCATTGAAGTTTTTTGATGAAAAGGACTTTGAAGCTTTTGAATTTCAATTTGTAACTTTTCATCTTTCATGTTTAGAGTGTGAGCCATTTTTACACTTTATTTATCTCTTTCACACACAAAGGACGTATAATTTGTATCCTTATGTTATTTTATATATCATTCTTATTAATCATTTCTCTAGCACGCACGAAGCACATGCCGTCGAATCTCGTTTGTATGTTGTTTTCTTGTAACCATTTTTCCCTTTTAGTCTTGATGAAACCAAACTTTCGAAAATAAACATTTACTGTGAAAAAAAAATTAATTTCACTTGTAAATACATAAGGATGACATGTTAAACAAAAAAAAAATCGCTTGTATTTTTACTTATCAGAACAAAAAAACAAATATATTAAATAAGATGTGCAAGTAAAAAACAACTAAAAATTAGGGTCTATTTAATAACGAGTTTTGTTTTCTATGTGTAATGTGTTCAATATGTATTTCGAACGTCTTGGAAGATAAATAAAGACAGCAAAATTCTAGTTGCTGCAATAAAAGGGACAAGGAAGCGAGAGTATACTTTTTGATATTTTCGAAAACAAGAAGAAGAAAAATCCTTTTTAATTTTATATATTAAAACCATTTTTGAAACTAACCTTTTGCACATTGTCTTCTTCTCTCGTACATTTTGAAATATATGTAGAAACAATAAAACTCATTTTTAAACCAAAGATACCCGAAATGTTAGAAAATATACATGTATATATATACATGGGCATATTACACATACATTGTATGTGTCTTAAAGGAACCGGACCAACACACAACCGGTTAAATGTGTGAATTTCAAAAAACAACATTCCTTTTTAGATCTTATTGGGCCTATGAAGTCTAAATTATTTTAGATTCATTTTATTTTTATTTATTTTCTCATAACAAGAGTGATGCTTATTAAACAGAGAACTCATTACAATGTCTCAGATGCTCGAACTCATGACCTCTATAGCCTTTATTTAAAATGTCGTACCTTTAACCACTTGAGCTAGAGATATTTGACTAAATTATTTTAGATCCAATCCCAATAGTTATAAATTAAATCTTTATTTATTTAGCTAGTTTATAAAAGGTTTAAGTTTATTTATATATAGTATATACTATTTATATGTATGTCATATACATATATGTGTATAGTGCACATGCAATATATGATGTACATATAATTTAATATATCTTTATATAAGGGTTGGGATTTACACTGTAACAAACATACGCACACGTGCACGCACACACATGTATGTATGTATCTATGTATGTATATAACATTTATACATTTAATCATGCTTATTTAAAATATACCAATTCAAAGGAATTTAAACTAATATTTAAAGATGTTTTAAATTTAAAACTAGATCTAGATCTAAGAGAGAATTTATTTCAAGTTTAAATTCAAATGTTAATATGCTAATCACACACACACAAGTGTGTGCGTGTGTGATATATTTGAAAAACTTTTAAAACATATTATATTTGGTTTTAAAAGTTATCTAAAAATGTTAGCTAATAAATATAAATAACAAATGTTTAAAAATTAAACTTTTTTGGCCGAAACGTTTTTGATGAATAATATTTTTTTAATTGTAAAATCCATGCTGATTTTATAAGAAAAAACCTTATTTTTCTAATTATAAAATCCATGCGAATTTTATCACAAAATTTTTTAAAAAAATATATTTGTACGAATATATAATAAAAAATGGTTTTATGCGTGTTAATTGAAAAATGGATTTTAAATATTAATAAATTATAAATAATGTTTTATAATTATACACACACACACACACACATGCCAGAAAAAAATTGAAAAGAAATATGCATGTGTACATATTTATAAATAAATTTTATGATATATGTGTATATATACAGAATAATTACTAAATTCTTTTTTAATTTAATAATTGTTTAAATCAACAGTAATTTCTTTTAAATTAAATATGTATGACCTTAAATCTGGCTATCTTTTTTAATATGTATGACTTAGATCTGGCTATCTACATTGGATCAGATAGGTTCAAAGGTTAGATCTTCAATCTCTGCTCAAAAGATCTGCTGTTGAGAATCGATGGCACCAAGAAGAAGTAAAACTGCTTCCGAAAGATCTATGGGAGCTGTAATTGCTGGAGAAGAGGTCAATCCTTAGAAAATTGAAATCAACGGTGCTAACATAGGAGATCAGCTGTCGAGATCCTTTATTCAACATGAAGTTGTCGCTAGAGATTAATTAAATTAAATAGTTGATGAAATAAATCAAAAGATGGAAAATAGCCAAAGAGCTCTTATAGAAAAATTGAATGCTTTATTGACCTTAAAGTCATATGCTGCTCCAAGAACCATGACAAAGGCCGCGGCTGCCATAGGACAAGAAAATTCTTCTGTCTCTGGCTTAAATAGGAGAAATGGAAAGCAACAGAGAAAGGAGTGATAGGTAGAACTATAGGAATTAATATGGAAGGAAACACAAACACTCCATCAATTGCGAGACAACCAGCTACAAACTTGAATCTAGGAGTGAAAACCCCAGGGAAGATATAGCCATGGATCTCTTCGACTCAGAAGATTGTGAGCGACTTGACCGACGACAAGTTGGAAGGAAATACCAATGCATTAAATGACGCCAGGGAGATCCAAACTGCCCCTACCAAACCAACCAAAGCCAACAGAACCTTGAGTGAGTGGATCTCTCGAAGATAGGAGAGCCTAGGCTTCAACCCACTCGACAAGATCGTTTGCAAAATCAAACAATTGGTGTAGTCACTGACAGCCAACCCCCAGACTACCGGACATCCGAGGAATATATCACGGATATGATCAGGTGACTAATGGATGAAAATAAAGATAGAAGGGATGATGAGTGGGGATCTGCTCTAAGTCGGATTTCCTTCACTGATGATATTCTGAATGAGTGGTACTCTGAAAAGTTCACTATGCTAACTATTCCGTCGTGCAATGGAACGACAGACCCAAAACCCTACTTGTATAAGTATAGTTGGTACATGGATGGAGCAAATACTTCAAATTCCGTTCGATATAGATGTTTTTCCTAGAGGGAATTGCTTCCATGTGGTTCACCAGGCTTCCGCTGAGATCCATCTCTACCTTCAATCAACTAGGAATAAGATTCCTTGATCAATTTAGCCTTCACACAACACAACCAAAAGACATGATGTCCTTATCCGGCTTATTCCAAGGACGGAATAAAGAAGTATTTTATGAATCGGTTCAAGACTGTAGTAACTGAAGTAAATAATCCAAATGAGGAAATGGTTTTCATGGCCTTAGTCTGCGTAGTTCACCCCAAACTGAATTCGGAAAATGAATCAAAATGAAACAACCTACCACTAGGAAGGACTTTAACCAAACGGTGAGCCAATATTTGAGATTGGAAGAGATACATGAATTAGAAAGGAAATCTGCTAACTTACAACCAACCAACATTTGGCAGAGTGATACGGCGACAAACCAAGACATATATATACTCCCAGGACCACTGAAGGTAACGCATAAAAAAATGAGAATCATAAAAGGAAGAACCAGAATTCCAATAAGCAAAATGGAAGTAGCAAGCGACTCAAAGGTTTAAGGCCCAAAAAAAAACCCGCTCAACGATACTCCAGAAAACATCTTTCTCCAAACATAGGAGACGGAAGAGTACAAGAAGTTGCCTAAAAGGGAAGCAACTAAACAGCAAAAGCATTCCAAAAAGTATTGCTACTTCCATGAGACACATGGCCACAACACGAATGAGTGTCGTCACTTGAAGAATTTGATTGAAGAGTTGGTTCAGGAAAACAAGCTTGTAGTATGTGAGGAAACCACATAAACTTGATCAACCCACAGTGCCCAGGCTCTTAGAGATCAAGGGAACCAAGCTGGAACCGCGAAGAAATACCCAGATGGACTGACCAAAGACTCATCATTGGAACAATATCTGGCGGACCTTATTCCGCGCAGAAGAATTAAGGAGAAATAGTGCAATATGCGAGCTCAATAAAGCACGCTCCGAAAGATTCGTGTTTTGCGACCGAAGATGGAACCCCTGCCAAGCAGCAGAGAACCTCGAACGATGACATAGTATTTCAGAATCGAGACACTAAAGGAATAGAAGCTCCAACTCTCGACCCCATGGTCGTGACAGTAGGAATCGGACCCGCCATGGTCCGACGAGTATTGGTAGACAGTGGAAGTTCTGTGAATATCCTTTTCAAATGCACCTTTGATCAGATAAAGATCAGTATAAAAGATGTATCCGCCCGCCGAACGAAGATCCAGGGATTCACCGGTGAACCAAACAACCGGTCGGAACGATTGATTTACCTGTACAACTCGGATAAGGCAATCGAAGAGTCGCCCTCATTCAAACCTTTGTGATCGTGGATGAAATTTCCACCTACAATGTCTTCCTAGGGCGGCCTGCCTTAGTAGATTTCAGGATTACTTTAGCTCAATGTCGCCTAACAATGATATTTCCATTGAAAAGTGGAGTCAAGGTGATCAAAGGAGACCAAAGTGCCGTTAGAGAATGTTATATCGCAGAGATAAGAGAGTCTAAAAGGAAAGAAAAAGGGAAGAATGTGGAGAGAACTCTCCACTTCGTGAACCTACCAAATAGCAGCTACAAAGCTGCCGCTGACTTCGGGACCATAGCCGATTCAGTAAGCCTTTGGACCTAGAAAGAAGAGCTCGGGAGAGGACGGGTAACATCGGTAGAATTGAAGATGTCTATCCAAGTTGATATGGATGACCCAACACGGGTCCTAGAAATTGAATCACATCTTAGAAACAAGATGCAACTTGAACTCATCAAATTTCTTTACGCCAACCTGGACCTATTTGCTTGGACGCATTCCGATATATATGGGGTATCGCTAGAAATTGCATGTCATGCACTTAACATTGATCCCAAGTATACGCCAGTGGAGCAGAAAAGGTGCAACCTAGTACCAAGCGGTCTAAAGCGCTAAGAGAAGAAATGGATAAACTAATGGCGAATGGTTTTATTCGCGACGCAACTTACCCCGAATGGGTATACAATCCGGTCTTAGTCAAGAAATCTAATAGGAAATGGCGAACTTGCATCGACTATTCGGATCTGGACAAAGCTTGCTCAAAAGATAGCTTTCCTTTACCCAGAATCAATCAGCTTATAGATGGGACTATTGGACATGAATTGCTATCATTTATGGATGCATACTCGGGATACAACCAAATCATTATGCACGAACCTGATCAAGAAAATACCAGTTTCATTACTGATCTGGGATTATACCGCTACAAAATGATGCCATTTGGCTTAAAGAATATTGGGACAACCTACCAACGACTGGTGAAGCGCCATGTTTAAACATCAGAGTGGGAAAACCATGGAAGTTTTTATAGACGATATGTTGGTTAAATCGCGCGTAGTTGTAAATCACTTGGACAACTTACTTGAAATACTCCGCAAATATGAAATGAAGCTCAAACCACTTAAGTGTTACTTCGGGGTTGCCTCTGGAAAGTTCTTAGGATTCGTCGTAAGCGCTAGAGGCATCGAAGCAAATCCCAAACAAATAAATGCTTTACGGGAAGTCGAGTCCCCGAGGAACAGGAAAGTGTTACAAAGCTTGAATGGAAAGGTTGCAGCACTGAGCCAGTTCATCTCAAAGGCAACCGACAAATATGTACCGTTCTTTGACGTGCCAAAGAAGGGAAAGAAGAACTTCCAATGGAATCAAGCTTGTCAAACTGCGTTTGAAGAGCTGCTGCAATATATGGAAACCCCATCAATCCAATCCAAGCCGGTAGATGGAGAAGATCTGTCCATCTACTTAGCATTCTTGTCCCATGCATTGAGTGTTGTGCTCATACGAGAAGAAGCTAAGGTCCAGTGACCTGTATATTACATCAGTAAATGATTCACTGGAGTAGAAAAGAATTATTCGAAACTGGAAAACCTAGAATATTGCCTTTTGATTGCATCTAGAAAGTTACGACCATACTTCTAGTCACACCCGATTATAGTGCTGATAGATTAACCCTTGAAGTAAGTATTATACTGCCCCGAGACCTCTAGACGGCTTATCAAATGGAACATCGAATTATGACAGTACGAAATCACATACCATCCTCGAAAGGCGATCAACGAGTAGGCGCTGGTGGATTTCTTTACCGAATGTACAATACGAGATAACGAGGAAGAGATGACTTCAGAAATGGAGACACGTTGGAAGTTGTTCTTTGATGGTGCATTTAACAACTTTTTTTTGGGAGTAGGAGTAGTGCATGAGACTTCTAAAGGATGATCCGTTTGCTATGCCCTATGCTTAAAATTCCTTACAACAAATAACAAGGCAGAATATGAAGCATTGGTAGTCGGACTCAAAGTTGTGAAGGAACTTAGAATAAAGTCTATACACATCTACAGAGACTCCCAACTAGTCGCTTGTCATGTGAAAGATGAATACTAGGCTCGGGGGGGACCTTGCCCTGTACCTATCTAAAGTGCAAGAACTGCTGAATGACATCGAGCATTACACCATAACTCATATCCTGAGGGAAGAGAACATGAAGATGGATTATTTAGCTAAACTGGTCAATTCCGAAGAAGCTCAATCATTAGGGTTAGTCCCGGTTGAAACCTTGACCACTCCAAGGATAAGCAAAGTGGATATCGACTGGATTTTTGAAACAACCAAAGAACTAGAGTCATGGATGATGCTAATCAAGGACTATCCGCTTACAGGAACCCTTCCCACAGACAGGAATCAACGGAAAAAACTTCTCCGAAAGGCACCACGATTCGTAATATAGGATGGGATACTCTACAAAGAGGATTCTCTACCCCCATGCTCAGATGTGTGGCCAACGATGAAGCTCGAAAGATCCTATGTGAAGTTCATAAAGGCAATTGCGAAGATCATGTCGTGGAGCAAACCCTTACAAAGAATGTTCTTAGGTATGGATACTTTTGGCCAATAGTAAACGGCGATGCAGCGGATTACGCCAAATGGTGCAACCAATGCCAAAGATTCAACAGATCAAAAGAACCCCCTCGACGGAGCTAACACAGATGGTCAGCCCATGGCCGTTTGCAATCTGGGGCGGTGTATTACCAATGGCTATAGATGGATCCAAATATGATATCTTTGTCGTTGACTATTTCACCAAATGGGCCAAAGCAGAACCGCTGGCCACTATTACCACAAAGAAAGACATTAACTTTGTTACTAAAAATATTATTTACAAGTTTGGTGTGCCATAGAAAATCATCACGGGTAATGGGACTTAATTTGAAAGCGCTAAGTTCAAAGACTTTTGCAAATGCTTTCAAATCGAGAAAAGCTTTTCCATTATCGCACACCTGCAAGCAAATGGAAAAGTGGAAGCAGTAAATAAGATCATCAAATCCACCATCAAAAAGCGGCCAACTAAAGCATAAGGAAATTGGGTCGATGAACTTCCACTCGCATTATGGGCTTATAGGACAACACGCAAATCTGTAACCGGACATTCTCCATTCGCCCTGGCATACGATTTAGAAGTAATGACCTTGGTTGAGCTAAAGGTCTCTTTTCATTGAAGGCGAAACTTCAATCAAAGGTAGAACGAACAGCTCGTACTCGAGTCACTCGATATGGTTGATGAGAAGAGGAAAGAAGCAGGATTAAGGATTGCCGCTCACCAGAAAAGGGTCACATGGTACTTCAACTCCAAAGTTCATAACCGCATCTTTGAGGTGGGAGACCTTATCCTCAAGAGGATCTATCCTATACTGGGAGCATTTAGACGAAACTGGGAAGGACCATATGTGATCGGTTAAAAGCTAGGGGATGGCACATTTAAGCTAACAGCTGTTGATAGAGCCCAAATTCCCCGAGCATGGAATAATGAATCGATGCATCCTTATTTTATCTAAGACTATCTTATGTATTTTATATTACCAGCAAATAAGCCACCCTGGAATACCGAAGGCATTGTAAATAGGCAAAACTTGCCCAACTTCCATTAATAAAATACCTTGCTTTCTAAACCAATAGAACTGTGTTCATAAAAGTAACCTGTTGAATCGACGGGGACAAACCGACTGAAAACCATCCGATCACTACTTGAGATAGTGGAACCATGCTCAAGTATGCCCCATCTACCCACTGGGTCGACGGAAGCAAATTGATTCAAACCGTCGGATCGATGGGACTCGATCCCTACCTTCCAAGAACAGATGTTGCTCCAACAACACCGGGAAGGCCTCCAATAAAAGCCGCACGCATTCTATAAGCCATGCATTGCTTCTTGAGTTGTGGAATCATGCTCTTGAAATATAATTCCTCATGTTGCCCGAAGATTGATAACATTGAGAAATTTCAAACAATTTTGGATCGATGGGTTATATTGATCCCAAAACCGTGCATTCCGCGCATTGCTTCTTGATTTGTGGAACCATGCTCTCGAAACATGAATTCCTCAGGTTTCCCGTAGATTGTAACGTCAAGAAATTCAAAACCGTTTCGGATCAACAGATCATATCGATCCCAAAAGTCGCCCATCCCATAAGCCGCGCATACTACCAAAAGCCGCGTATTTCATAAACCGAGCATACTCTTAAAAGCTGCGCATTTCA
Source organism: Allium cepa (assembly GCA_030765085.1). Taxonomy (NCBI): domain Eukaryota; kingdom Viridiplantae; phylum Streptophyta; class Magnoliopsida; order Asparagales; family Amaryllidaceae; genus Allium; species Allium cepa. The sequence goes on along the minus strand of CM060941.1, from coordinate 341,855,167 downwards.
TAAGGCGCACACACTCTTAAGTACCGGTATTGTCTCGTCAATGCCAGGAAACTCGTTCATTGTAGGACTAACTAGAATCCCCTCCCACTATGAGGAGTAATTGGCATGAATCCAGCAATGTCGCATGGCTACAAATCAACAAAGAATTTCGATTGCGGACTGACAAAATATCTAGAATTGAAACGCTCAGATCACAAATTCCCTAAGATGAGAACCGCAAAATAGATTCGGTTACAAACATCCGAGGGATCACGCGGATCAAGCGATCAAGTGTTTGAAGTAAACAGTCTTCTGAACTAGGGAGCGCACACATCGATATTCAACACACACCTATATTCAAAAAAAAAACCAAATACTCCACAATTCTGTTACTCCAAACATAGAATTTTAGTGGTAATTACAGGACTAGATTTAATAGCAGTAAATAAAATTGGCATAAGTGCCTGAAACATTGACAAATAGACAAACAAAGTTACAATCAAAGTGTCAACATTGCATTAGTTATAACACTTTATATATAGAATCAAAATGTGGGTATTGTACCCACACAATATTTCCAACAAAAAGGAAAACACAGATGTTACAACAATAAAAGTAATGAATGCAGACTCTATACTTGTGCAAAACACATATCAAAAAAATCAGAATGTCCCAATATCTGGCTCCATTGTTACTCGAGCTTGTCAATGTTTTTTTCCACCGCTCCCCTTCCCATCTTTGGTCAGAAGTTTCTTCTTTTTCCCAGAATCCCTACCAGGAGTTGTGTCGCTGCCTGAAATATCAACTATCTCCTCCGTGCTAGCATCTCCTCTCTGTTCTTCAACCTTCTTAGAAGACTCCCCCTTGGTCTTGTGCTTCGGAGACTTGCAGGAGCTCCTTGAAGAACTTTCTCTCCTCAATCTTTTCCTTCTTAATGGCTACCATATACTATTCATTTTTACTTAGCTGGCCGATTAGGTCTTCTTGCTCTTGACTTTAACTGTTATGGAATTACACTCTAGAGATACGAAAGAGTCATCCAAATGGTGTAACGCAACAGTCTTCCTAATGTCTTGCCCTAATTATGAGCCAGATATGGGTGAAGCGATCAAGGGTCTATAGAAACAAGCATCGAAACAGTTGAAATAGGAGTAGGCCCAGAGACCGAAGAGATCAGCAAGTCGGTAGGTAAAGAAGGCGGACATATAAGATTAAAAATGAAAGCATTCAATTCATTTTGTTCTTGTGGTGTGGGCTAAAAATTCTCAAACTCGGGGGAAACCAGATGGTTACCTGCATCAAAAGAGTGGCCGAGAATTTCAGTATTATACTCCCTGCCTTCTCCTTCTTTGAATGATTGCACGACCTATGGAAAAGTTTCAGGATCAACCGAGGTTTCCAAAATAGCTGCCGAAGGGGTAAACATAAGGCGGCACTGGTCGAACTCGCTAACTGATCGCGAGGCTATTTTGTTGATTCGCTAGGCCTGGAAATGAAAGGCTCTGGTAGCGCTTTAGCATTTGTAGTCGCAGCAGCATTGGTAGCCTCATGTTCCCTCTCAATTTGAATGATCTTCCTATCTTCTATCAAAGCCTTCTTTGACTCTTCATTGAGATAGGCATCCTCCAACTCTTGCTCGCTGTATACATTCCCGTTCTCTTGGAAATAGGCCAGAACTTCCTCTCAAACCACATAGAGAGTACATGGGGATTTGGGGTCCAGATAGCTGAGGTCCCCCAAATGCAGCAAGGAGTTAACCTAGAAATTCAAGATGGTGTCATCTATCTTCTCCATTTTCCTTTCGAAAGTGTCCTGCAACTCCAAGTAGTCTACTGTCACGGTGACCTTCTCAACTTCAACCTGGGTCTTCTTAGTGTTAAGCTGCGCGACTCTAACCTAGAGCAAAGCAATCAGTTCTGATAAAAAATGGTCTTGTTACAAGATTCCATCATTTTTGAATGATCAACAAGTGCCTTTTTATAGGTTTCGATGGCTTCATTATGACCAACGATAGTTTTCTTTTGAGCTTCGATGATCTCATCACGAGCTTTAAGCTCCTCTTTCAGCTTAACTTCATCCTCGTAGGCCTTCTTGATTTCATCTCAGAATATGATTTCTATTTTTATATGGGACTCTTTCAATTCCTTCAGCGAGCCGGCGTTGCTCTTACTCTGTCAGAGTGCAGCATCCCTTTCCTTCATCAACTGCTCGATTCTGGCATCACGTCCCGTTAACGTCATCTCATAATCGTCCTTTTATGATTCAAATGAGAGGATCTCTTAGTATATTACCATTGGTTTCTGCCATTTTCTTGCGTAACTTCTTCTATCCTTCAGCTTGATCCAAATCACTTTGAATCGCCTGGAGATGGGGCAAATAAGCATCTTTGCGGATTGGGCACAGGCTACGATGGTATTTAACTCCCTTTAGAAATCATATGGGGAGCGCAACTTCGAGTTTAGAGGGACTGGATGGGATAATGTAAGCCGGCCTCCTATGGGGGCTTGAAGAACTAGAAATAGGCACTATGTGAGTTGACGGGGCCTGGGATGAAGGTGAAACCTTAACGATGGAAGCTAGAACTTCACTTCCAACAGAAACTAGAGCTGAGGCAATGCTTGGTGCTTGGAGGGATAAGAACCACAATCTACCTTCGACTTTTTGGATGACTCTTCTCAATCGTCAGGAGTCTTTCTCTTCTCATAACCGCTCCTGTAAACCGTACCCCGTTCTCTATCGTCCCAACGACGTACTTTGGTTTCCAAGTCTTTTCTCCTTCTCCACTCTTCGTCGGTTTCACGAGGCTGATGGTGGCTTGAAGTCCATCTTGACTAGTGCTATGAACCGGTGAATTGTTCAAGGTCCTCGCAAAGTCCACAGCCTCTCATAGTACATGACATAAAAAAATAAAGTGCTTTAATGTCGAGAAATGAGCCTAATAATGCATATGCAAGTCAATGTAACCCTATTGGAATGTGTAACATATCATAGGCGGCCTAAAAGAACGTCACAAACCGGATCGGAAAGTCACAACGGTAAGAATTGGGCTAACTCTAGGCACAACATGACCGGGGTGAGGAGACAATCCCTCAAACTCGAGATCTTCTCCCATGTGTTCATCGATATCTACATAAACATTGCTCAAACCCCCAAAGTCAATACCAGTTTCCTTAAATAGAGAATCATGAAGTCACTTGGCTGCTGGGGGAGCATCTTTTATACGAGTCTCTTGGGGAGGCAAATTTAGGAGAACTGGACTCTGTTTGCACAAAAAATGGGCAAACACCTCCAAGTCGTATGAATTAGTCGATTTTATGTTGTTTCTAGTGATTTGGGTTATTTATGCAAATATATGAAAAACAGGGACTAGATTGTAAAAGACACACAGATTTATAGTGGTTCGGCCAGAACGTGTCTACGTCCACTTTATATGTTATTCTCCTTTTTCTTTCAGATTACAAGTACAAAGCTTTGTATACAAGTATATGAAAGTTGTTTGAAAGTTCCTTCCGTGCTTGAGCTCTCAAACTTGTCTCCCATTGTTGTACCCCTGCCCCTCTATTTATAGAGTGAGGCTGGAGGCAGGGGTCTTGGATGTATATAGCAGCTGATGGGCCTGGGCTGAAGCAATGTGGCCTGACAGTGTTGGTTCGGCAAGGCTTGGTTCGGAGGTGAGGGCGTGGTTTGGTCCGGTGGTAGGTTGGATGGAGTTTGATTTGGTTGTGAGTGAAGTGGCATTGGTTCGGCAGGGGTTGGCTCGGCGAGGCCTTGGCACGGGAAGAGAGGTTGGTTCGGTGAGCATGGAGTGGAGCCGGTCCGGTGGGAGTTTGGTAGGTTCGATGGTGCATTGGTTCGGTCATGAGGTGGTTCGGTAGTAGAGGAGAAATACTTGGTTCGGCCTGTAGGGAGCTTGGTCCGGTGTGGCTGGTTCGGTGGGTTGATGGTCCGGTTGGGAGATGGAGTTGGACCGGTGATGCCCTGGTTCGGCTAGGGATGGATTTGGGTCGGTGGTGAAAATTCGTCCAACAGACTCATTCCCATCACACGATTCGAAGTTTCCATCATCGGAACTTGCATCGAATTCATCATTACTGAAGGAGGAATCATAACTGCTACTGCACTCAATTTCACCCTCATCCTTTTTGGTTATCAGTGCAGCCTTGCCCTTACTCTACTTGAATTCCTCCTCCTCCTCCTCCTCCAGAATGGGGGGTTATCTAAGCAGGCAGCTGGCTTCAGTCGTAACACGTCTTCCTTCATGAATTTCTTTAGCCGACGAGGTCGGCCTCTTCGGAGCTGTGTGATGAAGAAGTGGAATGTGTTCGAATTATAGAACGGGAAGGAGACGGAACTTCAATGGCTATGGCAGATCTTCCGGGATGCAACAACTTGTACTGAAGCAAATTCTCATTTGTTAGCAGAAACTTGACCGATCTTTCTTTGGCGTCTACAACCTTTAGAGTATGGAAGATTGGATTGAGTGATGGATCTTTGTTTGGTCTCTAAATAACTACAAGAAGTACTCAATCTATCCAAAATCCCATAGCGACGTATTAAATCTCAATGAGTAAAAGAGAAGTCTTACCCCTAGTCTCCAAAGACGATTAAATCCCTCGGGACACCTAATGAAAACAATATAGGTCTTGAATTGGGATAGGTTACTTAAAAGCTGAAGCATGATCTTGAGGTTTCTTTGAGCCTCGATGACTATAAGGTACAGATATTCATCTCTCTTCTTGAATGAGAGAAAGTATCTTAACTTATCAAAACTTAGGACACGATTAAACGTCTGCATAAACAAGACGTGAAGGCAAGTCAAGCTCGCATATCCATTAGGGTGAATCTGAAATAGAGCAATTCCTAGGTTCAGAAGAGTTTATCTCAAGAAGTGATTAAAGAGGGGCACTGCTCCATTCAAGCACATGCACCGTTAGCAAGCCGTGTATCCCGAAGGCAACATATTTGCAAACTCATTCTTCGATTAAAGGCGTACATCGTCGTCTAGAATGCCATGTTGTAAATAAATGTTATGTGGAACATTAACAGAGATTATGAAGGTATCTCTTTTCGCAGGCTTGAGTAGAACTCTAAAATTTAAAGGAGTCCGATCTATAACCGGACTAGCCGAAACCAATTGACCGTATTTAGCTTGCCATTATGAAGAAGTAGGCATTAATGAAACCATTTGTGAAGGCGCAACTGATGACGATTCGGCTTTTGAGAGTGCCGGACTTCCTCTACTGGATTTACAACGAGATGGCAGGTGCTTCATTCTATACAACAGAACTTGTGCCTAACGTGGTCAGGTAATTCTATTTTTAACTAAAAGTCTGCAACAACCCTGTATTCTGTAATTATTTTAATTGTATACTTTAATTATTTTAAATTTAATTTTATGATTTAAAAAATTTATTTTATTTATTAAAATGGATAAATTTTGTTACTTTAAATATACATTTTGATTTTGATATGAATTAGAATTCCAAACATGACTATATAGAATATTTTCCAAAAAGGTGAACTTTGGTCAATATGGTCAACTTTGACTTTTAATTTAAAATTTTAGAAGTTTGAAAATTTGAATTTTATCTTTTATTATTAAAGTAAATAAAATTTTAAGATATTGCTTTCCGTTTCATTGAAATCCGACTTATATTGTGAAAGTTATGCATTTTTAAATATTGTGTGTAATTTGCTGTATTTAATAAAATTGCTTATATTAAATTGTATAGATAATATTTATTTGGTCATGTAATGTTTTAGTTTATATTTATATGGGTAAGATAACATGTTATGTATATATTTTGGTTTTAAATATTTTAAAAGTGTAATTGACATTTTCCAACGTCAATTATATTTTTGTTTACAATTTCTAATTTCCAGCTTCAATTAATTAAAGGAATTCTTTATTTATTTTTCAATTTTCTCAAGATCTTATTTTATTCTCATTTCCACTTTATTTTTTTCCTTATTTGTTTGACTTTTATTTGTTTTAAAGTGAAGTAGGAATTTTTCTAGAGGCAATGATATTTTATTTGTAATTTTCATGTCTTGTTTCCAATTTTTAAACAATTTCTTTAGTTCTTTTTCTATTTTCTCTAAATTAAATTATTTATTTCACTTTGAAAATGTTTTAGAAAGTATTTTATTTCAAATTTTGCTTTAGTATTTTTCCAAAGCCAGTGATGTTTTAATTGAAAATTTTTGAACCCTGTTTTTAATTTTTAAGCAATTTCTTTAATTCTTTTTCTATTTTCTTTAAATTTAATTATTTATTTTCATTTGTTTACTTAATTCAGTTTTTTTATTTTATTTACTGAGTTTTATTTTATTTATTTTGCATAAAATATATTGGAAATTTGAAGAGACTAAAGCTTTAAACATTTGACTTTTCACGTTCTTACCTTTTCATATTTTTGGACGTTCCTTTTCTATTGATTAGCCGTGAGTTTTTATTCATTTTTCACGTGAAAAAGCTTCTTAACATCACAAATTTTCGGCCAAACTCAGATCTGAAAAAGATTGGTAATGGTTTCTCTTTTTCTCTACTCTTTTCTTCAATTTTTTTAAATATTTTGCTTGATTTTTGCATTGCCTTTCTCATGTTTGTTCGACCACATCCCCTCACCGTCTCCTCCTCCGACCACCACCACTTCTTTCCCACTTCATCCACGGCCAAATCATTCCCCTTCTTTGACCTGAAGTTGCCTTGACCGTCTCATGTTGCAGAATTCACGAAGCAATGCCTAACTCCACCAAATATTGCCTAGCCGAGCTCCTATGTGCCATCCACCTTCATTCCTTGCCACGACCACCTCCTTGACCTCCACCACTACCATGACATGACCTCTTACAACCCACCTAACTACTGTCCAGACCTGAACTAGCCCTGGCCGAGCCAAGTGTGCATGTGGCTGAGCCAAATGTTGCAAATCCAAACCCCTTTTGCCTTGCCTTTTGCACTTCCACCCTTTGTAACTTCCAAGACCATTTGTATGCTTGACTTAACCATGTATTTCAAATCCAACCTGACCTTTAGCACCTGGAAACATATGTGGCTGAACCAAAATAGCCTTGTGGCCGAGCCTATGTGGGTAATGGTCAAGCAAATATGATGGGAAAGCTAGGTGATGTATTTGTCTAGCCTAGTTTCCATTTGTTTCAATCTAAACTTTGGTATTGTATTTATATTCATATTTTTCTTTGTTTATTTTATGAATACAAGATTTACATCTTGGCTCTCTCTCCATCCAAATCTAGTCGTGCTTTTTTGCCTTCTGGATTTTTCATTTGTGTGTTTAATTGCAAACTCCAGCGTAGAAAGGTGAGTAATCACACCTGACATTCATACTTATATAACTGTGAATTGATAGCAAGTGAAAGTGTAGAAATAATTATATTATGTTATACCTTCCTGTGATGTTAATTGTATGATGTTAAACCATGTTATTAACTTGTCATATCAGCTGTTATATTTTATTTTATTATACTGTTTATTTATTTCTGTTAATCACGCTGCAAGTTCCCTGTAGAATAGAATCACTAGGGGTTGAAATGATATATACCCGAATGGAGTTTAGAATAGGGAAAAATCGTTATGGGATGAAATGATAAGCTTGAATAATTTTATTTTATTTAGTTCATTTAACTTGGGATTATGAGTTTGAAATGATAGAACTCGGATTTTTCATTTGTAAATTACGGATTGAAATGATATATTATCTGTAACATTCGACTTAGGTTAGAAAAATTATATACAGACCGTGGTTAAAATAATTTTTCTAAAAATTTTAAAATATTATAAAAATGTAAATATTATGATATTCTGATTTAAATTTAAATAAAAAATGATTTTTGTAAAATATTAGTGATTTTATACAAGTTAAATAAGTGAAATAAATAAATGGTAAAGTAGAATTAGAGATATAAGTAAAATTTGGAATTTATGATTTTGTTTTTAAATAAAGTTTAAGTTAAGTAAGAAAATATGATAATTTGATTTTAATTTTAATTTAAATTGATTTTTATAAAGTGTTATTGATTTTCTATAAATTAAAAATAGTTAAATAAATGAATGTTTAAAAGTTGAAATTTGAAGTATAACTTAACTTGGAAATGTGAAAGTGTTTTAAAAATAAAAGTTAAGTTAAGAAAATAAAATGGAATTTAAATAAAATTATGAAATGGTAAACTTAATTAAAATGTTAAGTAAATGAAAGGTTATAAAATTTTACATTTATTTTATAAGTGAATTATTAAAGATTTGATAATTATTTGTGAAAATTTCACTTTGTAAAATCATAAATTACGGGATATTTAAATGATTGTTTTTAAAGTGAGAAAATGTGATTTTTATAAGTAAAAATGGATTTAAATAAATTTTAATTGTTTATGAAATTGTGGTGAAAGTTTGGAATTTAAATTGACAGCATTCCCGAAATGCTATCATTTCTAAAGTTAAAGATATTACAACATTATGTAAATGCTGTAATTGATGTAAATGAACTAAATGGCTAAAATGAACTACGGGCTATTACAACACTTTGTAGGTGTTATAGTCGCTGAATTTAACTAAAATATTATTTGAAATCTAAAACCTATTATAGCATTTTAAATGCTGTCTTTTGCTAATTGAATTATTTTAAACATAACTTTCCGTAGCATTTTCTAAATGCTGCGAAAGTTGAATTTTCATTGTTTTAATAAATTTAAGTGAATAAATGAACTTTGAAAGATTTAAATTTTGGATATGTAATAATTTAATTATTAAGTAAAATAACTTCATTTTAATGATTTAAAACGAAGTAAATTGTTTTGAAATATAAACTATTTTGAAATGTGCGTTGAAATGGTGTTTTAAATAAAATGAATGTGGTTTGGGAAATATGATATTTTGATATTTTGAAATGGATTTTGAATGATATTGAATTTTGAAATGATATTTGATTTCAAAATATAAAATATCATTTTTGAATTTTAACCACGGGATGTATTTAATTTATGGTTTAAAGGATCCTTAGAGGATGAGCGATCCCAAGCATCCTTTAAGTTATAGTGCATTACTACTACTGTTCACTTGAGTTGGTTTATATTATATAAGTATATATCTCCTGACTTGAGTGTTTTATGTTTTACTTTACGCTCGGGTCAGCCTGAGTATTTACAGCTTAGCTTTGGATTTCTTTTATTGAGCTAGGAATCACTGGAGATTCTGCTTGTCTAGTTATCTATTCCCTTTCGGTTTCAGTTGTTCTATTTCATCTCTGGTATTTATAAACTTCTATGTATTTGAGACTTCTATGGTATTTTTTTTCCAGACGATATTATGTAATATGTTTTGAGAGTTTGTTATAGTAGCTTCATGAACTACTATGGTATTTTAATTTCCGCTGCGAGTTATTCAGATATTTCTGTATCTGTGATTCTGTGATTGTATTTCATTTGCTTCAAAATTATTTACAGTACGGTATTTGAGCAATTCAAGTCCGGCATGTGTGGATGCGAATGGCTGAAAATATCGGGTTGTTACAGTTGGTATCAGAGCTTTGGTTTTAGGCAAACCATAGCCTACGGAGCAAAAACTCATTAGAGATAGGGTAGAAATACCCTAGAATGAGTGAAATCAATCTCAGAATCATTTCTTTGTGAGAGAACGTTTTTTCGAAGTATAAAATGATTTCCAAAGGATTTCAAAGATTATATTGGTATAAATTTTTCTTATTTTGAAATCAAGATATTTCTAAACTTCATTCCTTCGGTATCCATCTTGTATAGTAATATCTTGGTTAGGATTCTTATCGATTGGATTCCTTGAACTTTGGAACGCTCCTACTTGTTCTGAATCCAGTTTTGTCTTCCCTAATTTTATCCTTTTGATTTTGGGGCATTCCATAACTCCACTTTGAATGACCTTCATAAAGATCGGTGATTCCGAAAATCTTTGAATGATTTTGTAAAGGGGTGAAACTTCTTTACAATTGGCATTGATTCACCGGAGATTTTTATATCCTCGGTTTACGATGCTATCTAACTTCTGCTATATTTGGATTATGTCTCTAGCAATCAAATGTCGATTTGCTTTAGATTTTCCACATCGATTATATTCCTGAAGTCATGGTTGACCCGGTTAAGGTCGCCATGATTTATAGGTTTATCATCTTCTACTGGGTAATTAAATTATCTCATCTTCGTTCGAGCTTATCTTCGAATCAGAATTCTATTTGATTAGAGTTTCTCTAAATCTGAATCTCTGTTTGTTTGAAATCCACCCTTGAATCATCCTTTGGAAATTTGTGTTTGGTTGTATTTTGAAATTGTGCATACATCGAATTATTATGATAAGGATAACCATATTTTTTAAAAGTAAAATGTTTTCGACAAGGATTTTATATCTTTTAAAAATGAAAAGTTTGAAATTTTGAAAGGATTTGAAATTTTTATAAGAATTTGACTTATATAAAAATGATTTATAACTGAAGGGTTTCGAATTTGAATTTCGAGGAATCGAACTCCGGTGTTTTGAAATTGGTTTTAAGATTTTGGAAAATATACAATAATATGATTTAAAGATATTTTATGAATAAGAAATGTTTAAAATGTATTTGAATGAAATCCAATGATTTCGAAGAGATTTCAAAGAAATTTCAAGAAAATAAAAGTCCAAAACCCACTTATGTCGCTGGAAAATAATTTTGGTGATGAATGCATGCATCATCAACATTGATTTTCGAGTTTCTGAGTGGGGGAGAGGCCACTCTAGTAGCTTTTCTATGCGAGTGATTTGTGAAACCAAATTTTGATTTCATATTTTGAAGTATGGTTTGATATTCGAAAGATATATGTATATTTGAAATGATTTAAAGTAAGCCGGTATTCAGTCCTCGAGATTCAGATTTGTTTCGGTATAACCCTATCTTTTGGAATTTGTTTACTGATTTGTTGGTTATTTCCAACTCTTGGATTGAAAATATGATTTCTTCGACTATTTTTAAGGTTCGAGCACTTCCAAATCAAGGTTAACTTTTCAAGGCTAAGTAACTTTGAAAGGTATAGGGTATTTGATAAAGAATATAAGTTTAGTTTGGTATGATTAAAGTACAAAGTAATATGATTTATGTATGTTTGAACTGTTTGTTGAGTGAAATAAATAAGATTATTTTGAATTATACTGGTATGAAATATAGATTTGAAATGTTTTGAATAAAGTATATATAGAATAATAATCTTTCCAATGGTAAATTAGATTTTTCACATAGAAATAAATAGTTTGAAGGTTTTAAAAGGGATGGTTTTAAACTTAGCAACCATTTTAGATATTTTGATGATTGAAATGGTTTGGAAATGATTTAATCCTTAAAGAATGTGAATTTAAAATGATAATTGATTTTGATAAATGAATATTTGAAGTTTATATTAGTATGAAAGGATATTTGGTTTACTTGTAATTTGAGTTTATTTAAAAATAATGGATTTATGAAATGAATATTTCAAAACTAAGTAATAATGAAGAAAAAATTGAGATATATGAAATTATAAAATTTAGTTTTGAAACATGGTATATTTAAGCTTTAAAATATATTCAAGATTGAATAGTTTATTTTGTGGATCAAATCTTTATTTGAAATTTGATAATATTTGAAATGGTATTGTTGGAAAATCAAATTGAATTGAAACTAATGGTTTGAATTGAATTAAAATTGGAAATTTTTGATTTGGGTTTAATTGAATAAATTTGTGAAATGTAAAGAATTAAGGAATGTTTTATGATTTCAAATGTATGATTTCGAAATGTTATGATTTTCAAAGTGTAATGATTTCAAGTATTTTGGTTTTGAAAGATTTTTAACTTTGAAAGTATTATGATTTTTGAAAGTGAATATATGTTTGAAATGGAAATGAATTAGTTTGACCTCAATTTTTTTGATTTGGATTATTTTCTAAACCTATTATTTTGAGAAACTTTGAAACTGATGTAAGTAAGTTGGAAGAAATGATTTGATGAAATCATATATGATTTTGAAATGGAATTGATATTGAAAGGAATTGAAATTGAGAACCTTGTTTTACTAAATACTTGATTTAGGGGTTGTTGAACTTATATAAAATGGATTTGTATAAGTATGAAGTGATTTGAAACTATTGATTTGAAAGGGAACTCAATTTGTAAAGAGAAATCTTATATAATTGAAGTCTATATAAGTGTGATTTGATATACTATTGATTTTGAAAAGTATTCGATTTGAAATGAAATCTTATATAACGGACTTTATGTAAGCATGATATTTGAAAGTGATTTTGAAAGGTACTATATGATACATATTTTCGAAGTAAAGATAAGGAAAGTGCATTCTGCTTGATATCCACTTTGTGGCCACACTGTGGATTCATTCTATCGATATTATTCTCTCTAATTTAGGTTTTTCGGATATGATACTCGAGTGTCCATCGAATTCCATGGCGATCTTCATGGTCTTACGAGCGCGACTGCATAGCGGAACTGCCTGGCTGAGATGGCCTAGGGGTACGGATTGTTTCCTCGGGGATCCAGGCGTAACCATTATGTATCCTGCAATCTATGTAGGTCGCATTAGTAGCGTAACTGCTTGGCTGAGATGGCCTAGGGGTACGGATTGTTTCCTGGGGGATCTAGGCGTAACCATTGTGTATCTTGCATTCTACTAGTCATCATGGCATAACTTGCAGAGCTGAGAAAGCTTGCGTATATGGATTGTTTCCTGGGGGATCCAGGCGTAACCATTGTGTATCTACGATCTATGGTTAGACAAATATTTTGGTTTGGTTGATTTGTTTGGATTGTACTTTCCATATCTGATTTTAAAAGGTTTTCCATTATTTTCACTGGGTGTTGAAACAAGTCTACTAAGCACCTGGAGAATCCTAGCTTTGCGCCTGATCAACGCATGGCCAGAGTCTGTAGGAACGAAAGTAAACTTGTTAAGACATCGAGTTATAAAAGTATTTTGATAAAGTATATTATATAAAGGATATTATGATCATTTATTTTATTTGTCTAAGTAATTTAAAAATGTTAGAAATATTGTTTACTTCGAACTATCAAATTTGAATCAAATGGCTATTTATCATATTATAAAATGTTGAAAATGTTGTAAATATAAAATTTTAAATTGAAATGTATATGGTTTTAAAATAATGGTCCATCCTTGTATTCCAACCTATTTTCCCTTTTAGCTATTCCTATCTTCTTCTTCTTTGAGGGTTCTTTCTGCATTATGGAAAGAGTTCGTTCTTTGGCTTATCGTTTAGATTTGCCCGAGAAACTTTCTGGAGTGCATGATGTATTCCACGTCTCACATATCCTCTAGTATCTTCTTAACCCATCTCTTTTTGTTCAGCAAACTTCTCTTGATACTTTGGATATTTAGCTTAATCCGACAGTCGAGAGTAAGCCACTTTGTATTGTTAGCAGAGGTACGTAGTAGCTAAGAAGGGAATTTGTTAGCCTGATCGAGGTACCATGGGGTACTGATAATCGAGATTGTACCTGGGAGACGGAGGAGAGCATTTGTGCTTCAAATCCGAAATTGTTTTTCTAGGTACTATTTGTTGTCTATCTTGCTTTTTCTTTTTTTCCTTGTTCGTTCTTTTTAAGGACGAAAAGATTTTAGTGGGGGAGAGTGTAACAACCCTGTATTCTGTAATTATTTTAAATTTAATTTTCTGATTTAAAATTTTTATTTTATTTATTAAAATGTATAAATTTTGTTATTTTAAATATACATTTTGATTTTAAATGAATTAGAATTCCAAACATGACTAAATAGAATATTTTCCAAAAAGGTGAATTTTGGTCAATATGGTCAACTTTGACTTTTAATTTAAAAAATTCAAAAGTTTGAAAATTTGAATTTTATCTTTTATTATGAAAGTAAATAAAATTTTAAGAATATTGCTTTTTGTTTCATTGAAATCCGACTTATATTGTGAAAAGTTATGTCTTTTTAAATATTGTGTGTAATTTGCTGTATTTAACAAAATTACTTATTTTAAATTGTATAAATAATATTTTAATTTGGTCATGTAATTTTCTAATTTATATTTATATGGGTAAGATAACATGTCATGTATATATTTTGGTTTTAAACATTTTAAAAGTGTAATTGACATTTTCCAGTGTCAGTTGTATTTTTGTTTACAATTTCTAATTTCCAGCTTCAATTAATTAAAGGAATTCTTTATTTATTTTTCTATTTTCTCAATATCTTATTTTATTCTCATTATCACTTTATTTTTTTCCTTATTTATTTTATTTATTTGATTTTTATTTGTTTTAAAGTGAAGTTGGAATTTTTCTAGAGGCAATGGTATTTTATTTGTAATTTTCATGTCCCGTTTCCAATTTTTAAACAATTTCTTTAGTTCTTTTTCTATTTTCTATAAATTAAATTATTTATTTCACTTTGAAAATGTTTTAAAAAGTATTTTATTTCAAAATTTTGCTTTAGAATATTTTTTCAATGAAGTAGATATTTTTCCAAAGCCAGTGATGTTTTAGTTGTAAATTTTTGAACCCTATTTTCAATTTTTAAGCAATTTCTTTAATTCTTTTTCTATTTTATTTAAATTTAATTATTTATTTTATTTTATTTTTTTACTTTATTTAAGTTTGTTTTTATTTTATTAACTGAGTTTTATTTTATTTATTTTTCATAAAAGATATTGGAAATTTAAAGAGACTAAAGCTTTAAACATTTGACTTTTCACGTTCTTGCCTTTTTATATTTTTGGCCGTTCCTTTTCTCTTGATTAGCCGTGAGTTTTTATTCATTTTTCACATGAAAAAGCTTCTCAACATCACAAATTATTGGCCAAACTCAGATCTGAAAAAGATTGGTAATGGTTTCTTTTTTTCTCTACTCTTTTCTTCATTTTTTTTCAATGTTTTGCTTGATTTTTGCATTGCCTTTCTCATGTTTGTTCGGCCACATCCCCTCACCGCCTCCTCCACCTCTGACCACCACTTCTTTCCCACTTCATCCACGGCCAAATCATCACCCTTCTCTGACCTGAAGTTTCCTTGACAATCTAATGTTGCAGAATCCACAAAATAATGCCTAACTCCACCAAATGTTTCCTAGCCGAGCTCCTATGTGCCCATCCACCTTCATTCCTTGCCACGACCACCTCCTTGACCTCCACCACTACCATGACATGACCTCTGAAAACCCACCTAACTACTTTCCATACCTGAACTAGCCCTGGCCGAGCCAAGTGTGCTTGTGGCTTAGCCAAATGTTGCAAATCCAAACCCCTTTTGCCTTGCCTTTTGCACTTCCACCCTTTGTAACTTCCAAGACCATTTGTATGCTTGACTTAACTATGTATTTCAGATCCAACCTGATCTTTAGCACCTGGAAACATATGTGGCTGAACCAAAATAGCCTTGTGGCCGAGCCTATGTGGGTAAAGGTCAAGCAAATTTGATGGGAAAGCTAGGTGATGTATTTGTCTAGCCTAGTTTCCATTTGTTTCAATCTAAACTTTGGTATTGTATTTATATTCATATTTTGCTTTGTTTATTTTGTGAATACCAGATTTACATCTTCGCCCTCTCTCTATCCAAATCTAGTCGTGCTTTCAGGATTTTTCATTTGTGTGTTTATTTGCAAACTCCAACGTAGAAAGGTGAGTAATCACACCTGACATTCATACTTATATAACTATGAATTGGTAGCAAGTGAAAGTGTAGAAATAATTATATTATGTTATACCTGCCTGTGATGTTAATTATATGATGTTAAACCCTGTTATTAACTTGTCATATCAGCTGTTATATTTTATTTTATTATACTGTTTATTTATTTCTGTTTATTACACTGCAAGTTCCCTGTAGAATAGAATCACTATGGGTTAAAATGATATATACCCGAACGGAGTTTAGAATAGGGAAAAATCGTTATGGACTAAAATGACAAGCCTGAACGATTTTTATTATTTAATTCAATTAACTTGGGATTATGGGTTTCAAACGATAGAACCTGAATTTTTCCTTTGTAAATTACGGATTGAAATGATATATTATCTGTAACATTCGACTTAGGTTAGAAAAATTATATACAGACCGTGGTTAAAATAATTTTTATAAATTTTTTAAAATATCATAAAAATGTAAATATTATGATATTTTGATTTAAATTTAAATAAAAAATATGATTTTTATAAAATATTAGTGATTTTATACAAGTTAAATAAGTGAAATAAATAAATGGTAAAGTAGAATTGGAGATATAAGTAAAATTTGGAATTTATGATTTTGTTTTTAAATAAAGTTTAAGTTAAGTAAGAAAATATGATAATTTGATTTTAATTTAAGATGATTTTTATAAAGTGTTATTGATTTACTATAAATTAAAAATAGTTAAATGAATGAATGTTTAAAAGTTGAAATTTGATGTATAACTTAACTTGGAAACGTGAAATTGTTTTAAAAATAAAAGTTAAGAAAATAAAATGGAATTTAAATAAAATTATGAAATGGTAAACTTAATTAAAGTGTTAAGTAAATGAAAGGTTATAAAATTTTGCATTTATTTTATAAGTGAATTATTAAAAATTTGATAATTATTTGTGAAAATTTCACTTTGTAAAATCATAAATTAAGGGATATTTAAATGATTGTTTTAAAAGTGAGAAAATATGATTTTTATACGTAAAAATGGATTTAAATAAATTTTAATTATTTATGAAATTGTAGTGAAAGTTTGGAATTTGAATTGACAGCATTCCTGAAATGCTATCATTTCTAAGGTTAAAGATATTACAGCATTATGTAAATGCTGTAATTGATGTAAATGAACTAAATGGCTAAAATGAACCGAGGGCTATTACAACGCTTTGTAGGTGTTGTAGTTGCTGAATTTAACTAAAATATTATTTGAAATCTAAAACCTATTACAACATTTTAAATGCCGTCTTTTGCTAATTGAATTGTTTTAAACATAACTTTCCGTAGCATTTTCTAAATGCTGCGAAAGTTGAATTTTCATTCTTTTAATAAATTTAAGTGAATAAATGAACTTTGAAAGATTTAAATTTTGGAAATTTAATAATTTAATTGTTAAGTAAAATAGCTTCATTTTAATGATTTAAAATGAAGTAAATTGTTTTGAAATATAAACTATTTTGAAATGTGTGTTGAAATGGTGTTTTAAATAAAATGAATGTGGTTTGGGAAATATGGTATTTTGAAATGGAGTTTGAATGATATTGAATTTTGAAATGATATTTGATTTCAAAATATAAAATGCCATTTTTGAATTTTAACCACGGGATGTATTTAATTTATGGTTTAAAGGATCCTTGGAGGATGAGCGATTCCAAGCATCCTTTAAGTTATAGTGCATTACTATTACAGTTCACTTGAGTTGGTTTATATTATATAAGTATATATGTCCTGACTCGGGTGTTTTGTGTTTTAATTTACGCTCGGGTCAGCTTAATATTTACAGCTTAGCTTTGGATTTCTTTTCTAGAGCTAGGAATCAATTGAGATTTTGCTTGTGTAGTTATCTATTCCCTTTCAGTTTCAGTTGTTCTATTTCAGCTCTGGTATTTATAAAATCTATGTATTTGCGACTTCTATTATATTTGTTTTTTTCAGAATGATATTATGTATTATGTTTTGAGAGTTTGTTATAGTAGCTTCATGAACTACTATGGTATTTTAATTTCCGCCGCGAGTTATTCTGATATTTCTGTATCTGTGATTCTGTGATTGTATTTCATTTGCTTCAAATTTATTTACAATGTAGTATTTTGAGCAACCCAAGTCCGGCATGTGCGGATGCGAATGGCTGAATATATCGGGTTGTTACAAAGTCCCCCTACGCATAACACTTTAACTTTGAAAAAATATCGATTTATGCCTACACATCTGGTTTCTTGTGTTATCTATGTGAGATAGGCTCAGTGTCTTAAACATTATAAATATGCTCTATCCTATGTAGATAGTTCACTCGCGGTGAAGGCTTAAAATAGCTTTCGTATCATTCATTAAAGTTGTTTCTCCTACACTTACCTGTTATCAACCAACGAACGATAACGGTTCCGCTGTCCGTAGCGACATTGAAGCTCTTCCCATTCCAGGCACATTGTGCAGTGATAGGACCAATCCATAGTGAGAGAGTATAAATTGATGGGTTTTAATCGAGTAGGGAATTCTCAGCATAAGTCGATTTCAGCTCTTTGGATGGTGATAACAGCATAAGCTGCACACAAGACGCTACCCTAATCTATTATCGCCTCATAGAGAAACCAGAATCGATCTGCAAGACATCGTGCAGGATTAATGATGTAACTTGGTGTAAGTTAATTCTGATTCTATGGACAAAGATAATACATGCCGAGCACTGGGGCAAAACATGGATTTCGTTTTGTAAGGAACGCAAGACTTGATTTACTACCTTTTTCCAAAAAATCACAATCAACTTGAATCCTCCGTTACGTCGATTACCAATACAACCTCACCACCAAATCGCTAAGAAAAAGCGCCAAAAATCCATACCACCCACCTCAAATCAAAAATCAAAAGGCGAATATGGTCAAATTCTAAGTCGACGACGATCAAAGGTGGATAGGTTGACGATGATCCAAGTGGGAAAGGTCTGCAGTGATCCAAATTGACAAAGTTTCAGGAGCTAGAGGTATGGTCAAAGCAATGGCGAAGTCCAGCAGTGTTGATGGCAAGAAGCTCCGGCGGCGGAGACCGGCGTCGGCGATGGCAGAAGTAAAGTTAGGGTTTGAATAGTTTGGTTTAGGTCACACAATAGGAAGCTCGGCTCGTAAAAGAAAATAAGATAGGGAAGGATCGGCTCGAATGAGAAGTTAAATAGAAGATCGAACATAAAATTGCTAAGTCATCGGATCACTAGCGAACCATAGAATTGCAACTGCAACCAAATTTCTCCAAACTCGCCAAGCACGATCCACATATTACTTGCAAGCATCTTGAAAGTTGGGGATCAAAATTTATTTGTTATTACAAGCAACGACGATTCACATCGAAACAGAAAAAACAACTAAATGGCCAAAGCCAAATTTGCATGATAGCCCCAACATGATCAATTTACCCTCACCAAACGGGAACACAAAGGCAGTTACTTCCAGAGCATGCCTTGTTTCCGATGAAGGCATACTTTGAGGGGTAAATGTTAACCAGGTTTTTAACCCAATAGAATTCAAAAGAAGTTAGAACATCCATGCCAAGTCAAAATAACTCAAGAATCAACCAAAAGGACCAGAAGAAGGAGCTAAGATGTCCTAAGAGGAAAGAAGCAAAAATAAGCCAAGATGATGGATCGCTAGCGATACATCACCTATAGATTACTCATGATCTATAAGTTTAGCTCATGAATCTTCCAAACCCATGGCATCATGAAGCATTATCTTTGTTAGGGATGCCTACTAAGTTTCATCATATTCCAAGCAAGCTAGATCGAGAAGTGGGCCTTCGTCTAATTCCAGTAATAGTTTAATGCAACACATATATAAATCCTCATCGAAACAATGCATTTAGTCATGAAATTGCACGAAAGGCCTTTACAAAAGGCATAGAACATGGTATAATTGAAGCGAGCTAAAAATAAATTAACTATGTGGATCGTTGGCGATTCATGCCCTATGGATCGCTAGCAATCCATCGTATTAGCTCGGCTCGCTAAGAAATTTGCTAGGCACCTTCGTATCTTCGAATACAAGCTTCTTGCAAGGCGGCCTAGCCCAGTAGATCTCCAATCCCTATAAATACTCATCCATCTCAACATAAAGGGGGTCTTATGGACTGGCTGTTGAAACTCTACAAAAACTATTCTTCACTCTTCTCCTCTCAAACAACAGTCATCTAATGGGTTCATTGTGATTCTCCAGTGAACTCTAATACTGGTGACTTGATCTAAGTTACAGGATCCAATCAAATTATAATTAGATTAAACTTGTAACAGCAGTCAATCAATAACAAAAGTTACAAAGTGGACGTTGGCTTCATTAATAGCTGAACCACTATAAAAATCTTTTGTCTCTTTACCTTATTTGCAAGTTATTATTCCTTGTTTCTATTTTATTTTCTTTGATAAACAGGGCTGGTGCTTTCACACTTAATCCAAGGCGTTAGTCCATTTTTTTTGGTTAATACACACCCAAGCAAGTACAACAAGAGTTTGATGGTTTTTCCAAGGACAATTTCTTGATATTTGGTTGCAATGAATCATATAGCCTCTTGGATAACACATTGATATTTGATTGAGAGAGAAAGAGATGATTGAAATTAAAGAGTAAATAGTAGAGAATCAATACAATGAAGATTGAATTGATTCTGGTTAAATTTGAGAAGATTTGAATATTTTTTCACTAGAAATTTTGACAAAGTAAGAGGAGAGAAGATAATAAGAAAGTAGTTGTTAAAAATTCATTTGAAATCCCCCTAAATACAGAGAATAAATACACATGTCCATTCTTGAATAGTTACGATGAATAGACACTTTATTTCAAAATTGAGGCATGTATGTCGATATATCATTTGCCTATATGTCGGCATGGGCTAGTGTAATTTGAAAATTTGTTTATTTTAAAATGTTTTGGAAATCCTATACTACGTAAAATATTTTGATACTTTCTAAAATAGTTTAAACATAGTTATTAAACATTTTAGCCTTTGAAAAACTTTTATAAAATATTTTTAAAAATATATTTTGTTTCAAAGATAAATGATTAGAAAATGGGAAATAGAGACCAAAGATTGCTACCAGGGACTTTAACAATATTCCACGACTCTATAAACTTTATCGTAGTCTTGAGGTCTTTATACCTTGATCATTATACTCATGAGTCTTCATATTCGTTCTTTGAGTCTTTATGTTGTATTGTCTTTGATTCTACACCTATATAATATCTTGCACTATATACTATATAACTTGGAAAAGCATTAGTATCCATATTTTATACGAATGTATTATTATTATCAGGGTTGTTATCACCAAAATCAATAACTAAGGTATTAACAGTCTCCTCATTTTTTATGATGACGACCATTAATATCCTATATATAAATGATATAATTCCCCCTAAGTTAGATAACTCCCCTTGAATATATGCATAAGTATATTTTATATTTTTCTCCCACTTTGTCATCAATAGAAAGTGGAAAACTCCCCCTAACACATGCTTAGAGTGTATGTGTGTGTGTGTATATATATTCAAAATCAATAATCTGAGTTAAGCCGATATGGTTGTATATGATGATGTATGATAAGTATATGATAATGAAGACTTATAAATTAAATTTTATTTCAAACTATACAAATTCAAGTCATACATATAAGCCAATCCAAATCCAAACAAAATCAAAACAATCCAATCATTCAAACTAAATCAATCAGGCCAAATAATTCAAACAATCCAAACTAAATCCTAAGTGTACGTATCAAATCCAAACCTAATAACTAGAAGTTTCATGGTTGGACTTCAACCCAACTGTCAGACCAAAGATTGGATCTGCTTTGATGGCATCTCAATAATCATTATCCTTGTTAATAGTGCACTTTGGGTTATGGTTGGTATGTCTTTGATTAAGGAAGAAATCATCCTTCAAATGATATCAAAATGCTTTTCTTGTTCCTTGATCATCTGCATTTGATTCAACTTTACATGCCTTTGATTTTGTAGGATAAAGGAAAGAATGTCTTTGAAATATTAAAGAGTTCGTTCAAGATTTTCACATAATTTTTGATGTGGAGAAGATATTTTTGTGAAAATATGTTTGAGAATGAAAAGTGAGTATAGAATAAAATGATGAGCGAGTTTTTTTTGGAAGAAATAGGCTTAAATAGGAGTGGAAAGTCGTTTGAAATGAATAGATTGTTGGTAGTTATTTATATTTTGAATTTAAAAAAAGTTTGCTTTCTGCATGTTATATGTCGACGCATAGGTAGCATGTATGTCGACATACATACATAAATTTTCATACATACATAAATTTTCAAATCAAGAATATTTGCTATAATTTTTTATCTTATACAATTATATATTTATAACTTCCAAAGACTAATAACAATATAAGACAATAAGAAATATATTTCATTACTTAGAACTTGAAGGATACATGGATTTCAACGATCAATAAAAGAAAATACATAAACGCGGCATGAATTTAAACCAAAAACACACAATACAAAGCTAGACATCATACGCAAACAACTAGATAGATTTTAGAAGGATGTAGATGACGATGATGAAGAGCCACCAAGCTTGTGAATTCACTTTCCGAATAATTGGTCTATTTTGTTGGAAAGAAAGGTGAACTTTTTACTGAAAGAATGCTTAAGCTTCTTTTGGTTTTTAAGAAGCTTCTCCTGGTTCCTTATTATCTCCTTGTTGGAGGGGTAGGATCGTTTGTCAGAATTTTCTAAAGAAGTTTCCATTTCTTCCTCCACTTCCTCTTCTTTTTCCACTTCTATTTCATCTCCTTCTTCTTCTTCTTCTTTTTCTTGTTGAATTTCTTGTTCTTCTTCCTATGCCAATGTTTTCTCCTTTTCGGGAAGTGTCTATATAGTTCGAAAAATGGTGGAATGTGCATAAGAGAATTATTGGCTATTTCGAAAACTTTTTGAGGAATGGATTTTTCTCCTCTTAAATCCACACATAAATATAAGAAAATTCTAGTATGGTACACACAATAGAAGAGTGTGTTCTCATGTCTAGAAATATTCTTTTAAACAAAGTCATCTAAAATGACCTGTGCCCAATTTATGTTGTAATGACCATAAATAACAAAAGGTACTTTGGAAACTTTTTGAGTACAGCTATTATAATTACACACCCTTGGGGTAATACTTTGTTGTAAGATGAGATTCATAAGTCTCGATTTGGTCGAAGATTCTTATGTTTAAATTCAAAATCTTCATCACTTTCTAAAATTTTGTAAAGAAATTCACGATTTTGTATATCAATTGGAAAATTGGGGAGGTCAGTTCCACTAGATTTACAACTAAGAATATGACCCAAAAGTTCACAATATAAAACAATGAGTACCAATAACACTACTCCAAACTTGACCTTCTTCTCCTTGATAAAATTTTCCATTTAAATTCACATAAAACTTTTGACCAATTGGGGTAACAAATAAAATCATTTTGAGAAAATTCATTTAAATCAAGAATTTCATTTTCAAACCAAAGATCATGCAAACCATAAGAAGAAAAATATTCGAATTTAGCAAATCCTTAGGGAAAAACCTTTCTGAAAGTAGTATACTCCATATAGGCTTCAATGGCATCTTTCTCACTAAAGAGAAAGCTTTTAGTTTTCTTAGAGAGCCTAACGGTTTTTGGAATTTGACTAGAGGAAGCCATTATTAAAAGTTTGAGGTGATAAGAGAGTGAAATGATATTTGAACTTTGAAATAAAGTGAGTAAAATGATAGGATGAAGATGGAGTACATAAGTCGAGAATCAAAAGACAAATTCTCTGTTCAAAACGGCATCCTTTTAGAATATAAGATAAATGTAAAGTGGAGGGAAGTTCAAATTTTGAATTTTAAATGAAATTTCAAAATTTGTTTTTATGGTGCATATGTCGACATATTGATGTGACATATGTCGACATATAACCCTTCGTTTTCAAAACTAAAAATTGGATAGAATGTTCCTATATATTTATTGTGATGACCTAGGATTTTGAAATTTGGTAATCAACACTGATACGTCCACTATATTACGTGTCAGCCTTCAAGCATTGGAAAACTCGAATGTTATGGGTAAAAGGAAAAATAGACATAGAACTGAACCTTACACGAATGGAATAACATATGTTATTTCAGTATATAAAATCTTTGCAGCGGAAATTTTAAATGCATTTATTAGAGTTAAATATGGACAGTTATAAATCTATGTCCGTACAAATGCGCAGTAAAATAGTACACAAGTGTGGTGGAAAAAGAGGTAATAGTCTACTGAAGGATCTTTTAACTCCATGCTCTAAGCTCTTCCAGATTTCTTCTAACTAAGCCTGACTACTATGCTGCTAGGAAAAATATGGCACCCAGATTTTAAGAAAAAGGAGATAAACTCTAGGTTAGTCATAAGACTGGTGTGAGAACTCAAAATATTGTTTTGAAAACAAAAGGGTACCCCATAAAACCACGCTGTACATAGACACGAAACAGGTTTTTACCTTATGATAACCAAAATCTTTGCTATGCAAAAACAAGGCATGTTGTTTTTAATAACATTCATTTTTTCGAAAACATTTGCAAATAAACTTATAAATCTTAGCTGAAATGTTTCCATCTCACATTTCAGTACTTTGCATAACTAAGTCTATATGGAACTTACGGGATATTAGATTTTCAATTGAATAGCGAGGTGAAGTACTACCTCCCATACAATGCATTTCTAGAGAAATGCACCCGAGGCCCCTATGTTGGCCCTCATATGAATTAAGATCAGCCTATCCAAAAATTACACGAATATCACTGAGTATTACATCACCCGACCGTTACCGACCTATCCGAGATGTCTCATAGCATACACCACTTAATTAAAACCTGACGTTATAGTAGGTAGAAATTTCATAGATCTAGATGGTGATTTCATACCTGGAGCCACTTAGCGTTAAAGCATCCTCTGTTTCACCATTCCTAGGTGTGAGGTTTTGAGGTAATGATTACTTTTTATATAGAATATATTCCATTGTGAAATGGCACAAACGTATAACTTTTAAGCTCGTACATCTCAGGAAAGAGTGTTAAGCTAAGAGAAGTTTCCTTCATCACCACCAAATAGATGATACATTCATAGAGATCAATCAATATGATCTAGAAATGCAACGTCAAACATTCATCCATACAAGTTGTCCATGAATAGGGCAAACCGAAGGTACTTCCTACACGTCCTATTGCCTCTAGGATTAGTAACGAATAGTCCTTGTGTTTCGAAGATTTTTAGAACGAAGGGACCACTACTATTTATTTATATCGGGAGCTACCTAGAGATTATCAACAAGCAGTCCTTTCGAAATAAAGATCCTCTATCTTCCAAAATTATGGTCTTTGATATATATCTTCATTTTCGAACGCGTAAATTGGTTCCAAGTGGTTTTCGGATAGGGATTACCCAAATTCGATTTCGGTTTTGACAAACCAATCATCAATATAAAAATATTTTATAAATAGGTGATTAATATTTCATTAAATTACATCTTTTTATCTAATATATCCTTTAGAGATATTTATCTTTTGAAAACCTTTTCTTTTTAGTATATATGAAATTTATTAAAACTCTTTTTGTAAAATTCTTTGGTTTAATTAAACTCTTTTAAAAAATAGGAATAATTACAAATCGTTTTATTTAAATTTTAACAAAGATTCTCAATCCCAAAACGTAACTTTTTAATAAGTTGAAACTATGTTATCTAAGATGGTAAATCCAAATCAATTAATAATTGAATGGATTCATAGGAATCATTCAAATTATACTTGATGTTAATTTCCATACTCAACAAGTACTATCCATCGAATAATGGTGAAATCACTTTTTAAATTCATACGAGTAGTATGAGTTCCCTCCTCGGAATTTAATATCGACTATAAGAAGATCATCTTTATACAACCCAAGTAGTTTAAATTTTGGAAAAGTTAATCTTATAATTAACTCATTTTCAATATTTGACCTTATCTATCCCTCATCTAGGTGATGCCAGATGAGCTAAGGCATTGATTGCTCTTGAACAACTCCTAGTTTAAGCACCTCAACTAGATCTCATGGATAGAAAAATCAAGTGTACTCATCGCTTGTTAGTGCCAAGATTCAAACAATTTCTTATAACAGGTTTTCTTTAATTCATTTACTTAAATTCTTTTAAATAAATTATAAAATCCTAAAATCATCTTTATACCACTTAATTATACATTTAAAAACATTAATATAAGGTTTGGGAAAGAATTTTTAGCTTTAAAGTTATATTTCAAAAGTTATTGAAAACCGCTGCAAAGAGTGCTGTGAATAGTGTTTTTAAAGATATATTGATCAAAAAGAATTTTCTATCTTATGAAAAATTATTTATACAACTAAAATCTGTTTTAAAACATTCTAAAAGATCTATAAATATCCTTCCATATTTTTATAAGATCTAAATATGCTAAATTTGAAGAAATCTCCTTTTGGATTCCGAACTACAAAACCACCATGATTTCGAAAACTTGTTTTACTTGTATTTTAAAATCTATAAGATGAAATCTTGATTTCTTCCATTTTTTTATTCTTATTACAAATAATTTCAAGATATATTCCACCTTATATGCTCATTTAACTTTTGCGGCACGAAATTGTGAACTACCGTTACGCGACGCGCCTAGTTTTGACTCATTTTTAATTTCTTATTCAAACTTCACCAAATTCATTTTTAGTATTTGTAAAACATATTTAAGTAATTTTAGAACCATTTCAAAGAGTTTTAATGATTTCATACTACTTTTATAATTTGATTCGAAAAGTGATTTTCTTTTGTAGTATCAACGTGTATTTAACGTGACTTGTTTATATATCCAAACAATAATATTTTCACGACGTCCAAACATGATAAACAATCATTATAAATAACCATAGTCGAACATATATACCATACAATACAATACAATATATATATATATATATATATAAATAGAGTTCTCACCTTCATTGGATATCGTATTGACTAGATTTCGCTAAAGTTTTGCTAACTCGAACTAAAACTCTACGAACTCGAGCCCGGAAGCCATTGGAGTGCTCGATCTTGGTCCTGTGCTCATGACCAAGCGAGGAGAGAGGTGGTGGCTCGACTAGTGGTGGTATATGATGGTGGTTGTGGGCTTTTAGGAAAAAAAGAAGTGATTTTGAAGTGGTTTTGAGATGTATATTGTGCAGTTAAAGCACCCTGCCGCTCCATAGCGTCCGAGTTGCGAAAAGTTGTAGGGGAGATATATAGAGAATATAGCGGATGACTTTAAAAGGTGGAACGATGAACATTCCACATTAAAAGGAGGAACAAGTATTACTTGTTATTTCCTACCAAGAAAAACAAGTTATTACAAAATAAAGATAAATAAAATTGACACTTAAAAAGTAAGAACTAGTTATAATAACCAACAACGTATATCATTGTTACATCAACTTTGAAGTTACCATAAAATTTAAAAGCAAGACATCAAGCAAAATGCTTATTTATAAGAAAAGGGGATATAACGGGGCAACAAAATCGAGGATATAGAGGATTATTGCCATAATATCGAGGATAATACCGGATCAGCTATATTGGCCCCTTTATAGGAATATCATTGCCCCAAAAGCCCGCTACGGGATATATTGGGGAAATATCGGGAAATTGACTACACATAGTGTATATAATATTATGTATATTATATGAATATAATTTATTTTCATAAATATTTCTTTATTATTTTGTTAAATGGAGAAGCTATTAAAAAGCTTTGAAATATGAGAAGAAGATGAAGAAAAGTTGTAGGAAATTTGTGAAATGAGGTGGGTTATTTAAAGGCAAATTTAGAAAATAAAATATCTTAATAATAAATGAAATTTTTGCCCTCACCTATCCCATCCTTCCCCCCTAGGTGCAGGACAGCCGCCCCCTCCTTAGCTATGTGGTGGTGAGGTGTAGGTGATGATGGCGAAGATGGCGAGGGTGGTGATGTGGTGTAAGGTTGATTTGATGTTTGTTTTCTAAAAGTAATAATTACTTTAGATTGTTATTCATTTACCTTATGTAAATATATATACTTACCATTATCATGTGTATATGTATATGATAATGTTTGTGTTTGCATGTCACAAAGGTGTACAAGTCATTTGAACAATGTCGTATAACTTATATACATTAACCGTTACGAATTCAGGTTCCGATCTTCAGTCATATTTTCATTTATCAATTAACACACACAAATATATTTATACATATACATATACATACACATACACATACACATACATACATATATATATATATATATATATTTTTAAACTCTATATTAATATATTTGTAAACAAAGTTTGAAAACTATTTTCTTATTATTATCATGAATTAAAATGATCCTATTTGATTTATAGAACCATAAAAATCAATATTAAACAATTGTTTACAAAAAATGTTATTATATCGATAAACCGATGTCGTTTTCCTTATAATTTCCAATCTTATTTATAAATTTATAAAAGTATCATATTTGATTTATTATCACTTTATTACTATTATAAATGAGTTATTATCATTTTTGAAACTATTATTTGAATATTTATAATAATCATTAATCATTAAATCTCAATTTAAATCATAAATTAACTATTATATACTCACTAATGATGTCACTAATCAATTAATTCTTTGTTAATATATTTTTAAACAGTTTTACCATTTTTATTTATGGTTTAAAACATTATTGTTGGGGTTATAATCCTTATAATTCAATATTTCAAAATCTTAATTTATTAAAGTGATGAATTTGCAAGTCGTTGCAGACTCCCCTCTTTAAAAGAATTTCATCCTCGAAATTAAGCGCAAAGTTGGTAATACTCATTCCAAAGTTGAAATTTCAAATATATTGTCGGGTGGTACTTACATATTATTTATATGCACCTATCTTATTCGATCTTAAATTATAATATATCATTTTGCTTCCGAACTAGTATTGATCGTCTAATGCAGATCTTGATTAGGCTTAGAGGCTTCTATTCTCCTTACACATCCCTAAACTATGATAAAAAATGTAAGCAGTATGACTATATACCCTTATTAATGTTTGCCTTCGAACCTCAAATGGTAAATCCTTTTCGGATATCAAAATATTACATTCAATTCTTTGGCCAAATTGTGCTTAATGTAAAATAAACTTGTTTAGAAAATCTTGGTTTTAGTTTTAAATATTTCATAAAAATATAATTTTATTTTTTTTCAAAGAAAATTCTTCTTTTTACAAATTTTTTTATGAAAATTTCCTTAAGTGATCGTGTATTCGTTATCGAACAAAGTTATGAATGAAGGATATAAAGATTTTATATATAGTTTCTTTCTTACATCACCATGCAAACCATCTCAACATACATACTAAAACATTCTTAAGTCATCTAACCCCATAGGGGTTCATACTACAAACACTAGTACCTCTCTAAACATCATTATGCCAAGTTATTAGCCCACATACATGCTAATACTAATGCTAAATACCATTTGATAGACATCCAACTTCCAAAGACTACCATCATTCTGAAGCTGATTCATTCCAATAACCCAACATCAAATATCTCTCCATCATTTTCTTCACCATCATCGTCATCATCATCGTTATTCCCCTATTCATCGTCCGCCTAAATTTCCATCTTCATACTGTTGCATCCTATCTTCCTCATACAGCAACCATAGTTGGTTCCACGGAACATGCCCCATTCCTACTTGAACTCCTTGGATTACTTCCACAGCTTCTTGTTCCTCAAGACCCTATATATGAATTTTTATCCCCGATCTCCTCTCTCCTGCACTTCCTCCTCTTATGACATTTTTACTTCTACATCCTTAGGTTCTTCCTCCCAATTGTAGTTAATATACGAGCTTGATGATTCTTCTTGCCAAATGATATGGTCTCCATCTAAATTCCATATAATATTGCTGTTTATGTTGCTGCTATTTGATTCATGGGGTATCGTGGAATTTGGATCTTCTATAGGCTCAGATTCCTCCTCCTTTATTTGTTCCTCGAAGGCTGGAGCAACTTCTTCGTCGCTTGAAACAATGATAAGTTCAAGAGTGGGTGGAGGTATAAGCAATGTGGCCATAGGATAGTCGTCTTCATCTAACCTCATATACCGATCTATTCTTCCTCGATAATGAGCCAACCATTTCTACATGGCCACCATATAGGCTTGTCGTTACTTGATAGGACGATCAAATTATCTTTCTTCTTACCCTTTCTTCTTGAGGACTCCCCCTTTGAATACTTTCCCATAAATGGTTTCTACAAATTCAAACAAAATCTTCTTAGATATGGATACTAACTTATTCTAATGTCAGGTCTTAAATTTAAATGTATCCTATCCCAAATTCATATGACGACTAAGGGTAATAAATTCTCCAAGTACTTTAGTATTTTCATCAAAGTCATACTCGATCAAATCTTAGAAAACCAATCGATATCTTTATTGATAAAAGCCATACCAAAATGTTTTCCTAACATTATTATTAACTTTCAAAACCCCTTAAAATTTATTTCCTAAAAACCTCTTAGATGAATGTTTCTATTAATTTACTTTATAACCTTTCAATATCATAATTTCAGTTGATGATTGAATAATTTGCTAAACATTTGCTCCTAAACCAATACAAAAATCCTGTGGAATTTTCTTCATAAATCCCTTTAAATAAAGGTTCACATTATCCAAATTCTTAGGCTTCATATACATCCCCTTATTACTCTTAATTTTCTTAGTATTATTAGTAAACTTCTTATAGTCAAACTGTGAAATTCTAATCACAAGATGTTTATACTTAAATCCTTTTATTAACTTGTTTTTAAATAATCATTCAAGTTACTATATATCTTTTAAAAACACATCTTTTATATTCAAAATAAAACCCTAGGTAAAATTATTTTATTTACCATATTTTTCAAAAATCATTTTTTTATCATTAACAAATACGGGCTCATATATATAATATTTTCGAACTCATTCTAGGGTGTTACTAACCATATCTCTAATTATTTACGCATCCTAGGATATCACTGACCTATCTCTGATGAAGCTTTACGTTGGTCGAACTCTGATGTTCGCTAAACCAAAGCTCCGTTACCAAATGTGATGACTAGGAATTTCGACCCTTGGAAATCGACGCTAATACGTTCACTACATTGCGTGCCGATCTTCAAGTGCCGAAAAACCCGAACGATAAGGGTAAAAGGAAAAATAGACATAGAACAAAATCTTAGATGAATGGAATAACATGTATTATTTCATTATATAAAATCTTTACGGTAGAAATTTTAAATACATTTATCAGAGTTAAACATGGAAAGTTATAAATCTCTATCTGTACAAATGTGCAATAAAATAGTACACTAGTGTGGTGGATAAAATAGGTAATAGTCTATTGAAGAATATTCTAACTCCATGCTCCAAGATCTTCTAGATTTCTACTAACTAAAGCTGACTACTCGGCTGCCTGGAAAAATAAGGCACCCAATGTTTAAGGAAAAGGAAATAAACTCCGGGTTGGTCATGAGACTGATGCGAGAACTCAAAATATGAGTTTTGAAAACCAAAGGATATCTCATAAGGCCACTCCACACATAAACACGGAATGAGTTTTTTGCCTTATGATAACCAAAATCTTTGCCATGCAAAATTAGAGATATTATTTTTAATGACGTTCTTTTTTTTGAAAACATTTGCAAATGAATTATAAATCTTAGCTAAAATGTTTGCATCTCACATTTCGGTACTTTGCACAACTAAGTCCGTACGGGACTTATTGGATATTGGATTTCCAACTAAATAGCGAGGTAAGGGACTACCTCCTGTACAGTGCATTTCTAGAGGAATGCACCCGAGGCCCTTATGTTGGTCCTCATGCGAATTAAGACCGGCCTATCAAAAAATTACATGAATAGCACCGACAATTTCATCATCTGGCCATTATCGACGTATCCAAGACATCTCATAGCATACACCACTTAATTTAAACCCGATGTTATAACGGATAAAAAATTTATGAATCTAGAAGGTTATTTCATACCCTGATTGGCTGGTAGCCACTTAGCCTTAAAGCATCCAATGTTTCATCATTCCTGGGTGTGAGGCTCTGAGGTAACGATTACCTTTTATATAGAAAACATTTCACTTTGAATGCCACTTTGCCATTTCACAATCACACAACTGATTTCTACAAACGTATAACTCCTGAGTTCGTATGTCTTAGGAAAGAGTGTTAAGCTAGGATAAGTTGCCTTCTCCGCCACCAAACAAACGATACATTCATAAAGATCAATCAATATGATCTAGATGTGCAACGTCAAACATTCGTCCATATAAGTTGTCCAGGAATAAGACAAACTGAAGGTACTTTCTTATCGCATCCTGTCTGGAATTGCCCCTAGGATTAGTAGTGAATAGTCCTCGTGTTTCGAATATTTTTAGAACGAAGGGACCACTGCTATTTATTTATCTCAGGAGCTACCCAGAGATTATCAAAAAGCAGTCCTTTTAAAATGAGGATCCTCTATCTTCCAAAATTAAGGTTTTCTATATATATCTTCTTTTTCAAACACGCAAATTGGTTTGAAGTGATTTTCAGATAGGGATTACCCAAATCGATTCCGGTTTTGATGAACCAATCATCGATATAAAGATGTTTTATAAATAGGTAATTAATATTTAATTAATTTATATCTCTTTAGCAAAAATATCCTTTAGAGATATTTATCTTTTGTAAACCATTTCCTTTTAGTATATACGGAATTCATTAAAACTCACTTTGTTAAATTCTTTGGTTTAAATAAACTCTTTTTAAAACTAGGAATAATTCTAAATCGTTTTACTTAAATTTTAACAAAGATTTCTTAATCCCAAAATGTAAACTTTTAATAAGTTGAACCATGTTATCTAAGATGGTAAATCCAAATTAGTTAATATTTGAATGGAATATATTCATAGTAATCATTCAAATTATACTTGAAGTTAATTTTCATATTCAACAAGTATTATCTGTCGAAAATGGTGAAATTGCCTTTTAAATTCATATGATTAATACAAGTTTTCTCCTCAGAATTATAAGAAGATTATCTCTATACAACACAAGTTGTTTAAATTTGGAAAATTTAATATTTTATACTTAATTCGTTTCAATATTTTGACCTTATCTACCCAACGCCTAGGTGTGGCCAGGAGAGTCAGGGCAGTAGTTGCTCTTGAACATCTCCTTATTTTAAGCATCTCAATTGGATCTCATGGATAGAAAAATCAGGTGTTCTCATCGACTTATTAGAGCCAAGATTGAAACAATTGCATATAACAACTTTTCTTTAATTCATTTACTCAAATTCTTTTAAATAAAATATAAAATCTTAAAATCATCTTTAAAACACTTAGTAATTCATTTTAAAACATTTATAAAATGTTTGGGATAGAATTTTTAAGTTTAAAGTTATACTTCAAAAGTTATTGAAAATCGCTGCAAAGAGTGTTGCGAATAATGTTTTTAAAGTTATATTGATCAAAGTGACTTTTCTATCTTTTGAAAATTTATTTATACAATCAAAGATCTTTTAAAATGTTTTAGAAGATTTATAAATATTTTTCATATTTTTAAAACACTTATAATATTTAATTTTAAGAAATCCCTTTTTGGATTCCGAACTGCAATAACTGCGATTATTTCGAAAACTTGTTTTACTTATATTTTAAAATATACAAGATGAAATCTTAATTTTATTTGTTTGAAAGCTATGGATATAATAGCTCGAAAAATTATTATTACAAATTATTCGGAGCTATACATCACCTTATATACTCGTTTAACTTTTGCGGTGCAAAATCGTGAAATACAGTTAAGCGATGCGCCTAGTTTTGACTCAATTTTAATTTCTTATTCAAACTTCACCATATTTGTTTTCAGTGTTTATAAAACATATTTAATTCATTTTGAAACGCTTTCAAAAAAATTTAATCATTCCATACTACTTTTATAATTTGATTCAGAAAGTGATTTCTTTATGTAATAGTAATGTGCATTTAAGGTGACTTGTTTATATATCCAAACAACAATATTTTCACAACATCCAAACATGATAAAAAATAATTATAAACAACCATAGCCTAACACACACACACATATATATCATCCAATATATAATATATAAAAGTTCCCGCCTTTATTGGATAACATATTGACTAGATTTCGCTATAGCTTCAATTACTCGAACTAAAACTCTACGAACTCGAGCCCGAAAGCCCTTAAAGTGCTCGACCTTGGTCCTTGTTCTTATGACCAAGCAAGGAGAGAAGTGGTGGCTTGGTTAGTGGTGGTAGATGATGGTGGCCATGGTTTCAAGGAGAAAAAGAAGTTATTTTGATGTGGTTTTAAGGTGTATATACTATTATATATATTATATAAATTCAATTTCTTTTCACAGATATTTTCCTCATTATTTTATTGAGTGGAGATAGCCATTAAAAAGATTTGTAATGTCGATAAGAAGATGAAGAAAAGTTGTAGGAAATTTGTGAAATGAGGTGGGGTATTTATAGGCAAATTTAGAAAATAAAATATCTTAACAGTAAATGACCTTTTTGCCTTCACCCATCCCATCCTTTCCCCTTAGGCGCATGGCAGCCGCCCTCTCCCCCTCCTTAGCCTTGTGATGGTGAGGTGTAGGTGATGGTGGTGGTGATGTGATATGGTGTAAGGTTGATTTGATGTTTGCTTTTTAAACGTAATAATTAATTTAGATTTTTATTCCTTTACTTATAAATATATACTTACTATACATTAAACTATTACGAATTCGGATTTCGACTTTCAATCATGTTTTCATTTATTAATTTATGTATATATTTTTGTAAACAAAGTTTGGAATCCATTTTCTTATTATTATCCATGAATTAAGGTGATTATATTTGACTTATAAAATTATATAAATCAATATTAAACAATTGTTTAGAAAAAGTGTTATTATATCGATATACCAATATTGATATTCCTTGTAATTTCAAATCTTATTTATGAATTTATAAAACTATCATATTTGATTTATTATCACTTTATTACTATTATAAATGAATTACTATCGTTTTAAAACTATTTATTTGAATATTTATAATAATTATTAAATTATTAAATCTCAATTTAAAACCATTAATTAATTATTATATATACTAGCATCACTAATGATGTCATTAATCAATTAAATCTTTGTTAATATATTTTTAAACAGGTTTCCATTTTCATTTATGGTTCAAAACATTATTATTGGTGTTATAAATCCTTATATTTGAATATTTCAAAAATAATCTTATTTATTAAAGTGATGAACTTGCGGGTCGTTACACTTATATATATATATGTAATTATCCTAATATTATTATTAATTATAGATTTTTCGTATCAATTAAAAGAAACCCAAAAAATAAAATTAAAACGTAAAGCATACCCGTTTTTACCACTTTTGTTGATAAGTATCGGCTAGTCTGGTGTTGCCGTGAAACACGTATTCACATTTTTAGTGTCAAGTTCATTGTTGCTAGAGGAAGTGTCTAAAACATCCAAAGTTGATGTATATGACTTTTTTCTTTTATAGGATGAATCATTTACAGGTGAGATCTTTGATTTATTCAGATGGAAGCAGTCTTTCTGAAATGATCGGGTTCATCACAGTTGAAGCATCCAGTCGCAATTCCAGTTCCATATGTTTTGCTTTTAGGTTTTCAAAAATTGTTCATCTTTCTATACTTTAGGAATTTTCTAAAATTTCTAGTCATGCAAGAAATTTCCTTATCATTGTCATCATCAAAATCCTGAACGTCATTTATTGCATTGAAAGCGATGGATTTATTCTTTGTTGCCTTGCTTTGCCTTCTACCGCATTTGTGCTTTATAGGACATTAAATTGCCTATTAACTCTTCAATTGCAAGTGTCTTTTGATCCCATTACGAAGAGAGTGAATTTAGGATTTTTCTAACTTGATCCTCTTCAGAAAATTTTTACCTAATGTAACTAATGAATACGTTATGTCTTGAAATCTACAATACATGTCAGAAATGGACTCATTTGGATTCATTTTAAACAATTGAAACTGTTTAGTTAACATGAAAATTTTAGTCTGTTTCATTTTACTGGTACCCTCATGTGTAAGTCGTAGTATCCTCCAAATTTCAATTGCAGATTTACAAATAGACACTCTATTAAATTTATTTTTATCTAGTGAGTGAAGTAAAATATTTATGGCTTTAGAATTATTCTGTGCTAATGCCTCTTGATCAGTAATCCATTATGCAAAATTAGTTTGTGATTCAGTGTAATCAATTTGTGTAGCATTTCAAACATCCAAACCATTGGAACGTAAATAGATCTTCCTCCTACATGACCAATAAGTGTAATTACTGCCATTAAAAAGTGGGGCTCTAGAAATTGGTCATCCTTCGATGAAAGTGTTAACAAATGTACTAATGATATGTTAGCCATTAAATCTTCTCAAAAATCAAATCACAATATTTTGAAAACCTAGTGCTCTGATACCAATTGTGTGTTATGGAATTATGGATCTTAATACTAATTAAACAATAGAGGGGATGAACAATGTTTTCTAATTTTTATGAATCTTATTAAAATTCTTTCAAGGTTATTATTAACTAATGCAGAATTAACAATTACAGATGCAAATGTAGATAAGTATAAATGTAGTAAAGTAAAAAGTAAAGAATTAGAGAGATCACGCAAAGAATTTTATACTGGTTTGGAGTTACATTATATCCAGTTCCGTACAATTTTTTATACATATTTATTTTCAAATGCCAATCTTTAGATGGGTAGAAGGCAAACCTAATTACTATCTCAATTTCGAGGCTACGAGACACACCTTCCTGATTTTCCAAGTTCAAGGTACACCTACTTGATTTGGATGGACGATAAGGACACCCACTCAGATTTTCGAGCTACCAAGCACACCCTATTAATTTAAATGGTCTGCAATAACACCCAAACAAATACAACTAGAGTATGATGGTTTTTCCAAAAATAATTCTTGATCTTTGATCAGAGTGATATACCCTCTTGGACAACACTTTGATTTTTAAATGAGAGGGAGATGATTGAAATCAGAGAGAAAACAATAGAGAATCGATACAATGAAGACCGGATTAATTCTAGTTGAATTTGAGAAGATTTGAATATATTTTTCACTAGAAATTTTGGCAAATTACAAGGAGAGAAGATGATCAGAAAGTAGTTGTTAAAAATTCCTTTAAAAACCCCATATATATAGAGAATTAACATACATGTCAGTTCGCGAAGAGTTATGACGTGTAGACATTTCGTTTAAAATTTGAATTTCAAAACTGTGGCATGTATTTCGACATATCATCTGCCTATATTTCGATATAGACTAGTGTAATTTTAAAATGTTTTGAAAATCCTATACCATGTAAAATAATTTGATACTTTGTAAAATAGTTTAAACATAGTTTATAAACATTTTAGTATTTGAATTTTTTTTACAAAATACATTTAGATATATATTTAAAAATATATTTTCTTTTAAGAATAAAGTATTAGAAAATGGAATATCGAGATCAAAGATTGCTATGAGGGACTTTAACAATATTCTATGACTCAGTAAACTTTATTATAGTCTTGTGATCTTCTTACCTTGATCTTTGTACTAATGAGCCTTCATATTCTTTCTTTGAGCATTTATACTGTACAGTCTTCGATTCAACACTTGTATAATATCTAACACTATATACTATATAACTTGGCAAAACATTAGTATCCATATTTTATATGAATGTATTGGTGATTGGATTTTTGACCAAGCCAATTTCAACCGAAAGTTAGAATGTCAAAACGAAGATAAAATTATTTAAGGATTTTGAGTACATCATAAAAAAGTTAGAAGAAGGAAATATCAAAATATGAGTAGGAAAAGTCGACTTGGTATTTTCAACTTGGCACTTGGTCTCGGACCTGAGTCGTACCTGAGTAGAAACTAGGAAAAAATGAAGGAAAACCTACGTTACGATTTTACTCGGGTTTGACTCACAAAAGTCTTAGGTTGGAGTCAAAGCAGCATAAAGGTCGGTATTGAAATGTTTAACTCGGCACCGTCTTGTTTTTTATCGGGTGCGACTCATAAAAATTATAGGTTGGACTCCAAGCAATTTTCTCTTAATACACCTTAGGTCCGATTCACAAAATACTTAGGTTAGACTCGAAGCAATCGTCACTAAATACATAACTCGATACCATCATGTTTAACTCGGTGCCGACATGTTTAACTTAGCACCGACTTGGTTTCCTTAGGTTCAACTCATAAAACTCTCAGGTCAGACTTCAAGCCTTCATTACTGAGCAGAACTCAGATTGGACACGCAAAATTCTCAAGTTTGACTCTAAGTAAGTATAACTCAGGTCTTACACACAAAACTCTCAGATCGGACTCCAAGCACTCCAACTTTGGACGACCCCAAGCAAGACGAATGCGAAATGACTTGAAAATTAAGAGGCCTACTTAAAATGACTAGAGAATTGAGCTTAAGAAGTTTGGATGAAAAATACACTAAGGAGATGTATCAGTAGTGACCTTTCATATAGATACCAACCTCATATGTCTCTTGAAAGCTATAAAATGGACGTAGGTTGCAGATTGTCGAACCACTATAAAATATTATGTCTCTCTTTCTTATTTTTCTTTCTTTGTTGTTATTTTCTATTACCTTTTCCCTATTCTAGTGAGGCTGGTGCTTTCACATAATACTCTAGGGTGTTGATTCATTTTCTAGGTTAACATTTTGGTGCTCTCACCGAGAAAATTGAATCCAGGCTTAGGTCTATCTATCAACCTTTGATTGAATAGATCTAAAAGTTAGATCCATAAATCTTACTTGAAGAATTAAAAGACATGCTATAGGAAATTAATAGCACCTAGGAAAGGAAGATCTATATCTAAAAGATCCAGATTTGGAGGAGATTTGGCTGGTAGAGATGAAGGAAGAACCCACCAAACTGAAATTAATGCCCACCACGCTATTCCAGGATCCTCCACTCAATAGGAAGTTGTAACCAGAGGAAAGCCCAACTACATGGTTAAAGAACTTAATTAGAAAATTACCAATAGCTAAAATGCTCTCATGGATAAGATTGCTAGCACTACAGCCACCAAGCGCTCAGAGCTAGGCAAGAAATAGCAGCTATTATGGAGTAGGAAAATTCCTCTGTTTCAGGCTTAAATAGAAGGAAAGAAGAAAAAATAGAAAGAAATAGCTAGTAAAGCTGTAGGAATTGTTATAGTGGGCAATGGAAGCGCTCCTCTTACCAGAAGACAACCTGGTGCTAACCCAAATCTCAAAGTGAATACTCCTTAAGTAAACAATGCAGTGCTTGTTTCTGACTCTTAAGATGACACGCAACTTGATGGTGATGGACTGGAACTAAATTCTAATGTAAACAAGAAAAAAGTTGGAAATGAAGTCCAAACTACCTGAGTAGGGCCGACCATGTGCCAATAGAACTCTACAGGAGTGGTCCTTCCAAAGAATGGTGAACCTAGGCTTCAGTTTGCAGACCTGAGATTTTTGTAGAGTCAAAAATTTGGCACAATCCTTGACAGTCGACCTGTGGATTACTGTGCCAGTGAAGACTATATCATTGACATGGCAACGGTTGGTGAAGGAAAGTAGGAGCAGGAAGAACGAGATGTGGGGTTCCATGCTAAGGCGAACTCAGTTCATTGAAAATGTTCTAAGAGAAGAATATCCTTGGAAGCTCACCTTGCCGATTATGTCATCATACAACCGCATAACAGATCCCATACAACATTTAAGTAGGAATGACACATAGATGAAGCTGGAGACATGGATGTCATTCGCTGCAGATATTTCCCTATCTTCTTGGAAGGAGTCTCTTCAATGTGATTTACTGGACTTCCACCGAAATCAATTTCCACTTATAATGAACTAGCCAAGATGTTTTTGAAGGAATTAGGCTCCATTCTACATGTTCCAAGGATGTGATTTCTCTATCTCTCCTATCACAAGGACCTAAAAAACCTCCAAATAAGCCCATAATTTACTCAAAAGCCTCAGTGTTGCTTTGGCGACATCGGGAAACTTACTCTTTCCTAAAGCCTCGGTGCTGCTTTAGCAACATCGAGAAACTTTTATTCCTCTAAAATCTCAGTGTTGCTATAGAGACGTCGAAAAACTTACTCTTTCCTAAAGCCTCGGTGTTGCTCCAACAACATCGGGAAACTTTCTGCTCCTCTAAAGCCTCGGTGTTACTCCAATGATGTTAGAAACTTTCTAGCTTCATAAGTATCAGTGTTGCCTTGGTAACGCTGAGAGGACTTCTCTACTTCCAAAGCTCCAATGCCGCTCTAGAAACATTAGGAAACACCCTATTTCTCAAAGTACTGGTGTTGCCCCGGTAATGCCAATGCAACATCAAATCGCTCAGGAATTACCTTTCCTTTAATTTGTGAATAAAGCTCACTTCTTGGATCAATGGAACCACATCCTCGCAAGAAAAAATCTCTTCGCACGTACCTATAAGCCACACAATGCTTCCTGGATCGATGGAACCGTGTCCATGTAAGCAAGAATCTCTTTACACGCACCCATATGTCGCACATCACTTCTTGGACCTATGGAACCGCGTACTTGTAAGCAAAATTCTCTTTACGTGCACCCATAAGCTGCATGCTTTCTACACTGATGGAACTGCGTCCTTGCAAGCACAGACCCCCTATGCGCAGCTATAAGCCACACTTTGCTGCTTGAATCGATGGAATTATGTTCAAGTATGCACAACTCCTTCGCTGCTTGAACTGATGGAACCGTGTTCAAGTATGCTCCATTCCTTCGCTGATTGAACTGATGGAACTGTGTTCAACTATGCTCCACTCCTTCCTCCTTGAATCGATGAAACTGTGTTCAAGCACACTCCACTCCTTCGCTCCTTGGAGCCATGTTTCTATGTTCAAGTACACTCCACTCTTTCCCTACTTGAACTGAAGGAACTATGTTCCATTATGCTCCACTCCTTCTCTGCTTGAACCGATGGAACCATGCTCAAGTATGCTCCACTCTTCGTTGCTTGAACTAATGGAACTATGTTTAAGTATGCTCCATTCCTTTGCTACTTTAACTGATGGAGCTGTGTTCAAATATGCTCCACTCGTACGCTGCTTGAACCGATGGAACTGTATTCATGTATGCTCCATTCCTTCATTGCTTGAACCGATGTAACTGTATTCAAGTACACTCTGTCGCTTCGCTGCTTGAACCAATGGAACTGCGATCAAGTACGCTGCACTATATCATTGTCTGAGCTGATGGAACTGGGTTCAGTTATGCTTCACTCCTCGCTACTTGAACCGATGGAACCGTGTTCAAATATGCTCTATTCCTTTGCTACTTGAAATGACGGAACTATGTTCAAGTATGCTTTACTCGTTCGTTGCTTGAACCGATGAAACCACGTTCAAGTACGCAATATTCCAATATACTACAGTCCGTGCATCGCTCCGTGAACTGATGGAACCATGTTCTCGCAAGCAATGAGCACATGCCCCATGCAATCGAGAAAGTACTTCCAATATCTTCAGATAAGAAGTGTAGACTACCTAAGCCCCAGTGTTGCCCCGGCAATGATGGGAAACGATTCTATTTTCTAGTTATCGGTGGTACCCCGGCAATGCCGAGAGTCTATCAAATTTTCTAGGTACCGATGTTGCCCCGACAACACTGAGAAGGTTTTTAATATCAGGATAGGTGGAAAATCAATCCTGCTTTCCAAGAATCAGCATTGCCTCGGCAATGCCGAAAGTTCTCCCACTCTTAGGTACTAGTATTACCCTGACAACACTGGTAAGTAGTCCGACATTACGAGTACCGATGTTGCCTCGGCAACGTCAAGTGATCTTTCAACTACAAAATTGGAAGAAAAATTAGTCCAGACGCCTAGGCACCGATGTTGTCCTGGTGACTTCGGGAACTCTAAACTGTCATGTCGACAAGAGAATCAAAATCCTTAGAATTCGGCGTTGCCCAAAGATAGGCGGCAACAGGAAGAACTCACTATCACCCAAAGACATGCGATAGCAGGAAGAACTTACTATCGTCCAAAGATAGGTGATAACAGGAAGAACTTACCATCTTCTAAAGATAGTTGATAACGGAAAGCATTTCCAAAATCAAACCATCGACGCACTGATTTTCAAAGACAGAAGCAGGTGCTCGACTGCGTTCTTAAACATTGACCTACAAGAATCCAGCATAGCCCGAAGACTAGCAACATCTAGAGGGAATAACTTGTCTTCTAGGAATATAGTGCCGCTCGAAGACTGGCAACGTTAGGAAAGATAACCCTCAACTGTCATGAATTCTCCAAGGGTTGAACGTTGGCCGCTCTTGGAATAATTCGCCATGAAGAGATCGATTAGGTTCTTTTACGACTTCTTGTGGATAAC
This sequence comes from Allium cepa, assembly GCA_030765085.1. Taxonomy (NCBI): domain Eukaryota; kingdom Viridiplantae; phylum Streptophyta; class Magnoliopsida; order Asparagales; family Amaryllidaceae; genus Allium; species Allium cepa. The sequence continues at coordinate 341,812,943 of CM060941.1, read as the reverse complement.
CAATTATTGTTTAAAGATAGACAACATAAGGACAGAATGCTCAGAATCGAGCAACTAAACCGTCAATTCTCGAAGATTGAAACCGATGAATAAAGTAGATATCTGCAACAACATTATTGGATTAACAGAATGCATATGGCCCAAAACAAGCAAGTATAATTGTCACAGATTCAAGACAAGCACTACTGAACTCTACCGGCCCATGATCAGGATAGAAAAAGAGCATTCATACCTTGGGCAATATAACGACTCATTCCACAGTGTTTAATTTTTTAAAATTTCCAAAGTCTTGCACTTGAGAATAATGGGTTTCGAAAATCATAATTAGATTGCAACAAAAATCGATCGGAGGAAATTTGTCCCTGCACAAATAAGAATAACCATGGAATTAGTCAAACGATGGCCCTGCATTGCCAAAAGGAGTGCTTGACGGTTATAAACAAAGCTAAGTTATGGAAACGCTTGAGGCTTTCATTCTTCCGGGATGTAGCATAGCCCGGAGTTAGGTAATGTCGAGAAGAAGCCATAATGGTTTGAAAGGAATCTACCTAATGCTATAGGATCAGATGAATGATTGATCCTAACTTACAGGACTTTAACATTGCTTACAGATCGGTAAACTAAGGAAAGACTCTTACGATCCAACCATCAAAGTGATAGTTTTCAAAGATTAAAACTAGTGCCCAACTAGAATATAACAACGCTGGATCAATCCCTACCTTTTAAAAACCAGCATTGCTCCGACAACGTCATAAGGCCCAAAACCGCCAGATCGATGGGAAAATCGATCCCAATCCCATAAGTATTAGTGTTGCTTTAGCAACACCAAGAAACTCTTATATTTCCTTAGTACCCGTATTGCCCCAGCAATGCCGGGAAGCTTTTTATTTTCTCAGTACCAATGTTGCCGTAGCAAATCCAGGAAAACTTCAAACTGCAAGGTCGACGAGAAACATCATAGCAGTAAATCGTCGATGCACTAGCTTCCAGAGATAGAAGTTGATATTCAACTAAGTTTCTACCATTGTCTTTAGAAAATTGCGGTTGCCTGAAGATAGGCGACAATGAGAATACATAACCTTTCATAGGTCAATCGAATGGTTGAGCCATTAATTATAGGAATTAACCATTGCCCCAAGATAAGGCTGCGTTAGAGGGAAATCTCTAAAATTGAATCACTTGTATACTGGCAAACTAGTGCATAACCGAATTTCCAATATTCAACTTAGAAAGAGTTTTGATGTAGCCCAAAGATAGGCATTGCCCGAAGATAAGCGACGTCGAGAAGGAACCAACTTCCCTCCCTCGAGAATCTACCATTGCCCGAAGATAGGCAGTGCTAGAAAGGAAAAACTTTAAACTCCACGAGTCTGCCTTTGCCGAAGATAGGCAATGATAGGAAGATAAAGTACCTAGTCCTCAAGAATTCATTGCTGTCGAGGATCGATGTTAGGAAAAAGGTTCTCAAAATCGAACAAGGAACCGGGTTGATAATTCATCTCTACCCTACATAAATTTGCCGTCGCTCTAAGTTTGGCAACAATAAGAAGGATTGATGACCTATTTATGGACCGACCAGATCAGTTGGTCCAAACTTACAGGAAAGTGCCATCACCCGAAGGTTGTAATGCCAAGAAGAAACCCCTGGAATAGGACTATTATTCACCCAAAAAATAGATCAACACCTTGGAATGAGCGTGAAAGCACCAGCCCTGTTCTTACTGAGCAATAATACAGAGAATAAATGTAGAAAATGCAAAAATAGTAAGAGGACAAGAAGATTTTTATAGTGGTTCAGTTGTTAATGAAGCATACGTCCACTTTGTAATTATTATTATTGACCGATTGTTGTTAAAAAGTGAATTGGATTACAAAGTTATTAAATATTTCGAGTTAGACAAGTCCACAATGCAGGAGTTCACTGGAGAATCATGGCAAACCCTTTGGATGACTGTTGTAAGGAGGAAGGAGAAGAATGAAGAATTGTTTCTGTAGGGTTTCAGCAGCCAATTGCGAGGATCTCCCTTATGTTACTGTTACGTGAGTATTTATAGAGGTTGGAGAGCTATTGGGTTAGGCCTTCTTGCTAGACGCTTGCAAATCATTGTAGGATGACGCACTGCATTAAGCATCATGAACTGAGCTACTTGATGGATCGCTAGCGATCCATAGCTTTTGGTTCGATAACGATCCAGTGGCTTGAGGTGCTTCCCTTTTTCCTTTGTTTTGAAGTCCATGGTGACCTGGCAAAATGGTATGGATCGCTAACGATCCATGTACCTAGTGTATTTTTGAGCTTTGTGTTTAAATACCCATTGGACCATGATGCAAGTGAACTAAAGAATCTTCGAGCCAATTTCATGGATCGCTAGCGATCCATCGCCTTTGCGTATTTTTGCTTTTCTTTCGTCTGATTTCTTTTGGTTAAATGCTCTTGTATTTTTGGTTGGCTCTTGAGCTATTATGACTCGACTAAGCTGTTTTGACTTCCTTTGGATTCTACTGGGTTAAAAACCTGAATAACGTTTTCCCCCCAGACTATTCATTCATTGAAAACAAGGCGTGCTCTAGAAGTAATTGCTTTCCGTTTCTACTTGGTGAGATTCACCTAATCGTGTTAGGACCATGTGAATTTGACTTCGGCTATTCAGTTGCTTGTTAAGTTTTACTTATATTGTTTTTGCCTGTCATAACAAACCAAGTTTGGCCCCATAACTTTCAGAATTCCTTTAGACAGCAAGTGGATGACACTGGCTAATTTCAAAGTTGATCGGGCTCAATTTTATGAATCGCCAGTGATCCATAGGTTATGGATCGCTAGTGACCCATAGCTTCTATTTGATGGATCGCTGGAGATCCATAGTACATGGATCACTAGCGATCCAATGACTTGGTAATTTTTTCATGCAATCTCCTATTTGACTGCTTGGCGCAGATCCATTTTTCATTCCCATCTTCTTGTGAACTAAGCCTATCTTTTGCGACTCAACTCGATTTTCAAACGATCCCCAAACCCAATCTTTTTACCGCTATCGCCGATCATCCACCCCTAAAAGCTTCTTGCAGTCAATCGATCTGAGGCTCGCTGATGCTTTGACTTCGTTCCTAGCTCTTTATGGGTCGCTGTCAACTAAACCCTAACTTCATTTTTTTTTTGGATTGCCATCGACCCCCTTGCTTGGATCGCTAGGTTAGAAATTTCGACCATCCTTGCCTTTTGATTCTTGATTCAAAGTGGATAATGATGATTCTGACGTTAGTTTAACGATTTCACAACGGAGTGTATTAGCGATGATTATAGAAAAGAGTCCAAGCTGATTGTGATTTTATGAAAAATGATATTAAATCGGGTCTTGAGTTCTTCATGGAATGACATTCGGGACTTGCCCTAGTGCCTGACATGTTTTGTTGTCTTCATCCATAGAACCAAAATTGACTTGTACTAAGTTACATTTTCGATACAACACGACGCATCGTGAATTGGTTTTACACTTTTAGAAGGGGAGAACGGCCTGGGATTGCATCTCGCAAGCAGCTTATATTGTTATCGCCTTCTGGAGAATTCAAATTAGTGTCGTTTCTTGCACTCCTGGTATATCTGTACTGGGAAGAGCTTTCCATGTCGCTTCGAACAACGGATTCGTTATTGATCGTTGATCGATAACGGGTCAGTGTAGAAGAAATAATTTCAAAAATAATAATCCTAAAAGTCCTTTTCTTTCTTTACTATGAGCGAACTATCTACATGGGATAGCGCGTTTGTATTACTCAAGACAACGAGCTCACCCCCTGTAGATAACACACTGCACTTGCCTTGGTATATACTTGAAATCCGACATGTCAATGTGAATCGATATCCTTTTGGAATTTAAGTGTTATATAGGAGTTTTTAGTTAAAGATAGAATTACCTAACCGCTTTGGATGCAAGTCCTGTTGTATAGAATGAAGTATCCATCTTCTCGCCGTAAGTCCAATAGGGGAAGCCAGGACTTTCAGAAGATGAATCATCTTTTGTCACCTTTCTTCTTCTACTTTGCGGCCTAAATATAGCCTGCTAGTCCTAGTTGGTTCGGTTGTGGACCGAACTCCATCAAATTTTAGAGTTCTTTTTAACCCACCAGTGTGAGCTTCTTCCGTAATCTTCGCGAAGGTCTTTCATAACATTTGATTGCAACATGGCATTTCAAAGGATGACGTGCGCCTACCAGAGAAGAATGAATTTGCCCATATAACGCCTTCGAGATACACTGCTTGCCATCGATATATTTGCCTAAACGGATCTGTGCCTACCTATAATGATTTCTTAAGAGAAACTAATTCGAACTTGGAATTGCCTCATTCCAAATTCACCCTGATAGGTATGCGATCTTGATTTGCCTACACATATGCGGAATTTAACCATGCTCCATATTTCGATGAGTTGAGATAGTTCCTCCCGTTTCAGAGGAGAGACGAATGTCCGTTCCTTGTCGTCATCGAGGCCCAGAGGAAATGCAAGATCGTGTTGTAGCTTCAAAACAATTTGTCCCAGTTCAAGACTCAGTACTTCTTCGTTAGATGTCCCGAAGGTTCGATTGCTTTTGGACAATGAGGGGTAAGTTTTATTCTTTACTCACTGAATTTTGAAATGTCGTATGGAATTTCTAACATGTCAAATGCTTCCTACAGTTATTCCGAAGCCAAATAAAGACTTATAGCTTGACCAAATTTTCCATACTCTAAAGGCTGTAGACGTCGAGGAGAGATCGGTTAGATTTCTGCTAATAGACAAGAATTTGCTCCAGCATGCGCTGTGCATCCAGGGAGATCCACCATTGCGATTGAAGTTCCATCTCCTTTCTGCTCTGGAACACAAACCTTCTCCACTTCTTCGTCACACGATTCTGAAGTGGGAATTTTTCAAGGAAAGGAGGGCTTGTCTGACGAGTCAGCTGAAGAGACTCATGAAGGAAGAGATGTCGCAACCGAAGCCAGCTGTCCAGTCAGAATGTCTCGGATTCCAAAGGAAAGGGAAGAAGAATTCAAGCAACAAGAAGGCAAGGCTATAGTGGCAACAGAAAAAGAAGAGGGTGAAGTTGAGAGTAGCAGTAGTTATGATCCCTCCTCTTGTGATGATGATTTTGACGCAGGTTCTGGTGATGAAGACTCTAAATCATGTGACGAGAGTCCAGGGATGCATCATGTTCTTTTGGATTCGCCTCACCGAGAAATCTGCAATAAAGGCGCTTCGCCAGTAGCCGAGCGACGTCAGGATTCCCCAATTAATGATGCCGGCGTAGACTTCGAGGATCTGAGTAACATCTACGTCAATTTTGACAAACTAATGGGGGAAGATTTCAAATTTGAAGAGACTCCATGGTCGAGCCATGTTGAATCTGAAATCAGTCCGATTTCTACCACAATGGTTCCCCGATCTGGTATGTGACGTCATTTTAGGCTCACCGGTTTCACAAGGGTCACATTCACTTAAACACATATTATTCAAGCCTATTTTCATTGCTAAAGCTACTTATCTATTCTTCATGTCTGGTACCATGAGAAGACGTAGTCTTTATGATGATCTCCAGGAGTTCACCGATTCGCAACGCTTATCGAAACGATCCACCTGCAGTCATCAACCTCATGAGACCGAGGAGGAATGGAGAAGACAGAAGGACTAGGAGGTTGAAGCTCATCGCCGGGACGAGAGGGAATAGAGTCATACGTACAAAAACAGTTACGAGAGGTGAAAGACCTTTGATGAGCGAGAGGAACCATCCAAAAAGTCAAAGGTTGATCGCAGTACTCATCCTTCAAAGCAACAAGCCTTTGCCCTAGCTTCAATCGGTCTCGAAGTTCCAGTTTCTTCTATTTCAGCTCCATCTTCATCCCAAGTTCCATCGTCCCACACGGTGCTTATTTCTGGTTCTTTGCGTCCTCACCGAAGATCGACTTACGTTCTTCCATCTGGCCCTTCTAGACTTGAAGTAGCGCTCCTCGAGTGGTTTTTAAAAGGGGTTATGTTTGGCCGTGACCTTCGCCCGATCCATAAAGATTCACACTTGCCCCACCTTCAAGCGATCCAAAGTGATTTGGAGCAAGCCGAGGGATGAGAAAGACTATGCAAGCAACTGGCTGATACGAACCGCAACAATTAGCAAGAGATACTCTCCTTCGAATCGAAGAAGGATGACTTCGAGAAGGCATTGGCGGAACACGATGCCAGAATTAAATGACTTGTACAAGAAAGGGACGCGACGCCTCAGGAGTGTTTGCACCAAAATTGGTCATAAACACCCAATTGCAAGTGAAAGCACCAATATCCAATCGCAGATTTCAGATAGAGTATATGTACTGGAAATAATATGAAGAACAATCAAAATTAAAATGAAAGCAGTAAAGTAGACAAGATTTATAGTTGTTCGGCTAACTCTAGCTTACGTCCTCTCTAGAAATTTCCTTTTTATTTATACTGAAATCAGATTACAGTAACAATCCAGAGTTTTCTGAAACAAAAAATGGCAGAGTAACTTGTACAGCTGTTGTAGAAGAAGTTAAAGAAGAATAGAACGAGGATCCTTTTTCTAAAGCCCCGCTTACTATATTTATAGGTAAAACCCTGGTTACCGGGCTTCCTGACTTACATGGGCCCACTAAGACCATAGTCAAGCCCATATCACTCATCCCTGCCGACCTCAAGTTGATAATATGTCATCCTGAAGTTGCCCCGGGGATGACTCAAAGCAAACATACAAGTGACCCAAAGTAAACACACACCCCACCCGAAGCCCAAATATGTCAATCCAATATTGAAGCATGGCCGACCCGAAGTATTTCTAGTGCTAACCGAAAGCAATTGCCATACTGACCTGAAGCGAACTTAACCCTGACTTGAAGTAACTCCATCTCCATCCTAGGCCGAATCCTTCCTAACTCCAAATGTCGTTCCCAAGTTTCCATTGCCGACCCAAAGAAGGACGAATGCTGACCCAAAGTAAATGTGTTGCTGACCCAAAGCTCCTTGTTAATGCCGACCCTAGTATGATACCGACTCGATATTGTTAATGCCGACCCAAAGTACGGTGGATGCCGACCCGATGCCAACTCACTGCCGATCCCAAGTACTTCGAATATGCCGATCCCTCTATGATGTCTACCCTAGAGCTTATTGCCAACCCGATGCACTACCTGATGCCGACCGGAGTCCAAGTTTATGCCGACTCGGAGCCACTCCAACCATGCCGACGTGGTGCTTTGCCGAGCCCTCCAAGCGACACGCCGATTCGATCCGAAATAAATGTATTACCTACCCAAAGAAAACCCAGTACCGACCCCAAGCAATGCCGACCTGAGTTATCCTCAGCATCATCAACATTGACTTGATGTAAAACCTCTTCTAATCTTAAGCAAACTCCAAGCAACCCTAAGCAACTCGACTTTTCTCGAAATCCATGTTCCAAGTATCCCGCGTTATTCGCCCTTCGACCATGCTTTATCCTGACCTTATAATCATGTTTATTATCTGTGACTGATCATCCATTCATTCAATCGATTCGAACCCATAATATTCCAACTCAATAACCGTGCAGTCGAATCAGTTAAATCAACATGTATGTTGCTTTGTCGAAACGTGGTTAATACTTTCCCTCCAAAAAATGATTTGCGATAAGAAGGTGTGTTTTGTAGCGCCATAAGCCTGATGTTTAGAACCTGCTGATGACCAATGAAGAGATAGATGATCTTACCTAATTGTGAATATCGATCGTTTGGGATCATATGCCGTTCGAGGCGGTATGTGACCGTTCGAGGTCGGGTGCCGTTTGAGGCGGTATGTGACTATTCGTGGTCAGGTGCTGCTCGAGGCAAATTATGACCGTTCAAGCTCCGGTGCCGTTCGAGACAAAATGTGACCATTCATGGTCGGGTGCCTTTCGAGGCGAGATGTGGCTGTTCAACCTCGGGTGCCGTTCGAGGCAAGATGTGACCATTCAAGGTTGGTGCCGCTCGAGGCGAGATGTGACCATTCGATGTCTGTGTCGTTCGAGGCAAGATGTGACTGTTCTAGGTTGGGTGCTGTTCGAGGCTAGAAATGACCGTTCGAGGTCGGGACTTTGAATTATTAATGTCCGATTTCACGTTCGAGTGAGTTTCGGAATCATTTGTTATGGCGGTTCATCGCTATCTCATAGCATGTCTTAGGACAGTTCGTGATCCCGTACATGTGTAAGTGACTTAGCCGTTTTAATGTAGGACTTATTATTAGTTATTTAGTTCATCCTATCAAGAGATGACGACCTGTGCCCATAAGCAGGCCTAGCTCCGATTTATAGCGGATGATGGCTGCTCATGTTCCGTCACCGCTATCCACTTCCAAACATAGCTATCCAAATTCATGCCTTCAGGTCCATGGGGAAATGTGCTGATCCATTCTCCTTGGTCGAGGTTTGCCCCCGATTTATCCAACCCATGTCTAAGCCTGCTGATTTCTGCTACAAGACATGGTTTCCAATTTCCAACTGTTCCAGCATTCATAAGTGTTCTCCGATTGCCGTTTCCATCATGCCCCCTAGTCCGCGAGGGAATCCAAGATTATCCTCTTCCAAATGCACATTCGAGTTCTAATCCATGCCAAAATACATAGCACCATCCAATATCTAGCCAAGAATTGTCTTTACCTTTTTTCTGATCCTGGATTTCCTCCTCTCTCTGAGCATCCTTTCCTACATAGCATCCATCTTTGTTTCCATCTTGTCCTTGCTCTTTGTCTCCTTTTTGATTTCCTAACCATTACTTCCTAAATCTGAGTTCCCAAGCTTCCAAATTCAAGATTCTAACTTCCAAATCCCTGAGTGCTAGCTTTCTCAGTGAAAGCATCAAAATGTTTACACCAAAAATGGTCACAAACACCTAATTGCAAGTGAAAGCACCAATATCCAGTCGTAGATTTTAGATAGAGTATATGTAGTGGAAATAATATGAAGAACAATCAAAATTAAAAATGAAAGCAGTAAATAAGATAAGATTTATAGTGGTTCGGCTAACTCTGACGTCCGTCCACTCTAGAAATTTCCTTTTTATTTATACTGAAATCAATAGTTACAATCTAGAGTTTTTTGAAACAAAAAATGGCAAAATAACTTGTACAACTTTTGTAGAAGAAGTTAGAGAAGAACAGAACGAGAATCCTTTTTTAGAAACCCCATCTGTTGTATTTATAGGAAAAACCTCGGTTACCGGGCTCCTTACTTACATGGGCCCATGAAGACCATAGTTGAGCCCATATCTCTCATCCCTGCCAACCTCAAATTGATAATATGCCATCCTGAAGTTTCCCCAGTGATGACTTGAAGCAAACATATAGGTGACCCGAAGTAAACATACAGCCGACCCGAAATCATAAATATGCCGACCCCATATTAAAGCATGGCCGACCGGAAGTATTCCCAGTGCTGAGCGGAAACAATTTCCATACAAAACTCAACCCTGACTCGAAGTAACTCCATCTCCATCCTAGGCCAAACCCTTCCAACTCCAAATGCCGATCCTAAGTTCTCATTGCCGAACCAAAGAAGGACGGATACTGACCCAAAGTAAATGTATTGCTGAACCAAACCTCCTTGCTAATGTCGACCCCAATATGATGCCGACCCGATATTGTTGACGTCGAGTTGAAGTACGGTGGATGCCGACTCGAAGCCAACTCGCTGCCGAGCCTAAGTACTTCAGGTATGCTGATTCCTCTATTATGCCGATCCTAGAGCTTATTGTGGACCCGAGGCACTACTGATGCCGACCGAGTCCATGTTTATGTCGACCCAGAGCAACTCCAACTATGCCGACCTGGTGCTTTGCCAAGCCCTCCAAGTGACACGTCAAACCAACCCGAAGTAAATGTATTGCTAACCTAAAAAAAACCCAATACTGACCCCAAGCAATGCCGGCCTGAGTTATCCCTTGTCGACCCAGAGCGTCATCAACATTGACTTGAAGTAAAACCTCTTCTAACCCGAGGCAAACTCTAAGCAACCCTAAGCAACTTGACTTTTCTCGAAATCCATGTTCCGGGTATCCTATATTATTTGCCCTTAGACCATGCTGTATCCTGGCCTCATAATCATATTTATTATCCATGATTTATTGTCCATTCATCGTGTCCATTTAAACCCATAGTATCCCAGCCTCGATAACCGTGCAGTCGACAAAGTTAAATCCTCATGTATGTTGCCTTGCCAAAAGGTGGGTTAACACTTTCTTCCCAAAACACACCTTGCAATAAGAAGGTGTGTTTAGTAGCGCCATAAGCCTGATGTCTGAAACCTATTAATGACCTGTGAAGAGATAGACGATCTTACTTGATTGTGAATATCAATCGTTCGAGGTCATATGCCATTTGAGGCGATATGTGACCATTCAAGGTCAGGTACCGTTCGGGGTGAATTGTGACCGTTCGTGGTCGGATGCCGTTCAAGGCGAATTATGACCGTTCAAGTTCGAGTGTCGTTTGAGGCGAATTATGACCGTTCTTGGTTAAGTGATGTTTGGGGCGAGATGTGACCATTCGAGTTCGGGTGCCGTTTGGGGCAAGATATGACCATTCGAGGTCGGGTGCCTTTAGAGGCAAGATGTGACAGTTCGAGGTCGGGTGCCATTCGAGGTGAGATATAATCGATCGAGGTCGGGACTTTGAATTATTAATGTTCGATTTCACGTTCGAGTGAGTTCCGAGATCATTTGTTATGGCGGTTCATCGCTATCTCATAACATGCCTAAGGACCGTTCGCGATCTCGTACATGTGTAAGTGAATTAGCCGTTTTAGTGTAGGATTTATCATTAGTTATTTAGTTCTTTCCATCAAGAGATGACGACCTGTGCCCTTAAGCCGGGCTAGCCCCGATTTATGGTAGATGATGGCTGCTTATGTTCCATCACCACTATCCATTTTCAAACATAGCCATACAAATCCATGCCCCCAGTTTCATGGGGAGATGTGCTGATCCACTCTCCTTGGTCGGGGTTTGCCCCCGGTTGATCCAATCCATATCTAAGCCTGCTGATTTCTGCTACAAGTCCCGGATTCCAATTTTCAACTGTTCCAGCATCCATAAGTGGTCTTCGATTGCCATTTCCATCCCGCCCCCGAGTCCGCGAGGGAATCTAAGATTATCCTCCTCCAAATGCACATTCGAGTTCTGATCCATGCCAAAATCCATAGCACCATCCAATATCTAGCCAAGAATTGTCTTTTCCTTAGTTCTGATCTTGGATTTTTTCCTGTCTCTTTAGCATCCTTTCATGCATGACATCCATCATTGTTTCCATCTTGTCCCTTCTCTTTGTCTTCTTGTTGATTGCATAGACATTACTTCCTAAATCCAAGTTCCCATGCTTTCAAATTCAAGATTCTAACTTACAAATCCCCCAGTGCTAGCTTTCTCGGTGAAAGCAACAAAATGTTTATGCCAAAAATGGTCACAAACACCCAATTGCGAGTGAAAGCACCAATATCCACTCGTAGATTTTAGATAGAGTATATGTAGTGGAAATAATATGAAGAACAACCAAAATTCAAATGAAAGCAGTAAAGAAGATAAGATTTATAGTGATTTGGCTAACTTCGGCCTATGTCCGCTCCATAAATCTCCTTTTTATTTGTACTGAAATCACATTACAGTTACAATCCCGAGTTTTTTGAAACAAAAAATGGCAAAGTAACTTGTATAGCTTTTGTATAAGAAGTTAGAGAAGAACAGAATGAGAATCCTTTTTATGAAGCCCTGCCTGTTGTATTTAAAGGCAAAACCTCGGTTACCATGCTTTTTGACTTACATGGGCCCACTAAGACCATAGTCGACCCCATATCACTCATCCTGCCGACCTCAAGTTGATAATATGACGTCCTAAAGTTGCCCCAGGGATAAACATACAGACGACTCAAAGTAAACATATAGCCGAGCCGAAGTCCAAATATGCCGACCCAATATTGAAGCATGGCCAACCCAAAGTATTCCCAGTGCTGACTGGAAGCAAGTTCCATACTGACCCGAAGCAAACTCAACCCCAACTCAAAGTAACTCCATCTCCATCCTAGGTCGAACCCTTCCTAACTCCAAATGTCGATCCCAAGTTCCCATTGCTGACCCGAAGAAGGACGGATGCCGACCTGAAGTAAATGTATTGCCGATCCCACCCTCCTTGCTAATGCCGACCCCAATATGATGCCGTCCAGATATTGTTGATGCCGACCCAAAGTTTGGTGGATGCCCACCCGAAGCCAACTTACTGCCGACCCCAAGTACTTCGAATATACCGATCCCTCTATGATGCCGACCCCAGAGCTTATTGCAGACCTGATGCACTAACTGATGCCGACCTAAGTCCAAGTTTATGCCATCTCGGAGCCACTCCAACTATGCCGACCTAGTGCTTTGCCGAGCCCTCCAAGCGACACGCCGATCTGACCCGAAGTAAATGTATTGCGGACAAGAAGAACACCCAGTACCGACCCCAAGCAATGCTACCTGAATTATCCTTTGCCGATCCAGAGCATCATCAACATTGAATCAAAGTAAAACCTCTTCTAACTCGAAATAAACTCCAAGCAACAGTAAGAAACTCAACTTTTCTCAAAATCCATGTTCCAAGTATCCCATGTTATTCGCCCTTCGACCAAGCTGTATCCTGACATCGTCATTTGTGTTTATTATTTGTGACTGATCGTCCATTCATTCAATCGATTTAAACCCATAGTATTCCGGCCTCGATAACCATGCAGTCGAGTGGGTTAAATCAGTCTGTATATTGCCTTGCCAAAAGGTAGGTTAACAGGGAGAGTAAAAATAACGTCGGCTTGCTGAAAGAGTTGAAAGAGGCCTATGTAAAAGATTATCTATAGATACGAAATTAAGAAGGCCATCCAGATGAAGTCAAGTTGAAAGAGGAGCTCGAAGCTCGCAATACAATTAGTGATGCCTAGAAAAAGACCATTGGTGATTATGGCAAGATTGTTGAAGGGCATAACAAAACAATCGCAGAGTACGAAGGGATCATGATGTCTGATGATAAAACCATCTCCAATTAAGCCTAGATGATTGCCCTACTCCAAGAAAGAGTTGTGTATCTCAGCTCCGACAAGACTCATGTTGAACTTGAAAAGGCTGCCGTTACGATGGATTATTTGGAGCTACAGGACATTTTTGAGAGGAAAATGGAGAAGATGGATGATATCGTCATAAACTTGCATGTCAACTCCCTATTGCATCAGGGGAGTCTCAGTTATTTGGGCCTCTAGTTCCCATGTACTATCGCCGTGGTTTGGAGAAAATTTTGACCCATATGGAAGGGATGCCTACATTGAGTGGGGGCTAAAGGATGCATACCTTAATGATTAGTAAAAGAAAGCACCAATAGAGGGCTAGGAAATTCTACAAATTGAAAAGAAACAGGAGGCTGTCGATGTTTCTATTGCAGCGACTGCTAAAACATGTCGAAGCCCCTTGTTTCTGAACCCGGCTAATCGTTGAGATAGCCTCACGATTAATTGGCGAGTTATGGGCCTGAAGCTTCTTCATAGATTGTGCAACTATCTAAAGAAGGAGAAGGTGGTGAATATAAGATCGACATTCTCGGCCACTCCTCTAATGCAGGTATCCTTCTTGTTTCTCCCGAGTTCGATAATTTTCAACTCACGCCGTAGGAGCAAGACGAACTTAATGTTTCCATTTTTGATCTTATAGGTCCGTCTTCCTTACCCGTCGATCCACCGGTTTCCTGATACTTGGACCCGTCGCTATTTCAACCGCTTCCATACTCGTCTCCATAGCTGCTCCGGTTGCTGTGTCCATGTCCAGTTTGCAACCAGGGCCGGAGTCTGAGAAGATCACTGCATTGCATGGCTTAGATGACTCTTTTGTATCTTTGGAGGGCGACTTTATGGAAGCCGAAGCTTGAGAGTAGGAAGTCCAGTTTGAGCAGCGCGTAAATCCGAACAGCAACTGATTGCCGTCAAGAAGGAAAAGGTCGAAGCGATAAAATCCTCAAAGAGCCCTTGTGTAACACCCCAGATTTTTGATAACATTATTTAGGAGATTTAGTTAGATAAACTAAATAAAATAATGTGTTGATTTGGAGATTGAGATTTATTCTATTTAATATAGCCATGCTTTTTAACTAATAAATTAAAAAAGGGTTTAAAATTTAAAAGCAAGGCCATCCACCATTAACAAGGAAAGAAGAAGAGGAAACCGAAGAAAGCCCAAGGATAAGAAAATTCAGATCAAACTCATTTAAATCTCAAGCTCCTTAATCTCTAAAGCAAATGTAAATAATGTTTACATCTCTAAACTTTTATGGTTTTGGTTTTAGGATTAAATTCGAATGATTTTGCAAAGGTTTGCCATGTTTTTAAATGATAAAATGATTAGATATACATGTTGATGATGTATGTTCATATTCAAGTGCTTTTGATATTATAGATACCACTAACATTACCTTATTTCGTCGCCAAAAGTTAATACTGTGGATGACTGCAGCACCCATAATGCTTAGCTTTTGGCCTCCGATACGGGATGTTACAACTTAGTATTAGAGCATAGGTTTATTAAAAATTTAACTCAAAATTGGTTTTGAAAACAAAAATCCAAAGAAATTAGAGTAAGATTTGGGGTTGGGTTAATGCTATGTAACATACTTGTATTTGCTATATATATAAGTATGCGCTTTATCTACATTCATCTATCTTTGATTAGGTTATCATTTTGTATCTTATGAGGTTTGAATACAGATATGGATTGTAGAAGAAGCAGAGTTAACCATGGAGGGGGAAGCACCAAAAGAAATGCCGGACCTAATGCAGGGAGAGGCTAAGGTCATGAAGAGAATGTTGGTGCTGAAGTCCCACGGGTTGGAATGGAAGATGGGTATCAGTCCTTCAGGAATATGATGTAGGCAAGAGTTATAGCCGAAGTATTAGGAGGAAATGATATAGGAGCAGGGGTTCTGGAAGTTCCGGTAGTTAATCATTTCGCTAAGATGAGCTATGATTATGTGAAGCCAAGTTGGAAGCCGTTTGTGGAAACAGAGGATGCCATTTAAGCTGAGAAACTGGTTGTTGCACCGCAAAAGGATTTTTGCAGATCTGGGGCTCAGTGATGAGCAAAAGAGGAGGTTGGCATCCTGGCAGCTTCAGGGAGCCACATTGTTCTAGTGGAACAGTGTAACACTGACGATTGATAAGGAGACAATAACCCGAAAGGATTTCAAGTGAAGATTCCAAGAGAGGTTTTTGTCTGTAATGACACGGTCAGCTTTGATTAGGCCCGGTGCAGGGTGAGATGTCATTGTTGAGTATGTTAGGAAGTTTGAGGAGTTGGCCCGGTATGGGTATGCCTCTATGGATACTGTGTTGAAGCGGAATGAGAGTTTATCAGAGGATTGAAGCCGAAGCTGGCTAGTGTTACTTTATCTCATCTTAAAGATCCTTCTAATATTGTTGTAGAGATGGCTTTAAGGTAGGAAGAAGTCCTTGAGTCTCTGGTGAAGAGCAAGGCAAAAGCGATCCTGGTCGGGTAGTGTTGCGACTTTTCTATTGATTAGAAAAGCACAAATTTTAATAAATTCTGCAAGCGCACAGGCGTGTAGTATGCAGGTCGAACACAGGGAATTGTGTTTTAAAATATTTGAAATCCATAGTTAAATCTTAGGCGTGTTTAAACGAATTCGACGGTGAATTTGAACAGAAAATAAAAACAATAATATACTCCGAATCGATTTCGAAACTAATCGAAATTGCAACCAAAATATAAAATTGTAAAAATCAGAACAGAAATTGAAATTGCGGAAAAGAAAATAATGGAGCATACAACTGAAATAATTATTAACTAACTAAAAAGAGTGCAGAAAATACTAAGAACGAGAATAAATAAATTGCTAAATCTAATCAACAATCCTACGTATTCTGTTCGAAAATAAAAACAGTGCTGAATTTAAATCTAAACTTGAAGAAAAGTGATGAGGTAAGAGATGATTTCAAGGTGTTGTATAATGCTGTATATATAGGCTTTCAACTCCTAAAATCAGTCCATAATTTTAGCAATAGAACTGGTCCTCTTTATAGTAGCTGCCGAGATATATGTATTGACTGGGTCCATTTGTTGAATTAGTGAAGAGTCAGTTGCTATATCAATGCTTGAAACATATATGCTGAGTGTTTGGCATCCTTTTTAGCTGCCCTTTGACCAAGTCCTCTGTTGCTTAAAAAGGTGATCATGCTTTTATATGTGAATTGGTCCAAATTCCCACATGAGCTACTTTTGAATGTGTCCTATTTTGCTTTACAACGTGGCCATGTATTATTTGATATTCTCATGACTAAATAATATGTGACCGTACTTAACCAAGCATGAAGGTAAGCTAGCATTTTGAAATGTTTTTTTACTTTGATTTATTTCAATGCTCAAAATGTTGCACTCTTTGCTGCGTGATTTTTGAACCAATGGACGCCACAACCGATTAATTTCAACGTTGCACTTCGGAATCTATAATCTGCAAAACCACAACAAATACCCGTATAATACCACTTTATTAAAATAAAAATATATGAAACAAATGGTTTAAATTTCAGAGAAATACGTTCATCAGGTAGAGCCAAAAGAGGAAGTTCTTTCGCAAGAAAGGTGCTAAGAAGGGTGGAGCAGCCGAGAAAGTGAAGTTTTTGAAGCGTCACTTCTGGAAGAAGGAGGTGAAGTTTCTTGGTCATGTATTCTCGTAGGAAGGGTTATCAGTAGATCCGACTAAGATTGAGGCAGTGAATAGTTGGAAGTGACTCAAGACAATAATCGAGATTAAGAGTTTCCTTGGGTTGGCTAGTTATTATCGGAGATTCATTAAGGATTTCTCGTGGATAATGGCACCGATGACTAGGCTGACGAGGAAGGATGTGAAGTTTGTATGGACTGATATGTGTGAGGAAGCGTTCTAGAATTTGAAACACTTATTAATCCATGCACCTGTTTTAGTTGTTCCATAAGGGAATCAGGATTTGATAGTTTACACTGATGCATGTGGAACATGATTAGGAGCTGCGCTAATGTAGAGAGGGTAAGTGTTTGCCTATTTTTCTCGATAGCTTAGACCGCATGAGATCAGATATCCAACGCATGATTTTGAGTTGGCTGTAGTGATTTTTGCTTTGAAGGGGTGGAGACATTACATTCTGGGAGAAAGGTTTGAGCTATATACAGGATCATAAGTTGCTGAAGTATTTGTTCTCTCAGAAGGAGCTGAACATGAGACAATAGAGATGGCTAGAGTTCATAGCCGTTTAGGATTTTGGGATTGAGTACACACCATGGAAAGACAACAAGGTTGCAGATGCACTTAGCAGAGTACATCAGAATGCAGTGTTAGCAAAGATGGTTGAGTGGAAAGATTTATAAACATTAGCAGATTACAGAGTGCAGTGGAGATCCGATGCTGGGTCTAAGGGAAATACAGTTGTATTGTCTTCTTTGGAAGTTCGACCAGTATTGATCGAACAGATTGTATCTAAGCAGATAGAGGATCCTGTGTTAACTGAATGGATCTTGAAGCTAAAGGAGGGAACCAAGTGTGACGACCTGAAAGATTTCGATCTTGACTGGAATGAGTGGTTGAGAAAGAAAGGAAGATTATGTGCTCTGAGTGTAGAAAACATAAGAAAGGAAGTCTTGGACGAATGCCATCGTTCGAATTTCACTATATATCCCAGAGGTACCAAAATGTATCAGGATATGAAGATGAGTTTCTTCTAGGAAGGAATGAAGCGGGATATTGGTTTGTGTGTAAGGCAGTACTTGAATTGCCAGTAGGCAAAGGCCGGACACCAAAAACCGAGTACTTTGCTTCAACCATTAAATATTCTAGTATTGAAGTGCGATTCTATATCTATGGACTCTATTAACGGGTTGTCAAGGTCGAACAGATTGATCAAGAGTGCCCATTTCATTCCAGTTGGGTCGACCAGGACGGCACCTGTTTTAGCAAGGTTGTTCATGGAGAATGTGATTAGACTTCATGGAGTTCCGAGTAGTATAGTTAGTGATAGAGATTCCTTGTTCACTAGCGATTTTTGGAAGAGTCTATAGGAAGTTTTGCGAACCAAGATTAAAATGAGTGCCGCTTACCATCCGCAGACAGATAGGCAAACGGAAAGAGTCAACCAGATCTTGGAAGATTTACTAAGAGCTTGTGCTTTGGATTTTGGGGATCATGGGAGGGCCATCTGCATCTTGTCGAGTTTACGTATAACAACAGTTGTCTGACTAGTATTGGGATGGCACCGTTTGAAGATGTGTATGGAAGGCCCTGCAAGTCTCCCGTATGTTTGTTGGAGACTTGGAATAGATTGATTCTTGGTCCAGATTTGGTTAAAGAAGCTGCAGAAAAGATTGAGGTCATTCTGGTTAGAGTGAAGGAAGCTTAGTCTAGGTAGAAGAGTTATGCAGATAAGAAACAGAAAGATTTGGAGTTCTTAGTTGGGGACCAGGTTTCTGTCAAAGTATCACCGATAAAGGGTGTGCTTAGAATTGGGAAGTCGGGGAAGTTATCTCCCAGGTTCATTAGACCTTTTCCTATACTTGAGAGGATCGAAAAGCTCGTGTATAGACTTGCGTTAGCGAGCAGTTTGGTAGGTGTCCATGATGTTTTTCATATTTCTCATCTCAGAAAGTATGTTAGAGACCATAGACCGCTATTGCACCTACTGTGCTAGATGATTTATTGGTAGAACTGGACTTGACCATAGTGAGGAAGCCAGTTTGCATTGTTGCAAGAGATGAGAAGAGGCTTAGAACCAAGACAGTTAGATTAGTCAAAATTAGTGGAGCAACGATGACAGAGACTGTACTTGGAAGGTTGAGAGCAGGACTAGAGACACTTTTCCTGACTTGTTTGATGGTATGTTTTACCTTCTTGTTTTTTCGAGCCTTATTGTAATTTCGAGGACGAAATTTTTTAAGGAGGAGAGTTTGTAACACTCCATATTGTTGATAACATTGTGTAGGATATTTAGTTAGATAAAAAAAAATATGTTGATTAGGAGATTGAGATTTGATTTATTCAAGGTAGCCATGGTTTTTTTAACTAAGAAATTAAAGAAGGGTTTAAAATGAATTAGAGGAGGGGTATTATGGGAAAGATATCATTCCTATATTATCTTCCTTGGGCCGTGTATCTTAATAGACATTCATTCTCATTTCTAAAATCTAAAAGCAAGGCCGACCACCTTTAACAAGGAAAGAAGAAGAGGAAACTAAAGAAAAACTTAAGGATAAGTAAATTCAAACCAAACTTATTCACAAGCTCCTTAATCTCTAAAGCAAAGATGAATAATGTTTATATCTCTAAATTTTTATGGTTTTGATTTTAAGATTAAATCCGAATGATTTTCCAAAGGTTAGCCGTGTTTTTGAATGATAAAATGATTACATATACATGTTGATGATTTATGTGTTTATATAAATTTTATGACATATTTTAAGATGAAAATCCTATTAAATAACATCTGTTAGCCTTGTTTTTACGATGATCTAAAAAGTTATTTTAGAGATGAGTTTCAATTTTCAGATTTTTTTGAATTTTTGTGGAATTGTTATAAATTTTCTAAGGAAGAAAATGGTAATTTGGATTATTAAATTATTTACGGGAAAAATAATTATTGTTTGGATCCAAAAAATTTATATGTTGAAGAGAACATATTAATTGATTTTTTTGGAATTTTTTCATAAAATTATTTAAGGACGAAACTTAAATGTTTTATATAATTATAAAGGAGAAAGGCATTTTTCAAAATTATTTAAATTTCCAAATAAGGAAAGTGGGAAGCGTTTTTGAATATAAAATTCTGGCAACCAATCTGATTTAGACAAACAAGGCGGTGGGGTACAAAAGAACTATTTTGTAGTACAGATAAATTGTTTTTCTACTATTTCTACTCTTTCGGAAAGAGCTTCTGCCTCCATTCCAAATCTTCTAACAAGGTCAAAGGGTATCAAACCTTTCGACTAGGTCAAATACCAACGTGCATGGTATCAGGCAGCTAGTACGTAGTGAGTTGGACGAAGTCGAAAGGTTTAGGGATGAAAGGTTAGAGCTTTCGAAGGAGATGAAGCTTTATTTTGATTTTAAAGAAAATACGCCTGTTTGCTTTCGACAAAGAGTTTTCGACATTGTCAAATGGTTTAAAAGAAAAAAGTTTCAATTGGTTTGCTTTCTTGTTTTAATTGAAACCTTTAGTCGAAAGGTATAGCTTTCGACATGGTTGAAAACTTAGTTGTCGCTCCCAAATCTTTCGATATAGATGGAGTCAAATGTTATCTTTGTTTTGTAAAACTTGCCACCTCTCTCCTTTGATTTCGAAGGGTTGGTTCCAACATCAACACTTCATTGTTTTCGAATGGTTTCAAAAGGTTTTATAAAGGTTTCGAAGCAGTTGCTTTCGGCTCCAATATTTTTCTAATCCTTTTGCTCTACTTAAAGGCATAATCCAAATGTTTTAAGTCGAAACTTTTTAAAAGGTTTGAATGTATTTATCTTTGAATGGTTTCGAAAGATTTCCACATGTTTTAAATTGAACCCAATGTCTTCGAAAGGTTTTGAGTTACACTACTTTCGAAAGGGTTATAAATAGTTTTATAGAGAGTTACCCTAGGCTTTCGACTAGGTCGAAAAGAAACCTTTCGACAAGGTCGAAAGGTATGGTTTTTCAATGTTTTCGGAAGGCTTAGGTTTAAAGAATTTAGAAGGTGGATGTCATATGCTTTAAAGCTTTTTAGAGAAAAGGCTTTTATTAAAGGTTTCGAAGGAGTTACGTTCAATGATTTCAAAAGGTTTTATTAAAGGATATGAAGGAGTTACCTTCAATGCTTTCGAAGGCTTTTATTAATGGTTTTGAAGGAGTTACCTTCAATATTTTTGAAAGGTTGTTTAAAGGTTTTAAAGAAAGATTTCGAATATAATAACTACGCAGATAGCCTAAGAATTTTAAGTTATAAAGGACTTTAATTTATTTTAAAAGGATAGAAAATCCTGATTGAAGATCGTTAACATGTCAAAAATAGCTTAGAGTATAGCTAAAGATATATTTTCCTTGTATATATATGATTTGATGGATTAACTCATTTTAAAAGGTTTTCAACATAAAATTTAAAGGGTAATTAGCCCAGATATTTTGAAGGGTAGTTAACCCAAAATAAAATTCAGGCAGTTAACTCATTTAAATTCGGATAATCAGTCTATTTTATGGGCATTCAGCACAAAGGATAGTTAGTCCAAATAAGCGGTAGTTAACCCAGATATGAACAGTTAGTTCATTTATTAGCATAACAGACCTTGATACTTTTTAAGGACAGTTAGTCCATCCTTTTTTTTTTACCTATTTTGGACACATAGCCCATTATCTAGCATAAAAGATAGTATTTTAGTATAATTAATTTTAGGACAAATTGTCTAGAAGGGAGCAATTAGCTCAGAATTTAGGACAGATAGTCCAGTATAGAGCAGCTCATATTTTAGACAATTAGTCTATTTTATTTCCTATTTTAGTGTAATGGATATTGCTATATTATTATTATAATCCATTGATTCACCAGTTTGGTTGCAGAAAAGGATTTGCAAAATATATGTTTTGAAAAGAGATATTAGTGAGGAGAAACATGTTCCGCTAAGCGATGCGGTCTCACTATATATACCAGTAAATAGAGATGTAATAGAAATTATTCATACTAGGCTTCATGTCCGATTCAAAGATTTTGTTTGCTCTTAAACTCTCGGGTGCTCAAAATTTGATTTGAGTAGGCCGAGGGTTTAGGTTTTTAGGTTTTAGTAGATTTTGGCGAATAAGCTTCCGAAGTCGAGCAGGTGGCCGACGGATAGATAATTAGGAATTCTATTTTAAAATTGTTTCCACTATGTATTAAGATGGATATGCCTATATTGCTTTGACCATCCAATAGGAATCTTCTTATATCGCTCTTGGCTTATTATTGTAATTTATACTTGATCATTGCCTGGGATTACGTTTAGGGATTTTTGTAACTTGGATATGATATTTTTTGAAATGTAATAACTGAAAATTATTGTTTTTGAAAATCTATGATTTTGTTCATATTCAAGTGCTTCTGATATTGTGGATACCATTAACACTATCATATTTCGTCACCAGAAGTCAATACTGTGGATGACTGCAGCATCCATAGCGCTTAGCTTTTGGCTTTCAAATACGGGATGTTACACCTCGTAAATCCCAAAAGCGGAAAACGAATGTGGAGACTTTTGAGAAGGTTAAAGAGTAGGGAGAAGATGTTGGCACTAAGGAGATATTCATATCACCGGCAGCGACACTACGCCTAGACGAGATTTCAAGAGGAAGCAAAAAGTTCCAACCAAAGGCGAAAAGGGGAGCGGGGGAAAGAGGCGTTGAGAAGCCCGGATGGCAGTGGAGCTGATTTTTGAGGCATTTTGTTTTGTTTGTTTAAGTGTGGAGTCTGTACTTACTGCTTTTGTTATGGCATCTTTACCTTTTCTTTTTATTGGCCGGTATTGTGTGGGTACGACCCCCACATTTTGACCTTGTAAAAGAAATTCATAAGTAATACAATGTTGACACTTTGATTATAACTTTACCAGTCTGCTCATTTGTGTTTTATATACTTATATTTATTTCATTTGTTGCTATTTTACTTTATCTAGTCCTGTGACTACCACCAAAATTCTTTGTTTGGAGTAACAGAACTTGTGAAGTGTTTTTGTTCTTGAGCATTTCTATTTCAGTACCTGTGCATTCCCCCCAGTTCATAGGGCTATTTACTTCAAACACCTGACCAATGACAGTTTGATCCGAATGTTTATTTATTACTGCCTTCTTTGTCACTGGACTTGCTTTATGGTTCCTATCCTTAGAAACTCATGATTTGAACGGCTTAATTACAGATATATCGTTGGTCAAAAATTGGAATTTCCTACCAAATTGTAGCACTTTGATTTTGTTGGATTCATGCCTATTACTCCTGATAATGGGAGCGGATTGATCCTTGTTATTCCTGTAATGGACGAGTTTCTCGATATCGCCGGGAAAATTTCGGTAACTAAAAGTGTGCGCGACTTATTAAGTGCATGGCTTTTTGAGAAGTATGCGGCATTTGGGATCGATATGACCCGTAAATCTAGAATGGTTGGAACTTCTCAACATTGCCAATCTTCAAGAAACATGAGGAGTTTTTGCTTTAGGGGCGTGATTCCATGGCTCGAAAAGGTAGTGCGCATATTATGGGATGCATGGCTTTTGGGACCGATATGACCCGTCGATCCTGAACGGTTTTGGAACTTCTCGACGTTGCCAATCTTTAGGCAACGTAAGGAGTTTATGCTTTGAAGAGCATGATTCCACGGCTCGAAATGGTAGTGCATGGCTTATGGGATGCGCGACTTTGATTTGAGCCTTCTGAATGCCACCGAAGCAAAACTAGTTCTTAGAAGATGAGGATCAGGTTCCGCTGATCCAACCGTTTGAGTCGATTTACTTCCATTGACCCGGCCGGTAAGTGGGGCATACTTGAGCGTGATTCCACTATCTCAAGCAACACTTGGATGGTTTTGAGCGGATTTGACCCCGTCGACTCAGCAAGTTACTAGTATGAATGCAGTTTTATTGGGTTAGAAAGCAAATCAATTTTATTAACAAAAGTTGGGCAAGTTCCGCCTATTTACAATGCCTTTGTTATCCCAGGACGACTTATTCGCTGAAAAATAGGAAGTACATAAGATAATTTCAAATAAAGTAAGGGGAGAGCGATTCATTATTCCATGCTGGGGAATTTGGATTCCGTCCACGGTTGTCAGTTTGAAAATCCCGTCTCCTAGCTTTTGATTGACCACGTATGGCCCTTCCCACTTCGATCCGAAGGCTCCCAGCATGAGATAGACTCTTTTGAGGACGAGGTCTCCCACTTTGAAGTTTTGGCTGGGAACTCTGGAGTTGAAGTACCATGCGACCCGTTTTTGGTGGGTAATGGTCCTAGTTCGGCTTCTTCCCTCTTTTCGTCATCATATCAAGAGACTCGAGTATGAGCTGCTCGTTTTGCCTTTGATTGAAATTCTGTTTACAATGTGAGGGGAATTCTAGATCTATGTGCATCCTTGCTTCTGAATCGTATGCAAAAGCGAACGAGTATGCCCGGTTGCTGCTTTATGTGTTGTTCTATAGGCTCATAGTGCGAGTGGAAGTTCACCAACCGAATTTGCTTTAGATGTAGTCAGTTTCTTTTTGATAATGGACTTGATGATCTTGTTTATTACTTCGGTTTGCTTACGGATGAGCGACTATGGAAAAGCTTTTCTCGATTAGAAAGCATTTGGAAAACTCTTTGAACTCAATGCTTTCGAATTGGGTCCCATTATCGATGATGATTTTTTATGGCATGCCAAACCTAAAAGTGATGTTTGTAGCAACAAAATTAACAATTTTCTTTATGGTAATGGTGGCCAACGGTTCCGCTTCGGCCCATTTTGTGAAGTAGTCAATGACAACCATAACTTATTTAGCCCCTCCTTTAGCTATCGGCAATACGCCAATTAGGTCAATTCCCCATATTGCGAACGGTATAGGTTGACCATCTGCGTTAGATTTTTTGAGGGAGTTCTTTTAGTCTTGCAGAATCTTTAGCATCAATCACACCATCTAGCATAATCTGCTGCATCGCAATTTACCGTTGGCTAGAAATATCCATACCGGAGGATTTTCTTTACAAGGGTATGCCCCATAGTATGGTCTACGCAGTCACCTTCATGAACTTCCTTTAGGATTCACCGAGCTTCGTCGACGGTCACACATCTGAGCAAGGGTGGTAGAGAATCCCCTTCAGTAAAGTATTCCATTCCGTATTATGAATCGCGGTGCCTACCGAAGAAGCTTTTTCTGTTGATTCCTATTAGTTGGAAGAGTGCCTATAAGAAGTAGTCTTTTATTGGCATCATCAATGTTTTCGGTTTGACGGTGATTTCAAAAATCTAGTCAACAACCATTTCGTTTATACTTGGAGCAGTTGAGGTTTCAAACGGGACCAGTCCCAACGTTTGAGCTTCTACGGAGCTTGCCAATTTAGCAAAGTAGTCAGCCTTCACGCTTTTCTCACGCGGGATGTGAGTTATGAAGTAATGTTCGATGTCGTTCAACGACTCTTGTGCTTTAGATAGATATGAGGCAAGGTTCTCCCCTCGAGCCTGGAATTCACCTTTCACCTGGCAGACGACTAGTTGAGAGTCACTGTAGACATGAATGGACTTTATTCTAAGTTCCTTACAGCTTTCAGTCATGCTATCAATGCTTTGTATTCTGCTTTGTCATTTATTGCAGGAAATTCCAAGAATAAGGTGTACCAAATGGATCATCCTTCGGATGTTTCAAGCACCAACTCCGCTCCTAAACATAAGTTGTTAGATGCACTATCGACGAAGAGTTTCCATCGTGTTTCCACTTCCAACAGTATTTCTTCTTCGTCATCTCATATGGTAAACTCGACAATTGAATTTTCTAGCGTTTTCTTATTGATTGCCCTTATTGGATGGTAAGCGATATCATATTGGCTCAGTTTGATATTCCATTTGAGGAGTCGCCCAGAATTTTTAGGTCGGAAGAATACTTGCTTCAAAGGTTGATCACTCGATGCTTTGATTGGATGCACCTAGAAAAATGGTCGTAACTTCCTAGATGTGATCAAGGGGCAGTATGCTAGCTTTTCAAATTTCAGGTAATTTTTATGGCTCTAGTGAGCTGCTTTCTAATGTAGTATACAGGTTGCCGAACATTTTCTTTTTCACGCATAAGGGCGGCGCTCAACACGTAAGGTGAGACTGCTAAGTAGATGAACATGTCCTCTCCATCCACTGGCTTTGATAGGATTGGAGGGGTTTCCATGTGCCGCAGTAACTCTTCAAATGCGGTTTGACAAGCCTCATTCCATTGGAAGTTCTTCTTTCCTTTCTTTAGTGCATCAAAGAATGATATGCGTTTGTTGGTGGCTTTCGAGATGAACCAGCTCAGCGCTGCAACTTTTCCAATCAAGCTTTGTAATTCCTTCTTGTTCTTCAGGGCTTGGACTTCACATAGGGCAATTATTTTCTTTGGGTTTGCTTTAATTTCCTCTGGTGCTCACTATGAATCCAAAGAACTTGCAAAGGCTACCCCGAAGTGACATTTGATTGGGTTGAGTTTCATTCCATATTTTAGAAGTATTTCAAACATTTCAGTGAGATTATCCAGGTGGTTGGTAGCTACTCATGATTTAATCAACATGTCATCCACGTAGACTTCCATGATTTTTCTTATCCGATGCTTAAACATGGCGTTAGCTAATCTTTGGTAAGTTTCTCCTGCATTCTTCAAATCGAGTGGCATTACCCTATAGCTGTATAATCCTAGGACGGTGATGAAGCTGGTGTTTTCCTGATCGGGCTCGTACATCAGGATTTGATTGTAGCCCAAGTAAGCATCCATAAATGATAGCAGTTCATGCTTAACTGTTCCATCCACAAGCTGGTCAATTTTGGGAAGTGGAAAACTATCCTTCGGGCGGGCTTTATTTAAGTCTAAGTAGTCAATGCAAGTTCTCCATTTTCCATTGGACTTCTTGACCAAAACTGTGTTAGATACCCATTCGAGGTAGGATGCATAACGGATTAAACCATTGGCCATCAGTTGTCTACTTCTTTTCTCAATGCCTTAGACCGCTCGGGGCCTAGGCTGTGCCTCTTTGGCTTTATCGGTGTAAACCTAGGGTCAATGTTGAACGTGTGGCATGCAATTTCTGGTGACACCACATACATATCGGAATATGTCTAAGCGTACACATCCAAGTTGGCATGAAGGCATTTGGTGAGTTCTAATCGCATCTTGTTTCCAAGGTGCGATCCAATTTCTAAGACCCCTGTTGGGTCATCCATATCGACAGGAACAAACATCGTCAATTCTACCAGTGCCCGATTCTCCCTCGAACTCTTCTTTCTATGGTCCAAAGCCTTGTCGAATCAGCTATGGTCCCCAAGCCAAGGGCGGCTCTATAGTTGCTATTCGACAGGTTCACAAATGTGAACAGTTCTTCCTATATTCTTCCCCTTTTCTTTTCTTTTGGATTCACACAGTTCTGCGATATAACATTCCCCGACAACAGTTTTGGTCTCCTTTGATCGCTCCAACTCCATTTTCCATTGGGAATTTCATGATAAGGCACCATTAGGCTAAAGCAATTCTGAAATCCACCATTGCAGGTCATCCCAAGAAGGCATTGTACGTCGACATTACGATTACAAAAGTTTGGGTGAGGGTGGCTCTTCGGTCACATTCCCCAAGTTCTACAGGTAAGTTAATCGTCCTGACGGATTGTTTAGGCTCGTCGGTGAATCTTTGAATTTTGGTTTAGCAGGCAGATACGTCTTTCATGTTGATCTTCATTTAATCAAAGGTGCGCTTGAAAAGGATATTCACAGAACTGCCGCTGTCAACCAATACTCGTCGGACCACGGCGGGTCCGTTCCCTATTGTCACTACCGTAGGATCGACAATTGGAGCTTCGATCCCTTTGGTGTCTCCATGTCGGAATACCATATCATCATTGAAGGTTTTCTACTGCTTGGCTGGAGCTCCACTTCGATTGCGAGGCACGATTCCTTCGGAGCATGCTTTAATGAACTCGCATACCTCTCCATTTCTTACCAACTTCTTTGTGCGGGATGTGGTCCTCCAGATATCGTTCCAATGGTAAGTCTCTGGTCAGTTCACTTTGATCTCTCCTTGTTGGTTCCGGCTAGGTTTCTTCGATCCTTAGGAGCCCAAGGAGACACGGGCTGATCAGGATTTTGTGATTTTCTCACGTATTGTTGAAGCTTGTTCTCTCGGATCAGCTCTTCGATTAAGTTCTTTAGATGACGACACTCGTTTATATTGTGACCATGCATCTCGTGGAAGTAGCAAAACTTCCCCAAGCGCTTTTGTTGTTCAGTTGCTTCCTTCTTGTGTTTTTTTTATATTTCTCTGTCCCCAGTGTTGCGAGATAGATGTTTTTCGGTGTATTATTAAGCAGGGTGTAATCCTCGGGCCTAAAGCCTTTAAGTCGTTTATTGTTACCATTTGTTTTATTGGAACTTTGGTTCTTCCTTTCTTGGTTTCTATCTTTCCCTGCACTTCCTTCAGCGGGCCTGGAGGCATTTATGTCCTGATTCATCACCATGTCAATCTGCCCGACGTTCATTGGTTGCACGCTAGTAGAATTCCTTTCCAACTCCTAAGCCTCTTCCAATCGCAAGTATTGACTTGCCTTGTGGTTGAAGTCCTTCCTAGAAGTAGGTTGTTTTACCTTGATCCATTTTCCAAACTCAGTTTCACGGTGGATGGCATGGACCAAAGCCATGAAAATCATATCCTTATTTGGATTGCTTAACTCTGTCACTGCGGTATTAAACCAGTTTATGAAAAACTTCAGAGATTCATTTCGTCCTTGGAATAGGCCGAAAAAGGACATTACGTCTATAAGCTACGCTGTGTGAAGTCTAAATTGGTCAAGGAATCTTGTTGCTAGTTGGTCCAAAGTTGAGATAGGTCTTTATAACACCTCTAATTTTTGATAACATTATTCAGGAGATTTAATTAGATAAATAAAATAGAATAATGTAAATGTTTTGTGATAAGGGGATTGAGATTTGAATAAATATAATTAAGTCCATGCTCAATTAACTAATTAAATAGGTTTAAGAATGAGTTTCTAAGCTAACTAATTTACATAAGGGCATAATAGAAATTTTCTGCACATAACTCCCTTACATTATATATTCTTATTCCTTACCATTTCATTTTCGATTCATGTTATTTTGAAAACAAAAAAAATGAAAACGTAAGAAGAGGAGCCGACAATAATCAAAGAGAAAAGAAATCAAAGAAAAGCTAAGGATAAAAGCTAAAGGAATAAATCTCAATCTCAATCCAACCTCCTTATCATAAACAAGGTGAACATTAATTTATACCATCTCTAATTTTGTTTATGATCGTATGTTTTTGGATTTAAGATTAAATTCATTTTTATGATGAATTGGACGATGATATGCTTGAATCATAATTTGTTAGATTTAAACAAGATTGTTTAAATGAAGATTTATGTGGTTTTAGGACAAAACCGATTGAAAATGATCTTTAAATGCCATGAATTTTTTTTATGTTATGTAAAACATGACTTTGGAATTGGGTTTCAATTTCGATAATTTTTCAAACCATGGAAAAATTATGACGAATTTTCAAGGAAAATATGATAAACTTGGGTTTAAATTTATTTTTGATTATTTCAGGGAGAAATTGTGTCTGAAAATTTGATATGTTAGATAACATGATTAAAGTAAATTCTATAATTTTTGGGAATATTCCCTAAATGATTTGCTATGCAAATTAAATTATTTTAGAAAAAGAACTTATTTGCAATATTGGTTTTGTTTAATGGAAGGGCTTATTTGCTAAATTAATCTTCATTTAGATATGAAATTAAGCGGCAGTTATGTTTGTAAATAATTTGAAAAGTTAAGTCAACTAATTACATGTTTATACGTGGCAGGTTAGTTGGATAAATTTTTTCTGTAATTGGTACTGATAAGCTTTTACTTAGAAAAGCAGGTTCCACCCTTAATAAAAGTACCTTTCGACTCAGAGCTTCTGCCTTCAATCAAGTCAAAACCCCACTAGGCCGATATTAATACACAAGGAGTCACTTTGAGGGCACATAGTGGATTGAAGGAAGGGCGGAAGGCATGGTGTCCAAAGCATTGCTTCCGGTAGGGTCGATACCCTTGTTTGTTTTATAAATTTAAGCGCCTGCCTTTGTTTTATTAAAGTCTTCGAAGGAGTCAAAGCATATATTTTCGAAAGAGGTTTTCTAAATGCTTTTGAAGGGGTTGCCAACTTATGTTTCAAAGTATAAGCTTTCGAACGGGTTTCTTTACTTATAAAACAGTGATTTTGAAAGAAGGTGTTACGACCTAGTCGAAGCCTTGTTGCCTTTCAAGTATATTGAAGTCATCAATGCTTTCGAAAGGTAGAACTTATTTTAAAGATGTTATAAGCCACTTCCTAAATGCTTTTGAAAGGGTCCATGGGTTTCG
Source organism: Allium cepa (assembly GCA_030765085.1). NCBI lineage: Eukaryota > Viridiplantae > Streptophyta > Magnoliopsida > Asparagales > Amaryllidaceae > Allium > Allium cepa. The sequence goes on along the minus strand of CM060941.1, from coordinate 341,782,797 downwards.
AAGGCAATGGCTTCGAAAGGCGATGCTATCCTTTAATGTTTTATTTAAATGTTTTGAAGCTTTCGAAAGGGATGGTGCCGACATCCTCATGTTTTCCCAGTGCTTTTATATGATAAAGAATGGTTTCGAAAGAGATACTTTTATTTATATTCCATTTAACCCAAATGATATTTTTAAGTATAAACCCAATGGTTTCGAAAGGGGGAATCCAATGGTTTTGAAAGGGGCACTTTCAATGGTTTCAGAAGAGATACTTATAAAGGTTTCAAAAGGGGCACTTTCAACGATGTTGAAGTTATGCTTCTCAGAGTTAATAAATAATAATTTATTACATTCGAAAGGATTCAAAGGAGAAGTTTTAAAGTGTTTCGAAAGGCAGGTGCTTAAATTTTTTAAAGAGATTTATATGCTTTCGAAGGAGGTTATCCAGTGAGGTCGAAAGCAAGGTCTTGAAGGTTTCGAAAGCCTTAGTTTTCAAAACAAATAAATCAATTTCATTTTTAAAAGTGAACCATGGCATGAATAAATAAAGTGTTTTGAAAAGGAGTTTTTGAGGAAGTTTTCTTTGATTAAAAGGTTAAAGGGATTAACCAAGTTATTGTGTTTTCTTCTTCATATCTATGTATATATTCACATTGTAATGGACCCATAACTATATTTTGAGAAAGGACAGAATAACTAATTAGGTTGACCCGGTAATGAATATAAATTAAGTTAACTTCTGAATGAGTAGAATTGCATCCAGGAGGTCAAGAAGGCCAGAATATAGGATGCTAAAATATTAAAGGCAGATATTGGCAGGGGTCAATAGGTTCTCAGTAAGCCCATGAAAACTGTGTATAGGAAAAGATATTAGCAGAGGCCAATAGGTTCATGGTAGGCCAATGAAAACTATGTATAATTGAAGATGTCAAAAAGATAGGCTCATGGTTAGCCCATAAAAATCTATGATTTGATATTAGCAGGGGCCAATAGGTTTATAGTCTACCCATGAAAACTATATCCGGATTAAGATATGGGCAAAAGTCAATAAGTTCCTAGTCAGCCCATGAATACTAGGGTAAGAAGAAAAGATACTGGAGTTACCAATAGGTTCCTAGTCAACCCATGAAAACTAAGATAAGAGTAAAGATATTGAAGTTACAAATAGGTTCATTGTGATCCCATAAAACTGTATAATTGGACTAAGAGCCCTTAAACATTTTACCGGTTATTAGTTAGTCCATAAAAACTATTAGGTTAAAAGTAATCATAGAAACTACAATTGAGACAAATAGTCAAAATGAATGGGGATGGGTAATCCATAATTGATTCACTTGTTTTGCATATCATCATATCATACTGTTTTATATTGTTTTAACCATTGTGGATGTAGGAGCACGGTATATGGTTTTATAAAGGTTTTAGGATACTAGTGAGGGGAAAACCAATTCCGCTAAGCGGCATGGTCTCACTAGATATATAAATGGCTTGAGATGGTAGATAATTATTCATTCCAGGCTTTATGTCTGATTTGAATATGTTTTCCCTCTAAACTCTCGAGTACTCAATTAATTTTGAGTAGTTTGAGGGTTGAGATTTTTAGGTACCTCATTTGAGGAATAAAGCTTCCGGGGACATACAGGAGATATGATAGATATCTAGAGTTATCTTTTATTTGATTCCGCTGTGTTGTTTGTAAGGTCAAAGTAGTTATATTGCCCGTATATGCTCTGATCATCCAAGGGGCGTCTTCCTATGCCACTGTTAGCATATGTTGTAATAAATATATTTTCTCTAAACATAGCTAACGATTGTAGGATTATGTAATGAATTGGAATTTTTTTGAAATGGAATGTGATTTTGTTTGATGCTTTAATTTTTTTTCCATATTCACGAGTTTCTGAGTATCAATGTATCTAACACCGCCGTATTTGGTCATCGAGGATTAATTACTATAGATGATTACAACATCCATAGCCGTTAGTTTTGGACCTCCAAGTTGGGGAATGCTGCAATTTTGGCAAAAGCCTAGTGAACCATGTTGAAGCAATTCCTTCTAGAAAATGAAAAAACATCTGCACCGAATAGCTTCTGAAGCATTCACTCCATCCATGTACCAATTATACATGTACAAATGGGGGTTTGGATCTTTTATTCCGTCGTAGGACGGAATAGTTGGCATAGTGAACTTTTTTGGATACCGTTCATTCAAGATCTCATCAGTGAAGGGAGTCCGACTTGGAGAGGATCCCCATTCATCATCTCTTCTATTCTTATTCTCATCCATCAACCGCTTAACCATATCCGCGGTAAATGCCTCTGATGTCCGGCAGTATAGGGGTCGGCTGTTAGTCACCACACCAAGCGTTTGGCTTTGCAAATGGTCTTGGTGAGTGGGATGAAGTCTAGGCTCTCCCGTCTTTAGAAGAACCACTCCCTTGGGGTCCCGTTGGCTTATGGTTGGCCTGATTGGGGGCAGTTTGGACATTCCTAGCGTTATCAAATGCATTGGCGTTTCCTTACAACTTGCCGTCGTTAAATTTCTCTCCATCTTCAAAGTCAGAGAGATCTATGGCTATGTCCTCTTGTAGGCTCTTCGCTCCTTGGTTCAAGTCCATAGCTGGTTGTCTTGCGGTTGATGGAGAACTTGTGTTTCCTTCCACGTTGATTCCCACGGTTCCAGCTATCACTCCTTTTTTGTGGTTGCTTTCCGTTTCTTCTGTTTAAACCAGAAACGGAAAAATTTTCTTGTTCTACCACAGTTATGGGTTCGACCATAGTTCTTGAAGTAGGATGTCTATCAATCAGAGCTCTTTGACTACTTTCAATTTTCTGATTGATTTCATCAACCATTTTATTCAACTCATCTCTTGTAATGACCTCGCGTTGATTGGCGGATCCTGGCACCTGATCTCCTACATTGGCGCCATTTACTTTGGTTTGCTGACGATTCATCTCTTCTTTGGCCTTTACTGCCCCTATGGATCTTTTAAAGGCAGTTCTATTCCTTCCCAACCCTGTTAATTCTAAGCAACAGATTTTTTGAAGCAAAGATTGAGGATCTAACTTCTGAATCTATCTGATCAACAAAGTAGATATCTAGATCTAAACCTTGAGTTGGTTGTCAGTGAAAGCATCAAAATGTTAATCCAAAAAATGGATCAACGCCCTAGATTGAGCATGAAAGCACCAACCCTGTTCTTATAGAGCTGTAACAGAGAATAAATGTTGAAAAAAACAAAAATAGTAAGAAGACAAGAAGATTTTTATAGTGTTTTGGCTGTTAATGAAGCCTACGTCCACTTTGTAACTTTTGTTATTGACTGACTGTTGTTACAAAGTGAAATGGATTACAAAGTTTTTGAATATCTCGAGTTGGACTAAGTTCCCAATGCTAGAGCTCACTGGAGAATCACAGCAAACCCCTTGGATGACTGTTGTGAGGAGGAATGAGAAGAGTGAAGAATAGTTTCTGCAGTGTTTCAGCAACCAGTCCCGATGATTCCTTTATGTTGCAGTTCGGTGAATATTTATAGAGATTGGAGAGCTATTGGGCTTGGTCTTCTTGCCGGATGTTTGCAAATCACTATAGGAAGACGCACTACAAAAAACATCATGGATCGAGATCACTTGATGGATCGCTAGCGATCCATAGCCTATGGATAGCTAGTGATCCATAGCTTTTGGTTCGATAACGATCTAGTAGCTTGAGGTGCTTCCCTCTTCCCTCTACTTTGAAGTCCATGGCGACCTGGCAAAATGATATGGATCGATAGCGATCCATAGTGCGTGGACTGCTAGCGATTCATGTATATAATGTATTTCTAAGCTTTGTCTTTGACTACCCATTAGACCATGAGGCAAGTGAACTAAAGAATCTTCGAGCCAAGATCATGAATCGCTAGTGATCCATCGCCTTTGTGTATTTTCGCACTTCTTTCATTTGATTTCTTTTGGTTAAATCCTCTAGTCTTTTTTGCTGGCTCTTGAGCTATTCTGACTCGACCAAGCTGTTCCGACTTCCTTTAGATTCTGATGGGTTAAAAACCCAGTTAACAACTATTGTTGCACTGTCCTTTGAAGATAGAAGTAGAAGTTTGATTGAATCTTCAGCCCTACTTCTTGCAATCTAACGCTGCCTGAAGATTTACGTCAAGGATCTCAGCACTTTGCTTGGAAGAATTTACTATGACAAAAGATGACGATAATGCATCTTTTAGATACATACATCCAGAATGGCACTGGCTGATGATGTCAACTAGGAAGAATTCGGTCATAGTCAAGGAACTGACAACATTGAGAACTTAGAGCTTTGAATCAAATAACAAAGGCACAATAGTTCCTAGAGATAGAAACTACCGTACAAACTAGGTTAGGGGCAGTCAAATGTATTTCTTAGGAAACCTAATCTCCCAAAAATGTACGTAATTAGTATTCAAAGTGAATCATCCATATGGACTGGGGCATATACACCTACACTTGGTTGAATGAAATCAATCAAGCCTAAACAGGAACACCCATGGAATTTGCTAAACCAAGAAATATCATAATTTCGATTAGAGCTAAGTAATAGAATATACCAAAATGACTATAGGATTATTATTTACATGCATAGAGTTGCGATAAATAAATATGGTACATCAGAACACAGGAGCTACAACAGCGAGAAAAGGCAATACCCATAATCAAGCAATCAAACCACCAGCCTTGGGGAGAGAGACTGGTGCGCAGATTGAATTCTAGAAACTACAAAGAAAGGAGAGATGTCAGTGCCGAACGCCTACAATAATGGATACAAGGTTAGTTAAATGACCACTACATCTTGCCTAACATGGCATTTAGCAATTGTATGTTGGGTTAAGTAAAGAAATGTAACCAAAGCAATTGCTGGGATTTTACCTATTTGTACAAAGTTGTAAGACAACGGAGGCTGCTCCCGCGTAAGCCCAACTAAGAAGAAGGTCGACGGGGTATCAAGCTTCAAGGAATCCCTACTCGCTCCTGCCACTTTGTCCAAGGCTCTTACAGTCGTGTACTCATTTAAAGGAGGAGGAGAATTTAGTAACAACTCCACAAAAGCAACTATGCCTTAAAATTCAGCCATAATCAATTGTACCGATATGACCAGGATAAAAAGAAAAGCCAAATCTACGAAGGATCCAACTTTTGAAGGAGTGGAAGTCCTTCGCTAGACTAAAGATGAGATGACCCGAAAGTCATTCTAAAGAATAAAACTCGACGTTTAATACTCCAACGTATGTTTTATTTTGAATAATAATCCCATATAAACATCTCTTGAAATCCAAGGAAGTCAACGTATGTTGAATAGTCAAATTCCAAGCATTGAATGAGGCTAGGGCAGTGTGTTATCTATGCAAAGTGTTAACCGGCATCTTGGCCCGGTTACAAAACGACAGTTGAAGACACTATTATCAGCACTAGACAAGATTATGACCACGAAGAGCCTGGAGGCATACGGGTTTGATGAGGACAACATGTTTGGCATTTAGGCATGGTTCCGCGAGAACGGCTACGCGCACGTCGCTCGGCAAGCTTCGCTCGGCATCGGAAGAATGCTCGGCCTCAGAAGAACGTTCGGCATTCCAGCTTCGTTCGACCTAGGAACATCCTTCGGCTAAAGGGTATCGTTCGGCTAAAGGGTATCGTTCGGCTAAAGGGTACGTTCGGCGAACCTCGATTGTTCGGCATCCAGCTTGGTTCGGCAACCTTGGATCGCTCGGCACTCCAGCTTCGTTCGGCATGAGAGCATCGTTCGGCGACATTGCCTTGGCTCGGCATCTTACCGTTCGGCCTCCCTGGTTCGGTACACAGAACTTACTCCCTTTGGGCCGTTTACTCTATTTGGACCGAGCTATTCAGCTACCAGGCCCACCAGGAAAGTCCAACCCACCTTCGTCTATAAATAGAGGGACAGGGGCACAGTGAAATGGACCTTTTTTCCGGGAACACTGGGGAGACTCTGCCATTTCTTATACTCTCCTCTTTTTAATTCAAACCTGTATCCAAGTGATTGATTTACGGATTGTATCTGTATTCAAGTAATTGAGAAAGCAATAAAGATTAAACTCAAAGTGGATGTAGGCAGTTACGCCGAACCACTATAAATCTGGTGTTCTCGTTTTTGTTATTCTTTTTCATTGAATTACACTATTTTTCAGTCCTAATTTACTCTCTTCATTAATCTCTCTACATAACTCTACTCAAGGGTGTTAGTGACCAATTTTGGTGCTAACATTTTGGTGCTTTCACTGAGAATTGAATTCTCAGCTTGATTGGATCTCATCATCTACTATTGGATTCCCATATTCGCGAGATAGATCCAGTTGTCTAATAGAAAACTTCCTATTTTACTCAGATTTGAAAGAAATCTAAAGGAAGCTGATCGCCGTAGATTGGATTCACTGATGTACGCAAGATTTGGCGATTGGATGTTAAAGTTTGCACTCAAGTTGAATGAAGGCCGACCCTCCTCTAAAGGCAATTCAACCGATCGCCCCAGAAAAAGTCTATGCCGATCGTTGCAGAAAAGGTGTATGCCGAGTTACACTTGGCCGAACACTCCTGGCCGATCCATCTTGGCCGAACACTCGTGGCCGATCCATCTTGGCCGAACACTCCTGGCCGATCCATCTTGACCGAACACTCCTGGCCGAACCATCTTGGCCGAACACTCCTGATCGAACCATCTTGGCCGAACACTCCTGGCCGATCCTCTAGGCCAAAAGCTCCTCCAGGCCTAGCATACCTCTAGGCCGAACGCTCGTCCAGGCCGACAATACCTCTAGGCCGAACGCTCCTCCACGCCGATCCAAACCTCTAGGCCGAACTCTCTTCCAGGCCGAACATACCTCTATGCCGACCACCTCTATAATGCCGAACGGTATTGTATATGCCGAGCGGCATCCAGACCGTTCCAAACTTAAGTTACACCGGTCTCTTATACGACCCTTATAGTGAATTCAAAACTCAACTTAATAAAGGAACATTCTATCTACTTCCCTTACATCCCCTGATCGACCGGGGCATAGAGGATCTAGCGACAGCTTCTGAACGACAACAAGGGAGCAGAAAAACAACTGCTACTCGAATGATACTCTCAAAGGGATATTATATTGATCACTTGAGGATAATCGACCTCCATATATATTTTAGCAGCCGGTTAGCTGGAGAGCCTCCAACGACCATGGATCGTCTCTATGACAATAATGAATCTAAATCAAAGTGTGGAGGAGCAGAACAGACTAAGGAAAATAGCAATGAAGGCCCGTTGACTAAGGATGTAGATCCTAGTAGCCGAAACAAGACCTCAAAATTTGGCTCATATGCTCTTTGAAAGATTCAATTGACAACCTCTACTTGAAGACTCACGACTCGGAGTGATATTGGAAACCAACCCCGTGAGAGTACACCAAAGTCTAAAGAAAATCAGGGGAATGTTGTATATTCCCAAATGCTCACTGATCCTAACGCGGGCGATTACAAACACCTCTGAGGTGTGATCAAAAAGCTGATCTAGAAAGTAAAACTTCAATAGTATGTACATGTCCTGCAGAATGGCGGGCATCGAATATCCGATGCCTATTAATAAAGGGCTATGATTGTCAATTGGACTGCTGACAGCCGACATCCCTTTGAAAGGAGCCAAGGGCAAAAGTCGAATAGCAAGCACACGATGCTACTTCATCTATCAATGAGATTTATCATAATCTTCTTTGAATCATTTCCATTTCTATTTCAATTGTTCTATGAACTACGACTAACTTTAACTAAACTACTTTCAAAATGATGTAGGAGATTGGATACTCAGATTTGGTCACCAACCAATCCACGCAGACCATGATCGGACGTGTGGAGTACATCTAGATGAGAATAATTCAATCGCCCATCATCAATCATGTGCCTTTAATTTAGGGCCAAGAACTAGAGATTGAAAAGCTCATTACAATTAGAGCCCAAATATAAAGTCGACATGATTGACCATCTATTCATTGACCTCCACATTTGACTCGGAGACCTGAACAAGGCTTGGAATTAGTATGGCCTGATCGCCCACTCAAATCAAGTCATAGAACAAAGTTTGACAAAATACAGAGGCCTCTTCTGAAGCTCAGTGACGCCAAGATCTGTCGAGAGTGGACGTGATTCGATCATCTACACACCAAATCCTGCCTTCAACACAAAAGAAGGAGATACGGAGAAAATTGTAAGAGATTCTGCTATCTAACCCAACACGGATGTGATCCAACCATCTGTCATATACCTCCTTCCTTGACTCGATTGGAAGAGCTATAATTACCAAGCGGACGAGAATCGATCGTCCATTTTTCAAATTTCATCCCTTGAGCTGGGGGCAAGATCCCATTCCATGAGCAAACGTGGTTCGACTGTTCATTCGACAACATTAGCCTCGATACGGTAGATGAATACAAATTAAAGAGTATAAACGACTTAAACCTCCAAGTCCCCAGAGCGTGGACTGGAGTACTCTAAGTCCCCAGAGCACGGACTAGAGTATAAACGACTTAAACCTCCAAGTCCCCAGAGCGCGGACTGGAGTACTCTAAGTTCCCAGAGCGCGGACAAGAGTATACATGACTTAAACCTCCAAGTCCCCAGAGTGCGGACTGGAGTACTCTAAGTCCCCAGAGCGCGGACTGGAGTACTCTAAGTCCCCAGAGCGCGGACTAGAGTATAAACGACTCGAATCTCCAAGTCTCCAGAGTGCGGACTAGAGTATAAATGACTTAAACCTCCAAGTCCCCAGAGCGTGGACTGGAGTACTCTAAGTCCCCAGAGCGCGGACTAGAGTATAAACGACTTAAACCTCCAAGTCCCCAGAGCGCGGACTGGAGTACTCTAAGTCCCCAGAGCGCGGACAAGAGTATACATGACTTAAACCTCCAAGTCCCCAGAGTGTGGACTGGAGTACTCTAAGTCCCCAGAGCGCGGACTGGAGTACTCTAAGTCCCCAGAGCGCGGACTAGAGTATAAACGACTTAAACCTCCAAGTCCTCAGAGCGTGGACTGGAGTACTCTAAGTCCACAGAGCGCGGACTATAGTATAAACGACTTAAACCTCCAAGTCCACAGAGCGTGGACTGGAGTACTCTAAGTCCCCCGAGCGCGGACTAGAGTATAAACGACTTAAACCTCCAAGTCCCCAAAGCGCGGACTAGAGTATAAATGACTTAAACCTCCAAGTCCTTAGAGTGCGGACTGGAGCACTCTAAGTCCCCAGAGCGCAGACTAGAGTATAAACGACTCGAACCTCCAAGTCCCAGAGTGCGGACTAGAGTATAAATGACTTAAACCTCCAAGTCCCCAAAGCGTGGACTGGAGTACTCTAAGTCCCCAAAGCGCGGACTAGAGTATAAACGACTTAAACCTCCAAGTCCCAAGAGCGCGGACTGGAGTACTCTAAGTCCCCAGAGCGCGGACAAGAGTATACATGACTTAAACCTCCAAGTCCCCAGAGTGTGGACTGGAGTACTCTAAGTCCCCAGAGCGTAGACTAGAGTATAAACGACTTAAACCTCCAAGTCCCTAGAGCGTGGACTAGAGTACTCTAAGTCCCCAGAGCGCGGACTAGAGTATAAACGACTTAAACCTCCAAGTCCCCAGAGCGTGGACTGGAGTACTCTAAATCCCCAGAGCGCGAACTAGAGTATAAACGACTTAAACCTCCAAGTCTCCAGAGCGTGGACTGGAGTACTCTAAGTCCGCAGAGCGCGGACTAGAGTATAAATGACTTAAACCTCCAAGTCCCCAGAGTGCGGACTGGAGTACTCTAAGTCCCCAGAGCGCGAACTAGAGTATAAACGACTCGAATCTCCAAGTCCCCAGAGTGCGGACTAGAGTATAAATGACTTAAAGCTCCAAGTCCCCAGAGTGTGGACTAGAGTATTCTAAGTCCCCAGAGCGCGGACTAGAGTATAAATGACTTAAACCTCCAAGTCCTCAGAGCGCGGACTGGAGTACTCTAAGTCCCCAGAGCGCGGACTAGAGTATGAATGACTTGAACCTCCAAGTCCCCAGAGTGCGGACTGGAGTACTCTAAGTCCCTATAGTGCGGACTCGAATATAAGCAATTCGGATCTCCTAGTTCCCTGAATATGAACTATGACACAGATGACTTGAATTTGTCAAATCCCTGACATACGGGCTAGAATGTATTCTAAGTGCTCGAAGCACAGAATGGAAGTTCAACAACTCCCGAAGTGTTTCCGAGTTATATGAAGATGGACCGAGAAGTCTATGTTACTCACAACTGCTTGGATCAACATCACAATCACAAAGAAAACTGAACAATAAGAGTCTTTTGTAAGACGGAAAAAGGAACTAAACTTTAATGAGAAATGAGTTCCTATTACAACCCCTCCAAAATTCGGAGTCGACATTCTATTTACAAGGACTAAGGAAATAGATGAAAATAATTACATGACTTAAACTAACTCTCGCTGAACGAGGATAGTAATCACTTCTTGTACTTCTTCAACTCCTTTCCGAACGGCTCCTCTCCATAGCATTTACCCTTGGTACTCTTCTTTGATAGAGGGGTAGCAACTGAAGAAGTACGGAGAACTTCAATAGGCTTGGACCCGCCAGGAAGGATGACCTTCAATGGCTTGTTCAAAGGATCGTCCAAGTCCACAACTCGGGGCTCGACCTTGACCCTGACCTTCTCTTTCTCGAGCCGCTCCTTCATGCTCAATTCGGATGTGTGATTAGAGGCGCCTGTAATTTCTACTTCATAACCCCCGTTGGTATAGGTGGAGGTTCCGGACTTGTCTTCATCAAGCGCTCCAATCACCTGAGCGCGGACGGGAGTACTCTAAGTCCCCTGAGTGCGGACTAGAGTATAAACGACCTAAGAACCTCTACATCCCCGGAGCACGGACGGGAGTACTCTAAGTCCCCAGAGTGCGGACTAGAGTACAAACGACTTAAACTTCCAAGCCCCCGGAGTGCGGACTGTAGTACGCTAAGTCCCCAGAGTGCGGACTAGAATATGAACAACTTAAACCTCCAAGTCCCCAGAGTGTGGACTGGAGTACTCTAAGTCCCCAGAGTGCGGACTCGAGTATAAATGACTCAGAAAGCTCTATGTCCCCAGAGTGCGGACTAAAGTGCTCCTAGTCCCCTGAGTGCGGACTAGAGTATAAACGACCTAAGAACCTCTACATCCCCGAAGTGCGGACTAGAGTGCTCTAAGTCCCCTGAGTGCGGACTAGAGAATAAACGGCTTAAAAAACCTCTACATCCCCAGAGTGCGGACTACGGTACTCTCAGTCCCCAGAGCACGGACTAGATTATAGAAGACTTGAGAAGAATCTCCAAATCCCAGAAGCGGACTAGATTACTCTAAAATCCCAGAATGCGGACTGGAGTATAAACGAGTTGACAAAAATCCCTGCGTCTCGAACTGTGGACTAAAGCATAAACCGTTTGACAAATCTCTAAGTCCCCAAAGAATGGACCGAAGCATGAGTACAAATTGGGCGCGAATCAACCGGGGGGAGAATAACACTAAGTCACCAGAATGCAGAGTGGTGTATAAACATCGATAAATAGACGAGTGGATTCCGACCATTCTCTATTACACAAACTTCGGCATGGAATCAACCGAAGGATTATTAACCCGCTAAGGATGGAGTTCGACCATCCAACTAGTGGCCTGGCCAAATCAATGCTGGGAGCATGGGTACGAATCACTAAAAAGCTGAATACGACAGCTTACTATAGCTCTAGCGTGGCGTCCTTTATAACTTAAAGCAACGACTGCAGGGAAGCCTCAATACAAAACCAATCGAAATGGCATCCAAAGCTACGAGCAATCGACTATATCATACCTCAGATCGAGGGTCAATACCGATCCGCACCAAGCACATACAAATGTGACTCGGATGTTTCTTGAAAAACTATGACCTCCAGAGTGTGGAAAGGAGGGTAAACCATGAATATTTGGTCAAAAATTTTCCAGCACCCTCATTCGATTCGTCAGGAGGAGTATGAAACTGGATGAGCATAACCCGACTACATTTGTAGCCAACTTTACCCCGAGAACTGATTACAGAGCATGAACCAAAGTGGACGTAGATGACCATCCACTGTCCAAATTACGCCCTGAAACTGACGTGGCATCGAAGTATTCCTCTTGGAATGAAAAACCACGATAAAATCCGAGATAGGTGAGACCTAGTCTCCCATCGATTGACATGATCCTACGATTCAACGGGAAAGAGAGTAAAGCTAAAGTGGGCGTGGCTGGCCTTCCTACTTGTCGGTATATGCCCCAGACCTGGGGGCATGAGCGAGGAGCAAGATGAATGTGAACCGACTATTCACCGATCACCTCTATGTATTTGGAACTTAGGTGAAAACATAAACATAGCTAGGACGAGACTTAACCGTCCATGCAGTATATTTATCAACCCGAGACTGGGAGAAGACGCATGGTCATCCTAAAACTGGCTACGATATCTCAGTATTAAAACTTATATATAGTGCTTACAGTTGCTCAAGGAGACGACCGAAAGGATGCCTAGAGATTGAATCATTGAATTGACACCTTAGCTCATGAGCAATTGACTTTCACTCCAACCCGAAGGACGGGTAAAGGATCATGAATGCATTGAATAGAAAGTGCGTTACTCGAATACACAAGCAAATTCAAACTCATAGCAAGATCCAGCTATACAGTTGCACGCCACTCGAGGCTGACCCCCACTCGACATTTCCTTCAATGCACTTTTAAGCCTGATCTTTGGCCATTTGTTGATAATCTATTAGAGCATTCAGAGTCCTTCGCTATTAGACTTAAAAACTCATGACAAGACTCTAGGGTTCGACTAGAGCAACCATCATTATTGGTCGTCCCAACCATATTTCACATTGAATGTTATGCAAAATAATTACATCTATACTCGAAGAATCTGGGATGGCACCTACTAAGGTGACGGTCGACATTACACTCAGCCATGGCGACCCTTTCCGGGTGCTGAATATCGGATCACAACTCAGTGTAGTGATGATAAAAGAATTAGTTGGATTTTCTGAATAAATGATGATATGTTCCCTTGGACCCATTCTGACAAGCATATGCGATTTCATTAACTATCGCGAGCCATGCATTGGATATCAACCCGAAGCTACAAAAGCTAGCATAATATCTGTTGATTTCACCATGAAAGCTCCACTCTTACTTTTAGGCTCAATCCATCAACGTCTACGCCTACCAGCCGTTGCGACAGGGCATACAATGACCTGAGACGTCTGAAAGACTACTTAGATAAAATATCAAACTAAGCTAATTCGATATCACTTATTTCCCTCGAAGGGCTATCTAAGGACGGAAATCAGCGGACCTCACACCCAAATTCACTACCTCAGAACACTACTCGAAGAGTAGCAGAGAACCAACCATAAGATGGAAAATGTACGCGGATGGAGCATCCAATGATCAGTGTTATGGCATAGGAGTCATGATAATGACTCCTGAGGAACGATCAATCTGCTACGTCCTGAAACTCGATTTACCTATAGCAAACAATGATGCTTAGTATGAAGCCTTGGCTGCCAGCCTCAAACTTGCTAGAGGATTTGAAGTGAAAACTTTACATATCTTTTGTGATTCTTGATTAGTAGTATACAAATTTAAGGAAGTTGATCTTGCTAGGGGGCATTGTCTTGCTCCTTATCTCGACCAAGTCCAAGGGCCACTAACCGACTTCACGTATTACATCATTACACACCTCAGCGAACAAAATGAAAAGGTGTCATGGTTGACTCCCATCAAAGACTATCTACAATGAGGAATTTTTACTGAACGGAGGAATGGAAAACGACAGATCCTCCTCAAATCTTCATACCAAATCATCTAAGAATAAGTCGTTTGTCAAAAGGAGTTATCCATCCCCATGCTTCGACGCATCGCCCATGATGATATCTTGAGCAAATTCTATGAAGAAGAATGCGGTAATAGCATCAGGGGGAAAACCATGATAAAGAAGATACTTTGCTACAGGTATTACTGGCCAACTATCAATCTAGATACGGTCGATCATGCTAGACAATGCGAAAAGTGAAAGATGTTTGCAAAAATCCAGGAACCCCACCGATGGAAATTACTCAAATGGCTAGTCCACGGCCGTTTCCCACTTGGGGGCATTGACGTCCTCTTCTTACCAATCCTAAAGAAAATACAAACAAGGAATCGCAATTGAATTGCAATTAAACTGGACGGAGTTGGCGACGACTTATGAGCATATAAAATGCATTCGAGAGCCAATGGAAAGAACATGTACCCAAACGTGCATGTGTATATTCGAACAAGTCCGACTTCTTGAAATCAACAGAAATTAAATTCTCACTAAGGGTTATTGAGAAAATACTAGATCAGATAGTCGAAGCTTGCTAGCTCTGTAGAATCAGACACGGGTGGTCACTGATGAACTACAACCCTGGATTTATAATATTGGGAATCAACCAAGCGTCAAGATGGCCAAAGAAGGATATGACAGCTTGGGAGGATAAAGTCAAAGGATAATGACTATTAAAGAAACATGATGGATTTCTTTCTGAAGACAAGGAATACTCGCTGATTCAAAGCGTGTTGTGTTGCTTCACACGACACGCTTTGGGGGGCAAATGTTAACCGGCATCTTGGCCCGGTTACAAAACGACAGTTAAAGACACTATTATCAGCCCTAGACAAGATTATGACCACAAAGAGCCTGGAGGCGTACGAGTTTGATGAGGACAACATGTTTGGCATTTAGGCATGGTTCAGCGAGAACGGCTACGCGCACGTCGCTCGGCAAGCTTCGCTCGGCATCAGAAGAATGCTCGGCCTTAGAAGAACGTTCGGCATTCCAGCTTCGCTCGACCTAGGAACATCCTTAGGCTAAAGGGTATCGTTCGGCTAAAGGGTATCGTTCGGATAAAGGGTACGTTCGACGAACCTCGATTGTTCGGCATCCAGCTTGGTTCGGCAACCTTGGATCGCTCGGCACTCCAGCTTCGTTCGGCATGAGAGCATCGTTCGGCGACATTGCCTAGGCTCGGCATCTTACCGTTCGGCCTCCCTGGTTCGGTACACAGAACTTACTCCCTTTGGGTCGTTTACTCTATTTGGACCAAGCTATTCAGCTACCAGACCCACCAGGAAAGTCCAACCCACCTTCGTCTATAAATAGAGGGACAGGGGCATAGTGAAATGGACCTTTTTTCCGGGAACACTGGGGAGACTCTGCCATTTCTTATACTCTCCTCTTTTTAATTCAAACCTGTATCCAAGTGATTAATTTACGGATTGTATCTGTATTCAAGTAATTGAGAAAGCAATAAAGATTAAACTCAAAGTGGATGTAGGCAGTTACGCCGAACCACTATAAATCTGGTGTTCTCGTTTTTGTTATTCTTTTTCATTGAATTACACTATTTTTCAGTCCTAATTTACTCTCTTCATTAATCTCTCTACATAACTCTACTCAAGGGTGTTAGTGACCAATTTTGGTGCTAACACAAAGTGAGTCCAATGTCCTGAACATCATGAACGAACCATCTTGTGTAGATAGCCCGCTCGAGCTAGAAATATAGGATGCATCATACTTTAAGATTATCTTTTGGGACTTACCCATTATCGATGAGAAATAAATAATGAAGCCATGTTCGGAGCAACGCAAAAAAATTCCTTTTCTGGATTACTGGAAGTATAGAAATAGGAAAAGTGAAACTTAGGAATCACCCACTATATCTGATTTCGAAATAAATCATCGCACTAGAATTCAAACTGCGATTGGAACTTATCCAAATCCTTGAAAAGAGACAGTTGAAGTCGGAGAACAAGACTTGGCTTCGGAACGACATACATTCGACCGAGGCAAAACATAGCTTCACCACCGACCAAATTAGCTTTGCTAATGCAAAGGAAAGGCATTTCCATTGAAAAACTGAGATGAATGGTTAATAGAAAAATCTATTAAGCGAAAGCGACGTATTAAGATGGCACCTAATCAATCTGCTAGAATTTGTAGGATAGCAGTCAAGAACTTACTTATATTGATCTAGAGCATACTTTATTTTCAGCAGAAGCATACTCCAGGGGGCAAATGTTAACTGGATTTTTGACCAAGCCGATTTCAACTGGAAGTTAAAATGTCAAAATGAAGACAAAATAATTCAAAGACTTTGGAAACATCATAAAAAGGCAAAAATAAGCGAGAAAAGTCGACTTAAGATTTTCAACTTGGCGCTTGGTGTCGGACCTAAGCCATACCTAAGTAGAACCTAGGAAAAATAAAGGAATATCCGAGTTATGATTTTACTTAGGTCTGACTCACAAAAGTATCGTATTAAACTCCGAGTAGCATAAAGATTAGTACCGACATGTTTAACTCGGTACTACTTTTTTTCCCCGAGTCCGACTCACAATACTCTCAGGTCAGACTCCAAGAAATTTTCACCGAATATAACTTAGATCTAAGTCATAAAACACTCAAGTTAGACTTGAAGCGATCGTCACTAAGTGCATAACTCAGTACCAACATGTTAAAATCAACATCGACTTGTTTTTTCTCGGGTTCGGCTTACAAAACTCTCACGTCGGACTCCAAGCGATCATTACCGAGCAGAACTTTGGTCGAACCCATAAAATTCTCAAGTTATACTCCAAGCAAGTATGACTTTGGTCTGAACACAAAACTCTCAAGTATGACTCCAAGCACTCCAACCTTTGGACGAACCCAAGCAACATGAATATGAAATGACTTGAAAACTCGAAGGAATACTTAAAATGACCAGAGAATTGAGCATAAGAAGTTTGGCCGGAAAATACATAAAGGAGAGATATCAGTACAGATCTTTCATGCAGGTACCGATATTTCATGTAGATACCGACCTCTCATGTTAACTCCATAAATGTTGCGAATTCTTAGGACACCTCCATATGAAATTAGACAAGTGCTATAAAAATTACAAGTCATTTCAAGCTAAGGAGAAAACTCACTACCAATCCCTTAGGAAAAAGGCTGATACCCATTTGTTTTAGGGAGAAGTAGAAATCAACTTGTTTTGGATGACAATGATCAATGGAAACAACATGGGCCACTCAAGATCAAGTAACATGAAGGATGGAAAAAAGTTTGACAAGTTTGGAGCTAAGAAAACATGTCGTCACCGACATGAAGAGGTCAGTACCGACATGTTTATTTAATTTATGATATCTTGCGAATTCTCATACTCCTTCGGGCCGACATTTAAACTTTGCTCCAACTTGACTTCTGACCCAAACCTCTGTAAATACAAATCATAGAGCAAGCAAAAAAGGATTTAGATTTTTCTATCACTGTGCAGGAACTCTATCTCTACTTCAACCTTTTCCTCTCCACCCTAGCTGCCAAGGCAGCTCCTGTTGGCAATTATATGACTTAAAACTTGTCTAACCCTTGTACTTATGATTCTTTCTCTCTCAAACCCCTTGTAATCTCATACAAACAAGATCAAATCTATAAGCAACAAAGTTATAAAGTGGATGTAGGCCATAGATTGCCGAAGCACTATAAAATCTTGTTTCTCTTTTTCGTATTTCTCTTACTTTATTTTTATTATATTTGCCCTATTCTAGTTGGGCTGGTGCTTTCACATAATACTATAGGGCGTTGATCCAATTTTTGGTTAACATGTATTATTATTACCAAGGTTGTTATCATAACATGCACACGTAAATTCATGATAGAGTAGAGTCTATTAAACATGCATATGGACATAGATGAATCCAAATGTAATATAAACAGTGTAGAAACTATCAATGGATTTAGCCTTAAATATGCACATTATATGTTTAATTTAAACTCCTTAGATCCATTCTAGACTCCTCTTGATTTGCAGTGGACAAGAAGAGAATACCACAAAATAGAAATGAATTTTTTTATTTAAATTTATTCGAAAATCAAGGGGAGGATGCCCTTGAACTTGCGACCAGCGGTAAGGTAGAACGGGACTTAATGTAAATTGAAAATGAGAGGGGTTGGATAGTTTAAGAATGCAATTAGAAGGAGTAAAAGAAGGAGATCTGGATCTGCTATTTTATCTCTTCCTTTGCCAATTCAAAATCTTATTTTTCAAATAAAAATTTCTTATGCCCCCATCCTATATGGCTTGCCACATATGGACCTATTGGTCTCATATAATTTTCCAAATTCAATCAATATTTATTCACTTTAAATGCAATTCAAATGTTTACGGATATTATATATCAATACCCATATATATAACTTATACATGTGTAGTGTATTAAATACCGATATCAAAAAATGATAACTACTTTATCATAAATGTTAATTAATTTAAGTAATATATAAGAATTATAATTAAATTAAATCATGCGGCGTTTTGGAGTATTCAATATTACGGTTGTTTGACTCATACTGTAACACCCCATAATTTTATGATATTAAACAACCAAATTAAAAGAGTAAAACCATAATTTACATAAAGAACAAAAAAGTAAATTTCTATAGGATTTGGTATTAGACTTCGGGATTTGTTTCATTATGTCTAGCATGTCATTTATAGTCAGAAAATATATCTAACTTACTAAATTTGGTTTAACGAGCTAGAATTAGAAAAAGTCAAACTTTGTGGCATTTTTGTAATATATTAATTTCAAAATTTTAGGTTAAACATTTATTATTTCAGCCTATAAATAGAAATATGAACCTTATTTTCTAATCCTATTTTAATTAAAACAACTTATCATCGATCTATATCAAATCTTAAACAAATTCAAAACAAAATTTCCTTTTTTAACCGTTTCATTTCTTCTACCTCATCCGTCTTCTCCATTAAGCTTTGAAAATTCTTAACTTCTCTAACCAGTGAAACTAGTGCAAAATTAAAGGATGTAATGAATACTATGATCTCATATCACCTTGGAGGCAGAATTTGTAAGATTGGAGGCATAACAGGCCAGGACAACGAAGAACAATGATGAAATCTTGACATTATGTTCATCCTTCTCTATCAAACTTCAAATTGGCGTATCTCACTCGTTTCATAATAGAATTTGACGATCTACCTACTGAAACGACCATGGAGAAGAGTATTATAATTGGGTAAAGTAATATTGATGAATTTATGGGGTTTCTAGGCATAAAAGGCATAGGATAGCAAAGACGGTGTTGAGTTCTTCTTCATTTGAAAGTTTTGCTAAGTGAAGTTCATCCTATATGTGTATATACTGATAGGACATAGCTGTGCAATTAATGCGCTCGGTAGATTCAAAGCGATGGAGGTGCAAAAAGTCATAGCGGGGATACGGCAAGGATATAGTGGCATATAGCGGATGGCTCTAAAATAGCATATGAAACTCGTACTTAATGTTTTTACAAATATATAAATGGTAATTAAATGAAAAATTATCATTCAATTGAATTATAAATAATACATGAATAATTTTAAATAAAAACATGTGCGAATATACTTTAAACGAAAAACGGTTATATAACATAATTGAATTTGGTAGAATATTAGAGTATTTTCATTTCTAAAAATATATTAAAAATTAAATCAAATAAATTAGTTTCTAATTTTATAATGTATAAATGCAATTTTTCAATTCATCTTATTAAAAAAGATATAGCTGGAATAGCGGAATATAGCGGAAATAACGGGATATAGCGGAAATAGCGGGGATTAAAGCGGAAAGGCTATATTCTGGGGATATGTGGAAAAATCGTAGCGGTAGAAATCCGCTATGAGATATAGCGGGGTTGTAGGGGGGTAATAGCAGGGCATTAACTACACAAGGACATAGTAATTCGTCCCTTATGATCTTAAATTAAATTATAAATAATGAAACTGAATATAAAAGTGATATTGTATACATACAATGATTAGGATGTAGTATGTCATGGTTGGATAAAAAAAAGGATTTCTTATTGTAAAAAACGCAAAGTTTGATCTCTTCTTGGAATGGCAATATGGCGGGTTGGGGAAGGTTTTTTGTGCCTTAGACCCACTTCAGTTTTATTAAACCCTTCCCTAGTGTAACGACCCGAAATTTTAGGTCGCCAAATTTGAACATTTAATTCATTTTAAATGATTGAATATGGATATAATTTGAATTTTGGAATAAAAGATTTTGGTTAAGCTGATAGAATTGGTAAAATTTCAAATACGGAAATTAAATTGGAATTTGAAAAATAATAGCTTAATATTAGAATTTGGGATAATTGGTACTTTTGAGTATAAATGGATATAAAATTAGAAGTCAATAAGTATTATTTGGAATTTTATATTAATTTAATAATAGAATTTAATATTATAAAAATGCAATTAAACAGATTTTAGTCAGGAATGAGTCAGAATTAATTTTTAATGTGATTATATATTTTATATGATTTATTATTAAATTATTAAAATTTTAAAAGTGAAATTTTAAGCGCTTTCGTCAATTTTGAGAATTGCTCGATTTAATAGACGAGTTAAAATAGCTTTCCGGGACACAGTCTCAGAATTCGACGAAACAAGTTTCATTGGATCCGTAATAGTTAGTTATTATCGGATTTCAATTTTCGTAGCAATCGGAATTGTCGTTCGACCGTGGCAGCACGAAACGCTTAGAAATCGATTTAACCGGTTTAAGTTTAAATTGATCATTTAATTCTGTAACTCGCACGTATGACTGAATTAGCTTCCGGAACTTGTTCCATTGTGTCCGGAATGCGGAAAAACCCTAGGAACGCCTATTGGTACGTGAGAATTGGAGTTTGTTTGCAATACGATGTTAAATTGAGAATAATAGTAATAAAATAATATTAAACAATATTTTATATATACGTTAAAATTGCAAAACCCTAATCTATTCCCAGGCCGCCGCTTCCTTTCCTTGAATGGCCAGTGTCTTCTTATCTTCTTCCTCAAATTCATCGAAATCCATGCGATTTTATGAAAATTCTCCAATATGAAATGTGTAGAGCTCTGAGAGCTCGATGTATTCAACGGTAATGATCATCTATCGTGGTCTAAATCGATCGCAGTCGGCCTGAGAAAGGGTTCGTTTCATGCTCGATTTTGGGAGCCAACGGAGGGCCGAGATGGGTGTCGCTCTGGCTTTTATTGCGTGTCGCGACGGTCTTCATGGTGGGGGGTTTTGATCTGGTTCAGGTGGACGTGGGAAGGGTCGCGATCGTGATTTGGGGGGGGGGGGGGGAACAAAATGGGTTATCTGGGTATGCGCGTGCTAGAGCGGGAAGAAGGAAAAGGGTGGGCTTGGTTTCGTGATGACGGCCTGCTGTGTTGGGTAATTGCAAATTTAATTAGAAGGAAATTATTTTAAAATTCGATTCAAAACTTTATAAAATCCTAACTAATTCGTACGTTATCAGAATTTAACGAAATTTGCGGCGCCGGAATCGCAGAAGAGCGCACTACACGGTGGTGCAGTTTGGAAATCATCCCGGGAAAGTAGAAATTTGAGTTAAATTGAACGTCGTTCGGTTTAATTTAAATTTCGAACGCTCGCCAAAACTCAAGGTGAATTATTCTCACTCACATCTAGATATTGGCTGATTTAAATAATTAATATTTAAATATCTGTGTGATTGGTTGAATATAATTGTTGTTATCAATCTGGATTGATATTTATATGTAATGTGCTAATATTTGTTGATGCAGGGAAAATAGGTTGGAGGGATCCAACTGGATTCCTCACACTATAGTAATTATCTTTATAATTGATGTTGTGATCTGGTTATATATTGTGATGGATAACTCTGAATTAAATTGTACTGTGATATTGCTGGATAAGTATATACACAGAATTTTAAGAATAGAATAAAATAAATTGGATTTTTAAAGAAATAAAAGGAATTGACAAATAAAGAATTTAAGGGAATAAAATTTGGAATCTGGGTTGAGTAAAGAATGAAAATTTGTAAAGTTGGAAATAAAAATAAGTGGAACATTTATTAGTTGATAAATGTGAAAGTATGGATTTCTGGTGATAATTTCAATAAGAAATTATAAACTGTTAGAAATAACAATATGGTTATTTTGATAATAATGTTCCCTGGAAATTAAATATGATTTCAAAAGAAACCCTTCAAATTAAATTAGCAATAAATTGCAAATTAGAATGTTGCAGAAATATTATTTAAAATCATTGAAAATTTAAGGAGGTATTTAGTTAAGCAATTTCTTAAGTATGATTTCATTAAATAAATTTATGATGGTTTATTTAAAAAACCTTTACACTTATACTTTGGAAGTGAATTTCCGGGAATGGAAATGTGGTTAAGCTTCGTAAGAAATTATTTTAAACCTGGGGAGGAAATTTATGTTATTAAACATAAATCTGAATTGAAATATAATTGACAGAATTTATAAAATGGATTTTCTGGGTTGTTTGAGTGGGAATGAGTTTCCTTAGGAAAAACCAAGTTCGAGTTTTAAACAGATTTTATTAAAAGAAAGTTTAAATATTCAAACTTGTTTAAAAGAGTGTTTTGGAAATTATTATTTTAAAGTAATTATTGATAAATTAGCAATAGTAAATTTTTATGAATACCTTAGTAATTATTTTTACAAATAGATTTATTTAAAGGCTAGTTTTGAACAAAGTTATATGAAATTGTTATTAATCCTTTGAAAACTCTACTTTTAAATTTAGTTTAACTAAACTTTTATGTAAAACCAAGTTTAGATCTTAACAAATAGTTTTACTTCACTTATTTTAAATTTATATTTTTGAGTAAGTAATTGGAAGTAAATTTAAGTATTTTAAGTATATTTCAGTATAAAATATTTTAACTGTTTTAAATCTAAATGTTTTGAACTTGGTTATTCCAAAGGGAATATATGGTAAAGGATTTACCTTGTAAAGGATGAACTTTGGGAAATTGTTTTCAAATGAGTTTTGAAAATTTGAAAATATATCTTGTAAAGATATTTGAGGCAAATAAGTAATGTGGGAATTATTTATTGTGTGATGGATGCTTATGGATGTTTGAGAATAGAAATTGATAGTTAAATCACCGACTATCAATATTGGACAAATGCATTGATCGTTTCGAAGAGACCGGGATCGAGATATATTTCTCGAAAACCACTTCAATCCGGTTTGTACGTTTTGTGGAAAAACGTGTTCGGAGTCGAAGATGGAGCAGTGAAGTGCAAGGGCTAGTCGCTACTAATCCTGAGGATATTTTCAAAATGGATGTAGTAGGAGTAGTCCTTCGGTTCCGTTCGAACCCGGAACGGACATGTATGGACGAATGCTTGCGAAACATCATCAGTTGGGCGATGGGCGTTCTAAGTGAAACATTCTAAAAGGTAACGCTTAGCCTCAAGCCTCATCAAATGGGAATGACTGAAAATCAGGAGATATGCAGCAAGGCTTCGTGGGTAGCCCCCACTGGTGAGTAAGGTCATCCCTGTCTAGATGTCCCTTTTATTTCGGCTTAGTGGTGTAGTTGCTGATCCCAACCGCGGGGTGATCTTATTCGGAACTGTCCAGTAAGGGACGGATCCGGCCTTGTGTTGCAGGGGATCGGGCGTGGTCCTCAGTACGGTGATCTAGGCCCCGTACTGTGACAGGTGGTACCCCAGTGCCTAGTCATTGTTGGAAATCCATTTTCCCTACGAGCCTTGTACGAGTTTTGTTTGTATTACCCACTTTGTGGCTAGTAGCTGGAATTTAATCATGTAACAATTTTGGCTATTTTATAAGTATTTGTAAATAGACCCTATTATAATATCAGAGGATTTCTATAAAAAGTGTTTTAGCTATCGTAAGTTAAAAACCCGACATGTTTATTTGTGGCGTGGTCTTACGAGATGCTTTTGTTTTCAAAGGATTTATGAAACTTTAATAATCAAGTTGGATGCATTATTATCAGCTAGTATTCCAGACTGACTCGGGTGTTATTTCATTATAATGCTCGGGTCAGACCGAGTATTATATGTTCAGGATAGGATGCTATGGGGCAGGAGAGGAGCTGGAGTCCGAGACGTATTATCTGTGCCTATATATATATATATATATATATATATATATATATTCCCCTGCTATGATTGTATGGTATGTCTGAAAATAAATTGATGATGTATGAGATACTCTGATGATGTGATGTATAAAATTAGTATAGATTTTATTTTGTGTAAAGATCTATATTTACTATTATATTTTATTCCGCTGCGACTGTGAGATTATGATATTGTTTAGCTTCTTCCTCTTCTATCTCTTCTTATTAAACCCAAATGGTTCGTATTTTTGTGCCAATTGAGTTAACAGAGGTAAAAAAGTGTTGATTCAAGGGGTACGGATTTGCGGGCTGTCACACTTGGTATCAGAGCTTAGGTTGGCGACAACCTAGGCTTTGGTGGGGAAATGTAACGACCCGAAAATTTCGTTAACTAAATTTGTCATATTTTCCATAATTTTTAATAAAATGAATGTTAGGAATTTGGTGTTGCCATTTGTTCTTATTAAAAGTTAACAATTTAAAATGAGATTTCCAATTCAATAAAATAATGTAAATATTGTGGTTTAAATTTTGAATGGAATATGTGAAAACAAGAGTAATTATGGAATAATATGTTAATTATTTAGAGTATTGAATAAAAAAAATTTTAAGCCAATTTTAATTAATGGTAATAATGCAATATAAGCTAATAAATTTGATCTCAATGCGATAACCATTTAATGAAGGTAATGAAACAGGATTTAGAAAAATGTATACTAGGTATAAATCAAATAGAAGGAAACAAACGTATATATCGAATTGATTTATGAATAAATACTTTGGATAGTAATTGAATGTACAGTAATGGTAATTTAAAACCTATTTATAGTAAGACTGCATAAGATTCAGTAAATTAAGTGGTGGAAAGATTTTTCCCAGATATACTTTGAAGATGTGAAATTAAAGGTGAATATTAAAATTGGTTAATGTAAAATAACATTGATTAACCGTAAATGGGAATAAATTTGAAAATAAAAATTTATGTTACAAGTGGGTGAAAGTAAAGATAAGGGTTAAGAGTGTTGGAATAGGTATATTAGAATAACTATAAAGTGTAAATGTACGTATTTATAGCAACATGAATTATTGAAGGAAAATAATTGGTAAACGGGGTTTGGGCTAAGAAAATGTTATTGATTGTTTTGAAACCTTATTTATTATGAGAAATTAATTTAGCATAAGCAAAACCAATGCAAATATCTAATTTATCAGTAGAGCAATAATAATAATAAGTAATCAATGCAAATTATGTAACAATAGAATGTGAAATTTGGGGAATAGACGCAAAGTATATATGAGTTGCTAAAAGTATGCATAATAAGTGCAAATTTAAGAAATCAATGTCCTGTAGAGGTTGGAGTATGGTTAGTAATAAAAGCTTTTAAAGGAAAAAACCTTTAATTTATAAATGAAAATCAATGCATTAAATTAGGTGTAACTGAATGCATGTAAATAATTTTGTAAGAATAAGTTATAAACAATTTATTTGTGCATACCCGATTTAATTGAAATAACAGAAAAGACAAGAACTTGATTTGCCTAGGTATATATATATTGATAAACTATAACTAAATAGAAAGATTGGTAGTAAATAGGATATAAGAAGACAAAGGCAACTAGTAAATTAATAAATGAATTCATAATAATAAGTAGTAATTAATGCATATATATTTGGCATTAGTGATAATTACAAAACTTTACCCATTTATCTAATTTATTTAATTAAATCTAAATCTATGGCAACATTGTTGTAATGATTGTTGTAAGTGAATTTGAATGTAAAAGGGTAACAATTATTTAGGTTAACCATTTTGAGTATGTTAAGTTAAGAATGGCAATCGATAGAAATAAATCTAAATTAATTATTTTGTTTTGGTTAATGTGTTCTAGTTAATAAAGGGGAGTTTATAAGAAATGAAGCATGCACTAATGACACGTGTTATAATTCAAATGTTATTTATACCCATAAAATGTCTATTTACTGAATAGAAAGATTTTAAATCAATAAGCGAATTTATTGAGGTTCCAATTTATAATTTATAACATTTAATGTAGACTCAATAACAAAATTGACTTAAATCGTGCAGTTAGCGTAGATTTGTTTTGTAATTGGAGTAGTTAATCCTATAAGATGAAGTTAATGCTAATTCTATTTATAATTGGACCATTTGTTGATATAGATTATAGAAAGCAAGATGTATAAATTTAATTAAAGTATCAACATTCAAAAATTGTAATTATTGAAAATTAAAATGGAAGTTGAGGATAATAAGGTGAAACCATGAACAAATGTTAATGCATCCTTATTACTGGTAAAAGATGAGTATATAAAAGTTTGAAAATCAAAAATAGGTTTTGAAAACTTAATTTATAATTTCTAAATATAAGGAAGTGGAGAAATTAACACTGCAATGGATAAACTTATCAGCTTTTAATTTACATCTAAATTTGTTTAGATCAATTTGGAAATTAATAAAATTGTGGATATATTTTGAAACGTAAACGAAACGTCTAGATTTACATTTGTATATACGTTAAAATAAAATGTAAATGATAAGGAATTTATTTATTTCCTAAATCCGTAACGTGTGTAATTAATATTATTTATCTTTTGGGATCACTTCCGTTTGCACGTTAAAATTCGTGCACACCTATTCTTTTGCGATCTATCTATAAATAGACGATCAAAAAAAAACCCTAGCCTCCATCTTCTATCATTTGTCTGTACGTTCTTTTCTTCAACTCCTTCTCCTCCTCAAATGGATGCAAGCCTAGATCTATTTCTATTCAAATTTCAAATGAAAATTCAAACATCTCAGAAAAATTCAAAAAAAAAAAATATGTTGTAGATTTCATCCATACGAATCTACGCGCAGTCTCTGTTTTCGAAATCGATACTCGAGTCAATGGCAAATCGCGGTCAAAATCAGGAAATTCGAAACCTAAGTCAATTTGGGCGTTTTGATTTGGAGCGACTATTTGCAAATTGGTTTCTGGGTATTGGAGAGCTCGGCTAGGGAAGTCGTAATAGTGGAGGCGCGTCACCATCTGGTGGCCTGGGGCGGTCTAAAGGCACGGTCAAAGATGGGGAGGGCGTGCATTGAAATGGGTTCATTCCCTGGACGAGCATACGTGAGTTGAGAAGAAGCTTATGACGTGGCAAGCTTTAATTAGGTTGTTGTTTAATTTTGTTTTATTTAATTTTTGTTTCAACTCATTAAAATTGAACAACTTTTTCATACGTTACCCGTTTCGCGCGAAATTTCTTTTGCTAGGATCGTAATTAAATTCCGGATCTGATGACGCTGGTTTGGACAGATTTGGAGACCGTTGGATTTTTGAGTTTAAATTGAATTTAAATTCGATTTAAATTCAAAAGGTGAGTGTTTTAACCCACTCACAACTTCTAAAAGTTTTTATGTTTGTTAAATTTATTTTAGATATGAGTAGAAATTTATTTATGATTGTTTGGCATGTTTTATTCAGCATATCGGTTAATTCGCATTTATTTAATTTAACTGTCAATTTAATTCATTTATTGCATATTAATTGACAGTTATAATTTATTTATTTGCATATAAACTACTAGTTAAACAGTTATAAATTTAATTGAATATAAAATGTTAGTTAATAAATGCCAATTATTTCTTGTTATATTGTACATATATTGATGGTTGTTAAACTGATGATGTTTGAAATAATTTTGATTGATGATGGGTGAATGGATGTTTTATTGTATATCATTAAACTACAAGTTATCATGCATTTTTCATTTCATTCGGGATTGTGGTTTGAAATGATATACAACCGCAAATTTTATTTTTAAATTGCGGATTGAAATGATAAATATCCGTATCACTTGACCATAGGATAGAAAATTTTATACAGGCACCGTGGTCTATATATATATAAATTATTTTAAAGTGGTTTCTATGGTTTGGATGGGATACGGTTTATAATTTTTTTTTTAATTTTGATATTTTATAAAAGTTATTCTTCTATATATATACATATGAAGTTAAAATTTTTGAATTTAAGCTGTGTATAAATCTATTAAATAAAAATGGGAAAATTGAGAAATGGAATTTGATAATTCATATTATATGTTTAAGTTTGGAAAATTTTAAGGTATGATATTTATAACTGGATTTTTCCAAGATAAATTTAAAATTAATATTCTAGTATAATTTAATTGAAGAAAATATTTAATTGCTAGAAATTGGAGTTTTATTTATGGATTTTTATGTAAATATTCAAGACTAAATAATAGAACATTTAATTTGGTTGAAGGAATAAATTCCAACTTTAGTTTTGAAATATTAATACTCCAAATGGATATATATATATATATATATATATATATATATATATATATATAGAAATTGAAGTGGTTTTGGAACTTGAAAGTGATATTTAAATTTTGGTTTAGACTTTAAATAAAGAAATATATTTGTAAAGCCATGGAAATTATTTTCTTTACAAAGTAACCTTAAAGTCAAACCATTTATTTTATATACCGTTGAATATCCAAACCATTCAAGTTTTAGAAGTTATGGTTTTAAAATATATGAATTTCGAAATATTATGCTTTGAAAGTATAAGTCAAATATTTGGTTTCCAGATATTTTAAATTTTAAAGCAGTATGATTTTGGAAAAGAAATATATTTGGATAAAATGATATCATATTGTTTTGGGTTTTAAGATGATATCGTATTCATAGTTTTGAAATGGAATTTTTATTCTGGTTTTAAAGTATAAACTATTTTAAATGACCGCGGTGTTATAATAACGATTGGTTGGCAAAGAGACCGGGATCGGATATGGACATACTCTCTGTCGATACCGAAAACCACTTTGACTAACCGTGTACGCGGTGGAGATTCCAGAATGAAGTAGGTTGGTGGCGGCGTTTCCTGTAAGGTAAATACGTGGACCCGACTCCCGTGAGTTGGCATAAGGTGGCTAAAACAGGAGCGATTCTCGGGCCAATGAGGTCATTCCTCTGATCGGACACTCCTCTTCGATATTATACTTTGACTTTGGATTGATTCAGTGGCCACTTTTATTTTTGATTTTGGGGGAGTTTGTTCGAGGTGGGCGGCAGCTGCGCGCTGCGCGTTTCCGCCAGGCCGGATAGCAATTGGTATATCTACCCTGGCATTGCCTAGTTGTGTCGTGTCACCTACCATACGAGCCTTTACTACGAGTTTTTTTTGTACCATACCTATGGAGTGCCCTCTGACGACGCCCATTACGGGGGAGATTACGGTACTGTATAGACTATGGGAATATATTCCGTGTTAAGGGCTATATGGGTAACCCCTTAACGCTATTAAAAAGTAAGTTTATTTTATAAATAGACATTATTATAATAGCGCAATATACTACATAGTAAATAGTTTAACGGACCCTTAGGAGATGTAAATCCCGAGCATCTCTTGAGTTACTGTACTCATATTTATTTCTGTTAATTTTACTCACATAAGATCTTTTAGTTCTGACTCGAGTGTTTTTGTCTTTTCAAATTCGCTCGGGTCAATCCGAGCGTTTCAGGATTTGAGGATTTAGCTCTGGAGGACGAAGACAAAGATTTGTATTACTAGTATCTACTATATTATTTCACTACACCATTTAATTCCGCTGCATTGATAGTATTGGTATGGGTAACTCTGATATTCATTGTACAAGTAAAATAAAATATTTTGTAAAACAATTTCATGAACTGTATATTTGATTATTATATTTTATCCTTCCGCTGTGAGATTCTGTTTTGTTTTATTTCTTCTCTGTTTTTTTTCTTATTTGCCACATAATAATCCGCCCTTCCGTATGGTTTGAATCGTCATGTGTCTCGGTTGAAAGTGTGCGAAAAGGCGGGATGTTACAGTTGGTATCAAAGCTTTGGTTTAGCGATAAACCTTGGCTTTGTGGGGTTTGACTCTTTGTTAATAGGGTAGTAATACCCTATGGGAGTCGCTGAGTGTATATATATGAGAGAGCGTATTTGTTAGTGTTATAAAAAGATTTTAATATTGTGTTAATCTGTTCCGTTTTGTATTTATAAATTCTGGTTGATGCATAGGACGTTGTGTCATCAATAGGGATTTCTAAATACTTAATAGGACAGACCGACATAATATCTATTTTAATATAGGTGAACGAAATAATTTTGCCTATTATATTTTCTATATATAAAATAAATTTTTAAATGATATTATATATATATATATATATTTTGTTGCAATAGATTGGGTGTTAGGAATAAAATTTATATATAATAGGTAAATAAGATTGAATTTAAAATCAATGAAATTTGGAAATTTTAGAACTTAAGTCCGGGATTTTGAAATTTGCTTTCAAAGGATTTTGAAGTATAATAATATTGTTATAAATATTTTCCGATATAAATATTTCAGTATAATCCGGAAGAATTGTTTTAAAGAAGATTTTGGAGAAAATAAGTTTTGTACTTTCCTCTCTGTCGCTGGAAAATAATTTCGGTGATGGCGGCCGCATCATAGACTTTCATTTTCGAGTTTCGAAGGGAAAGGCCACTGTGGTAAATTCTACTGCAGATTTATTTTGAAATTATTTAAAATTTTAATTGTTTTAAATATAATTAGAGATATAAAAGTTGTAAGAAATTATTTATCTATTATTTTTAAAATAATTTGAAATTTGACCCGGTATTTAATTCTTAAATTTCCATTAATTAATAGTTTAAATTATTTTAGTGAAATAAAAGGTAAGTAATTAATGAATTTAAACCTCTAATTTAGGTAAGAAAATTTATGCAAAGTTATAAAGGGAAATTTGAAAATTTTAACATATGAGACAAAAAGTAATATTGTTGAACATTAAATTTAATTAAAAGAAGAGATAAAACTTGTATAAGTTATTTTGCGTTTTCTTTAACATATATAACTTACCAAATATGAAAAGTTGAAATGTTAAATAAGTGATCGGAATAGAATATTATACTAGTAGAAATTTTGGAAATAATGAAGTATTCAATGAATTGCTGTTAAATGAGAATTTAATGTTATAAACTTAAGTTATAATTGAAATTTTACCATAATTAAAGGTAAGTATTATAAATAGGTGATTTTAAACTTAAGTAAATAAAACGAAACTCTTTAATAAATAAGGATTGATGTGTATGGTTATAAAATTTAGTATGATTTAAATGCTACTAGTTGAATAAAATGGAAAGTAGGTAATATAAATAAATGACTGTAAACCTTAGGTAATAAATTAATAAAATCCTTTATTTATAAAAATGGAGGTTATAAGGTTAAGAATTTAAGTGTAATTAAAAAAAAGGGTTACTGTAATATAATATAATAGCATGTAAGCATTTAATAAATGATTGAATTTGAGAAGTGCATTAAATGTAATACAAATAAAAGAGACTTACATAACCTAAATAAAATAAAAATAATGGTAAGTAATAAGTAGAAATAAGGAAACAACCATTGAATGAGAAATAAAATTTGAAGTTTGTTAGAAATAAATGTAAATTATAAAAAGGAAAATTTATGTGGGTTGAATAAAAGAAAGGAAATCAAACAATTAAAGTATGTAATGAATTTATATAAGTTGAATTGATTTGTTGGTTTAAATCGATATTGTTTACTTTATAGTTGGCTGGGTAAGGAAATTTGAAGTTGTTGCATGAATAAATAATCTATTTTTGTCCCATCTAAGACTGTAGAGTAAATGATGCACTGGATAGTTATTTTTCATTCCGTACCATTTCAAGTTTTGAACCCGAACAACTATTTGCTTGTTTGATTGAATGGTTGTTTTGTTTTGTTGTGTATACTGTTTGTCGAAATTGATTGTTGTTAGTAGTTGAAACCATGAAAATATTTCACTTTATATAAATAGTTAACCTTTTTAGATTATATAAGTGAAATGCAGGTATGGAAGCAATTGTTACTGCTTTTGTTTCCATAAATTAAGCGTAATTTGCCCAACAAATAGGTACGTTCCCGGTTTACGTTTTGTAGCGCTATTTTTATATATTTTCCCGTGTTGGGATATACTATTTTGAATATTCTATATGATACTTTGTTATATTTTGGTATTATATTTTCCCGAGCCTCTCCGTACAAAGGAGACTTTGCCAAAATTTTCCGTAAATTTTGGACTTAGAATTATGTTGAAAATGTTTTTCAAACTTTAATTATTTAAGTATAAAAGGATATAATGATTATAAAACGGATATATTTTATTTAAGGAAATAATTTAGTAAATTACTGTTTATAAGTTAAATATTTTGAATAAGATGTATTGTTATTTAATTCTTTCTTCTCCCTTCTTTTCCTTTTCGGGGACGAAAAGTTTTGAGTGGAGGAGAGTGTAACGACCCGAAAATTTCGTTAACTAAATTTGTCATATTTTCCATAATTTTTAATAAAATGAATGTTAGGAATTTGGTGTTGCCATTTGTTCTTATTAAAAATTAACAATTTAAAATGAGATTTCCAATTCAATAAAATAATGTAAATATTGTGGTTTAAATTTTGAATGGAATGTGTGAAAACAAGAGTAATTATGGAATAATATGTTATTTATTTAGAGTATTGAATAAAAAAAAAATTAAGCCAATTTTAATTAATGGTAATAATGCGATATAAGCTAATAAATTTGATCTCAATGCGATAACCATTTAATGAAGGTAATGAAACAGGATTTAGAAAAATGTATACTAGGTATAAATCAAATAGAAGGAAACAAACGTATATATCGAATTGATTTATGAATAAGTACTTTGGATAGTAATTGAATGTACAGTAATGGTAATTTAAAACCTATTTATAGTAAGACTGCATAAGATTCAGTAAATTAAGTGGTGGAAAGATTTTTCCTAGATATACTTTGAAGATGTGAAATTAAAGGTGAATACTAAAATTGGTTAATGTAAAATAACATTGATTAACCGTAAATGGGAATAAATTTGAAAATAAAAATTTATGTTACAAGTGGGTGAAAGTAAAGATAAGGGTTAAGAGTGTTGGAATAGGTATATTAGAATAACTATAAAGTGTAAATGTACGTATTTATAGCAACATGAATTATTGAAGGAAAATAATTGGTAAACGGGGTTTGGGCTAAGGAAATGTTATTGATTGTTTTGAAACCTTATTTATTATGGGAAATTAATTTAGCATAAGCAAAACCAATGCAAATATCTAATTTATCAGTAAAGCAATAATAATAAATAGTAATCAATGCAAATTATGTAACAATAGAATGTGAAATTTGGGGAATAGACGCAAAGTATATATGAGTTGCTAAAAGTATGCATAATAAGTGCAAATTTAAGAAATCAATGTCCTGTAGAGGTTGGAGTATGGTTAGTAATAAAAGCTTTTAAAGGAAAAAACCTTTAATTTATAAATGAAAATCAATGCATTAAATTAGGTGTAACTGAATGCATGTAAATAATTTTGTAAGAATAAGTTATAAACAATTTATTTGCGCATACCCGATTTAATTGAAATAACAGAAAAGACAAGAACTTAATTTGCCTAGGTATATATATATTGATAAACTATAACTAAATAGAAAGATTGGTAGTAAATAGGATATAAGAAGACAAAGGCAACTAGTAAATTAATAAATGAATTCATAATAATAAGTAGTAATTAATACATATATATTTGGCATTAGTGATAATTACAAAACTTTACCCATTTATCTAATTTATTTAATTAAATCTAAATCTATGGCAACATTGTTGTAATGATGGTTGTAAGTGAATTTGAATGTAAAAGGGTAACAATTATTTAGGTTAACCATTTTGAGTATGTTAAGTTAAGAATGGCAATCGATTGAAATAAATCTAAATTAATTATTTTGTTTTGGTTAATGTGTTCTAGTTAATAAAGGGGAGTTTATAAGAAATGAAGCATGCACTAATGACATGTGTTATAATTCAAATGTTATTTATACCCATAAAATGTCTATTTACTGAATAGAAAGATTTTAAATCAATAAGCGAATTTATTGAGGTTCCAATTTATAATTTATAACATTTAATGTAGACTCAATTACAAAATTGACTTAAATCGTGCAGTTAGCGTAGATTTGTTTTGTAATTAGAGTAGTTAATCCTATAAGATGAAGTTAATGCTAATTCTATTTATAATTGGACCATTTGTTGATATAGATTATAGAAAGCAAGATGTATAAATTTAATTAAAGTATCAACATTCAAAAATTGTAATTATTGAAAATTAAAATGGAAGTTGAGGATAATAAGGTGAAACCATGAACAAATGTTAAAAAATCCTTATTACTGGTAAAAGATGAGTATATAAAAGTTTGAAAATCAAAAATAGGTTTTGAAAACTTAATTTATCATTTCTAAATATAAGGAAGTGGAGAAATTAACACTGCAATGGATAGACTTATCAGCTTTTAATTTACATCTAAATTTGTTTAGATCAATTTGGAAATTAATAAAATTGTGGATATATTTTGAAACGTAAACGAAACGTCTAGATTTACATTTGTATATACGTTAAAATAAAATGTAAATGATAAGGAATTTATTTATTTCCTAAATCCGTAACGTGTGTAATTAATATTATTTATCTTTTGGGACCACTTCCGTTTGCACGTTAAAATTCATGCACACCTATTCTTTTGCGATCTATCTATAAATAGACGATCAAAAAAAACCCTAGCCTCCATCTTCTATCATTTGTCTGTACGTTCTTTTCTTCAACTCCTTCTCCTCCTCAAATGGATGCAAGCCTAGATCTATTTCTATTCAAATTTCAAATGAAAATTCAAACATCTCAGAAAAATTCAAAAAAAAAAAATGTTGTAGATTTCATCCATACGAATCTACGCGCAGTCTCTGTTTTCGAAATCGATACTCGACTCAGCGGTAAATCGCGGTCAAAATCAGGAAATTCGAAACCTAATTCAATTTGGGCGTTTTGATTTGGAGCGACTATTTGCAAATTGGTTTCTGGGTATTGGAGAGCTCGGCTAGGGAAGTCGTAATGGTGGAGGCGCGTCACCATCTGGTGGCCTGGGGCGGTCTAAAGGCACGGTCAAAGATGGGAAGGGCGT
This sequence comes from Allium cepa, assembly GCA_030765085.1. Taxonomy (NCBI): domain Eukaryota; kingdom Viridiplantae; phylum Streptophyta; class Magnoliopsida; order Asparagales; family Amaryllidaceae; genus Allium; species Allium cepa. Next base: position 341,747,679 of record CM060941.1, on the reverse strand, counting down.
GCGTTGAAATGGGTTCATTCCCTGGACGAGCATACGTGAGTTGAGAAGAAGCTTTATGACGTGGCAAGCTTTAATTAAGTTGTTGTTTAATTTTGTTTTTTTAATTTTTGTTTCAACTCATTAAAATTGAACAACTTTTTCATACGTTACCCGTTTCGCGCGAAATTTCTTTTGCTAGGATCGTAATTAAATTCCGGATCTGATGACGCAGGTTTGGACAGATTTGGAGACCGTTGGATTTTTGAGTTTAAATTGAATTTAAATTCGATTTAAATTCAAAAGGTGAGTGTTTTAACCCACTCACAACTTCTAAAAGTTTTTATGTTTGTTAAATTTATTTTAGATATGAGTAGAAATTTATTTATGATTGTTTGGCATGTTTTATTCAGCATATCGGTTAATTCGCATTTATTTAATTTAACTGTCAATTTAATTCATTTATTGCATATTAATTGACAGTTATAATTTATTTATTTGCATATAAACTACTAGTTAAACAGTTATAAATTTAATTGAATATAAAATGTTAGTTAATAACTGTCAATTATTTCTTGTTATATTGTATATATATTGATGGTTGTTAAACTGATGATGTTTGAAATAATTTTGATTGATGATGGGTGAATGGATGTTTTATTGTATATCATTGAACTACAAGTTATCATGCATTTTTCATTTCATTTGGGATTGTGGTTTGAAATGATATACAACCGCAAATTTTATTTTTAAATTGCGGATTGAAATGATAAATATCTGTATCACTTGACCATAGGATAGAAAATTTTATACAGGCACCGTGGTCTATATATATAAATTATTTTAAAGTGATTTCTATGGTTTGGATGGGATACGGTTTATAATTTTTTTTTTAATTTTGATATTTTATAAAAGTTATTCTTCTATATATATACATATGAAGTTAAAATTTTTGAATTTAAGCTGTGTATAAATCTATTAAATAAAAATGGGAAAATTGAGAAATTGAATTTGATAATTCATATTATATGTTTAAGTTTGGAAAATTTTAAGGTATGATATTTGTAACTGGATTTTTCCAAGATAAATTTAAAATGAATATTCTAGTATAATTTAATTGAAGAAAATATTTAATTGCTAGAAATTGGAGTTTTATTTATGGATTTTTATGTAAATATTCAAGACTAAATAATAGAACATTTAATTTGGTTGAAGGAATAAATTCCAACTTTAGTTTTGAAATATTAATACTCCAAATGGATATATATATATATATATATATATATATATATATATATATATAGAAATTGAAGTGGTTTTGGAACTTGAAAGTGATATTTAAATTTTGGTTTAGACTTTAAATAAAGAAATATATTTGTAAACCCATGGAAATTATTTTCTTTACAAAGTAACCTTAAAGTCAAACCATTTATTTTATATACCGTTGAATATCCAAACCATTCAAGTTTTAGAAGTTATGATTTTAAAATATATGAATTTCGAAATATTATGCTTTGAAAGTATAAGTCAAATATTTGGTTTCCAGATATTTTAAATTTTAAAGCAGTATGATTTTGGAAAAGAAATATATTTGGATAAAATGATATCATATTGTTTTGGGTTTTAAGATGATATCGTATTCATAGTTTTGAAATGGAATTTTTATTCTGATTTTAAAGTATAAACTATTTTAAATGACCGCGGTGTTATAATAACGATTGGTTGGCAAAGAGACCAGGATCGGATATGGACATACTATCTGTCGATACCGAAAACCACTTTGACTAACCGTGTACGCGGTGGAGATTCCAGAATGAAGTAGGTTGGTGGCGGCGTTTCCTGTAAGGTAAATACGTGGACCCGACTCCCGTGAGTTGGCATAAGGTGGCTAAAACAGGAGCGATTCTCGGGCCAATGAGGTCATTCCTCTGATCGGACACTCCTCTTCGATATTATACTTTGACTTTGGATTGATTCAGTGGCCACTTTTATTTTTGATTTTGGGGGAGTTTGTTCGAGGTGGGCGGCAGCTGCGCGCTGCGCGTTTCCACCAGCCCGGATAGCAATTGGTAAATCTACCCTGGCATTACCTAGTTGTGCCGTGTCACCTACCATACCGAGCATTTACTACGAGTTTTGTTTTGTACCATACCTATGGAGTGCCCTCTGACGACGCCCATTACGGGGGAGATTACGGTACTGTATAGACTATGGGAATATATTCCGTGTTAAGGGCTATATGGGTAGCCCCTTAACGCTATTAAAAAGTAAGTTTATTTTATAAATAGACATTATTATAATAGCGCAATATACTACATAGTAAATAGTTTACGGACCCTTAGGAGATGTAAATCCCGAGCATCTCTTGAGTTACTGTACTCATATTTATTTCTGTTAATTTTACTCACATAAGATCTTTTAGTTCTGACTCGAGTGTTTTTGTCTTTTCAAATTCGCTCGGGTCAGTCCGAGCGTTTCAGGATTTGAGGATTTAGCTCTGGAGGACGAAGACAAAGATTTGTATTACTAGTATCTACTATATTATTTCACTACACCATTTAATTCCGCTGCATTGATAGTATTGGTATGGGTAACTCTGATATTCATTGTACAAGTAAAATAAAATATTTTGTAAAATAGTTTCATGAACTGTATATATGATTATTATATTTTATCCTTCCGCTGTGAGATTCTGTTTTGTTTTATTTCTTCTCTGTTTTTTTTCTTATTTGCCACATAACAATCCGCCCTTCCGTATGGTTTGAATCGTCATGTGTGTCGCTTGAAAGTGTGCGAAAAGGCGGGATGTTACAGGAAATTACTCATTAAACAGAGTTAACAGTACTCTATAATGAGTTGAGTGTATAAATAGATATAAGAGCGTACTTGTTAGTGGATATAAAATTGTTTTTATACTGTGTTGACTTATCGGTGGAGTGTTTATGAATTCTAGTCGGTGCGGGAAGTACAACCATATCGATAGGAGTTTCAAAACTCTTGAACAAGATAAATCGACATAGTATTGTTTTTAAAGTGGGTAAATGAAATAATTTTACCCAACATTATATTTTGATATAAAAGAAATGGTTTTCTCAATTATATATATATATATTGTTTGTTTGGTTGTTAATACCGTAATCTAATATGAATCTAAAATTTGATTTAAATTTGAAATGAGATGATATATAAACCATTGGGAATGTAAGATATTAAATTGATTTATAACCAAACGAAATTGATTAAATATGATTCAGATAAGAAGAAGAAGTGAAATTAAAATTTAATTTAAACCAGAATTTTTACCCCAGAAAATTTGAAAGGGATTTCAAATGAATTGTAAACAAAGGTTTGGGAATTTAACATTGTGAAAATGTTAGAAATGTTTGCTAAAGCATTTTAAGAATGGGGTATTCATTTGAGGAAATAATTTTGAATGGAAATTGGCTTGAGATAAATTTTGGAAGAAATGAGCATTGAACTCACTTTAGTTGTTGGAAATAATCCTGATGATGCTGGCCACATCATTAGAATTCATTTTCGAGTTTCTAAAGTGATGGATTGCTACCAAAGTGGTTGGTTATGATATTTGTTTGACTTGTTGGGTATACAAGTGGTTTTATAAATTTCAAAGGGAAGTTTGTTTTAATAAAACCAAGTGTTTTGGAATTGGGAGATTTGATTTGATACTAGGAGTGTATGAGTTAGTTATTATTTCAAATTGTTTTTGAAATAAAACTGGGAAATTGAATTCTGGAACATTCTATTTAAATGGTGTGTAAAGGTAAAATGCATCAACTAATGAACTTATTTTGGTAAAGTTGATGCTAATAAGAAGGAAATGTAAATCTTAATCTTGGAATTAAAATTTTAACTCGAGTTATTAAAAGTGAATAAAGTATATTGAAGTGGATTTTGAATTTAACTTGGGATAAGTTAAATAAATTGGGCTTAGAATTAAATTGATTTGGATTAAATCAAAATGTAAGTTGACTGTGAAATTGTGGGTCATTGTGTAATGGATTGTAACCATAAGCTATTAAGTGTTATACTTATAATCTGGAATTGAGGATTTGAAGTTTGCAAAGGACTTAGGTGAAAGTAGATTTGTATCCTTAAAAATTCAATGGTGCATATATATAGAGAATTGAAATTGTGATTATAAGATGTAGATGGATTAAAATGAGAAGTATGGCTTTAAAATAAATAAGTTAGTGAACTTATATAAATAGAAATGAAATTATAATCACAATTGGGGAATAGTTAAATGGCATGGTGAATTCAAACCTAGTCTCAAATAAAATGTAAATTGAAATAAGGTAAAGCGAGATATAAAAGAAGTGAATGAACTTACGTTAGTAAATATGTTTTGAACTTGTGTATGGAGATTAAAATTGAGAATTTGTATTGGATATAAAGGTGGAATGTAAATTGCTTAGAATTGCATAAAGAAATTCATGTTCTTAAGTTATTAAGTGTTATAATTTGAATTTGTGAATATATAATGGATGGGCTTAAATAAGCAATCTAAACTCTGAATGGAAGTGAAATTGTAATTCATTAATGGAAAGAGTTGAATGGTGTGGCAAATTCAAACTTGACTGAATGAAATGTAAAGTGTAATGAAGCAAAGTGAGAATATAAAGGTGGATGTTCTTAAGTTAACTTATGTAAGTTAGCAAATAAGTCTTGAACTTATGTATTGTGAAGATGAAATTTGTTTCGATAATGAAATCGATATTAAATTTCAGTTGTGTAATAAATAATATTGGAAGAAGTTTAGATTCTATTTAAAGGAGTGAAAAGGAAAGGTAGAAAAATTAAATTTGCTAAATGAAATAATTGGAAAATGGTCATATTATAAATAAATTCAGGGTGAATTGAGGAAGCAAATTAAAACCTAATATGGATTAGGTTATTGACTAAATTGAAATTACAATTTAATGGAATTTGTATTGAAATGAATAGAATTTTGATAATTGGTCAAAATTTGGAAAGTAAATAAAACTCCAGTTGTGACATGGGATTTAAATTTGTAGTAACAAATATTGAAGTGTGAATGAAAGATGGAATTAGATTATAATGGAGATAGTTTGAATTGTGAATAAATTCAAATGAGTGAAATAATTTAAATGTTTTTTTTTAATAAAATAAATCTAAAATGGATTGAATAAGTAAACAAAGGGCATTCAAATTTGTAAATGGATTGGAATTTGATTGAATGAGAATCAAATGGAAATAAAATGAAATTGATATAAGAAGATAATGAAAATGTTGTGAAAGAACTTAAGCAACTTGAAAAAAAAACCAAAATGACTGTGAATAAGCTTTATTAAGTACTCTTGAATGAAATTTGTTAGATAATAAAATTTAATTGCAAGTGAAATAGAATTAATTAATTATTGTGATAAATTAAGGATGTCTGGGTTGTAAATAATCCAAGATGGAATGAAATTAATATAAACCTGAATTGGTTAATGAAATAAAAATGTAAGGAAAATTTAATTTAACAATTGCATTGGAATAAAAATACTTGGCTTGTGAACTAGGCAAAATTTAATAAAATTAATATAAATTTTAGTAGAATTAATTTTAAATGGTTATGAGCTTAAGTGGTGGTTATTTTTGCTTGAATGACATGAGAATTTGCATGTATTTAGAATTGAGTTGTTTAAACAGCAACTGAATTGGTTTTGAATTAATTGGAATGGATTGAAATGTTATTAAGTGATTTTGCATATGAATGAAAATGAATCATAAAAGAAATGCAAATGTTTCAAGTTTAAAATAAAATTTGATGGTAAATCAAATTGGGAATGTAAGTGAAAATAAGGAAATGCAAGTAAGTCATATGTAATCATATTGAAATAGAAATGAATTGGTTGTAATAAATATGAATGGTATATAGTAAACTTGAATGTAAATCATTCAAGCGAAATAAAATGAAGTTGGTTTGGATGAAAGTAGAATGGGATAAAATCTTAATAAATGGATTTGAGTATAAATGTAAGAGAGTTAATAGAAATGCAAATGTAACAAATTGAAATGAAATTTGCTTGGTGAATCAATTCGGAAATTGGGTAAAGTATAAATTGGAATAGCGAACTTGTACGTAAATCCTTTGTGTGAAATAAAGTAGGATTTAGCATTAGAAACAGAGACTTTGTGCATGTTATAAAATATGGTTTACTTATGAAACCATGCAAATTGTTGATTTGATGATGGAATGGATATGTTTGGCTTACATTTATATTGGAAATGTTGTTAACATGTTCATATCTTTGGAAACTGATGAGTTTGTTGAGTAAGTACAGGTACGGGAGGCGTTCGAGAGAGTTGGAGCGCGTATATGCGTTATATTAGCCACTTGCTATTAAAATTTGCTAAAAAGGTACGCCTACGCAATTATAATTGGGAAAATGATATATATTTTGTGATATATTTTGGTTTCCGACCGTGTGGGTCGATGTATATATATTTATCTGTATCGCGAAAGCTCCTCCGTACAAAGGAGACTCTGCCAAAAAATTTCGAAAATTTTGGGAGTTAGAAATTTTTTGGGAATTTTGAAAAATTTATTAACTAGTAAAGTTGTTTTGAAATAATGTTTCCACAAAAGCTTTTGAGTATAAATAAAGCAAATGAGTTTGGATTTGGGCTAAAGGATTTTGGGAAGTGTATATAAGCTTTTAACTAAAGAAGTTTGGGTTAAGTTAATGAGTGTAGGAGCATTTCTTCATTAGCAATAAGTCGATTTCAAATTACGATTGAAAATAAAGAATTTTGGAATAGGATTGAATAAGTAGTTTCGATTTGAATCTAAAGGATCTGGGCAAAGTGAATTTGAGCGAAGTGAAATTTAGATTTCACTAAGTGAGTTTGTTTTTAGGTCTGGAAGCATTCTTCTACCTTAGCAAATTTCGAGGACGAAATTTTTATAAGGGTGGAGGAATGTAACGACCCGAAATTTTGGGTCACCAAATTTGAACATTTAAGTCATTTTAAATGATTGAATATGGATATAATTTGAATTTTGGAATAAAAGATTTTGGTCAAGCTGATAGAATTGGTAAAATTTCAAATACGGAAATTAAATTGGAATTTGAATAATAATAGCTTAATATTAGAATTTGGGATAATTGGTAATTTTGAGTATAAATGGATATAAAATTAGAAGTCAATAAGTTATTATTTGGAATTTTATATTAATTTAATAATAGAATTTAATATTATAAAATGCAATTAAACAGATTTTAGTCAGGAATGAGTCAGAATTAATTTTTAATGTGATTATATATTTTATATGATTTATTATTAAATTATTAAAATTTTAAAAGTGAAATTTTAAGCGATTTCGTCAATTTTGAGAATTGCTGGATTTAATAGACGAGTTAAAATAGCTTTCCGGGGCACAGTCTCGGAATTCGACGAAACCAGTTCCATTAGATCCGTAATAGTTAGTTATTATCGGATTTCAATTTTCGTAGCAATCAGAATTGTCGTTTGACCGTGGCAGCACGAAACGCTTAGAAATCGATTTAACGGGTAATTAAATTGATCGTTTAATTCTGTAACTCGCACATATGGCTGAATTAGCTTCCGGAACTTGTTCCATTGTGTCCGAAACGCGGAAAAACCCTAGAAACGCCTATTGGTACGTGAGAATTGGAGTTTGTTTGTAATACGATGTTAAATTGAGAATAATAGTAATAAAATAGTATTAAACAATATTTTATGTATACGTTAAAATTGCAAAACCCTAATCTATACCCAGGCCACCGCTTCCTTTCCTTGAATGGTCGGTGTCTTCTTATCTTCTTCCTCAAATTCATCGAAATCCATGCGATTTTATGAAAATTCTCCAATATGAAATGTGTAGAGCTTTGAGAGCTCGATGTATTCAACGGTAATGATCATCTATCGTGGTCTAAATCGATCGCAGTCGGCCTGAGAAAGGGCTCGGTTCATGCTCGATTTTGGGAGCCAACGGAGGGCTGAGAGGTGTCGCTCTGGCCTGTGTTGCGTGTCGCGACGGTCTTCATGGTGGGGGGTTTTGATCTGGTTCAGGTGGACGTGGGAAGGGTCGCGATCGTGATTTGGGAGGGGAACGAAATGGGTTATCTGGGTATGCGCGTGCTAGAGCGGGAAGAAGGAAAAGGGTGGGCTTGGTTTCATGATGACGGCCTGCTGTGTTGGGTAATTGCAAATTTAATTAAAAGGAAATTGTTTTAAAATTCGATTCAAAACTTTATAAAATCCTAACTAATTCGTACTTTATCAGAATTTAACGAAATTTGAGGCGCCGGAATCGCAGAAGAGCGCACTACGCGGTGGTGCAGTTTGGAAATCATCCCGGGCAAGTAGAAATTTGAGTTAAATCGAACGTCGTTCGGTTTAATTTAAATTTCGAACGCTCGCTAAAACTCAAGTGAGTTATTCTCACTCACATCTGGATATTGGCTGATTTAAATAATTAATATTTAAATATCTGTGTGATTGGTTGAATATAATTATTGTTATCAGTCTGGATTGATATTTATATGTGATGTGCTAATATTTGTTGATGCAGGGAAAACAGGTTGGAGGGATCCAACTGGATTCCTCACACTATAGTAAATATCTGTATAATTGATGTTGTGATCTGGTTGTATATTGTGATGGATAACTCTGAATTAAATTGTACTGTGATATTGCTGGATAAGTATATACACAGAATTTTAAGAATAAAATAAAATAAATTGGATTTTTAAAGAAATAAAAGGAATTGATAAATAAAGAATTTAAGGGAATAAAATTTGGAATCTGGGTTAAGTAAAGAATGAAAATTTGTAAAGTTGGAAATAAAAATAAGTGGAACATTTATTAGTTGATAAATGTGAAAGTATGGATTTCTGGTGATAATTTCAATAAGAAATTATAAACTGTTAAAAATAACAATAGGGTTATTTTGATAATAATGTTCCCTGGAAATTAAATATGATTTCAAAAGAAACCCTTCAAATTAAATTAGCAATAAATTGCAAATTAGAATTTTGCAGAAATATTATTTAAAACCATTGAAAATTTAAGGAGGTATTTAGTTAGGCAATTTCTTAAGTATGATTTCATTAAATAAATTTATGATAGTGTATTTAAAAAGACCTTTACACTTATACTTTGGAAGTGAATTTCCGGGAATGGAAATGTGGTTAAGCTTCGTAAGAAATTATTTTAAACCTGGGGAGGAAATTTATGTTATTAAACATAAATCTGAATTGAAATATAATCGACAGAATTTATAAAATAAATTTTCTGGGTTGTTTGAGTGGGAATGAGTTTCCTTGGGAAAAACCAAGTTCGAGTTTTAAACAGATTTTATTAAAAGAAAGTTTAAATATTCAAACTTGTTTAAAAGAGTGTTTTGGAAATTATTATTTTAAAGTAATTATTGATAAATTAGCAATAGTAAATTTTTATGAATACCTTAGTAATTATTTTTACAAATAGATTTATTTAAAGGCTAGTTTTGAACAAAGTTATTTGAAATTGTTATTAATCCTTTGAAAACTCTACTTTTAAATTTAGTTTAACTAAACTTTTATGTAAAACCAAGTTTAGATCGTCAGGTGGGCGATGGGCGTTCTAAGTGAAACGTTCCAAAAGGTAACGCTTAGCCTCAAGCCTCATCAAATGGGAATGACTGAAAATCAGGGGATATGTTGCAAGGCTTCGTGGGTAGCCCCCACCGGAGAGTAAGGTCATACTTGTCTAGATGTCCCTTTTATTTCGGCTTAGTGGTGCGGTTGCTGATCTCAACCGCGGGGTGATCTTATGCGGAACTGTCCAGTAAGGGATGGGTCCGGCCTTGTGTTGCAGGGGTTCGGGTGTGGTCCTTGGTACGGTGATCTAGGCCCCGTACTGTGACAGGTGGTACCCTAGTGCCTAGTCATTGTTGGAAATCCATTTTCCTTACGAGCCTTGTACGAAGTTTGTATTACCCACTTTGTGGCTAGTAGCTGGAATTTAATCATGTAACAATTTCGGCTATTTTATAAGTATTTGTAAATAGACCCTATTATAATATCAGAGGATTTCTATAAAAAGTGTTTTAGCTATCGTAAGGTAAAAACCCGACATGTTTATTTGTGGCGTGGTCTTACGAGATGCTTTTGTTTTTAAAGGATTTCTGAAACTTTAATAATCAAGTTGGATGCATTATTATCAGCTGGTATTCCAGACTGACTCGGGTATTATTTCATTATAATGCTCGGGTCAGACCGAGTATTATATGTTCAGGATAGGATGCTATGGGACAGGAGAGGAGCTGGAGTTTGAGACGTATTATCTATGCCTATATATATATATTCCGCTGCTATGATTGTATGGTATGTCTGAAAATAAATTGATGATGTATGAGATACTCTGATGATGTGATGTATAAAACTGGTATAGATTTTATTTTGTGTAAAGATCTATATTTACTATTATATTTTATTCCGCTGCGACTGTGGGATTCTGATATTGTTTAGCTTCTTCCTCTTCTATCTCTTCTTATTAAACCCAAATGGTTCGTAATTTTGTGCCACTTGAGTTAACAGAGGTAAAATAGTGTTGATTCAAGGGGTACGGATTTGCGGGCTGTCACACCTAGACTCGCGCCGTAGACTCTGTACGGGTCCATATTTTTGCTCAAAACCCGAAGCCCACACGGATCTGATAGACCTGCCCTACCTTAAGACCCAGCGAGGCTCTACATATTGATTCAAAGTTGTGTACGAATGTACGTGTATTTATTTATATTTGTAAGAGGGATTATCACTATATATATGTTAAATATAAATTACAATGTGTTTAATGTTAAGTGATGATAATAAAAATGAGGTTTACAATAACAGTTTGAAAAATATGTTATGTTATTGTATAATTATTAGTTACACGACTTAATACTATAAAATTTTGTTGTTTACAGCATACAAGCTGGGACTTTAGGCTCAATCGTGTGCATACATTTGACTTACATGCTGGGAATGGGCTCGGTCATGTGTACTTTTGCGATGTTGGCAAGTTGGGACTTTGGGCTTGATCATGTTATTTTTATTTTGTCATATGATTAGAACCAATAGAGATTTTAGCAAGACCTTAGCATATCATGTCACTATTTTATCGTATTGTGTTTAGCTAACTTGTTGGATACAGGTGATACATGTTGAGGTATGATTTCCGAGAATAAGTGTTGTTTTACTAGTTTATTAGTATTACACACTTATATGCCGTGTTATGCTCACTAGAAGTATGTTTTAACCCCTCTATCGTTTTCTACTTTTTAGTTATACTCTGATAGGTAGATAGAGAGGAACAGTGGCGGCTTGAAGGCATAATAGTATGATGAAGACCCATGCATTTATTTATTAACTCTTTACTATTTCATTTCGTTTATCCTCATAAATTTTACTGCTTCTATCACCAGTATAGAGAGATATTGTAGTTGAAATTTATTTGATATTATATTATCTTATTTGACAGGGATTGTATTAATTGATTATTATATTTTATTCCTTCCGCTGTGAGTTTCAGAAAGTGTATAATATTATAGATAGTTCCATGATCGTTTTTATATATTTTACCTTAAATGATCCGCCATCTTTGAGGTCGACGGTGTCAGCATCATTTTATTTGTGAATCATGACATTGTAGGTGGCGGTTTGTTATGTTCTTAGAAGAGCTTAAGTTAGGCAATCCCTACTAAATTAGGGCTAAAGGTAGTTGCCGGTTTATCCTTTACAGAAGTAAACAACTAATGGTTAAAAATATTTAGATTTAAATAATTTTTAGTGGAAGATAAATCAATCACGTTTATTGTAATTTACTCCATGGAGAATTTTTAAAAGACGGTTTATATTTCAAGTAGTAGTGGAGTAAGTTGTGGGACTAGAATGAAAAAAAAGAATAGAAGTATCCTTAAGTCCATAGAATATAGTGTGAAGTTGAAATGTTTAAATTTGTTGAAACGTTTCCCTAAAGTGTATAATATTAGTTAGGCTTATGTAAGTTATGTTCTACTACAATTAAAGTGTTTATATTAATTGAAATGATTCCCTAAAAAAATTAGAAATACTAATATTTGAAATTTTCAGGAAAAATAAAGAAGTTAAATTTGTTTTGAAAATAATAACACCTTAATATGAGTTTCAAAATGGGAAAAATTTAATGAGAAGTGATTTTCCATAATTATTTTTAAAGGTTTTACTAGTGTACGACACATTATTATTCTGATGTGTACTTTGCTTTCGATGATGAAACTTCTGAAAAAGAGTAGTAATAAGTAAATTACATCTTTGAATGTCTTTTATTTTATTTTAATTTTGAAAAATATATATATTACATTTTCTTTGTACTTTTGTGGACATTAGTTATTCATAGAAGTAAATTTAAAAAGATACGATTTACATCTCTAAAAGTTAAATTGAATCACATTGGAAAACATTTTAAATGTGAAAAAAGGAATTAAAATTTATTATTTTAAAAACTATGAAATTCCTCTATTTTAATATGTATGTATTTTTGAATGGAAATTAAAAAATTAGATATAAAATCTTGGAAATATGCATTAATAAAGGGTTTAAAATTTTGGAAAGTACTTTCAAATTCATTATGAAATGGTTGATGGACAAAAATGAATTTCAAAAAATTGTTTTATGCATGATGTATTAGTTAAAAGGTGTTGGAAGTTAGCTAAATTATGATAAAATGATATGTACTTATCCATATAAAAAAGTGGTTATAAATTATATGAACTAAGGTTATAAACACGAAGTATGGGTACTTTAGAAAAATAACCAAAGTTATTCTAAAATTATTTTTGAGTAATTAATATTGAATTCGTTAAGCTATAAGAATCGAGTTTCTGAAAGTTATATGTTTTTAGGTAATGAATTTTTTTTAAGAATTGTTGAAAAAATAAACAACTTTGGAAATTGGAAGTATAATATAAGGAAATATGAACATATATGAAGTGATTAATTGAAATAAATATGAGTAATTATTTATTATGAAATGATTTAACATGAAATATCCAAAGTATAACTTTTGAAATTTTATTTAAGTGTAATTTAAAGAATTTTATTTGAAAAAAATGCGTTAAGATTTTATAAATGTTTATTAAAATTAATAGAGAAGTTTATAGTTTTCAAATCTTACTAGTTTTGTAAAGAATAAGATTTTAGACCGATGATTTTGATTTAAAAACTAAAGTGAAAATTTATTCCTATTTTCAATTGAAATATGATTGGAGGTAGAAAAGGATTACATAGCCTATGAAGCTTGAATTGATTATAGTGAAAGATTAATCTTAAAATGGTGATAAATTGGTCTTGCTTATGGATGATAAAATTGTATTGAATGTTTAGATTACTGACTCTAGCCTGATAAATTTTGATGTTCTTTGATATGATATGTTTGGGTTGAGCTATCATAATGTGGGTTACCTACCGATGATGAATTGCTGTGTAAACGTGACATCTTATATTTAAAAGTGAAATTGTATTCACTTAAACAACTTGGATTAAAGATGGTATTTGATCGAAGTCATACTCGAGTTTTTTTGAGGAGATGGGTGGTCTCAGGTTTGGCTCGAGAATTGTAGTATTGAGCTCGGGTTTTCTTAATTCTAGAATGAGTTGAGTGCAATATATATATATATATATATATATATGAGAGCGTACTTGTTATTTTCTTATATAAAGATTTTAAACCGGTTAAGAATGATTTTTATATAAGTTTATATTTTGATATACAAAGCAATAATTTTCTAATAATTATATATATTAAGACAATCGGTTGTTGGTTTTTTAAATTGAATAAGATCAAAGAATTAAATGGTAATATATATTCAAATAGGAATTGGATAATATTAACTAAACAAATAAGATAAGCTAGAAATGGAATCAAACCAGAAAATAAAATCCTGAAATTTGTAAAAGTGTTTCAAGAATGATGAATTAAGTTACCCTAATTTTATTTTTCAACAAATTATGAGATAATATGTAGTGAATTGGTTTCCAGATACGATAATCTTGGTTATTATCATAAAAGGGTTATTGTATCTAATAATGGGATGTTTATTTTTAGAATAAACAATGATAAAGCAAAATGGAATGTTTTAAGGAAGTAACAATTTAGATGAGTAATACTTGTAAATTGAAAGGGGTTTACATTGTGAAGTTTTAAAATCTAAGTCCAGAAAATTTAAATTGTTTTAAAGTGTTAAAAAATATAATAAATAATATTTTTAAATGTAGGAATCATATTTTAAAACACTCTTGTTTTAAATCTATTTTTCTAGCTATTTACTATACAACCTCTCTTTTTAAAACCCAAACTATCTTATTTTACAACCATTTTGAAAACTTATTACTATTTTACATCTGTTTTACAAACTAATTACATTTTTCTTGGATATTCAGGATGCCAATGTGTCAAAGACTTGTTAGAAATGAACATTATAGATTTGTGATTTAAGGATTTGCATATAAAATTAAAAAGGACATCATTTGAGAATTTTTGAAAATAAAATTATGAAACAATATGGAGGAATCTACTTGAATTGATAATTTACTATTATGTATAAAGTATAGTGGAATATAAATAAATAACAATATGATTTTTGGAAGATTATCTATATTTTGAGCAAATAAAAATACAACTGTTTTACGGAGTTTATGAATTATTTTACTATTATTATACAAGAAATAAAAATAACAGGTATTATTATATTAATAAAAATAATAAAGATATATTTTTCGTGAATATTTTGGGGTTAAATTATTATTATTTTCGATATAAATTATAATAAAAAGGATTTTGGGATTTAACCCAGGACGTTATTTTTTATTAGGTGATTATAAAGAGGTTGTGGAAACAAAAGGAAATGATTTAAATAAATATTTTTTTGATGTAAAGTGATAATAATATTATTGTTCTGAATGAAATTTAATGAAAATTATTATTTTTAGATCAAATAATGACGTTTGAGATATTTAAAGTATTATGTTGAATAAAAGATTTTTTAAGTATATTATCGATGTAAAAATATATATACGAGTTTGAGATGGTAGATAAAAAGTATTTTTACAATAAAAAAACATTGTGATAATTTGTAGTTATGAAGAGCATGTCAAATTTAAATTTATTATTAATTGTTGAGAATTTTTGATTAAACATTGTTTTAAGTTAGTAAATACGTTCACCTTAAGTGTTGCGCTTATATAAGACATGAGAAGCAGAAGAGCATAGTTAAGTGAAAAGTTTCCTAAAAGGTTAAATAATAAAAGACTGGTTGTATGAGATGGTCACCTGTAAAGGATGATAATACTTGTCTATGTAAAGTGTTTTTAGAGTACAGCGATGTACATAAGATACTTTAGTCGTATGTTAGTTTATAGGACTTCATAAGCATGTGGAGTTAATATATATTTTAAAGTATCTAGTGTTATATGATTTTAAGACATGAAGTAAATGTCTTGACTAGCTCATACTAAGGTATGGAGGAGAATTTAAGGAAGAGAGGTTTGGTGATTTGAAAGAAAATTGACTAAGAGGTAAGTTTATAGGACTTGGATTGAAAGAACTATCTTATGAAGTCGATTTTATAAAATGGCGACCTTTTGCGCATAACATATTTTCAGTGTCCGATGCACATGAAAAATAAGTGAAAAGTGTAAAACCTAGTGTGTGGGCTTGTTATAGTAATATTGTGTTCATAAAAAAAGGCATCATCCATTTATGATATGTATAAATTAAATGGTTATGGAGTATGGCATTCGCTTAAGAACCCTAACCATTAGTCCACTTAGAGGGAAGAAATTGTCTAATACCGTGTTGTTGTGCCGAAGGACTTAAAGAAAGAGTTAAGTGGGGGATCTCAACTAAGAAGGTTTTCTATTTGTTGAGGATGAATAACGTAGAGCTAAAAAATGGCATTACGCCTTAAAACAAAATTAAATAGAGAGATAGAACAAAATAAAGTAAGAAACACAGGAAATTTTTATTATGCTTCGACAATGTGACCCTACGTCCACTTTAGTTTTATTAATCGGAGATTTTGGTCACATGTATAAAGATTTTACTAATCTAACCGCCTATAATGGTAAAATAAGTAACTTTCTTTCTAACAAGGTCATGTAGAGAAAGAGAGTAAAGAAGATGAAATGCCAAAAGTCCTCTTCCAATTGCTCTAAGGCTCGTATTTATAGAGAAATTGCCCTAAAGAAATCGCAGATCTACGAAGTACCAGTTCCAACATCAAATCCGAGAATGTAGGATGGGAGACAGAGTCCCCTGGCCCATAAAATCATCTTGGTACCGATAAAAAATGATCGGTATCAACCTGATTTTACGATGACAAGTTATGCCATTTCACTCCACTTGGTCTTTTACCTTCAATCCACCGAGCTCTAACATTTTTTTCTTAGAAATGAGTCATAACCAAGAGGTTTTGATATCTACAGTACTTTTCCTTTCCTTCAGAGCTTCTTCGAAGTTTTTTACCTACTCCTTTAGAAATGCCCCTCCCAGGGCGATCGCTCTAACCAGCTATCTATAGACCAAGACTTTGAGACTCCACAAAGTGCTCAAAAGAGCTTGATGCCGAACACTTTTCCTTGTTCTTTCTGTACTCCAAACTCTTGAAGTCCCTTCCTTCACCCTTCCAAGCATATTCCCAAATCCTTGAACCATTTGGTCTTCAACCTGACATCCAGATTCAATTGAAAGCCGCTTGGTCTAAAAGTCGGGTAACACTTGCCCCATAGGCTATGCTTTTATTGGAAACAAAGTAAGCGCATACCATTATCCATACAAATCTATCAATTATCTAAGAGAGTTGCTTTAAAGCGTCGTCCCCATTTTAAGGGCATACATTCAATTGCTTTATATAGTAGTAGCTCCATTATCTGTGCTAAGGCTAAGATCTACAGTCCAGAAATCGTTCCATGCCTTATCTAGGTATGGGTTGCCTTTCTTTTTTCCTCTCCTCTTGTTTTCTTTTGGTTTCAAGTTGAAAATTCATGTTGGTGCCAACCTGGTTCGACCTATACTGAGTTTTTTGCATTGCAATTCTGATACTCATAGATAAGCTGAATACGTATCTTATTTTTCTTCACGTCTTCGTACTTAGCTTATTTTTCTTCACGTCTTCGTACCTTATGCTCATCTACTTTCTAATTTTGTAGTGCCGACCTCTAACGATTTGACTCCTTTGGCTCCAACCGTTCGCCACCATCAAACCATTACCATTGCCCCCGTCTCTTTGCTTCTGCTACCACTTGTCACCCACTTTATCCATTGTTTGTTCCTCAAACAAATTAACCTCGAATTCTTCTCGTTTCTAAATCTTGATTCAATTTTCATAGGTAGATTACTTGAGTTTCCACCATGGTAACGTTCATGTACTTGTCTTTGGTTATGGCTAAGGGTCATTTACGGTAGCGAACGGTTGAGGACTTTGATTTTTTGATTGGCCTATATTCCATCATGTAGTCAATGCAAATAAATGAATTTCCCCAAGGCAAACCGGGGAATGACTCGAAGCTTTCCCTAAAGAATCCTAGGCTTGATCCGAAGTTTTCTTCTCCACTACCTAAATCACAATAGCCCCATGTTTTCCTAGGGTCATCTTCAAGCCTTTTTCGAATTTTCTTTGGGTTTTGCTCCTTTGTCACAAATTCAAGCCTATGTTCACTTCAAGATGCATCGACGTTCCTTTTCCAAGCTCGGTTGATCATAAATCATAGTCTAGAATCGAGATTGGAAGTAATGCCGCAATTTCTCGGATGCTATGAGAAAATAGTAGGCCAACTTTTCGATCTTCGGATATCTAGCCTCTGTCCATGTAAACCTCTTGCTGATGAAATATACTGGTTTTTTGGATATGGTCATCTTCTCATACCAAGACAGCGCTCAATGCATGAGGGGACATAGCTAAGTACAAGTAGAGGCTTTCTCCATCTATCGGGGTAGAGAGCACTGGTGGTTTCTGTATGTGTTCTAACAGGCTTTGGAAGGCCGAGTGGCATTCGTTGGTCCATTCAAACTTTCCCTTTTCCTTTTCTAGAGCTTCAAAGAATTGGTTACACTTGTCTATGGCTTTGGATATAAATCTGCTTAGAGCGGCAACCTTTCCGTTTAGACTTTGCATTTCCCTTCGTGTGGCTGGTATTTTGATGTCCTTCAAGGCTTGGACCTTTTCGGGATTATCTTCAATCCCTCTGGCGTGCATAATGAAACCCAAGAATTTTCCTGAGGATACCCCAAAGGAGCATTTCAATGGATTCAGCTTGATTTGGTATTTGCGCAATATCTTAAACGTTTCATTTAGGTGGTGTAAATGATCTATTTCTTTTCTTGATTTGACAAGCATATCATCGACATACACTTCCATGGAATGACCAATCTGCTGCTCAAACATCTTATTAACCAAGCGTTGATAGGTTGCACCAGCATTCTTAATCTCGAAGGGCATGACCTTATAACAATATTGGCCCAAATCTATGATAAAGCTAGTATGTCCTTGGTCTGGTATATGCATGGGAATTTGGTTGTAGCCTGAGTAAGTGTCCATAAATGATAACAATTCATGGCTTGCTCTTCCGTCCACCAGTCGGTCGATTCGAGGCAGGGGAAAATAGTCCTTGGGGCAAGCGTCATTGAGATAAGAGAAGTCAATGCAGGTTCGCCATTTCCCATTAGATTTTTTCACTAGAACCAGGTTAGAGATCCATTTGGGGTAGATAGTCTGCCGAATAAAACCGATGGCAAGTAGATTTTTTACTTCCTCATTGAGGGCAGTTGAGTGTTCCATCCCCATGCTCCTTTTCTTCTGCTTGACTGCGATTTTGGTTAGGTCTATATTTAGGTAGTGGCAGGCTATTTCGGGGGATATTCCCACCATGTCTTCATGGGTCCATGCGTACACATCCAATTTTCTACCTAAGAACCCTACCAATTGAATTTTCAGACTTTTGTCTAGCTACGAAACCCTATCTTGAAAAGCCTTGTGCCATCACGATCATCTACCGCAACATTTTCCATAGCCTCCATGGGCTCGGTGCTAGCCTTCTCCTCTCTGTTTTTCGAATCTAATTCATTAAACGGGTCGTTAGTATACTCGAGAGGAGGAGCCTTCTTTGATTGCTATGCTTCCACAGTTTTGGCGCAGAGGGCGACCTATACGCTTTTACCCATTTCCTTCCTTCTGTTCTGGTGGTGTTCCGTCACATAACAATCACGGGCTGCGTCTTCGTCGCCTTCTACTCCTCCTACTCCCTTATTGGTGGGGAACTTCATTTTCAAGCACCAAAGAGCTAAGACTATCTAGAAATCTGATAACGCAGGTCTACCTAGAAATGCATTATAAGCAGTATGTCCGTCTACCAGCACAAATGTTTGCTTTCAGATAACGAATCAAGGGTGACTTCCTAGTTCAACAAACAAGTACAGCTACCCAAGTGGAATTGTGGCTTCCCTAGTGAATCCGTGTAGGAGCTTATTGCATGGCGATACATCTTTCATTGATAACTACATTTTATTGAAGGCATGTTTGAACAATTTA
Organism: Allium cepa; assembly: GCA_030765085.1. Lineage (NCBI taxonomy): Eukaryota > Viridiplantae > Streptophyta > Magnoliopsida > Asparagales > Amaryllidaceae > Allium > Allium cepa. Next base: position 341,728,121 of record CM060941.1, on the reverse strand, counting down.
TTCATCGAGCTTCCTGTATCTATCAAAATGCAGAACACCTCTGCTGGGCCGATCCAGGCAAAAATGACCATGGGATTGGTATGTGGGTACTATTTTCCAACCAAATCCTCATCGTTGAAGGCTATATTGGTCCTTTCTCTTCGTTTGGCGAGGCGCCCTTCTATAATGGAATGAACATGTCCTTCTCCATCCTTCAAAGATTTTCCGTACCTCTCCATCATAGCCCAACTTCCGCCGGCTGATTGCGGCCCCCTTGATATAGGATGGACAATTTTTTTTCGATCGAAGCGACTCGCACTTGCTTCTTATTTGGTATTTTCATGTCGAAGCGACCATGGCCCTTCATGGGTTAGAGCGGGAGAGCTATGTTTTTGCTGCATGTATCGTTCTAGCTTCTTTTTTCAGATGTGTTCTCCAATAAGGTCCTGCAAATGCTGACATTCTTCCGTGTTATGTCCGTGAGACTCGTGGAAGTGATAGTACTTTCCCGTCCTGGCCGCAGCTTTTGATTCCTTCTTATATGGAGGGCGTTTGCACTTCAATTCGTGTTGAGTGTCCAAGCAAATGTTTTCCATAGTGTCAACCAAAGGAGCGTAGGAATCAAATCTCGGTCCCGATCTGTATCATCGTTTACTGCTTTTTTCAGTTCTAGAGTTTCTCTGATGGTTACTTTTATCGTCATTATTTGGCTTGCTCGCTTCCCCTCGAGGTGGGACTCTCTTGTTTCCATGGGAGCCAGAACCCTCTGCGGGTTTCTCGCCATGCCGGAGAGCCACAGTGTTTTCCAATATCATATATGTTCCTACTTCATAGTAGAATTCTTGAAGAGTTAAAGGCTTCTACTTTGTCAGTCTTCTTGCAAGTTTCGAGTCCGGGTGGACGCCTCCGTATCGTGCCATCAACGTAAGTCTTTCATCCGCATTGTGCACCGTTGCTGCAGCTGCGTTGAAACGGGTAAGCTATTGCTGATGAGGTTCCCTCGATTTTTGTTTTATGCCGAACAAGGAATAAATATCCCTTGGCTATTCCACATGAATTCAAAACTGGCTTCTGAATTTTTCCTTTAATATTTCCCAAGAATTGATGGATCCGTGAGGTAGGCGGCAGAACCATGTGGTTGTTAAATCTGACAAGAACAGCGGAAAACATTTACGTAGTACACCTTCAGTTGGTCCACTCATCAGTATGTGTTGAGAGTATCGTTGGAGGTGGATGATTGGGTCAAAGGTGCCCTTATATGGATCCATAGTGGGCATCTTCCATTCTGGAGGCATGGCTGTTGCCTTTGTGTCCCAAGTGAAAGGGCTAGATACTCTGGCGCCTATCCCCCTTTCGAGTTGTTTGTGCCTGAGGTACTCCCCGAAGAGATGCGTCATTCTTTCTTCGGACTCGGGAGTAGCCCTAAGAGAAGCATGCCCTCTCCTTGATAGTGATGGTATCTAGTGCTTTGATTGAGGTCAGACTGGCGATGATTGGTTTGAAGCATGACAGGATCACCCATAGATGGTCCATGTATAGGGCCAAGCTCTTGACGACCTCTCTGGACCAATTTCGAGTTGGGTCCTGGCTTGGCTCCGAGCCCCTGGATCTTCTTGATTGAACTCATCATTGGTGGGAGATTTGTTCCTTCTATGTGACTCTCTAGACTGGGATTTACCTTGGGATTTAGTATTGTGAGTGGATTCCTCTATGCCTCTTAAGCGTGTCATGAGTTGGTCCACCAAAGCTTCTTATTGGGCAACGATGCGGTCAGTCATTTCATTCATAACCCTTTTTAAGTCTTCTCGGGTGACAACTGAGCATGGAGGTAGGGAGCGAGTAGTTAGGTTTTTCTGATCTTCTTGGACGGGGTTGAGCGTATTTGCAGTAGCTGCATTCTTGCCCTTGTCAGCATTTCGCTCAGAGGGAGCCATGTTCTAATGATGTAATAAGCTAGGAAGAATAATGGGAAGCAGAGTTTGGCTTTCTATGTTCTCTCCCGTTCTCAGTGAAAGCACCAAAAAAGTTTGCTCAAAAATTAGGCAAACACTTGTTAGTCTGATTTTTAGTTTAGCCTTGTTGGATTGTGTTGATCTTGCGACCTTTTAGACATTTTAAGTTATAATGAAATGATCCTTAGCAGATACCGAGGTAATGCGCAAGTTCAAAATTCAGAAAAGTAGATAAGTAAAGAACAAGTGGCACAGGGTTTTTATTGTGGTTCAGCCAGAATGTGCCTACATCCACTTTTCATCTTGTTATCCCTTCTCATTTTTGGTTACATGCAAAAGATTGCTTAGAATGATTAGAGAAATTATAATAATTAGGGTGATAGATCTCAGTAGAGTTTTCTCCTTTCTTCCTAAACCTCCCTCCATTGTTGTTGAGAAGCTCCGGTATTTATAGAGTGAGATTGTGAGGTACGGAGGAGAGATTATATCTGCCTGGGTCTGGTTCGGCATTATTTTCTAAGACTGGTGGCTTGGTAAGCTTAGACCGGCAATCTCCATCCTTTGTTTGGTTTGGCGATCTTCATCTTCCTTGGTTCGACAACCTTCACCTTCCTTTGGTTCGGCAACCTTCACCTTCCTTTGGTTCGGTAGCCTTCATTTTTGGAGGACCCTCTTTGCAGGTCCAAACATCTAGTTTAGTGTGCCTTGTACCGAACCAAATGTTTGGTTCGATAAATGATGGGTCGTGTCGGACCAAATGTTTGGTCTGACATACCAGAGAATGCCATACCAAACATTTGGTCTTGTACTTCTGAGGATGTCGGCCAGATATTGGTCCAATATACTATAGGGCAACGGACCAAATATCTAGTCCGTCATGCCAGTCCAAATGATTATTTGGCATTTTCGCCGAGCCAAATGTCTGGTCTGGGTATCTCTGACTCTTACTCCATTTACTTGCCTCGGGCTTCTTCTTCCTTTGCTTTCCAGAAAACCGGCCCAAAATATGGTTTGGTTTTTTGTGCTTAAGCTGTGTCTTCATACTTGACGATACAAATGAATTAGTCTTTGAAAGACCGGTTCGTTTACTTTTTAACAGTATATTTTCTGATGTCTTGTAAATAATAATCTTTTCATTTTCATGCAAATATAGGTCATATTATTATTTTTAATTTATTTTTCTCCTTTCAGTTGGGTTGACTGTGGGGACACAGTCAAAATCAAGTGTGGGAGGAGTCTCATCTTCTTTTTAATTTTTCATGTTTGATTTTTTATTTATTTTCTTTCTAAAACTAAAAAAATTAATATATATATGTATATACATAACATATATAAAAACAAAAAAAATATTTTTTGAAAAAAATTCCTTTTTATATGATTTATTTTTGAAGAAACACTGTAAGATAAGTAAAGATTTTGGTTATTGAATTGAATTTTTGAAAAATTATTTGTCTAAACAAAAATAAAAATAAAGTTACAAGTATTTGTCTAGTATACAGGAAGGTTCATATGTGATAATTATGAAGTATATCCTAATTGAAATCTTTGTTTTAAAAGTGGTGGATTTTAAAAAAAAGGATATTACATTTTTTATCTTCTAAGTTAGACGGTGCTAAGATGATTTTGCAAAACTCTCTCTTCAATATATATATATATATATATATATATATATATATATAACAAAAAAAAGAAAAAACAATTTTTTTGTATATATGTATATATTTTATAAACACCTAGAGTCATCTGTTCAAACGCCGGTGTGTTCACTCGTCATGCTCTGTACCCTTCTCACATAAGCCCGAAAGGGCAGTGCATGATCGATATATCTGGTCTCAGTTTATCTAATTTAGGTGTATGTATATAAAAATTCTTTTATTAAATAATACCTATAGTGGATAGGTGTACACACTTGTGTGTTCACTCGCCACATTCTGTATTCCCTTCACGTAAGCCTGAAAGGCAGTGCATGGGTAATATATCAGGCCTCAGTTTACCTGAGTTAAGCATATGTAAAGATTGTTAATATCGATAAAGTTTTCAAATAAAGAGAGTGTAAGCAAACGAAATTCAAGCACTATTTTTTCTTATTTGATTTGACTGTTATTCAAAGGAAATGAAAATAACACTTTGATAAACTTTGATAATCAACTAAGGATCCATTTCATAGTTGCACTGGGTTATCAACCGAAACAACTAGCTAAACTAGAGTCTATTTGTTATGATAACTTGGTTTTTATTGGAAATTTTTATAAGTAAAATGACTAAAATTTCGCGATGATGACCAAAATTTATATTTAACTTATTTGTGTCAATTTAAAGTAAATTCTTTATTTATAAATATTTCAAAAACTTGCATTATCTTTGTAAATAAATCTTGCATTTAGGAATTTTTCACTTTGCATTTGGATTTTATGGATAGTATCCATTGAAAATCCTTATGAGACAACACTCGTCCTACTAGGGACACCTAGAGGTTTAACAGCTTGTTGTATACGTTCAATGCAATCGTGCTTCCTACGAAAACGGATTTATCTTAGTTTTAGTTTATTCGAGGACGAATAAAAAGATAAGTGTGAAGGTATTTGATGCGCACATAAATGTGTATATTTTTACTTTCATATTTAATTTAATTTAATTAAATAAATGATCGTATAAGGTATTTTAACATGTTTAAACCAAAATTTCAATTATTTTCAAATCATCATATATTCATCTTCATATAGGGGCAAAATGGTAATTTTTGTGCATATATTAATTTAAGAATATTTATTTCCACGTTTTATTTTTATTTTAGGAAAATGGATGGAAATTACAAGAGGCTTCATGGAAAATATGCATGCATAAGAAAATACAAGCAAATGAAGATAGAAATAATTCATTTCACGACAACATGGAGGACCCTACCTATCCACTTGCCATAATGTACACTTAGAAGCTAATGCACATGATAACGATGATTAAAGTTACATGCACATGCAATGATAGAGTAAGCTCATGCTAATAACAACTTAGAGTCCACACTTCCTCAAAAGTAGTTTGGGTAGTTCCCAAAAATAGGATTAGGGTTTAAAAGCTTGTATAAATACCCAATATATTCATGTAATTAAGCTCTTAGCCATCGAGCCTCCTCTTTAGTTAGTTTAGTTTTAGGCTCAAAAATAAATTAAAACTCTTTCTTTCTTTCATGGCAACTTAGCCATTTTCTTTTCTTATGTAATTTTCTTCTTAATGCAATTTTAATTCTTGCTTTTTTTTATTTACATGCTTTTTCCTTTCATGTTAGTAGTGTAGATCTTTGTATTTATGCAAGTAGAATGGTTTTATTTCATTTTAATTAGCTCTCTTTTATTTAGCTTGCATTTTCTTCTTGTTTTTATTTCATGTTGAATGCTACACATGTTGACATGATAACAAATAAGAGAAACTAAACCCCTTCAATTTGGGGGTAATGAAGCTTTTTAATCGTGTAGATTCAATATTTTGATCATTTATGTTCTCTTTTTGTGCTTATTGGGAAGTTGCATGTTGATGTAAGTTTATTAATGAATTTGATAGTTTATGATGTTAATCACATATATGCTATACTTACTCAAATAAACACAATTTATATCATCATCTAACTAACTGATTTTGGTAACGGAAGTCGATTTGGAATTAAAATTTGATGATCCATATTTCTAATCAATAGTTACTAGTTCATGCTTAGAATAGATTTTATTTTCAAGTTCATTGTCATGTTCATGAGAGCTAAAAAGTGATTTAATGGGTGTGTTATAGTTTGATGGTTTATATTGGGCTAATTAATATCACAAAAATTTCCATACCTATGATAAACACATCAATTAATTTCACTAATGACCAAAAAAGAGAGATCACAATTTCATATGTGTTGATTTATGTGACCTTGAGAAGGACATTGCCTCTAAATTGCCTTCTACTCTCATATTTTTATCCATTTTCTATTTTTAGTATTTTACATTTTCAATTTTAGCTTAACAACATTCTCAACTTTGGTTAATTTGATTGAATAGAAATTTTAAAATCTAAATAATTCCCGACGGATCGACCCATACTCGCCATGTACTAACATTGTGCATCGTACTTGCAGCAATTTTTATTTAAAATTTGATCGGTTATTTTATAATCCAATAGGAAATTGGCCGTCAAACATATATGTATCTATACATCCATATCAAAGTGCAAGTAAACAACCATGTCTATAAACATAATCAGTAAACATGTATATAAATAACAATGGATAGCTTATATATAATTATCAAGCATAAATTAGAACACCTAACCATGGCTATCTATCCTAGGTTGGAATATATATGCATACAAACCAACAAGATACAAACTTGACTATTATTATCCAAACAAAGCAATAATAGTAGAAAAACATATCATAATGATGTGCATGCAACCAATCCTAACATCCATACATCAATGAGCTAGCTGAAGCAATCATGCAGGCCAAAAAATAACCTAACGAGCAAACTAACATACAGACTAACCAAAAGAAAAACCTATTGGAAGAGAGCTCATGATGGGAAATTCAGATTGTCTTCTCTAGCTCCATCACACTCCTATCCGAACTTTTTCCTCAGCATACTCGAACAAATTTCATTTCCTCATTTTTATGATATAACATCAAGTTCTAAGATGTGAATACACCTACAGAGTATTATAGACTCCATCTATACATTCACCTCATAAGCTGACTAATCCCTACCGTAATCGCTAAATCGTAAACTTACTTTTGCAAATGGGATAAACATAAAATGTGTGAACACCTGACAACTTTTCAAGAAGCCCACTAAATGTGCAAACTTCCCTACTCTCTATACAGTCGGGAAAGGCACAACCACTAATGGTGCTAGCTTTCCCACATAACATATCTCAATAGTAAGTACTTTACCTACCTAGCTACCTATTATGAACTCTCTATGCATGCCTATACTATGTAGTTTTCTTTTCTTAGTGTATCATCGAGATGTCTCTAGTCATACAATAACCAAGTAGATTTAAATATATTACATTACTGGCATATCTCCATCATCAAATAGCTTGCAACGTGTTCAGCCACTCACTTCTTCTTCCCCGACCAATGGAGACCCTCTTTGAATCCTTTGACATACTTCACCAAACTCCTTCTTTAAGTCCATAGGGATGACAATGCGATAACGAACATTATCTCCCCTCTAAGTGAACAAACATTTTGGATTCTTAGGCGAACCACATACTCCATCATCTTTTAATTTATAGATATCACAAGTGGATGATCCTTATTTTCGATGAACACAAAATTACAATAACAAACTCAAGTTCAAATTATATTGATTTAAAAGTAATTCAAAAATCAATTTTCTAGTTATAAAATTCTGTAGAGTTTTTTTTTCAAATAATTAAAGTCTAAATACCCTTTTTGTTCTTTAGGTCCAAATAACTTGAATAAAATTCAAGTTTTATATTTAAAATATTCTTTATACCTAAAATGTTCAATCAAATTTAAATCATATTTCTTCAAAACCTATAAAATATTCATATCAAAATTCTAATTTCAAAACCATAAAATCCATTTTTGAAGAATTTTAATATTAAAGACTCATTCTTTTCTTCAAATTTTAATATAAATTTACTAAACAAACTTGGAACAAAATTCAAGCTTCATGCTTTTTAAAATATAATTTAAAAGTTCTTAAATTATTTTGTAAAGTCTAACCATAGATTTTAATACAAGCTTATGAAGTATCCTTTTCATATCTAAACACGCAAAACCATTTCAAAAAATTTCAAAAGAATAACTAATCAAGTTAGTGATTAGATAAAACATGTACTTATACAACTTTATTAGCAAGCAGCTCAATCTATATCACTTGTTAGATTCAATAAGTAACACCTAGTGTCTCAAAATGTTATATTTTCTTCAAAATGATAATATTTTCCATATCCCATTGTTTTTAACGTTTTACTTTCAATATTCCAAACATTCTTATTTATCTCAAAAATAATAATTTTCATCGAATTTCCTTAAAAAATAATAATATTATCACTTTACATCAAAAAAATATTTATTTAAATCTTTTTTTACAACTATATTATAATCATATAATTCAAAATTAACATAATCGTACATCAAATCCCAAAAATCTATTTATTGTTATTTATCTCAAAAATAGTAATAATTTATCCCTAAAAATATTCATGAAAAATATATGTCTATTATTATTATTATTCTCAAAATACCTCTTATTTTAATTATTATAATGATAATAATTTTTTTCATAAACACCATAAAATGGTTATATTATTATTTTCTCAAAATTTAGATAATCTTCCAAAAATTATATTACTATTTGTTTAAATTCCACCATACTTCCATTATTGTTTCAAAATTTTACTTTTTCCAAAATTCTTAAATAACGCCCTCATTAATTTAATGTACCACTCCTTAAATAACAAATTCATAACATTCATTTCAATAGAAGCCTTAACCTGCTAGCATATTGATTAAAAAGTTCACAAAAAAAACCAATTCAAACCTTATAGGTTGTGTAATTATTTCTACCTCCAACCAAACTTCAATTGAAAATATCAATAACTTTTGAAATTAGATTTTAAAACCAAAATCGTTGATCTCACATCTTATTCTTCACAAAACGAGCAAGATTTGAAAAGCATAAAATTCTGTGTTAAATTAAAAAAATATTTAATAAAATCATAATACATTTTTCCAAATCAATTTCTTTAATTTCCACTTAAATAAATTTTCAAAGAGTTTAACCTTAGATTTTTATATTTAACAAATCATAAATCAAATTTATCTCAAGTCAATCATTTCATTTTATTCCTAAATCTCTCTGTAAAACAAATAATTTCATTTGAAATAACTTCGTTTATTTTTTGTAATCCTCATTCTTCATTTTTTTTATTTCATATAATTTAAAACCATTTTATCATATATATACAAGTGTAAATCATTTTGTTTGATAACTAGTCAATTTTAATTAACGTTAGGCGGTATTTAATGTTTATAAAAAAATTATAATTTTAAATTCATTTTATTTTATAATTAGTCCATTTCCAGCACCATTTAACAAATACATCATATGTACAAACAAACTATTTTTGAAATTCACTTTTGGCTACTAATCATATTCATATCGAATTCTAAAAAAAATTCAAAATTTCAAAATCATTTATATTGCAAGTTTTCAAAAGTTCATATCATAAACCCTTTAATTTCCATTCAAAAATAAATACATATTACAATTGAAAATTTCCGTAAGTTTAAAATAATAGTTTTAAATTCCTTTTTTCTACAATTAAGATTCTATCCAAAATTGTTCAAATTTGATTTAGAAAAATAAACATATAAATTACATCTTTTTAAACTTTATAAATTAGAAAATTTCACAGAAGTTTAATATTTTAATTTTTTTCCCAAAGCATGCCAAAAATATTTATAAAATTAAAGATATTCAAAAATATTCATCTTACTTACTTTCTATTCACCTTTCAAAAGTTTCTTTTATTAAAGCAATCAAAAATATACGCGTAAAAATGTGCCTAAGACTAAAAAAATTCAAAAATTAAATCCTTAAAATATTTTTGAAAAATTACCTCTTATTAAAAATTTCTTATGTTGAAACTTACTTAAGGGTTTATTATTTAAATATATCAAACAAACTTCAATTTCTGTATTTTCCCTAAAATCTCAAACACTATTATTTTTAACTTTTTTGGGAAAACATTTATATTAATTTCAGTTAATTTAATTACTTTACTTAGAGTAGATCATAACTTACACAAGCCCAACTACAATCTAAAAAAATGGTTAGGCACTCTCGTTACACGATATAAACGACGCATTATATCCTATGGACTTAAGGATATCGCTCTCCTTCTTATGCATCTCCGGTCCCATAATTTACTCTACTATTGCTTCGCATATAAACTCTCTTTTAGCGATTTCTATGGAGAAAATTAAAATGAATGTGATGGATTTATCTTCCACCCAAAACTATTTAAATATCAACATTTATTTACTCGTAGTTGTTTACTTCTATACGGGACAAGCCAAAAACTACCTATAAGGGTCAAAATGTATGGGGTGTGGGATATAAAAATAATATATATATATATATATATATATATAACAAAAGTAATAAAAATTACAAATACACTCTCCCATACGCCCTGATTAAATAGGAATCGCCTAACTTAAGCTTTATGTAACAACCCCCCATCTATGACGCCTTGATTCATGCATAAAATGACATGAACATCACAGACCTCACAGGCATTAGATCATTTTGAGGTAAATATAAAACAAAAAACATAACTGTCTACAATATTCTTCGCTTTCTAAAACTCATAGCGGAAGGAATAAAATATAATAATATCAAAAATACAATCCCATGCAAATATAACAATACTGATAATAAATTCCAACTATAATATCTCTCTATACTGGAAATGGAAAGAATATAATGTTTAATAATAAATGAAATAAAAATAGTTGCTAGCTAATGAATGAATATGCACCTCCACCGAATCATCGTGCCTCCAAGTCACCACTAGTCCTCTTTGTCGACCTATCAGAGTATAATTGAAAAAAGAAAATAATAGAGGGGTGTCAAACATATGTCTAGTGAGTGAAACGCATCATATAAGTGTATAGTGCTAATAAGTTAGTAAAACAACACTTATGCTTGAAAACCATACTTATCTTGTGTAACATGCACCAAACAAGTCAGCTAAACATAATATAATACTATAGTGACATCATATACTAAGATTCCACTAAAATCTAGCTCATGCCTAATCACATAATATGACGCTAAAGTCTTAACCCAATTTCATCAAATCATATACTAAGGACTCGACTTTGCTAAACGTGTCATGATGCTAAATCGAATACTAAGACTTAGCTCTCGGACTGTCGTATATTGAGGACTCAACTCCTCAAACTATCATATGTTGAGGACTCAACTCATCGGACTATCATACATTAAGGACTCGACTCCTCGGACAATATCGTATATTGAGGAATCAGCTTCTCAGACTATCGTATATTAAGGATTCAGCTCCTCGGACTAGGTATATTAAGGACTCGGCTCCTTGGACTATCATATACTAAGGACTCAGCTCCTTGGACTATCCTATATTGAGGATTGACTAATATATGTTGAGGAGTTAGCTCCTCGAACTATATCATGTATTAAGGACTCAAATCCACGAACCATTGTATACTAAGGACTCGACCCATCAGACTATCGTTTATCGAGGACTTAGCTCCTCGGACTATATCATACTGTCAACTACGAACCATGTACAACGAACTTGCCCAACTAAGACCATTTTCTAAACAAACTCAAACCATAGCAAACAATATAGTAAAATGTTCTTCGTCTCTTAATTATTGCAATACTGTGAGCTGAGCATGAAAAGAAGGTCGTATATGAGAGTTATAAACGTTTGAAGTTAAGGGGCAATATCATAATTTATATTTTAATTAATTTTTTGATATTATTATTCTATTTACACTCTACTATAGCGCCTTCTTCTTCACCACGTACTGGAACCAACGCCACCACTTCCTTTCACCCACGAATGCCCCTATGAGCACTTAGAAGCCCGTTGGACCCCATTACCAAGCTCCCCGCATCGCTGTCAACCTTCCACCACTCGCAACTTCACCTTCGTCCATCCCTATCACATTCGCTTCCATCGCCCTTTGATGGGAATTTCCACCATATCAGGTCAAATTAAGTTAATCGATGACCACTAAAAGGATCAGTTCGACCTCCTCTAAAATTCTATGCCTTCCGATCATCATATAGTTGTTGTTCCACCATTGGATCAGAACAGACATCCTATAGTTTTTGAAATTCTTATGTGTTTTCTAGTCGATCTGTTCACCTAAACAATGAATGAATATCACTAGTGGATTTGTATCATCGAGAATTATAATAGTAATATGTAATATGTCTAGTTTGGAACACTTATATGTTTCACACTTTTTAATTAGAAGAAGATTACCATTTGCTGATGACAATCGATAAAAATTATATTTTTAACCATCTAGCCATGGCATACTACATCCTAATCAGTTGTATATAAAAAACAGCTTTTTATTATTATTTACGTATTATAATTTGATTGAAGATTATAAGAGGTGAGTTACTATGTTGTAATGATATATACACAAATATGATAAATCCCACTCATCGATTAGCCATGCATCTTCTCTAATTTAAGGTGAATCCTCATCTTCTTCGCTATCCGAAATTCTTCAACTTAAAAATACCAAATTCCTCGATAGCTTTGATTTATTTACGTAGCTCTCTTCGCGATGATAGATTCCATACATTGATATGTTTAATTTGGATTTGATTTGGTAGATTAGGAATCGATTTAGTGATTAAGGTTTTGTAAGTGGAGGTAAGATTACTAATGCAAAAGGAATAGGGTTAGAGATCTATTTATAAGCTAAAAAATATAATATCTAGGGTAAAATCTCGAAATTAACATATTACGAAAATGCCATCGGATTTGGCTTCTAATTTCCATCTTATTTAACCAAATTCAGCAAATTACATATATTTTTTGACTGTAAACAATATTCTAAACGTAATAGAATAAATTCCGAAGCCTAATTCCATATTTGTAGAAATTTACAGTTTTGCCATTTATGTAAAATTATGATTTTACCCTTTCTAATATAATTATTTAATTTCATAAAATTACGGGGTGTTACAATAAATTCAAGTTTACATATAAATTACACACGGTTTAACAATGATTTACACATATATTACACACATTTTATATAAGTACACATAAATTTACATATATACTGAAGTATACATAAAAGGAAAATAAGTAATCACTTCAATATATGTTCCAAAAGCAACAATAGCAGCTCCCTTATCCTTTATTAGAGCTTTAATTCAAACACTTTTCAAAAATCAGCAAAAAGATGACTATCTACAATGGAGATTGTTGATTAGTTGAATAAGATATCCATAAATTTATTATGTTAATTGAATTTGCATATTTAATTCACTTGGTTCCATATTTGGCTAAGATTTCATGTAGAGCATTTTAGTCTAGAACAATGTAGCATTGATTTGAATATTGATTGAAAACACATACGAGGGTATAATTAGGCCTAGGAGGTTTTCTTTATCCCAACAATAGTGCATATCATTGGATTGGATGCACATGCGTATAACTTGGCATGTAACATGAACATGCCTAGAAGACATATACCTATAGTTTAACCCTTCACATAAAGCATCAAAGTGCTATATTGGAGGTAGCAGTTGAAGCTAAAGTGTGTGATGATAACCGATGTACAAGTTGAAATCCCAACAGCAGATTATCCATTGGTCGAATCCATTTACATATTATGGGCTAGTAGATGTGTGGCGACCTCCCCATACCACCCCCACATCAATGACCTAAAAGAGCGATATAAACGTGCCAGGCTGATATGGGAAGATCATCAGGGATTGAAATTTAAAGCAGAAAAACCTATTGCATATCTCACAACATGGATAAAATATAATATAGAAAATATACAACAAAATATAGTGAGCCATAACAAATGAAGGTAATATCTCCACTAAATTATGAGTTATGGATACAAATGTCATATAAATTGAATACAATATTCCTCAATACAACCCTCTCATAGTACATAGAAAAGACAACGAAATTATGTACAAATATAAAGTAATACGCCATAGCTTATCCAAGCTTGTCTTCGTAGCTATGACTCCAAACCTATCAACTAGTCTACTCATTTAAGAGTATCCAAGATGATAAGAGGAAACATAAAACCTTGGGTCATACAACAGTCTGGTGTGAGAGGTAAATGAATATCAAAACTATACTGGAAAATATGGTACTAAATAGGTACAAAAAAGAACCATATCTGACCTGTCCTTGCAACCAAAGAGTTAGCACATAATAATAAGATATAATATTCTACTCAAATAAACGATAATAGAATACTGTAACATAATAGGATAGAAGAATCTAAGCAGTCCTTCGTTGACCCTATTCCTAATCCTTTCTCCAACATTCCTATAGATGATAGCCTGCCTAAGAGAAATAGCAAACACAACGACCATAGCTACCATAGCATCCATCAACCAAAATCTAGCTATCATCTTCTAAAGCCTTGAATATATGATAACTTATATGGCCTCGTCCTCGCTTGCTAGAGACTAATGAAAATTTCGGTTCTCGTTTGTGTTCCCTCGTACTTTTAGGTCCAAAACCCAGCACGGTTGTCTCCTATAGTACTTCCATATTGTTTGACACTAGATCCTCTCCGAGCGGTCTAGGATACACAAATGGCGCTATCAGCCCTCGAGTGCCCCTGCATATAGTACCCTTGCTTGAACACAACAAGAACACTCCAAGTTATCAATGCTTCCTTGGCACTCCCAAATCTTCTAAGCTTTCACAACTCCAATCCATTTTCGGGCATGAGTCCTGCCACTCAACCCAGACCATTATACCATAGCCTCTTTCCATCCTGAGCCGTCTATCAACTCCTTTGATCCTACTCCTTATCCGAGCCCTTGACCGAACAGCCGAAACTTCATCATGCTATATCTTCCGAACCGTAGAAGCAATTAGCAAGCCTCAACTTCTAGCATGATCCACCACAACCCTAGATTCTCTACCTTAGATGGCATCCCCATTGGAGCAAACAATTTGGATCGATGCCTATCCGATCCAATTGGATCGGTACCAATCTAATTGGATTGTTACCAAGTAGCCATTTCAAGCTCAGTTTCTCTTGCAATCTCTAATGCACTTCCCCTTGATGCCTTAGACCCTGATCCATCTCTCTTAGCCTTTAGTTCTTCTCTTCCATGCATCATGGTTCAATTCATTGAAGACAATCCATCCAATCTTCAATATTTGGCCTATCCTCCAATCCAACTTCATAAAGCAACTCTAAATCCATGCTCGTTTTCCCCTATGGATCTCACTTCAATTGGCATGCTAATTTTTTGATTGGTATCGATCGGTCCAATCGGATCGGTGCCGATCCAAATACTTAGCTCCAATTATCAAATATTTTCATGGTTTCTTCTTGCTGTGCTCCAAAGCCAATCCTCCATTCATACGATTCCGACGAACTTTGCTCCCGGTATGCTCCGATCATTAATCTATGTTCTAGAACATGCATAATACTAGCAAACGGATCAAGCATAGCAAGCATAAAAAATAACAGCGAATTAAACATGGAAAATCATCCAATTACATCCAATATGAATATAGAAATCATGCGATTCAATCTACCATCACAAATCTATCATAGATCTAATCTAACACGTAGAATTTCATAACCAAATATACACAAATGATACTAGCCAATGATCTAATCCAGTTACATGTTTAATTAGGTTAATCTAGAGTTTCTAAATCTGAAATTGCCTAAGTCTAATCAATTTAATTTGATAATTCTAACCTATAATCACCTAACTACAACATATAATCCATCATAGACTTGTGAGAGATATACTCACCAAATCTACCAAACCAATGAAATATGATGAAGATCCTATCCAAATAGTGAAAAATCAGATGAAGATGCAAACTAAGTGATGAGATCAAGCTCCTAGTTAAAGATCTAGCCTCTAATCTGCAATTAGAGATGAAATCCAATGAGATGAATGGTGAATTAGAGAGGAGATAGGGTTTGGGGCTGATTTGAAATAAGAGATAAACTTTCAGATGGTCTTTCTTACCTCATATTTATAGCCAAACTTGATTAGACTAACAGGCTTGCTAATTCGACCCATTAATCCCTTTCTAATTTTGGCTAACATAATTTAAAAGTTAAAACTACTATAACTTCCTAACCACTAATCTGATTTTTCTATTTAATGGGAAACCACTATCTCGGAGCAATGAAATAGGTTAGAGCATTTAATTCGGCTTCTATCAAAAGTTTTAGCCGCAGGGGTAAAATGGTCACATAGAAATTCGGGAAAAATCGTAGATGTGTAAAACATCCCTAAAAAATTGAGTTAAATAAAACTATTTTACGGTCCTCTAATACGTAAAATACCGGTCGTTACAAGATGAGTTTCTACATGCTAACAAAAAGGATCTCTTTGTTATAACCTACCAAATAGTAATGCCGCTTCTTATCATTCACATTGCATCGTAGTCTGCAATATTATTGCTTGGTTACTTAGTTTATCACCATGCTCATGATTTTTCATAAGATATTCATTTCAATTATAGTTCTTTTATGTTAGAACTTTCCTAATTCATTTTCTTACCTTTATCTGAATGAAAAATGTTTCTGCAGTGGTGAAACTAACGGAAGACTAGTGCAGTTTGGATTTGGATAATACTTGATGCACACAATTTTTGTTTATCACTAATGTGTTGTTCACTTCACTTGTTCTGTACTTGTATTTTCTAGGCAAATGAACCAATGTGTAACTCGTTTATTTTCATTTTGTAATGTATGTGTTAATCATTGTAAAATGTAACATGTGCAGTTTTCAGTGTTTTGATCCTGTTGAATGTAAATGCGTGTGTTTTGTATTTTCTAGGAAAGTGGTTTGTTTATAATATGTGTCGTAATATTTGTTGTATTTCATGTTTGTAACACTTGGACTTGAATGATATATTTGATATGAGCTCGTCAGTCATGTAATATGTGTACTGTGTACTGATTCGTGTTTGCAAATATGAGGAAAAAATAACGATTATTTGGCTAACCGATTGACAATTTAACCGTGCATATATAAACAGGTAACCAATACAAATACCAACGGTTAACCGGTTAAAACCAATAATTAACCACTGTTAAAAATTATCGGTCAGTATTGTCAGACCAATATTAACCGACCACTGGTTAACCAAATTGCCTATGACTTATGGTTAACCAAGCTACTCAAGCTCAGATTTGACATTATAGAAGAACGAAAAACCAAAGCCAAGATCTATACTGAAGCTTATAAGAGAAAGATTGCCAAGCACTACAACTTACGAGTAAAGCTCTAGAAATTTATTGTCAGTGAGCTAGTCCTACGTCGAGTGTTCACCAACAAAAAGAACTCGGCCAATCGAGCGCTTGGTCTGAAATGGCAGTAGTCGTATGTCACAAGCGCCGTTTTAACAAATGGTACTTACTGCCTCTCACACTTGGATGTGACCTACATTTCCCATACTTAGAACCCAGTGCACCTCCAGGCGTATCGCGTATGAAAGTCGACCACAATTATAGGGGTGTGTAATACATCATTCATGAAGAATACATTGAAGACTCCAAAGCCAACATTGTTCTACACATTCACCACGGCTATCCAATGAAGGATGAGTCATTATGTGCTCACCTACCTTGTTAAGGGCTGCCGATCCCTGCTGCCAAGGACTTGCAAGCCATGTCCTCTCCTTGCAGGCTGGCTATCCACAAGGGTTAATTACCGCGCATTTACTTCCTTGTCAGGGACAACCACCTAGCGTTTAGGTTCATGCCAAAACTGTCTGCCACACTCAGTTGGCAATGTGTCGCCTTAGAGAACCTTCGAACAGCCTAGGCTATCCAATGGAAGATGAGTTATTGTGGCATATTTTCCATGTTGGGGACTGCCGAACTCTTTTGCCAAGGACTTGTAAGCCATGCTCCTCTCTTGCCGATCGGTATCCACGAGGGTGAATTGTCATGCACTCACTTCTTTGTCAAGGACTGCCACCCAACATTCGGATTTGTGTCGCTCTATCTTCCAAACTCAAGTAGCAACATATCTCCTTGGAGATCCTTCAAACAAACTAGGCTATCATAAAGGATGAATTATTATGTGCTCATTTACCTTGTTGGGGACTGTCGACCTCTACTGCCAAGGACTTATGAGCCATGCTCCTCTTCTTGTCGACCGACTATCAACGATGGTGAATTACCATGCATTCACTTCCTTTTTAGAGACGCATCTAGCATTCAAATTCATGATGGGCCTCACCTAACTAGAAATGTATCTCCTTGGAGATCCTTCGAACCGCCCAGGCTATCCTACGAAGGATCAATTATTATGTGCTCATTTACCTTGTTTGGGACTATCGACCTATGGTACCTTGGACTTGGGAGCCGCACTCCCCCCTTGCCAGTAGACTATCCATGGGGGTGAATTATGATGCATTCACTTCCTTATCACAGTCTTCCATCCAGCATTCATGTTCATGTCGA
This sequence comes from Allium cepa, assembly GCA_030765085.1. Lineage (NCBI taxonomy): Eukaryota > Viridiplantae > Streptophyta > Magnoliopsida > Asparagales > Amaryllidaceae > Allium > Allium cepa. The sequence continues at coordinate 341,709,959 of CM060941.1, read as the reverse complement.
TCCAATCTACCACTCTCAACTGGCAATGTATAACCCTAGAGAACCTTCGATGCCATCCGAAAGTAACTTTCAAGCCACTCAATGCTTAGTTTTATGCTGGGACCTTCGAAAAAACCTGGCACAAGTAAGATAGCCTATCATATATTGACTTTGGCACCTAACAAACAACCATACTACATGGCCAATGCTCACATCTGAGTCCATTAACTGACCCAACCTATCAACCAAAACAAGTTGATAAAATCAAGACTATTAGCTACTTAAAGTATGAGACCCTACAGGCTAAGCACAAACAAATAAGAGTGGAAACAACCATTAAATATTTAGACAAATTTCCATAAAAAGAAACATTGTTAATTTCCAAAAATGCAGAAGCATATAGCTCACCCCACCAGGCTTACAAAAAAGGGATGAAAAATATCTACAAGAGCAGCTCTTTAATTGACCGGCTCAAAGAGTCAATCTACTCCCTAGTCAAAATAGCCGACACGACCTCTTAGGCTACTTCCATCTCAACAACAACTTCAACCAGAGTCCATGCAAAGGTCTCAGCAATAAGAAGCTCATTGAAATGGGCAGATCATAATTTTCCCTAATAGGGGCTTAATTATATTGGTGTGCTAGTTCTGCAACAAATCCTCCTCCGATTGCCCGCCAGCCTCCACGTCCATAGCTGAATTGCACTTTGTATTGTGCTGGGCCAAGTTTCTCTCGGTCTCATCTAACTTCTCCATGAGATCTGCAACCACTTTCTTTGCCTTGTCTCATTCCTCAATCACATCTTGTGTTGCCTTCTCCACTGCTGTCACCTCCTACTCGATCTCTCCTTAGGTCTGTTTCATTGTCACGCCTCTTCCTTAGGCACTAAGTATTCATCTTGGACGTAAACGGAGCGGTGAGTGGCCTACAAAATCAGATCACTTAGAAAATTCAGCAAAGCAAGCAAGAGATCAATGCTAAATAAGCTTACAAGTAGGGCATCTCAGGTATGGACGTCCATAGCATCTTCCTTAGAGTGTTGGCTCCATGCAGACTGAGTCTAGCAGGTCGATGACAGGATCTCAACTGACATCATCTAAAATGACCTCAGCAGGAGCTCTAGGTCATTACAGTTTGAAGCAGCATTGATCTCTAGGGAGACATGCCCAATCGACACTGTTATATCTCTCTTGTGCCACCCCTCCATCAAAATATGTGTCTGCCTTGCAAAAGGAGCTAGGTTCCCGACAAACATCCTTTTTACTCCTCTTTGGCCTTTTAAACCTCCTTCTCCAAGGGAATATGCTTAGGACTAGGGGCTAACTCAATGACCACTGTCGATACATTAGGTATGGCGGTTACAGTGGCTTTGTAGCCGAAGCTGGACTGGTCGAAGGTGATAAAGTTGAACTTTCCAACTAGTGCACCAACTAAGAAGAACAAAAGAGTTAGTTGAAATTCAAGTAAGAAGAAGACAAATGCAAGTAGGCTACCATTTACCCGCCCAAACCCTATTTTATACAACGGGCTAGCATGATGAGGCCGTGCTGCCTACACTAGTCTGGTTCACCCCTGCATGATGCTTGCTTGGAGATCCCGCTTTATACCCAAGATATGAGGGCTCATATGCAAGTTTTTTCCTGAAGAAGGGACCACCGTCCCCATTGATATCTATCTCTAGAACCCTTCCCCCAACACTACTTTTCTCGAAGCTCATATCCTACTCCTTAAGTAGCAGCTCATGGTGAGGGATTGGGACATCGATTAATTGTTATGGGTCAAATTCTTTCCACAACGGCATTGACACAACATCATTTGGTCCGTCGAGCTCAACATGTTGTCACTCCTCTTTCTCCTCAACCATAACTATGTCGTTGTATCCATGATTTGCATCCATGATCAGTCTAGCATCTTGGTTCAAAAACTAAACTTTAGAAGAGCCCTATATTACTTTGGTCGACTTCTCCATTCGGGTTGCATTCTTCGTCAGCTTCCTCCTTGGCTAGGTCCACTCCCCAACCATCATTAGCTCTAGCCTTATCAAACCAACTTAGCAGAGGTTGGCATCAGTTGTCGTAAGTCTCAAGTTTTGGTGGTTGGAGGTGGCCATGTTCAGCAAGTTCAAGTACTCATTCAATGTCAAGAATTCAATGCCGAGATATTCAATCTATTCCCTGTCAATAGATGAGTTAAGCAAAGAAATGCAGAGAAAAAAAATAAAGGGATAAGAAAAGACCTACTAAGGGATCGGAATGTGACATGACCAAGCCGGAGTTGACCTTGTATGGAGCAAATAAAAATGTAGTCATCCAGCCAGGGACGACTCGGGAAACCCTAAAAAGATCAGAAACTTGGTGTTAGCCTAAAAGTGGTAATATTTACCGACTAGGTACACGGTCTCCTTCTATAATCAGAAGACCATCTCAAAAAGATTGTCACTAGGCTTTGGAAGGCGTCGCGCCATACAAGCAGCAAAGGCATCGTGTAAAATTCAGTAGTTGTTGGGAGTCAACTGATCGGGAGTAAGTCTATAAGCATTTAGGATGGAAATGAAGTAGGGGTGAAGCGGCAGCATAAACCCCACTTGAAGTAGCTTATAGAGAAAGCGAAGTGTCTCGAAAGAGAATGATCAAGATGTTTAGTTGGATATGATAATGTACCATCCCCATGTTGCATCCATGATGGCCAAAATCTTTGCCAAGTTAATCTTTCCTTGTTCTAATTCAGTGGCCATAAGGCTAATGACCAAAGCAGAAGTTTAATGGAAGACGGAGGTAGATCCAAAGGCTTGCCATCTGAAATACAAAAGGCTCGATTATGCAATAGCCTAATGATAAAGTCCAGCAAAGCTCATAGGAAAACCACTTGACAAGAGATGGAGACTTGATGACCATCTTCATAGAGCACCCATGCCATGTACCCTATGAAGACCGACTCAGGGTTCGACTCATAAGTTAAGCATTAGGCCTTACGGCCCCTACCTAGTTCCTATTTTTTTACTTAAGGGCCATGCTTATGAAATTAGGCCCAATCCATAGCCCATTATCTAAATAAATACTAATATCTTTATTTGACACTTGTCGGTCCACTACATCCCATCAACGTTGATCGACCACTACTGACATCGTAGTTATGGTCGACTGACGTCAAAAGATGGTCAAAGAAGGAAAATTTTGACCATTAGCAAACTATAGCACTATATCCTCAATATTACAACAATGGCTACAACAACATCAAAATAGAAATCGAAAGAAAAAAATACATGGAAGAATAATGAAAAACTCAAGGCTTTGCCAAGGTGGCGATGCCTACGACGGCGAATATAGAGGCGGCAAAGAAACCACTTAATTTTTGTTGAAAGGAGTTGAAAGAATCAAGGTTTTGAGAGAGTGCTGAAGCTTTTTAATGACAAATGGCTTTTTCGGTTTTAGTAAAGTGTAAAGAAAGGCAAAGGGGTATCTTTTATAAACCTACCACATTGATCTTATCCGTTGGTTTCAGACAAACTTCAGATCTCGTCCATCTTAGTGTAATAGATGCAATTATTACTCTGTCCACGTTGGGAACATGAGTCTCCTGCCATGTTTGAAAAAGCAAACTGTTACAGCCAATGGCACAACACCACGTAGGGGCACAAGTTAAATGCACAACAAAGGAGTCGAACGTCGGCATCCTTGTGAGATGACAAGCCCGCCCCTGTTTATAAAGATGGGCATGAGGAGTAATCAAAGCAGGCCCAATCAAAGCTGACCCAGCCAACCTTCGATTGGTCCATCCCTCTTCGCCCAAGCTTAAGTTGGCCCTTAGCTAGTTCATTTGCACAGTAACTCATCCGGTCTACGACTGCTAGCTCAACCCGAAGCAGCTTCAACAACCAACTCATCAAACAAGTACAGAAGTAAGCCTAACCCATCCCGATCCACACCAGTCTAGCTGTCCAACGACCGGCTCTCTCACATCATCCCACGCTTAGTATAGCTCTAAGGCATTCACTTGCCAGCTCATTAAACACGACCAACTCAAGCGTGACCTGTCTTTGGTATGGCTTCATCACAGTCTCCTTCGACCAGTCCTAAGAAGCCCTTTTCGTTATCTTATAGTCGGCCTGACACCTCTCTTGTAACTTGGTCTTTAGCACCGGTTAACTCTCCTTAGCACACTAAGACATTACACAACCGGGCCTTTCATGGCAGTCTGCATCTAGTCTAGATCTAGGCCAGCCGATCAAGACCATCCACATAGCAGGTCAGCACACTCAGGATAGCTTCAAAAGTAAATTCAGCTGCCAAGACCGGCTCCAGCTGGTTGGCACGCTCAAGATAGCTTCAACAGCAAATTCATTTATTGAGGTCGGCTTAAGCATGAACTGTTTCTGTCCTGTCCTATCATATCATAGCAATCCGACATTTTCACCTTTGTCTTTAATAGCATTTATTAACAAGAAAACTTGTCAACATCCAAAGTATAATTTAAAGTGTAAGAGTCTTCCTCGAAACCCACTTAGATTAGATTGATGAAAATATAATCTTATTACTCCATTTAATCCACCATTCAAATGAGTCGTTGTAGTAAAAACTTCTCTTTATTTAATCTTTCGACTCAGTCGACGCACCTAAATCCCCTTCTTTTAAGTCCTTCGAACTTGCTGGGTTAGTTTGGTTATCCTTTCGAAACCTCCTTTCGAAACAATGGTGATGTACTAATGGTTGGCATAAGGATTCAAGGATATAGTTGGAATGGATAGGTTTCGCCTTCGTCAAAGGCTGGTCTCTCTGATGGCTCGAATTTTGTGTTGCAAATTTAAGGAAAATAAGCGAAGTTCAAGGTTTCAACTCACTCGAAAGTTGACCTTTAGGTATCTTGAGATTAGGTGCTAAGACTTAAATGAAATTGGATGAGGCCTTTCAACCAAATCAACATAAGCAGATCATAACTAAATCCAACCAGAGTTTCAAAATAGCTACGTATTATAAATTAATATAATCTTGCTTTCATCAAACTCAAATAGTATAATCTGATGAAATCCCCAATCTAATTTTAGAATTAGGGTTTACAATCTTAATAAAATACAAGAGTAGAGTGAAAGAATTCGGATCCCTAAAAACCAAATCCTTAGGGTCTTATTTATAGGTGCGTGTTGGCACCTTTCGACTCTGCTTTCAACCTGATCGAAAGGCGGCCTTGTAGACCTTTTGCCACCTTTGACTTTTGTGCATCCCTCTACATTGCACTTGAATGGATTTAAATGCTTCCATCTTCATCGAAAGGGGTAGGTGCGTTGTTTCTCCTTGTGTTGCTTTGTTGTCGCAAGTAAAAGAGGTATGATCTTTCGACTTCGTCGACTAGTAGTTCTTTGGGGTTTCGAAGGTGTTGAAATTTTGAGGGTTTCGACATGGAAGGTAACTTCCGAATACATGCTTGCAAATTAATGCGGCTTCCTTCCCTGTTGTTAAAGGCTTCGACCGGTTCTAAAGGCTTGGTTATTCCTCGAAGAGGTTGTTCTGATCAAGGCATCTTTTTGAGTACTTTGAATGAAGGCAAAACCTTTGGTTTCGAAAGGTTTGGCATGCATGTGCATGGTTGTTATTCGCTACCTTTGAAAGTTATTCCTCCACTTATTCGGAACATTTTCATGTAGGAGAAAGTATCTGTTTTGAAAGGAAGCCATTAAAGCAAAAGGGAACTTTCGACCCCTTTTAACACTTCGAAAGCTTATAACATATCTGACTTTTGGATGCAACATCCCTTCAACTTCTTCGAAAGATTTTATTTGTGGTGTCATATCTGATTCTTCTTCCCTTCTATTCATTTTTGTTTTGACAAGGTTGAAGTGAGAATTGATGGTAACAACACTCAACTTCCACTATCACCTTCATCCTGGCTAAAGTTGTTCATCTCCTTGCCACATAGGCATGCGAAAGTAAATGACAAACCGTACAGTCTATTATACGTGATATTACAACAAAGCAACCAAGAACATGCCTGCTTCTATTCAATTTAGCCACTGTATATACCCCATACATTGCCACTTCAAACGTTTTGGAAATTATAAGAAAAATGGCCATTATCGTTTCTAGTGCTCTCTTTACATCAAATCAAAAACTAAGTACTTAAGATTATCTGACATTTTAGTCTTAAACGCTTTATATCTTATTATTCCCTTGTAATGCCTCATAGTTGTAAGAGATGAATATGGTAAGAGACTTTATAGTTGATGTAGGCAAACTTATCGAACCAATTTATATTTGGTGTTCTTTACTTTGTTCTGCTTTCCTTCTTCCTCATTTTACATTTTTTAAGTGTAGTGATTAGCAAGTTACCTTTGCCTTCATAGTGCATTAGGCTAATTCCAAGGTTGGCTAAATCTCTAGTCAATGGTATCAATATGTCCATTAAAACTAGAGCATGCTCTCTAAATGTTGAGAAGTTTACTACTCATGGTTGTTGGAGGCACCAAAGGGTTACATACTAACGATTAGTAGATACTATGGAACAACTTATTCGATAGTTTTTTGTTTATTAATATAAATAAGGTCAAACAAAGAATATTGAAGTGATGATATTACATAATTTTCTTGACTTGAGAACATTGTTGAACTTTAATGTAGATACTCATTCTGATTATAGTTAAAATATGGCACCACGTTCATCGAAGGACTATAGTTGGGTCTGAGCTATAGCATTAGAAATGAAACACTATTCAGTAGAGAATTCGTCTTCTCAGTTATACGATATTAGTACTAAAGTCAACCACAGTCAACTCAAAGTCAAAGGCTTTGGCTAGAGTAGTTTAGTAATTGAAACAAGGACTGTATATTTGGATTATGCAAGTTGAATGTGGAGGATATTGGAATTTTGACCAAATCCATATTCCATAAGTCCTAATGCTATATGGTTTTGATAAAGAGGATTGGTGTAAATAATTATTACTACCAAGGATCGCTTAAAATAGTAAATTTGGATTTTACAAAAAATGTGTAAGCATAGATTCGGTTGAATTGTCACACCACTAGCTAATGTGAAGTGTGAACGTTAGTATTCAAATTGTTCGATATTAATCGCTAATTGAATTTACATATGTGTGACAAACCACCACCACCTACGATGCCTCGATGCACGCATAAAATGATGTGGACAACGCAGATCTTGCATACAGAAAATCGTGTTGAGGTAAAATATTTAAATCAGACTATAGAGTTATCTACAATATTCTACATTTTCTAAAACTCACAGTGAAAGGAATAAACCATAACAATCAATTAATACAATCCTAGTCAAATAAGACAATATAATATCAAATAAATTTCAATCATAAAATCTCTCTATACTGGTAATGGAATCAGTAAATGTCTGAGAATAAACAAAATGAAATAGTGGATAGCCAATAAATAAATATATGGGTCTCCTTCGCAACATCATGCCTTCAAATCACCACCGGTGCTCTCTATTGACCTATCGGAGTATAGCTAAAATGAAGAAAATTATAGAGGAGTCAAATATACGTCTAGTGAGTGAAACATAACATATAAGTGTATAATATTAAGAAGCTAATAAAATAATATTAATGCTCGAAAACCATACCACGATCTGTGTCACCTGCACCCAACAAGTCAGCTAAACATAATACAATACTACAGTGACATTATATGCAAAGGTCTCACTACAAATTTTATTGGGTCTAATAATATAATGAAACAACCGTAACATGATCGAGCCTAAAGTCCTAACTCGCCAACTCCGCAAACGTATGCACATAACCAATCCAAAAGTCCCAGCTTACATGCCAAAAAGATATGCGCATGATCGAACCCAATGTCATAGCTCGTATGTTGAAACATATGCACACGACTGAGCCTAAAGTCCCAGCTTATATGTCAAAAACGTATGCACATGACCATGCCCAAAGTCCCAGCTCATATGTCAAAACCGTATGCTCATGACTAAGTCTAAAGTCCTAGCTCGTATGTCGAAAATGTATGCCCACGAACGAGCCTAAAGTCCCAGCTCGTATGATGAAAACGTACATGACTATTGAGTTCAAGTCCATTCTGGACATTCGTCTAATGGTCTGCGACACTATTGCGATCAAGCCCAAAATTTATCATCGCCCCACTATTTAAGAAGCTATTGAATCAAGCCCTAACTCATCATTGCCAAATGTCACTAGTACTACTGAGGACTAATTTCCCTATTCACATGCCAGAACATCCTTGTATAACCCACATATAACGAATATACTAAAATAAAACACCTTTCTAAAGTAGTTTAAAACACAGCAACCAACATACCAAAGTGTTCCTTGTCTCACCACGATCCTGTTGTCGTGGATCGCATATGAAACAGAGGTTGTATGCGAGAGAAGTGTATAAAGTTCAAGGGCATTTTCGTAATTTATTAATAATTTAATGAAATAATATTACTTTATATCGTCGAACTAACACTAATGGATTCTTATCACTAAGAAATACAATTTATATATATATATATATGTCTAATTTGAAGAGCTTTTATGCTTTATATTTTTTAATTAGGAAGAGATCAAACTTTGTCTTTTTTACAATAAAATTGCTTTATTATATATCTAGCCATGGCATTCCACATCTTGTATACAAAATCACCTTTTTATATTCAATTTCATTACTTATAAGTTGATTTACGATCGTAATGGATGAATTACTTTTTTTTTATCAATATATACACAAATAGGATGAATCGCATTCGCTGAAATCTCGAACCAAGAAGAGTTCAGCACTGTCTCTATTGCCCTATGCATTTTGCACCTAGAGACCCTAGAAATTATCCTAGATTCCTTTAACAAATCGTAGCACTCATTCCATGGTCATTTGGATAAGTAGATCATCAAATTCCATTAAGAAACAAGTGAGATATGTCGTTCGAAGTTTGATAGAGAAGGATGAAAAGGGTGTGCAAGATTTCACCATTGTTCTTTGCTATCTGGATCTTCTACGCCTCCAATCTGACAAATTTGGCTTATAAACTGATATGGGATCATAGTATTCTTATAATCCTTTGATTTTCCACTAGTTTTGTCAAATTCATTAAGAAACGTAGAAGTTATGAATTTTCAAAGTTTGGTGAAGAAGAAGAAGAGGTAGAAGAAATGAAACGGTTAAAAAAACATATGTTGTTTTGAATTTGCTTAAGATTTGATGGAGATTAGTGGTAAGGTGTTTAGATTAAAATAGGATTACAAAATAGAGTTTACATTTCAATTTGTAAGATGAAATAACACATGGTTGGCCTAAAATCTTGAAATTATGGAAATGCCACTAGGTTTGACTTCTAATTTCTAGCTCGTTAAACCAAATTTAACAGGTTATATAATTTTTTGACTGTAAATGACCTTTCAGACATAATAGAATAGATCTCAAACCTAATTCCAACTCGTATAGAAATTTACTAGTTTGTCATTTATGTAAAATTATGATTTTACCCTTTTAATTTAATTAAAATTACAAGGTGTTACGTTCTCACTCCTTAAAAGAACTTCATCTTTGAAATTCCAAGAGATGGACAATGCAACTCGCTTTATAGCGTACAAATATACAAAACAAACATAGCTACAACCCATCAAGCATCCATCAGACAACATAAGCAAAAAAATAACCATGGTATATAATACAATGAAAGATAAAGTAGGATGATATGATATAAGATGAGTGCAAATGCAACTAAATTGGCCTCCTATATGAATGCACATGCAGTGCACAAATATTTATGCAAACATCCTAATATATGCATGTGTGTGTACGCGGGAGCATCCATGTATCTATATGCAATATCCATATCAAACTGTAAGTAAACAATCACATCCATAAAAATAATCAATAAATGCATATACAAAAAACATTAAATAGCATATATAAAATTATTTAGCATAGATATCTTCGAAGGTTAGCATGTATATACATACAAGCCAACACGGTATAAACTAAATTAATAGAACTTAAACAAAGCAACCAGAGTGACCAAAATGAATCACAAGGATATGCATACAACCAATCATAGCACTCATACATCAATGTCTATGTAAACTATCTAGGAAACCAACCATGCAAATTAATAACGACCTAACGAGCAAAAGAACCTACAAACTAACTAAAAGAGAACTTATTGGAAGAGAGTGCGTGATGGAAAAATCAAATTCTCTCCTTAAGCTCCATCATGTTCTTATCCAAATCTTTTCTTCACCATACTTAGAAAAACTTTATTTCCTCATTTTATGTTGTATCACATCGTGTCCAAAAATGTGAGTAGATTATGGAATATTCTATACTCCCTCACTATGTTCATCTCATAAGCTGACTAGGCTCTATCGTTACTGCTAAACCGTCAACATATGTTTATAGATGGGATAAATAGAAAACCTATTGTAACACTCCACCTTTATGCCTATATTATACAAGAATATTACAAGTAATATTGTCAAGTAATACAGAGAACAAGGCTGGTTAGGAGCTACCATTTGTAATATTGCTTTGGCCAAGTATAGATACGTCGAATTATATGACTATACATTTTTTTTCTTTTACTTACAAGAAGAGATTCGACATATACAATCTAGTTGCGAAACAATAATATAGGGATTTAATATAATTCATAACAATATATCATATAATAATACAACACAGAATCATAGGTTGCAACGAAAATATTACACATTAAATATCTCTCTAAAGTGTAAGTCTACAAAAGGGAAGAAATCGACTTATATATACAAGCATATACATATATAGACTATGATAGGTTAAAAGAGTATACGTGATGACTAATGTTAATATAACAATCAAATATACAATAAGTATACAAAAGACTAGCATCTCTAAATGGAACTCTATTATACAGAGAACACTGCATATTCCTACTCTAGCTGGCCACATTCATAGTCACTGAATCCCTGTACCTGTCCAGTCACCATCTGACCCTAGTGTTATAAAAATAATAAGTTTCAAACTATCTCTAAATATCCAAAAGTGAGATCAAAATAAAAGCATGCATAAACATAAAAGATATAGAAATCTATATAGTGTATCATGTTTGTACCAAAATCGGGAACAACACTCTTTGAATGTGTTTGAAGAGATAAAATGAAGAAAGTAAATGTAAAATGAGGCAGATCTAACAAACACACCAATCAACAGGTAAGAAAAAGTTCAAAAACACGCGAATTTAGAGTGGTTCGGCATATGGCCTGCGTCTACTATGAAATGATTGATATTTATTGATTATAACTCGTTGGTTACAAGTGGATCACAACAATACAATCAAAGTTTAGCAGCAGTGTGTCGGCAGAGTATCGAAGTAGAGAGGCCAAAAAGTCCATTTTCTGTAGGTCCAAGGTCACTATTTATAGGTGTAGGCAGCAAATATCTCGCTCAGATCTCGAAAGACATCTTCTCTCACGTGGATGGGCCGCCATGATCGATCCTCAGACATTTGGACTCGATCCATGATCGATATGTATGAAATTTTTATCGACCAAGAAATGGTCTTTCTGGGCTGAGATCGATCAAGCACATTCTTGAGGTAGTATGCAATCTCCTGTGAAAATTTGGTGGCATTTGGACTTGTAGATCGTGAGATATGATCGATGCAAGTTTGGATCTCCCATGTGCAAGCGAGTTCGTATCGCTTCTATTCATGTCGCTTCACTTCATATCGGTAGCATGCACATGTCAACTAGGTGACTTGGCGCTATCTTTTAGGATCGATCCTCCTTTTATGCCGAGTGATTGATTCTTGCTCCTTAGAAGGCTTCGTTCGTATCGAGGTGTCTCTTTCCCCTTCGTATCGATGCAAGGCGAGCTCGTTCATATCGTTTTAAGCTTGTCTCACTCGTATCGCTCCCTTCAACTCCCTTTTTGCATCGGTAGGAAGTGTAATCTTGTATGCCTTACTAAATGACATATACGTATCGATTAATGGTTCATCGATATGAATAATGCACGTATAAGATTGATACGTAATGGCTTCGATCGATGGATATGAAGCCGAGCTCAGGCGAATGATACGAAATGTGGAAGTGGGGTGGATACAAATGAAGCAACCTTCCATGGATACAAACAAGGCATTTCTTCCTCGATGGATACGAAATGTAGCTATTTGTTTTGATGGATACGAAGTCGATGCCTCCTACATAGATACGAGTGAAAGCATAGCGCGATTATGGACACAAACGAGTTTTGCTCCTTCCATGGATACGAATGAGATTGTGGCTTAGCTACGATTACAAAATGGATGGGCACAAAGTGAAGGGCCTTGATAGACACGAACATTACTATCGTAAGGTAATGAATACGAACTATTTAGATACGAACTACACTTGCCTCCCATGAAACTTCATCGAACCGTAACTTTAGCGCACGAACTCCGATTGACTTAAAATTCAAGACGTTGGCTTTCATAACTTTGCTCGTAATACCATGTCGATTGTAGCTCGATCTAGACTCGAATTTTTTTTACCAGTATCCATAATGAACCTATGTGTGACCGATCTTGGGGACGGACTATCCTTGGTGTCACTGCCTTACCAAAAGGCGGGATAACATATCACACTAAACATCATAAGCTCCCACCATGAGTCATCTACTGACAAACTTGCATAAAACATAAGGCATAATAATACCTATATAATATATGCCAATGCAAAAAAAGATAACAATACCAAATTACCATGTCACCAATTAACGGCAATCAACTCAAATATGGTGATAACGAAACTAACTTCAAAATCACAAGAACTAAAAAGATTGCATAAAAGCAAGTCAAACACCAAAATATATAAGATTGCTTGAAAGTGAGTCCAAACCCAAAAGACTTAGCACAAAAGCAAGTCATAAATCATAAAACCATGAAGACAAGCATATCGCAAGCTACAATAATAGACATGCACTTCGCATGCCAATACATAAGACATGATCTTTATAAATCGAATAAGACAAGCACTTCGCAAGTCAATAAATAAGCTAGCATAATAGGAAAGCACTTCACAAGTCAACACAAGCGACACAAAGTAAGCTAGCATAATAGGAAAGCACTTCACAAGTCAACACAAGTGACACAAAGCTAGCATAATAGGCAAGCACTTCACAAGTCAACACAAGCGGCACAAAGCTAGCATAATAGGCAAGCACTTCACAAGTCAACACAAGAGACACGCACTGTGTGTGCCAACACAAGAGACGAGCAATTCGCAAGTCATAACTCGTTTGTAAATGAGGATCATAAGATGGGCCTAAAAACCAATTTAATCCGCCTGTAAACGAATCATACAAAAATGAGCCTGAAAACTCACCGGAATAAGTGTTATATACTTCCGTATAGTAATCATTCAAGTGATGACCGTGTGTCCCATATCCATGGGTTTACTTGAACATTTACTAAATGTTAGTAAAGTCCACTCAACAAGTGCAATACGCCTTTAATTGTTAATGTATGGAATCATCCTAAATTTGGTAATAAAATGTCTATTTTGCAGCAAAAATTGAATGCAACCAAGGAAGCTTTAAAGAGATGGGCAAAGAACAAGTATGGTGATGGTAACAAGAACTCCAATAATCTGCAGAATCAACTGTCTTCTATTCAATTGAGTATGCTTGAAGATCCAGGTAATAGAAGTCTATCTGAGCAAGAACATGATCTAACTCAGCTTTTATCAGAAGCTATGGCCTCTGAGCTAAGCATGAAGAAACAAAAATTGAGGAAGGAGTGGGATTTGTATGGTGATAGAAATTCTAAAATGTATCATAGTACCCTAAAAATTAAAAATGCTAAAAGAAACATCCATCAGAGACAAGACGAGGAAGGAAGGATTTTAAACAAGCCAGATGAAATTGACAAAGCTTTCATTGATCATTATATCAATCTTTACTCCCCGAATGAAACATGGAACCCTAACTCTTATGAGCTCATGTCTACTCCTTTGCCTGTCCTGTCTGAGTCTGATATCCAATTTTTGTCTTCAAGAGTAACTGATGAAGAAATATATAATGCTATGTTTGGTATGAAGAGGGATTCTTGTGGTGGTCCTGATGGTTTTAATGCTGTTTTCTTTATTCAGTGTTGGGATGTCATTGCTAATGACTTCAAGGCAGCCATGCATAATTTTTTTGAGCACAATAAATTGCCTATTCCCATAAATGCTACCAACTTATGTTTGGTGCCAAAAGGTAAGCATGCTGCTACTCTTAATGCATTTCGATCAATTGCTTGCTATAACATAATATACAAATGCATATCTAAAGTTATTGCTGCTAGGCTCAGACATGTGCTTCCTACAGTGATTTTTGAGAACCAAGCTGCATTTTTGAATAATAGAAGTATTCTAGATAATGTGATGGTTACTCATGAACTACTTAATGGTTATGGTAGAGCTCATGTTTCTCCAAGAGCTATGATGAAGCTTGATATAAGAAGAGCTTATGATACAGTTAGCTGGGAAGCTCTGACTGGTATTATGGGATTAATGGGGTTTCCTTGCCACTTTGTCAGCTGGATATATACATGTATTTCAACAGTCTCCTTCTCATTTTGTTACAATGGTGGCACTGTTGGATATTTTAGAAGTCAGAGAGGAATAAGACAGGGAGACCCGATGTCTTCTTATTTGTTCATAATTGTGATGGAATTTTTTACTCAGCTTATTAACAATCAAGTCAGGAACAACAATTTCAAGTTGCATCCCAAATGCAGGAATCCTCTCATTACCTCTCTTCTTTTTGCTGATGATGTTCTACCTTTTATTAAGCCTACTGTATCTTCTATGGCATGCGTCAAAGGCATCCTTCACACTTTTGAGAAGTGCACTGGTCTACAAGTCAACAGAAGCAAGTCATTCCTAATGGTGGCAGGACTCAATGACAATGACAATCAGAACATACACCATGAAAGTCAACTTCCTAATCTTCCTGAGGGCACCATGCACCTGGGGATCCCCTTGTGCTCTAGAAAAATTGGAGCAACTTCTTATTTGCCTCTGTTTGAAAGAATAACTGAAGCTATGAATAAATGGGCAAGCAATAAGTTATCTCGGGCTGGCAGAACCACAATCATAAAATCGATAATACAAGCTATGACTGTTTATTGGTGCAGGTGCTTTATTTTACTTTCTGCTCTTTTGTCTAGCATCAGGAAAGCAATGAATCATTTTCTATGGACTGGGGATATGTATTCTACAAAACCCATTCCAATTTCTTTTGCGAAATTGGAGAAACCACAAAAATATGGTGGATTGGGAATAAAATGTATGAGGACTTGGAATCAAGCTGCATTTTCAAAGCATTTTGACAATCTGATAAATGAAAAACCTAATTTGTGGGTTAAATGGTCTAGGCATCATCATCTTGGCAATAAGAACTTTTGGTAAATTGAACCCTCTCCTCTATGTGGTTGGGTGTGGAGATCAATCCTTAAACTCGGGGGCAGTTTACTACCTCATGTCCAGCTTGTGCTTGGCCCTGATAGTAAAGCTAAATTCTGGTTTGAACCATGGGTGGGAAGAGGAATTATATTGCATGATTTGCTCTCCTTTGAGCAGAGGAATCAATCTGGCATCCCCTTGAATGCCAGGGCGGTTGATTATTTTTATAATGATGAAATTGTTTTGCCTTACTCCTCCAACCCTATCATCAATCAGCTGTGGGCTGTTGTGCAATGCAAAAAGTTCCCTAATGGTGATGATGGGTATGTGTGGACTGCTAAACTTCGGCAGCACTCCATATCAAGAATTTATAAAGCTTTGATAAGAGATGAGAATAGCCCTATCTTTAGATGGCATGCTAGAGTCTGGAATACAAACACTTCTCAAAAACTGAACTTCTGTTTATGGAAAGTCCTAAGAAATGCACTCATGACCAAGGATAAATTATGTAGGAGAGGTTTTTCTGTAGACTTGATGTGTAACTTCTACAATAATCATATTGAAGATGGCTCACACCTCTACTTTGATTATATAGTTACTAAAAGAATCTGGAAAGCTATTCTCTTCATTGGAGGATTTACTGAGCCAATAGTGAATGGTAGTGCTGAATGGAATAGAGTCTTTAGAAGAACTAGATGGAAGGATGCTTCATCTTATAGGCTGTTACTGCTTCTGAAAGTTTATGTGGATGTGATATGGGCTGAGAGAAATGCTAGAGTTTTTGAGAACAAAATGAAACTTGAAAGTGCCTTAATAAATATCATAATACCTAGAGTCAAGGAAAAGTCTTCCCTACATGTTGCATATGGCTTTCTGGATTAGGGTTTTTATACTTTCCTTTCCTTGTGCTGTTCTTGTTTTGTTTGTTTTAAGTCTTTCATTTTTATTTTTTTCTTAGTCTTCCATGTTTGCTTTTGAGAGCTCTAGCTTGTTATTGCTCTCTTTTTGTTTTTGTTTTTTTGTGGTTAATAAATATGGTAAGGGACCATTCAATCCTGCTTTCCTTTCAAAATTGAGTACCGCCTAATGTCCCATAACCACTTTGCGGTACTTAAATGTTTACTAATTGATTTTAAATCTCATTCGACTAAAATATTCAATCGAACGAGTTTAATAATTAACCGACAAAGTAATACAAACGTTCTGTACCACTTGTATTGCTAGATCGTTTAATTAGATTTCTCAATCAAATGAACATAGAAATTGCAAGAAAATAATAATTCCAAAAGTCTCACAAGAATGAAAAAATAGCGTATAAATAGCCAAAGGCTAAGGATAATAAAGTCCAATACGAGTTTATGGTTTTGAAAGCAAATAATATAATTTATCATATAGGAAATGATTTCTAAAATACTTAACCATATACTTACCTTCAACTTTTCATTTCTACAATTCATAAACTCCTTTGTTATTTAACTATACATACATACATGTGTGTGTGTGTGTGTGTATTCACCGCTTGATAAAATAAACTATAAGTCCGAATAAATATAAAAAATATTTATATATATAGTTGTTCTAAAGTCCCATTAAAAGATATATTGTTCAAAAACTATATTTCAAAAGCCATATAGATATATACACATTTGTTTAGAAATAACATAGGCATATATTTCAAACACATATTT
This sequence comes from Allium cepa, assembly GCA_030765085.1. Taxonomy (NCBI): domain Eukaryota; kingdom Viridiplantae; phylum Streptophyta; class Magnoliopsida; order Asparagales; family Amaryllidaceae; genus Allium; species Allium cepa. The sequence continues at coordinate 341,692,913 of CM060941.1, read as the reverse complement.
TTATCCATAAACTATTTCTACTTACTATACTTACTGTATAATAACTTATTATGATCATTAATAAAAATAAATTTAATTCATTTGAAAACAAGTATGAAATCGTTAAATTATAATAAACCTTCATTGATAAATTTCTTTCATTCAAATTTTATATATATGCGAGATAGATTTATATATATACTACATCAAAAATCATGAATCGAATAATTATTGAAATGAAATCATCAACTCAAGATTTATAATTCGAAAATAAACATTAAAATCATCAGAAAATAGGTATTAAAACCATGCACAAAACATCGAGTTTAACCGGGTAAACCAAATGAATTGATAGATCCATAGAGTTTAACTCTATATCATCTCCAAAAATATTTTTAATAAAATGATTAATAATTTGAAATTATTATCATAAGAGCCACAACAAGTCACTCATAACATAGAAAACAATCAACATTAAACAGTGCAACAAATGAAAAACGAGTGAACCTGGGAGTTTAACCTAGAGGTGGAATAACTCTAGGTTACTGCTGCCGGTCCATCTATGGCCTACCATTGGTCCATCGATGATGGTGAATCCTGGAGCTATTTCAACTCGAGGAAGCCCTCTGGTCGACCTTCAACGATGACACTTCGATGTTAGATTGTTTGCAAGGGTAAGGTATAAATGCACCAACTACAACTCAAACATTGCATCATAATTTCAATTAGAATATCAATTCTCTAATTTATGAGAAACTAGTACTTCATCATGTAGTGATTTTAAACAACAAATCAATTTAATAAAAAAAAAACATTCAACAATAGAATCATCCAACTACACATGCAAATTGATTTAGAGAGTGGTGAAATTAACACACATTAAATCACCAATTAGACTTGCCAAACACTTCGATTTCAGATCTGCAATTATATTTCAGCAAACGCTAGCAAATACCTCAACCCAAGCACATAATAACAAGGATTAAACACCATAAAAACTAAAATTGAATAATCTAAAAGCTAGAGTATGTTTCAAAATAATTACCTTGATTTTCTTGGATTTTTTAGCAATTTATTCCTATTATACTTTGCTAAATTTGCTTCTAGGGTTAATGTGGAATTTGGTTTCTAGCTTTCTGTTTCTTTTTGTTTGCAGTGAGTTAAGATGGAGAATAGTATGTATAGGAAACACTTTTGACTTAGGAAAAGTTTCGTAGTTGAATTATTTCATTTGGGATTTAGGAATTAATTTCATAACCCAACAAGATAATAAAATACCTTCTAATTATTTATACTATTTTGGGCTTTGGTTTTTAATTTTCCACCCAAAAGAACTAATTACCACTTTTATTTAATTACTTATTAATAGCTTCATAAATCAAAAGCCTAAGTATTTAAGCCATAGCCAAATGAATAAAATGATTTCTTAAATTATTTAACAAGGAATAATATTTTTACAAAGAAGTCTCCTAACCTTAAATTCTTTTTTTATTTAAAAAATATAAGATTCAACTAAATAAATATTTTTGTCCAAGCTCTAATTCTAATTATCTTTAAATAAAACTCTAAAATTCTAATTTCTCTAATATCATATAAATTTAAAATTCACCTTCCAAATGAATTAACCATCTTCTATAAAAGAATACAAATTTCAGATTAACAATTTCAATTCTAATTTAAATCATTATTTATTTTATCTTAACTTCAAAAATCAAGGTTGATACACCTATGAACACCTGCCAACTTTTTATAAGTCCACTCAATGGTGCCGACTTTCCTACTTCCTATACAATTAGGAGAGGCCCAACAACTTATGGTGCTAGATTTTCCACATATCATATCTTATCACCGGGCCCTTCACCTACCAAGCTACCCATTAAAAACTCTCTATGCATTTCTATTCTATGAGGTTTCCATTCATTTACTTATCACTAAGGTTCTAATCATGTAATGTCCAAGTATATCTATAATTTAAATGGACTTTATTACTGACATGCCTTCATCACCAAATACATTGCAACCTATTTTTTCCCTTCTTCTTTGTTATCCGGCTTTTAGACCAAGCGACTATCAATTAAATTTGAATGTTACGATGAACTAAACATGGTTTAAGGATTTGGAAACATGCTTAGAAGGGCGATGGAAGAGACTTTAAGAGTTTGGAGTGCCAAAAGAACAAGGAAAATAGGTCGGTACCAACCTTTTCAAGTCGGTACCAACCTCTTTTGAGCACTTTGAGAAACTCTATAGTCCTACGTATCCCATCTCTATACCCATACTATCCAAGAGTATCACAGAGTAATACTTTTAGATAATATGAAGAATGAGGCTATATGGGGTACACTTTTGAATATTACCTTAAACTAACACTAGTACCGCTATCCGGTATTTTGACTCGGCTATACTGAACTGATCGCACAAGGTAGATTCGAATGCTATCAAGGCCGATGAGTCTAGAGTGACGGTCATGGGCCTAGAAATCAAGTACAGATGATAACATGAAGTCGAAGTCGAATGGAATTGATGGATATGCAAGGTTAAAAGTATGAAATATGGTTCAACATGTAAAAGGGATCGGTATAAATTGGCTTCCATCATAGGGATCGATATGTTTCAGGGAAAAGGAGCATTTCAACAAAAAACAAGCAACATCTCACGATCCACAAGTCCAATGCATATGAAATTCTGTGAATGAGATACGGGGCCCAAGGGATAGCGTTCTTCCCTTGGAAGGGGCATGAACCAGCAAGCAACCCATATTAAAGCAATGATCAAGCAATAACCCAAGTTCTACTGATCCAGTAGCCTTGAAATTTGGAGGCTAGCATATTTTAGTATGGGGGAGTTACCATAGGGATTGCACCTTAAAATTCCACCAAAGTAGGAATTAGTACTGATCTCCATCAATTGGGAAATGGGCCATGTAATCCCTCTTATGAGTATATAAGGTTCTGAAGGTCCTTCTGTTGAATTTTCAGGGAGATATTTGGCCATCTTCGTCTATAAATACAAGCTTGGTTGTTTAGTTTCAAGATTTTACACTGCTGGTTGCTTTATATTCTTTTGTAGCAAAGGATTTTCATTTGTTCCCTAGTACTCTGTTTATAAAGTGATTAATAAAGCATTCTATTCAAAGTGGACTTTGGCAAACAATGTCGAACTACTATTAATCGTTATGTGTGTGTGTTATTCTCTCAATTTACTGCTATTTCTTTATTATCATCCCCTGTTTTCATTTGATATTCTTCATTTATTTCTCTTCAAAACTTCTATTGGGTGCGCTAATTTTTTTGGTGAACATTTTGGTGCTTTCATTGGGAGCCTTGATTCTCAACTTATTAGGATCAGTTGCTACTGGATTGCATAAATCCCCGAAGGAAATGCACAGTTATCTTTAGGAAGTTTACTCGTTCTATTCAAATTTTAGAAAATCTAAGCAAAGATATCAAAAATGGTGAGGAGCATTAGATCTACTTCTCAAAATGCAGAAGGAAAAAAGAATGCAAGCATCCAGCAAGGAGCAACCAATGGATGTGAATGCTGATCCAATTGAAGTCCAAAATCCAACCAATTCCATTACAAGAGCTGAATTCCAAAATCTGATGTGAGAACTAGTGGATAGCCATCGATAATTAAATAAGCAAACACAAGCCAATATCAACCTAATGAACTAACTCAGTCAACAACAGCGAGGGAAAGCTAGGAGGGACCCTACCCCTTACTCAGCATCGGAGAGTTCTAGTTCATCGGACGAGTATCACAGACACAGGCGTTACAGTATAGAAAGATATTATGTAGAAACTTCTGGGGGTCAACAAGAAGACCTTCTTGGTCTTCTAGGATCTATCGATGCCGATCCCTCCATAGCGTCGGTACCGATCCCTCCTACAGAGGAGGAAACTTACCAATACATATTAGGATTCAAGCTAGTGTTGTTGCAACTGATTTGGATGTTGGAGTCCAGTTAAATGTTGATCGGTTGCATCGCTAAAATGACGATGAAGTGAATTTATGAGATATACATCGAGAAGACGTTGAACCAGGTAGACGTGGAATGGCCCATAGACATCGACTGGACCATTCATGTGAGGTGGAACACGACCACTACTTGGCACCAACTATCCAAATGCCAGACTTGTCAGCTATATTTAGACAGTTAGTGAGAGAGAGACAAGGATTGACTAATGATGATTGGGGAATCTCGAGAAGCCATACCACGTTCATTAATAATGTCCTGCATGCAGAGTATCCAAGGAGGTTGACATGCCATTGATGCCTGCCTACGAGGGAAAACCTAAACCTAGACAGCACATCATAATATATGAATGGCTGATGGATTTCGCACAAGCAGATGATGCAACCAAGTGTAGATGTTTTCCTATAACACTCTTTAGAATAGAAAAAATGTGGTTTACGAGGTTACCCCTGCCGTCGATCTCTAAATTTGATGATTTGGCAACAAGGTTTCTGAAGTAGTTTTGTATGCATGCAACTCGCCCCAAAGATGTAATGTCTTTATCTAGCGTGATCCAGGCTCTGGGAGAATCGTTGAAGATTACTTGGAGAGATTCTATATAGCTGTCACAGAAATCAGTAATCCGAATGACCATGCAATATTGATGACCGTAACAAGAGGGATTGATCCAGAGTCTGATTTTGGTGATTGGTTAGCTGGCAAGCCACCTCAAAGATGGTGAGCTTTTATGCAAAGGCGGCTCGGTATTTGAGGAAGGAAGAAGCTAGATGCTTTAGGAAGAAGAATGTTGTGGGATCAAGCGGAGAAGGAGTGTAGGGTAACATTGCAGTAAAGCAGTCTAATGATAGCTCTTGAAAAGTTCAAATGAATATCCAAAACAAATCGAATCAAAAAAAGAAAGGCGAAGATATGAGGCATCTGGAAGAGGGAAACCTAGAATTGCGATGTATGATACTTATGCGCCACTAAATACATGACTAGAGAATATCTATTTGTCTGCTTATAATACCGTGTAGTACAAGAAGCCACCTCCAAAAAATCAATGGAAAAGCAGAAACAGACCGAAAAATATTGTCAGTTTCATGAATATTATGGTCATAACACAAATGAATGCAAGCATCTCTAGGTTATAATTGAAAAGATAATTCGTGAAAGAAAGTTAAAGTAGTTTGTAAAAACCCTACTGAATGGAGGGCAGGGGACATCCGACCCCAACCGAGGACCAGCACCGCATAAAGATAAGGATCCTACTCGGACTGATGGAAGATTGGTAATCAATACAATAGTCAAAGGACCACATCTGGTTGATAAGAGTTGGCATGGTATGCAGCGCTACGCTAGCGCGATTAAGCATGTAAATTTTGAATGTTGTTCGAATACGGAAGATGGAGCTCCTGCAAAACAGCAATGTACAATAGTATATGATATTGGTTTTAGAAATAGAGATGCAGATAAGGTGGAGGCTTGGGCAATCGACCCTATGGTCATTTCAACCATGATCGACCCCGCTTTAGTAAGAAAGATATTGGTTGATTGTGGAAGTTCTGTAAATATAAATTTCAAGAAATTTTATGATAAAATGAGGATGAAAGCTAAGGACATAAAACCATCTAAAGCCCACATTCATAGTTTTAACGGTGCTGCAACTAAAGTTGTAGGTTACGTTGAATTGCCTGTAGAATTAGGAGAAGGCAACCATTGGAGAGTGCAGATTCTTACTTTTATTGTTTTGGATGTTGATTCTCCATACAACGCCTTTTTGGGCCGACTGGCCCTAGCTGAGTTCCGAGCAGCTCTTGTGTAACACTTCTAATCTTTAATAACATTATTCAGGAAATTTAATTAGATAAATTAAATAGAATAATATAGAGTGATAAGAGGATTGAGATTGGCAAATGAATTTAGTGGCCATGCTTTTTAAAATGAATGGGTTATAAAAGGTTAAATGATAATTAAATTAACATAGGCATCAGGGTCATTGCCACCCACATTTCCTACCCTTATACTGTTAGCCATATACCAATCACATTCATTTTATCATAAGAAAAAACAAACGAAAGAAAGCTAAAACCAAGACAGCCATTAGGAGGAAGAAAAGAGGAGAAATTCAAGTTTAAAGCTTAGAAACAAGCTAGGGGGAATCAATCTCAATCAATTTCCAATTTCCTTATCCAATGTAAGGTGAATAATAATCACTATATCTCTAATTTGGGTTTACACGACTATTGATTTTTGCATTTAAGATTAAATCATATATGATGATTTCTGATGATATGCTTGATTTCAAATGAATGATAGAGTAAAACAAGGTTGTTTGCATTTGATAAACCCGTTTTTAAGGGTAAATTCGTATGTTTTGGTTTTAGAATGCCATGGGAAAATTATATGCTATGAGAAACATAATTTTGGAGTTGGGTTTCAATTTTTATAATTTTCCAAGCTGTGAAGAATTTGTTATAAATTTTCAAAGGAAAATATGTATTATTGGGTTTAGAAATTAATTCCGGTAATTATGGAACGAATTTGGTCTGAAATTTATATATGTTAGATAATTGTATTAGAAGTGAATTTTCTGTGACTTTTGGGAATTTTTACTAAGAGATATATTATGGAAATTAAATTATTTTGAAAGGAGGACCTAAATTATTTAATTGATGTTAAATAGGAAGGGATTATTTGTTAATGTTATTCAAGTTTTAGATCTGAGAAAAATGCGGCTATAATTTGTAGATAATTTGAAAGTTTAAGGTAACCAATAAAGTGTTTACAACTGGGAAAGTTAGTTACAATGAAATTACTTTATTTGGTAAAAACGACATTTTTTCTAGAAAAGTGGATTACGCCTCCTTTGGTAGTAGCTTTCGACCCAGAGCTTCCGCCTTCGACCAGGTCGAAACCAAAGAAGCCGAAACCAATACACAGGGTATAACTTAGTTGGTACGTAGTGGATTGGAGAAAGGTGGAAGGTAGGGTGTCGAAACGTGGCTTCCGATGGGGTCGGTACTATGGTTTTGTTTCTAAAAGAAAAGCGCTTGCCTGCTTACAAAGCGGTTTCGGTAGAGTTGAAACCAATGCTTGCGAAAGGAAATCAAGCTTTCGTAGGAGAACTGCTACCTTTTTAAAGTAGTAGCTTCTAAAGGATTACTAAGTTTTTAAATTAACGCTTTTGAAAGGGGTAGTTGCGATCAGATCGAAACCCTTATGTAATTTTAAGCCTTTCGATGGTATTGAAGATATCAATGCTGGCGAAAGGTACCTTTTGTTTTAGAAATATAAGTCACTTCCTATAGCTTTCAAAAGAGGTTAGGGGTTTCGAAGGCAATAGTTTCGAAAGGGGTTCCGAAGCCAACCTTCAAATATTTTACCTAGATTTTCTATGCTTTCGAAAGGATGGTGCCGACACCATTAAGTTTTCTCCAATACATTTATGAGATAAAGTATGGTTTTGAAAGAGATGTTTTTGCTTTTATTCACTTGATCCAAAAGGATATTTTGAATATAAATCCAATGGTTTCGAAAGGGATACTTCCAATTGTTTTGAAAGGGGGTACTTTCCATGTTTTCGAAAGTGTTTCGAAGCTATGCTTCTAAAGTTAACGTTAATACTTTAATACAATCAAAAGGCATCGAAAGAATGGTTTTAAAGTGTTCGAAAGGCATGGCCCTAATGTTTTGAAATTTAATTTATATGCTTTCAAAGAAGGTCATCCAGTGAGGTCGAAAGCAATCTTTTGAAGGGTTTGAAATCTTTGGTTTTTCAAAACAAGTAAACCCAATCTTATTTTTAAAAGAAAACCCATGGCTAAGTAAATAGTTTTAAAATTGTTTTAAGAAGAAGCTTTCTTTGATTAAAATAATAGGTTAAAGGGATTAACCATGTTTTGTATTAAACCCATAGGAGTGGTATTATTATGTTATGTTGCTTGCTTCTTCAAATATAAATATATTCACATTATAACGGACCTATAACCACATTTTGGGGATAAAGGGCAGAAGAACCAGCTAGGTTGATCGAGTAATGAATATAAATTGATTAAACTCCTAGGTGAGTAAAATTGCATCCAAGAGGTCTGGGAGACCAGAATATATGATGCCTAAACATAGAAGTTGTCAGGGAGACAGGTTCATAGTGCACCCACGAAAACTATGATTAGGAAGTTATTGGGGTTGCCAATAGGTTCATAGTGATCTCATGAAAACTAAGTTACAAAGAGTAGTTTGCCAGGGCTAATTAGTATGTAGTGCACCCATGAAAACTTTATCCGGATTAAGTCACCGACTGTTGTCAATAAGTTCGTAGTTAACCCATGAAAACTAGGATAAAAGAGAAGTTATTAGAGTCACCAATAGGTTTAGTGGAACCCGTGAATCAATTAAACCCACAAGAATGGTAGTGTTACGTTAATTGGAAGGGGCCAATATGTTCATGGTGCACCCATTAAAACTATGAAATAGGACAGAGAGTCCAGAAGTTAAATACAGGTCATTGGTAATCCCATGAAAACTAATACGTTAATAGTGACCCTAAAAACTATAAATATGACGGGAAGTCGGTCAAACTAGGGAAGGGAGATCGAGAATGTTTTAATATTTATGCAATCATCATAATATTGAAATGACTATGTTTTAACCATTGTGGATGCAGGAGCACGGTATATGATTTTATAAAAGTTTTAGGATACCGGTGAGAGGAAAACCTGTTCCGCTAGGTACCGTGATCCCACTAGATGTCTAAATGATTTGAGATGTTAGATTATTATTCATACCAAGCTTTATGTCTGACTCGAATTTTATGTTTTCCCCTTAAATTCTTGGGTACTCAATTGATTTTGAGTAGTTTGAGAGTTGAGGTTTTCAGGTACCTCATTAGACGAATAAAGCTTCCGAAGACGTGAAGGAGGCATAATAGGTTTTTAGAGTTCTCTTTTATTTGATTCAACTGTGTTGATTATAATGGCAAAGTTGTTTATTGCCTGTGTATACTCTAATCATCCAAGAAGGCATTTTCATATGTCGCTCTTGGCGTATGTTGTAATAAATATATTTTCTTTGAACGTAGTTTGTGATTGTGGGATTATGTAAGGATTGTGTAATGAATTGGAAATGATTTGAAATGGAATGTGATCTAGTTTGAAGTTTTACATTTTTTTCATATTCATGTATTTCTGTGTATCAATGAATCTAACACAGTCGTATTTGGTCACCGAGGATTAATAACTATGGATGGCTGCAGCATCCATAGCCGTTAGTTTTGGGCCTCCAAGTAAAGGGATGTTACAAGTTGGTCAGAGCATAGATTTATGATACTTTAAAAGAAAAGACCATTCTTCTGTGTCTTACTAAGGCTCGTATCAATTTTATGAGAAAAAAGATATGGAAGCAGAAACGGAAGAGGAAATCTAGGTGGAGGAAGCACCACAACCACGGAAAATGTTCAATCTAATACTTCGAGGAACCAAGGTCGATAGGCTAATGCTAACCAAAATGCCAAAGCCAATGTGGGTGCTGGAAATCTTTCAATAGATCTAGGGATGGTGTATCAGTTGTTAGCCAATATTTTGCGAGCTGGGGTTGCTGGTAATGTGGAAGGAGCTAATTCTGTAGCTCGAGTTGGAAATAATTATGCTAAGTTGAGAAGAGAATACACTAATCTAGGTGGAAAGACATTTGTTGGAATGGAGGATGCTATTGAGTTTTAAAATTGGCTATTGCACCATGAAAGATCTTTACTGATCCAGGCTTGGATGATGAGCAAAAGAGGAGGCTGGCCTCTAGGCAGTTGCAAGGGGAATCGCTCTACTGGTGGAATAGTGTGACTGCCGGAGTTTTGGTGGAAGAATTAACATGGGATGATTTTAGAAGGAGATTTAGACAGAGGTTTTTATCTGAGGTTGCCATGTCGGCATTGATGAGGAAGTTTATGGATTTGGTCCAGGAAGAGATGTTAAGTACGCTGCTAACTTTGAAAGGCTGTCTCGATATAGATATGCCACTATAGACATTGTTACCAGAAGGAATGAAAGGTTTATTCTGGGATTGAGACCTGAGCTTACTAGAATGACCATGACACATATTCGAGAACCTTATAATGTGGTGGTGAAGATGGTCATCCGCCATGAAGAGATGCTTGCTGGTTGTGTCAGAGAGAAGCCAGTAGAATCCCAGGGTCTTTAGGGAAAGAAGAGGAAATTCATTGAAAAGAAGGGAGCTCAGAAAAGGGATGCCGCCAAGAAGGCAAAGGCTGATTTGGTATGCTTCAAGTGTGACAAGAAGGGTCATTATGCTACCTTTCAGGCAAGGGAAAGAAGCCTGTAGAAAAGAAGAATGTGAAATGCTTCAACTGCGACCAAATTGGTTATTATAAGAACCAGTGTCTAGAGCTAGAGGGAGGGTTTTGCTATTGGATCACCATCTTCTTCTAGACCAACCGCAGCAGAGAAAGAGAAAACTGTGATGGAAGCTATGCATTTGATTCAGAGTATACCAATAAGGATACTATTTGATACCGATGCATCACATTCATTTACATCATAGTATTTGGTTGATAGGTTATGTATAGAACCATATACCTTATTGCTTCCTTAACGGTTTCGAATCAAATAGGAGGATATGCAACTCTAGGGATGAGATGTGCCAGTTAGAACATGATTTGTTAGGTCATAAGTTTGCATGCAGTCTATATGTTTTTAATTTCGTAGCTTTCAGGATCATTTTGGGTATGGATTGGTTGGGTCAGTATGAGGCTAGGACATTTTGCCAGGATAGGGAAATATCATTGAGAAACCCAGATAGTCATAACTTAATCATTTTCTCGGTAGATAATTCCAACGGGAGTGTTTGTGCCTTGTTAAGTGCCACAGAAGTCGAAGAAGAGTTAAGTCAGCTTCGTGTAGCAAAAGAGTTTGTAGATGTCTTTGAGCTGGTCATAGGGCTACCACCGAAACGAGCTATCGAGTTTCGGTTAGATTCTATGCCAGGAGATGAACCAGTTAGTAGACCACCTAGTAGGATGACACCAACTGAGGTAAAGGAATTGAAGGTGCAATAAGTGGATCTTGAAGGAAGGAATTTTATTCGACCAAGCAGTTCGTCTTAGGAAGCGGCCGTGGTACTCGTAAAGAACCCAGATGAGTTGTTAAGGATGTGCATCGACTATCATAATTTGAATGAGAGGATGATAAAGAATAAGTACCCTTTGTCGAGAATTGATGATCTATTTGATTAGTTGAGTGGAGCCAGAGTGTTTTCACAGTTAGATTTGGCGATAGACTTCCATCAGTTAAAAGTGGCAGAGGACAAAATTCCTTTGGTAGCATTTCCGACTAGGTATGGTTCGTATGAGTGGCTAGTGATGCCTTTCAGGTTAACTAATGCACCTGTTTTCTTCCTAGATTTTATGAACCAAGTTTTCCGAGAGCACTTGGATAGGTTTGTGTTGGTATTCAAAGATGACATTTTAGTGTACTCGAAAGATGAAAGAGAGCACGAGATTCATCTTAGTGTGGTGCTTGAAACGCTGAGGCAGAATCAGCCGAAGGCGAAGTTTTCCAAGTGTCATTTTTGAAAGAAGGAGGTTAAGTTCCTTGGTCATGTGGTTTCCGAGGAGGGCTTGTCAGTCGATATAGCTAAGATCAAAGCTATCAATAGTTTGAAGAGACAAAGACGGTAATCTAGATTAGGATTTCTTTTGGACTTGTTGGCTATTACGGAGATTTATTAAGGATTTCTTATAGATAGCAGCGCCTTTAACTAAGCTTACCAGGAAGGAGGTGAAGTTTGAATGGTCCGACGAATGTGAGGAAGCATTCCTTAAGTTAAAGCATTTGTAGACTAATGCACCAATGTTAGTAGTTCCATATGGAAATCAAGGGTTGGTAGTATACGTTGATACATGTGGGACTAGATTGGGAGTAGTGTTGATGCAAAAAGGTAAAGTTATTGCCTATGCATTCAGACAGCTTAGACCACATGAAGTAAGATATCCTACTCACGACTTGTGGTTGGCTACGGTAATTTTTCCTTGAAGATTTGAAGGCAATATATCTTAGGGGAGAGATTTGAGTTGTATACCGGTCATAAGTCTTTAAGATATTTCTTCTCTCAGAAGAAGTTGAATATGAGGCAGCAGAGGTGGCTTGAGTTTTTGGCTGCTTATGATTTCGGTATAGAATTTACTTCTGGGAAAGGAAATAAGGCAGCAGATGCTCTTGGTTGAAAACGTTAGAATGTGGTGTTAGCTATGCTGGAAGAATGGAAGGATCTAGAAGCCTTGGCCAGTTGTAGTGTGCAGTTAAGCTCTACTACTAGTTCTAGTCAAGGTACTGCCATATTGTCCTGTTTGGATGTTCAACCAGTGTTGATCGAGAGAATAGCTTCTAAGTAGAAGGAGGATCCATTATTAGCCGAGAAAATCAGAAGGCTTGAGGTTGGAACTGAGATCGTTGATTTGAAAGATTTCTGTCTTTACCAAAGAGGATGGTTGAGAAAGAAGGGGGCGATTATGTGTTCCAGATGTTGAGAACCTGAGGAAAGAAGTTCTTAAGGAATGCCATCGATCCAAGTTTACGATTCATCCTGGAGGGACCAAGATGCATCAAGATATGAATATGGGCTTCTATTGAGAAGGCATGAAGAGGGATGTTGGGTTATGGTTTAGGCAGTGTGTGAACTGTCAACAAGTGAAGGCCGAACATCAGAAGCCGAGTGGGTTGCTTCAGCCTTTAGAGATTCCAGTATGGAAATGGGATTCGATATCCATGGATTTTGTAGACGGGTTGACAAGGTCGAATAGGGGAAATGAAAGTATATGGGTCATAATTGACTGATTGACCAAGAGTGCCCATTTCAATCCAGTCAAGTCAACCAAAATAGTACCTGTATTGGCGAAGTTGTTCATGAAGAACGTAGTTAGACTTCATGGAATTCCTAGTAGTATAGTCAGGGATAGAGATGCATTATTTACTAGTGAATTTGGAAGAGTCTACAAGAGCTATTAGGTATCAAGATCAAGATGAGTACTACATATCACCCATAAACGGATGGGCAGACAGAGAGAGTCAATACGATACTCGAAGGTTTATTGAGAGCTTGTGTATTGAGCTTTGGTGGATCTTAGGAAGATAACCTACATTTTATTGAGTTTCCCTTTAATAATAGCTATCAGACTAGTATAGCAATGGTGCTTTTTGAAGCTTTGTATAAAAGGCTATGCAAATCACCAGCGTGTTGGTTGGAGACTGGAGACATATTAATTTTAGGTCCGGATTTGGTTAGAGAGGCGTTAGAAAAGATTGAGTTAATCCGAGAATGGATGAAGGAAGCTCAATCCATACAAAAAAGTTACACAAGTAAGAGGCGTAAAGACCTAGAGTTCTCAGTGCGAAACATGGTTTTCGTTAAAGTATCCCCAATGAAGGGTGTGATGCGATTTGGAAAGTCAAGGAAGTTGGCCCCGAGATATGTTGGTTCATTTCAGAATATAGACATGATTAGGAAGCTCGTGTACAGAGTAGAGTTACCTAGCAATATGGTAGGTGTCCATAATGTATTCCAAGTGTCTCATCTTTACAAGTGTATGCATGATCCAGAGACTACTATTTCTCCAACAGGGTTGAAAAACTTGGTAGTAGGGCTTGATTTGACTTTTGTTAGAAAACCAATTCGGGTTGTAGTGAGAGATGAGTAAAGATTGAGGAACAAGACAGTCAAGTTGGTGAAAGTTCAGTGGAGCGACAATGAGAAGAACTGTACTTGGGAGGCAAAAGACAGGATATGAGATACTTATCTTGATGTTCTTTAATGGTATGTATATACTAGATTTATATAGATTAGTCAAGTAGGCTAATATGGATGTTAGCAGACGATTGCTATGTTTGATATTTATTCCTTACCGAATTTCGAAGACGAAATTCTTTAAGGAGAGGAGCCTGTAACACCCCTAATTTTTAATAATATTATTCAGGAAATTTAATCAGATAAATTAAATAGAATAATAAAGAGTGATAAGGGGATTGAGATTGGCAAATGAATTCAGTGGTCGTGCTTATTAAAATGAACGGGTTACAAAAGGTTAAATGATAATTAAATTAACATAAGGGCATTAAGGTCATTGCCACCCATATTTCCTACCCTTATACTATTATCCCTATACCGTTCACATTCAATTTATCATAAGCAAAAACAAAAAAAGAAATCTAAAACCAAACTGGCCATTAGGAGGAAGAAAAGAGGAGAAATTCTAGTTTAAAGCTGAGAAACAAGCTATAGGGAATCAATCTCCAATTTCCTTATCCAATCTAAGGTGAATAATAATCACTACATCTTTATTTTGGTTTTTATATGATCATCAATATTGGGATTTAAGATTAAATTTAATATGATGATTTTTGATGATATGCTTGATTTTAAATGAATGATAGAGTCAAACAAGGTTGTTTGCATTTGATAAACATGGTTTTAAGGGTAAATCCATACGTTTTGGTTTTAGAGTGCCATGGGAAAATTATATGTTATGAGAAACATGATTTTGAAGTTTGGTTTCAATTTTTAAAATTTTCCAAGCCGTGGAGAATTTGTTATAAATTTTAAAAGGAAAATATGTATTATTGGGTTTAGAAATAATTTCGATAATGAATTTGGGTCTGAAATTTATATATGTTAGATAACATATTAAAAACGAATTTTATGCGATTTCTGGGATTTTCACTGAGACGTATATTATGAAAATTAAATTATTTTAAAAGGAGGACCTAAATGATTTAATTGACGTTAAATGGGAAGGGCTTATTTGTTAATGTTATTCAAGTTTTAGACTAGAGAAAAATGCGGCAATTATTTGTAAAATAATTTGAAAGTTTAAGGTAACTAATCATGTGTTTACAAGTGGGCAAGTTAGTTACAAAGAAATTACTTTATTTTCCAAACAGCCTTTTTCCTAAAAAAAGTGGGCTCCGCCTCCTTTGGTAGTAGCTTTCGACCCAGAGCTTCCGCCTTCGACGAGGTCGAAACCAAAGAACTGAAACCAATACACATGGTATCACATAGTTGGTACGTAGTGGATTGGAGAAAGGCGGAAGGTAGGGTGTCGAAATGTGGCTTCCGATGGGGTCAGCACTATGATTTCGTTTCTAAAAGAAAAGCACTTGCCTGTTTACAAAGGGGTTTATGAGGAGTCGAAACCAATGCTTGCGAATAGGTATTTTTAAAATCAAGCTTTCGAAGCTGAGCTGCCGCCTTTTTAAAGTAGTATCTTTCGAAGGAGTTACTACGTTTTTAAATTAATGCTTTCGGAAAGGGTAGTTTCAATAAGGTTGAAACACTTCTGTAAATTTAAGCCTTTCGATGGTACTGAAGATATCAATGCCGTCGAAAGGCTCCTTTTGTTTTATAAATATTAGCCACTTCCTATAGCTTTCGAAAAAGGTTAGGGGTTTCGAAGGCAATGGTTTCGAAAGGGGTTTCGAAGCCAACCTTCAAATATTTTACCCAGATGTTTTATGCTTTCGAAAGGATGGTATCGACACCCTCAAGCTTTCCCCAATACATTTATGGGATAAAGAATGGTTATGAAAGTGATGCTTTTACTTTTATTCACTTGACCCAAAATGATATTTTTAATATAAACACAATGGCTTCTGTTGGTATGCTTCCGATGGTTTCGAAAGGGGGTACTTTCCATGTTTTCGAAAGGGTTTTGAAGCTATGTTATTAAAGTTGACGTTAATATTTTAATACAATCGAAATGTTTCCAAAGAAAGGTTTTAAAGTATTCGAAAGGCAGGGCCCTAATGTTTTGAAATTTAATTTGTATGCTTTCGAAGGAGGTCATCCAGTGAGGTCGAAAGCAATCATTCGAAGGATTTGAAAGCTTTGGTTTTTCAAAACAAGTAAACCTAATCTTATTTTTAAAAGAAAACCCATGACTAAGTAAAAGAGTTTTTAAATGGTTTTAAGAAGAAGCTTTCCTTGATTAAAATAATAGGTTAAAGGGATTAACCATGTTTTGTATTAAACCCATGGGAGTGGTATTGTTATGTTATGTTGTTTGCTTCTTTAAATATAAATATATTCACATTATAACGGACCCATAACTGCATTTTGAGGAAAATGGACTGAAGAACCAGCTAAGTTGACCCAGTAGTGAATATAATTGATTAAACTCCTGGGTGAGTAGAAACATCCAAGAGGTCAGGGAGACCAGACTACAGGATGCCTAAATATAGAAGTTGTTAGGGAGACATGTTCATAGAGCTCTAGTGAAACTTTGGTTATAGATTTATTGGAGTTGCCAATAGGTTCATAGTGATCCCATGAAAACTATGTTATAAAGAGTGGTTTGCATGAGCCAATTGGTTTGTAGTGCACCTATGAAAACTATATCTGGATTAAGTTATTGATAGTTGTCAATAGGTTCCTAGTCAACCCATAAAAACTATGATAAGAGAGAAGTTATTGAAGTAACCAACAGGTTTAGGGAACCTATGAATCAATTAAACCCACAGGAGTGGTAGTATTAAGTTAATTAGTAAGGGCCAACAGGTTCATAGGACACCCATTAAAATTATAAAATAGGATAGGGAGTCCAGAAGTTAAGTATAGGTAATTAGTAAGCCCATGGAAACTAATGGGTTAATAGTGACCCT
The DNA here is from genome assembly GCA_030765085.1 of Allium cepa. NCBI lineage: Eukaryota > Viridiplantae > Streptophyta > Magnoliopsida > Asparagales > Amaryllidaceae > Allium > Allium cepa. The sequence continues at coordinate 341,676,317 of CM060941.1, read as the reverse complement.
AGAAACTATAAATATGATGGGATGTCAGTTAAACCAAGGATAGGAAATCAAGAATGTTTCAATATATATGCATATCATTACAATATTTTGAAATGACTATATTTTAACCATTGTGGATGCAGGAGCACAATATATGGTTTTATAAAAGGTTTTAGGATACTAGTGAGGGAAAACTCATTCCGCTAAGTTGCGTAGCCTCACTAGATGTCTAAATGGTTTGAGATATCAGATTATTATTCATACCACGCTTTATGTCTGACTCGAAGTTTATGTTTTCCCCTTAAAATCTTGGGTACTTAATTGATTTTGAATATTTTGAGTGTTGAGGTTTTCAGGTACCTCATTAAATGAATAAGGCCTTCAAAGACGAGAAGGAGGCATAATAGATATTTAGAGTTCTCTTTTATTTCATTCCACTATGTTGATTGTAATGACAAAGTTGTTATATTGCATGTAATACTCTGGTCATCCAAGGGGGCATCTTCATATGTCGCTCTTGGTGTATGTTGTAATAAATATATTTTCTTGGAACGTGGTTTACGATTGTAGGATTATGTAATGAATTGGAAATGATTTCAAATCAAATGTGATCTTGTTTGAAATTTTAATTTTTTTTCCATATTCATGTGTTTTCGTGTATTAATGAATCTAATACCGCCATATTTGGTCGCCAAGGATTAATAACTATGGACAATTGCAGCATACGTAGCCTTTAGTTTTGGGCCTTTAAGTTTGGGGATGTTACATCTTGCCTCATGGACAGATGTTGGATTTGTTCATGGCTATCGGGTGACTGGACATGCCTGTTATGTTGCTGAATTTAGAGATGCTCAACGAAGGGAAAAAGGTAAAGGTATGGACTAGTCTGTCCACGTTCAAGCCACTAAAGACGACAACCAGTGCCTAAGCCTTGGTTAGGGCACCACAATCGGTTCTGTAGAGACAGATTTTAGGGATGATAAGGAGGAGCCCTAAGAGACCAAGGCTGCTCCTCTGAACTGACATTGACATCACAGTTAGCCACGATGACCCTTCATAGGTCTTAGCGATTGGATTACAGCTCAGCCCCCATGATGAAAGAACTTGATGGATTTCTCCAAGCAAATTTCAATGTGTTCGCTTGGACTCACTCTGATAAGTGTGGAATCTCACCTGCCATCGTGAGCCATGCATTGAATATCGACCCGAAGCATGTCCCGGTGAAACAAAAAAGGCAGGCATGGATCCGAAGAGATCTGTTTCTCTTTAAATAGAGGCGGATAGAATCAAAGATAATGGGTCTATTTCCCTCTACCCTAAGTGGGTATCAAATATTGTACTTGTGAGAAAAGTAAACGGAAAATGGAGGATATGCATTGATTACTAAGACTTGAACAAGGCATGCCCAAAATATATCTTTCTCCTTCCAAGGATCAACTAGCTGGTAGACTCAACCGTGTGACACGAATTGTTATCTTTTATGGATACATACTCAGGATATAACTAGCTCCTGATACATATTCCCAATTAAGAGCACACCAGTTTCATTATCGATGTTAGATTATATTGCTAGGTGGTAATGCAGTTTGGACTAAAAAATGCAGGAGAAACCTGCCAACGCCTAGTCAACAGAATGTTTAAAATCGGATCAGAAGAACAATGGAGGTATATGTGGATGATATACTCATGAAGTCACGACGGTCTAGCTACCACATTAGAGACCTGATAGAAGTGTTCTATATTCTCCAATACTGCAAAATGAAAATTGACCCTTTGAAGTGTTCTTTTGTCGTAGCCTCAAGAAATTTCTTGGGTTTCATCGTTAATGCCCATGGAATTGAAGCTAATATTGAGAATATCCAATCTTTTTTGCAACATCCAAGTGCCAAAGACTATCGAACAAGTGTGGAGCCTGAAAGGGAAGGCTGCTGCCCTAAGCTGATTTATTTCCAGAGCAACCGATAAATGCATTCCTTTCTTTGACTTGATTAGAAGAGGAAAAAAGAACTTTGAATGGACATAGAATTGTAAAGACGCCTTCCAATCTTTGGTGAATCACTTAGAGAGACCACCAATCTTATCAAAGCAGCTAGATCATGAAGATTTTTATATCTACTTGGCTGTGTCAATGCATGCTACAAGTGCCGCAATACTTCGCCAAGAGAATAGGATCCAGAGACCAATCTATTATGTTAACAAGTGATTAATAAGAGCTGAAAGGGACAATCCAAATATAGAGAAACTGGAATACTACTTGTAGATTGCATCATTAAAGCTCCTCCTTTACTTTCAGGCACATAATATAAACGTTTACACCGACCGGTCATTACGATAGGTCCTACGGCAACTTGAGACGTTTGGAATGTTACTTAGGCGGAATATCAAACTTAGTCAATTCAACATCACTTATCTTCCTCGGAGGGCTATCCAAGTTCAGGCACTTGCAGATTTTATAGAAGAATTTACTACGTGGGATGATTTCCCAAAGAACGGTGAAACCCCTACAATATGGTAGAGGTTATATACAGATGGAGCATCGAATGATCATTGTTCCGGAGCTGGGATTGTGCTTGTAACTTCTGAAGATCGGTTAATTTTCTATTCTTTAAAGCTTGATTTTCATGCAACAAATAACGAACCTGAGTATGAGGCTCTGATTGTTGTACTTAAACTCGCCAGAGAACTGAGAATAAAGTCTCTTGAAATCTTTTATGACTCACAATTGATAGTATACCAAGTGAGGGGAGATTACCAAGCTACAGGACAACAATATGCTCTGTACCTTACCCAAGTCAAAGAATTGTTGACGAACTTTGAGTACTATGAAATTACACACACATTCCTCAAGATCAAAATAAAGAGGCTGATTCATTAGCAAAGTTGGCTAGCACCGGGGATGTATAACAGATGGGTTTGGTTCCAGTCGAAGTATTTAACTCTCTAAGATAAGCTCGATGGAGATAAACCAGGTACTAGAGATGGAGCCTGAGAAGGAGTCGTGGATGACTCCAATTAAGGACTATTTTCTACAAGGGATCCTTCCCTAACGAAGGAAATAAAAAGATCAGTCCTTCATAAAGCTTCACGATATATCATACAGGAAGGAGTTATGTACAGAAAGGTTTTTTCTGTTCCCATGCTCCGGTATATCACTCATGATGAAATAAAATAAGCCCTAAAGGATGTTCATGAAGGAGAATGTAGAGATCACAATGGGGGAAAAATCTAGTAGAGAAAACACTCCATCACGGGTGTTATTGGCCGACCATCAGTTGAGATGCTGCTGATTATGTAAGGCGATGTGACAAATGCCAGGTATATGTAAAAGTTACACAAATGGTCAGTCTATGGCCGTTTTCCATATGGGGCATAGATATTATCGGTACCTTATCTATCTCTAAAGGTGGTGCGATGTATGCCATCATCGAAGTTGATTACTTCACCAAATAGACCGAAGTGGAACCATTAGCTATGATCACAACAAAGAAAGTGATCAACTTCATCATTCGAAACATCATCTGTTGTTTCAGTCTCCCACAAACTATTATAATAGATAATGGGACTCAATTCGACCGCGTTAAATTCAAAGACTTCTATCATCGATATCATATTGAAAAGAGATTTGCAGCAGCCGCTCATCCTCAAGCCAAAGGACAAGTTGAAGATGTAAACAAAATCATAAAGTCCATTTTGAAGAAGAGTTCGGAGAAAGCTAGAGCCAAGTGGGTAGATGAACTCCCGATGGCACTATGGGCTTATAGGACCACCCAAGAGTTTGTGATTAGATGTACTTCATTAGCCCTTACTTACGATTTCGAAGCCATTATTCCTATTGAGCTTGAAGTCCCTTCTCATCGAGTGACCTACTATGATCTCAGAATGAATAAAGATCTCCTCTTGGAATCTCTAGACTTTGTAGATTAAAAGCATGAAGAAGCTGATTTGAGGGCAGCTGTGCACCGACACGGAGTTGGCCGATACTACAACACCAAAAGTTTGACCTAGAACCTTTGAAATCGGCGATCTCATCTTAAAATAGGTTTTTCCCGCCCCGCTGCATATGAATCCTACTTGGGAAGGACTATACGTCATTGAACAGAGGCTTAGAGAGGGAACTTCCAAGCTAACGGCTATTGATGGCATCACATTCCCAAAGATGTGGGTATTTACTACACTATTTTACTTAGTTTATTCTTTTTATTGAGTTATATTCAATTTTCGAATTTTCTTTAGCATTTGATTTTCCAGATATATAATAAGGCAAATTATGTCATTCTTTCCATTTGGTAAATAAAGTTTGAAATTTCCTTTATGTCTGCATTTGCTGTAGCATTACATGTTAGTTATGATACCGGACTAACTACTGTTGACATGTCCAAGTAGGTTCCTAGAGTTTGGACTAGCCGATTACATAAGTTCACGACCGAACTAAATGAAATAAGAATGGTTTGACTTTTCATTCTCATAACCCGATGGATGGAATACATAACGAGGAATGGATATGGTATGATCACCCAATGACTAACTTAATCCTATCGGATGATGGAATAAATATGCATCAAAAATGATCATGACATGACCGATCTCTTGCTAAGTTAACTCCTGGAATTGGGGGTAGATCAATCAAATAAGGAAAATATGATCCGATAATTTTCTAAAACACTTTAAGTCCCCATAGTATGGACTAGAGTATAAACACAAACCGGGTGTGATTCAACCACCCGCTAACTAACTCTTATCCCCAGAGCGTAGGATAAGAGTATAAACAAATAGACGAGTATAGTTCGAACACTCACAATTTCATAAACTTCTACATGAAACCAATAGGAGGAGTATAAACTCCCAAAGGATGGAGTTCGACCATCCACCGTTTAACTCTACTAACCTAAGACTATGGGTAGGAGTATAACCATTCAAACCACTGAATTTGATAGCGTAACATTAAGGCTTGAGCCCCATGTTTAGTATGACTCAAGACCATGACCATATAGAGGCCATGGGAGAGAACCAACGGATTATCATCCAAAACCACGAGCAATGAATTACAAGTACATTGATTAGAAAGTAATAGCTCGACCAATTAAATAAAAATTCACAAAAGAATTCGATAGAAAGAAAGAACTTTTATTTACATAATAAACTTCAAAAATGTTGATATGAGTTTATTCAAGAATGGGGGCTATAATGACCCTAATTTGGACTAACATTATTTAGGACATTTAAATAGACATTGGAATAATGTAAATGGTTAAGGGATTAAGATTTGTTAATTAATAAGGAGTCATGCCTTAATGAATGTGTAAGTAAAAGAGAATAAAAATAAGTAAGTAGGAGTATGTTAAGGGAAAAATAGGAATAGTTATCGTTCTTATAACCTAAACCCTTTTATCCTTCATTTCTTCCTCGTTCCAACATTTGCAAACAAAATCAAAACACTTGTAAGCTCGGCTGGCCACCATTAAGAAGAATCAAAAGAAGATAAGCTAGGAAACAAGTAGAAAGCTTGAAGAAATTAATCAAAGGGAGAATCTCAACCTCCTTAACACGAAGCTAAGATGAATAATTTGATTTACATATCACTTTCCATAATGATTTTGGTTTCAAGGTTTGATCCGAATTATTTTACAAATAATATGTCATGTTATGTTTGTTTAAATGGACATATATGATTGTTGATGAATTATATTATTTCATATTGATTTTATGATAAGTTTAAATTGGAAAACCTATTAGATGGCATCTAAATGATTTGCGTTTTTGATATATAGTCAAAAAATATATTTTAGAAGTGGGTTTTAGGTTTCATAATTTTCTAAATTATTATGGATTTATTATAAATTTTCTATGAGAGAAAATAGTTTATATTGGGTTTAAATTATTTAAAGCAATTATATAATGATTTTGGGTCTAAAATTTAAATATGTTAGAAAATATATTAAAACTGAACTATTGTGATTTTTGGGGAATTTATTACTGTTACAAAAATATTTAAGTTAAGGGACTTAAATGTTCTGTAGATTTTATCAAGGAGAAGGGCTTAATTGTTATATATTTCTAATCGGTAATTTTGAATCGGCAACTTTCTAGAAAAGAATTTTGATAAAGAAATGGTAGTCAATTACATATTCATAAATTAGGCAGATTAGGTGAAAAGAAATTACTTTGAATGGCATAAAATCAGTTTTGCTTGGATTTACCACTTTGCCACTTCCATTTGCTAGCTTTCATCACCAAACCTCTGCTAACAAACCTATTCGAAACCAATACACATAGTATCAAGCCTTTGATACGTACTGGATTGGAGAAAGCTAGAAGGGACCGTGTCGAAACCTTGCTTTTGAAGGGGTAGAGGTTAATCTTGCTTTTGAAGGGGTAGAGGTTAATCTTTCAAGCTTTCAAAGGGGTAGAGGTTGTCGCCCTAAGCTTTCGAAGGGATTAGTTATGACTGGTATATCCATCTAGTACTCTGATCATCCAAGGGGGCATCTTCATATGTCGCTCTTAGCGTAATTTGTAATAATTATATTTGATCAAAACCTAGGATTCATTTCAGGATTATGTAATTGAATATGAGATATGGATTTGAAATATAATCATACAAGTTTTTTTTTGAAATCTGTGTTGATTTTATTTCATATTCATGTGCTTCTGATATTATGGCTACCATTAACATTACCGTACTTTGTCGCCGGAAGTTAATACCGTGGATAAGTGCAGAATTTGTAGCGCTTAGCTTCGGACCTCAAGATAAGGGATGTTACAACTTGGTATCAAAACATAGGTTTATAAAAACTTAAAAGAAACTTTAAATTTGAATTATTTTGAAAACGTAATCCTAATGAATTAGAGAAAAGATTGGAGTATGGGATAATGCTATAGTTACATATTTGTATTTGCTATATATAAGTATATGATTTATCTCTATTCTCCCAACTCACTTAGACTATTCTTTTTTATCTTACAAAGACTCGAATGCATATTTTAAAGGCATATGATATGGGTGCTAGAAGCGGAAGAGTTAACACTAGTGGAGGAAGCTTCACAACCAATAGAATGCCAGACCAAATACTAAAAGGAATCTAGGTTAGGCACAAACTAATAATGTGGTTGCTGGAGTGCCACAAGTCGATATGGGAGCTATGTATCAGTTCTTCGTCAACTTGATGCAAGCTGGAGCTACTATAGCATTGGTTGGAGGAAATGCAGGCAAAGAAAATTAGGAAGCTCCAGTGGTAAATAACTATACAGTGCTAAGAAGAGATTATGCCAGGCTTGGAGGAAAACCGTTTATCGGGACTGAGGACGCAATTGAAGTGGAGAATTAGTTACTTCATTGCGAAAGAATTTTGTTGATTAAGAGCTTAATGATGAGTAGAATAGGAGACTTGCTTCCAGACAGCTCCAAGGAGCATCACCGTACTCGTTTAACAGCGTTACTGTGGGTGTAAATGAAGAGATCATGACTTGGGAAAATTTTTATAGGAGGTTTGAGGAAAGATTCATGTCAGAGATTGCTAAGTCAACTTTGCTCAGGATGCTTATAGAGGTTGAGAAAGGAGACATGACAGTGCTTGAGCATGCTACCAGATTTGAGGAGCTATCGAGATACAGATATGCTACAATTGATATGGTATTCAAAAGAAATGAAAAGTTCATCCGCGGACTAAAACCCTTGCTTATTAAATCAACTTTACCTCATATAAGGGTTTGTGCAATGTAGTTGTTGAATGGATTTGAGGCAGGAGGAGATGCTTGCTTTACTTGATAGTAACAAAGCAGGGGAAGCTCAAGGTGGGAAGAACCAAAAGAGAAAGATTTTCCATAAGAAAGGCGCTCAGAAAGGAGGAGGAGCTAAGAAAAGGAAGGCCGATGTAGTTTGCTATAAGTGCAACAAGAAGGGACACTATGCTCATAAGTGCCGGATAGGAAAAGGCAAGAAACCTGCTGGAATGCTTCAACTGTGGTAAGATTGGACATTATAAGAACCAGTGCAAGGAACAAGCCGAGGATGGAAAACGCAAAGTGTTTGCATTGGAACCAGTTACCTCAAGACCAACAACAGAGGAGAAAGGAAAGCTGTGTTGGAAGGTACGCTTTTGACTCGTGGTATGTCAGTTAGAGCTCTATTTGGATACTGGTGCATCACATTCCTTTATATCTCATTTTTTGGTAGATAAGCTTAACCTAAAACCCTCATGCTTAGTTACGTCCTTAGGGGTTGCAAATCCGATAGGAGGGTATGCGACTCTTGGGATGAGAGGTGACCACCTAGAGATTGAATTGTTAGGTCATGCATTTTCTTGCAGTTTGCATGTATTTGATTTCGTAGGGTTCTAAATTATTTTAGGTATGATCGTTAAGTAAGCACGATGCTAGGATATTTTTCCATGATAGGAATTTATCACTTAGACTCCCTAGTTGCAGTGATTGGATATATACTCCATAGAAATCCTAGTTTTGAGGTTAATGCTTTATTGGGTGCTATGGAAGGGGAAGATGAGTTATACCGAGTTTTCTTGGTTAGAGAATTCGCAAATGTCTTTGAGCCCGTGATAGGACTACCGCTGAAACGTGCCATTGAGTTTCAAATAGATTAGTATAAGGAGTAGAACCAGCGTGTAGACCACCAAGTAGAATGACACCTACCGAGATGAAGGAGTTAAATGTGCAGTTTGTGGATTTAAAAGGTAAGAATTTTATTAGACCAAGTAGTCTGCCCTAAGGAGCAGCCGTAGTATTTGCAAGAAAATCGGATGGATCGTTAAGGCTGTGTATTGATTATTGTAAGTTGAATGAGAAGACGATAAAGAATCCTATCAGTTTCCTAGAATTGACATATTTTTTAATCAATTAAGTGGAGCCAAGGTATTTTTCCAATTGGATTTAACAACCGGGTTCCATCAACTTAGAGTAGCAGAGCATGGTATTCCTTTGATGGCGTTCAGGACCTGATATGGATCATACAAACGGTTAGTGATGCTGTTCGGACTAAGTAATGCGTCAGCATTCTTTATGGACTTGATGAACAGAATCTTCTGAGAACATCTGGATAGATTCATGTTAGTATTCATAGACGACATTTTAGTATACTCTAAGGATGAAAGAGAACAAAAGTTCATTTAGAGTTGTGCTTGATACATTGAGGCAGCATCACCGAAAGTGAAATTTTCGAAGTGACATCTCTAAAAAAAGAAAGTAAATTTTTTTGGTCATGTAGTCTCAGATAAAGGATTGTCAATGGATCTGACTAAGATCGAGGAAGTGAATAGTTGGAAGAGACCCGAAACTATGATTGAGATAAAGAGTTTCCTTTGGGTTAGCTGGTTATTATCGAAGATTCATAGGGATTTCTCGCAGACAGCAGCACCGATAACTAAGCTAACTCGAAAATATGTGAAGTTTGTTTGGACTAATAAGTGTGAGGAGGCATTCTAGAAACTGAAAAATTTATTGGCTAAAGCACCTATGTTAGTTGTTCCAGAGAGGAATCAGGACTTAGTGGTGTACGCGGATGCATGTGGAACATGATTAGGAGCTTGCTAATGCAGAGGGTAAAGTGATTTCTTATGCTTCTTGACAGTTGTAACATCCCTTATCCGGGGGCCTGAAGCTAAGCATTACAGATGCTGCAGTCATCCATAGTATTAACTTATAATGACCAAATACGGTAATGTTAATTGTATCCATAATATCAGAAGCATATGAATATGAAACAAAACCACAGATTTCATAAAAAAACATTTCTGATTACATTCCATGGAACATGTTTCATATCCAGATTACATAATCCTATAATCCTTTCCCAGGTTCAGATAAAATATAATTATTAAAAAATATGCGAAGAGAGACATATGAAGATGCCCCTTTGGATGACCATAACATTACATAGATACAACTGTCTTAAATACAACATAGCGGAATCAAAAAAATGAAACGACAACTCCTAAATAGCAATCCGTCAACCACCTACTCATCTTCGGAAGCTTTATTCACCAACCCACTAAAAACCTGTAAACCTCAACCCTTACTACTCAAATCAAATTTGATCACTCGAGATTTAAGGGGAAAAACATAAACTCTGAGTTAGGCATAAAACCTGGTGTGAATAAAACTATAGACCTCGGTTATTTGATATAAGTGATACCACACCACTTAGCGGAATGAGTTTCCCCACACTAATACCCTCTTAAACATATCTTTTGCAAATCATAATCCTGTAACCAAAATTGGTTAAAACTGTAAAGCAATTTCACGTAAACATATACATTAGGTAGCAAATGAACTATCTGTTCGACCACTACAGTTTTGTTTGGCTAACTACTAACCTTTGGCTGACTCGGGCCTACCAAACAATATAAATCAAATAATATAACATCTATTAGATACTCTTCTTTTGGACGGTCTATCCCTAACTTATCTATTAGATACTCCTCTTTTGGACGATCTGTCCCAAATTTATCTTCTTTTAGGGTCACCGGATCCTAATGGTTTTGCGGGCTCATCAATAACCTATCTGTATACAAATATATATTCACTTCTATGTGTAATCATCATTTTAGTCTTTCCTATGACAAAGCCTAACACATTGGCATTTTAGACTAAAGTAGCTAAGGCTAATAGCTAATGTATAGGGCGCGATCCTATACCAGTCTCATCCGGTATTCTAATATTCGAGTCATTTTTCTTAGGGCAATCTTCCTAAAATTTTCCTTGAAAACCTTTCATCTCAAATTGATTTAAAAACTTTAAATCAAACTTAAACAAGGAAGATATATACTCTATGATTTACTCAGAATCAGCTTGCCATGTTATATATACTTTACTTAAATCTTTGTTGACGGAACATTTAAACCATTGAAAGTACCCCTTTCGAATCCATTGAAAGTTACCCCTTCGAAACCAAGTAAAACCCTTCTTTATAACTTAGGTTGAAAAGCTAAAACATTCCTTTCGAAACCATTCGTATAAATCTTTCAAAATCATTGAAAAATCTTTCCTTCAAAAGCTATAAACCTTAGACATCCTCCTTTAAAACCTTTAAACATTGCCTTAAGAAACATTAGGAAAACATTTCCTTTCAAACCCTTTTGAACCTTGAAACCATTGAGGAACCACCCCTTCGAAACCATTCTTTAAAACCTTTCGAAAGCATCAAAACCTTTGTAACAAAATGACCTTTCGAAAGCATTTGGGTTCAATTTAAAACATGCAAAAACACCTTTCAAAATCATTAAAACCATCTTTTTCGAAACCATTTGGGTTCTACCTTCAGCAAAGAAAAAGGATCATAAAACATTTAAGTCGAAAGCACTCTTTCGAAAGCTATTCCTAAGTAAAGAAGTGTTGGTGTCGAAACCAACCTTTCGAAGGCATTAGAGAAGCGGCTAAGTTTCAGAACAAAGTATACTTTTCGAAAATGATGGCGTCGAAAGGTAAAACGGGGGCAGCTAGGGGTTTCGACCCCATTTGAAAGTATTTACTTAAACAAAAGTCGCAATCTATTTGAAACCATTCCTTTAAAATAATTGACTCGGCCGAAAGCCAACCAAGTTGAAAGTTCTTCCTTCGAAAGCAAAGCAGGCGCGTTTTCATTAAAAGCAAGACAACATTTCGACCCCTTCGAAACCCTTACCTTAGACCCAGTGCCTTTAGACTTAGTCCAATTCACTACGTACCAGGCGCATTGGTCTCAATGGTATAAAAGCGGAAGTATTTGGTCGGAACCCCTGGTGCTGAAAGTAGTGAAACATGCCAAAAGCATGTAAACACTGATTTTTAATTTAAAAAGAATTTCTTTTCAACTAACCTGCCTTGTTTGTCAAAATATTATTGCTTGCTAATTTTCTTTTCTAAAATGTTGCTAATGTTTCTTAATTAAACAATTTAATTTATTTACAAAACACCCTTCTCCTTTTATATATATATATATATAACATTTAAGTCTCATACCTTAAATAATTTACATGTTCATCAAAACACTTAGGAAAATTCTACAAAAATTCCAGAAAATCATTTTTAATATGTTTTCCAACATATATTAATTCCAAACCCAAAACATATATTATTTAACTGCAAATAATTTTAGAACCAAATAATCATTTTCCTAACTAGGAAATTTATATAAAATTCACATTAATTCAGAAAATTATGAAAATTGAAACCCATCTGAAAATTATCATTTCTGATCTAATCTAAAATCGCAAGACATTTGGATGTCATTAAATAGGGTTTTCACATTATAACACATCATAAATGATTAAGCATAAATCATCAATAAGCATACATAAACATTTAATCATTCAAAAACATGGCTTATTCATGCAAAATACTTCACATTCATCCTTAAACAGAAGATAATAGGATAAATGAGATGTAGTCATTATTCACCTTAGCTTTGAGATTTTGGAGTTTGAGATTTGAATGGATTAAGTAGATTAATCTTCTTCCTTTAGCTCTTTCTTCCTCTCGTTCTTGCTAATAGTGGCCGGCCTCTATATGTTTTTATTTTGCAAATGAACATGTATGTGAACACGGCTAAAGGTTTAGGTTATTAGAATACTCATTTTCCTATTTTACCCCTACCTATTTCCCTTATCTATTTTAATTCATATAAGCTCATTTTAGTTTATTCATTAACATGGCATGGCTACCCCTATTAATCACAAATCTCAATCCCCTAATCTTCACATTATTTTATTTTATTTAGCTAATTAAATATCCTAAATAATGTTAATAAAATTATAGGGTGTTACAACCTCCCCTCTTAAAGAATTTCGTCCTCGAAATTACGACAAGGTATACAAAAAATCAAACATAAAGGTAAACAAGTCAGGATAAGCGTCTCTAATCATGCTCTCAGTCTCCCAAGTACAGTCTTTCTCATCGTCGCTCTACTGGATTTTAACTAATCTTACTATCTTGTTCCTTAGCCTTTTATCATCTCTCGTGAATATACTAGTCGGTTTTCTAATTATAGTCAAGTCCAGTTATATTACTAAGCCATCTAACCCATTCAATGCTATAGTAGTCTTCGGATCTCCAACACACTTTCTTAGACAACAAACATGAAACACCTCGTGGACTCCTGCCAAACTGCTTGGTAACTCTACTCTATATGCTAGTTTACCGATCCTCTCTACAATAGAAAACGATCCTATGAATCTCGGTGCCAACTTCCCTGATTTTCCAAATCTAATCACCCCTTCATTGGTGATACCTTAATAAAAACATGATCTCCAACAGAGAACTCTAAGCCTTTCTATCTTCTATTTGCATAACTTTTCTACCTAGACCAAGCTTCCTTCATTCTAGCTCGAATTAACTCAATCTTCGTGCAGCTTCTTCAACCAAATCTGGTCCAAAAACCAACCTATCCTCGGTCTCTAACCAACAAATGAGAGATTTGCATGGCCTTCCATACAAAGCTTCAAATGGTGCCATCCCTATACTAGTCTTAACAATTATTATATGAAAACTCGAATAACTGTAGATGGTCTTCCCATGATCCTCCAAAATCTAACACGCAATCTCTTAACAAATCCTCCAAGACTTTGTTAACTCTTTCCGTTACTCATCGGTCTATGGATGGTAAGCGGTACTCATCTTGATCTTGGTTCCTAAAATCTCCTGTAAACCCTTCCGCACTAGTGAATAAGGAATCTCTATCACTTACTATAATACTAAGAATTCCATGAAGTCTAACTATATTCCTCATAAATAACTTAGGAAAAACATGTGTCATCCTAGTTGACTTAACTGGAATAAAATGGGCACTCTTGTTCAGTCTATCCACTATGACCCATATACTTTCATTTCCTCTACTAGATCTTGGCAGCCCGTCTATAAATCAATAGAAATAGAATCTCATTTCCATACTAGAAATCTAATGGCTGAAGCAATCCACTTGGCTTCTGATGTTCGGCTTTCACCTATTGACAATTCAAACACTGCTTCACCGATAAGCCTACATCCTTCTTCGTTCCTTACCAGAAGAAACTCTGCTTCATATCGTGATACATCTTAGGTCCTCCTGGATGAATAGTGAACTTCGAACAATGACACTTCTCCAAAACTTCCTTCCTTATGTCTCCCATCTTAGGAAACATAATCTTCTTTTCTTTCTCAACCACCCATTCTAGTCAAGACTAAAATCCTACAAGTCATCGCTCTCCGTTCCAACCATTGATTTATTGATTCATTCAACTAATACTGGATCCTCTCCTTGCTTAGAAGCAATATTTTTTATCATAACTGGTCAAACTTCTAACCGTGATAACAAAGCAGATCCTGTACTAGACCCAACTTCAGATCTCCACTGCACTCTGCAGTCGACAACGCTTCCAAATCTTTCCACTCTGCTATCATTGCCAACATTACATGCTGATGCTTTTTGCTAAGCACATCTACAACCTTATTACCTTTCCCTGGTGTGTATTCAATTCCAAAATCATAAGCAGCAATAAACTCTAACCAGCTCTGTTGCATCATATTTAACTCCTTCTAAGAGAACAAATACTTCAACGACTTATGATCCATATAAAGCTCAAATCTCTCCCTCAAAAGGTAATATCTATATACCTTCAAGCAAAAATCACCGCAGCCAAATCCAAATCATGCGTTGGATATCTAACCTCATGCGGTCTTAGCTGTCGAGAAGCATATGCAATCAGTTTACCTCTCTGCATTTACACAGCTCCTAATCCAGTTCCACACACATCTGCATATACTACAAAATCATGATTCCACTCCAGAACAACAAATACATGTGCATGGAACAATAAGTGTTTCGAACTCTAGAATGCTTCCTCACACTAATCGATCCACACAAAATTCACATTCGTTCACGTTGGCGTGGTGAACGATGAAGCTATCCATGAAAAATCCTTTATCAACCTCCGATAATATCAAGCCAATCAAAGAAAACTCTTTATCTCGGTCACTGTCTAAGGTCTCTTCTAATTATTCACCGCTTCAATCTTAGTCGGATCTACTGAAATCCCTTTTTCTGAGACTACATAACCAAGAAAATTCTCTTCCTTCTTCCAGAAATGGCACTTTGAAAACTTCGCCTTTACCCGATGAACTTCTTGCTCCTTTTCATCCTTAGAGTATATTAAGATATCATCTATGAAAACTAACATGGATAGACTAACACGAACCTATCCAAGTGCTCTCGAAAAATTTGGTTCATCAAATCCACAAAGAATGCCGATGCATTAGTTAATCTGAACGGCATCACTAACCATTTGTACGATCCATATCTTGTCCTAAACATCGTCAAAGGAATACTATCCTCTGCTACTCTAAGTTGATGGAAGCCTGTTGCTAAATCCACTGAGAAAATACCTTGGCTCCATCCAACTGATCGAATAAATCGTCAATTTTAGGCAACGGATATCGATTCTTTATCGTCTTCTCATTCAACTTATAATAATTGATGCATAACCTCTTCTGAAGCTGTCTCGAAGCAAGCCTTCTCTTCTGCTCTCTGAAGCTGTCTCAAGCAGGCCTTCTCTTCTGCACATCGTTGAGCCCCATGTCCGTATAGATCCTCTCACAATGCAACAACCAGCTTGACACCTCAATAGCATTTTCAGTACAATAAATGGCTTCCTCTAAGCCCAACGTAATCTCTGCTCAAGATAGCATAATTGTTGACCACCGGAACTTCCTGAACCCTTACTCCAGCATTTCCTCCAACCACTCCAGCATCAATCCTAGCTTGCATCGTGTTCAAAAAAACAAATACGTAGCTCCCATATCCACTTGTGGGACTCCAGCACCAACATTCCTAGCTTATGCCTGACCTTGGTTCCTTCTAGTATTCGGTCTAGTATTTCCATTTGTGGTGGTGCTTCCTCCAATATTCACTCTTTCACTTCTAGTGTCCATATCCGTATTCAAGCCTCATGAGATACAGAAGAATAGCCTAAGAGAGACAAGAGAATAGAGATATAGCGTATACTTATAAATAGCAAATACAAGTACGTTACTTTAGCATTATCCCATACCTCAGTCTTATCTATAATTCCTTAGTATTATGTTTTCAAAATTATTTTTAGTTTAAAGTTTTTCATAAAACTATTCACTGATACCAAGTTGTAACATCCTCTCTCTGGAGGCCCGAAGCTAAGCGCAACAAATGCTACAGTTATCCATAGTATTAACTTCCAGTGACCAAATACGGTAATGAATATGGAACAAAATTACAGTACTTACAAAAACAACATTTCTGATTACATTTCATAAAACATGTTTCTTATCTAGATTACATAATCCCATAATCGTTTCCTAGGTTCGGATAAAATATAATTATTACAAAATACGTCAAAAGTGACATATGAAGATGTCCTCTTGGATAACTAGAGTACTATATAGACATAACTGTCTTAAATACACATAGTGAAATCCACAAAATAAAAAAGTAACTCCTAAATAGTCAGCCACCTGTCATCTCCAGAAGCTTTATTCACTAACCTACTAAAAACCTGTAAACCTTAACTCTCAGTATACTCAAATCAATTTTGAGCACTCGAGAGTTTAAGGGAAAAAACATAAACTTCGAGTCAGACGTAATGCCTAGTGTGAATAATGCTATACATGTCGGTTATTTGATATTAAGTGAGACCATGCCGCTTAGAGGAATGGGTTTCCCTCACTAATGCCCTCTTAAAACATATCTTTTGCACATCATAACCCTGCAACCAAAACTGGTTAAAACTGTAAAGCAATTTCATGTAAACATACATATCAGGTAATAAATGAACTATCTGTTCGAACACTATAGCTTTGTTTGGCTAACTACTAACCTTTGGCTGACTCGGGCTTACCAGATAATATAAATAAAATAATCTAACACCAGTTAGATACTCTTCTTCCAGACCGTCTATCCCTAACTTATCTGTTAGATACTCCTTTTCTAGATGGTCTGTCTTTAACTTATCTTCTCCCAGGGTCATCTGATCCTAATCGTTTTGTAGGCTCAAAATTAACCTATATGTATACGAATATATATATATATATATATATATATATATATATATATTCTCTTCTATGTGTAATCATCATTTTAGTCTTACCTATAACAAAACTCTACACATTGGAATTTTGGACTAAATTAGCTAGGGCTAATAGCTAATGTATAAGGCGCGACCCTATACCATTCCCATTTGGTATTCTAGTATCCGAGTCATTTTACTTAGGGCAATCTTCCTAAAATTTTCCTTGAAAACCTTTTCATCTCAAATTGATCTAAAACCTTTAAATCAAACTTAAACAAGGAAGATATATGTACTCTATGCTTTACTCATAATCACCTCGCCATGTTATATATATTTTACTCAAATCTTTGTTGATGAAAACATTTAAACCTTTGAAAGTACCCTTTTCGAATCCACTGTAAGTGCCCCTTTCGAAACCAAGTAAAACCCTTCTTTACCTAAGCCGAAAGGCCAAAACATTCCTTTCGAAACCATTCATATAACCTTTCGAAACCATTGAAAAACCTTTCCTTGGAAAGTATAAACCTTAGACATCCTTCTTTAAAACCTTTAAACATTGCCTTTCGAAACATTAGGAAACCTTTCCTTTCAAACCCTTTTAAACCTTTTGAAACCATTGGGGAACCACCCCTTCGAAACCATTCATTAAAACCTTTCGAAAGCATCAAAATCTTTGTAAATAACAAACCTTTTGAAAGAATTTGATTTCAATTTAAAACATGTGGAAACATCTTTCAAAACCATTAAAACCATCTTCTTTGAAACCATTTGGGTTCTACCTTCAACAAAGAAAAAGGGACATAAAACATTTAAGTCGAAAGCACTCTTTCGAAAGCTATTCCTAAATAAAGAAGTGTTGGTGTAGAAAGCAACATTCTGAAGGCATTGGAGAAGCGGCTAGGTTTCAAAACAAAGTATACCTTTCGAAACCATTGGCGTCGAATGGTAAAAAGGGGACAGCTAGGGTTTTCGACCCCGTTCAAAAACATTTACTTAAAACAAAAGGCGCAACCCATTTGAAACCATTCCTTTAAAATAATTGACTCAGCCAAAAGCCAACCAAGTCAAAAGCTCTTCCTTCAAAAGCAAAGCTGGCGCGTTTTCATTTAAAAACAAGACAATGTTCCGACCCCTTCGGAACACTTAGCTTCGGCCCAATGCCTTTCGCCCTAGTCTAATTCACAACGTACCAATTACTTGATACTAGATGCATTGTTTTTGATGGTATAAAGGCGGAAGTACTTGGCCGGAACCCCTAGTGCCAAAAGTGGTAAAACATGCCAAAAGCATGTAAAAACTGATTTTTACTTTAAAAATAATTTCTTTTCAACTAACATGCCTTGTTTGTCAAAATATTATTGGTTGCTAATTTTCTTTTCTAAAAGTGCTACCAAAATTTCAGAATTAAACAATTTAATTTATTTACAAGTTACCCCTTCTCCTTTTATAAATATATAAAACATTTAAGTCACATCTCTTAAATAATTTTATATATTCATCAAAACACTTAGAAAAATTCTACAAAATTCTAGAAAATCATTTTTAATATATTTTCCAACGTATATTAATTTCAAACCCAAAACATATATTATTTAACCATAAATAGTTTTAAACCCAAATAATCATTTTTCTCACTAGAAAATTAATATAAAATCTAAATTAATTTAAAAAATTATGAAAATTGAAACTCATCTCAAAAATATCATTTCCGATCTAAATCCAAAATCGCAAGGCATTTGAATGTCATTAAATAGGGTTTTCACATTATAACATATCATAAAACCTATATTATTAAGCATAAATCATCAGCAAGCATATATAAACATTTAACCATTCAAAAACATGGTTTAATCATGCAAAATACTTCTGATTCATCCTAAAACCAAAGACAATAGGAAAAATGAGATGTAGTCGTTATTCACTCTAGCCTTGAGATTATGGAGTTTGAGATTTGAATGGATTAAGTTGATTAATCTTCTTCCTTTAGCTATTTTTTCCTTTTGTTCTTGCTAATAGTGGCCGACGTCTATTTGTTTTTTATTTTGCAAATGAACAAGTATGTAAGCACGGGTAAGGATTTAGGGTATTAGAATACTCTTTTCCTATTTTAACCCCACATATTTCCCTTATCTGTTTTAATTCATGTTAGCTCATTTTAGTTTATTCATTAACATGGCACGGCTACCCCTATTAATCATAAATCTCAATCCCCTAACCATCACATTATTTTATTTAATTTAGATAATTAAATATCCTAAATAATGTTACTAAAAATATTGACAGCTCGGACCGCATGAAGTTAGATATCCAACCCATGATTTGGAATTAAGTGTAGTAATTTATGCATTGAAGGAGTGATGATATTACCTTTTGGGAGAAAGATTCGAGTTGTATATGGATCATAAGTCACTAAAATTTTAATTATCTCAGAAGGAGTTGAATATGAGACAGCAGAGGTAGCTGGAGCTTTTAGCCGCTTATGACTTTGGTAGTGAATACACACTGAGGTAAGGTAATAAATTTGTAGATGCACTTTGTACAGAATATCAGAATGCAGTATTGACAATGATAGCTGAGTGGAAAGATTAGAAGCATTGACTACATGCAGAGTACAATGGAGATCTAAGAGTAGTTCTAGTCAAGAAACTGTTATGTTGTCATGTTTAGAAGTTTGACCAATGATGATCAAAAGGATTGCTTCTAAGCAAGGGGAGGATCCATTATTAGTTGAACGAATTAGAAAGTTAAGAAATGGAACAGAGAGCGATGACTTGAAAGATTTTAGTCTTGAGCAGAATGGATGGTTGAGGAAAAAAGGACAACTATGTGTTCCGAATACGGAAACATTGTGAAGGAAGTTCTTGAAGAATGCCATCATTCAAAGTTCATTATTCATTCGGAATGAACTAAGATGTATCAAGATACGAAAATGAGTTTCTTCTGGAAAGGTCTGAAGAGAGATGTAGGCTTATGGATGAGACAGTGTTTGAACTGTAAAGAAGTAAAAGGTGAAAATCAAAAATCGAGTAGGTTACTCCAGCCTTTAGATATTCCAGTTTGGAAATGAGATTCTATCTCAATGGATTTTATAGATGGGTTGCCAAGGTCAAATCGAGGAAATAAGAGTATATGTGTTATAGTGGATAGATTGACAAAGAATGCACACTTTATAACCGTTAGGTTAACTAGGACAACACCAGATTTAGCTAAGTTATTTATGAGAAATACAGTTAGATTGCATGGAATTCCTAATAGTATAATAAGTGACAGAGATTTTCTATTTACTAGCGAGTTCTGAAAAAGTATACAGGTGACTTTAGGTACCAAGCTCAAAATGAGTACCACTTACCATCCGCAGACAAATGGGCAAACGGAAAGAGTTCATAAGTCTTAGAGGATTTGTTAAGAGATTGTGTGCTAGATTTTGGGGGATCATGAGAAAACCATCTACACTTTGTCAAGTTCTCATATAACAACAGTTATCAAACTAGTATAAGGATGACACCGTTTGAAGCTTTGTACGGAAGGCCATGCAAGTCTTCCGTTTGTTGGTTAGAAATAGGGGATTGGTTAGTTCTTGGTCCAGGTTTGGTTAGAGAAGCTGCAGAAAAGATTGAGTTATTTCGAGCTAGGATGAAGGAAGCTTGGTCTAGGAAAAAGAGTTATGCTGATATGAGATGGAAAGATTTAGAGTTCTCATTTGGAGATTATGTTTTTGCCAAGGTGTCACCAATGAAAGGTGTAATCAGATTTGGAAAATCAGGAAAATTAGCACCAAAATTCATTGGACCATTTCCTATTAATGAAAGGATCGAGAAACACACATACATAGTAGAGTCACCGAATAGTTTGGCATGAGTCCACAAGATTTTTCATATTTCTCATCTAAGAAAGTGTATTTGCGATTTAGAGTCTGCTATTACACCGACTGTGTTAGGTGATATAGTAGTGGAACCAGATATGACTATAATTAGAAAACCAGTTCGTATAGTTGCGGGAGATGAGAAAAGACTAAGGAACAAGGCAGATTAGTCAAAGTCTAGTGGAGCGACGATGAGAGAGACTGTACTTAGGAAACTGAGAGCAGGATTAGAGATAATTATCCTGACTTGTTTCATGGTATGTTTTACCTTTATGTTTGATTACTGTCTGTGAGTACCTTATCCTAATTTCGAGGATGAAATTCTTTAAGGAGGGGAGTCCATAATGACCCTAATTTTGACTAACATTATTTAGGACAAAGATCATATGGTTAGGGAATGAGATTTGTTAATTAATAAATGGTCGTGCCTTAATAAATGTGTAAGTAAAAGAGAATAAAAATAAGTAAGTAGAAGGGGTATGATAAGTAAAAGAGAATAAAAATAAGTAAGTATAAGGGGTTTGATAAGGGAAAAATAGGAATAGTCTTTGTTCTTATACCCTAAACCATCTATCCTTCATTTCTTATTCATTCCAACATTTACAAACAAAACCTAAACACTTGTAAGCTCGGTCGGCCACCATTAAGAAGAATCAAAAGAAGATAAGTTGGGAAACAAGTAGAAAGCTTGAAGAAATTAATCAAAGGACAAATTATAAACTCCTTAACAGCAAGCTAAGGTGAATAATTTGATTTACAACTCACTTTCCATAATGATTTCGGTTGCAAGGTTTGATCCGAATTATTTTGCAAATAATATGCCATGTTATGTTTGTTTAAATGGATATATATACTTGTCGATGATTTATATTGTTCCATATAGATTTTATGATAAGTTTAGTTTAGAAAACATATTAAATGCCAAACGATTCGCGTTTTTAGATATATGGTCAAAAACATTATTTTAGAAGTGGTTTCAAGTTTTATAAATTTCTAATTATTGTGGATTTATTATAAATTTTCTATAAGAAAAAATAGTAAATATTGGGTTTTAATTGTTCAACGCAATTACATAATGATTTTGGGTTTAAAACTTAAATATGTCGGAAAACATATTCAAAGTGAACTATTGTGATTTTTGGGGAATTTTCCTAAGTATTTTATTATGGTTACAAAATTATTTAAGTTAAAGGACGATGTGCACGTAAGTGTGTATATTTTTACCACCATGTTTAATCTGTTTAAATTAAATAAATGATCATATTAGGTATTTTAAACTGTTTAAACCAAATTGAAGTTATTTCAAATCATTACATATTCATCTTCATCCAATGGCAAAATGATCATTTTTGTGCATATATTAATTTTCTAAAATTGAATTGAAAATTTCTATGTTATTTTCTAGGAATTTAAATTCAAATAAAAGTGGCTTCATGAAGATATATGCATGCATAAGAGTGAATACAAAGGAATGGAAATGGAAATAATTCATTTCATGGATCATGTAGGACCCCACCTACCTTCATGTACGCTTAGGAGCTAATACTTATGCTAATGGAAATTAAAGCTACATATACATTTAAGTGGGAGGGATTAAAACATGATAATGATTACTTGGTGGCCACGCTACCTCAAGGGTAGTTTGGGTAGTTCCAAAAAAATGAAATAGAGTTTCTAAACATGTATAAATACCCCTTATACTTCATGTAACCTCCTTTCCTCTTCTTTAGGGTCTCTTAGTTAGTTTTAGTTTAGATCAAAAATAAAAGACAATCTCTCTTTCTCTTTTCATGTCTACTTAGCCATTTTTATTTCATGTAATTTTCTTTTTTATGCAATATTATTTAGTGCTTTATTTTACTTACATGCTCTCTTTCTTTCATGCTGGTAATGTAGAATTTTATTATATGCAATTAGATTATTCCCTTTTCCATTAGCTTCCATTTACCTCTTCTTTTTGTTTCATGTTGCAAGCTACATTTGTTGATTTAATAATAAATATGAGAGGCTAAACCCCTTCAATTTAGGGGTAATGAAACTCTTTAATCATATAGTTTCAACATAATTTGATAATCTTTACTCTCTTTTTATGTTTTATGGAAAGTTGATGTTTATGTAATTTTGTGTTTGGTATTGAGTTTGATAGCATATGTTGTTCAAAATAAATAGGCTATGCTTGGTCATATGAATCACAAATTGTCTCTTCATCTACATATAATTATGGCAATGAAATAAAATTAAATCAAAATTTATTGGTCTATATTTCTAATCAATAGTTAATAGGTCATGCTTAAAACAGATTTCGTTTTCAACTCCTTGTTATTTTTCATGAGTATTAAAAGTGGTTTAAAGGTTATGTTATAGTTTGATGGCTTATATTGAGCTAATTAATAGCACAAATGAGTCATCTTATGATCAACACATCATTTAAATTCACTTATGACCAAAAAAGAGAGATCATAATTTCATAATTTGTTGAACTTTATATTCTAAAGAATGGAAATATATCTAAATTATCATTTAACTCTTATTTTTTTATCACATTCGTTTTGTCATTTTTCTACATCTTTAGCTTCACACTCTTCAAATTCTTGGTTTAATTTGATTGAATAAAAATTTAAAATCTACAATTCCTTGCGAATCGACCGGTACTCACTACGTTCTACGATAATACACCGTGCGCTTGTAGTATAAATTTTATTTCTAAATTCATTCGATAGTTTTCTAAACCGATAGAAATCCACCGTCCGAACAAGTTTTTGGCTATGTTTCCGGGGAGTTGCTTTGATTTTGATTTTCTATTCTTCGAATTATTTTCATTTGATTTTTATCGTGTGTTTGTTTTGTGTGCGTATTGCATTTAAATTTTTTTGTGTATTTTTGTGATTTTTATAGCATTTTGTTTGTGTGTTTGCTTTTCTATTTGCATTTGCATCTGCACTCATTGTATAATACAAAAGAAACATACACAGTTTCATAAAAAATAGTTTATTCCGTTTACATTTTTACATTTACAATTACATTTTCCCCTTATAACTTTGCATTTACAAAAAAAAAGTGCACACTTGTGCACAGTGCACATTACTGCTTCTGGCATCACCTCCGTCTTCTGATCCACACATTGCCTACCTCTCTACATTCACCGCTGAACTTCACCTTCCATAAATACAACAGCAGTCATTTCCCTGACCATCATTCACCCTCTTCTTCCAAAGCCTTCAAATTATTCATACTGCATATACACTTACCATTTCTGCCATCAAACTGCCTGACCATTTCTTCATATACAACTGCATATACAACTTCATTTCCACACACTACATCCTAAACCAAACTACACCATCAGCTACCATCAGTGCCACATCACTGCACATCTTCACCTTCCATTCAACCCCCTATGACACAACCTCCATCCTAAACCCACTGCTCAGCATTGCACCTCCTTTGACCAAAATAACTCAGCATAGCAAAACCAACCAATTGTTGTCACCAAAACACTGCTACCCCTATCATATCAAAACGTGCACAACACTACACTTTAGTTCAATACCACATCCAACGGTGAAAACCCCTCTGACATACTACTACTACTACTACTACTACATCTCCTACCTTAACCTTACTTCAAATACTACCTTCAACTGACCTTACATCAAAAACTACAACATTTTGACAAAGCCTACCTTCCTGCCAAACTCCCTCTGCAACCAACTGCACCAGACTGTGCACCGGACTGCACACTACAACACCCTCCACTGTTAAAATAGCTTCAGCATATCACCATCACCGAACACACTTCAAAACAGACATTCCTCTTCCTGTCACAGTAAGCATTTCGCACCTACCAGTACCACTTCACGGCCGCCTCCAATCCAATCACCTGCACCTTGAATTCGCACCAACGCCAATAACCCCATCGACGACAACCGCGTCCACAGCGAGCCATCTCAGCCCCAAATTCTATTCGCGACTTCAATTGGGAACCTCCCCAAATCGCCAACCAGCGAGCATCAACTTCACGACTCCGCAACCATCAAAATCCCCTCAATCGACAACACCCATCGCAACCTCCTCCAACCCGCTACCCAATTGACTCAACCCAATCGAACCAAAAAAAAATTGCAACAGGAAATTTAATCAAATTAGAGTGGAGTTTCAACTAGAAATTATGTTTTGAAATTTAATTTAAAAAGTTGGGTTGAAATTGTATCAGGCGAGTTATTTGTTTGCAGGGAATTGAGAAATTTTTTTGCGTGAAGGAGTGGGTCGAGAATTATGAATTGGGCCGGGTAAATTTGGGTTTGTTTATTTATTTATTTTAATTGAAAAGTTCAAGTTTTGGGTTTGTTTATCGAGTTAAAAAAAAAAAACAAAACAAAAACCAGTTTGAATTTGTCTTATTTTCATTTATTTCATTTTCGCTTGTTTTGCTTTCGTTTTAGTTTGTTTTAAAGTCTATCTTTCAAAAAAAATTATATAAAAAAACAATTGTATATATCTTGCTTTTATTTTCAGGTTGCCAAAGCAGAATTTCAGAAGGAGAAGAACTGCTGCCAAAAATAACTGTTTGCTTATAAAAAAAATGTGCACCCTTATTTTTTTTTCCATTGTTGATTGCTTGCATTTAAAAAAAATTCATTCGTAGTTGCATTGTTAATACATGTTTAATATCTGCTTTGCATTTCATCTTAGAATTTGTTAATAATAACGATTAGACATCGATAACACTTAATTGTATATTGACAAGTTGTCCTCTTTTGACAATTTAATTTATTGGTGTCTAGGCTACGGCGGAGTAATAAACATTTATAAATATCACGGTGATTCGTAAATATTATAGTGGTTGTTCCTCTGAAGGTACTTAAACGTTTGGTTGCATTGCTACGGTGATTCATGGTGCACCGATAAATCCTGTCCGTTATCTGGCTGAGAACTATCTTGCTGATTTAAGACAAGTATGATTATGCAATTTTGGGTTAACTTAGGATAAATAATTTGTAATTAACCCTTGCATTCATTTAGTTGCATTAATTCATGCATATTTAAAAAAAAATTCAAAATCCAAAATACATTCCTCTTCTTTTTTTTTGAAAGTTTTAAATCCATTTCCTTTGAAATTTCAAGAATCAAAAAAAAAATTAAAGAAAACAAAAAAGAAAAAAAAAATTAAAAACCTTTTCAAAAATAAAGAAATTTATTTTGAAAAAACAAAACAAAATTCAATTTTCCTTGTGAATAAATTCATTTTGTAAATATTTTTTCTTTATAAAAAACCCAAAAACATTCTTAAAAATGTCTAAATTTCCATATTTACATGAATTCTACGATAGTTGGGAAAATCAATATAATCCATATAATCTCACTTTAAATTCCTATGGATATTTTAACAATAACTATTATTCAAACGATTCGGATTTTGCACCACAAAGTTTTCAAGATAATGAGCAACCCTCAAATCTTGAAAATATCATTTTGTCTTTACTTGAAATCTCTACACAACAAAATCAAATGATAAATGATTTGTGTAATTCGTATTTGTGCGATAATTCAAGTCAAAGTTTTCAAAATAATCAATATTTGAATTCACCTCAAAATTTAAATGATTTCGAGTATAACCCATGTCAATTCAATTTTGATCTTGAAACCGAATTTCAAAATCGGAATCGAAATGGAAACAACTTTTCAAATAATTTTGGCAATGGGAAAAATCTTGACTATGATGCAAGTGAAATTTTTTGTTCTCGACAAATCCAAATCGAAAATTCTCAAGTTAATAACTATAAATTCAATTTTGTTGAGCAAATGAATGAAATTTACGATGATCACAAGGATTCGTTGTTTGAAACATATATGAAACAATGTGACCAACAAAATCAATTTTCAACGTGTGAAGAGTTGAGTGATAATCCATACACAATTTGACAAATGTTGAATAACAACTTTTGAAATAGAAAACGACAATCTTGATGAAGTTGTTGAAAATACGGTAATTGAGTTGGATTCCAATTCTTTTGAGGTTGAGAATCTTGAGTCAAGTTTCGATCTTCCTTTTTGCGATTTCGAAAATTTGAATATAATATTTTGGATTTTGAACTTAATATATGCGATGAAGCTGTTGATAATCCAAATAAGGAAGACGAATTCAATGAACACGATTTCTTTGGACGTTTCGAAAATGAGTTGTTAAATTCTAAAGGGGAAGATTTGAATCACCATTTTGATTTTGCAATCTGTAATTTTGAAGAAGTTTTCAATGATAAATTTGAATTTCAAAACGGTGAAAATAAATTTGAACTTCAACAAATCGTTCTATCTACCCCAAAAATCATCGAAAATAAAAAAACTCATACAACTTTTAATAAAACGACATTCGTTTTTCCAAATCAACATTCAACTTTAAAATCTTTGAAGGTTTGGTTTTTCAAGCTTCATCTGTGTCTCACGTACATGACGAGACAAATGGATCGATCTTTGGAAGACCGTTTCATTTACTTTTTAACGATATACTTTCTGATGTCGTGTAGATACATTTCACTTTCATGTAAATAATAATAAACATTCCTTTTACTTGGGTTGACTGTGGGGACACAATCAAAATCAAGCGTTGGGGAGGGGGGAGTCTCGTCATATTTTTGATTTTTCATAGTTTATTTGCATTTTTTTTTCAAAACCCAAAAAAATTCTCAAAAAAACAACCTTTTTTAAGCATTTCTATTTATCTTTAAAGAAACACTATAGGATACATATATGGTTTTGGTAATTAAATTAATTTTTTTGAAAATTTATTTGTCTTAACAAAAATAAAAAAGAAGTTTGATTACAAATAACAATGGTTTAACTGGTATATAGGAAATTTCATGGTTATAACTATAAAGTAAACCCTCATTGAAAATCTTTGTTTAAGAAGTGGCGACTTTAAAGTAAAGGATATAACATTTTTTTCCCGTCTTCTAAGTTAAATGATGCTAAGATGATTTTGCAAAACTCTTTCTCTCAAAAAAAACAAAAAAAACAAAAAAATTATTTCTTGTATATATGTATATATTTTTTAATAAACACCTAGAGTCATGTGTTCACACTCGTATATTCAGTCGCCATGCTCTGTACCTTTCTCACGTAAGCCCGAAAGGCAATGCACGATCGACATATTTTGCCTCAGTTTATCTGAGTTAGGTGTGTACATAAAAATTCTTTTATTAATAACGCCTACAGTCGATAAGTGTTCACACTTGTGTGTTCACTCACCACGCTATGTATTCCCTTCACATAAGCCGAAAAGGTAGTGCATGGGTAATATATCTGGCCTTGGTTTTCTGAGTTAGGCATATGTAAATATTGTAAATATCAATAAAAAAATTCAAAAAATAGAGAGAGTAAGCAAATGAAATCCAAGCACTATCTTATCTTATTTTATTTGACTTGTTATTAAAAATAAATGAAAACACCACTTTGATAAACTTTGATAATCAACTAAGGATACATTTCATAATTACACTATGTTGTCAAATAAAATAACGAGCTAAACTATTGTCTATTTGTTACGATAGCTTGATTTTTGTTCGATATTTTGACGAGTAAATGACATAAATTTTCATGACAATGACCAAAACCTATATTTAAATTTTTGTGTCAAAGTAAATCCTTCATCTGTAAATATTTTCAAAAACTTGCATTCATCCCATTATAAATAAATCTTGCATTTTGTAAATATTTTCACTTTGCATTTGGATTTTGTGGATAGTATCCGCTGAAAACTCTCACGAGACAACACTCCTTCTACTGGGGACACCTAGAGGTTTAACGGCTTCTTGCATACGCTCAATGCAATAGTGTTTCCTATGAAAATGGATTTATCTTAGTATTTTTTTTTATTCATGGATGAATAAAAAGATAAGTGTAGGGGTATTTGATGTGCGCGTAAATGTGCATATTTTTACCACCATATTTAATCTGTTTAAATTAAATAAATGATCATATTGTGTATTTTAGCTTGTTTAAACCAAAATTCAAATTATTTCAAATCGTCACATATTCATCTTCATCTAAGGGCAAAAAGGTCATTTTTGTGCATATATTAATTTTCTAAAATTTAATTGAAAATTTCTATGTTATTTTGTAGGAATTTAAATTCAAATACAAGTCGCTTCATGAAGATATATACATGCACAAAAGTGAATACAAAAAAATGGAGATGGAAATAATTCATTTCATGGATCAGGGACCCTACCTACCCACATACCTTTATGTAGACTTAGAAGCTAATACTTATGCTAATGGAAATTAAAGCTACACGTACATTTAAGTGGGGGATTAAGACATGCTAATGATTACTTGGTGGCCATACTGCCTTAAGGGTAGTATGAAAAAATGAATTAGGCATTCCAAACATGTATAAATACCCCTTATGCTTCATGTAACATCCTCTCTTCTACTTTAGGCTGTCTTAATTTGTTTTAGTTTCGATCAAAAATAAAAGACAAGCTCTCTTTCTCTTTTCATGGCTAC
This sequence comes from Allium cepa, assembly GCA_030765085.1. Lineage (NCBI taxonomy): Eukaryota > Viridiplantae > Streptophyta > Magnoliopsida > Asparagales > Amaryllidaceae > Allium > Allium cepa. The sequence goes on along the minus strand of CM060941.1, from coordinate 341,646,971 downwards.
TTAGCCATTTTTATTTCGTGTAATTTTCCTTTTTTATGCAATATTAATTGGTGTTTTATTTTACTTACATGCTCTCTTTCTTTCATCCTAGTAGTGTAGATTTTATTTTATGCAATTAGATCAGTTCTCTTTTTCATTAGCTTTCATTTTTCTTCTTTTTGTTTCATGTTGCAAGCTACATTCGTTGATTTGATAACAAATATGAGAGGCTAAACCCCTTCAATTTAGGGCTAATGAAGCTCTCTAATCATATAGCTTCAACATAATTTGATAATCTTTGCTCTCTTTTTGTGCTTCATGGAAATTTGATGTTTATGTAAATTCGTGTTTGGTATTGAGTTTGATAGCCTATGTTGTTCAAAACAAATAGGTTATGCTTAGTCATATGAATCATAAATTGCCTCTTCATCTACATATGATTATAGCAATGAAGCGAAATTAAATCAAAATTTGATGGTCATATTTCTAATCAATAGTTAACTGGCCATACTTAAAATATATTTCTTTTTCATCTGCTGTACTTTTTCATGAGAATTAAAAGTGGTTTAAAGGTTGTGTTATAGTTTGATGGCTTATGTTGAACTAATTGATAACACAAATGAGCCATGCTTATGATAAATACATCATTAAAATTCACCTATGACCAAATAAAGAGAGATCATAATTTCATAATTTGATGAACTGTATGATCCAGAGAGTGGAATTATCTCTAAATTGTCATTTAACTATCATATTTTTATCACTTTCTTTTTGTCATTTTCTACACCTTTAGCTTCACACTCTTCAAATTCTTGGTTTAATTTGATTGAATAGAAATTTAAAATCTACAATTCCCTACGGATCGACCCGTACTCACTACGATAGTACGTTGTGTGCTTGCTGTATAAATTTTATTACTAAATTTGTTCGACGGTTTTCTATAACGATAGGAAATCCGCCGTCCGAACAAGGGACATAAATGTTTTTTATGTCTTATCAAGGAGAAGTGCTTATTTGTTAAATGTTTTTAACTGATAATTTTGAATTCAGCGGCCTTTTAGAAAAGGATTTTAATAAAAAAAATGGAAACCAATTACATATTGACAAATTAGGCAGGTTAGGTGAAAAGAGATTACCTAAAAGGCATAAAATCAGTTTTGGATTTACCATTTCGCTGCTTCCATTTGCTAGTTTTCATCACTATACCTCTTCTAACGAACCTATTCAAAACCAATACACATCGTATCAAGCCATTGATACATAATGAATTGGAGAAAGGCGGAAGGGACCATGCCAAAACCATGCTTTCGAAAGGTTAGAGGTTAATCTTACAGGCTTTCAAATCCATTACTTACCTCTATTTATAAAATACGCTTTCAAAGAGGTTGAAGCCAACTTTATTAGCTTTTGAACCTATCAACTTGCCTATGTTTAAAAAGGAGTTTCGATACCTAGCTGCCACATTCATACCTTTGGAATTAGTTAAGGACGCTTTTCTTTAAACTACGTATTCAGAAGGGTCCTTTTGCCTTTTGACTTGGAGGTTGCTTTCTTAATGCTTTTGAAAGGGTAGGTTTCGAAGAAATCCTCTTCCCCAATTCCTTTGTTTGGATTAAAGCTTTCGAAAATGATACTTTTGCTTCTGTTTCTTTGACTCAATGGTTATATTATATGTAAAGCCCAATGGTTTCGAAAGGAATAACTATTAAAGGTTTCGAAGCAATGTTTCCACAATCCTTTACTTGAGCCCAATACTTTTGAAAGCACGGTGTGAATGTTAGGAAAGATATGTTTTAAGTATTTGGAAAGCAAGGTTCTAACGCTTTCGAAAGATAAGTATAAATGATTTTGAAAGAGGATGTCTAAGGTTTTAAGTAAAGCTTTCAAAGGGGTAGTTTTTAATGATTTTGAAAGGTATTGTTTAAGATTTTAGAACAAGGGTTTCGAAGGTTTTACTTGGCTTTATGGCCTAAATTTTTCTACTTTAAAAAGGGTTTTATGTTATTTAAAGGGATATATGATCCTATTGATTAGATTTCGTCAACATTGTTTTGTGTAAAGCGTATATCATGCCATAAGTGTTTTGAGTACAAAAAAGTATATGATTTCTTTGTTTCATAATGATATGATTTCAGGGGCAAATAATTTGCAAAGATTGTATACAAGGAAATGAAATTTGAATAGGGTAGTTAACCCTTAAGTATATTAGGAAATGAAATATGAATATGGTAGTTAATCCTAAGTTTATGACTCAGATATTAAACGACCGGATAAGAATGGTTTAGGGTCACGCCTTATACTTTAGCTAATAGTCCCTAGCTAATATAAGTCCAAAACTCCAGTGTATAGAGCTTTGTCACAGATGGGACTAGAATAAAGTTATACACAGAATGGAATATACAGAGAAAATATAGTTTATTGGTGAGCCGCAAAACCATTAAGTCAGTTGACCCTAGAAGAAGATAGTTGAGGCTAGATAGCCCAGTATTATGTCCAATAGAAGTTAGATTATTGATTATGTCTGGTAGGCCCGAGTCAATCAATGGTTAATAGTTAGCAAGATAAAACTATAATTCGCATAGATAGTCCACTGATTTCATGGTTATTGCGCAAATATGTATTTGCTATTATTGTTATAATCAGTTTGATTACATGCTTTTAAAAGGATATTAGTGAGGGTAAACCCATTTCGCTAAGCGTCGTGGTCTCACTTAATACTAGTAAATCGAAATGTAATAGTATTATTCACACCAGACTTTATGTCTGACTCGAAGTTTATGGTTTTCTCTTAAACTCTCGGGTGATTAAAAATTTGATGTAAGTAGATTGAGAGTTAAGGACTTTTCTAGTTTAGTAGGTCGGATGAATAAGCTTCTAAAGACATGCATGAGGCAAAGCAAGCCATGTAGGAGCTATGTAATATTATTTCCGTTGTGATGTAATTATGACTGATATGTCTACCTAGTGCTTTGATCATCCAAGGTGGCATCTTCATATGTCACTCTTGGCGTAATTTATAATAATTATATTTGACCAAAACCTAGGAATCATTTTGGGACTATGTAATTGAATATGAAATATGTATTTGAAATGTAATCAGAAAAGTTGTTTTTGAAATCTGTGTTGATTTTATTTACGGACTAAGTTGGAGTGATGACTATTTATTCTACCCTTTATCCATTCTAGATCTCTCAGGAGTACCACCACCCAAACTTTCACCTGTTCTTTTCCTTAATCCCTTATCGCCCTTGGCAGGAGAACTTTCAAAAGATAGAGGGAGTTCTTCAAGAACCAACCCACCAAATTGGATGACTTATAATGAGATGAGACTTAGATCGTTAATGTCCATGTCAGCAAGTTCATCCTTAGCTTTTTTTCTTTAACAATTCCTCCCTCTCGATGTGATCTTTTAGGTTGAACTCATCGGTATGATCACTGGCGCCAGTAATTACAACGTCATCCGACGCATTAGCCAATAGTGGGTCTTCAACTTTATCATCATCGAGCACTCCAATAACTTAAGCGTCAGGTTCTGGAGCATCCTCATCAATTTTGGAGGCTTGAGAATCCATCAGTTTATCTAAAAATATAGCGTCTTCTATAGTGTCGGGGGCAACACTTACATCTTTTGGCCGGAGGACGGGAATGTTAGAGAAAAGGTAAGCCAACGGGCCAAAATCTTATGGTTGTTTAACTTGACGACCAAAGGAAAGCCTGCCAGATATAGTCGTGGAACTTGACTTGACTTTGGGATTATTATGTTGTAAGGCTGGTTCGGAAGACATTGCAACTAGACACTCTGAACATCTGAAGTCCATATCAACTATATTCAGTAATCGAGATTAGAAAAGTTTACATGTCCTCCCGTGATAAGTGTAATCTAGTGTGGTGCAATGTCGTGTAGTGCAAAGATAAGCAGTTTAAGATAAGAAAACAAAGTTAAATGATGAGACTTTGGATTCTTACTAGGGTGACTGTCATCATTGATCGTTTCAACTAGTGAAGAGATTGATCAGTTGCATAACTTTTGGTTTCAACTATTGGCATATCAAAGTTTGAAATCCATTATTCAAGTCCATATGTTAAGTTTAGTTCATGTTCTAAGTCCCATGGATTTGATCGTTCAATTTTGAGTTCATTAGTGAACATGCATGTCATGTTCTTTATCATTGTCATATGTTCAAGTTCATTGGAATAGGATTGGTTTTGATTGTTTAAACAAGTGATTATGGATTGGTTTTCAAGTTTAATTCGAAGACTAGAATTAGCCGATCCCTATATGTCGATCCTTATTTGCTGATCCCTGTCTCAGAGAAAAACACAACCAATCCCTTTTCTCTATATGATCCTTGTCAATCCCTTTTCTTGGCCAGAGTTATGATCTCCCTTCACCAAATTCTAACCAATCCCTCCATGCTAACCTATTTTACCGATCCCTCTATTTCTCTGTTTTTAACATTCCACCAAATTTCGACTACCGGTCCCTCCACCCTAATCAACACTGCTGATCCTTTTTCTTAGCTGTTCCAACTGATCCCTCCTCTATCCATCAAAACTACCAAACCCACCATGTGAATCGAAGACGTCCGACCCCTCTCCACTTCCACCTTCTCGTACTTCCCTTTAAACTTTTTAACCAAACCCTACCACATTCCACATTTTGTCTCCTCCAAGTAGAGTCGGTCTTCAATTTTCCATTACGTCAAACTCCAAATTTTCTCCAATGGAATAGAATCCATCATTTCGTCATAAAATCAAATTTTAATGGCAAGTAACCTACCTAAATATGTGAGAGGTAGGCGGTTCGAGGAGAAAGAATGAAGTATGGTTCAGATGGAAGGCGAAATGACAAGCTAAAGGCAAATTGGAAGTTTGATTTATAAATGAAGGTAATGTTTTAATGGAAAGGAAGGGTTCAGATATTAGAGGAAAGGGAGGGTTCGGTCCTAATTATATAAATGGGAAGAATATAGAAAAGTTGGAAACATGAAGGTTCAGAAGACAGAAGGTTAGTTAAATATGGAGGCTGGGGGATCGGCCGATGATTTCGACTCAAAGCAAGGGAAGTGGGATCGGTTAAAAAGATACTAATCCTTATGAGCATGCATATAAAAAAAAGAAGGATTGGAAAGAAATATGACGATCCCTATAAACGATAAAAGGAAGGAGAGGGGATGGCTCAACATATGTCAATCCCTACAAATGCGAAAAAAGGAGGAGAAAGAAGAAAAGAAGAAGGATCGGCTATGGGCATGTATGCAAACAAGCATGGGCATGGAAATTATTCAAAGCACATATGTTCAAAATGCAATGAAATTTGATCTTACTCAATGAAAATTGGCAACGACCCGTGATCATATGAACGTGTCTGGGAGCCAACAACAAGAACGTGTATCTGAATGTGCACATGTATGGTCAAAAAGTTCAATTTTTGAAATTGATGGAAATTGAAATCAAACTCGAAACCTTCAAGTGCGAAGCTGGCTAGATAACCAAAGCTTATTAATCTCATGGAATCAGACTTATATATCAACTGATGGAATATAACCTTGGATTTATACTATCGGAGATCAACTAAGCATCATGACGAACAAAGAGAGATACAATACTTGGGAATTTAATTCGATAGCAGGATAGCGACTATGCAAAAAATTGGACGACTTTCTTCTTGACAACTCTAACTTGCCCCAATTCAAAGCATGTCAAACTCAACACAGGACTTACTTTGGGGTGAAAGTATTATCCAGCATTTTGACTTGGCTATACTGAACTAATTGCAAAAGTTAGATTCGACCTCTATTAAGGCCGATAAGTCCAGAGTGACGGTTATGGGCCCAAAATTCAAGTATAGATAATAACACAAAGTCGACGTTGAATGGAATTGATGGATATGTAAGGCAGAATGTTTGATGTATGAAATATGGTGAACCATATGGAAAGGATCGGTATAAATTCGCTTCCATCATATGGATTGGTTTGTTTTAAGGAATTGGAGCATTTCAACATAAAACAAGCAATATCTCAAGATTCACGAGTCCAATGAATATGAAATATTGTGAACAAGATACGAGGGCCCTAAGGAGCCTATCCTAGGGATCGCACCTCAAGAAGACGAAGTTGGAGGGATCAACATTCTTCCCTTAGAAGTTATCGGTGGAAACCAGTAAGTAACCCATATTGAAGCAAAGATCAAGCAAAAACTCGAGTTATACTAATCCAATTGGCATGAAATTTGGAGGCTAAGTATATTTTAGTATGGACGAGCTACCATAGGGATCGTATCCTATATTCCACCACAGTAGGGATCGGTACTGATCCCTCTCCTTTGGGAATTAGGCCTTGTGATCCCTCTTATGGGTCTATATGGTTCTGAAGTTCTTCTGTCGAATTTTTAGGAAGATGTTTGGCTATCTTCGTCTATAACTATAGGCTGTTTTTCATTTTTAGGATTTTTACACTGCTATTTAATTTCTATTCTTTTGTAATAAAGGATTTTCATCTAGTCCCCACTGTACTCAGTTTATAAAGTGATTAATAAAGCAATTTATTCAAAGTGGACATAGGTAAACAACGCCAAACCACTATAAATCGTTGCGTGTGTATGTTATTCCCTCAATTTACTGCTATTTCTCTATTATCATCCTCCATTTTCATTTGATATTCTTCATTTATTTCTCTTCAAAACTTCTATTGGTTGTTTGTGCCAATTTTTGGTGCAAACATGTACATATTAAAACATCTTATAAGTAATTAATCATATGTACATAGTATCGGTACAAAGCAATAAACATTTGTGCCTCTAGGATAGAATAATAAACAATATATAGTAAATATCCAAAGATCAGAGAGTCAATCGCAGCAATAATATATAATATACAATATACTATATATGTCTAATACAAATCACAACATTATACACATAAGTGATTATACAATACATGATGATAATCTAAAGCACATAATATCTAGTCTTATCTATACCCACAAAATACATGCTGGTCTCATCGTCCTTGATCTTATTATGTCTAAGGCTGACCTAAGTATTATGAAATAACACACACGTCAAACTATATCTAATCAAGGGTAAATAACGATAATATGGTAACATTGACGTCGTTTATCAAATCATAAGATAACATGTCAACGGATGTATGTAAATATGGTAATGAATTCCCTGAATGTATGTATGTACAATAAATAATCATCAAGGTATCACATTACTTGAACAACTTAATCCCTAAACAATCATCACCGATATCAAAAGATGTCATCACCCATGTCGAAACACATCAAACCAGAAATCACATTATCAACACAAATGGGTGATTCATACATCCAAAAACATAGTCTAAAACCATATAACATCATTAAGTGAGATATCGCTCAGTATATCGGGCTAGAACGAAGCAATGCCCAAATATCTCTCAATTGCATATTATCAAATCTCTAAAATCAGTAAGAAAGATTTCAGCCAGCTTATGACAATGCCCAAATATAATCAATAATATGTAGGCTGTCCGCCAAAGAAGGATACGGGGTTAACTATACTCCGGATACAATCTCAGGTATAATCTCATCTCATATATGCCAATCTACCACACGTGAACCATAACCAAATAGAATACTGATGGTCATATGCTAGCTCTAGGTACCTAAGTTCTACTATGTCGTATGCTATGTAGTCGGATATGTTCCCCATGATATTGGTTCACGCGAACTGAAACCAGATAGGAGATTGGTGGTTGTATGCCCACTCTAAAAGCCTACGGTCAACTACCGCATGTGCTTCTATGGTCTTCTCGATGGACATCGTGACACATATCCACCAATGGCTCATCAATGCGTTGCTTCAGCCACAAACTTACTTTTTCCATATAGGTAATAGACTATTGGCCTATGTGCGACACAAGGGGCCGTAAGGCATCTACCCTACGAATCACCTAACCTAACCTCAAGATATCGGGTCACCTACCCCATGGGCCATCTAACCCAAATCATATGATCTGCATCAAATATAATATACAATGAACAAAGATGCCATGGATTTGGGGTGCCACCCCACGATCAGGCCACTAGGGTAGATTGTGACGACCGGGAATTTTTAACATCTGAAATGGGATATTTAATTGATTTTAAATATTTGGAGGTTAGTTTAACTTGAATTTCGAATATAAATATGAATTTGACAATTAAATTATTGAATTTAATTTATTGAAGTTGGATAAAAATTTGAATTTTCAATTTCAAGCTTGTTAAAAATAATTTGATGGCATAGAAAACTTATATTGATAATACTAAAGATAATGGAAGCTTCAAAATTTAATTTGAAAGTAATTTGTTCAGTTTTGGATTATATCGTTTAAATCGATATTTAAAAATAGCCTTTCGAGGCACAGTCTCGGAATTCAACGAAACATTTTCCATTGGATCCGTAATATTGTATTATTATCGGATTTCAAATTTCGTAGCGTTTGGATTCACCGTTTGGTCGTTCGATCTGGAAACGTCTAGAAATAATTTAGTTGAATTTAATTTAAATAGTCGATTTAAATAGCTATCTTCCACATACGATCAAATTGGAGCCCAAGATTTGTTCCATTAGGTTTGGAATAGAGTTATAACATTAGAAACGCTAGGCGGCACGCCTCGATAGGAGTTCGGGATTTTGAGTTAGGTTATACGAGATATTTTCAATATAAAATTATAAAAAATCAATTAGAAAATCAAACCCTACCTTCCTCCACACGCCAACATCTCATCCTTGTCTCCCTGTTTCTTTTACAAATCTCACGCAAAATCAATTCAAAAGTAGAAACAAAAAGAAAAAAATCAGAGCTAGTTCTAAATCGCGCCTTCCCTCTCCCCTCTTCCATCAGTTCGTGAAAAAGGAAAATCAAGTTCGAAAAGAAAAAGGGGGAAAGCATGAAGACGTTATCACCGTACTCTCTACTTCGAATTCGAGAAAAAGGGGGCGGCTTTCCCCTTCGAGTTCGAATGGCCACAGTGGTTTTGGGCTCGCCGTGATAGTTAGGGCTCGGGTTCGATTTGAGGATGGAAGTGGTGTTCGAGGGAGAAGTGGAGGCGATTCGTTCTTCTCGAGTTAGTACGAACATTGAAGGCTCGACACCTCAGCCGGGAAGTGGCGCGCGAAGCTCGCGCGTGCGATGGGTCCGGCTCGACTGGTGGCCGCGAGTTCAAGCGATGGTGACTTCAAATCGCTCGTGGGCGTGGAATATGGGGTAGCACGCGCACGTGAGTTCTTGGAATCGATAGGCGAAGCAGCGACTTCATCGCGATACCAGTAGCGGCGTGGGGATGGTCTCGTGCCTGGAGTGTTCAAGAGCAGTGAGGTATAATTCCTTTATATATATATATATATATATATATATATATATATATATATATTAACAGTAAAGAAATCTATTGTTTTGTATTTATAGGAAATATATAAATAAAATATATCTATATAAAAGAATATTACAGTTTTCTCAATTTGTATATGTGTGCATAAAACAGAGAAAAGGAATTCAATTTACAGTAAGGCATATATGTGTATTTATTTATTTTTTTAAATATATAAGTGAATATACAGTAAAGGAAAGTTACAGCAAAGAGAAAAAAATTTAAAACTTAAATTATTATGTAAAGAGAAAATTAGTTCAAATTAAATAAACAAATGGTAATTGATTATCCGATTATTTCAAATATTAATAACTTATAAATGTTATTCAAGGTCTTAAATTAAGAAGGAAGCAAGCTAGATTGGAAATGGATGCTAATAAAATAAAGGGGAGATCTTCTCACTCAATCAAATATTGTTCTGATTTAAATTTTGAATAGTTAGATTTAAAATTGATTGACTGTGTGCTTGGATGATTGATTGATTTATAATAATTTATCCACTGGATGATATTATATATATAGTAGTATATAGTATATTGGGGTTGTTGATTTCCCGCATTATATAGCGGATGAGACCCTATGCGCCGTATAATAGCGGATATATTTTATAAATCCCATATACCACAATATTCCACCTCGAAGTGGAATTGGTATTTAATTGTTGTGCTAACACCTGTGAATGCAGGGAAACAGGTTGGAGGGATCCAACTGGATTCCTCAAACATTTGATTTTGTTTCATACATTGTGTGTTTATTTATTTATAATCTGTGTGTGATTATATTGTGATTTAAATCGTTGAGGGCTATAATTTAGCCGAATATATTTTTGGTGTCGTAGGATACCAGAAATAGATAAAATTGGATTTCTTTTGAAATTTAGTAGAAAATTTATAGTAAATCAATTTTAGAAAATTGAATAAATTTAAAAGAAGGAATTTGTTTCAAAAGATAATAAATTTGGTGTTCAAAATAAATTTGGAAACAATTTGATAATTGATTTGGTGTTGAAAGTGAATATTTTGGAAATCGATTCGAAAATATTTTATCTGTGGATATTTAAAATTTTAAATCCACAAATGGGAATTTTATAAAAGAAAGAGAAATTTGTTTTAAAAATAAATATTTTTTTATTTTTAAAATGTGTGGAAAGAAATTTACGGATTTGGAACGTAAATTTAAAATAAATCCAGAAGGATTTTTTAGTTGATTAAAAATGATTCATTTTGAAAAGGAAGGTGTATTTTCCCTGAAAAGCCGAGTATGTTTGTAAAATAGATTTTGAAATATAAATTGAAAGTTCTAGGGTTTGTTTTAAAAGAATATTTTGGAGAAATTTGTTTCTTAAGTTATTTTGTAAATCTTTAAAGTAATGATTTATTTGATTAATTACGGAAGTAGTGATTTAAAGATTTAATTGATATTGGTTTTAGAAATTGAATATTTAAATAGTTATATCCTATCTATTAATTTTATTTAAAAATTAGTTTGGACTTGAATTTTTATATGAGACATTAGTATAATATTTTCATAATTAATATTTAAGTTAGTGTTTCAAAATAATTTTATTTTAAATATCTCTAAGTATATTTTGGATAAGCATTTTAAATTATTTTAAAATATTTGAACTCGGCAGATTTTCAGTGGAAACGAATAAATATTTGGAAATGTTTTCCGCATAAGGAAAAAATGATTTGAAATTTGTTTTCAAGGTATTAAAATGTGGAAAAGTGATTTCAAATTTGTTTTCTAATGGTTGGAGTGTTAAAAACATAAGTTAAATTATATCTCGTGAAGATATATCGAAAATAATAATTAAGAGAAAAATTATTTAAATCCTAGCGATTGTTGTGAATGTTGATTGATAGTTAAATAACCGACTATCAATATTTGCCTTTAATGGCATTTGAATTTCGGTGCGACCGAGAGTCGGATTCCAAGTGGATATCCGAAAACCACATCGAACCTTCATGACTGTGATGGATCTTTTGTTTAAAAGATCAAAGTGGAAATTTGTTGTGATTTGTTTGAATATGAATGTAACACTTATTTTTAAAAATAAGCGCGCAATATTCGGATTAGCCATGAGAGGATCTTGTGTCATAAAACTCATTCTGAATAATGATACGACGAAATGGGATTGCATTTGAAGATGGTGTTGAAGACCGGGTATTTTCGAAAATAAAAGGATTACCTGTTGAATGTCTCTGCACCGAGTTGCTCCGGTATAGAGATTTTATCACCCTTTGTGATGGGGATTCCGGACGTGATTAATGAATATCCAGATTCGCAAGGGCTTCTTTGAAGTGCCTTCGGTTCCGTTCGATCCCAGAACGGACTTGTATGGATGTGTGTCTGACATTACACTTTGAGATGTAAAGCTGGTTTCCATCAAATACATTTCCGTTGGTGGCGGAGAATTTATTCTCTTAGCTTAATACCCTTCTCTGAGACAAATGAGCTCAGAGGTTATGTAGTTGATTGTTATTAGTGATACATTCCCGATTTGGTAATGTGGCACAGGAAGTGCTGCTGATCATGTTTTGATCAAAGCACGAATTTGTGAAAAGTTAGCTTTGTGGACGAGACCTCATCGAGCCTCACAAACCGGTAATGGTCGAAACAGGAAAGGTGCGACAAGGTTTCAGGGGTAGCTCCCCTAAGGTATGTCCATTCCTTCTGGAAAAGGGTGGTATCAGGTATGGAGCCCTGATATTTAACCTATGTGGTTACTGCAAATACTTTTCTTTGTGGTTATTGGTGTAGAGGATCCTCGGATAAAGGTCGCAAACGACCGGGGGTGGCTTATCTTAGGTTTTACTTCCCAGGAAGGGGGTAACGGCCTTGTGTTGGCAGAGAGCCGGGTAGGTTCTCGGGACGTCCCTCCAGAGGCGTACCCATGTGGCGGTAGGAAGTTCCTTAGCCTAACCATTTGTTGGAAATCCAAAGAAACAATACGCGCCTTGTACGGTTTTAGTTGTATAACCCGCCATTTACTTATGGTGGTCACCACTGTTTAGATGGTAGCTATAGTAGGCATAGTTCAGAATGTCTATGCTAGCTAAGATTAATATTATACTTTCGAAATGTTTTCCACACTATGCACTAATAATGATAATATCGAAAGGATTTTGCGTATTAAGCATGTTTGACTATCATAAGGAGAAATCTCCCCTAATTCTGCGTTTGCACTGTGTGTGTGGCGGGAGACCTTAAGGTAGTTTCATTTTTGAAAAGCATAGCGAATTTCTTTTTATTTTCTTTGTGAAAATACCTGTTTTTAAGATCTCACACCAGTCCCACGACTGACCTGGAATTTATTGTTCCCTTTCTAAACTCTGGGTGCCCATAATTTTCCACACGGGCAGCCTAGAGTCAGGTTATCATCATTTTGGAGCGAAGTCGAAAAGAGATGCTGTGGAGATTAAGAGCAAGCTGGATGGCGAAGCGTATCACTTGTATATGTTATATTCTTTTCCGCTGTTTGTTGTTGTAACAGTCTGATAATGTAATGTGATGTAATGTAATAACTGATATAGTTCTTTGTTTTAAAAATATTCATTTATCTATTATATTTGTTCCGCTGAGAAATGTGATTCTGATGTTGTTTTCTTTTCTTCTTCTACCTCTTTCTTCTTTAAACCCAAAGACTCGTACATTCGTTCCACTTTGGGCTGAATCGTTGTGGAATTTGCCAGCTCAATGGGGTGTGGATCTGCAGGCCTTCACATTTTGTATCAGAGCAATTGGTTAAGCGACAACCTTGGCTCTGTTGGGTGTTACTCTTTAGAGATAGGGTCAGTAATAATCTAGAATGAGTTTGAGTGTAATAATAGATATGAGCGCATATTTGTTAGTGAATATCAAATTGTTTTATATTGTGATGATTGGTTTGTTGAGTGGTATATGGATTCTGGTCGGTATAGTCCGTACAACTCTATGATAGGGATCTCTAAACACTCGTACAGAACAATTCGACACGATGTTGTTTTAAAATAAGGTAAATGAAATAATTTTACCCAAAACTATTTTCATAGATAAAGGAAATAATCTTAGTAAATTATTATAGTATATGGTTGCTTGATTGTTAGGAAGTGATAATATTATTATCATTTGAATAGGAAATTGAAATCGTAACTCCAAAATTAAGAAATAAATTCACATACAAATGGAATTTGAGAATATAAATTATAAATGTGATTTATAATTTGAAATGGAATTCCAGAGAAATGTTTTGAAAATAATTTGAAAATTTTGGAGATTTTGAAAGTTTAAATCCCTTTTTATTTTGAAGATGAATTTTCAAAGGTTATGGAGAAGTGTTTTGAAGGGATGAAAGCACTAGACTCTTTTCGGTCGCTGGAAAATAATTCTGATGATGATCGCGACATCATCGGTATTCATTTTCGAGTTCCAGGAGAGGAATTGCCACCAAATTATTTTTAATGAAGGTTCTTTGAAAACTGAAATTGGTTTTGGAAATTCAAAGGATAATTTGAATTGATTTCAAAAAATGATTTTTGAAAGGATGAAAAGACTCTGGAATGTTATATAAAATATTTATGGAATATCATTAAGTTGATAACTTGTAAAGTTTGAAGTTGTTAAAATAAAAATCTAACTTAAAGAGAAGTTAGATAAAGGTAGGTGTGGAAACAAAATAAGTTGGAAGGAAAATTTAATTCAAGTGGAATTAAAAATGGAAATTGAATAAAAGAATTGAGGTTGAAAATGTGAGTTAATTTGAAAAAATGTGAATTTGAGAAGTCTTATAAACCAAATGTTTGGAATAAAATCTATTAAGGTGGAAAATAAAGTTGTGAATGAATAAATAAATTTACAATTGAAATTAAATGAAAGTGAAAGTGAAATTGAATGTTGAAATTCATTTCGAATTTGTAAGTAAATAGAATTGGAATTGGAATTGAATTTGATTTGTGATAAACAAAGCGAAGTATCGAAATGAAATTAGTAAATGAAATTAATTCAAGAAATGACAAATTAATATGGTTTGAAATGAATTGAATTCAATATTTATAAATGAAAGATTAATTAAATTCATATGGAATTTGAAATCCAGTTTAAATATAAGTGGTTGTAAACCAAATGGTGAATTGAAATTGAATTGTGTTTGGGGATGAACAAAAGAATAAAACTGGAATTGAAAACTGAATATCGAAAACCTAATTTGAATTGTGTGAAATAAAATGAAGTTGTAAAAAAATGGTTCGAAGTGAACTAAAGATAATAAAGGTGAAATAAAGAAATGGTTTGGGATAAAATAAATTGGAATTTGTAATAAATTAGTAAACGAAACTAATTTAAAATAATGCAGTTGTGAATGAAATATAATTGATAAAATTCAATATTCAGAAGATAAATTGATCCAAATATAATTGAAATTGTGAATTGAATTCAAAGTAAAATTAAAAATGCAAGATTGAATGAAAGTGGATATATAACTTCAATAGTGAAGTAAAAATGGTATAAGAAGTATATATTGAAAATTTTGTAATGGACTGTGTAAAAATGATAGGCAGGATATACAGGTGTGCTAAAGGAAATGGAAATGGGATTTTGATTTGGAAGATAAAAAAATTGAATTGCTCGACAAAAAGGTATGTATTTAAATTTCAGTGTGAAATTTGATGATTTTCTTGTCCAGCCACTTGGCTTTTCATTTTCTTTTTGAATCTGGGGGCTGTGGTGCCATTTTGTAGTTGTACCGAGCTAGCCGCGCAAAGGAGACGCTGGTGAAATTTTTCGAAAATTTCGAGAGTTAGAAAAATTTTGAGAAAATTTTGAAAATTTAAAATTTGAATTATTGAGAAAAACAATATTGTTTGGAACTTATAATTGAAGTTGGAACGTTAGTTGGATTAATGATGGGTCTTAAATAAAAAGATTTGTTTTGGGCAAGTTGATAAAACTATTTGGATTGGGAAAATAATAAATGGGTTAAGGATCAATCTTCTTAACTAGTAATTTCGAGACGAAATTCTTTTAAGGGGGAAGGATGTGACGACCTGGAAATTTTTAACATTTGAAATGGGATATTTAATTCATTTTAAATATTTGGAGGTTATTTTAACTTGAATTTCGAATATAAATATGAATTTGACAATTAAATTATTGAATTTAATTTATTGAAGTTGGATAAAATTTTCAATTTTCGATTTAAAGCTCATTAAAATAAATTTGATGGCTTAGAAAATTTATATTGATAATACTGAAGATAATGGAAGCTTCAATTGAATTTGAAAGTAATTTGTTTAGTTTTGGATTATATCGTTTAAATCGATATTTAAAAATAACCTTCCGAGGGACAGTCTCGGAATTCAACGAAACTTGTTCCATTAGATCTGTAATATTGTATTATTGTCGAATTTCAAATTTCGTAGCGTTTGGATTCACCTTTTGGTCGTTCGATCTGGAAACGTCTAGAGATAATTTAGTTGAATTCAATTTAAATAGTCGATTTAAATAGCTATCTTCCACATACGATCAAATTAGAGCCTGAGAATTGTTCCATTGGGTTCGGAATAGGGTTATAACATTTGAAACGCTAGGCGGCACGCCTCGATAGGAGTTTGGAATCTCGAGTTAGGTTATACGAGATATTTTGAATATAAAATTATAACAAATCAATTAGAAAATCAAACCTTCCCTTCCTCCACACGCCAACATCTCATCCTTTTCTCCTCATTTCTTTTACTAATCTCACGCAAAATCATTTCAAAAGCAGAAAAAAAAAGAAAAAAAATCAGAGCTCATTCTAAATCGTGCTTTCCCTCTCCCCTCTTCCATCAGTTCGTGAAAAAGGAAAATCAAGTTCGAAAAGAAAATGGGGGAAAGCACGAAGACATTATCACCGTACTCTCTGCTTCGAATTCGAGAAAAAGGGGGCGGCTTTCCCCTTCGAGTTCGAATGGCCACGGTGGTTTTGGGCTCGCCGTGGTAGTCAGGGCTCGGGTTCGATTTGAGGCTGCAAGTGGTGTTCGAGGCAAAAGTGGAGGCGATTCGTTCTTTTCAAGTTAGAGCGAACATTGAAGGCTCGACAACCTCAACCAGGAAGTGGCGCGCGAAGCTCGCGCATGCGATGGGGCCGACTCGACTAGTGGCCGTGAGCGCAACAGATGGTGACTTCAAATCGCTCGTGGCCGCGGAATATAGGGAAGCAGCGCTCGCGCATGCGAGTGCTTGGAATCGATAGGCGAAGCAGCGACTTCATCGCGATGCCAGTAGCGGCGTAGGGATGGTCTCATGCCTAGAGTGTTCAAGAGCAGTGAGGTATAATTCCTCTTTTTCTATATATATAAAAAAACTTTTACAGTTAAGAAATCTATTGTTTTGTATTTACAGGAAATATATAAATAAAATATATCTATATAAAAGAGATGTTGCAGTTTTCTCAATTTGTATATGTGTACAGAAAACAGAGAAAAGGAATTCATTTACAGTAAGGCATATATGTGTATTTTTATTTTTTAAATTTATAAGTGAATATACAGTGAAGGAAAAGTTATAGCAAAGATAAAAAAATTTAAAACTTAAATTATTATGTAAAGTGAAAATTAGTTCAAATTAAATAAACAAATGGTAATTAATTATCTGATTATTTCAAATATTAATAAATTATAAATGTTATTCAAGGTCTTAAATCAAGAAGGAAGCAAGCTAGATTGGAAATGGATGCTAATAAAATAAAGGCGAGATCTTCTCACTCAATCAAATATTGTTTTGATTTAAATTTTGAATAGTTAGATTTAAAATTGATTGACTGTGTGCTTGGATGATTGATTGATTTATAATAATTTATGCACTGGATGATATTATATATATAGTAGTATATAGTATATTGGGGTTGTTGATTTCCCGCATTATATAGCGGATGAGACCCTATGCGCCGCATAATAGCGGATATATTTTATAAATCCCATTTACCGCAATATTCCACCTCGAAGTGGAATTGGTATTTAATTGTTGTGCTAACATCTGTGGATGTAGGGAAACAGGTTGGAGGTATCCAACCGGATTCCTCAAACATTTGATTTTGTTTCATATGTTGTGTGTTTATTTATTTATAATCTGTGTGTGATTATATTGTGATTTAAATCGTTGAGGGCTATAATTTAGCCGAATATATTTTTGGTGTCATAGGATACCAGAAATAGATAAAATTGGATTTTTTTGAAATTTAGTAGAAAATTTATAATAAATTAATTTTAGAAAATTGATTAAATTTAAAAGAAGGAATTTGTTTCAAAAGATAATAAATTTGGTGTTTAAAATAAATTTGGAAATCAATTTGATAATTGATTTAGTGTTGAAAGTGAATATGTGGGAATCGATTTGAAAATCGTATATCTGTGGATATTTAAAATTTTAAATCCACAAATGGGAATTTTACAAAAGTAAGAGAAATTTGTTTTAAAAATAAATATTGTTTTAATTTTTCAAAAGTACGGAAAGAAATTTACGGATTTGGAACGTAAATTTAAAATAAATCCAGAAGGATTTATTAATTGATTAAAAATGATCCATTTTGAAAAGGAAGGTTTATTTTCCCTGAAAAGCCGAGTATGTTTGTAAAATAGCTTTTGAAATATAAATTAAAATTTCTAGGGTTGGTTTTAAAAGAATATTTTGGAGAAGTTAGTTTCTTAAGTTATTTTGTAAATCTTTAAAGTAATGATTTATTTGATTAATTACGGAAGTAGTGATTTAAAGATTTAATTGATATTGGTTTTAGAAATTGAATATTTAAACAGTTATATCCTATATATTAATTTTATTTAAAAATTAGTTTGGACTTGAATTTTTATATGAGACATTAATGTAATATTTTCATAATTAATATTTAAGTAAGTGTTTCAAAATAATTTTATTTTATATGTCTCTAAGTATATTTTGGATAATCATTTTAAATTATTTTAAAATATTTGAACTCGGCAAATTTTTAGTGGAAACGAATAAATATTTGCAAATGTTTTCCGCATAAGGAAAAAATGATTTGAAATTTGTTTTCAAGGTATTGAAATGTGGAAAAGTGATTTGAAATTTGTTTTCAAATGGTTGGAGTGTTAAAAAAATTAAATTATATCTCGCGAAGATATATCGAAAATAATAATTAACGGAAAAATTATTTAAATCCCAGAGATTGTTGTGAATGTTGATTGATAGTTAAATAACCAACTATCAATATTTGCCTTTAATGGCATTTGAATTTCGATGCAACCGGGAGTCGGATTCCAAGTGGATATCCGAAAACCACATCGAACCTTCGTGACTATGGTGGATCTTTTGTTTAAAAGATCAAAGTGGAAATTTGTTGTGATTTCTTTGAATCTGAATATAACACTTATTTTTAAAAATAAGCGCGCATTATTCGGATTAGCCGGGAGAGGACCTTGTGTCGTAAAACCTATTCCGAATAATGATACGACGAAATGGGATTGTATTTAAAGATGGTGTGGGACACCGGGCATTTTCTAAAACGAAAGGATTACCTATCGAATGTCTCTGCACCGAGTTGCTCTGGTATAGAGATTTTATCACCCTTTGTAATGGAGATTCCGGACGTGATTAGTGAACATTCGAATTTGCAAGGGCTTCTTTGTAGTGTCTTCTATTCCGTTCGATCCCGAAACGGACTTGTATGGATGTGTGTCTGACATTACACTTTGAGATGTAAAGCTGGTTTCTATCAAATAAATTTCTGTTGGTGATGGAGAATTTATTGTCTTAGCTTAACACCCTTCTCTAAGACGTACGAGCTCAGAGGTTATGTAGTTGATGGTTACTAGTGATACATTCCCAATTTCGTAATGTGGCACACGAAGTGCTGCTGATCATTTGTTGATCAAAGCATGACTTTATGAAAAGTTAGCTTTGTGGACGAGACCTCATCGAGCCTCACAAACCGATAATGGTCGAAACAGGAAAGATGCGGCAATTTTCAGGGGTGGCTCCCCTAGGGTATGTCCATTCCTTCTGGAAAAGGGTGATATCAGGTATGGAGCCCTGATATTTAACCTATGTGGTTACTGCAAATACTTTTCTTTGTGGTTGTTGGTGTAGAGGATCCTCGGATAAAGGTCGCAAACGACCGGGGTTGGCATATCTTAGGTTTTACTTCCCGAGAAGGGGGTAACCGGCCTTGTGTTGGCAGAGAATCGGGTAGGGTCTCGGGACGTCCCTCCAGAGGCGTACCCATATGGCAGTAGGAAGTTCCTTAGCCTGACCATTTGTTGGAAATCCAAAGAAACAATATGCGCCTTGTACGATTTTAGTTGTATAACCTGCCATTTACTTATGGTGGTCACCACTGTTTTGATGGTAGCTATAGTAGGCATAGTTCGGAATGTCTATGCTGGCTATGATTAATATTATACTTTCGAAATGTTTTCCACACTATGCACTAATAATGATAATATCGAAAGGATTTTGCATATTAAGCATGTTTGACTATCATAAGGAGAAATCTCCTCCAATTCTGCGTTTGCATTGTGTGTGTGGCGGGAGGCCTTATGGTAGTTTCTTTTTTCAAAAGCATAGCAAATTTCATTTTATTTTCTTTGTGAAAATAACTGTTTTTAAGATCTTAAACCAGTCCCACGACTGACCTAGAGTTTATTGTTCCCTTCCTAAACTCTGGGTGCCCATAATTTTCCACACGGGCAGTCTAGAGTCAGGTTATCATCATTCTGGAGCGAAGTCGGAAAAGAGATGCTGTGGAGATCTGGAGCAAGCTGGATGGCGAAGCATATCACTAGTATATGTTATATTCTTTTCCGCTGTTTGTTGTTGTAATAGTCTGATAATGTAATGTGATGTAATGTAATAACTGATATAGTTCTTTGTTTTAAAAATATTCCTTTATCTATTATATTTGTTCCGCTGCAAAATATGAGATTCTGATGTTGTTTTCTTTTCTTCTTCTTCTACCTCTTTCTTCTTTAAACCCGAAGACTCGTACATTCGTTCCACTTTGGGTTGTTGTGGAATTTTGCCAGCTCAAAGGGGTACGGATTTGCGGGCCTTCACATAGATTCTGGCCAATCTATTTTAATGCCAAACTATAAAAGGAGTTGGACAAAGGTAGATAGATACATAGAATATATAATACCCGACACACGACTCTATCACAAGTCACCATGTAACTATCAAATACTCAATGCATCGAGTATCACATAGAACAAACTACGTATTCGGTGTCATCCACGAGCATAAAATAATTGAATAAATAACACAAAGGCGTCCTATACCACCATGTATTACTAGTCCATTTATTCAGAGCTCACACGTCACACCCATCTTTCATTATTCTACATAATGAGTTCA
This sequence comes from Allium cepa, assembly GCA_030765085.1. Classification (NCBI taxonomy): domain Eukaryota; kingdom Viridiplantae; phylum Streptophyta; class Magnoliopsida; order Asparagales; family Amaryllidaceae; genus Allium; species Allium cepa. The sequence continues at coordinate 341,626,250 of CM060941.1, read as the reverse complement.
GAGAATAATTGGAAAAGTGTTACTGAATGTCATATATAAGATGGTGTTACTAAACCGCTTGTTCCAATTTCTCATCACACAAAATGAAAATATTAATAAATGGAATAGAAAGGATGCCATTACCGTATCATATTAAATCAGCAATTAAATCAATCTCAACGGTGAATGACTCATAATATTATTATTTAGTACATAAGGAGGAAATATCAAAATAATAATATAACAATAGATTATAAAAATAAACAAATCAATATTTTAGAATAAATCATTCACATTATATAATTTTTGTTTATAAATTAAATACTAAGAGATGGATAGTAAATTCACATTTCCACAATTAATAAATAAGTTATTTAAACTGTAACATCCCGCCTTTTTGTGTGCTTTAAATCGACGATAAACCACACACGTCAGACTCAAACCAAATAGAATGGCGGATTGTTATTGGGGTGAATAAGAAGAAGCAGGGAAAGAAGAAAACAAAAATAGAATCTTGCAGCGGAACGAAAAAATATAATAATCAAATAATAATTCATGAAGTTGTTTTACAAAACATTTGACTTTACTTATACAACACATATCAAAGTTACACATACCAGAGAATAATAAATAATGCAGCGGAACAGTATGAATGCAGTGGAATAATATAATAAATATAGTAATGCAATCTCCGTCTTCCTCCTCCAGAAATAAAGTCTTCGAATCCTGAAATGCTCAGACTGACCCGTGCGAATTAAAAAGACAAAACACTCGAGTCAAAATTAAAAGATCTTATGTGAGTTAAATCAACAGAATATAAATATGAGTGGAACAGCACCAGAGATGTTTACGGGATTTGATATCTTCTATCCAGTGTCTAACATGAGTGCGGTAACTTAAGAGATGCTCAGGATTCACGTCTACTAAGGATCCGTTAAACTATTTACTATGTAGTAGTATTTCGCTATTATAATAATGTCTATTAGTAAAATAAACTTACTTTAAAATAGCGTTAAGGAGTGACCCAATATACCCCTTAACACATAAATAGTGCCAATTGTCTATACATTACCGTAATACCTCCTGATCGGGTGGCTACCAGAGGATACTTCATAGGTACGACACAAATCAAACTCGTACAAGGTGCGCTGGGTAGATGACACGGCACACAAGACAATGGCAGGGTAGATATACCAATTACGCATCCGGGCTGGTGGTAACGCGTAGCAGCTAATACCACCCACCTCGAGCCACACCCCCAAAATCAAAAGTGGCCACCAAATCAATCCAAAAGTCAGAGTATAATATCGAAGAAGTGTGTTCGATAAGAGAGGCTACCTCCTTGGCCCGAAAATCGCTCCTGTTTTAGCCACCATATGCCAACTCAAGGGAGTCGGGTCCACGTATATACCTCAAAGGAAACACCGTCGCCATCCTACTTCATTCTGGAATCTCCACCGCGTGCACAGTTGTTAAAGTGGTTTTCGGAGTTGGCAGTGAGTATGACAACTTCCGATCCCAGTCTCTTTAACAACCAAACGTTATTATAACACCGCGGTCATTTTCAAAATAGTTTATGCTTTAAAACCAAATATCATTACCTTTCAAAACCAAATCAATACGAAATCATTTTATTTCAAATATATCTTTCTAAAACCATAGCACTTTCAAAATTATAATATTTCGAAACCAAACGCTTGAAATATAACCTTTCTTTGAATTTCATAGCTTCTAAACCATAACTCCACCACTTAAATGGTTTGGATATTCAAACAGTATAAAAAATAAAAATAAAAATGAATATATCAAGTTTGAATAAAGTGAGGGAAATATTCAGTTATTTGAAATTGGAGTTTTTTGAATGATATTTGAATTATTAAGTAAATATTTCAAAAACTAAATAATAGTAAACTGAATTTGATATATATATATATATAGAGAGTTAACAAATTCAGTTTTAAAGTGTTGAATATCGAAAGCTTTGAAATCTTTTGAAATAGTTTATTGAGAACTGAAAGTGAGTTGAAGGTTATGAATTGAGATTTAATTTAAAGTGAATAAATTTTTGAAGTCGAGGAAATTATTTTACTTTATAAAGTAATTTCAAATTCAAACTATACCTTAAACAAAAATCAAGTTAAAAAATCATATTCTTTAAAATCTCAAATTCAATGAGTCCCAAATCGATTTTTATTAAATAAATTTCTCAATTAAATACAATCAAATCAATTTCCAATTTATCTTTCAACCTTAATTTGTTGAAATCATTATAAATTCTATATTAAAATATAATTCAATTAAATACTTAACCATATTATATTTTAAATAAAATCGAACTTTATTATTAACTTATTTATATCAACAAATTTATACATAGCCCAAGTCAAGAATTTGTATATATAGAATAGCATTTATGTAATATCTAAAATCAATATTTATATAAAACCATGTATTTCTTTCCAAAAACCATAGAAATCAATTTCAAATTCCTTTTATATATATAGACCATGGTGTTTGTATATAATTTTCTATCATATGGTCAAGTGATATGGATATTTATCATTTCAATCCGTAATTTAAAACATACATACGGTTATATATCATTTCAAACCGCAATCCCGAAAAAATAAAAATCCATAACAACATGTAGTTTATAACAATATAAAATACAACATCCATTCATCCAATATCAGTCATCAAAAATTTATCACAATCATCATCAAATTCAATCAATAACATCAATATAGAACAGATAATGAATAACAGGCATTTACTGGCAGTTTATATTCAATAATAAATTAAATAACAATTTAACTGGCAGTTTATATGCAATAATAAATTAAATAACAATTTAATTCAATAAATTCAATTTAACTGAGATGATGATCTAAAATATGCCAAACAATCATAAAAAAATTTCAAATCATATCATAAATCAATTTAACAAACATAAGAAATTTTAGAAGCTGTGAGTGGGTCAAAACACTCACTTTTCGAATTTAAATCCAATTTAAGCCAAAATTCAAATAGTCTCAGAATTCGTCCAAACCAGTGTCAAAATGCCCAAAATTTCAATACGATCCTAGGGAGAAAACCGCGCGTGAATTAGACCTCGTATGTAAAAGTTATGCACGTTAGAAGATGAAAACATTTAAATTACAAAACGAATGAAATAATAAATAGAAATTAACACGTCACTAACCCTATTATGCAAACTCCTTCAGTCGATCACGTTCGAACGCACAGTGAACCACGGATGACCCCTTCCAACCTTTGACCGCCTACGCCTTCCACCTACGGCCACCATTGATCGAGCCATCATCACCATTCGCCATGCCATCGAAGGCCGCCCCCATGGCCGAAGACCGGCCCATCCTTAAGGCCGACGCCGCCACCGCCACCACTAGTTAGGTTTTTCGAAACCCCAATAGTCAATTTTAGGCCACCATAGGTGGAGATAGCTTTGATTCCACCACCATTCGACTACGTGCGACGGCTACTCCAAAACCCATATCTTGATTTTGCTAACTCGAGGCCAAAAAAAACCCAATTGATGTTAGGGTTCGCGAGTTGCCAGCTTTGACTGAGCTTTCAGATTGATTGGAGCATCGATTATAGAAATAGACAATCGACGCAGGTTCACATTGTTGAGATCTTCGATTTATATTTTTTTCCAAATTTTCTAAGGAGTTTAAATTTTTGATTTGGAATTTGATTTGCAATTGGATCTAGAACTTGTTTGTATGCCATTGAAAAGGAGAAATGGGAAGGAGATGTACGTGTAGACAAATGAGAATAAGAAGGACCTAGGGTTTATAACAGGTTATTTATAGACAAAGCTGAAAATAGAGTGGACCAGATTGATTTGGATTGAAAGTTGAACGATAAACGACACAAAAAGCCCGTTCTGACTCCAAAACGAAAATGAATCAATCGATATATCAAAATAGATGCTTCCAAATATTTTAAACGTAATGGAACATGTTTCAAGTTCAAATTCCATCGTATGAAGAAGTTAAGCAAAAATCAAGTTATTTCAAATTGATTTCAATTAAATCGATTTCGAGGTTTTTCGAGCCTGTACGATCAAACAACAAATTTGATCGTTACAAAACTTGAAATCCTACAATAATTCACCATTACGGATCCGATGAAACTGGTTTCATCAAAATCCGAGTCAGTGGCCAAAATGGCTATTTTCTAGTTAATTTAAATAAATTAATATTAAATTAAGCAATCACTTCTTCAATTCAAGTTTAATTATTTACAAATTTTATCATTCTAGATTACTTGGTAAATGTAGAATCCTTTAAACAAATTTCAATGTTAATTTATTATTATTAATTCATTATTTAATTCAATATCTACGTTTGTTTTCTTATATTCAGTTTATAGCCTAGTATGACAATTTACATTACTTCAATTAATCGTAATTTCATTTCAATTATTAATAGTTAGCTTTAATTTCCATGGTTGCATTTCATTTTAGCATTCATTTCATTATTAAATTACAAAAAATTTGTTTCGTCTTAATTTATTTACCAAAACCTTAATAAACCAACTAATTTAAATCATCGAAAATTACGGGTCGTTACATAAACCCAATATAGGTTAATATTACATAAATAACTAACCTCTTATTATTTTTGTTTAAACAAAACTTAAATTTAATATTTAAAACTCAGTTCTTTCATTTAAAACCCTAAAATAGTTAGTAAATCTAAATATTAGATATGAGATTTAATTCATAATTTATTATAATAAATACTATTATGAAACATCCAAATCAATTTACTTTGTTCATAGTCAAAGAAAACACGATTACACTTAATTATATATATACATATACTAAAATCTCACACACATATAAAATGATAATTAAAGTCTGCTAAACATTATAAGTAAATCCATTTTACTGATTTATCTAATTTGTATATACAATCTTATATATATAATATATAAATTTATAAACTAGAATCAAGTATATTGGAAGAACAGATTTCAATGAAATATATAAACCATAATGCTTAATCACATAACTTGCACTTCCATGGAAAATACATAAGAGCAGACTAATGAAAACAAGAAGTGCCACTCAAAATCAATTTCATGAAAGCATACGCAAGACAATATAAAACAACAAGCATAAAATCAAACTCAACACATTATATTGATGCTGCATACACACCTATATCCATACATTAATACATGCACATATACGCGTACACTCCACCACATGCGCATCAACACATACTGAAACATGCACGCTTGCCAAAAAGAACACCTATACACACATGCAAAAATGCGAAATAGGAATGTTGATCAGTTGCGTCCACCAATTGACTGGTCGAGGTCAACTGGTAGACCTTACAGGTTGAATGGTTGTGGCAATTCAACGCGAGGTCGATCGCCTACTAATGGCGATCTCTCCTCTTGCGTTTAATTCCTTCCCCTCTTGCTCTATAAATCCTCTCTTTTTTCATCTCGATTTTAATGCAAGCCAAGTCTCGATCCAAAACTACAATATGTATCATGATTTTTGAATTAGACATAGATTAGTGAGTGTATAAACTTACCTGACACTCATGTTTCGTTCTTCATCCTTTTTCCTATGATCGCACGAATCAAATCACCATCTTAGCGAATCTTCAAGTACTTCCTGACATGAGCACACAATGACATCGATGGCTACACACTTGAATTTGAGAAATTATAAATTAATTTTTGAATTTAGTTTGATTTATTTGAGTGTAGGGTTTAGGGATGGAAATCCATTTTCTAAAGTATAAAAACGTGATCGTTGATGATATATTTATAAATCAAGAAAAAGATCTGGAGAATGAAGCCTCTAGAAATGGAAATCTTAGGAAAGCAGGGATAGGGTTTTAGACTAGTGAGCATTGGGCTTGTAAATATAAATAAGTAAATAAATATATGTATGTATTTCTCTCATTTTAAGCCCAAAATTAAATAATCTGCAAACTAGTTTATTAATTAAACCTCTAGATTCCACTTTAATTAAATTATTATTAATTCTAATTAATTATTACTCAAAAATTAGGTTGTCACACTTTGTTTATGGATAGCTGACTAGCGGTCGTTTTGGGGCCCATTTTTGAAGGAGTAAATGAACAACTCCAAAGAAGCTATGAAGGAAAGAATAAGTACTGAAGATATTAGAACCTTTCGGCTATGATTAATTTCTAAGGAAAAATACTTAGAGCTTGGTGGATCGAAGGTAGAAGACTAAATGGAGTGAGATGGTACAACCTACCACCATAAGATCAGGTCGATACCAATCACTTTTGTTCGGTACAGAGATGATTTTATGGGCTAGGGGAATTCTTTTCTCCTTATAAGTTCTAGGATCTGATGTTGGAATTTGTACTTTGTATGTCTGCAAATTCATTGAGATGATTTCTCTACAAAGAGCAATTGGAAGAGGACATTTTGCACTTCATCTTCTGCACTCTCTTCCTCTACATGACCTTGTCATAAAATAAGTTACTTTTTTGTTGTTTTATGTTGTTAAATCAGTAAAATCCTTATAGTTATGCTCAAAATCTTTGAATAATAAGATTAAAGTGGACGTTGGCCTTAGATTTGACAAACCACTATAAAATTTCCAATGTTTCTTACTTTTTTTTACTAGATCTCTCTATTAAATTTCATTTTGGGACATTGTGCTATTTTTTAACCCAACATCTTTGGTGCTCTCATCGAGAGAGGCGATTCTCAGGTGTAAATCTAGCTATCTATTACAAATTGGAATGTTTAGACATTAGATTCGAAAGGTTTTTTTATCTAAAGGTTGAAGGAATTTCATATTGGAGTCAGTGGCACCATTAAGGAAGTCTACTAGATCTAGAGCTGCAACTAGTGAGTATGAAGGAGCTTCCTACCATAATGAAGTTACTAACCAAATAGCAACAACGTTGTTAAGACCATCTAATCCTAAAGAGATTGTCGCAGAAGTGGAATTAGATAAGATGATGGTAGAGTTGAATTAGAAGATGGCAGATAATCAGAAGGATCTACTTGACAAAATGGATGTTATCATAGCCTTACTGACCTAGGAGTCATAGAGGATTAGGAGGAGCAGGAGAGAGGCATCACCTATTGGATCTAAAGAGGAAAACCTGTCTTCTTTTGATTAGAAAAGATAGGATGGAAAGTAAAAGAAAAATGAAAATACTACTAGAGCAGTACTGGAGGGACTGGATGATCCCCTGCTAAAGGAATTCAGATTGGTAATGACAAGAATTAGATCGATGCCGACCTAAATTTGAGGCCCTTATAAGAGAAGGGAGTTAAGGCCGTCAAGTTATCTAATTCTGTGGATGATTTGTAGCATTCTGGCGATGACAATGGACTAAATGTTGAAGCTCAAGATGTTAGAGCTCAAACAACCATCTTGGATTTAACTAGATGTTGAAGAAGAACTGGATCTCCCAAAGACATCAGCGTTTAGACGTCAATGAGAAAACCGAGACTGTTTGGGAAGTCATACACTCGGCGTAGGTCATGATAGTCGATAGGGGAACCAAAGTGTTACGTACTGATGGTCGATAGTTTTCTATTGGTTAATATAACTAAAGTCAAATATAAATTATCGATGTGACTAATTTACACGGTTCTATTAACTTGATAATGCTATTGATCTTCAATATGGAAGCTCCGCTTTGATTATAGTTAAATCGTTACACATCTTCCATCGGACGACTATAGTTGAGTCGAGTAAAAGCATTGGAAGTAAAACACTATTCAAGAGAGGATTCTTCTCCTTGGTTATATGAGGTTAGTATCGTGGTCAACTGATGTCAACTCAAAGTCAAAGTCTTGGCCTAAGCAGTTCGGTTAATAATGATTGTTATTATTGAATCAAGGACTTTGTATTTGAACTATAGAGTTAAATATGGACGATATTAGAATTTTGACCAATACCAAATTTCATAAGTCCAAAGTGATATAGTTTAGACGAAGATAAATAATTGTCACAAAGTTACCGCTTAAGTGTTTGTGAAATATGATGTTATCAAAAAGGCTTATAAGCGGTAAATTCAACCAAAATGTCACACCACTAGCTAAGGTGACATGTGAACATTGATATTTGAATTCTTCAATATTAAATGCCTACTAAATTCACATCTCTGTGCCGCACAATCCCATTTGTGATTTCTCCGAAAACCACACGATTTAATTAATTTGTAAAATATTTTAAATTGATTAAATTTATTAATATTTATGAAATATTAATTATTGTTAATTTATTTTATGATTTGAATGTCGTTGGTAATTATTTGAATGCATATATAAAAGTTGTATTATATATATCGATAAGCGATATTGGTATAATTTTAAACATAGTTTAAATAATAAAATAATGACATAATTTTTTTTCTTTTACTTGGAAAATTTTCATATTAAGAATGTACTTGGACCAACCATATAATGATAATAGAAGGAAATCAATTAATTGAATTGATTGAAATTTAAAAAGGAATCAAAAAACGTAGTTTTGATAAGAGAGTGGGAAAGGTTCTTTAATTTTATTAAAACAAATTCTCCTCATTTTGATTTCTTTAACAGGATGTAAAATTTTCTCCTTCTTCCCTATCATTCATTCATGGCTGAAACTTCTTTCAAAATAAACATCAAAAAAATTCAAATCAACATCATGTTAAAGTAAAGAAAGTGATTCATCCTTCTCTTGCAAGGTGAGATGCTAATTTATTTGAAATCTAAGGAGAAGTCACAAATCAAGGTGTCATGAAGGGCAATGTTTATCAGTTAAATTTATAATTCATTCATGATGCTTAAAATAAATTTTTACATATTTGTAAATTGTAGCTACTTATTAAAATCAATTTGGAAATTATTTTGTGTATTGTGATCGACTGTGAACTCTATTTGTTTATGGCTTTGAATGTTGATGATTTAATTAGATCTGAAATAATTAACTATTATAAAATTCATTTGTTGAATTTATCTATAATTGTTTAATACTTTGTCTAACCAAATAATTTATGTTTTATTTCATTTGAGATCTGAAGCACATCTCGTTTTGTTATCTGATTATATATTGTTGTATATCTTCTTTATTTTAAAAGATTGCTCTTATTGTTGCACTCGTTCTTTTTTAATCAAGGATGAAATTTTGATAGATCGAATTATAAAATTAGATGTGTATATATCGCATGTGTCTGTCTGTCTGTGTATATATAAATTAATCAAGTCTTCTTCATACCTTGAAATTGTAAACCTACATTGAACTAAATTTAAATTTGTTGATATGTTTAAACTATATATATGGTATTGTCAATATGTGTATGCAAACCATATACATATATTATGGTATACTCAAATATATGTACATGCTTAGGCATTTATATTCACGATAGGCATGCGAAAATGTAACATGTATATGTAAGTACATACACACACACGTACACAATAGATATAAATCCCAATATCTAGATGTGTGTGTATGTGTGTGTGTGTGTGTATTTGTACACATGTTTATATTAATTCATTTACTACATTGTCATATATTTGAATATATGTTGATGCATTCCTAAAAACATTTAATTGAAATGTTAACATGTTTATTTGACAAATTATCGATCCACTCAGAGAGACAAATGAAAGGTTTCTCTCTTCTCAATTAATGTTGTTTATTCCCTTAATTAATTTCTTAAGTAATAGAGAAGAAAACAAAAGGTTTCCTTCCTAACATTAATTTAAATAAGTAATTGCTACATACATGGGTGTATTTGACATACCCATTCATTTAATTTTACATCAAATTCAAAGTCATTCAAAGTAATTGAATAAAATAAAGGATTTTATTTAAAACACCTTTTAGATTAGATCTCCCTTTAGATTTCATAGGCCTAATAGATCCAAAAGAATTTTTTTCACTATTTGTCATTTAATTGGGCTGCCTCAGTTCCTACAACGGTATCAGAGCCCAATAGCATATGCAGTCTATATTAGTCATGTTAGGACTAAGTAATTTAGCTTGCCCACTTAGTACGGTGTGTGGAAAGACAATATCAAGAATTAGAATCAGGTAATCAAGTACCCTGTCCGACCTCGTTACCGACCTCGCTTGGAAGGTAAAGCGAACCCAAAGGTTGCCCTTAATAGAAAATGCTCAATTTTAATTGCGTCTCAGGCTAATTTTCAAAATAGCTTTGAAAATTAATACAAGAATTTAAATTTAAAATAAAAACATGTTTATTATAAAAATATGAATTTTCAAAATGTTTGAAAAAGTAATGAAGTTTTCAAAATGTTTGAAAATATTAATTTCAAAATTTTAAGTTTATTTATTAGATTAATAAATTAAATTAAATTAGTTAATTAATATATACTTATATTTATGTATTATATATATTGATATATGCTATGTTATTTTAAAGTGTTTAAGATAACATAAGTATTCATGTATGTAACAAGATAAATTTTCAAAATTAATATAACTTAATTAAAATTGTTCAATTAATTAAAGGTTAATTAATTAAATAAATAAATTAAAAGTTAATTAATTAAATATAAAAGACGCATATATAAGTTATATGTGTTATAATATAAAGGTTATATCATGTACATATATGATATATAGGTATTTCTAAAAAAAACACTACTTTGGAGAGATGAGCCAGAGAACTCGGTTGCCCGCCACACCGGTCCTCCATTTTAGCTAGCCCAACCTGGAGTTTCAATTCCTCTACCTTTTTTATTCGGTTTTTGACAGGGACTAACTAGTCCAAGCCATTTTGGAAACATAGCTCGGTTTTCCAGGACTCGAACCAATGATCTCAAGGAACTTCTTTCCATGGTCGCTAAGTTGCCCTGTCTAACTAAGCTATGCTCACGGACTATAAAGCTATATTGGAATATTATAAAGGTTATAGTATATACTATAAAGCTTATAGTAGACAGATCCAATATAAAAGTTGTATTGGGATACTAATATAAAATTAATTAAATAAGATTTAATTAATACAATATTGTACATAAGACTGCTATATAAGTAATATGAAATATAAGAGATATATAATAATAAAACTTTTATGATATGAATGTATAACCTAAAGTTAAGCAAACTCAAGGTACATATACTATACTTAAGCAAACTCAAGCTACTTAATACGTTCGTAATTTGTTCGCTTACATGTTTATTTGATCAGGACTGTGTATTTCATTCTATGAGTTCCAAACTCAAAAGCAATATAAGACTATAGATATTTGAGCCATATACTATCACATATAAGTGTTATATGGTGAACAATCACAGTTCATAATATACAATATTTCGATAAAATTAGTTCATTCGAAGAAAACAAATAAACCATACTGTAAGATCAAGTATTCAGTTTGATTGATAATAATAAAGATCATATTGTGTTAAATATAACAGTAGATAACAGTAGACCGAAACTACAAGATAGATCTAAGATCACGATCGCTTAAATGTTGGTTATTGATTAGTTTATGTAAAGTGCAACATTTTTGATGAGCTTATATTTAAGGAATAATTAAATGTGTATTTGTAAAGAGTTCGTTATGATATTTTAGTAAGGGTTTTCTTTTGAATGGTTCGACAATTTACAAAGAAAAATTAGCATATACTAGTATATGAGACTTAAGGTACAGTTGGGATGAAGAGAATGAATAATCACTTCTACTTCACAAAGAAACATCAAAAACGATAATTTTAATAATAATAATTGATACTTAACATTGAAATGAGAATTATGATTTCTATTCCAAAATGTATTTTCATACAGCAAATTTTTTCTATGAAATTATTTCTCTGAGTTCAAGATATTTAATAAAAAAACTCTCCACTACGAACTAGTTGCAATATATGAAATAAATAATCTATATTGAGTTAATGATGGACCTTCAAATTCGGTATGCTACTATAGTAATGACATAAACAGTAGGAGCACGCTATATAGCACTTAGTAATTACATCAAATTACGAAAATTGTTTCGTGAAACATACCGTACATTATTTACAAATTAATGACTATTTGATGTCGATTGAAAAATAAATATAGTTATATTTTAATGTGAATATTATGAATATTCATTAGGAAATAAAACTATGATGTGGTATTTGTTTTCAAACAAAAGTGATGCCTGGAAGATACAAAAGTACCTAAAATTACTTATTTTATTTTGGAATTACATACTAAGCTGTAGATTTGAGAAATAATTTTTATCATATGATTGTGAATAATATGATACTAGTTAAGTGCATCTCAAACAATCAAGGGATATATAGACATTTAGTGAAAGCGTCATAAAAGTAGAGAACTCTTTGGATTGATACATATGGATGTATGCAATCATAAGTCTATTAATACAAAAATGGTTCCACATACTTCGTTATACTAACCAATGAGTTATCATAGACATGGACATGTGTATTTGATATATATATATATACATACATACATACATACATATATATATATATATATATATGATAAGCTCATAGAATATAAAGTGGAAATAAATAATATAACATGCAACAGAAATGATTTGATTTGATTGAATTGGTGAGTATATTGGAAAGAGTTCCATACATACCTACTAATAGAATTTAGTGATGGCAGGATCTTCAGGATGGTTAACAAGGGGCTCGGATGTCTTTGTAGTAGCATCGATGCTACTGCCCTTCGGAGCCTTGATTGTGATAGGAAGGATCCTTACACAAGGCTTCGTTTCTTCAGTACCGGTAGATATTTCAAGTCTAGGCTCGGTCTTGATTTTGACTTTGGAATATCAATCTTTAGCCTCCATACTATAGAAATGGAATCAGTCGAGCCCATGGTCCCAGGAACCAGGAAGTGTCATCCAATCCCTTTAGAACTACAATTATTTTCAAATCAGGACTAGGAATAGAGATGGAGGCAAAACTTGGAATAATCGATGTTGCGGCTACAGAGGTTGACTTAGTAGTAATGGAAGTGGGGACTAAGCTTTATGTGATTGGCGGCGGAGGAGGAAATGACAGATGACATGTGAGTTCAAAAACATAGAAGTAAAGATAAGTAACATTCCTAAGCAAGAACTAAATGATCTTAAACAATGGAGAGACGAGAGAAATTCCTTTACCAAGACTAGATTAATGGATAGGAGATTTATTAATCTCCCCACTTCAAGTGGGGGTTGCATTGATTGATCGACGAAGGACGAAACATAAGGTTCAATAGAGGGAACGGCCGTAGAAGCTGGAATAATCTGGGTGGCCTCGGAACTAGCTCCCTTGAACGTTGGAATCTTTGATGCAAGCTCTTGGATCTTAGGAGATGATGATTCTACGTGGCTTGATGTGCTTGGATCAGCATGAGCTCTAGTGGCAACATTAGTAGTGGTAGCATTTTCTACAACCATGATAGCTTTTTCCTCTTCAATTTTTTTAATATTGTCAGCATTGAGGTACTTTGCTTTCAATTCATCTTCTATGGGCCTTCACTGGCCACTTCTGCACACCATAGTACCTCTTTCCAGGCATCTACAAAAGTGACAACATTGGTACTTGAAAGCCGCTTCAAGTTCTTATAGTGAATAACAATAGCAAAGAACTGTTGAAGGGTGAAGTTCGCTTCTTCTTTTTCTTTAGCCCTCTACTCCTTTAGTACAACTAGGTCATTCATAGTAGCAGTGTGGTCGACCTGAGCCTCCAATTTCTCTACATTCTCCAGGAGCTTCTTCTTTTGGGAACAGGCTCCTGGATCTTAGCTTATTTATTCATGAGAGCTTTGTCTTTCTACAAGGTGATCAGGTCCATGTTTACGAGATGCATTTTAAGAGAGAATCATGATCTTTGTGAGCATTTTTTGTAAGGTTTTTCATCACAATCTCAGCCCGATTATGAGCTTTTGTCATCTTTGTGACCAAGTCTTTGGCGTCTGTCTTAGATGCCTGAGCCACATCTCTTTCTTCAGTGACCTTGGCCAAATCCTTTTTGTATTCTTCTATTATTCTGTCATAGCTTCTCTTCTCTAACTCGAATGACCAATGTACATTTGATGAATTTGGTTGACGTCTGACGAGACGAAGTAAAGTTTTTTCCACTCATATTCCTGGACTATCATCTCCTTAATGCATTTAACCCTATGGTCAGCTTCCCCTTTAGGAATGTCTTTAAGGTCCTGGTCGAATTTAACCCGATTAAGCATTGTAAAGAAAGCTTACATTCGACTCGGTAAAGGTGAAGGAGGAGTTGGACAAAAATAAACCCTTATGGATTATGGGGATAAAGGAACTATGGTAGCAAGGAGAGTGATGCTGGAATTTGCTACTATGGGGCGAGTTGTGGTTGAGATCGAGACAAGGAAAGGGAAAGGCCAAAGAAAGAACCATGGGGTTCACACGAATCACTGTGCCTTTTCCCATGGTTATAATATTCTCTCCCTTCTGCTTGCCTCTTGTTCATATCCCTTTCTGCCTCATGTTCTTTATCTTTCCTTCGAGCTCTTTCTTCATATTTTTCCCTTTGCTTATAAGAGCTGGAGCGAGAAGGATATGGCTCAAGAGAAACTTTTCTTTGTTTCGAGACATTGTATTGTAGATATCTAAAGTAGTCACTTCCCATCTACCTAAAATAGAAGGTCTTATTAGTTTTGGAACATTGGAATGTGAGTAAATGCAAGGAATGTGTATTCATGATTCTAGAAGTGTGTGCAATGTTGATGTCCCATTAAATACTCTATGGACCATTTTCAGAAGATAATAAGGATGGTATCTTGACTCCTTCAGCTTGGATGCCCTACGATAGGAAGATGAAAAAACGAGCACTCCATAAGAAGATCATCGACAGGGATATCGAGATCGCTCATCGAGTCAAGAATATTGTATGAAGAACCAACTAAAGGATTTTCCTTGGTTGTTGGTATCGTGCTCGGTTCTACAGTTTGCTGAGAAGTTTTAATGATTATTCATTATGGATATGGCAAGGCAGGAAGTTTGGTGCCTTCTAGATAAGTCACTCCATACGACTCATCTCCTTATTGATCGAAATCTTCGTCGTCGTCGCCTTCTCCATCGCCATCTTCTTCTTCTTCTTCTTTCTCTTCTCCTTCTTCCTCTCTTCCTCATCCCTTTTCATGGATCATTTCCATTTCAACTTTTGCTTCTACTGCTATTTGCACTTCATTGACAATATGTGTTTCTAGTACTCTATCCATGGATTCACCAATGTTCATTGTGACGGACGGGCCTCCAAAACCCCCTTGGATGTCTTCATTGAAGCTGCGGATGAGAGAAGAGGACTTGCTTGGCATCTTGGAACTACTTGGTGGAACTTCTGTCGGAATGACGAATCGTTTAGGATGTAGAAGGTTTCATCGACGAAGATTCTTGTTTGTCGAGAAAAAATGGTAGAGCGATATCAGATCTTGATTCTCTTAAGGGTTTACAGAGTTTCGGAGTGTTCTTCACTCATATTTCGAGCAGGAATATATGTGAAGAAAGTGGATAACATGTTAAATACTTGGGTTGTAAACATCTAAATATGGGAAAGAATGGAAAGAAAGAAGAATTACTACCAAAAAGCCAGAGCCCATTGAAGCTGTATAGGTATGGAATGAATAAATTTTCATTCTTGAAGTATGAACGTTTGTTATGGAACACGTTGATGTCTTTACACCAGCACCAAGCTTCGATGGTCATGTAAGAAGGCGAATCGCCCCATTATCTGAAACTCAAGACATGTGCGAGTTCCCTAAAGTTTGGAGGTAACTGGAACTAGTTCATGAATAAAATGTACAAAGAGCTCAGCAAGGCGTAACCGTCGGGGTAGACTTGAGTAGAAGCAAGCCCAATCTTCTGGAGGAACATTTGGATGAATGGATTAAATGGTGGAACCATGCCTCCTAAACACATATACTCGTTGCAAACCCTATATACCATTAGAAGATTATGCGCTCGTTGGTTCTATGTTGGGAGCAGGACATCACTTTCAGGAATCCAACGTTGTCGGCATTTGGTCCAAAGTGACTTAGCGGTAAGAACTATCAGCATTTGTTATGAAGAATCATCTAAGACTCTTAGGCCAACTCGTTTATTTAGAGGAGGAGGTTGGTCCTGGATTGGATCCTTCGGTACTAGCATCCTTTGTAATATAGAAGTTATCAAATGCCTAAATTCGAAAGGTGTGGAGATCGAGCCCAAGCTATGGTAGGTCCAACTTTAGGAAGAGTTGGCGGACTAGCGCAAAGTTGAATCGAGGACAATGGCGAGCCATTCTAGACAGAACTTGATATTAAACACGGTTGAGTATGTTTTATTTTGAAATACTATTTTGTGGACTCGTATGACCAGCACTCATAATCTAGTGAATGTTGGAGTGTGTTAACCAATCGGATTTCAAAATTCGACCGGGGCTATTGAAAGTGTTAATCTATATAGTGTGAGTCCCGTATCCTATATGCGATGAACTAACCATTATGTGTAGATTGTCTGCTCATGCTATAAAACAAGCCACGTCCGTGATGGAACTGCGCATTATTGTCGGAAAATCAATAATGGTATTGCTTTCGAAGCAATGCAAAGCATTCTTTTATAGGAACATAGGAAGTGCAGTGATTGAAAATGCTACGCAATGGAGTTGATTGGAAGACAAAGTGCGTTCGATGCGATCGTTCTTTAGAAACGAACCTTCTCATTGGACTCCATAAGGGTCCTAACAAATCAACATTGTGCCAGGTCCTACATAAACTGGATACAT
Source organism: Allium cepa (assembly GCA_030765085.1). NCBI lineage: Eukaryota > Viridiplantae > Streptophyta > Magnoliopsida > Asparagales > Amaryllidaceae > Allium > Allium cepa. Next base: position 341,609,521 of record CM060941.1, on the reverse strand, counting down.
CAGGACGCCTGCTAAAATGGTGCATCGCGCTAAGCTAGTATGATATCACTTACCATCCACGCAACGCAATTAAAGGGCAGGCCCTGACTGATTTCATAAATGAATTCACCATTTAGGACAAGGATATGACCATCAAAACAGAGGACACAATCGAGTGGAATATGTTTGTCGATGGAGCATCCAACGAGCTCGGCTCTGGGGCAGGAATAGTAATCATCGTGTCTCGAGGAAGAAATTTACGTTACGCGTCGAGGCTAGAATTCACCGCAACCAATAACGATGTTGAATACGAAGCAGTAATAGTAGGCTTGGAAATCATTAGGGAAATAATCAATATGCATACACAGTGACTCACGACTAATCATAACCAAATCCTTGGGAAATTCCAAACTCGGGGGCAAAGACTTGCTTCTTACCTCAATAAGACTAAAACCCTCCTAAACAAGCTAGACTACTATGTAATTAAACATATCCCATAGGAGCAGAATCGAGAAGCGTATAACCTCGCCAAAGAAGCTAGCATGAGAAATGAGTTGATGCTAGGAGAAACCTCGTTAAGATGCAAGCCACACCAAGCTTCGAGTTTCTTCAGATCACGCCCATCTGTAGTAGAAAAGAGACATGGATGATCCCATCATCAAATACTTACAAGAAGGAAGCCTACCGGAAAATCACAATGAGATTAGAAAAATTATAAGGAAGGCATCACGCTACACCATCCAGGAAGGTGTCATGTACCGTCGTGGGTTTTCCAATCCCCTTCTGAGATGTATCGCAGAAAGCAAAGTGAATATCCTCAACAACATACACCAAGGAAGTTGCGATGACCACACCGACGGTCAAACTCTAGCCAGAAAGATCCTACGCTATGGGTACTTTTGGCCCACACTAAACAAAGATGCAACCGAGTTTGCTAGAAAATTCGACAAGTGCCAGAGATTTTCCAAAATCCTAAGACTACCACCTACTGGAATCCCAAGACTGCCACCCACTGATCTAACCTAGATGATTAGTCCTTGGCCCTTCGCCATATGGGGGATTGACTTAATCGGGGAACTCCTCATGGGTCGAGGAGGAGCAAAATACGCCATAGTGGCAATGGATTACTTCACCAAATGGGTGGAAGCGAAACCTTTAAATAAGATTTCATCTACCAAAGCGATAAATTTTCTAATACGTAACATCCTCTGCAGGTATTATGTGCCACGGAAAATTATATTGAACAACAAACTCTAGCTGTGGCATATCCATAGGAAAAAAACAAGTCGAAGCAGTGAACAAGGTGTTGAAAACACTAATTAAGAAGAAACTAAAAAAATCCAAAGGGGCATGGGTCGACGAATTGCCTATGGCTTTGTGGGTCTGCCGAACTTCTTATAAAACTGCGATAGGGCACACTCCATTCGCACTGGCATAGGGAGACGAAGCCATGCTCCCCGTCGAAACAATTATCCTCTCACAACGAAGAATACACTATAATTCGAAAGAAAACAAGGAGCTGTAAAACATATCAATCGACCTGATCGAGGAGAAGAGAAATAATGTAGCCCTCAAAGCAGTCGCTCATAGACAGAAGGTGACGAGGCAATATAATTCCAAGGTGAAGCCTCGAACCCTACAAGAAGGAGACTTGGTTCTCAAATGAGTCTTCCCATGACCTGGGGCATTAGATCAAATTTGGAAAGGAACTTTTTTTGTTCATAAAATACCTTCACAATGGTGCTTACATCTTGTCAACGATAGATGGAGAGGTGTTTGGGAAAGCGTGGAATCTCCAACACCTCCGCCCCTACTTCTCTTGAGTTGTAAATAAACGTGTACTAAGGAAATAAAAGAAAGACAGTGGACGTAGGCATATTTCGGCCGAACCACTATAGAAATCTGGTGTCTCTTATTATTTATCTTGTTTAAATGTCCTTTCATTTAATTATTTTATCTGATGACCATTCCTACTGTGAGCAACCGCAGACTCTCGCCAACAGCAGTGAAAGTAAGATAGCTACGATAGAAGGCACGAAACAAGCCTTGGAAATTCACTACTGACGATCGGCACCCCCAAGCCGGCAATATTGAACCGATCATAAGCCACGAATGAGGCACAAATTATAGCCTAGGCAGATCATCTTTGGCGTTCGACTTGTCGGCAATTGCAGACCGATTATAAACCCCATGATTAAGGCATGGCCGCAGCTAGGGGTAGTTCGCACTGGACGATCGACATTACACACACTGGCAACAATAAATCGAATAATACTCACGACAGCATTGTCCCGAGTAGTTATCATTCGCGATCGGCCTTGAATATAACAATGCTTTTATGGTTCTCTGTGTCGCTAAACACTACAACAATTAACTAAGTCATAAACATTTCACAAATAGACAGAGCAGACTATAAAAAACATGCATCATAAAATTCATCCTAGATAAACATACAAAAAACAGAAGTTGAATAGTACAACGTAAAATTTTCTCGTACAAAGCTTATCGCTTATATTTATATACATATGCAAAATGTCTGTACATCCCCCAAAAATGCATGCAGAAAAGTGAAAAGGAAATTTTCTTGGCTAAGAAGGAGGGACGTCCTTGTCACTTGGACCACTCCCTCCAGCCATGTCCTTCAAGAGCACAGATTGCTCGGACTCGCCTTCCTTTCACGAAGGGCCAACTTTCCCCAAAGACATACCTGCACGATGCAAGTAAAAATAATTATAAGTTTTGTAATTCAGAATAGGTAATGGCAAAGCTTAAGTAGAAAGACGAGATACCTACGGCGATGTAACTTGGATCACCGAGCCCCTCGACATCCGATCCGTCCTCATCATCCTCGTCCTCAGCTAGCAACTCATAACCCTTGGCAATGGCTTTGGTCTACTTCACTGTGAACTAGTTGTTCACCATCCCAATGTCATACACAGCCCCTTCTTCCTGCATGACTATAGCCTTAGTCTCCTCGATAAGCCGAGCATGGATTCCTTCCATTACCTAAGGGTAGTCATCCATCCACTAAAGGTTCCTGTGTTTCCAGAACATGTAATAAGTATCCTTTATCATCTGGTTAACAGTGTCACAAAATTCACTAGCCTTGTCCACATCAGTCTGGAGGGATACCACCTTGTTCATATAAACCTCCTTATCTTTCTTCGAGTGTACCAGCTCTACCCTCAGCCATCAATTTCAGCCCGGTAGGAGTCTTTCTCCTTTATCCACACACCCCTGGACTCTTTCAGCTTAGCTAGGGTTGTTTCTGACTTCTTTACTCTACTTTAAGGGAGCGAAGTCACTCTATGTTTTTTCCCGGGCCTCATCCATGGAGCTGATGGCCAAATCAATCTGGGATTGACATATAGCGGTAGCCTCCTTAATTGCTTCATCCTTGGCCTCTTTTATGGCTTCTTCATTGGCTTTTCTCATTTCATACTCGCGAGATGCCTCAACCACTTCCAATTCAGCCTCTTTCTCCCTGAGCGCCTTGCGGAGATCCTCCATCCTTAAATGTAGCCGCATGTTGGCACTCCCAACCTCTTCACTAGCTCTAGCCAAGCGAGTCTGATGGTCAACAATATTGCGAGTCTCATCAGTGATTTGAACCATCCTGGTTGTCATATTAGCAAAATCCAAGGATTTAGCCCCATCTAATATCTGGATCAAGGGGTTGCGAGGAAGAAGAAACTCAATATCAAGATCTGTGGTACGACGACCCGCATAATCGGTGTTGATATGAGGATGACATATGAAAGGATTCCGCATGTGCTGCTGATGAACTGGAGAAGTAGGGTTTGCGATACCTTCTCCTACCTCACCCGACACTTCATGCACTTTTGTACCCACAGGGAAGTGACGTCGACGATGCGAGAAGGTTTGAGAGCCTGGGGAGGTGGCCTCCTTCTCCTAGGACCTTGCGTATTTCCTGGAAGATCCGTGGCTCTCTCCCTTATCCAAACCTAACGAGGCCCTACCAAATTCCTCTACAATGGTTCTTTCCCCTTTAGATGCCACTGGGGGAGGAATGGGAGCCGTCTTCATTCGTTTAAATTACTTCAGACGCCTAGATACTTCGTCCCTCGTTCGATTCCTCCTTTTCCCTGAAATACAACTAGTCGCATTAGGACTGAGAAGTAGAAAGGATTCTAGAAGCAAAAACACTCAAGACACTAGGGGCACATCAAGCTGGTACAAACCTTTAGAATAAGGTAGATCGTATGGCCGAGGCCGGATTTCACTCAGGTGGGAAACACTCTGGAATGGAAAACCGCTCGACGAAGGGAGAACTCTCGACAACAGGACATCATTCGATTAAGAATTGGATGGGGGTTGAGACCCGTCTAACAAAATAGTTCTCGAGAAGAATCTTCAAATCCATATAGTAATTTAAGTAATTTGTGAAATCTCGAATTCTTCGCCATGCCAGCTCCACCAGATACTGAGGAGGCGGCACTTCACTTGAGTTGCTCGGAGCCGCATTCTCTCGAGGAGGGTATATAATAGGAGGTAGTCTAGGGGTTGAGTTAGGGCGTTCTAACTGATTGGACCACCCCCGCACAGCCTCAACAGCCTTTAAAGGATCCACACTAGGGCCTTCACTACCCATTATGTCCACATTTGGAGATGCATGAGCTTCCCCTATCATTGCCCCGGAATCACTCTCTGACCTTTCCTTGTCGTCGCTCTCCTTTTTCGAATGTAAACCTTCCTCATTACTAGAAGAGGAGACATCTTGAATGTGCAAGGACTTCCCAAAGTAGGGAGGGCTAACCACACCCTTTTTATGTCTTAGCTTTTTCGGGACCTTAGCTGCATCAACCTCCTCATCCAGACCTTTGCCCTTATCCCCTTTGTCTCCTTCAGCCCTCTTCTCTCTCTCTCAGTCGAACTCAGCCTGATCTTGTACACGAATTTCCTTGGCCCGATTAAATTGTAAAACCGAAGGGCTGCATCACGAAGTAGGAACAAGGCCTCTCGCTCGGCCTTTGGAATAGCTAATATCTCCTTGGCTATTTTTTTTAAACCATCATCTTTCGCCGCTTTCATGCAACCTAGAAGTTAGAAGGGATAAGTAACCAAGGCAAAAGAAAACTGAGAAAGGGAAAAGTAGCTACTTACATCCAGAGGTGAAAGAATGTTAAGCCACAACATCGTCGCGAATAAAGAAACACTCCTTCATGAACATGCTGAATTTGGAATACAAATCCAAGATGGACTTGAACTTGTGTGCAGACTCTAAGCTGATAAAGGGGCTACCCTTCCTATAGCTACTCGCATTGTCCAAACACCTAGTCTCCCTATGAGTTGGAGGCCTCTGATGACACTTCACGAATATTAGATGGAGAGACGTCAGAATAGCATAAGAATTCGGCTGAAGCTGCATTGGGGCCACCTTCAAATAAACAACGAAGCATCTAAGCATTAAGTGGCGAGATAGCTTTGCACATGCAATAATATTTTCTGTACGCCATAAACCCACCTGGAGGAAAGGAAGCTCTGACATTCGGGGCAGGCAGTAGCATATCTCTATGATTTATCACGAATACGGTAGCTATGGAGTTTAACTTCTCAATCGTTTGTACACTAGGATAACATTCAGAAGACCTAGCCAACATCTGGTTAGGAGCATAACCTTTCGCTAGTGAGTAAGAAGAGCTGGGTTGCTTAGGGAGGTTAGCTGGAACATCCGCATAAGAAAAACCTGCTCCCACAGGCTATGAAGCTACAAATTTAGAACGGGTTTCGATACCAAAAGACATGTTCCTGTAAAAAAAGAGAGGCGAAACATCAGCAAAATGGTCCAAATATAAATAGAGGTTAAAAACGTGTTTGGAACCTCTCATCATCAGACCTAACTAAAATTCCACAACCCTAGCCTCATCAAATTTTGCTTGGTAAACCCATGGACAACACGCTAGACGAACTTGGTCCGACGTTGTCAAGAGCCAATACCGAACCAGATAGGGCCACATACCGAATGCCGGTCAAGATTGTACTTTTCCATGGCATCATCAAGACAAACCTTAGCTTCCACCTAAAAATCATGCAAACAAATAAGCTACCCCTATAATGGCCTCTACCGGCGACAAACTATTCAGGCAATGGATTGAATTCTTTGTGAACGAATGATTACATGCACTCACATAAACGATACGAATCTCCCAACGCGTCGAACATCCTTAGAAGAACGAGGACCTAACTACTCCAGTCTCTCAACGACTTAAATCAAGTCAGCTAACAAAGAAACCTTAGAATTTCAAAACCTAGCATCGAATAGAGTAAGCGCTTACCTCGGGATTGCAAAAAACACGTAAGCGTTGAAGGTCGGTGGTGGTGAAAGAACCTAGAAGCTGTTTACAACTGAACAAAGTAGGTTAGGAAATTTCGATCGAGAAAATAGGATGAAAAACAAAGAAGGAAAACAATATTTAAGGAAGAAGATGGGAAGACGAATAGTCATAGGATGCGGCATTCAGTGGTAGGAGCTACTTACCGGGCCTAAACAAAGCATGTCGAGCAAATGCTCAACATGCTTTTGGGGGCAAGTGTTTGGCCGGTTTTCTGGCAAGCAAAGGAAGAAGGCGCCTGAGGAAAGCAAATGGAGCAAGAGCCAGAGCTTCCCAGACCAGACGTTTGGCTCAACAAAAATGCCAAACAAATCATTTGGATTGGCATGCCGGACCAGGTATTTGGTACAGTGCCCTATAGTATACCGGACCAGGTATTTGGCCGGCATCCCTAGAAGTATTAGACCAAATGTTTGGTCTGGCATGACCCATTGTTGTGGGAATTTTCGTCCACAACATATCGGATATGAAAAGTCGGAGGGAAAATTGTCAAAGTTTTGAATAGACTCAGAGCTACATAGAAATGTTTGTGAGGTCAAGATGTGAACACCGGTCCAAACCGCGTCTCAATTCAAATAAAGGTTTGAAAGATATGGTCATTCTAAAATTTTCTTAACACGATCAGACGATAAAGCCTCGAAGACTGTACTGTCTACACCAGCAAAGAAGCTGCCCTACAAAATCAGGTCCACACAGGCCCAACAAAGCCCGGCCCAGAAGGACGGATTTGCCAAATCCAGCCTAACAGAGCCGGACCCGCACGTGTCCAGCCCCATAAGGCCTGACAGCCAAGACCGAACCTGCATGGGTCCGGTCCAGCAGAGTCTGGCCCAACAAGGCAAGACAGCCTGGTTTGGCCTACAAGGGCCGGACCTACACAGGTCCAACCCTAATTGGCCGGACATCCTAATCCGGCCCAAAAGGGACGGATCCGCACAGGGCCGGACATTCTGTTCCGTCCCAAGAGGGCCGGACACGCACAGGTTCGGCCACACAGGGCTGGACATTCTGGTCCGGCCTAAAAGGGCCGGACCCGCATAGGTCTGGCCCTCTAGGACCGGATACCTGGTCTGGTCCAAATCCGAACCCATTGGTCTGGCAAGTGCTAGACCAAGGATCTGGTTTGGCATAGTGCCAGACCCACCTGGCCAAGCATAGTACTGGACTAGACCTGGTCCGGTAGTGCCGAACCAGCTTTCTAGTCCGGCTAATGTCGGACCCACCTGGTCCGGCATTGTCGGACCAGCCCTATCTAGTTCGGTAGGACCGGACCAGGGACAACCTGGTCCGACACTACCGAACCAGCTTACTGGTCCAGCCCTGCCGGACCAGGGACCAGACCTGGTTCGGCACAGTGCCGGACCTGGCACTGCCGGACCAGCTCTTTCTGGTTCGGCATCCTGGGGTCGGACCTATCTGGTCCTGCCTCAGGCCAGACCCATCTGCCCCGGACCCACCTGGTCCGAGTTGGCACCCACGTGGTTCAGCCCTTCTAAGGCTGAACCCACCAGACCCGCTTCGTCTAGCCCTTTTGTGGCTGGAACCACCAGACATATTTGGTCCATCCCTTCTGGGGAGGGGTCCACTCTTTTTTGTACTTTTAGGATGAACCTACCTGTTCTGGCATTCAAGGTTCGAAGGTCTGGATGGATGAATGGAGGGAGCTACCAGGATAGTATTCAATTGGCGTCTAAGAGCATTGTAACAACAAAAAGATTGAACCAAAGCCTAGTGGAAGAAAAGTTGAACGAAAGCCTAGAAATCATATACTCACCTGCCTCTGTCCACAATCTCACTCTATAAATACTAGACGTATGGCATCATAAAGATAGATGGGAAAATAGTGAAGCGTCCACCAACAATGTCAGACAACTAGAGAGAAAATCCCTAGTCCTAACAACAAGTTTATTCATATTCAAAACTTGTACTTGTAATCAGATATGAAAGAGGTAATAAAAGAGGAACAATGGATGTAGGCACATTCAGGCCGAACCACTATAAATTCTGTGTCTTTTTATAGTTTAGTCCTTTATTTATTCTTTATTGCAAACTATTGATTTTCAACCACATACACTCGCAACTAAAATTCATCAAATGGTAGATGTATACTGCAAACAATATCCAGAGCTCTACTACAACGTCTTGGAGGTGTTTGCTCATTTTTCGTGCAAACATTTTTGGTGCTTTCACTGAGAAGGACAGAATTTTTCTTTTTTTAAAAGGAAATTCTCTCTTTCTTACTTTTCCTTTTATTTTGAAACCTACTATCTTTAATCTTCTGACTAGAGATTATCGTTTCTGTTCTAAAGAAACTCTCTCCTCTTTTCTAAGATTTGAAATCTATGTTTCTTTTAAGATCTATCCTGGCTGTTTTGTATAAACAAAAAATCCTCCTTTTTCTCTTCAGATCTAAACATCCATTTTGATACATAGAGAAATTCTCTTGTCCGCTTTTTAAATATTACTTTCACTATTCCTGGTCCATAAGCACATGTACTTATTCTTTGGATCTAAAATTAAGCCACCTCTCTTTTCTCATTTGGAATCCAAAGACATGGTTTCTTGGCTCAAGAAACTCCATTTTCCCTCTGTTTAGATTTGGATCATTATCTTCTTTCACAAAGGAAAACCTGTTTCTAGTCTTGAGATCTGAAATTGCACTTTTTAGTAAGATTTATACCTTTTTCTTTTCAGATCTAAAGTCACTGTCTCATTAGCATGAGAGATTCTATTTTTCTTACTTTTCCAGTTTGAGACCATTGTTCCTTGGATTAAAATACTCTATATCTCCCAGATCTGAAACCTTTAATTTAGCAAAATCTATTTCTCTTTTTGGATCTACAATCACTATACCTTAAAGATAACAAATTCTATCTTCAGATCAGAAACCATTGTTTCTAAACCAAAAAGAAACATGTATTTATTTCTTAGATCTGAAATCGTTCTATTTTTTATTCTCATTCCAGACCAATAAACCCTCTTTTGACCAAAAGGAACATTAGTCATTTTTTAGATCTAAAAACAAATCGTATTCTCTTTCCATCCGGGAGCATTGCTTCTTTAACATAAAAAACTATCTTCCTCTTTTGTATAAGAGGACTCTATTCCCGTAGTAAAATATAGAATTACGGCTCTAAGGAAATCCTTTTTTCCCTCCAAACTTGAAATCCTTTCTCCTGATCTAAAGTCATTGTCTCTTTGAAATTTGAGCTTTTCTCTTATTCTTCTTTTTTCAAGTTTGTAATCACCATTTCCCAGATTGAGAAGCTATACCTCCTATCTCAAGACTCTCTCTTTATTTTAAGAGTTGGATCATTAACCCTTTGAAGCTACAAAACCTCCCACTCCTTTTCGAAAATTGAATTACCTCTCTCGAAAAGTACAGATTCTATAGGAAGGAAAGGAGAACAACTTCCCGATGTGCTTCCTAGAGTAAGAGAACTCCGTTGTAAAGAATGCAACAACAACCTGGATATGAACAAGCAGGAAGACTAGTCTAATAACTTCTTGGTCCTAAAAATTATCATATGTAAATTCGACATGGTTGTGATTATAATCAGTAAACACTTCACTGCTCAACATAAAGCTTTGGTGGATAAACTCTTGACATGCTTAGGGTAGATAGAAGTATTCAATCTCAATATCATAATACAAAGAAAGTCCAAGTCTAGAGAACACATGGGGGTATTCCACATAACCAAATGAACCCTAAGCATAGCCTTCTTTTTCCATCCAGCATCAAATCAAAGTACTACAATTGGGATCCCGCCGATGGATTGAAATATCGAAACTCGAAGATCGAATCATGATGATTAAATATTCAAAGTCTAGATATGACAAGCACAACACATCGTCGCTCCTATCATGCATGAAGGCATCACCAATCCAATGCGTACCAAACATGAATCACATAGTGTCATTGACTCTCTTTACCTAGGGATATGTTCGAAAAATATGAAAAGAAAAGGAAATAAGACCAAGAGTTACTAGTCCACCCTCCAAGAATTTTTTTGAGTGTCCACTGGAAACTTTTATAAGATGCTAACCCTGCCCCTAGACACTTGCTAAGATCTCCACACTTGCTAATGAACAGGAGGTACAAAGAAGGTGAAGGAAGGATTCATAAATCCGTTGCATGTGCTGATCGACTCGAGGGTGCTACACGCTACACGAAGTAAAGGAAAAAAAATCCAACTAACCCCTACAAATATGCATGATCTCTCCATTGGGTCAGCAAGGCACATAAAGATGGGAAAACATCACTGTTAGGAATTTAGATGGATGGTCACCCAGGGGAGCTTGCATAGCTTGTAGTACAAATGCTATGGAAAAATGAAAGAGATACAACTCTCTGCCTCCGAGGCTCAAATGATCAATGATCAGAGAGAAGCCATCCATTGGAGTATGTGTTACCTCAAAGGGTAAGGAAGAGGACGTGATGGAAATGACATCTGCCGAGAACTTTGATGACATAATAGTTTGTATGGAAAGCTTTGAAAGACCGAGGTCCAGCAATTCCAATATATTTGGCCCGCAACAGAAAAGCAAGACTTCCTATCCAAGAGAACATCTTAAACCTAGCATACTACACAACCAGGTACTTTGTGCTTCTTTCGAAGCGGTATGTTTGGTCTAAACTACTGTTTCCCTTTGATCAAGACAAGAGACTAACGTATTCACTTAACACTTATGATGTTATAACCACTAACTCTTTTGTGATAAGAAACCTAGATCACAAGCATGTGTTGGCAACAGGAAAATAAGATAGCCATGACTAAGGGCTCTAGCCTAGGCATTTCACTACTAAAGACCGCCCCTTCCTTGGAAATGACATACTAGTCGAGCATCCAGACACAAACCTAGCTTGAGTAACTCAAAGAATAGATGCATTTGAAGCCTAGCATGGATTGGCTCATAATAGGAGTTGCCTCAGGATAATGGGCAGGTTGAAGCTGTAAACAAAGTCTTGGAAACACTAATTAAGGAAAAACTAGATAAATCTAAAGGAGCGTGGATTGACGAACTACCTACGGCACTGTGGGCCTACCAAGCCTCCTACAAAACAGCAACATGACATATTCTATTTACCCTAAGCATACGGGGGCTGAGTCCATGCTTCTGGTCGAAACAGTTGTCCCTTCACACCGTAGGACACATTATAATCTGAAAGAAAACAAGGAGCTTCTCAACATGTCCTTAGACCTGGTTGACGAAAGAAGGAATAACACCGCTCTCAAGACCGCCTCATATAGAAAGAAAGTGGCAAAACAATACAAATCTGAGGTGAAACCCCAAGAGTTACAAAAGGGAGGTATTGTTCTCAAGCAGTCTTTCCCCATCCAGGCACACTAGATCCAGTTTGGAAAGGACCATTTATTGTTCATAAGGATATCCACAAATGAGCTTACATTCCATCAACAATTGATGAAAAAGGTGTTTGGGAAAGGAAGGAATCTTCAGCATCTCCGCCATTACTTCTCTCATCTTGTAAAAAGAATATATCACTTGAAGCAATAAAAGAAAGACAGTGGATATAGGCATATTCTGACCAAACCACTGTAAAAATTGAATTTTTTCTTGATTGTTTGTCTGATATATTTCCAATTGTGATCAATCACAAGCTTTTGCAGGTAGTAGTGAAAACAAGATAACCATAACTAAGGGCACGAAAATAGCCTGGGTAGTTCACTACTGACGATCGATCCCTAAGCCAACAATGATAAACCGACTATAAGCCATGGATTAGGCACTATTATAGCCTAGGCTTTATTATTGGCGTTCGGCTCGCCAGCAACTGCGAACCGATAATAAATCCCAAGATTAAGGCATGACAGCTGCCAGGGATAGTTCGTAGTTGAAGATCAGAACCCACGCTAGTTGAGCCATAGTAAATTGAATAATACTCACGATACTGGCCATAATGGCTCGGGTAGTTACTATGTGCGAATCCCGACCCTAAATCTTAAGTACGATAGTCACAAAAGTTACACTCCCTTGGAACCTAAGTTGGGCTGACAAACCATATGTCACCAAAATCCACAATCAGGGAAAGTAACTTACGTGCCACGAATCTTAAGTTTAGAAGGACTCTCTTAACGGGGAATATAGTTCATTGTACTTAAACTAGAAACTTCTAACAATTTCTTTTAGTCTTGTGGTATTACATACAGATAGCAGAAATATGAATTCCACTTTGCTAACCACGACAGGATATTCATTCGCTTCCACTCCACCAGAGGAAACAGAGCATCGACTCAACTCCGTCAGGGATAGCGGAACATCAGTCCAACATTGCCATAAGAATTAGAATATCCCTTCCAGCCAACTTCTCACAAGAAATTGTAAGAATTCTCCCAAAGCTGAACACACTTATGGAACTAGAAAAACTCAGTACAAAGGTATGACTGACTTTTGTAGGATAAGCTAAATTCAATGAAAAATACTTGGGGGCATAGCACCACCTCACCCCTTGATAATACACGTACACTACCACTCAGCTTGGCAATAGCACATTGGAATCATGACCTTAAGTTCACAAGTTTAAAACCTATTTGTAATATAAGGCATAATGTTGTGAGAAGCAACTAAGTGCACTATAATGGGGGAAAATCCTAACAAATAATGAGCACTCCCGGCCGATTTTCGATAATGTCGCTAAGGGGTGCTCTAGAGGATGTGATGAGTATTTGTGGACTGCCATGTCCCCCAAGTTACTCTCTAAACCTTAGTAATAGGGAATCACTTTGAATGATAAGGACCTCTCTAAATCGAAGTAGGGAATCACTTCGAATGATAACCTTCCGAATGTAATTAATTCATATCAAAGTCTATTTTGACACAAATAGCTTGATACCTTTACCTAATAAATTAATCCAGAGAACACACAGGATGATTCCAACACATATCTATGATAAAATTCCAAATAAAAGTGTATTAATAGTCTGTAACTAATTCTAAGGCAAGGATGAATGCCCTTGACCACACTAGGACCAAAAGGTACCTAAACTTGCAGGTAAAGTCAATAGAATAGGATGATCTTCTACCGCCAAAGCCAACGAGACATTCAAGTTGAAAGATTTATTCCACCTAATCAATTTAGAGATAGCGAGCCGAAGTCACAAATAAACACCCCACGCCGAAGGCATCCGACTGCAATAATCGACATGAACCGGGAAGACAATAGAACATCTAATCCACAAGGTGGCAAATCTCCTTAAAAACTCTGCTCAAAGAAGCTAGGGCCACTCACTTAGACACGACACCTGCCCCATTAAACGCTTGCCAGTAGTCGACTCCAAATAAATATATGAGATATGAGCAGTAGAAATACTAAGGAAATTGGCTAAAATAATCCTATTCTGCCTGGGGGCAAGTCCTGGAGGATGTAATGAAGGAACAAGGAATAACCCTCAAATATTGCCACTTTACTTGACTAGATGGAACAATAGCCTATTAGCCCAGCTTGACCAGACCTTGACCAAGCACGAAAATTGACCTTGAACAATAGCCTATTACCATCTAATAGAAAATCATTACTCCATCGATAATTGACCTTGACCAAGCACGAAAAATTAATGAGGAAATATAAAAACTCAGCAATCAGATAGTAAGACCGTGCTCACTCAACCTGGCCATATGATGGTCGAAAGTAGAAATTCCATGTCACAGATCCCAAGTCAACCATGAAGGGAATATCACTAGGTCCACGTACTACTTAGGACCTTGAAGCCAGAAATATGAAGGATAAGGGGAAATGACGCCCTGCCAAATGTGAGATAATTAAAAAATGGCGTCAAGTGACTAGCAAGTCCTCTTCAAGGCAAACGAAGCATCACATATAGTTAACGAAACAAAACTCATCTTGGGTAGATAATGTGATGTGGATAGTCAAACATCAAGATGACACCTACAATGCTGGTGAGGCAACCCTAGATCAAACAAAGCATACTTTGCATTCACGAAAGTATACTTCGAGGGGAAAATGTTGTGGGCATTTTCGTCCACCGCATATTGAATATGAAAAGTCAGAGGAAAAATTGTCAAAGTTTTGGAATAGAATCAGAGCTGCTTAGAAATGTTCGTGTGGTCAAGATGTGAGCACTGATCAAACCGCGTATCAATCCGAATAACTGTTTGAAAGATATGGTCATTCTAAGATTTACCTAACACAGTCCAACGATAAAGCCTTGAAGACCGCTTTCTACCAAGGCCCGTACTGCCTACACTAGCAAAGGAACTTCCCTACAAAATCATGTCCGCATAGGCCCAATAAATCCCCGCCCAGCAGGGACGGATCTGCCAGATCCAACCCAAGAGAGCCGAACCCACACGTGCCAAGCCCCGTAGGGCCTGATAGTCCAGACTGGACCCGCATGGGTCCAGTCTTGTGTAGTTAATGCCCCGCTATTACCCCGTTATATCTCATAACGGATTTCTGCCACTACGATTTTTCCATGTAGCCCCAAAATATAGCCTTTCCGCTTTAAGCCCTGCTATTTCTGCTATATCCCATTAATCCCGCTATATTCCACTATTTCTGCTATATCTTCTTTAATAAAATGAAATGAAAAATTGCATTTATACATTATAAAAATAATGAAACTAATTTATTTGATTTAATTTTTAATATATTTTCAGAAATGAACATACTCTAATATTCTACTAAATTTAATTATGTTATATAACAGTTTTACGTTTATTTAATTATATTCGCACATGTTTTATTTAAAATTACTTATGTACTAATTATAGTTCAATTTGAATGATAATTTTTCATTTAATTACCATTTATATATTTGAAAAAACATTAAGTACAAGTTTTATATGCTATTTTAGAGCCATCCGCTATATCCCGCTATATCCTCGCTGTATCTCCGCTATGACTTTTTGCACCTCAACCGCTTTGAATTTGCCGAGCGCTTTAACAGCACAGGTCCGGTCCAGCTGAGTCCGGCCCAACAGGGCCGGACCAAGCAGAGTCCGGCCCAATAGGGTCGGACAACCTAGTCAGGCCTACAAGGGTCGGACCCACATAGGTCCGGCCCCACATGGTCGACATCCTAGTCCGACTCAAGAGGGTTGGACATTCTGGTCCGGCCTAGGAGGGCCGAACAACCTGGTCCAGACCCGTGTGGGTTCGGCTACATAGGGCCGGACATTCTAGTCCGACCCAAGAGGGCCGAACCCGCACAGGTCCGGCCCTCTAGGGCCGAATACCTGGTCCAGTTCAAATCCGGACCCATCTGGTCCGGCATAGTGCCAGACCAGGGATCCGGTCCAGCACAGTGTCGGACCTGACCTGGTCCGACTCTACCGGACCAGTTTTTTTTCGGCTAATGCTGGACCCACCAGGTCTGGCACTGCTGGCCCAACCTTGTCTGGTCTGGTAGGTCCGGACCAGGGACCACTTGGTCCGACACTTCCGGATCAGCCCTTTCTAGTCCGGCAGGGCCGGACCAGGGACCACCTGGTTTGGCACTAGCGGACCATCTTACTAGTCTTGCCCAGCCGGACCAGGGACCACCTAGTTTCCGGCACCCTAAGGCCGGACCCACCTGGTCTTGCCCCAAGCCGGAACCATCTACCCTGGACACACCTTGTCCGGGGCCGCACCCACGTGGTCCAGCCCTTCTTGGGCTAAACCCACCGGACTCGCTTGGTTATTAAGCCTTTTTGAAGCTAGACCCACCAAACATACCTGGTCCAGCCTTTTCGATGCTGGATTCACTCTTTTTTGTAATTTTAGGATGAACCTACCTATTCTGTCATTCGAGACTTTAAGTTCTGGATGGGCGACTGAAGGGAGCAACCGGGATAGTATTCAACTGTCGTCTAAGAGAAGAGGGACAACAGAAAGGTTGAACCAGAGCCTAGAGGAAGAAAGGTTGTGTGACGACCCACCCTTCTCGACCCTCGAAAATTGACACAAAATACCCCACAGTATAATATGCCGACAATCAAGTGCCGGAAAAGACAGATTGTTAAGGGAAATAAAGAAGATAGAAGAAAGAAGGAACCAAACAATAATAGAATCTCATAATCGCAGCGGAACAAAATATAATATATAATATCAGATCTTTACATAAAATGAAAACTATATCTGTTTGTACAATATATCATCAAAGTATCACAAACAAACAACAATTACCAGCCTGACAATTTCAAACAATCACAGCAGCAGATATAAACAAGTATGGATAATACGTCTCGGACTGCAGCTCCTCTCCTTCTCTACAGCATCCTATCCTGAACATATAATACTCGGTCTGACCCGAGCATTATAATGAAATAACACCCGAGTCAGTCTGGAATGCCAGCTGATAATAATACACCCAAATTGATTATTAAAATTTCAAAAATCCTTTTGAAAACAAAAGCATCTCGGAAGACCACGCCACAAATAAACATGTCGGGTTTTTACCTTACGATAGCTAAAACACTTTTTATAAAAATCCTCTGATATTATAATTGGGTCTATATAAAAATACTTATAAAATAGCCGAAATTGTTACATGATTAAATTCCAGCTACTAGCCACAATCGTGGGTAACACAAACAAAACTCGTAAAAGGCGCGTATGGAGAATGATTTCCAACTAATGACTATGCACTGGGGTACCACCTATCACAGTACCTGGTCTAGATCAGTGTACCGAGGATCACTCCCGATCCCCTACAACACAAGGCCGGGACTACCCCTTACTGGATAATCCTGAGTAAGATCACCCCACGGTTGGGATCAACAACCGCACCACTAAGCCGAATAAAAAGAGACATCTAGGCAGAGATGACCTCACCCTGAAATGGGTTCTACCCACCAAGCCTTGTTGCATAACCCCTGATTTTCAGTCATTCCTGGTTGATGAGGCTTGAGGCTAATCGTTACCTTTTTGAACGTTTCACTTAGAATGCCCATCGCCCACCTGACGATGTTCCGAAAGCATTCATCCATACAAGTCCGTCCTGGGTTCGAACGGAACCGAAGGCACTACTCCTACAACATCCATTTTGGAAATATCCTCAGGATTAGTAGCGACTAGCCCTTGCACTTCACTGCTCCATGTTCGACTCCGAACTTGTTTTTCCCATGAAAACGTACAAACCGAATCGAAGTGGTTTTCGAGAAATTAATCCCGATCCCGGTCTCTTCGAAACGATCAACACATTGTCCAATATTGATAGTCGGTGATTTAACTATCAATTAACATCCATAAGCATCCATCACACAATAAATAATTTATCACATTATTTATCTTCCTCAAAAATATCTTAGCAAGATATGTTTCCATTTTCCAACCCTTTTGAAAACACTTTCAAACCCGACTCTTCTCATGGAATAGATTCCCAAATCTTTACTTTCTCTTAAAACATCCAAGTACCCATACTTAAGATTCAAAATAATTTAAATTATTTATTCTTGGAAATACATTAAAACATTTATATTAAAACTTCTTACATACTTAATTTAATATATATATATATATACACACATTTAAAAATATTTCGAATAAAACTGCTTTATAAAATACAAACTATTTTCTTCAAAATAAAGTTAAGTCATACTAAATTTTAAAATAAAGCTATGAAATCCTATACAAGTTTTCAAATAAAACTTTAATTAATTTTCTTTGAAATAAAACCATTTTATAAAGTATAAATATTAATAATATTCTTTAAAACATACTACTGCTTACCCCTTTAAAATAATTACTTCTATAACTAATTTGATACATGTTCACTTTTAAAATTCTTACGACTTAAATGATTTTCTTGAAACCATTCTTTAATACAACTTCAAAACTTCTAGCTTTTTTTCAAAAATCTGCTTTGA
This sequence comes from Allium cepa, assembly GCA_030765085.1. Taxonomy (NCBI): domain Eukaryota; kingdom Viridiplantae; phylum Streptophyta; class Magnoliopsida; order Asparagales; family Amaryllidaceae; genus Allium; species Allium cepa. Next base: position 341,591,360 of record CM060941.1, on the reverse strand, counting down.
AAATGTACTTGGCTTTTCAGGGAAATACACTTCCATTTTAGAATAATCCAAAGAATTCTTTTTATCAATCCAACACGATTTACCCCAATTTTACGTTTATCCCGTAAATTCCTTTCCATACTTTAAAAATAAACTTCTTTTATTTTTAAATACATTGCTATTTCTTGAAAATCACTTTCAAAACATATGTTTAAATTATTTAAAATAAAGCTTCTAGAAATTTCTTAATTGAAAATAATCCTTAAGGAAATATATAGAGGTTTTCTATGTAATTTAAGTCAAATTTAACCTTTTTAAAGTAAAGTTATTAAATCAAATATTTATATTATAACTCCCTTTGAAACTTAATACTAGTTTACTTTTAAAAATAATTAAATACCATAATTACTTAATCAAATATTTGCTTTCACTTAAAAACAATAAAAAATAATAATATTTTTTCTAAAATATTTTTAAGAACAACTTTACAAAACTTTCCAGTTTATACTTCGAAAATCAAACATGCTTAGTTTCCAAGAAAATACACTTCCTATCCTTTAAAAAGAAATCTCGCTATTAATTTAAAACAATTCACATTTCCTTTATAAATCACAATTTCAAACACTTCAAATTTTCAACCAATTTCATGAATTTAATTCCTTTAACTCCTTTACTTAAGAATTTCTTTTATTTCCTTTTAAACCTAATTTATTTTATTTATATTTGAATTCCCAGATTGTATTCACCCAATCATGGCACAGCACAATTTAATTTTCAATTTAATCTATCACAGTATATAAATAGAACACAGCATAACAAGATCTAAATTAATTTATCACAGGATATCAATGATATATATCACAGAATATAAATAAAATTTCTATTTGTGAGGAATCTAGTTGGATCCCTCCAACCTGTTTCCCTGCATCCATAGATATTAGCCAAACCAATAAATATCGATTCAATCTGATAATAATTATCATATTTAGCTAAACAACCAATCAAACATTTAAATATTAGCTATTTAAATTAACTGGTATCTATATTGAGTGAGATTAACTCGCCTTGAATTTCCGACGAGCGTTCAAATTTAAATTAAATCGAACGGCGTTTGATTTAACCTAAATTTTTAATTGCTCCGAATGATCCTAGAATTTCTCCACTGCGTAGTACTCGTCTCTGCGATTCCAGCGTCGCCAGTTTCGTCGAAATCTGATAACGTATGCACAAGATATGAATTTATAGAGTTCAATTACCAATTTAAAAACAAATTTCTTTTTTTTTATAATATAATATCAGCCGCATACCTTCTTCCCAAACGCATTCCAGGATATCACCAAACCCAAATGCCTCCGTTCAATCCCAAAACGCGACCACTCATGCTCACCGGTAGGACGATCCAAGGCCACCATCTCGAGCGCAGAAGCTAGCTCCAGCCATGACCCAAAACCCACGAAGCTCGGTCTCCCTCTTCTCTTCCATAGCACGCTCGAACGCACGAACATCGTGGCCTCGTAACTCCTCCAAACGACGACGATACTCACGATCTACTGTTGGATGTGAAACCTACGTCGATTTCTACAATTTTCTAGTTGAAACCTTTCGATGAAATTGAGTGGATGAGTGGAGATCAAGGGAAGAAGCTGGGAAGGGTTTCGGCCATTAAAAGTATAGAGGTGGCGGCTGCGAAAATAACAAGGGTTTCGGCCCAAAATTTGCATATATCCACGTTATTTAATATTATTTTATTATTAAATTCACTTTAAAGCAACTTTTTCACCCGATCTCCAAACGGTGCGTGCCAACAGGCGTTTCTAAGGTTTTACCCACGTTCCGAACAAAATGGAATGTGTTTCGGAAACTAATTCGATCATATACGCGAGCTACAGAAATAAACGATCAATTTTAAATTAAATCGATTAAAATAGTTTATATGAGTATTGAGCTGCCAGAGTCAAATGACAACTCCGATTGCTACGAAAATTGAAATCCAATAATAACTAACAATTACGGATCCAATGGAACTAGTTTCGTCGAATTCCGAGACTGTGCCTCGTAAAGCTATTTTAACTCGTCGATTAAATCGAGCAATTTCCGAAATTGTCGAAATCACCTAAAATTTTACTTTTAAAACTTTACTAACTTAGTAATAAATCATATAGAATTTATATTCACATTATAAATCATTCTGATTCATTTCAAACCAAAATCTGATTATTTGCATTATTATATTATTAAATTTCATTATTAAATTAATATAAAATTCCAAATTCAGCCTATCGACTTTTAATTCCATCCAACAGTCCAATATTATAATTCAAATCCAAATAGACTTAAAATAAATTTTAGAATCTATTTTTATATCTACTTACACCCATAATCACCAATTATCCCAATTCCAATATTAAATTATTATTATTCAAATTTCAATTAAATTTCCATATTTGAAATTTTAACCAATTTTATTAATTTAACCAAAATCTTTTTATTTCAAAATCAAATTATAATACATATTCAACATTTAAAATGAATTAAATGTTCAAATCTAGCGACCTAAAATTCCTGATCGTTACATTCCTCCCCCCATATAAAAATTTCGTCCCCGAAATTTTGTTAAGGTAGAAAGAATGCTCCAAACTCAATAGCAAAACCTACTTAGTGAAAATCTCAATTTTCACTTTGCCTAAAATCTTTTAGTTTCAAATCAAAACTACTATTTTCGATTCCTATTCCAAAATCCTTTTTATTTTTATTTTAATTTGAAATCAATTTGTCGTTAACAAAACGTTTCAAAATTTTTCTAACTCCCAAAATTTTCGAATTATTTTGGCAGAGTCTCCCTTGTACGAAGGAGATTTTGCAATATCACAATAGATATAAATATATATACATCGACCTACACGGTCGGAAAACCAAATATATTTATCATTTTCCCAATTTTATTGCGTATGCTTACCTTTATTAGCATTTTAAAAGCAAGCGGCTAATAATATTGCATATACACGCTCCAACACTATCTACTGCCTCCCGTACCTGTATTTACTTAAACAAACACATTGGTTTTCAATCATATGAGAATTTATTAACAATCTATTCATTAAACTAGCTAAACACATCAATTTCATAGTTTAAACAAGTAAACTTCATAATTTAACATGTTAACCATATTTTATCAGCAATCCAAAGATTTCAATCACCATTTTAATTTCCTGAAAAATACAAATTTCATTTTCTTTCACTTGAATGTTTTACATTCAAGTTTACTATTCTCAATCCATATGCACATCAATATGATTAACATGTGTATTACTTGCATCAATTTACTTCAATTCAATTCCAAATTGATTCACAACCAAATTTTACTTTCTATTTAAAGTATTTGCATTTCTTTTATGATCCATTTTCATTTATGTGCAAAACCACTTAATTATATTACACTTATTTCAATTGAGTCAAAACCAACTTTATTTGCTTCTTCAAATCAATCCACTTCCGTTTACAACAATCGACCAATTTCTATGCAAATTTAAAGTTATCCAAGCAAGTAACTATCACTTAAGCTTATAACCATTTAAAATTAATTCCAACTTAGATTAATATTAATTTTATTTCATTCGGAATTTTTCACAATCCCAAATATTCGTATTTCCTTGCAGTTTTTAAATCAAATCCTTATTCTCACTTCAAGTTCATCATCCAACTTAAGTTTATATTAATATCATCCCATTCTGTAATATTTATAACTCATACATTCATATTTCATCATAATATTTAATTAAAACTATTTCACTTGCATTTCAACTTTATTATCTAAACAATTTTATTCTAGACCACTTATAAAGCTCGACCACAATCATTTTCCAATTTGCTTCAGTTATTTCAATAACAAAATAACTCCATTTCTTCTTATATCAATTTTATTTTATTTTCATTTGATTCTCATCCAAATCAAATTCTAATTCATTTACAATTTTAATTCAATTTGTTTACTTACTCAATCCATTTTAAATTTTAATTCATCTCCTCGATTCATTCTGAATTTTATTAATAATATGACCATTTTCAATTATCTTATACCCAAATTGAATTTTACTTGCATTTTGGATCATATCCATTTAAATTGATTTTTTTTCAATCCAATACAATTTCCATTTAATTTAGCTTACCCTAAATTCATTTCTAAACAATCCCTTTTGAATTTAGTCGAGTGAAAATTTAATTTATTCAATATCACTCTTACTTAATTTAAATTCCATTTAATTCAGCTTACGCTAGATTCATTTTCAAACTTCTCTTTTGAATTTAGTTGGGTAAGAATTTTATTCATACAATATCGTTTCAACTTAATTAAATTTTCCTTCAACTCAATTCTTTTCCGAATTTAACTCAAGTTCAACTAAATTTATTCAGCCAACTTAAATTCTTACCAGTCTCTCTACTATTTTAGATAAGAATTTAATTCCATTCAATGTTATTTATAATGCAACTGAATTTAGAATTTCAATTCAATCCAAATTTAACTCAATTTCTTTAATTTAAACGAAATCCAGTTCGATCCAATTTTAATTCTCCATTCAATTTAGTTTTTTACTCTCTAATATATAAGTTCAAAAACTTATTTATTAACCTAAGTCCATTCACCTTTTATATCTCACTTTACCTTATCTTACTTTACATTTCATTTAGGATTAAGTTTGAATTCACACCATTCAACCATTACCTATTTATGTCTATAATTCCATTTTATATTCATAAGTTGCCCAACTTATTTACTTAAAAGCTTATACTGCTCATTTTAATCCATTTACATCTTATAATCACAATTCCAAATTTTATATATACATACACATATATATATATATATATATATATATATATATATCACCGAATTCTTAAGGATACAAATTTTCTTTCAATTTAATTCTTTGCACAATTTTAAATCCACAATTTCAGATTATAAGTATAACACTTAATAGCTTATGGGTACAATTCATTACACAATGACCCACAATTACAAAGTCATTTTACTTCTCAATTTAACCCAAATCAATTTTATTTTAAGTCCAATTTATTTAACTTATCCCAAGTTAAATTCAAATTTTCTATTCACTTCCATATACTCAAGTTAAATTTTAATTCCAGGATTAAAATTTTCATTTTCTTCTTATTAATATCAACTTCACTTAATAAGTTCAATAGTTGATTCATTTTAACTTTACACATTATATAAATAGAATTTTACAGAATTCAATTACCCGGCTTTATTTCAAAATCATTTTGAAATAATACTCAACTCATGCATACTTGCTACATCAAATCAAATCTCCGGATTCCAAATAACTTGTTTATACTAAAACAAATTTCCCTTTCGAAATTTCTAAAACACCTTGTATATCAAACAAATCCAAACAGATATCATACCCAATTACTATGGAAGCAATCCATCACTTTAGACACTCGAAAATGAATTCTAATGATGTGGCCATCATCATCATGATTATTTTCTAGCGACCAAAGTGAGTTTAGCGCTTCCTTACTTTCACAAATTCCTTTCAAAACAATTCCCATTCAAAAATACTTTCCAAAATAATACTCCATCATTGCCTTCAACCACTTTAGAAAACATTTCAAACATTCCCAAGATTTTAAATTTCCAAACTTTTATTTTCATTACATTTAAACACTTTTCAAAATTTCCAAGATTTAAATTCTGGTTTAATTCAAATTTAGTTATTCTTCTTTTGGATAAATCATACTTACAGAATTTTATTTGGTTATAACCTTTTCAAATTTTAGATTCTTATATTTGATTATAATATTAACAACCAAACATCCAAATATAAATAATAATTTTAGAAAATTATTTCTTTTATATCAAAATATAATTTTGGGCAAAATTATTTCACTTACCCACTTTAAAAACAATACTATGTCGGTTTATCTTGTTTAAGAGTTTAGAAACCCCTATCGATACGGTTGTACTTCCCGTACCAACCAGAATTTATAAACACTCAATCGATAAGTCAACACGGTATAAAAACCAATTTATATTCACTAACAAGTACGCTGTCATATCTATTATTACACTCAACTCATTATAGAGTACTATTGACTCTGTTTAATGAGTAATTTCCCCACCAAAGCCTGGGTTATCGCTAACCTAAGCTCTAATACCAAGTGTGATGACCCGCCCTTCTCGACCCTCGAAAATCGACACAAAATACCCCACGGTATAATATGCCGACGATCAAGTGCCGGAAAAGACAGATTGTTAAGGGAAAGAAAGAAGATAGAAGAAAGAAGGAACCAAACAATAACAGAATCTCACAATCACAGCGGAACAAAATATAATATATAATATCAGATCTTTACACAAAATGAAAACTATATCTGTTTATACAATATATCATCAGAGTATCACAAACAAACAACAATTACCAGCCTAACAATTTCAAGCAATCACAGCAGCAGATATAAACAAGTATGGATAATACGTCTCGGACTTCAACTGCTCTCCTGCTCCATAGCATCATATCCTGAACATATATACTCGGTCTGAACCGAGCATTATAATGAAATAGCACCCAAGTCAGTCTGGAATACCATCTGATAATAATACACCCAAATTGATTATTAAAGTTTCATAAATCCTTTTGAAAACAAAAGCATCTCGTAAGACCATGCCACAAATAAACATGTCGGGTTTTTACCTTACGATAGCTAAAACACTTTTTATAAAAATCCTCTGATATTATAATAAGGTCTATATACAAATACTTATAAAATAGCCGAACTTGTTACATGATTAAATTCCAGCTACTAGCCACAATCGTGGGTAATACAAACAAAACTCGTAAAAGGTGCGTAGGGAGAATGGATTTCCAACTAATGACTAGGCACTGGGGTACCACCTGTCACAGTACCTAGTCTAGATCGGTGTACCGAGGACCACTCCCGATCCCCTGTAACACAAGGCCGGACTACCCCTTACTGGATAATCTCGAGTATGATCACCCCACGGTTGGGATCAGCAACCGCACCACTAAGCCGAATAAAAAGGGACATCTAGACAGGGATGACCTCACCCTAAAATGGGTGCTACCCACCTAGCCTTGCGGCATAACCCCTGATTTTCAGTCATTCCCGATTGATGAGGCTTGAGGCTAAGCGTTACCTTTTTGAACGTTTCACTTAGAATGCCCATCTTCCACCCAACGATGTTCCAAAAGCATTCATCCATACAAGTCCGTCCCGGGTTCGAACGAAACCGAAGGCACTACTCCTACTACATCCATTTTGGGAATATCCTCAGGATTAGTAGCGACTACCTCTTGCACTTCACTGCTCCACCTTCGACTCCGAACTCTTTTTTCCCACGAAAACGTACAAACCGGATCGAAGTGGTTTTCAAGAAATTAATCCCGATCCCGGTCTCTTCGAAGCGATCAACGCATTGTCCAATATTGATAGTCGATGATTTAACTATCAATTAACACCATAAGCATCCATCACACAATAAATAATTTACCACATTATTTATCTTCCTCAAAAATATCTTAGAATGATATGTTTCCATTTTCCAACCCTTTTGAAAACACTTTCAAACCCAACTCTTCTCATGGAATAGATTCCCAAATCTTTACTTCCTCTGAAAACATCCAAGTACCCATACTTAAGATTCAAAATAATTTAAATTCTTTATTCTTGGAAATACATTAAAACATTTATTTTAAAACATCTTACATACTTAATTTAATATATATATATATACACTTTTAAAAATATTTCGACTAAAACTGCTTTATAAAGTATAAACTATTTTCTTCAAAATAAAGTTAAGTCATACTAAATTTTAAAATAAAGCTATGAAATCCTATATAAGTTTTCAAATAAAACTTTAATTAATTTTTTAAAAATAAAACCATTTTATAAAGTGTATATATTAATAATATTCTTTAAAACATACTACTGCTTACCCCTTTAAAATAATTACTTCTATAACTATTTGATACATGTTCACTTTTAAAATTCTTACAACTTAAATGATTTTCTTGAAACCATTCTTTAATACAACTTCAAAAATTCTAGCTTTTTTCCAAAAATCTGCTTTAAAAACATACTTGGCTTTTCAAGGAAATACACTTCCATTTTAGGATAATCCAAAGAATTCTTTTTATCAATCCAACACGATTTACCCCAATTCAATTTTACGTTTATCCCATAAATTCCTTTCCATACTTTAAAAATAAAATCCTTTTATTTTTAAACACATTGCTATTTCCTGGAAATCACTTTCAAAACATATTTTTAAATTATTTAAAATAAAGCTTCTAGAAATTTCTTAATTGAAAATAATCCTTAAGGAAATATATGAGGTTTCCTAAGTAATTTATGTCAAATTTAACCTTTTTAAAGTAAAGTTATTAAATCAAATATTTATATTATAACTCCCTTTGAAACTTAATACTACTTTACTTTTAAAAATAATTAAATACCATAATTATTTAATCAAATATTTGCTTTCACTTAAAAACAATTAAAAATAATAATATTTTTTCTAAAATATTTTAAAAACAACTTTACAAAACTTTCCAGTTTATACTTCGAAATTTTTTCTTTGAAACATGCTTAGCTTCCAAGAAAATACACTTCCCATCCTTTAAAAATGTCGTCCGCTTTCTGGCGATTTGCATTTGAGGCCGCTGTTCTTTCTTCGTCGTGATTTCCCCCTCCTTCTCTCGCGTCAGTCTTCATGTCCTCTTCTCCTCCTCGTTTCTCTCATCCGCCACTTCCCTCTCCCTCTTCGACTAGATCTGGGCGTCCTTTCAAAACCATGCCAGCTGCTAAGCCTATAATACATTCGCTCTCTGATTTCCCTCCGCTTTGTGCGTCCATCCTTTCATCTACAGTCTTGTGTGATATAATTGAAGTTGAGGATACTGGTATTGTTCTTTCTAGCGTTGTGTCGCTTAGCCCTGGAAACAATTCGTGAGTGCCTGTGGTCAAAAAATGTGATACGAGTAGCATTGGTATGTCGACTTTGTACTATGAGGGTAGAGGTCTCTGTACGTTTGCGTTGTACAATGAGAGTGGAGTTGGTGGTCTGATTGGAAGTGAAGTGGGGTTGGTTGATGCTGCTATCTCCGATCGATGCACGTCAACTATTTGTTTAAATGCCACTGTGAATCTTGGCCAATTTAATAGTGATGTCTGTTTGGATGCGTCCAAGGTTGTTGACCAGCCTGCTTTGCTCTTGGATGTGGGTCGTCCAATGCCTTCTGCTACTATGCCAGCATGCTCTAAGCCTTGGACTTCTTTATTCAATTCGCTTTCTCCGAACGCTGGTGATTATATTCCAATTGATTTTGAAATTGTTGAAGAGAATGGAGTGAAGATCCCCCCTTCTAATGTTATCCAAGCCGGAGTTGAGTTTTGGTCTGATTATTTGGTTGGTTTCTTCCTGGAACCAAACCACCGTCTTAGAGATCCGTCCTTGCTATTACGAAAGGTTTGGAAGTTGCGTGGTAATTTGAAAGTGAAACTGATTGACTCCTTGTATTATCTCAAGTTTTCTTCTGCTGAGGATCGTCAGTTAGTTCTTAGTGCTGAGCCTTCTTTTTTCGATGGAAGGCCCTTTATTGTCACCCCCTAGTCACCTACTGTGGCGAGTGCTCGTGAGCAAGTGCTATCCATCCCCGTTTGGGTGTATTTTTCCCAGATACCCTCTGCTCTTCAGCCTCTGCTTGGGTTGAACTGGTTAGCCTGCAACATTGGAAAATTAAAGTGTTTTGACACTAATACGGTTGCCCATGATAAATTGATGTATGCTAAGGCTCTAATTGAGATTTCCCCCATTAAGCCTCTCCCTGTTTCTATTCAGGTTCAGCTGGCTGTTGGGCATGTTGCAGAGGTCCGTGTTCGCTATGGTTGGGTTCCGGATATTTGTACCTCCTGTCAGTCTTTTGGCCACCTTGCAATCTCCTGCCTGCATTCCAAATAGGCAGCGGCTGCTCTGAAGATTCCTCTGCCTTACCCTCCGCTCCGAAAATGGATGCCTAAAGTCCCCTCTTCTGCTTCACCAATCCTTTCCGAGTCTGATCCTTGTCAGCCTCTTTCTGGAGAAACGTCTCCTATTGTTGCTGAGGTACCTTGTGTTGCCTCAGTTACTGCTGTTGCTGTTCCAGTTTCTTCCCGGTTGTTTTGGGATGAGGCTGAGAGGTGTTGGGTTGACTGCATTTCTGACGTGAGATTTAGCCCAGAGAATTGTTCATTTTTCAGATTTGTTTCTGATGATCATAAGGACCTTCGTTGCCTCTACTATCGATCAACTGGTGATTCTTTACTTTTAGATTTGGACGGAGTGTATGCGAGTAAAAATTCGGACATGCTAGCTGATCCTTCATAGGATCGTTCTTTCATATATTCGCCAGATGCTAAGGGTTATGACCCTTGTCTTGCTTCTCTTTTCAGGCCCTTTGCAAGTCTTTGTGGGAATGTGCCTTTGGTTATAGATGTTGCTGGCGTTTCTTCCTCTTCGGAGGAGCCCTAGTCTTGGTGTTTTATTTAGTTACTATGGCTTGTCTGCCACATACCTGTGCTGTATTTTTCCTGTATTTTTAGTAGTGTAGGTGCTCTTACCTTCCTCCTGTACTTCAACTTTATTACTTTCGTAATAAAAGTGGATGGCCCACTATAAAACCATCTTGCTTTGCAAAAAAAAAAAATCTCGCTATTAATTTAAAACAATTTACATTTCCTTTATAAATCACAATTTCAAACACTTTAAATTTTCAACCAATTTCTTGAATTTAATTCCTTTAACTTCTTTACTTAAGAATTTCTTTTATTTCCTTTTAAACCCAATTTATTTTATTTATATTTGAATTCCCAGATTGTATTCACCCAATCATAGCACAGCACAATTTAATTTTCAATTTAATCTATCACGGTATATAAATAGAACACAACATAACAAGATCTAAATTAATTTATCACAGGATATCAATGATATACATCACAGAATATAAATAAAATTTCTATTTGTAAGGAATCCAGGTTGATCCTTCCAACCTGTTTCCCTGCATCCAAAGATATTAGCACAACCAATAAATATCAATTCAATCTGAATATAATTATATTCAGCTAAACAACCAATCAAACATTTAAATATTAACTATTTAAATTAATTGGTATCTAGATGTGAGTGAGATTAACTCACCCTGAATTTCCAACAAGCGTTCAAATTTAAATTAAATCAAACGACATTCGATTTAACCTAAATTTTTACTTGCTCCGAACGCTCCTAGAATTTCTCCACTGCGTAGTACTCGTCTCTGCGATTCCAACGTCGCCAGTTTCGTCAAAATTTGATAACGTATGCACAAGATATGAATTTCTAGATTTCAATTACCAATTTAAAAATAATTTTCTTTATATAATATATTATCGACCGCACACCTTCTTCCCAAACGCGTTCCAGGATATCACCGAACCCAAATGCCTCCGTTTAATCCCAAAACGTGACCACTCATGCTCACTGGTAGGACGATCCAAGGCCACCATCTCGAGCGCCGAAGCTAGTTCCAGCCATGATCCAAAACCCACGAAGCTCGGTCTCCCTCTTCCCTTGCACAGCACGCTCGAACGCATGACAATCAAGGCCTTGTAACCCCTCCAAACGACGACGATGCTCACGATCTACCGTTGGATGTGAAGCCTACGTCGATCTCTACGATTTTCTAGTTGAAACCTTTCGATGAAATTGAGTGGATGAGTGGAGATCAAGGGAAGAAGCTGGGAAGGGTTTCGGCCATTAAAAGTATAGAGGCGGCGGCTGTGAAAATAACTAGGGTTTCGGCCCAAAATTTGCATATATACACGTTATTTAATATTATTTTATTATTATTAAATTCACTTTAAAGCAACTTTTTCACACGATCTCCAAACGACGCATGTCGACAGGCATTTCTAAGATTTTACCCACATTCCGAACATAATGGAATGTGTTTCGAAAGCTAATTCGATCATATACACGAGTTACAGAAATAAACGATCAATTTTAAATTAAATCGATTAAAATAGTTTCTATGCGTTTTGAGCTGCCAGGGTCAAACGACAACTCTGATTGCTACGAAAATTGAAATCCGATAATAACTAATTATTACGAGTCCAATGGAACTAGTTTTGTCGAATTCTGAGACTGTGCCCCGGAAAGCTATTTTAACTCGTCGATTAAATCGAGCGATTTCCGAAATTATCGAAATCGTCTAAAATTTTACTTTTAAAATTTTATAGACTTAATAATAAATCATATAGAATTTATATTCACATTAGAAATCATTCTGATTCATTTCGAACCAAAATCTGATTATTTGCATTATTATATTATTAAATTCCATTATTAAATTAATATAAAATTCCAAATTCAACCTATTGACTTTTAATTCCATACAACAGTCCCATATTATAATTCAAATCCAAATAGACTTAAAATAAATTTTAGAATCTATTTTTATATCTACTTACACCCAGAATCACCAATTATCCCGATTCCAATATTAAATTATTATTATTCAAATTTCAATTATATTTCCATATTTGAAATTTTAACCAATTTTATTAATTTAACCAAAATCTTTTTATTTCAGAATCAAATTATAATACATATTCAACATTTAAAATGAATTAAATGTTCAAATCTAGCGACCTAAAATTCCAGGTCGTTACATTAACCAAAGCCTAGAGGCCATGTACTCATTTGCCTCTCTCCACAACCTCACTCTATAAATACTAGACGTATGGCATCATAAAGATAAATGGGAAAATAGTGAAGCTTCCACCAACAATATTAGACAACTAAGAGAGAAAATCCTTAGTCCTAACAACAAGTTTATTCGTATTCAAAACTTTTACCTGTAATCAGATATGAGAGAAATAATAAAAGAAGAACAGTGGATGTATGCACATTCAGGCCAAACCACTATAAATTCTATGTCTTTTTACATTTCAGTCCTTTATTTATTCTTTATTGCAAACTATTGATTTTCAACCACATACACTCGCAACTAAAATTCATCAAAAGGTAGTTGTATACTGCAAATAGTATCCATAGCTCTACTACAACGTCTTGGAGGTGTTTGCCCATTTTTCGTGCAAACACCCATCATTTACCGAACTAAACTTTTGGTTCGGTACAAGGCACACTGAACCAGATGTTTGGACCAGCAAAGAGGGTCCTCCGAAAATAAGGGTTGCCGAATCAAAGGAAGGTAAAGGTTGCCGAACCAAAGGAAGGTGAAGGTTGCCGAACCAAGGAAGATGAAGATCGCCAAACCAAACAAAGGATGGAGATTGCCAGTCCAAGATTACCGAGCCACCAATCCCAGACACTAATATCGAACCAAACCCAGGCAGCTATAACCTCTCCTCCACACCTCACAATCTCATTCTATAAATACTGGAGCTTCTTAACAACAATGGAGGGAGGTTTAGGAAGAAAGGAGAAACTCTGCCGAGATCTATCACCCTAGTTATTCTAACTTCTCTAATCATTCCACGCAATCTTGTACATGTAACCAAAAATGAGAAGGGATAATAAGATGGAAAGTGGATGTAGGCACATTCTGGCTGAACCACTACAAAAACCTTGTGTCGCTTGTTCTTTACTTATCTGCTTCTTTGAATTTCGAAGTTACGAATTACTTCAGTATCTGCTAAGGATCGTTTCATTATAACTTGAAACATCTAAAGGGTCGCAAGATCAACACAATCCAACAAAGCTAAACTAAAAATCAGATTAATAAGTGTTTTCCCAATTTTTTAGCAAACATCATAAAAGATTTCGAAGTTGAATATTGATTTGGAAAAATGAGTGTCGTTTTATTAAAAATCATATGAGTTGTTTTATTTTCGATGATTTTCAAGGTTGATAAAACAATTTGTTGAAGCTTAAAATTATTTTCACCAAGTTGAAATTCAAGCTCATCATTGAAAACTTCTTCAGAATTATCGATTTCAAAATTAAAATGGTGATTTAAATCTTCCCCTTCGAAATTTAACAACTCATCTTTGAAAAGTCCAAAAAATTCGTGTTCACTAAATTTGTCTTCCTTCGTTGAATTTTCAATAACTTCATTGCATAAGTAAAGTTCAAAATCCAAACTTGTTGTATTAATTTTCGAAATCAAAAAAAGAAAGATCGAAGTTTAAATTTGGTTCCACACTTTCAAAAGAATTGAAATCCAACCCCACTACCGAATTTTCAACAACTTCATTAAGATTGTCATCTTCAATTTCAAAAGTTGTTGTTTGGAAATCGTCGATTTTGGTAAAAGATGGATTTTCACTTGACTCGTCATATGTTGGGATTTGATTTTGTTTCTCAAGTTTTTTCATATATGTTTTAAACAACAAATCCGTGTGATCATCGTAAATTTTGTCCATTTGCTCAACAAAATCCAATTTATAGTTATTAACTTGAGAATTTTTTATTTGAACTTGTTGAGAACAACAATTATCAATCGCATCGTAGTCGAGATTATTCTCATTGCCAAAATCATTTAAAAAGTTGTTTCCATTTTCATTTTGAGATTGAAACTCATTTTGAAGTTAGAAATTGAATTCGCACGGGTTATACTTGAAATCATTTGAATTTTGAATTAATTCAATCTTGATTATTTTGACTTGAATCATTGCACAAATATGAATTACATAATTCATTTATCATTTGGTTTTGTTGTGTAGAGAGTTCAAGTAAAGACAAATCATTTCAATACTATTTTCAAGATTTGAGGGTTGTTCATCATTTTGAAAATTTTATGGTTCAAAATTCGAATTTTTTATACAATAGTTGTCATTGAAATATCCATAAGAATTTAATTTAAAATTATACGGATTATATTGATTTTCACAGCTGTTGTAAAAAATTTGTGAATAGGGAAATTTTTCAAAATGTTTTGTTTTTTAATAAAGGAAAAGAAAAAAATATTTATTAAAGGGAGTTTATTTTAAAAGGGAAATTTAATTTCTGATTTTTTTTTTTGGATTTTTCAATTTTTTTTTTGTTTTTGAAAAAATTATATGTATATATATGTGCGTGTATATATAGATATATTTGGATTTTTGTTATTAAAAAAATTCTAAGGATTTAAAAACTAAGTTAAGAAATATTTACAATTTTTTATTTTTTTTATTTTGAATTTTTTCTTTTAAAAATATGCATGAACTAATGCAACTAAATGAATGCAAATGACTTAATTACAAATTATTTATCCTAAATAGCTCTTGACCCAAAATCGTATAATCACACTTTGTCTTAATCCAACAAGATAGTTCTCAACCAAGCAACGGACATGATTTATCAGTGCACTATGAATCACCGTAGCAATACAGCCGAGGGTTCAAGTACCTTCAGTGAAACAATCAGTACAGTATTTACGAATCACCGTAATATTCATAACTGATTATTGCTCTGCCGTAGTCTGAACACTAAGAATTTAAATTGTCAGAAGAATGTAACTTGTCAATATACAATTAAGCCCTAAGTGAGCTCGTGACTCCCTTAAGATGTCTAACCGTTATTATTAGTCAAATTCTAAGATGAAATATAAAACTGAAATAAACGTGTATTAACAATGCAACTATGATGAAATTTGTTTTTGTTTTTGATTTTTTTTTTAAATACAAGCAACCAACAATGTAATGCAAATAAAAAACAATAGACAAAGTCATGATAGCAACTTTATTTTATAAGCAAACAAGCAATTATTTAGTAGGTAGTTCCTCCTTTTTTATTTCGTACTATATATATATCAAAGAAGAAACTAAAGCAAATAAAAAAAACTTAAACTAAACAATAAAAACAAAACAATGGAAGATTTAACAAATTTCAATTTGAAATAAACAAAAGACAAAAGAACTTGCTTTCTCTCTCTCTTTTTTTCTTCCAGTAAAGAGGAACTTATAAAATTCACTCAACACATCAGCCCATTAAAAAAAAGCCCACGTACCATTTCGTTTTCCCCTTCCCGTTTATTTATTCACCCGTTATCAAAAGCAAATAAAAAAATTGAAACACACCCAACGCTTTCTTCTCAGGGGATAAAAAAAATGAAATTAAAAGCTTCTTTCTCGTTGAAATCAAAAACCCAAAATTTCGACTCAATAACAGAAAATAAGTGGAATCGCAAAGGAAACGGCTGCGACTGATTCAGGGATTTAAAATCGATGGGCAATGAAGTCGCGTTGTCGAGGATTGTTGTTTTGCGTGGCTGCATGCGGTGGTGGGAGGAAGCGGCGGAATTCGTGTCAGTTTGATGTGGGAATTTTGGAAGTGTGATATGGCTTTTGGGTTTGGGATGGAGTTCGTCATAGGTGAAGAAGTTTGAAATAGCTGTTGTATGGTTGTTGGTGGTTCAAGTGATAGGCAGTGAAGATAATTGGAGGAATTAGCATATTGTTTGCTGATATGCAGTGAAATTTGAATGAATGTAAAACAGTGGGTTGTAGAAGTTGGTTGTTTGTATGGTGCACAGCAGTGAAATGTGAAATATGAAATAGTGGTAGAGGATGATGTATGGTGCACAGCAGTGGTGTTGTAGAAGTTGGTTGTTTGTAAGACAGCAAATTTATTTCTTGAGAAGTGATGTGTGTATGCTGTAAGGATATGCAGGTAATAGTGAAGAATTTGTGGTATGATGTTGTAGGTAAGGTAATTGAGAAGTATTGTTTGATGGTTGTTGATTGTGGGTGATGCAGTAGATGGATGTATGCAAGGCAGTGATGCTTATTGGCTGTGAGATGGTGGTAGATGGTCAGTAATGGTCAGGCAGGAGAAAGAATGCAGTTTTGCAGAGCAGTGGAATATGTGCACCGGTGGGTGGGAATCAGTGTTGAGGATGTTGATGTAAATGGGAAGTTTGTAGAGCACTGACGGTGGTTGCAGTTATGAGAGATGGCTTGTTGTGGAGGAATTATGATGTTTGTACCGTGTTTTGTTGGGCAAGGGAAGTGATATGGGTAAGGGAAGTGACTAATTATGCAGTGGTTCGAAACTTGTATGTGACAGTATTGTGATGACTAAAGTAGTAGTTTGATGGCTGGATGTCTTTGTATTGCAAAAAGGTTGATGTCAGGAGGAAATGACAGTGGGTAGGAGATGGAAGAGGTGATGTATTTGTGGCCTTGGTCTGTGTCCTAATGGGAGTATAGTTGTGTGCACAGTTGGTTAATGCACACAGTAGATAGTGGATATGTGGATATAGAGGTGATTTGCAGGGGTTGTGTTGTATGATGATGTTAAGGCAGTGTGTAGTGTTGGAGAGATAATACGAGGTGACTGTGGTTGTTGACAGTAAAGAAGACAGAGGTCAGAAGGGTGGTATGATGGATGTAAATGCAATTTGCAAGTTGAATGTTGACAGGAGTGAGTGATGGGGGTATTTGTATGGGATGTTGTAAAGGAAGGTTTGTTGAAATGTGGGTGAACTGTTGGATAGAGAAGTGGTCAGACGAGGTTGTGAAATGGTATGTTAACAGAGGGGGGAAATCAAGAAGGGTATGGCCAGAGAAGTGATATAGTCAGGGAGCTTGTATGTAATAGTTTATAGAAAAAACAGTTGTAAATGAAAGTGGAAAGTAATAAAAAAAAAATTGTTTTGAAATTGTGTTTGTCTTTTTTTAATGAAGAGATGCAAATGCAAATGAATAGCAAGAGATGCATATAAACAAAATGCACACAAAAATCACACACAACAATAATTTTTTTTAAAATGCAAATGACCACACAAAGAAAACACATTATATTATCAAACAACAGTAATTCGAGGAATAGAAAACTAAAATCAAATAAATTCTTTGACAAATGTGCCAAAAACTTGTTCAACGGCTATTTTCCATCGGATTAGAAAATAACGGATCAAATTAAAATTAAAATTAACCGTAAGCACACGGCATACAATTCTAGTACTTGGCGAATACGGGTTGATCCGCAAGGAATTGTTTAGATTTTAAAATTTCTATTCAATCAATTTAACCAAAGTTGAGAGTTTTGTTAAGTTAAAAATGAAAATGTAAATAGACTAACAAAATAAAATGTATAAAAATATGAGAGTAGAAGGTAATTTAGAGGCATTGTACTTCTCAAGGTCACATAAATCAACATATATGAAATTATGTTCTCTCTTTTTTGGTCAGTAATGAATTTAATTGATGTTTTATCATAAATATGGAATATTTGTGCTATTAATTAGCCCAATATAAACCATTAAACTATAACACACCCATTAAATCAATTTTTAACTCTCATGAGAATGATAATGAACTTGAAAATAAAATCTATTTTAAGCATAATCTATTAACCATTGATTAGAAATATAGACCATCAAATTTTGATTACAAATCCACTTCCTTTACCAAAATCAATTAGTTAGACGATGATGTAAATTGTGTTTATTTGAGTAAGTATAGCCTATATGTGATTAACACCATAGACTATCAAATTCATTAATAAACTTACATCAACATGCAACTTTCCAATGAACACAAAAGGAGAACATAAATGATTGAAATATTGAATGTACATGATTAAGAGAGCTTCATTACCCCTAAATGAATGAGTTTAGCTTCTCATATTTGTTATCATGTCAACAAATGTAGCATTCAACATGAAATAAAAACAAGAAGAAAATGCAAGCTATGTAAAAAGAGAGCTAATTAAAATGAAATAAAATCTATTCTACTTGCATAAATACAAAGATCTGCACTATTAACATGAAAGGAAAAAGCATGTAAATAAAAAAAGAGCAAGAATTAAAATTGCATTAAGAAGAAAATTACATAAGAAAAGAAAATGGTTAAGTAGTCATGAAAGAAAGAAAGAGTTTTTGTTTATTTTTGAGCCTAAAACTAAACTAACTAAAGAGGAGGCTCCAAGGCTAAGAGCTTAATACATGAACATAAGGGGTATTTATACAAGCTTTGAAACCTTAATCCAATTTTTGGGAACAACCCAAACTACCCTTGAAGAAGTGTGGCCTTCAAGTTGTTATTAGCATGAGCTTACTCCATCATTATATGTACATGTAACTTTAATCATCATTAGCATGTGCATTAGCTCCTAAGTGCACATCATGGTAAGTGAGTAGGTGGAGTCCTCCATGTTGTCATGAAATGAATTACTTACATCTTCATTCGCTTATATTCTCTTGTGCATGCATATTTTCTATGAAGCCTCTTGTAATTTCCATCCAATTTTTCTACAAATAAAAATAAAATGTGGAAATAAATATTCTTAAATTAATATAGGCACAAAAATGACTATTTTGCCTCTACATGAAGATGAATATACGATGATTTGAAAATAATTGAAATTTTGGTTTAAACATGTTAAAACATCATATATGATCATTTATTTAATTAAATTCGATTAAATATGAAAGTAAAAATATGCAAATTTACATGCACATCAATATAAATATACATACGTACATACATACATATATATACATATATATTTGCATATACTAGGATGTTTGCATATGTATGGGTTGCACAACATTTGCATTCATATAGGAAGCCGATTTAGTTGCATTTGCACTCGTCTCATATCATATTATCATATTTATGTATTATACACTCTTGATTATATTTCCAATTGTGTTATATTATGGATGTTAGATGGATGCAGCTATGTCTGTTTTATATGACTGTTTAATGTAAAGAGAGTTGCATTGTCCATCTCCTGGAATTTCAGAGAGAAATTCTTTTCAGGTTGGGTGAATGTAACACCCCATAATTATACCTATTATCCCACCTTTTAGTAAGGCCGTGACACCAAGAACTTAATTGGAACCAAGATGGTCCGTCCCGAAGATCGGTTTTACGCAGGTTCGCTATGGATGCTGGTAAATCTGGTCTGAGTCCGGATCGAACTGATATGACACGGCAAGAAAAAGCAATGAAAGCCAATATTTCAAATTTCAAGTCAATCCAAGTTCATATGCTCAAGATATGATCGATACAACTCAACCGTTCACGTTGTTCATATCCATCAAACCACCAGGAAGAAACTACGTTCGTATTGATCTGTTCGAATCCATTGGGCGCACATAGCTTCGTATCGATCAAGGGAGCACAATTTCATATCCATAGAAAACGGTGTTCTTCGCATCCATTATCTCCAGGTTGTTCGTATCGATCAATCAACATCCACTTCGTACCATTGAAACCATACAAAGCCACTACTTCGTATCGATCGGCCAGTGATCGATACAAACAGAGCAGTGACAATCGATACGAACAGAACAGTGACCATCAATACAAGCAAAGCAGTTACAATAGATACAAACAGAGCTAAACCAGGTCAACACGAGCGATGCGTATACATAGGAAAGACTCGATTGTTCGGCATGTAAAGTGTAGCGATCCAAAAAGTTAGCGCCGTGTCAACTGGCAGACACGTGTCCGGACCGATATGAATAGAGTGATGCGAAGAAGGATTAATGCGAATTAAATGGCCATCGAAAAATCCAAACTTGTATCGATCATAACTCAAAATCTATAAGTCGAAATGCTATCAAATTTTCATAGGAGCTTGCATACATCTTCAAGAACGTTCATGATCGATCTTGATTCGATCAGACAAAATATTGATCGATATGAAGTTCGTTCGTATCGATCATGGACCGAGTGCAAATGACATGGGATTGATCTCGTGGGCCCACCCACGTGCGAGAAGAGGTCTTCCGAGATCTAGGCGAAATATTTGCAGCCTGCGCCTATGAATAGAAGCCCAGGACCTACACGAAAAAGACTTTTGACTCTCCTATGTCCAGACTCCGTCGAAACCATTGTTGTACTCGAAAATCGCTGTTGTACTCCAAATTCATTTTTGTAATTCATTGTATCCAGCAAGCAAAAGTTAATAAAAGTCAATCATTTCCTCGTGGACGTAGGAAACACACCGAACCACTCTGAATCTTAGTGTTTCTCTGCTGTTTTCTAATTATTGTTTGGAGTATTTGTTAGATAATCCTCGTTTTACACTTATTTTCTTTATTTTATCTCTTCAAACACTTCCGAGGAGTATTGTGCCCAATTTTGGTACAAACACTTTGGCGCTTTCACTGAGAAAACCCAGTTTTTGTCTTGCTCGTTGGATCTATTATCGATATGGATTGCATAAATTTAAGAAGAAGATCCAGATTTCAAGTTTAGAGTTCTTCCATCCTATCCAAATTTGCATCAAGTCTAGGAAAGAACTTCGCTATCCATCATGGATAACACTAGGACCACTTCTACAGTTGCAGATCTAGAAGGACAGGACAGACAGAATCCTGTATAGCTACCTCCTACCGATCAGAATGCTGCCGGACCATCAGATCCGCAAGGCTCTGTCACTTGGGAAGAATTTCAGTTGCTTATGCAAGAACTAACTCAGAACCGTCAACAGCTCACTAAACAACTTCGTGCTAATGCGTAGTTGACCAACCAACTGAATCGTCAAAGATGAAGGAGATCCAGTAGGGATTAGGCTTCCTATTCATCTACTGAGAGCTCAGCCTCTTCAGATTATTGCCATAGATCCACGCGGACACGGCTGGATAAGAACTATACTCAAGCTACTGGGCATCAGCATACGCTGAATATTGGGCAACCGAGAGTTGGCCTGTCAACCAGCTATCATATTGGACCCTCCTCCCGGGGAGGTACTGTTTCTTACAGACAACCGCACCGCCACGGCTGCTACTTGCTTCGAGGTTGATGCCCGAAATTGGACAAATCTGAACCGTCACCAACATACTCCCGAACTTTATGCTCCAGAGAAATTAGAACCAAGGAGGTGAGACATGGACCGTCGACCTCATCTGGCCTATCCTCGAATCGTGGAACCCGACCACACCTTGGCTTAGCAGGCCCAGAACGTCTAGATGTCGGATATCTTGATGATGATCCGTCGAATGATATGAGAAAGTCAAGGCCTCACCAATGATGACTAGGGAATTTCTCGGAGTCGTACTCACTTTACTGATGAGATACTCTATACCGAACCACCACGGCAATTCAGGATGCCTACTTTACCCGTTTATGAAGGGAGTTCTGATCCTAATGAACATATCTTGAAGTATGAATGGTTAATGAATGCTGCATGAGCTAATGATGCAGTTAAGTGTCGAAGTTTCCCAATCTCACTAGGGGTCATAGCGACTATGTGGTTCGCCCGTTTACCACCTCGATCTATCTTATGTTTTGATCAGTTGGCGATAAAGTTTGTTAAGCAGTTTCGCATGCATGTAACGAGGCCGAAGGATGTTAATACTTTGTATAGTATCACTCAAGCTCCTGGAGAGACACTCAGACGTTATTTGGAGAAATTTCATGCTGCATGCACTGAGATTAGAAATCCCAATGATAATTCTATTCTGATGGGATTGACTAAGGGGATTGATCTCGATTCTGAGTTTGGCAACTGGTTGGTTGGAAAACCTCTTACATCATTGGACTATTTCTATTCCAAGGCAGCCCAATTCTTAAGGAGGGAGGATGCAAAACAGTCTAGGAAAAAGGATGACGTAGGGCCTATTGTGGAAGGAATTCAGAGCAATATTGTTGTTAAACAAACTGAGGAGAGTTCTGGAAAAGTACAATTCAACATACAGAATAAACAAAATCAATAGAAAGGCGATGGTAATCAAAATAGGAAGCGGGATCAGAATCGTGGTCCACGACGTAGGGCTCCTATGTTTGATAATTATACTCCTTTGAATATACCGTTGGAAAATGTGTATTTACAGACATGCAATACTATTCGGTACAAGAAACTTGCTTCGAAACAGTCATCGAAGAGACAGATTCAGACATGGAAATTTGGTAGATTCAATGAAAGCTACGGCCATGACACAAGCGAGTGTCGTCATTTGCAAGATATCATTGAAAAGTTGATACGTGAGAGAAAATTGGAGTTGTTTTTGCGGACGTCACATTCTGGAGGTGTGGGCCCATCAAATCAGAATCGTGTGCCAAATCAGGTGAGATCGAAGGACCCTGCTTGTATCGGTGGGAGGTTGGCGATAAATATTGTTAGTGGTTGTCCTCGTCTAGCAGACCGATGCTGGAAGGAAATAGAGTCGTATGCCAGTTCTGTGAGGCATGCGAGCTTCGAAAGTTGTAGTAGTTTGGAAGATGGGGCTTCGGTCATGCAACAGAAGATGACGACTAACGACATCATCTTTCGAGACGGAGATTCCAACCAGGTCGAATCCCCAACCATCGATTCACTTGTCATATCAGCTTAAGTAGGTCCTGCTTGGATGAAGAGGATTTTGGTAAACGGTAGGAGTTCTGTGAATATATTGTTTAAGCGAGCCTACACCAAATGAAAATGGAGATTAAAGATTTAAAGCCTTGTCAGTCCCGTATTCATGGCTTCAATGGGTTTGCAACCATACCCACTAGAGTGGTGGAACTGCCAGTGGAGCTAGGAATTGGAGAATGCCGAAGAGTACGGATATTACAATTTGTTGTGCTGGATATAGACTCACCATATAATGCTTTCTTAGGCCGACCAGCCCTGGCTGAATTTAGGGCTGCCATTGGCTCCTGGTGTTTGACTCTAAAGTTCCCCACCGATCATGAAGTTAGAGTCGTTCAAGGAGATCAGACTGCTAGACGAGTCTATTATGTCGTTGAGCTCCAAGAGGCACAGCAAAAAGAAAAGTGTATAGAGGAATCTCTCTACATCTACTTTGTTGAAAATTGACAATTAACGCCTGGGCCTAGTCCCGGGCACCACAATCAATTCCTAAGGGATCTGAGCCCAAGAGATACCAAAAGTGAAGACGAAAGTAAAGACGGTCAAGCTTCTCCGACCGAGCTGACGGTCGATGATTACAACAATTTTAAAATGATAAAGATTGGATCTCAGTTAAGCCAACAAATGAAAGAGGAATTGGTTGAATTTCTCCGGGCATACCTTGACGTGTTTGCCTGGACGCATTATGACATGTATGGAATCTCCCTGGACGTTGCAAGCCACATATTGAATATTGACCTGCGGCACATCCCGGTCAAGCAAAAAAAGTGTGGTATGGATCCAGAGAAAGCTGCCGCCCTTATGGAAGAGGTAGATAAGCTTAAATCGAGCAGATTTATTTGAGATGCTCTATACTCGAAATGGGTGTCCAATCCTATACTTGTCCAAAAATCAAATGGAAAATGGAGAACATGTGTTAACTACTCAAACTTAAATAAAGCTTTCCCCAAAGACAGTTTTCCACTTCCTCGAAACGATCAGCTCGTGTATTCAACGGCTGGACATGAACTCTTATTCTTTATGGATGCATATTTTGGCTATAACCAGATACCCATGCACTCACCCGACCAGAAGCATACCAGCTTCATAACCGATCTTGGACTTTACTATTACAAAGTCATGCCTTTCGGACTCAAGCGTCGATGCAACTTACCAACGATTAGTTAATCGAATGTTCGCAAACCAGATCAGAAAAACCATGGAAGTATATGTGGATGACATGCTAGTGAAGTCATGATTCTCCACCGATTATATCAGAGACCTGGAGTCAATGTTTAACATCCTCCGAGAATATAGGATGAAGCTCAACCTATTGAAATGTCACTTTGGAGTCGCATCCGGAAAATTCCTTAGATTTATTGTCAACTCCCGAGGAATCGAAGCAAATCTGGAAAAGATCTAGGCAATCAGAAATCTTGAGACTCCAAGAACCATAAAGCAAGTCCAGAACCTCAATGGGAAAGTAGCAACACTAAGCAGGTTCATTTCAAAATCCAATGACAAATGCATTCCCTTCTTCGAATTGATTAGAAAAGGAAAACAAAACTTTGAATGGAATACGGAATGTGAGGGTGCATTCCGAGCGCTAATTCAGCACCTCTCCACACCTCTATCCTGTCAAAGCCTGTTGATCACGAGAAAGTGTATATTTACTTGGCGGTGTCAGAAAACGCAATCAGTGCTGCCCTAATTTGGTAGGAAGACCGAATACAAAAGCCGGTCTACTACATAAGTAAACGAATGACCAAACTTGAGAGAAATTATCTGAAGCTAGAGATGTTGGCTTATTGTATTGTTATTGCCTCAAGGAAGCTTTTTCCATGTTTCCAGACTCATCCTATCACCGTTTACATTGACCAGCCGTTACGATAGGTTCTTGCGCGGCCTGAGACGTCTGGTAGGTTACTCAAGTGGAATATCGAGTTAAGTCGGTTTGACATTACTTACACTCCAAGGTGAGCCATTCAAGGATAAGTTCTAGTAGATTTCATAACTTAATTTACCATCCCAAAGGACTTGGACTCTCCCAAGTATATCATGAAGCTGCATACTGATGGTGCATCAAATAACTATTGCTCAAGTGCCGGAGTTGTACATTAAACTACTGAAGGTCGATCTATATGCTATGCTCCAAAGTTCAACTTTCATACGACCAACAACGAAGTTGAATATGAAGCGCTACTTGTCGGATTGAGACTCGCCAGAGATTTAAAAATCAATGTTGTGGAGCTTTATTGTGATTCGTAATTGGTCATGTGTAAAATTCGAGGGGAGTTCCAGGCTAAAGATCGAAGACTGGCTGCTCAAATAGCTCGTGTTCAGGAGATACTAGACCATTTTGATTATTTTGCTACCTACTGCATCCCCCGAAAGCGAAATCAGATAGCCAGTTCATTAGCAAAGTTAGCAGTATAGGTGAGGCACAACAAATGGTACTCGTTCCTGTGGAAACGTTATCTTCCTCGAGCATCTACCAAATGGAGACGGATTGGGTATTTGAGGTCGTTCCCAGTAAGGAGTCATGGATGACTCCATTCAGAAATTATATCGAGCTTGAGACCCTACCGGAACGCAGGAGTGAAAAGAGACAAATTCTTCGTAAAGCTTCGTGTTCACTATTCAGAATGGAGTCATGTATAGAAGTGGATACTCTTTTCCTCTACTCCGGTGTATCGCTCATGATGATATTAAACGTGTGTTACGTGATGTACACAAAGGAGAATGTGGCGATCACACTGGAGGGTAAGCTCTTGCCAAGAAAGTGCTCAGATATGGATACTATTGGCCGACTGTAAATCACGATGCATCGGATTACGCCAGAAAATGTGACAGGTGTCAGAAGCATGCTCGAATTCCTAAGGCCCACCTACCGAGATAACGTAGATGGCCAGCCCATGGTCGTTCGCGGTGTGGGACATCGACATCATTGGCTCTCTATCTCTAGCCAAAGGTGGTGCGATGTACGCCATCGTCGTAGTTGATTACTTTACCAAATGGGCGGAAGATGAACCCCTTGCTACAATTACAACGAAGAAAGTGATCAACTTAGTAGTACGCAACATTGTCTTTCGATTTGGCCTCCCACATAGCATCATCTTTGATAACGGAACCCAATTCGACAGTGTTGAATTTAAGAATTTCTGTCAATGATTCCACATTCAGAAGAAATTCTTCGCAGTTGCACATGCTCAAGCGAATGGACGGGTTGAAGCTGTGAATAAAGTTATAAAGTCTATTCCAAGAAACGACTGGAAAACGCTAGGGGTAAGTGGGTCGATGAACTTCCAATGGCTCTATCGGCTTACTGAACAACCCACAAGTCCACGACCGGCCACACACCAATCTTTCTTTCTTACGGTTCAGAAGCCATTATTCCAGTCGAGATGGAAGTACTTTCTCATCGTGTGAATTATTATGATTCGAAAAAGAACGCCATATTACTTGTCGAATCTTTTGATATGTTGGATGAGAAGCGTGAAGAGGCATATTTGAGGGCATCCGCATATCGAAGTCGAGTCATTCGATTATACAGTGCCAAGGTTCAACCCAAACCTTCAAACTCAGCGATCTCATCATCAAAAGAATCTACTCGGTTCTTTCACACATGAAACCAACATGGGAAGGGCCATATGTCATCAAACGAAAGCTCGGAGACAACACATTCAAATTATCGACCGTTGATGGTCTTACTCTGCCGAGAGCCTAGAACAGCGAAAGCCTTCATCACTACCATGCATAATAGGCTTTAATTATTCAGTTTACTTTTCATTCACAATTTATTTATGCATTTCGAAATTTTAATTTGTAATAAGGCCACTGGCTGTGCCGTATTTTCTTATTTCAGCAATAAAATGTAATCTCTTCGAGCCAGAGCTGTGATTTTTTGAAATGCGTCATACTACTATCACTATGCACGGAGAGCTAAATTCCACCTGACGGTGGGGTTTATTCAAATAGGGAGTAACTGTGATATGACCGATTACTCGCTAAGTGCGACCCACTAAAGCCAAAAAAGAATTGATATGCGACAATCCTTTAACTAACTCCTGACTCCCAGAGTGCGAGCTGGGGTGTAACTTATAAATACGATCTTGAAGAGGGTGGATCCATCCACCTAACGACTTCGCCCATATCTTGACCAAGTTCGGGGAGGATGGATTCGTCCACCTAACGACCTCGCTTATTAACTCAGGGTGGATGTGAACCAACCATCCATGATCCTGATAGATTTGTCGTTCCCAAAGTGCGAATGAAATCTTAAAGCCTAAACAGATGCGACTGACCATCTGTCAACCAACTCCAGATTCCTGGAGTGCGAATTGGAGTATAAACATCAACTAATTCCAGATTCCTAGAGTGCGAACCGAAGTATCAACATCAACAAACTCCAGGTTCTTGGAGTGCAAATTGGAGTACAAACATCAACTAACTCTGAATTCTTAGAGTACAAACCGGGGTATCGACAGCAATTGATTCTAAGTCCTGGAGCATGAATTGGAGTATAAATACAAACTAACTCTACATCCTCAGAGTGCGGATTGGAGTTTAAACATAAATATCCTTAGCACAACTCTGAGTCCCTAGAGTGCGGTCAGAGTATAAACTTAAAGAGGGTGTGACTAACCACCTACGAATTAATCTAATGTCCCCAGAATGTGGACGCAGTTATGAATATTAAACTTGCATGAATGACTGCCTGTGAAAATAACTTAAGTCCCTGTAGTGTGGATGTGTCACTAAAACTTAAACAGGCATAATCGACCCCTGACGAACATGTGTACTGCCCAGAGTGTGGATATGATCACCAATTGGTGAGCTAGTGTGGCTTGATTGCCATGATTTCGTTTCATTTCATAAAGATTAAGACCGATGTGTTAACGCAAACAACGATTGCTGATTGATTTTTTCTGCGTATCCCCAATTCTGGGGGCAGACCATAAATACCAACCACTGATTGAAATAGTGCAATATTGAAATTCGACTTAACACTCGATTGCGACCCAAAAAGTAGCCCCGAGAATTAGCAAATAAATCCGGGTCTGAATTAAAGAACTAAAGTTTTGTACGTATATCGAAGGAAAGTTCGAGTGCTGAAACACATAAGCAAATTAACATAAGTTGTATAGAAGACAAAATGGAATTTTATTTCAATCATCCTTTGGAAGAAAATGGTTAATTACAAAGCTATACCAAAAGTCGTACTAGGAGGGGCCGAACCTGCATCTGCACACGGCCTACAAAAAGAAAGCATAAATAGATTCCTATCTATCTATCAAAAATGAGCCGAAGACACACATCTACGGTTTCTTTTCGCTCGGTTTCTTCTTCGGTGTGGACCTGCTGGAGCTCCCACTTAGTTTTCTCTTTGAGCCCTTGCCCTTCGGTGGTCGATCTCCGATCGAGGGCATTATATCAACTTCCTCCTCCGAACGCACGTGTATGGGAATGCTTCCTAAAGGTAGAGTCGGAGGAATAGGATCAACAATAGGAGGCATGATAGATACACTTGTCACAACGACCGTTCCTCCCGGAGATATCATTCACAAAGAGGCTGGACCGGGGCCAACCAGTCCACCTCCAAAACTACTGGCCCATGCAGCCGCTTCCATCTTAGCATTAATTTCAGCTATTATTTCCTCTTCATGAGTTGTTTGTGCATTGCAAGGAACGCTAGCGGTTGGGCCTGAGGAACCGACTACTGGTGCTACTCCACCCATAACAAAAGACAAGTCAACAAAGGGATCACTGTGATGACCAAGAAGCTCCTCAATCATCTGTTTATCAAAAGTAAGTGTGCTCCCATGTACCCTATCCATAGGTGCAGTAGCCATCATCATGATCGCTTTGATCATGATGGCCTCCTGCTCTTGGTGTTGCTCTTGAGTTGTAGGAGGCACGACCAACGTAGTTCCAATCACTGAATGGAAAAAAAAGAAAAACTGTTAACAGTTGCTTCAAGTTACACCTTCGATTTTGAACAAGCATAGGAAATGTTCAGAGTACCTTCCTCATTTTAACTCACAGCTGGTGGAGCATCTTGAGATACTTGCTCTTAGGATGGAGATAACTGCGGTTAATCCGAATTATAAGCAGGAACGGACTGAGAATCATCTGCCGATGTAGTTTTAGGCTGGGTTGGCACGAGAGTTTTAGAACTTAAATCATGGTGCTGGACGCCAGAACCTTCTCCGACCTCCGGATGCTAAGCATCAAGTTTCTCGTTTTCATATGAGATCATCGTATCGTGGAGAATTTTTCGTTCGTCTTTGCTCAACACCCGGTTCTCGAGCTCGAACTCATCATTCGATTCACTATGGTGAGCAACCTTTTCGTCCTCTACTAATTGTCCCCAAGCGTTGTACAGATGTGTTGGATAATTGTCGAGCCAGGCTAGATTCCTATGGTTTAAGATATTAGCATTATACGTGATCAAGAGGTCTTCAATATCTTCCTCTAGTCCGGACTCCGCCATTTTGACTTCATCCTCAACCTTGGCCTCAACCTCCTGGATTCTAAATTTTGTCGCATCCTGTTCGCCCCGAAGCACCAAAGTTGCTCACCCACGCTTCTTGGGCTGCTTTATTCGCATCATATTTTTCTTTAGTGATTTCAGAAAATTTGGCTTTAAGCTTGTTAAGTTCCTTCAATGCAACATCCCTCTTAGCTATAACTGTGGTGTTCTGGTGGCCCATCTCCTCCACCAAAGCGAAATGCATTTGATGCATTCTTTTTATAGATTGAGTTTCCTCGTCTGCTTTTTTGGTGGCCTCTATTTTAGATTTCTGATAGGATTCAGCTTCATCATTGAGCACTTGAATAATACGATCTTTCTAAGCAAGATCAGCTTCTAACTTCTCAATCATCTTCGCCCGTTTGAAAGCCACCGTAGAGACCTAGTCAGTAGTCTTCATCCACTCCTAATATTGGCTATACACATCGTGAATGTAGTCGTGCATGGTCTGTTCAGCCTCAAAGGGAATTTTCTTCAAATGTGGGGAAAAACAGAGCAGTCGAAGCAAATATTCGGGAAGTATTTCTTCAACTGGGTGATTTTGATCGCCCCTTCCCTCATAGGCTCGGTAATAGCTGTGAGAAATGCGGGTTACGGATCTTAAGGCTAGGATTAACACTAGAGGGGGGGTGAATAGTGTTAATAAAGAATTACTAAATCTTTTTCGATTTATGTTAATTTAGACACCAATGTATGCAATATACAGACACAGATATGATCACAGAAACAAACACAGATGTAGAAATAAAATAAAAGCTGCAAAGCAAAGAACGCACCGGATTTTATACTGGTTCGAAGTTACCCTACATCCAGTCTTGCAACACAAGCACGGATTTCCTTTCAAAAGCAATTGTACAATTACACACTCGATTTCAAGGCTACGAGGTATACCCTCTAGAATTTCGATCCTCTGGGTAGAGATACTTGATTTCCAAGCCATAAGTTTACCCAATTGATTTACCAAGGCTACAATCACACCTTTTCTTTCTTGATTGATTTTCAAGGCTACAAATACACCTTTTCTCGCTTAATAGATTACAAAGAAGTCTATAACTCTGAATAGCACTGAGAATCTTGTAGAGAGAGTGATAGAGAATCAAGCTAGAAGTAATCGAGTTCGATTCAATGTTGATTTCGGTAGAGTAATGGTAAGAATATGTACTAAGAAAAGTGGAAGAATAAGAGGAGTGAAAAACCAGAAAATATGATGTAAAATTCGTTGAAACTAACCCATATTTATAGAAGAACAACAACCATGTCCATTCGTGAAGAGTTATGGCGAATAGACACTTCTTTTGAAATTTAAATTTTGAACTCAACTGACACCATGTCGACATGGGGTATATAGGCATGTCGACATCCCAAAGCATTTTTTGATGTTTTGATTTTATTTGAAAATAACCTTTATCTTATATTAAAACTAATTTAAACTTTATAAATATACTTGAATATAGTTAAAATTCATAAGTAAATATAGAGAATAATATATATATAGAATTTAACTCTAATTTTATATTTTAAATCTAGGTATAAATATTTAAAAGTTAAATATATTATATTAAAAGATAGTTTAAAATCAGGAGTAATTTGACTTTGAAATTAAAGATAATTTTGAAGCCAAAATTATTTAAAATCAGGATAGAGGGTTTTGAATCTTTTAAAAGGAAAGTTTTGAAAACATTTGAAAACAGGATATAATTTTGAAAAATCATTTTAAATAAAAAGTTAGCGGATACAAAACAATGTTCCATTAGATTTTTTGTAGGTTCCATCCTAGTTAGGGTTCCATCCCTTTAACAGGCTCGAAGTGGATTCCATTTCACGAATAAATTGGATTTTAAGATGCCAGTGCTTTTCTATGAGTTTTAACAAAATCCCTAATAATAAAAAATAATTAGCTTTGAAATCATGAACTCTTGATAATCTTGATACTCATGAGTCTTCTATCTTGATATCTTGAATCTCTATACTGTACAGTCTTCTTTCTTAGTACCTGCAGGGTTAAATCCTGCATATACATATATATCTAAACTTATAATATTAGTATTTATATTTTATAATCTATTCTAAGGTTTTTGTCATCAAAACCATCATTTCACTGACTAACGATCTCCCCCTTTTTGATGATGACAACCTTTGTTTATAAAATTTTACTTCTATCCTAATAAATCCCCCTAAAACTAATAACTCCCCCTTAATTTATGCCTAACTACCCTATTTTATATTTCTCCCCCTTTGTCATCAACAAAAAACTAAATGTAAACTATATAACTTCAAACTATATAATTATATAACTCCAAACAATATAACTAATACTCTGTGACATGTGATTATAATGAGTGGTATCATAAGTAATCATCACTTAAATCTAATACAAAAACATAGTCCTAAATTATCAACTATCCTAAGTAATAATTCACAATCATAAAGGAAGATAGTAATATTTCATGGCAGCCTCATCCCATCCCATTCCGTCCCGTCCTCATTCCATCCCTAAGCAAACTCCTCCTCCCCCATCCCTATCTCATTCGTCCCTGGCAAATACAGATCTAAGCTCAATTCCCTATCTTTCACCAACCTTCATCTTCCGTCCATTCCACCCACTCGTTCAGTGCATACAGGCTTCCTTGGTCTTGATTCATCTAAGCCCTCTGCATCAAAACCTCTTCTTCCTTCTCCTCCTCCCTTTCCTCCCTTCACCAGGAAAACATATGCTCAAGTGTTGAGCTCCACCTCCCCGGTACCATCCAATCCCTATGGCTATCAGTGCCACCATAATATCTTGCCTGAGTTCACAAACGCTCGTTCCACTATTGAATTTCCAAAGCTGAAAGGTCGCTGTCTCAGGTGTGCTAGTCTGGGGCACGTGGCAAGAAATTGTAGGGACCCAAAGATCTGCTATCTTTATGGCTTCTTCGGGCATGCACATTCGTATTGTCCCAAGAAAACAAATAATTACTTTTCTGCTCATATAAATGCTTCAGCCAATGCCACTGAAAACAAATTCAAAAGCAGTCCAATACACGTGGAATGGACCCTACTCACAGCTTACTTACCTAAGAATCGAGGCAACTCTCAACAACAGTCGCCTCGATCCCCCCATTCCGCATTCCAAACACTGTTTCTCTCACTCTAAATCTCCCTCCCCACAAATATTTTCCATGGCCGACTCTTCTCTCTATCTCACTGCCACAATCATGGACGGCTTTTGGTCCATTGAATCCCTCCGCCTCATTCTCTCCAAAACCTTTCACCACCTTGAGTGGCCACTTGGATTCTGTCTGGTAACAGTTTCATCTTTTGTTGCCCTACCACCTCGATCCGCGATCAAGCCCTTCAGCGGAGAACCTTATCGAAGCCTGGTGGCTCTGTCCTCTTACAGCAATGGTCAGAAATTGACCATCAATCTACTGATCTTGAATCGGCAGCGTGGGCTCGGGTCAAAGGTTTTCTCGAATTTCTTAGAAATAATTCGATTGCAGTCGGTAATGCCCTAAGCACCTTGGGCCGTTTTATTGCATTCGATGATTGTGACTGGGCAAATTTCGATCATCAGTTCCTATATGTCAAGATGCAGTTTTTCAACGGGATTAGTACACCTAGCTCTTTTGTCGCGCACTTAAACAACGAGGATCATCTCCTTACTGTGGAGAAATGGGATCATGCTCATCCAAATCATAGGCAAGAAACGATGTTCTTGGGAGTTGACTACGAAATGGATTTCAGATGCTTCGATGAACCCATACTCCTAGACGACTCAGATGAAGCCAGATTCGATGCGATGTACTATGACCCTGCCATATCCCCAGCGCCTGCTCCAGCTGCCCAAATTCGCGACACTAATCCGAGGGGTCTGGCTCTCAGCGCTGGGATGCTTGGCCTGAAGAGCAGCAGGTTAACCCAGTTGCGAATCCTTACTTATCCTCACCTCCCCTTGGCAGACTCCAGTCACAATCCAATGTTCCTACCCCCTTTGCACCTGACAGGATAGCTCATCCAGCTTCTCCGTTGCCTCGCCTAAGTTCTCCACTGCTCACTCCAGCAACCGTTCGCCGTAGTTCCAGAATCAGCAGGGCGGCTTCCCTCCCTGGCAGTTTCTATAAAACTGTTGTTTTTTCCTCAGCTAATAGGAGTCTAAATAAAAAAAATGGCACACTGCATGGGTGTGAGTTTGAGTGATGATCACTACACTGCCATGCAAGCACTAGAATCTGAGAATTTGTCCTTTTCCCAATGAAACTAATTTCTTGGAATGTTCGGGGTTTGGGGGATCCATCTAAAAGGCATGCAGTCAGTCTCATTTTATCCCCTCATAAAGCTGACATTCTTTTTATACAAGAATCTAAATTGATTGACCCACCACAATCCTTCATTAGACACATGGGGGCCCACTCTAACGGGTTGGGCCCATCTAAATGCTGTTGGCTCCAGAGGGGGTATCATTACCACTTGGAATGAAGCTGTTTGGGCCCATTGTCATACCATGGTTCATCCTTCAGCCTTACATGTAATGCTCCGCCACATTCAATCAGGTATAATCTACTTTTACACTAACATCTATGGTCCTCAGAACAGTCACAAGAGGAATGTCCTCTGGGCCAATTGCTTTTCCTTCGCCTCTTATCTCAATGGACCCTGGATAGTTGGAGGAGATTTCAATACTACCATAACCCCTGAGGAGCGTAATTATGGCTTCAAATCATTGGAATCAGACTCTTTCAATTCCTTCATCAACAATTGCTCTCTCATTGACCCTCCCATCTACAACCGCCTCTTCACTTGATCTAACTGTAGAGCCGAACCTGCCCTAGCAAAACTAGATGGATTTCTCTTCAATGCAGCCTGGGACGACCTTCACCCCCTTTCCTTGGTCTCTGGACTTTCTACGACCATCTCAGACCATTGCCCTCTTATTTTAGATACTGGTTCCTTTCCCAACATCAAGCATCCTTTCAGATTCGAACGCCTATGGCTTCTGGAGCCTTCCTTCGACGACTTCATCAGACATGCTTGGTCCTAGCCTACACAAATCCATTCAGCATCCGCCAGAATTGTCTTCAAACTGTGCTCCCTTAGGAAAATTATCAGACCTTGGGCCATATTTGTTTGGTGGTCCCTTCGTTCACGCATCTCTTCCACCCAAGATGAGATCTTAGATCTAAACATTATTGAAGAGTCTCGTTCGCTTTCAGACATGGAACGGTCGTGCCTGAATAGCCTTGAATCAGAACTGGATAGACTTGTAAAGCAACAGGAGTTAGGCTGGAAACAACGTTCTAAAGCTAAATGGTTGGAGGTAGGGGACAAAAACACCTCTTATTTCCATCGTCTAGCCAGCGGCCGCCGTAGATCCATCTCAATCTCGAAAATAGTTCATAACAACACTTCTTACCCCGACCTTTCTGATCATCTCCGCTTGTTCACAGATTATTACAGAAATATCCTCAGTAGCCCTTCCCCAGCTCTCCCGGTCATTGATTGGTCACTCCTTTATCCTGCCCCCTCCCCCATCTCTATTGACCATCCATTCACAGAAGAGGAGATTTGGGCTGCTTTGAAGGGTATGTCTGATGACAAAGCACCCGACCCAGATGGTTTCGGCCCACTCTTTTTCAAACATTTCCGAGAAACAGTTAAAACTAATATTTTAGACTTGTGTGCAGAATTCCAATCTCAGACCTCATCCATTTCTCCATTAAACTATGCTAGTATTATCCTCCTCCCTAAATCTCCTGGTGCTAATTCCCTTTCATCCTTCTGCCCCATCAGCCTTCTCAACATAACCTTTAAAATCATTACCAAGGTTCTCGCCAATCGCCTCCAAACAGTTATTGCTCCCCTGGTCGGGATTGAGCAGTCAGCCTTTATTCGTGGAAGAAATAATATGGACTGTGTAGCATCAGCCCAGGAAATTATTTCCTTCTGCCACCAAACAACGAGCCCAGGTGTTTTACTGAAGCTCGATTTCTCTAAAGCATTTGATTCGGTTAATTGGAACTTCATTCTTGATCTCATGAAGCATAGGGGATTTCCTCCCAAATGGTGTAATTGGATCGAGCATATTTTAATATCAAGCCTCTCGGCTATATCGATCAATGGTGCTTCAGGGGGTTATATCAAGTCGGCTCATAGTCTGAGACAGGGTGACCCTCTCTCGCCTCTCATCTTTGTTTTGGTAGCCGACGTCTTTAACAAGATGATCAAACTTGCCAATTCCAGCAACCTCTTTTCTGGCATTACACTCCCGGACTCCTCGCTGACAGTTTCTAATCTGCAGTTTGTTGATGACACATTACTTTTTGCCTCCCCCTAGATAGATTACATTCACTTCCTGAAAGTGGCTCTGTACTCTTTTGAGCTCATATCTGGCCTTTCCATTAATTTCAAAAAGAGTTCCGTCATCATGTTAGGCAACTCGAATCACCTTGGCCCTCTCATCTCGTCGTGCTCAATTGTAACCTTTCAGATTTCCCTTTTTCTTACCTCGCATCCCTCTTCGTCCTACCAAGCTGCATCGATCAGACTAGTCCCCATTAATTTCTAGGATTGAATCGAGACTTCTGAGTTGGGAGGCTCATTCTCTTTCCTCAGCCGGTCGCCTTGTTTTAGTCAAATCTGTCTTATCAGCCATCCCGTCATATTGGATGTCCTTTTACAGACTTCCCACCTGGGTCATCAACCGAATTGACAAAATCAGGTGTACCTTGCTTTGGAACGGTGGAGGTGTCAAAAGACTTGTCAACTGGTATACAGCCTATTTGCATTAGAACCAGGACGATCTTGGTATCACCAACCTCAGTGCTTTTAACTCCGCACTCCTCGCTAAATGGCTTTAGAGATTACTCTCTCCTGGCAATTTTATTTGGAAAGATTGGATTCTCTCGACTCACTACCGTTCTAACAGCCACCTCATCCTTCACTTCCCTCCACGTAGTAGACCTTCTCCGTTCTAGGATGGAGTGCTCCATACCCTACCCCGAGTCAAATCTCTTTTCCATGTTGTCATCGAAGATGGAAAAAACTGTGTGTTTTGGTTAGATACATGGCATGATCAACTCCCCCTCGCCAAATCTTTGCCCCAACTCTTCTCACATACGCACACCCCTTTCATTTCGGTTAGTGACTGTATCAGTCGTGGTCTAGACTCCCTGTGCCCTCCATCCCTCTTCGACTCTGGCACCTTCTCAGAACTTTTCTCCGCGTTCAATCTGCTTCATTCTCTTCAACTCGCCACCTCGCCAGACCGAGTATTCTGGGCGCTTATGCCAACTAAGGGCTTCACAGTCGCTTTGTGTTATTCTTACCTTCATAACCCCGATCGCTTTTTCACCTTCCCCAGACTCTGGGAATGCCTTATTCCGCCGTGTATCGCCTTCCTCCAGTGGTGCCTAGCTCATGAACGAATCAACACTAAAGCAAGGCTTTCCTGCCTAAACATCCCGGTCGATCCGTCCTGTGCCTTTTGCTCTGATCAACTTGAAGATATCCCCCACCTATTTCGAGACTGCGACTTCACTTACTCAGTTTGGGCTGCTACCAGCGCCCACCTCCTCGGTCATATCCCTGATCAACCAGACATATTTGATCATTGGCAACTCAATGCTCACAATCTCCTCCTGGATGTCTTCTTTGCTCTTTTCTGTTGGTTTATATGGAAGGAATGAAATGCACATGTGTTTAATAAACCAAGATAACACTTTGATGGTATTTGCAGACGTATTATCTTTTTATTCAACAATATTACAGGTCGGAGCTCATCGGCCCCTTTCAGACTTCGCCTCCCGCAGTGAAGTTCTTCTCCAGCCGAGTCGCAAGAAAGCAGTTCAGCATTCCCACGCTGATTTGATTACGATCTTATGTTAGTATCTTGTTGATTTCGGTGTCTTGTTGTTATTTTGTTGTATCACTAGTATTTATTCCTGTTTTGTTTCGTTATGCTTTTGTAATATATTAAGTGGTATGCTCTTATTGCCATCGATCAGGCGTGTTGATCGAAACTATATTATTTAATATATGCTTCTAATCGGCTGTGTTGTAACACGCTACACACCCATCTTGTTCAAAAAAAAAGAATTCACAATCATATTTATAATTAAAACATATATAAGAACACAAGTTATTTAATACGTATGAAGTTGTATATACATGAACGTTTAGAAAACATAAAGAAACACAAACAACAATAGAGAAGAAAGAAAAGTAACTATTGTGCGTTATAAAACATAGGAGATCTATGAATCGAACAGCTTGGATAGTGAAAACAGAAGTTTCCACGTTGTTCGACAAGATTTCCATTCTTGTCAAAACAGACTTATCCAACACACACCACTTGGTCATCATCCTCCTCGTGCGCTTTTTCCATGGGTTCTTCTTCTTCTTCTTCCTCGCTGGCCTCTTGTTCTTGATTGAGTGAAGAGTCTTCATCAACCAAGATAGGGTTGGCCTGGTTATCCATTAGGAATTTTCATAAATTCCTAAGAATCTTGCCTTGCCTTTCCTGTTCCTTTGCCATACGAAGTTGAGTCACTTGAATTTCAGTCATCATCTGAAGTATATCCTTTATAGATTCTTCCATTTTAGTCACACGAGCGAGAGTAGTACGTTGAAATGGACCCGACGTAGGAGAGGGGAATGAAAAGGTTGATTCTATATTTGATTTGGAAGAGGAGGCCATTATTTTATTTATTTCAGAAGATAGATTAAAGAGAAAATAGAGAGAATGAACAAAAATTCGAAATAGAGAAGAATATATAACTAAATTTTTTGAATTTTGGTGGGAAAATTTCAAAATTTAAAAACGTTGCATGTCACATGGGTATATGGGGGATGTCGACATGGTCCTTTTTATTTTAACTCTTTGAATTATTTTTATATTAATTATTAATTATACTTATTATTTATGTTTTATATTTCAGTTATAGAACAAATACCTAATTCTCTTCTTAATTTAGTAAATATTGATTCATTTAAGGGTTTTGTCAAGATATCAGCAATTTGATTCTCAGAATTGATATACTCGAGAGTAACTACTTCCTTACTTAAATTATCTCTGTGAAAATGATGTCTGATATCAATATGTTTAGTTCGAGCATGTTGAGTAGTATTTTTGGATAAATTTATCGCACATGTATTGTCACAATAAATTGGTGATTTTGAAAAATTTAAACCAAAATCTTTTAAGGTTTGTTGCATATATATTACTTGAGAACAAGCCAAAGCAGCAGAAATATATTCTGCTTCAGTTGTTGATAAAGAAACTGTGTTTTTCTTTTTACTAAGCCAAGAAATCATAGAATGCCCCAAAAAGTGACAAGTCCCACTTGTACTTTTTCGGTCTGATTTACAACCAGCATAGTCATCATCACAGTAAGATATTAAGTCAAAAGAATCATTTTTATGGTAGAATAAACCATAATCAGATGTGTGTTTAACATATCTTATGATTCGCTTTACGGCTTTTAAGCGATCTCTTTAGGTTGGGATCGATATCTGGCACAGAGAAAAACACTATGCATGATATTAGGTCTACTGGCAGTAATATAGAGTAGTGATCCAATCATTCCTCTATATAGTTTTTGATCTACATCTTTCGAGAGATCTTCTTTACTAAGGTACTCATTGGTTGCCATGGGAGTGGGTTTTCCACTCGCAGTAGTCAAACCAAATTTACTAATTAGGTCTTTAGCATATTTTTCTTGACTAATAAAGATACCATTATCTAATTGTTTTATTTGTAATCCTAAAAAGAAATTTAATTCACCCATATGACTCATCTCAAATTCTTTTGTCATTATTTCAAAAAATTCTTTATTCATCTCAAAATTAGTTGAACCAAAAATGATATCATCTAGGTAAACTTGTATAAGTTGAATATCGTTTTTATTTCTTTTAATAAAAAGAGTATTATCTACTTTACCAATTTCAAAATTAGATTGCAATAAATAAGATCTTAGTCTATCATACCAGGCTCTAGGAGCTTGTTTTAGACCATATAATGCCTTTTTATGTTTGTAAACATGATTTGGTAATTTATCATTTTCAAAAAGTGGTGGTTGTTCAACATATACTTCTTCTTTTACAAATCCATTTAAAAATGCATTTTTAACATCCATTTGAAATAATTTGAAATTATTATGATTTGCAAAAGCAAATAGAATCCTAATGGCTTCTAATCTTGCTACGGGAGAAAAGGTTTCATCAAAATCTATTCCTTCTTCTTGACAATAACCTTGAGCGACTAATCGAGCTTTATTTCTAACTACCACTTCTTGTTCATTTATTTTATTTTTATAACCCCATTTAGCTCCAATTATAGTTTTATTTTCTGGTCTAGGAACAAGTTCCCAAACATCATTTCTAGTAAATTGATTTAATTCTTCTTGCATAGCCAAAATCCATGAATCATTAGTTGATGCTTCTTTTGGATTTTTGGGTTCAATAGTTGATGTAAAAGCTACATTACTCATTTGACTTAGTTGATTTCTAGTTTTAACAATAGATTGCATATCTTCCAGTATATTTTATATAGGATGATCTTTTAAAAGTTTAGTCCTTTTATTAAGATGATTAATTTCACTACAATTTCAATTGATTCTTGATTTTGAGTGATTAAATCCTCTTCATCATTTGTATCTTCAAAAAATTTGAAATTTTCATCAAATGAAACATGCATTGTTTCTTCAATGGAATTAGTTTTTAAATTAAACACTCTGTACGCTTTACTTCTATTAGAATATCCGATAAAGATACCTTTGTCGGTTTTAGGATTAAATTTATCTAAATTATCTTTTGTATTTAAAATAAAGCATTTACTTCAAAAAATTCCGAAATAAGATACCTTAGGTTTCTTTAAATAAAGAAGTTCATAAGATGTGTTATTAGTTAGAGGTCTAATTAAAATTCTATTCAAAATATAGTAGGCGGTAGCAACTGCTTCTGCCCAAAAATTCTTTGGTAAATTACTATCTATAAGCATGGTTCTTGCACACTCTTGAATCGTTCTACGTTCTACTACTCCATTTTGTATTGGAGTTCTCAAAAATGAAAAATTGTGAGTTATTCCCTTTTTATTGCAGAATTCCTTAAACTTTTCATTTTCAAATTCACCACCGTGATCACTTCGAATAGTTATAATTTTTTATAGAGAAAATTGATTTTGAATTCTTTTTGAGAATGTCTTAAAACATTCAAAAGTATCACTTTTATGTTTCAAGAATATTGTCCATGTAAATCTAGAATAATCATCTACAATTACAAAGACATATTTACTATGATTTATTGATAGAATTTGAGATGGACCAAATAAATCAAGATGAAGTAATTCAAGAGGTTTTGAAGTAGAAACAGTATCTTTTAACTTAAAAGCACTTTTTCTAAGTTTTCCTAATTGACAAGCATCACATAAACTATCTACTTTAAAATTCATTTTAGGGAGACCTCTTACTAGATCATGTTTTGAAGTCTAGATAAGAGTTTGAAATTCAAATGCCCAAATCTCTTGTGCCAAATCCAAGGGTCACTTGTATTTGCCAACAGACACAGGTTATCATTTGAAACTTTCATACTAAGAATATAAATATTCTTTTTCCTAACTCCCTCAAATATAATGGTTGAATTATTATCTTCAATGTGACATTTATCTTTTTCAAATTTAATTTTATATCATTTATCACATAGTTGACTTATACTTAGCAGATTATGTTTCAAATTCTTAACTAGCAAAACATTAGTAATAGTAGGAGTTTCAGAATTACCGACTTTGCCGATGCCAATCACATATCCTTTTGAATTGTCTCTAAAGTTAACCAATCCTCCGTCTTTGTATATTATATCATTTAATATATCTGGATTTCTAGTCATGTGTCTAGAACACCCACTATCAAGTATCCACTTGTTCTTTCTGATCTGCACAATTCGTCCGTTGTGGATTGGTTCCTCAACACCAATAAAGCATGATTCCTGCACATCAAACAATCTTGGTAGACAACTTGAATTTGAATATTGATTATATGCAGACTCAAGAAACGATGATGGTTTGAATGCTTCTAAACTAGTATTAACAAATATAGCCATTTTAAAAACTTTTACAAAAATCAGATTATGAAACTTTGAAAGCCTCGCTCTGATACCAATTGTGAGAAATGCGGATTACGGATTTTAAGGCTAGGATTAACATTAGAGGGGGGAGTGAATAGTGTTAATAAAGAATTACTAAATCTTTTTCGATTTATGTTAATTTAGACACCAATGTATGCAATTTATAGACACAGATATGATCACGGAAACAAACACAGATGCAGAAATTAAATAAAAGCAGTAAAGGAAAGAACACATCAGATTTTATACTGGTTCGGAATTACCCTACACCCAGTCCCGCAACACAAGTACGGATTTCCTTTCAAAAGAAATTATACATTTACACCCTCGGTTTCAAGGCTACGAGGTACACCCTCTAAAATTTCTATCCTCTGGGTAGAGATACTTGATTTCCAGGCCACAAGTTTACCCAATTGATTTACCAAGGCTACAATCACACCTTTTTCTTTCTTGATTGATTTTCAAGGCTACAATCACACCTTTTCTTGCTTAATATATTACAAAGAAGTATATAACTATGAATAGCACTGAGAATCTTGTAGAGAGAGTGATAGAGAATCAAACTAGAAGTAATCGAGTTCGATTCAATGTTGATTTCGGCAGAGTAATGATAAGAATATGTATTAAGAAAAGTGAAAGAAGAAGAGGAGTGAAAAACTAGAAAATCTGATGTAAAATTCGTTGAAACTAACCCCTATTTATAGAAGAACAACAGCCATATCCATTCGTGAAGAGTTATGACGAATAGACACTTCTTTTGAAATTTAAATTTTGAACTCAACTGACACCATGTCGACATGAGGTATATAGGCATGTCGACATCCCAAAGCATT
The DNA here is from genome assembly GCA_030765085.1 of Allium cepa. Taxonomy (NCBI): domain Eukaryota; kingdom Viridiplantae; phylum Streptophyta; class Magnoliopsida; order Asparagales; family Amaryllidaceae; genus Allium; species Allium cepa. Next base: position 341,548,633 of record CM060941.1, on the reverse strand, counting down.
TTTTGATGTTTTGATTTTCTTTGAAAATAACCTTTATCTTATATTAAAACTAATTTAAACTTTATAAATATACTTGAATATAGTTAAAATTCAAAAGTAAATATAGAGAATAATATATATAGAATTTAACTCTAATTTTATATTTTAAATCTTAGTATAAATATTTAAAAGTTAAATATATTATATTAAAAGATAGTTTAAAATCAGGAGTAATTTGACTTTGAAATTAAAGATAATTTTGAAGCCAAAATTATTTAAAATCAGAATAGAGGGTTTTGAATCTTTTAAAAGGAAGTTTTGAAAACATTTTGAAAACAAGATATAATTTTGAAAAATCATTTTGAATAAAAAGTTAGCGGATACAAAACAATGTTCCACTAGATTTTTCGTAGGTTACATCCTACTTAGGGTTCCATCCCTTTAATAGGCTCGAAGTGGATTCCATTCCATGAATAAGTTGGATTTTAAGATGCCCGTGCTTTTCAATGAGTTTTACAAAATTCCTAATAATAAAAAATACAGCTTTGAAATCTTGAACTCTTGATAATCTTGATACTCATGAGTATTCTATCTTGATATCTTGAATCTCTATACTGTACAGTCTTCTTTCTTAGTACCTGCATGGTTAAATCCTGCATATACATATATACCTAAACTTATAATGTTAGTATTTATATTTTATAATCTATTCTAAGGTTGTTGTCATCAAAACCATCATTTCACGGACTAACAATAGCCTGCTCAGTAACGATGGGAGCTGTAACTTCGATCTCGTGGCATTGAGACTCAGAACTCGGAGCGTGAGAAGATGGTTTTTGGCATAGAGGCTTTGGGAGATGTGTGCTGTGAGTAGAAGTTGTGTAGGGACTCGAGGAGGTGGACAACACGATTAGGATCAATATCTATGTTCTCTATCTCTATCTCTATCCCTTTAATAACGCACTTGGATGGAATAACCACGATCGCGGTTTCTATCATCCTCCTTCCGAGAGGACTCATAATATGAAGTCGATGACTGGCGCATTGAACGGAGACTTCCAAACATAGAATCTCGCCTAGTCGTTGTATCTGAAAAGTAAAAAGAAAAACAATGTTATTGATCTCTAGAAGTAAACAACATTAGACTGGAAATCGTGCAGTACCATGAAGTGTATATGTGTATGCACCCCCCGACCAACTAGAAATGTCGGCCAAACTTGTGGGAACAGACTCGCTTAAATCAAGAGCACTTTGAAACCCCTCCAATCCAGTGTCGTGTTGAAGTGAAACATAGTCCGAAATTGAGATATCAGCAAGTCCTTCGAAAGGATTATTTACTTGCGAGGGAGGGGCCTCTGAAATTCTAATACCGGAGACAGGTAGAGACACGATTACGGAATTCCATCTAGAAGATTTATGACATTTTTGTGCTACTGCCTTGCATTTTCTCCTTCCCTCCAAACCCTGAAAATTGTCAGAAGGCCCGGCAATGAGTTCATCATCGGTAGGCGTATTTTCTTCATCACCCTCTTCAGCTATTACGATCTTGGGTGCTCTATGCTTAGTCCATTTTAGCGGGACCGCCCTGAGCGATCTCTCAAGTTTGATGCTTTGGTTTCGTTCTATTAGCCCAACAATTCTCAAATTTCTATCTGTAAGCACTAACTCGATTTCCCTCATTTCACTTGGCACTTCCTGAAGGACCCGTACGATTTCTTTGAAGTGTGCGCCTTTAGGTCATGGAATTGTGGCTATAAAGAAAAGAAGATATTAGTTTCAGTGTCAGTTATGACTATTCTGCTAGTTACTGGAAGAATTGTAGCACTTACGTCTGGCTAACCATCAACGGGTTAACCCTGATGGGTATCAGACATAGAACCACTCAGTTTTGAAGTAGCTCAATCTGGTCCAGGCACCAGTCACAACTTGGCAGTTTCTAACCGCCTCTAGAAACGTGAAAGAAGGGTTATCTCCCTGTCTTTTGATATTGAACAAGTATCTGATTTCGATCGGGGTTGGAGGTCGAAAAAGATGCTCCATGAATACAATGAATAGACTATTTAGCAGTGCATATCTGTTCGGATGTAATCGTGATGGGGTAATTCCAAAGAAAGCTAACACCTCTTGAATGTACTGATTGTGTGGAGGGAGCGCTCCAGTTATACATGAGTGCCTGTTAAAAGCTGTGAATCCTTTCGAAGGAGCATGTGGTCTATCATTCGGTCTCGGTAATAAGACGTCATCCAATGACAAAATGTGTCTTAAGCATATCCACCCTAACATATCTTCGAAGACGTTGGATGGCACAGAGTCTTGTGGATTCCCAATGAACGTGGCTCTTGGCAACTCATCTGGAGCTAGATCTATAACTTCGGCCGCGATGATCGGTATCTCTATTACTAAGGGAGGTGGGCTTTGAAGCTCTTGCTACGGTGAACTTGTGGATTCCATAACTAATCAACTTATCAAAATCCATCATTAGATGATAATAAGCATGTGTGTTCCATGATGTGAAGTGCTAAACGTGTTATGCAGTGCAGTGCTATATATTACTTAAGAAATTATGCAAAAGTTTAAGAAATGTTTGAACGATGAGACTTCAGAATTCAATCGGAGTGACCGTCATCACTGATCGCCACAACCATGCCATCTAGACTTTGGGGACCGATCCAAGTTAAAGTTCGTTAAATTCTATCAAAGTTACAGTTCCATCGACGAGCTCCAAGAGACGGTCAAATATGTAGTGAAAAGGTTAAGTCCAATTATGCAGGGCTAAAGCACATCGGAGTGAAATGTTCGAGTGTGCAAAGATTTCGTATCCATCAGAATTTCAAAGTTGGATCATTCCACAAGAAGACCAATTCGTATCGATCATGGAAATTAAGATTTCATATTGATCACAAGCGGATCAGTTACGATCCAAAAAACCTCAGATTCGTATCGATCATAGGCCACATCTTCGTATCGACCGTCGGATCCAGAACTTCGCATCGGTCACACAATCAAGCCTTCGTATTGATCGTTTCAGATCGATATGAACTCCTACCATTTCCAATCGATATGAAGTTGCCCATCAATTATTTTGGGATCAATAAGAGCCACCACATCTCAGATCGATACGAACAACGCATCCTTCATTGATACGAGATCTAAGGCAACGCTTCTTCCAATGACTATTTTGTATCCATCAGCGTTTCTTCTTTCCCAACCAACCTAAACGTGATTACTCTCTCCTCGGCCTCGCTATGACCCAACTCCGAAATCAGTAACGCCAAGTTAGGCCATGACTTTAAATAAGTTGGTGTTAGGACTCAAGTCTCATTGTTTTAAATTTGATCTAATTGGTTGATTACCTAGTTTAAGGTATCAGTTTGAGAGATCAAGGAACTAATTTGATTTAGGGACGAAGACAGTTCCTCTTTCTCAAGTTCCCTATCGATACGAAGGCAAAAGTGAAAGCAGAAAGCAAGTGAAAATTTTCTAGGTCCTGAAAATATTTGTATGGGTATGAAGCCAAGGGGAAACGATTCATCTCCCAGTAATGTCAACCGGTTAGCAGCAGTCGCTCATGTCATCGTTACGAAGCATTGTTCATATCCATCCACCTGCATCGACCAAGAGTGCAACTGTTCGTAACTATCGACTCGAATCAATCTAAAGCAACAGTCATTCATACCTATAGATAATCCATCGACATGAAAGAATTTTTCCAACTTTCCAAATCGATCCAGGAGAAGATCGTTACGAAAGGATAACTCCAAAACAACCGTCAAACGTTGTTACAATTCAAATATCACATCGATTCAGAAGAGGATCTATACGAAATTCGATAATATAAAACTGATAATGACTCGTGAGCATATGAGCGTTAATGGGAGTCAGATTAACATACATTTATGTGAATGATGAATTAACATTTGATTTTCAAAATTCACAGGAGTTGAATGCTCACCTAGTGACAATTACAATAACAAACAAAAGATTACTATCACGCAACGCTCAGTTACAACAGTACATGGTACGACAATTGGCAGTCAATAGTCCATTAGTTATATTTCGAAAGATCAACCAAAAGTCACAGGTTTGGACGAAAAGACAACAACCGTTCAGATGAGTCAGATAAAACTGTTCAGGATAAGGATTGCAACTTTTCAAAGCACGTCATGTTCTCACAAGATGTACTTTAGAGGGGCAATGTTATCCACTTTTTGGCAAGGCCATGACACCAAGAACCTAAATGGAAACCAAGACAGTTCGTCCCAAAGATCGATTATACGCAGGTTCGCCATGGATACGGGTAAATCTGGTCCGAGTCCGGATCAAGCTATAATTGATATGACACAACAAGAAAAGCAATGAAATCCATCGTTCCAAATTTCAAGTCCATCCGAGTTTGTACGCTCAAGATATGATCGATACAACTCAAATGTTCACGTTGTTCGTATCCATCAAACCACCAGGAAGAAACCACGTTCGTATCGATCTATTCGAATCCATTGGGAGCACATAGCTTCGTATCGATCAAGGGAGCACAAGTTTGTATCCGTAGAAAGCGGTGTTCTTCGCTTCCATCATCTCTAGCTTGTTCGTATCGATAAACCAACATCCACTTCGTATCCATCCAAATTATACAAAGCCGCTACTTCTATCGATTGGCCAGTGAGAACAGAGAAGTGACAATCGATACGAACAGAACAAGGATGATCAATACGAGCAAAGCAGTTACATTCGATACAAACAGAGCTAAACCAGGTCGACATGAATGAGGTGTATACATAGGAAAGACTCGATCGTTCGGCATGAAAAGTGGAGCGATCCAAAAAGTTAGCGCCACGTCAACTAGCAGACGCGTGCTCGGACCGATACGAACAGAGCAATGCGAAGAAGGATCAGTGCGAATTAAATAGCCATCGGAAAATCCAAACTTTCATTGACCATAACTCAAAATCTACAAGTCCAAATGCTATCAAATTTTCACAGGAGCTTGCGTACATCTTTAAGAATGTTCATGACCGATCTCTCGATTCGATTAGACATAATATTGATCGACACGAAGTTCGTTCGTATCGAACACGGACCGAGTGCAAATGACATAGGATCGATCGTGTGGGCCCACCCACATGCGAGAAGAGGTCTCTCGAGATCTGGGCGAGATATTTACAGCCCATGCCTATAAATAGCAGCCCAAGACCTACAGAAAAAGGACTTTTGGCTCACCTACGTCCAGAGTCTGCCGAAACCAACCGTTGTACTCGAAATTCACTGTTGTACTCGAAATTCACTGTTGTAATTCATTGTAACTAGCAAGCAAAAGTTAATAAAAGTCAACCTTTTCATAATGGACATAGGCAACATGCCGAACCACTCTAAATCTTAGTGTTTCTCTGCTGTTTTCTGATTATTGTTTGGAGTACTTATTAGATAATCCTCTTTTTACATTTATTTTGTTCATTTTATCTCTTCAAACACTTTCGAGGAGTGCTGTGCCCAATGGTACAAACACTTTGGTGCTTTCATTAAGAAAACCTATTTTTGTCCTACTCGTTGGATCTACTGTCGATATCGAATTGCATAAATCTAAGAAGAAGATCCAGATTTCAAGTTTAGAGTTCTTCCATCCTATCCAGATTTGCATCAAGCCTAGGAAAGAGCTTCGCTATCCATCATGGTTAACACTAGGACCACTTCTACAGTTGCAGATCCAGAAGGACGAGACAGACAGAATCCCGTACAGCTACCTCTTGCCGATCATAATGCGGTCGGACCATCAGATCCGTAAGGCCCTTTCACTAGGAAAGAATTTCAGCTGCTTATGCAAGAACTAACTCAGAGCCACTAACAGCTCACTCAACAACTTCGCGCTAATGCGGAATTGACCAACTAACTGAATCATCAAAGACGAAGGAGATCCAGAATGGATCAGGATTCCTATTCATCTACTAAGAGTTTAGCCTCTTAAGATTATCATCGTAGATCCATGTGGCCACGGCTGGATGGGAACTATACTCAAGCTACTGGGCATCAGCATACATTGAATATTGGGCAGCCGAGAGTTGGCCCGTCAACCAGCTATCAGACTGGACCCTCCTCCCGGGGAGGTACTGTTCCTCATTATGTTACAGACAACCGCATCGCCACCGCTGCTACTGACTTGGGAGTTGATGTCCAAAATCGGACAGATCCGAACCGTCGCCAACATACTCCCGAACCTTATGTTCCAGAGAACTTAGAACCAAGGAGGCGAGACATGGACCGTCGACCACGTCCCGCCTATCCTCGCATTGTGGAACCCAACCACACTGTGGCTCAACAGGCCCAAAATGTCCAGATGCCGGATATCCCGATGATGATCCGTTAGATGAGCCGAGAAAGTCAAGGCCGCATCAATGATGATTGCGGAATCTCCTAGAGTCATACTCCTTTTACCGATGAGATACTCTATGCTGAATCACTTATAATCTTGCCTCTACTCACAAAACCTTAATCACTAAATTAATTCCTAAAATACCAAATCAGATCCAAATTAAACGTACAAATATATGAAATCGATCACCAAAGAAGAGAGTTACGAAAATAAATCAAATCTGTTGAGGAATTTAGCATTTCAAAGCGAGGAATTTGGCATTTTTTGGGTGGCGAAGAAGGATGAGGATTTACCTTCGATCAGACAAGGTGCACAACTAATCGATGAGTAGTATTTGTCATATTAGTGTATATATTATTAAGATGTAGTAACTCACCTCTTATGATCTTAAACCAAATTATAAGAATGTAACTAACAATTAAAAATTGATTTTTTATATACACCCGATTAGGATGTATGCCACTGCTAGATGGTTAAAAATATAATTTTTATAGATTGTAATTAGAAAAAGTTAATCTCATTCTAATTAAAAAGCGTGAAATATACCAACGTTCCAAACTAGACATATTATATGTCAAAATTATAGTTCTTGACAGAATGAACCCATTTATGGTGTTTGTTCATCAATTGGGTATACAGATTGATCAGAAAGCACACTGGAAGTTCGAAAAATGTAGATTGTCTGTTCTGATCCAATGGTGGAACAACAACTATACGATGATCGGAAGGCATAAATTTGTAAAGGAGGTCGAGCTGGTCTACTAGGTGATCATTGATTAACTTAGTTTAATGTGACGTGGCTAGAAATTGCCATCAAAAGACGACTGTGGTAAATGTGATACGATAGCTAGAGGTGAAGTCTCGGGTAGTGGAAGGCCGGTGGCGATGTGGGAAGCTTGGCGATGGGGTACGATGGGCTTTTAGGTACTTAGCGACGTTCGATGGCGAAAGGAAGCAGTGGTATTGGTTCCAGTTCGTGGTCGATAAGATGGCCCTGTAATGGAACGTGTATTAGAATAATTGTATTAAAAAAATTATGAAAACATAAATTACATTATTGCCCATTTAACTTCAAACGTTTATAACTCTCGCATACGAAATCCGTTTCACATACGATTTATGGCATTACGATCATGACGAGATGAAGAAAATCTTAGTATATTGTTTGTTATGGTTTGAGACTATTTTAAAAATGGACCTAGTTAGGCAAATTCGCTGTACACGGTTCGTATTTGACGATACGATATAGTCTGAGGTTCTGAGTCCTCAATATACGATAGTCCAAGGAGTCGAGACCTCAATATATGATAGTCCAAGGAGGCGAGTACTCAATATACAATATAATCTAAGCATCCGAATCATCGACATATGATAGTCTGAGGCTATGCAGTTAAAGCCCCATTAAAGTCCGTAAAATACCCACTATAGCGCGTAGCGCTCTCCAATCGTTATGCTATTTCAATTTAGTGCTACTAAATAATAGATCTGCTTTAAGTCCGCTAGTTTTTCGCTACACCCGCTAGATCAAGGCTTTTAGCATCCTCTTTAGAAATATTTAATATACAAGGTTATTTTGAATCTAAATTAAATCAAAAAAGTTAGGTTAAAAACCTAATTTTAAGGCATAAGTGCTCAATATAAGTTAGAAATTTATTATGGTTATCAAATCTAGTCTGCATAAATTATGATATTCTTCAGTTTTGTAATATAAGATTAAAAAATATTTCTTTTTACCACGCAAATGGTGTGAGAACGAGAACAAATCAACTTTAACTATTTGGTTATATATATAATGAAGCATTTCACACCTCCGCTATTTTCTGCTATATCCCCGCTATAACTTTTTGCACCTCTACAACTATAGAACCACTTAGCGCTTTAACTGCACAGGAACCGAGGAGGTGAGTCCTTGATATATGATATAGTCTAAGCAGTCGAGTCCTCAACATACAATAGTCCGAGGAGCCGTGTCCTCAATATACGATAGTCCGCAGAGCTGAGTCCTCAACATACAATAGTCCCAAAGATGAGTCCTCAATATGTGACAGCTTGAGCCGAGTCCTCGGTATTTACTTGGAGGCATGACTTGTTTAGAGAAGTTGATTCCTTAGTATATGATTTTATGATAGCGGGTTGAGACTTTTAGGTCAAATTGTGGGCATGTGATTTGGCATGAGCCAGATTTTAGTGGGACCGTAGCATATAATGCCACTATAGTATTATATTATATTTAACTAACTTGTTGGGTACATGTAACAATCCATGATTTTAATGATAAGAAATTTAAATAATTTATTTAAATATTGAATCATTAATTTAATTGAAGGTCTCAAAAATATGGTTTTCGCATATAGTCGAATTAGGACTCGAGACCACTTCCGTTGAGTTCAGATCGATGTTGTGAATTGAAATAAGTATAAGCATTGTTACATTTGGAGATCAGAATATGATAGCCAAAATAATCTCAGAATGCATGAAATTACCATCCTAGAGCGCTGTCTTGGATAGCGATGAAATTTATACCATTGGGACTAAAAAATGAAGTGATAGAAACAGACGAGTTTTGTTGCGGTTGGATATGCCGTGTGATCATACGAGATCGTAACGTACGATCATCTACTTGAAAAATCAAATAAGTAGAATATTTACCAATATAAAATTAATCCTTACATAAAACTTCCCTAATCTCATTTCCTTATTACCGTTGCCTTGCTTGGTAATTGCCGTCTCCTCTCATATACTTCAGAAAATAAAATCGAGCAATCCACTCAACTAAAATTCTCAAAACCTGATCTGATGATATCATATGAAGGAGAGCTTTGCATTGACTGTAGCGGAATTGGGTGTGATTACCACTGGTGATATTGATTTCCTTCTACTATCGACTAGGGTTTCACATTGCCGGAGATAGAGGAAGCGATAGGCGAAACAGAGATTACCATTGCATTTCTCTTTATAAAATACACCTTCCTCTAAAATCTCATCGATTCCGATCAATCAAAGCAAAGCGTGTCGTACATGCATGAAGGGAGGACGTCCAGGTCATGATTTAAGGGAGGAAGTCATGCTTGGCATGGCATGGTCCATCGTAGATAGGACACAGAGTGGAGCACGTAGGCGAAGATTGTAGTATTTCATCGAGGAACAAGTGAGAAATCATAGAGGGAAAATACATGCAAATGGGCTGGATATGCATGGAGTGTACGTACTTTGGATTTGGGGAAGATGTAGTAAGGGAGGTTATTAGTTAAATTGGTAATTAATTAAGTTAATTAATTAATCTCAAATCTTATACTATGCATATCTTTTGCATATGAGGTCTGTTTTGGACGTCGTTTTTTGCGTTGCTCTCGTGATGGAGAGATCTATGACTTGGCATTAGTTTGCCTTAGTTTGGATAGATTTTGTTGAAGTGAGTGATATTGTCTCTCACCATACTACGACTATTAGTATAGTATTAAAACGATGTTTTGAAATGATCTCTAACTTTAGAACGTGATTTTTAACACATTTAAACCTGCATCTTAGTTTATAAAGAATTCAAAAGTATTTCAAATGGTTTTAAATTAATTATCAAATTTGTCCCATTGGCACATTATTTTGATGACATTGATATACTAAGGGTATTTTGGTACTAATCCCACATCGGTTGCTTGGGTGTATCATATGTGTATTATTATAGATGTATTTAAGATACTATAGACGTTCATATGCTTATTGGTTGCATGTATGCTTGTTTTCTTATTTTGGGTGAAAACACCGTTCAAAGACGATTTAGTATTAGATAATATTCAATAGGATAGGATTTCATGGACAGAGTTTCGTGCATGCGGATTGATCTGAAGATGGAAGATGGATTTAGAATTGTGCTTCGATTACTAGGGATCATTTTACTTGGGATCGGCTCATAGATCACATTAGAGAGAATCTTATCTCGACATTTCAAAAGTCGATGTTGTTTAGAGAGTTTGTCGATTTAAAGTAAGATGATATGTCTATGTCGGAGTATATGGCCGAATTCAATATGCTGTCGAAGCATGGTCTATCTTCCATTGATACTCCACTCAAAAAAATAAAGATTTTATCACTGGGTTGAATGATCATCTTGGGAAGTGATCGATTGGTCATATTGATGAGAGCTTTGAGAAGTTAATCGAGAAGGCCTTATGTTGTGAGGACCTGCACCCAGTGTTTAAGGATTGTCCTGAGTAAGCTGAGTAGGGACAAACCGTGGTGGCATATACATTGAATGATGTTGCAATTTTGACGAGTGCTCCATCGATGAAAGTTAGGGGAAATGGCATTACCATTTGAGGTTTTCATTTCATTTATAGTGTTCCATACATATTTATTTGACTTTGAGGTTTCACATTCGTTCATATCTAGTGATTTGTAGATAGATTGAGATTGGGACCTGAAATTGTTAACCAATCTTTAAATTATGACGAACCTTGTTTGGTGCTCAGCCAGCCTATACATTGTTTATCTAGACTTACCCTATTAAGTCATGGATGTTTATTTGTTTGTTATTGATCTATTTGGGTCTAATTGGGTTCGATATTATTGTATGGGAATTGACTAACTGAAGGGTCACAGAATAGTGGTGGATTGTGAGAGGCCGTTGTTAACGATAGGGACTGATGATGAGTGGAAGGTACTATTTGGCTGCCTACCTGACGATGAGGTAATGGTTAGCTTTCTATATTCAATTAACATCTCATTCAATGAGTTTTCATTTGTGCTTGTAGCTAAAGAGTGTTCGCATACATTCTATGAGGTGACCGAATTACCACCATATGGGGATTGAGTTCCGTATCGATCTAGTTAGAGGTGCAAACCATTAGTTATGCCTTTACGGCATATGATGCCCAAATAGTAGAGGAAACTAAAGGCGCAAGTACATGACCTATTGAGGCGAGGGTTCATTTGTAGGAGTATATTCAAATGGGATGGACCTGTTGTGTTTTTCACTGAGGCAGATGGCTCTTTAAGGTTATATGTTGATTACCCTGAGTTGAATGAGATGATGAACAAGTATCCACTCCCTCTTTTTGATGCCTTGTTTGATCAGATCTATAGAGCGAGGGTGTTCTCTTAGTTGAATTTCGTGATGGATTTTATACTGAGAGTATTTATAGCAATGTGTGGATTATAATATTTTGTATGCTATTCTAATTTTTAATTGGTTGGTTATGCCATTTGGGTAAACCGATGTGTCGGCATGCCTTTTTAATCTCATGGATCATGTTCCAAGGGATCACTTGAGCAAGTTATGCTTGTGCTCATTGATGATATTTTCTTCTACTCACGGACAAAAGAAAAGCACAAGGCACGATTGATGATGGTATTATAGGTGTTGAAAAAACACCAATCGATGATGAGATTTTTGAGGTATCACTTCTGGAGGAGGGAAGTGAGATGCTTGAGTCATGTTGTTTTGGAGTAGGACATTACTGTAAATCCTACGAAGGTTACGGCAGTCCAAGGTTTAAATAGACCCAAGAGTGTTGCATATGAGAAGTTTCCTTGGATTGGCGAGATGTTATATATTCTTTACAAAGGACTTTTCAAAGGTAGCAGCACCGTAACCGATTTAATAGGGAGAATCAGACTTTTTATTTGGGATGCGAGGTGTGGCACACATTAGTGAGTCTGATAGAGAGGTTGATAAGTGCACTGATGTTAGTCATTGCAAGTAGGAATGAGGAGTCAATAGTACACACACATTCTTGTGGTACTTGACTAGGTGCAGTGTTGATGCAGAAAGTTAAGTTTATTGCATATGCTAGTCAACAACTAAAACCACATGAGAGAATGTATCTGACTCATGATTGGAGTTGGCAATGATAGTATTTGCTTTAGGGATTTGGAGGCTCAAATTATTAGGAGAGGGGTTCAAGTTGTTCACCGATCCCACATCATTGAAGTATCTCTTCTCCGAGAAAGATCTTAACCTTCTCCAGCGGTGATGGTTAGTGTTCTTGACCACCTATGACTTTGATATTTCCTATGCTATGTAAGGGAAATGTAGTTGTTGATGTTTTGATTTGAAGATATACCAGTTTGGAAGCAATATTCTTAGAGTGGACATTTCTTGAGTTTATTGCTGGCTATGATTTCAGAAATTGATGTGAGCTATGACCAAAGATGATGGTTGGTTTGATTATTAGACCTACTTGGATTTAGCGGATCGGTACTAGTCAGAGGCATGAAGCTAGACTAGTGGAGATCACGGCTAAATTAGAGGAATGAGTAGTGTCTGTAGAGGTGATGTAGTGCGTACTCGACTAAGATGGTTAGCACCGCAAAGATAAGGTATTATTTGTTCTCGATGTCGGTGGGTCGAGGGATGAGGTACTATACGGGTGCTCTCATTCAAGACTGACTATGCATCCCTATGATAATAAAATGCATCGTAATACTATGTAGACATAGTATTGGGAAGGGATGAAGAAGGACGTCGTGCATTCATTTTGGGAAGAATGGATTGTCAGCTAGTAAATGCTAAACATAAGAAGCCAAGTGGTTACCACAATCTCTTGAGATTCCCTAGTGGAAATGGGAGTAGATATCGATGGAATGCTGAGGACTAGAGGAGAATACATTAGCATTTGGGTCAAAGTCGATGGATTGACAAGGAATGCTAAATTTATATTCTTTAAGTCCAGTGTAACGACATCCAAATTAGTCGAGACATATATGGAATGGATAACGTGCTTCCATTGTGCACCAAGAGTATTGTAAATTGCTAAAACTGTTGTTCACTAGTGGATTTTGGGAGAATTCACAAGAAGCATTTGGAAATTTGGCACTAAATCGACTAGATAATATTGAGATTGAACAAGAAATTTCGAAACCTCGTAGGCCTATTTGTACCGGTATACATGATACGAAATAGGTAGGAGGAAGATGATGAATTAGTAAAGGTTCAGGAGAGTGAAAGCGAAGGTGATTGCATACGAGAGATAATGGAGAGCATTAGGACCACTTATTCAGAACTCTTCACTTGGTAAGACTTTTATTTTATCGTTAGCTTTCATATTGGATATCATATTTGATATTTTATATTAGACAATTTTTCCTGCTGCATGCTAGGAATAGACGTGGATGTTATTTTTTTATGTTCGACATTATATTTACATGTCGACCTGCATCATGATTATCAGTTGCATTTATGTAAGGTTTCCATATTATTGCATCCATGTTGTTGTTTTGAGTTCATGTAGCATCTTTGTTGTGGTTGTTATGTTATGGATGCATTCTTGTTGCATATGCATGTTGCTTGTGTATTTATGTTGACTGATGTTTGCATCCATGTTGCTTATGGTAGATGAGTTGTTGCATTATCATTTGAAATGCATAACACTATTTATTTAGTAAGCAAGTGCAGGTACATGAAAGAAAAGGCTTGCTGTTGCTTTTGATTTCATGAGTTGAGTGGTTTGCTCGCAACATAGCACATGTTTATGCCTAATTGTCGTGTCTGCTATGTGACTTACATAATATATAAGTTATATAATACATATATATTGTTTTTTTGTTATGCCCAGATATGGGAGGCCCCGGATACGGGCTTATATAGTTGTCATGTGGCAAATTGCGGTTCTTCGAATCGAGCCGAGCAAAGGAGGTGCTGTCGAAATTTTATGTGACTTTAGCCAAAATTGAGAGAAAAGTCAATGTATAGGATATTAGACGTTGGTGATAGTTTAAAGAATCGATAATGTATGATATCTTGTTGACTTGCCTTTCGATTTGTGAGTTAGCGCTTTTGTTTTCCGTTGTCTGTTTCTTTGGAAATAAGTGCGTAACTTAGACGTTTGGTATAGCCACATTGATTTCGAATTTGATATTGGTTGTACTTAGGGATGAGGATGATCACTCCAAGCTGATTCCATGTCTATTCTTTTTGTTGCGACCGCCTTCAGTGATTGTTGTCATGAGTTGATAAGAGATGATTTTTCTTGTGTCATTTCTTATGTGAGGGTCTTGGGTTTTGTTGCTTCGCCATTGGGATTTCGAGGAAGAAATTATTTTATGGAGGGGGAAATGTAACAACTCGCATTTTTAATGATAAGATATTTAACTATTCAATCATTAATTTAATTGAGGGTCCCAAAATTATGATTTTTCGCACATAGTCGAATTAGGACTCGAGACCACTTCCATTTAATTATGATCGACGTTGCAAATTAAAATAACTATACCATCACTATATTTAAAGATCAGACAATCTGATTGCCAAAACAATCACGAAATGCACAAAATTTTAATCCCAAAGTTCTATCTTAGATAACAAAGAAATTTATACCTTTGGGACCGGAAAAAATAAAGTAATGTATGCAGACGAGTTTCGTTGCGATTAGACGCGCCGTATGATCGTATGAGCTCGAAACGTACGATGATTTATTTGAGAAATCGAATAAATAGATTATTTTATTAATATAAAATTAATCCTCATCCAAAACCTCCCTAATCTCTTTTCCTTATTACTATTGCCTTGCCTGGTAATGTCTGCCTCCTCTCATATACTTCAAAAAATAAAATCGAGCAATCCGCTCAACTAAAAATCATGAAACCAAATCCGTTGAGATCTTATGGAGAAGAGCTTTCCATGGTGGAAGTGCATGCAATCACCACTAATGTAACTACCTTCCCTTTGTAATACCCAATCGACGCCTTACATTATCACACGACTTCCAAATGCCACAAAACACAAATTTTCGAGGTAAAATTAGAACCAAATACCAATTAAGACATCGATAAGATATCTCAGTGGAGTGTTATACTGAATATATATAAACAAGATAAGATGAAAATATATAAGAGACCACACTAGAGGGAGCAATTATTAAAAAAATATCAATATAAAATATTAGAGTACATCTACTCCCAATAGAATGGAGTTCTAAATGAATATCCGATACAACAGACTCATATTTAAATAACAGGTCTGTCATGTACAAATAAATAACAAATATATATCTATAAATTTATACATGTGTATATCAAAACATCGTTGTCACGCCTCCAAAATGCTCTAGCTGTGCACTCTGCTAGAGTATTCCCAAAAGCACCTAACTTCCGAACTACTCAATCGATTACCTGTGAGTTGTCATGACATAAGCAGACAAAGACAAAACCCAGTTCAAACATAAAGTATGGTGTAAGGAGAACTATCTCAAAATACTGTATATTAAAAATATAAAAAACTAAACAGGAACTACTAAATCACAGCATCCCTCTCTACAAATGTGGCTCACGGGTATAAATATTTGTATAGTAAATCCATCTCAAAAGTAGGGGATCATACCATAACCTGCTCTTCTTCTATAACAACAAGTTAACATAATATCTTCTATTGCACTACATTAGCCCAAAACTACTAATAATACAGTAAAAATATACCATGATCAGACCGTGATTCCAAATCAACGAGCACTACTGCTAAGATTGATAAGATACGCCCCAATGCCTATGGTTACTACTTCTAAGACTGAATAGGTATGCCACAATGCATATGGTCACTACTGCTAAGACCGAATAGGTACGCCACAACATGTATGGTTACTACTGCTAAGACCAAGTAGGTACACCACAATGCATATGGTCACTATTACAAAGTCCAATCATTCATAAGATTACAAACATATGACCTAATAATGTCCAAACGATCACAACAAGATAAAGCTATTCATGGTCCCTCTAGGACTACGTCGCGTGTGTCATGGCTATTAATAACATTCTAGGTACAACATAATACGGTCGATACCTGGGTAGGTCACCTAGGTCCATATTCTTGGTAGGTCACATAAGTCCATACCCTTGGTGTGTCACAACAAGTCAACACCGAACAAATCGTATATTACTCTAAGATCGAAATCTTAGAGTACAGACTCACTCCTATGTAAAGTATGAAATCGCTACGCACGACTTTAGTTACCACGGCCTAGAAACCCACTAGATAGCTCCATAAAAATCCTTTAATAACCCAAATCACACTTTAAATGGAATGCATGAACTTAATGTCATAATACTCTTCCAGTGTACCTCCCGATCTACCTTAAAATTTACGGTTTTGGAATACGTGCCATGATGGGTCCCACGTGGGCCTAAAATCAAAGACTCCAAAACCTACCAAATTTTTTTAAGTTGTAGCCTTCAAAAAATGGTAATCAATGTTCCAATAGTCATCTCAATTCGACTTCGTATACTAAAGTTATCACGATCTGAAGTTTGCATAATACATAGCAGGTCAGTCGAATGGGATTCCATTCAGTCGACTGAACCATGATAGGTATGACATGTTTCCTCTCGCTAGTCAACTAAATGGACTTATTCAGTCGATTGAATTGATAGGTTCTAGGGAATGAGCTTGGACAGGGAGTAAATTCGCTAAACGGACGCCGATTCGCGTGCCTTTTCCTCCGACGCTTCTCCCAATGAGTCGCCTTGCTATTAGAGCTTGCCTCCGTCCCATGGGACGTTTATTGGGGTTCATTTGATGATATTTTGAAGTGGCTTCTTAAGTATACGAAAATCGTTTTCAATACCAAAATCCACTCTTTACACGAGTAGAGTTTGACGGGAAATTATAGCAACCCGGCTTCTTCTAACACGCCAAACCGACATACTCGGCCTCCACGCCCTATGCTAGCTTTTACGTGTGTCAATACACTCATTTTTGTACACATTTGCATGCACATACACACAAATACACATCCCAACACAAATTATATTTCAAGCTTCACCGGTGTGATTACTCGACCTGGTACTTTCCCATGCAACTTAGCGCACTCGGTGGTCAAGATGGCTACATGAGATCGCTCGTAACATGCCTATATACACATACGGACATTCCCATACTTATATATATATACATACATACATACATAATTCAATACAAAACCGTTCATACATAACTCTCATCAACAATTTTAGTAACAACATTAGATTCGTTTTGAGCATTGCTTTGCCCTAAATACACTTATACGTATAGTCGCTTGTGCACGTATACACACACATATTTACACAAGCCATTGACCTATCACTAGATCAATTATTAATTTTACTTACTAATCTTTTCAATAAAAGTAAAATATCACTTTAAACCATTTTATAAAATCTTATGTCTATTCTATAAAATATATTATTTATTTATAAAATCATGAAACCATTTTATAAATACTAATTAAAGTTCATTAGTCTCAAATCACTTTAATAATAAGTGTAAAGTTCACAACCACTTATATTAGCTTATTAAAATTTTATAAATTAGTTCAAATGGATTAGTTAATATTTTCTAATGACATGCATATCATTACACTACTTAATTAATCCCAAATCAACAATAACATCACAATGAATCATCCAATTAGTCCAAATCAAATATAGGGCTTACTAACTATTTTCAAAACATAGTTTTAGGGCCATAAACAATTAATTAGCTAAGGGAAACATATTTATAACATGAATACAAGTCTAAAGTCTAGCTTAGAAATCTTCAAATCATTCCATAATACCTTATAGTTATAAATAAATGAATTAATGAAGTAAAATACTCAAATTTAATAGGAGAATCATCCCACTTGCTTCATATTTCCCAAATCAAGATCTGACTCAACAAAAATCCAAATTAGCTCTCATTAATTTTCGAAATCAACACCAAAACTCTGATTCACGCCGATACCTTGATGAGTTTTGTAGAGAATGAGGAGAGAAGATTTATAGTGATTTTTATTTAATTTTAGGAATTCATTTAACGGGTTTAGTGTTTGGTGATTGGAGGTATTTAAGGGGGTAATTAGGTGGCCATTAAAGAAGAGGAGAAAAGTGAATGTGAAATGAAAAGGTGAATGAGAATTATGAAGAGGTTAGCCATATATAGGCTAGACGATCGAGTTCACAACTTTCTCCTTCCAACACTATTCATCTTCGAAAATCATCGACACCAAACATATCGAATCTTATACTTAATGAAATTCTAGATTTCATCCCGAACTCAATGGAAGAGGTTTCGAGATTTAATTACATCGTATAAAGTTAGCCTTTTGGATTGAAGTACGAATCAAACACAGGCTACTAGCTAAAAATTCATCGGTCGAAATATGTCGATGCTCATACTCATTTTGGTTTGCAACATCGATCCAGACTCAACGGAAGTGGTTCTAAATCCTAATTCAACCATATGCAAAAATTCACATTTTAGACTACCAATTCAATAACGACTTGATTTTCATTATATAATCGTTAAATATGCGGATTGTCACATTCTTCCCTCCTTATAAAGATTTCATCCTCGAAATTTTGCCTGAGTAAGAGAAAGTAACAGGGCTAACCAAACTTCCTAAATCACAATTTTGGAAAATTCCAATAGCAGCTTCCCTTATGCTATCAGCGTCTAAGAACTCCCAAATTAGAATAAATCACATGCAAGGAAATATGTGATGACCCACATCATCCCACATTCCTGAAAAATCCATACTTCTTTTGAGAAAGCTTCTCACTATTCAAATTCCAATGAAAGAAAATAAGCATTTAAATAGTTATACATCACTTTCAAGTATCTAGTTGTACTATACTAATAGGATTACACAAACATGAAATTCAAACATGCATAACCTCAATGTAGTAACTAGTACGACTATGGTCATGCAACAAACAATTAGAGAGTAAGCTCAAGTGAGTGAGTCTCAAAATATACCACCGACTTCTAGTCACATCAAATGGCAATGGACTCATATAGATCTCATCTTGCCCATAGCGGGCATGGATGATATGCGATCTTCAAGATATATAAGGAATACATATCGATACCCATCATTATTGATGGTATTGTCAATAGTGGACACTTATTGCAATCTAATGATTCCAGATAAACAGGGCCAATATACTAACGTACACAGACATTTTTCATGATTCAATTATAATAAAGTCAATACATTAGCGTACCTAGACTTTTATAAGGTCCAATAATAGGCATGGCCATTACACTGTATGATCACTAATATAAGATCAATACCGTAAACGGTCAGTAATATAAGATGGATACGATGTACAATCAGTAATATAAGACCGGTACAGTTTATATAATTATACGTACCCCGGAGTAAACCATTGAAGGTAGGAATTCATTATTGCCGATCAATGGTATGCACTTAATTATATAATTTAATTAACCTCTAATTAGTCAATAATAATCAGCAACAAACGATAATCATGTAATAAGCAACGATCAAATCATAGAAAGTAAGAACAAGCAACAATAACTTATATACAAATTATTAAACATGCAAACAAGCAATCGACAAGAATCAACCAATAATAGAAATCAGCCAATAGTAAAATCAACTAACAACAAACAACATCAAACTATAGCAAGAAAACATAAGTAGTAGCTACAACAGCAAGCAACAAAACAATGAAATATTTAAAAGAGTCTATACTAACATGCCAGGTAACCATCAAGAGTCAAACTAGCAGTTGAACCATAAACTCCAATGAGTCTATTTGTCATTCAAAAGTAATAAATGCCTAAGTGATGTAACCCCTTTTGTGAGTAACAATACATGAAAGCTATTATGCCCTAAGCTATGAAAAGGAAAACCGGTACGATATGTAGGATCATCGAGTCTCAAAGCTCTCGAATGAATCAACAATTAATACCTCAATTTTCCCTTTCTTCTAAACAAAACCTATTCTCTAAAGGAGAAATTTACACTAATTAAATCATCATGAAATGTAGATTTACAAATGCCTAGGTTTTCTTGGGTTTAAAATCACCTCGACCATACAATGTTAATAAGGATAATATACTAAGTGTATTACGACACTCGTGTAAGCAAGTATCATTTTGTCATTTAGGAGATTATCCGAATTGACACAAAATTAGTCGAGAAATCCTTCCCAAAAACTCACTCATGTAATAATTATACTATACTAAAATTTTGTAATTTCTAAAGATCATTCCAAATGACATGACACCCATTCCAACTCTTCATTTGCTCGTAAGATTTCTTTGTTAAATTAGGGTTGGCCACCTGACCCTATCCGTGCGAACTACAATCTAGTTCCTTGATCCGAATACTAAAATCTCCTGGCACGACTAAGGTCATGTTTCGAAAATCTTTTAGTCATCCCAAGAATCAAACTCAAGTGCTCGTCTATCAGAATCAAGTGAAAAACCATATCTTAACTAGTGCAAATCACCTAGAAAAATCTATGCTTGTACTATAGGTTAAGCACTAGCATGTAAATAGGAGGAAATGTCCTTTTCGACACATGGGATTACTCCAATCACCCGAGGTTTACTAACATAAAGAAAACAATTATAACTTGAACGACTCTAGGAAAATGCCGATAAGTCATATGCTCGACCTCTTCTCTTTACTGGGCATCCACCGAACCCTACCTATATATAATTCCAAGTCACACTTCATCGACCGAACCCACCCAACTTGAAAGCTCATGCATCAAATTCAAATGGTAACACTTCAGTCGCTTCACTGTAGCTTAACAATTAATGTGACTCATATAAAGTTTATCTCTACCAAATACTTTACCTACTATTAAAGGTGTCAAGTTTAGCCTATCTATCAAGTAACTAGTAATAGTTAAAATATACCTCTCAAGTGTTGGAAGGAACAGAAGTGAGTTTCCATAAATAGAGCATACCTCATTACATAAGCTCCTTTCCATTTTCCCGAGCCTTAATCTCGCTAGGACTCGAAAATGCCTGAGAGGCTCAAGTCATCATCACTTACAAACCCTTTGAAAATGTAGGACAATCCTTTAAGTGATCAAGCCGATCGCGAATGAAGCACTTATGTTTCACTCTAGCTAGATGACATTTCATGGAGAAATGTCTCCTATATGCCATAGGAGGGACATACCAGGTCAACTTTTCTTTTTCAAGTAAGCTTGATCTTCCTTGTATCATAGTTACATCCTGGTTGGAGTTTCTGTTGCTTTCCACTTTCATTACCTTAAGAGTATCTCATGGGCATTCTGATAAAGGAGAACCATCCTATTGAGATATTCAAAAGTGGACTCCAGTAGGGATAAAGCTAAGAAATGAACCAAAAAACCAATGCTTAAGATCCAAGGCAAATCTCTTTACCCACAACAACGGAGTACCGACCACCTCAAACTCCAAAAATAAAAGGTCAAACCAGTCAACACTTGTTCATTGATAAGCTATCTTACTTAGGATGGATGGAATATTCAAGCTACATTTTCTTTTCGATCTCAGAATTGAACCAAGAACTTAAATCGATGCCTGAATAAATTCTAAATCATAGGTCTGCTTATTAGCCATAAAACACTGCATCCTACCCAGCCAAAGTCTCCCTTTCCTTATCGCCTGAGAAACAATCTCACTTAAGAGAACATTCCGTAGACTTATATCGATGGAAGCCTTCTCATGCATGTGTCTAAGACCGTGCCTCAACAACAATCTTAGGACTCGGATATGGCTCCCCTCTAAGTGCTATGGAGATTCCGATACTACTTTGAAGAGTCTAAAGATGGTGGAGCTAGAAAAAATGATGCCCAAAGGGACACACCACTTTCGGCACTAATCGTACTTAGTTGGAAAAGTTCACAGGCAACGAAAAATCTTTTACAGTTGCTAAATAGTCTCTGAACTGATCAGGCACCTCAGACTGCCTATCCGTGATCGCTTCTTTATTTCTTCTGCTCATACAGATAGCCTGACGAAAATACCCTAGCAACTAGTGGTAGAAATAATTTATGTTCATAAGACAAGCTGTCTATATTGTATTATATTGTAGAAAAATATAAGTATGCTCTCTCCATATATCTCCTACTATCAGATTGATTAACTCAAACTGGTCTGCTTGGCCTGAGTGTTGAGCCCAAATGTTGAATATATATCCTTCGTAATACCCAAAAATCGGCAACTTACATCATTGCATGACTTTCGAATGCCATAAAAGACAGATTGCTAGGGTAAAATTAGAACCAAATACTAATTATGACATCGATAAGGCCTCACAATGGAATGAAAACATAAAATATATGAATATATAGAAATATAATAAGCTGATAATATATAAGAGACCGCATTAGCGAAAGCAACAGATAAATAGATTTCAATATAGAAAACTAGAATACATCTACTCCCAATAGAATGGAGTTCTAAATGATTATCTAATACAACCGTCTCATATACAAATATTAGGTTTGTCTTATACAAATAAAGTAACAAGTATATATATCTCAAAATATCGATGTCATGCCTCCAAAATGCTCCAACTGCGCACTTTGCTAGCGTGTCCCCAAAATCACTTGACTCCTGAAATACTCAATTGAATACTCGAGAGTTGTCATGACATAAGCAGACAAATTCAAAAAGCAGGCCAAACATAAAGTCTGGTGTAAAGGGAACTATCTCAAAATATTGTATATTAAAGCTATAGACAAATAAACAAGAACTACTAAATTACAGCAACCTCTCCACTAATGTAGCTCGGGTGTAATCGGACGGCTTATAAACACGTATAGTAAACCATCTTAAAAGTAGGGGATCATACCATAACCTACTCTTATACTATAACAGCAAATTAGCACAATATCTTCCATTGCACTACAATAGCCTAAACCACTAATAATATAGTACAAATATACCGTGATCAAACCATGATCCCAAAACAACGTTCACTACTGCTAAAATCCATTAGATATGCCCCCAACGCATATGATCACCACTACTAAGGCTGAATAAGTATGCCACAACGCATATGGTCACTACTATTAAGATTGAATAGGTATGCCACAATGCGTATGGTAACTACTACTAAGACCGAACAGGTCCGCACAACGCGTAGGGTCACTACTGCTAAGACCAATTATTCATAGGATTACAAACGTAGGAACCAAAAACATCCAAGCGATAACAACAAGATAAAGCTATTCACGGTTCCTCTAAGAATGCGTTGAATGTGTCATGGTCATCAAAAACACTCTAGATACACCACAACCAGGTCGATACCTGGGTAGGTCACCAAAGTCCATACCCTGGGTGGATCACATAATTCCATACCTTTGGTGTGTCACAACAAATCAACACCAAATAAATTGTATATTACTCTAAATTTAAAATCTTAGAACACAGACTCACTCCATCTGTAACGTATGAAATCACCACACATGGCTCTAGTCGTCATGGCCTAAAACCCACCGGATAACTCTACAAAAATCCCATACTAACCCAAATCACATTCCAAATGGAACACGTGACCTCAATGTCGTAATACTTTTCTCATATACCCTCCCGATCTACGTCAAAATCTACGGTTTTCGGATACGTGCTGGGATAGGTCCTACGTAGACCCTAAAATCAAATTACTGCAAAACCTACCAAAATTTCATAGATTGTAGCCCTTGGAAATTTGTGAACAATGGTCCAAACATTACCTTAATCCGACTTTGAATGTCGAAGTTATCGCGTTTTGAAGTTTGCGCAATACACAATAGGTCACTCGACTAGGGTTCCATTCAGCCGACTGAATCAAGGCAGAGATTACCTGTTTCCTCTTGACCAGTCGACTTAATGGACCTATTTAGTCAACTGAACTGATAGATTCTAGGCAATAAGCTTGGAAAGGGTGTAGATTTCCTGAATGAACGCTGATTCATGTGCCGTTTCCTCTGACGCTTCGTCCGATGAGTCGCCTTGCTACTAGAGCATGCCTCCATCCCATCAGACATCTACCTGAGTTCATTTGTTGATATTTTGGAAGTTTATTCTTAATTATATGAATATAGGTTTTGATAAATCCACTCTTTTAATGAGTAGAGTTCAACGAGCAATTATATCAACCAGGCTTCCTTTAACATGCAAAATGACATACAGCCTCCATGCCTTTTGCATAACTTTTATGTGTGTTGATACACTTATTTATGTACACCTTTGCACATGTATATACACAAACGCGCATCTCAACACAAATTACATTTTGAGTTTCACCGGTGCGATTAATTGACCCGACACTCTCCCACGCAACTTAGTGCACTCTGTGGTTGCTATGTCTACATAAGATTGCTCGTAAGCCTATATACACATACATACATTTGTATACTTATATATATAATTAAATACACAAATGTTCATATGCAACTCTTATCAACAATTCTAGTCACAATACTAGATTTGCATTGAGCATTTCTTAGCTCCAAATACACATATACGTAAACCCGCTCGTGCATGTACACACACGTATATTTACACAAGCCATTCAACTATCACTAAATCGGTTATTACTTTTACCTACTAATCTTTTCAACAAAAGTAAAATATCACTTTAAACCATTTTATAAAATCTCATATTTATTTTATAAAATATAGTCTTCATTTATAAAATCACGAAACCATTTTATAAATGCTAATTAAGATTCACTGGTCTTTAGTCACTTTAATAATAAGTGTAGATTTCAAAAACCACTTAAATTAACTCACTAACATTTTAAAAATCAATTCAAATGGATTAATTAATATTTTCTAATGATATGCACATTATTACACTACTTAATTAATCCCAAATCAATAATAGCATAACAATAGTTCACCCAATTTGCCCAAATCAAATCTGGGGCTTACTAACTATTTTCAAAACATAGTATTAGGGTCTTAAACAATTAATTAGCTAAGGGAAACATGTTTATAACATGAATGTAAGTCTAAACCGTAACACAGAAATCTCCAAATCATTCTATAATACTTCATAATTATAAATAAATGAACCAATGAAGTAATCATCCCACTCACCTCTTATTTCCTAAATCAAGCTCCATCTAATCAAACGCCCAAATTAAACACTCTATAATTTTTGAAATCAACACTAAAGCTCCAATTCATGCCAATCCCTTGATGTTTTTGTAGATAATGAGGAGCGAAGATTTATGGTGATTTTTATTTGATTTTAGGAAATTTATTCAATGGGTTTAGTGTTTGGCGATTAAGAGGAGATTAAGGGGGGTAATTAGGTAGCCATTAAAGAGTACGAGAAGGAGAGAACATGAAACGAATAAGTGAATGAGAATTATGAAGAGGTTGGTCACTTATAGGCTAAAGGTTTTAGTTCACAACTATCTCCATCTCACACTATTCATCTCTAAAAATCATTGACTCTAAACATATAAAACCTTATACTTAATTAAATTTTGGATGCCATTCCAAACTAAATGTAAAAGGTTTGGGACCTAATTCAACAATGCACAAAAGTTAGTTTTTGGATCGATGTACGTATCGAACACGGGCTACTAGCTAAAAGTTCGTCGATCGAAATATATCAATACTTGTACTCAATTTGATTCGTAATGTCGATCTGAACTCAATGGAAGTAGTCCCAAGTTCTAATTCGATCATATGCAAAAGGTTGCATTTTAGACTTCCAATTCAACAACGACTTAACATTTAAATTAACTACTTAAATATATTATAATTAAATATGCAGGTTGTTACAACTGGTGACTTCGACCTCTTCCTACCATCGACTAAGGTTTCACTTTGCCG
Organism: Allium cepa; assembly: GCA_030765085.1. NCBI lineage: Eukaryota > Viridiplantae > Streptophyta > Magnoliopsida > Asparagales > Amaryllidaceae > Allium > Allium cepa. The sequence continues at coordinate 341,522,756 of CM060941.1, read as the reverse complement.
AAGATAGAGGAAATGATAGGAGAAATGAAGATTACCGGTGGATTTCTCGAAATACACCTTCCATTGAAATCTTGTTGAGTCTGATCAATCAAAGAAAAACGCATTCAACGTGCGTGAGGGGAGGAATATCCAGGTCATGGTTCAAGGTAGGAAGTTGAGCTTGGCATGGCATGGTTCATTGTGGAAAAGGCATGGAGCGGAGCGCGTAGGCCTAAACAGTGTAGCATTTTGTCGAGAAATGAGTGAGAAATTGGAAAGGAAGATATATGCAAGTGGGTTGGATGTGCAAAATGTTTATAGGCTTCAGATTTGGGAAGATGTACCAAGGGAGGTAATTAGTTAAATTGGTAGTTAATTAAATAATTATTTAGTTAATCTCAAAACTTGTATTACGCATATCTTTTACATACTTAGTCCATTTTGGACGCGGATTGTGCTCGTGATGGAGAGCTCGACGGCTTGGCTTTTGTTTGGATAGCTTTTGTTAAGATGAGTGATATTGTCTCTCACCTACTATGATTGTTAATTTAGCGTTCAACGACCGTTGAAATGATTTCTAACTTCAAAACGTGATTTTTGACATATTTAAACCTATATCTTATTTTACAAAAGAATTTAAAATTGTTTTAAAATGGTTTTAAATTAAATAGCATATTTGCCTAATGCACTATTTTATGAATTTAGGCTATTTTGGTATTAACCCTACATTGGTTGCTTGGATGTACTATATGTGTGTTATTACAGATGTATGTAGGCTTCTATAGACATTTGTATGCTTTTTGGTTTCATGTACGATTGTTTGCTTAGTTTGGCTGAAAATGCCACTCGAATGTGATATATTATTAGAAAATATCCCATAGAACATGATTTTTTGCACAGAGTTTCATGCATGTCGATTGACCTGAAGACGAAGATGGATTTAGAGATGTGCTTTGAATTTCGGGATGGATGCTGGATGTTTTATTTGGTTTGTATTTAACCGTTTTGTGTTAAGTACATGACCCAAACGATCATTATCCACTACTCTGGAGTTGTTGATTTCTACCACTATTGATGATGGCCAGTTTGGCCAATTTTGACATAGACGATGAAGAGGCTTCAAGCAGCATGATGTGATGGCTCATTCGTTCATTTGATGTTAGATTTTGATGTTATGGCTCTTTGACGAGTGGATCTGGTGGTGTAGCAAAGATGTGATGCTTCGACGTGGTGACTTCACGATTCGACGATGATGATGACAGGATGGGTAGTGATGGCTTTGTTGAAGAATAGCTATACTTTGAGATGCAGAGTAGTAGACTATGAGTCGTATTGAGTGTACTGTTAGAGGAGGGTCACTGGACATTTGACGGGATTCTATGACAAATGATGGTTGTCGAGAGTTGTTAACGACCGTAGAGCCTTCATGATGAAAGTCGTAAAGACAGTTCTAGGATGTGCTCTACTAGTGATGACTTGTGCAAATGGATTATTGATACTTGAGATAATGGGGGCACACTCATGAGATAATGGTGTATGAGGATATGATCATAGTCCATTGATGTTAGGACCTGATCTGCCTAGACCCCAGAGTCCATTGACATTAGGATCTGGGTAGGGTTATATACTATAGTTCGTTGATGTAAGGACATAGTGGCGACATGGCAGAGTTTGTTGACGTTAGAACCTGTTTGTATCCTGGTGGATCAACTGGTCGGGGACGTTGAGTGGTCCTTGATGATGAGAAGGAGTACATGGGTATCATGTATCCGACGCGCCGAGTGAGTGATGTGAGAATGGATGGATGATATGTTTGCTTTGGTTATTTATCACTCTATAGATGTAACATGATGTAACATCCCCAATCTTGAGGCCCGAAGCTAAGCGCTACAGATGCTGCTGTCATCCACAATATTACCTTCCGATGACAAAATACGCTAATGTTAATGGTATCCATAATATCAGAAGAAAATGAATATGAAATAAAATCAACATAGAATTAAAACAACTTTTTTGATTACATTTCAAATCAATATTTCATATTCAATCACATAATCCCATAATCGATTCTCGGGTTTTGATCAAATATACTTATTACAAATTACGCCAAGAGCGACATATGAAGATGCCCCCTTGGATGATCAGAGTACTAAATAGACAAATTAGTCTTAATACAACATAGCAGAAATAAAAATAAATAGCTCGTATATCGCTTGCTTTGCCTCCTACACGTCTTCGGAAACTTATTCATCCAACCAACTAACCTGAAAAACCTCAACTCTTTATCTACTCAATCATATTTTGAGACCTAAGAGTTTAAGAGGAAAAATAAAAACTTCGATTCAGACATAAAGCCTAGTATGAATAATATAATTACATCTTGGTTTACTGATATTAAGTGAGATGATGTCGCTTAGCGGAACAGGTTTTCCCTCACTATTATCCCTTTAAAACATATCTTTTTGCAAATTAGATCCTGCAATCAAACAGAATAAAACAGTGATAGATGTACCATATATTCTCTTAAATCAATTAACAAATGGACTATCTATCCAAACAATATAGTTTTGTTTGGCTAACTACTAACCATTGGCTGACTCGGGTCTACTAGACAAAATAAATAATCTAACATATGTTAGACACACTTCTGGACAACCTGTCATTAACTTACTTCTTCCAGGGTCAATTGATCCTAATGGTTTTGCAGGCTTACCAGCAACCTATCCTCCTTCTCTGTATGTTCCATTCTGTGTGTAACTTTTTCTTTACTCAAATCTATTTTCCATGATATATGCTTTACACAAAACATTGTTGATGAAAACCTTCGAAACCCTTGTTTAAAAACTTTAAAAAATCTCTTTAGAAACCATTGAAAGTACCACTTTCGAAATAAGTTAACTACTTTACATTGAAAATATTAGGCCGAAAGGTCAAAACATACTTTTCGAAACCATTTACAATAGACCTTTCGAAACCATTGAAAGTGTCCTTTCGAATGGAAGTATACGTGGACAAAATGCTTGTCAAATCACACATACTAGAGAATCATTTAGACAATCTCACAGAGATGTTTGAAATATTATGGAAATATGGAATAAAGCTCAACCCGTTGAAAAGCTCTTTCGACGTTGCTTTTAACAATTCGTTGGTTTCATCATGAATGCAAGGGCTGTTGAAGCTAATACGAAATAGATTACCGCACTAAGGAACTTCAAAGTCCCTACGACCAAAAAGAAATTACAAAGTGTAAATGGAAAATCGTAGCGCTGAGCCGATTCATTTCCCGAGTGACTGACAAATGCATACCGTTCTTCGATGCATTCAAGAAGGTAAAGAAGAATTTCGAATGGAACGAAACCTGCCAGACGGCCTTTGAAGAATTACTCCATCATATGGAAACCCCAATGGTCTTATCCAAGCTGATAAATGGGGAAAATTTGATCGTTTATCTCGTTGTGTCGACCCATATTCTGAGTGCAACAATGGTACGTGAAGAGGCTAGGGTCCAGCGGCTCATCTAGTACATCGGTAAGCGGTTTAGTGGAGTTGAAAATAATTACCTAAAGTTAAAAAAACTTTCCTATAGCCGGTTGACCATATCAAGGAAGCTACAACCATACTTCTAGCCTCATCCCATCAAGGTGCTGATGGATCAAACCCTAAAACAAGTGCTGCATCTCCCAGAAACATCTGGACAACTTCTGAAATGGAATATCGAGTTAAGACAATATGAAATCACTTATAACCCACGAAGAGCTATCAATGGACGTGCACGGGTAGATTTTATCATCGAATTTACTGAGCGGGATGGTGAAGAAGAAAGCACTTTGGACATGGTGCCACGGTGAAAGTTGTTTATTGATGGTGCATCAAATGAATACCGTTCAGGTGCAGGGGTAGTATTGAGAATTCCCAACAGACGATTTGTTTGCTGCGCTCTATGATTGGAATTTCTTGCCACCAACAATGAAGCAGAATACGAGGCTTTGATGGCAGGAATTGAAAATCGTTAAAGAATTAGGAATAAAAGCTGTGCATATCTGCGGCGATGCTCAGCTAGTCATCTTCCAAGTGAAGGGGAGTACCAGGTTAGGGGCAACCTCACCCTCTACCTGTCAGAAGCGCGGGAATTACTACAGGACATTAAGCACTACACTCTAACTCACATTCCAAGGGAACAGAATATGCAAGCGGATTAGCTAGCCAAACTAGCAAGTTCCAGAGATGCTTAGTCAATGGGACTAGCCCCAGTTGAAATGCTTACATCACACATCATAAATGATGGATATTGATTAGATTATGGGAACTATAAAGGAAGAGGAATCACAGATGACATCGATCAAAGATTACTTATTAAAGGTACACTCCATAAGGATTGGAATGAGCAAAAGAAGCTACTTCGAAAAGCACCACGATTCGTCTTGCACGATGGAATTCTTTACAAAAGGGGATTCTCTACTCCTCTACTCAGATTTGTAACCCATAGTGAAACCAAAAGGATCCTTAGGGAAGTCCATGAAGGTGAGTGTGGAAACTATATTGTTGGGCAGACTCTAGCAAAGAAGATCCTCCGATACGGTTACTTCTGGCCATCTATCAACCATGAAGCAACGGACTATGCCAGAAAATGTGTGTAATGCCAAAAGTTCGCCAAAATATAGAGAACTCCATCCACAGAACTTATGCCAATGGTTGTAATATGGCCATTCGTGGTCTGGGGAATTGACCTGATCGGCGTACTCCGAATTGCTAAAGGAGGACCCAAAATTGCTATCGTTGTTGTTGTTTACTTCATAAAATGGGTCAAAGCAGAATCGCTAGCTACTGTTACTACTAAGAATGTAATTAAATTTGTCACTGAAAATATTTTTTTGTAGGTTTGGAGTGCCATAGAAAATCATCATAGATAAGTGAACTCAATTCTAAAGCACTCAATTCAAGGACTTTCACAAGCATTTCCACATCAAAAAGAGTTTCTCCAGAGTGGCACATCCTCAAGAAAATAGGAAAGTGGAGGCGGTAAACAAAATCATCAAGTCCACCATCAAGAAATAACTAATGAAAGCCAAAGGAAATTGGGTTGATAAGCTCCCACTTGCACCATGGACTTATCGGACGACGCACGAGTCAGCAACTGGACACTTGCCATTCGCCTTAGCATATGGATCCAAAGCAATGATCCTGATCATATTAGAAATTCCCTCCCATCGGTATCAACACTTCAATCAAAAAGAGAACGAGCAGATCCTGCTACTGTTACTTCAATAAAGTAATGCCAAAATGAGTCGTTGATCTGATTGAAGAGAAACGGGAGGAAGCTGAGCTAAGGACCGCGGCTCACCATATAAGGGTAACATGACACTTCAACTGCAAGGTCCACAACCGTACTTTCGAAGTGGGAGATCTCGTCTTGAAATGGATCTATCCAACTACATGAACTTTCAGACCAAACTGGGAAGGGCCTTACTCAATTGGGCAAAAACTCTAAGATGGCACTTTCAAGCCGACCATAGTCGATGGAATTCAGATTCCCCGTGGTTGGAACAACGACTCACTTCGGCATTACTTTATTTAGCTTTTATCTTGGTGTTTCCTATTTTTGAAAATAAGCCGCTCAGCTACACTAGGGGCGTTTTAAATAGACAGAATTTGCACTACTTTCCATTTTATCAATGAAATCTATGTAGTTTCTTGAACCAATAAAATCATGTTCATCTAAATTACTCACCGAGTCGATGAAAGTAAACTGACTCGAAATCATTCACTAGCTACTTGGGAAAGTGAAACCATATCCAAGTACGCTCTGCCTACTCTCTAAGTCGATGAAAGTAAGTCGACTGAAACTTAAAAGACGCACATTTCGTAAGTCGCATACTCTCAAAAGCCACGCATTTCGTAAGCTGCGCATTTCGTATGCCGCGCACTCTTAAAAGCTGCACATTTCGTAAGCCGCATGCTCTTAAAAAGCCACGCATTTCGTAAGAAGTGCACTCTAAAAAGCCGTGCATTTTGTAAGCCACGCACTGTCAAAATCCGTGCATTTCGTAAGCCACGCATTTTTAAAAGTCACTCATTTCATAAGCAGCGTAAGCACTGCTTGATATTGCCCCAATATTATCCGTTAGCCTTTAAGATTTTCTAAGTACCGGTATTGTCTTAAAAACATCATGAAACTTGTCTATTGTAGGACTAGAAAGGATCAACTCCCACTATAAAAAAGAATCGACATGAGTCCAACAATGTCACAAAACTGGAAATCGACAAAGAATTTCGATCATTTACATTCGAGTCACAAGTTCCCGAAGATAGGAACCGCAAAGTAAATTTGGCTATAGACATAAGAGGAATCGCTCAGATCAACTGGCCATTTGTCAAATGTTCGAAGTAAACAACCCTTTGAAGTAGGGGGCATGCACACACCAACACTTAGTTGAAAGGGAAACTACTCCACGGTCTTGTCATGCCAAACAAAGAATTTTTGCAGTCACAATAGATCTAGTTGTAAAACTAAAAAAAATTTATACATCATGTATGAAATCATGGAAATAAAGGAATCGTATACTATAAAACATGGCATGGCAATATGAAGTGTAGAAATTGCAGAACAAGTGATCACGTCTAGTACACACATAAGTGGTATAAAAACAAGCTAATTACGTGATAAATAAGAAAGAACACAGAGGTGATAGCTGCAGAAACATTAATTTTTTCATTCCTATAACATTTTCTGTATAAATTCAAAATGTAGGGGTCATACCCATACAATATCAGCCAAAAAAAAAGAAAAGTACGGATGCTACAACAACAAAAGTGATAAGTGCAGACTCTACACATGTACAAAATACCCGTTTAATAAATCAAAATGCTACAAAATCTGGCTCGGCGGTCACTCAAGCCTGTCAATGCTCCTTGCCACCACTTCATTTCCAGACTTTCGTCGAAAGTCTCTTCTTCCCCTCAGCATCCCTACCGAGATTTGTATTGCTGCTAGAGATATCAATTATAAGCTTCATGCTCACATATCCTTCTTGTTCTTTGGTCCCCTTAAAAGAATCCCCCTTGGTCTCGCGTTTGTGGGACTTGCGGGGGCTCCACGAAATTTTTTCCTCCTCTACCTTCTCCTTCTTAACTACCACTATCTGCTTCTCAGTTTTACATGGCTGGCTAGCTTGGTCTGTCTGCTCTCAGGTATCAGCTACTATTAAGTCACCCTTCAGAGAAATAGAGGAATCGTCAAGGCCATACAACATAGCGATCTTTTCAGATTCCGGCCCTGATTGCGAGCCAGACACGGGAGTGGTAATCAAAGCAGCTACAGAAACCAGCATTGAAGCAATCAAGATAGTAGAAGGCCCCAAGACTGGAGAAATTGGTAGTTTGACAGACAAAGAAATCAGACCTATAAGATTAAAAAGAAAAGCACTCATTTCATCTTTTTCTTGCGGCGTGAGCTGGAAGTCCTTAAATTCGGGAGAAACAAGAAAGTTACCTACATCAAAAGTGTGACCGTAAATCTCAACCTCGTACTCCCCACCGTTTCTTTCTTTAGATGGTTGCACAATCTTGAATGAAATTTCAGCACTTCCTAAAGCTTTAGAAATAGGTACTGAAGGGACGGATAACAAAGCAGTATCGATCGAAGCCGAAATGATTTTTTTCTAATTATGAAATTGCTTGAATGGTTGCCAGGCCGAGAACTGATAGTCTTCGATAGTTCTTTAGCAGCTGAAGCTGCGCCAGCATCGGTGGCTTCCCACTCCCTTTCAACCCGAATAATCTCTCGGCCCTCTACCAAATCCCTCTTTGATTCTTTATTCAGATAGGCATCCTCCAGCTCTTGTTCAGTGTACACATCTCGTTCTTCTTGGAAATAGGCTAGGATATCTTCCCAAATCACAACAAGAGTACACGGGTATTTGTGGACCACATAACATAGACAACCATGATGTAAGAGGCCGTTGATGTTGAAGTTCAAGATGGTTTTATAAATCGTTGCCATCTTCCTTTTGAAGGTATCTTCCAGCTACAAGTAGTCCGTCGTCATAGCGGCTTTCTCAACTTCGACTTTGGTCTATTCAACGTCAAGTTGTGCAACTTTTTCTCGAAGCAAGCAATCACTTGAGCCTGGTTAGAGATAATTTTATCTCTAGATTTCACCATTCTCGCAGAATCAGCAATTGTTTTCTTATGAGCTTTGATAGTTTCATAATGACCAGCAATGGTTCTTTTTTGAGCTTCGATGATCTCATCTCGAGTTTCAAGCTCATTTTTCAGCTCAACTTCATCATCACGGGCTTTCTTAATTTCATCTCTAGACAAGATTTCAAATTTTGCATGAGACTCCTTCATTTCCTTTAGCAAATTAGCATTGCTCTTACTATCTCAAATGGAAACATCTCTCTCTTTTGTCAATTGATCAATTCTGGCATCACGTTCCGTCAGCATCCATTTATAATCATCCTTTTGCGATTTTGAAGAAAGGATCTCTTGATAGTTATTACGATTTGTGTCCACCACCTGCTTACATAATTTCTCCATCCTTCAACTTAATCTAAGTCACTCTGAATCACCTAGAGATAGGATACATAAGAACCCTTACGAATCTGACGTAGGTCATAATCAAATTTAACTCCCTTCGGGAAACAGCCAGGGAACGTGATTTCAATTTCAGGTGGCCCATACAAGAGAACATAAGCATTCCTCTTGCATGGGCATGAAAAACCAAAAGCATGCACATCATGAGTTGACGGAGTCTAGTTTGATGGAGCGACCTGAATAGTAGAAGACAGAACCTCAATTCCGATAGAAACTGGAGTAGGGGTAGATGTATGTTGATTGGAAGGATGAGGATCACGATCTACTTTTGAATTATTGGATGTATCTTCCTGATCATCGAGAGTCTTCCTCTTCTCAATGCCACCCCTATGAGCTCTTCCTCGGTCCCTATCATCTCGACAATGAGCTTCGGCTTCCTAATCTTTTCTCCTTCTATATTCTTCCTCGGTTTCTGAAGAATGGTGGCAGCTTGAAGTCCCTTTCGACTCACGATGTGCATCTGTAGATTATTCAAGATCTTTATTATGCCCATGACCTCCCATAGTACCCAATATAAGGAAAAATGAAGTAACTTTAGCGGTAAAAAATAAGCTCAAATAATGCATATATTAGGTATGTGACCCTAATGAAGCATGTAACATGTCTAGGCGCCTTAAAAGGACTTCACAAATAGGGTCGGGAAGTGACTACAGTGGGAGTCAGGAAAATTCGGGAAACAACATGACTAGAACGAGGAGGGAATCACTCGGACTTAAAATCATCTCCCATGAGTTCTGCAATGTCCACATAAACATTGCTCAAGTACCCAAAGTTAATATCGATCTCCTTAGGCAGAGAACCATGAGTCATTCAGTTGTTAGGGGAGCATATTTAGTAATAACCTTTGGTGGAGGCAAATCCGGGAGAATAGGACCCATTCTCGGAGTTTCATCACATGATTCGAGATTTCCTTCGCTGGAACCCGCATCAAATTCCTCATCGCTAGAGAAGGGGTCATTGTCACTTCCGCTCTCAATTTCACTTCCTCTTTTTCTACGATCATCACAGCCTTGTCTTCTCATTGTTTGAACTCATCTTCCCCTTCTTCCAGGATTCAGGACATCTTGTTCGAACTAATAGCTCCGATCATAGTGCTCTTTTCTTCACGAATTTCCTTGATTGATCCACCAGATGGACCTTCTTCTCCTTGTAAAATGCACTCTTCGGGATGATGCGATGAAGAAGTGGAGTGTATTCTAATCCAAGAACAGGTAGGGGTGGAACCACAATAGCAACGGAAGACCTCCCAGGATGTAACAATACATACTGATGCAAATTCCAAGCTATCTGCAAAAGTTTGATCGATCCCTCTCAAGCATATATGGCCTTTAGAGTATGGAAGATAGAATCTGGTGCTGGATCTTTATTTGGCCTCGAAATAACTATAAGAAGCATTCATTCTATTAAAACCCACACCATCGTAATAAGTCTTCATGAGAGAAGTGAAAACTTACCCACTATCATCCGAAGACGATTAAACCCTTCAGGATATCTAACCAAGAAATATTGGGTCTTAAATAAGGATAAATTGATTTGGAGTTGCAAAATGATTTTGCAAGTCTCTAAGCCTTAATAATCATAAGAGATGGAGATTCTTCTCTCTTTTTGAATGAAAGGAAGTATCTCGATTCATCAAAGCTTGGGGCACGGTTGAATGTCCGCATAAACGAAACATGAATACAAGTCAAAATTGTGTAATCATTGGGATGAATCTGAAATGAGGCTATTCCCAAATTTAGAAGAGTCTCTCAAGAAATGGTTGAATGGGAGCACTGCACCATTCAGCAAATGTACCGATGGCAGGCGGTGTACCCCGAAGGTGTCATGTGTGCAAACTCATTTTTCAGTGGAAGGCGCACATCCTCATCCGGAATAATATGCTATAAACAAATATTATGCAGAACTTTAGCAGAAATGGCAACGGAAGCTCTCTCCAGAGGATTGAGTAAAATTCTAAAGTTCAAAGTGAGTTCGATCGATGACCAGACCAATCGACACTAATTGACCATATTGAGCCGGTAGTACTGAAGAAGTAGGCGCTGCTGGAATTGTTTGCACAGGCATAACTGATGTCGATTCTGCTTCCGAGAGTACCGAGCTTCCTCTACTAGATTTGCATTGAGATGACGGACGCTTCATTCTATATGAAAGAACTTATGTACAACATGGTCGGGTAATCCTATTTTTAATTAGAAATCCCTGCTTGTTTAATGCCTGAATTCCGAAAAGACATTGACTTATGCCAACTCATCGGATTCCAAGCTTGACTAGGGCAAGTGCATTGAGTTATCTATGTGGGATAGGCTCAGTGTCCTGAACAATACGAATGCTCCATCCTATGTAGATAGTTCACTCGCAGTAGAAAATGGAAAAAAGATTTCCATATCATCCATTAAAGTTATTCCTCCTACACATGCCCATTATCGGTCGACGATCGATAATGGATCCATTATCTAAAGTGACACCGAAAGCACATTCTATTCTCAGGTACACCGAGCATGCGATAGTAAGACTACTCCAGGAGGATCAAGTCCATAGTAAACCACCTCGTCGGAACCATCGAGGCAATGAGCTAATCAATTTTGATTTATCGGACGAAGATATAGAATGTGTCAACTGCAAGATGCGAATCCACTATCTACCTCCAATAAGTCGCAATCAACTTGCTTCGTTCACCATTCTCCTTGATCACTCCAAATTCACTGTCAACCACACCCAATATGATAATTATGCCATCGCCAATCTCGGATCAAAGGCAAATGGGTTCGACTTCGGGTTCGTGACGATCCAAGCTAGGATTAGCGATCTGCAAGGTCGGTAGTGATTCAAGCAAGCGGCAATTCTGGTGCTAGTGTTTGACTCGGGGTGACAGTAAATGCAGCTGAGGTTGGTGGTAGTAGGTCCTAGCGGTAGTGATAAATGGTGACGGCAGTAAAGGGTTGTTAGGTCATGGTTGGTTTGGGTCGCAAGAAAATAAAATAAGGAAAAGTAGGAAGGGTCAGCTCGAAGATAGTACTAAATAGAAAAGATTTTAGCGAAAAAATATCAAAGCAGTTGGATCGCTAGCGATCCATCACCTATGAATTGCTAGCAATCCATCATCTCACATTAATTTTTGCTCGAACTTTTCAAACTCGACCCCCTTGTCATTCGTGAACACTTTGGAAATTACAGAGTCAAAATTGACCTGTTTCCATTAATAATTATGATCCACATCCCGAACCCAACAGAAATTGAAAATTCAGAAAAACAATACTTCATGGTAAGCCTAATACGATCGACTGGATTTCATGAAATTGGAATTCAAGGATGACTAGTTCCAGAGCATACATAAAGCATACTCTAGTGGGAAAATGTTAATGGGTTTTTAACCCGACAGAATTCAATAGGAGTTGGAACTTAAGGACTATGCCAGAATGACTTGAAACTTGAACACGGCATCCAAAATAATAAGCCAAAAGCACTCAGGAAGCATTACACAAAAATCCACTAATGGGATGGATCGCTAGCGATCCATCGCTCATGGATCGCTAGTTATCCATAAGGATGCTTCATGGGTCATTCAAGCCTCTTGCATCATGAATCAATATCTCTTCTAAATACGTCTGCCAGCTTTCATGGCCTTCCAAGCAACCTATTTTGAGAAGTGAAGACCCATATGATTCTATTCATAGTTCAATCCAACCTGGGATTGAATCATCATCAAAACAATGAAACTAGTTATGAAATTACGTTGAAGAGAACCTACATAAGACAGGGAATGCAACTCAAAGGAAGAAGCCGAAAAATATCCTAAGTATATGGATCACTAGAGATCCATGTCTTATGGATCGCTAGCGATCCATCACATTATGTTCGATCTTTATGAAATTTTCAAAGAACTTTTGTATCATCAAGTGTAGGCTTTTGGCAAACCGGCTTAGCCCAATTGCTCTCTTGTGTCTATAAACACAATCCTACATGCAACATAAACGGGATCTTCTGGACTGGCTGCTGGAAATCTATAGAGATTATTCTTCACACTTCTCCTCCCACACAATAGTCATCTAGGAGTTCACTGCGGTTCTCCAGCGAACTATTATAATTGTGACTTTATCTAACTTAGAAGATTCAATCATATTGTAACCCGATTTAACTTGTAACATCGGTCAGTTGATAGAAATTTATAAAGTGGATGTAGCCTTCATTAATGACCGAACCGCTATAAAATCTTCTTGTCTTTTATTATTTCTGCTCTTTTTACATTTATTTTCTATATTATTGCTCTGTAACCATAGGGTTGGTTCTTTCATACTCAATCCAGGGCGTTGATCCATTTTTTAAGTTAACAGAACCTACAAAAGACCTCACTCTCAACCTACTTAAAAGAGTACAAGAGAGTTGAAGGGAAAACGAAAAATTTGGATCAAACAAAAATCCTGGTGTGAATAATAATCTACCATCTCAAACCAATAGATATCGAGTGAGACCACGACGTTGTATGGAACGGGTTTCCCCTCACTAACTCCCAATTAAGCATCTTAACCATATATTGTGCTCTTGCATCCACAATGATTATAATAGAATAATATGATAGTGTATAGCATGGCATATGAATCAAGTTACCCATCCTTCATTTATTAGATTACCCATCTAAGTTCTTATTGACTACCCGTCTTATATTCATGTAGACTACCCATCCCACATTTTAGTTTACTTAAACTAATATGGACAATCCATCCTATATTTTATCATTTAACCTTATGTAGACTATCAATCTCACAGTTTTCCTATGATAATTATGAACCCTTAAATTAACAAATTAGAGACTATCCATCTCCAGCAAGATGCAGACTATCCATCATATATCCCATTGTTTTCCTAGGATGACAATGAACCCATAACTTGGTCATTTAATTCATGTTATCCACATGTTTCTATTTATCTCATGTTACCAACATGTTTAACTTTACCCCATGCTACCTACATGTTCAACATTAATCCATGTTATCCACATGTATAACTTATTGGTGTCCTCAATTTAGTTATTTTCCTTAGTTATTTAAACTTCATGGTGACATTCAATAGTAACCCCAAAAGATTTCATGTCTAACTCATTAAGATATACCTTAGTATCCCTAAGGTTTGAAGTTAAAATCATGCAATAAATGGCTCTCTGCCATTTATAAGCTCAATGTGCATTAACGTCGGCATCCATATCATGTCAATGTAAAAGCATAAGGCTTTCCGCTTATTAAAACTCAAAGACTAAACATGCGGTGTCATGGGACTCAATGATAATGAAGTCGTCGATCCTCAAGATATATATGTTATTTACCTATTTAAAAACTCAAAGACTAGTTAAAATATGCATGAGGTAAACTCGATGACAAGTTTAAAAGCAACCTAGCTATGTTCGAGAACAGGTTGAAAGCGACTAGAGGTAAGCTTGAAGACCATTTGGGTCTTTGAGGCCCAAAGCTTGGAGTCACTTAGTGGAATAGTGTGACAAAAATGTTATAAACATTGGCAACTCTATAAAAATATGCAGCTATGAGCCTCTTAGTATAAAACTCGGCATGTATAAACATCGACATGCCTATGTCAAGTCCACCTCTTTGTCTTTGTTACTATGACCTCGACAGGGTTCAAAACCAATCCATTTCATGCCAAACTCGTTGACATCATATGAATGGTCTTGTTCCGCGTCGACGACACTAAAGTGGGGTGAGTTGTGGCTTGACATAGCCAATACCGACATGGCAAAGTTGTAATTGTTATCCCGCCTTTTGGTAAGGCCGTATGTAACGACCCGGAAATTGACCACTTTAAAATATATTGTTTAAAGTGATTTTAAATATAAAATAACTAAGGTTATATGATTCAAATAATATTATATAGAATTTGGAAATAGAAATATACATAAAAATAGTAAGTTTTGCTTGTATCAACAAAGTGACAAAATGATAATTTCAGAAAAGTAAGTTTCAATGGTTAAATAAATTATTTTAATTGATTTACGAGTGTTTATATTTTTAAACAACGTTATACAAATTTATTTTTAAATTTTATTTACATAAAAAATAGTTTAACTAAAACGTCAAAATGTGACCGTAAAACATTTTGTCAAAAATCAACGTTTTGTCGATTAAAAGTTGTTGCAACGTCGTCGCACCTTTATTTTCTTATATAGAAACATATATTCAATATTATAGGTATTAGTAATTCACTAGTCAAGTTTACTTTTACTAAATATAATTAGAAAACTTCTGCAAATCATTAGTAAAAGTAAGTAAGAATTAACAAAAGTAAGAAAAGGTAAACATCAAATCACATCAAATCAAAGTTAATATAATTATGATATTCTTTACTTAATCTTTAAGTGACTAAGATGTAAAGTAAGGATTTGAAAGATGATGTTAATAAAAGTGACTACTGTGTCGCTAGTTATCACTTAGGATCGTGTAATATGGAATGTATTATAATCTAAAGGCGGAAACAGATAATAATAGTAAAGTAAATAAGAATAAGCACACCAGGAGTTTTTATACTAGTTCGAACTTCCCGTTCTACGTCCAATCCCAGACTTCTCTTTGGAATTTCTACAATAACCCTTACTTAACCCGGAGGAATTGGTATACAACACCTGAGCAACTGATCGGGATTTTTCCACCTCTAATAACCAAAAGAGGACATTACCCGCCTGAACAACCGAACATGACTTCAACGGTTTCAATAAAATTGCTTTGACACTTTTTGTTCTTGATAACACTGATTGGTATTTGATAGTACAACCTTCCTATAATATTTTCCTCAAGTATATATGTGTGTGTAAAGATTTAGAAAGGAAAATATTGCTTTGAATCGAAGAATAAACTAATTTATTCAGAGATTCAAGCAATATATGTAAGTTGTGATTACTTTTTAGATTGCAGAGATAGTAGAAAGTATGATCGGAAAATAAAAAGAAATTCGATGATTTGTGAAGTGAATCTCATGTGTTTATATAAAGCTGCAACCATTAACGAAGAGTTCTGACCAAGAGAAGTATCCATAACTCTTCAATTTTGATCATATCTCTTGGCAAATGGAAGTGTCTGTTCAGAAAAATAGCTGTTGAAAAAATTCAGTCGACTGACCCAAAATGACTAGTCAACTGAATGTTCAAAGTTGGTGCAAAACAGAGAGTACATGTACAACTGTGCAGATTCAGTTGACTAGCCATATATGGTCAGTCGACTGACCTAAATGTCAGTGCACAGTTCTCATATATGTTAAAGAACTTGAAGCTTAAAACAACTTTGATTTGTGTGGACTACTTGATGATAGATTTCAACAATTCTAAGACTAAAAACTTTGACAAATAAACATACTATACTCAGTTTTGTAGTCTTGTCTCCTTTGTAGTATTAACAGCATATTTCTTGCTCTTTTTGTCACTTGCCCATATAGTCCCATTTACTGATTTGTTTAAGCTCTTTGTCATGAATCAAAACTTATGATTCAACATTCTTCTCCTTTTTGATTGATGATAACCTGTTGTAGATGATACTATATTTTAAGAAATATATAACAGGTATTTATATATATCTCCCTCTGAATATATGGTGACATATTTAATCCCTGCAAGAAATGGTTAGTCATACAAATTTCTTCCCCTTTGTCATCGACAAAAAAGGAAATAATAATAATTTTATCATTGAACTAATTAAAATTTAAATCACAAAAAAAAGTTTTAAATTGTTACTTATACAAAGTCATAAATAAAATGTTTGGAATAAATAAATAACTTACTACTACCCAGAAATAACAACATCAATCAGAGTCGGACTCTGTCTTTTCTTCTTCTTCCACTTGTATTGGACTTTTGCCTCTGGAGGAACTTCCCACACACTGTCTGCCACCCCCATTTCTGCTTGTGTCGGAACTTGTGTGTTCTTCTGATGTTGACCAAGTAAAGCAAGGAGCTGGACGTTTGCCTGGATCATGGTGTGAAGTTTCTGTGGTGGTGGAAGAGGAACAAGATATCGCATCCCATAAAATCCAGTAGAAGCTCTTAATGTTGTCAATTTTTTTGTCAATTTTCTTATCGAGATTTTTGATGCAAGAACCCAAAATGACTTGATTTCATACAATTAAATCAATGAATTCCCGAGTGCTTTGGGATGGAGTTGGTGTACGAATGTCATCTCTTGATTTTTGTTGCTATGGAGTAGAAGTTTGTTGACGAGGTCGTGATTGACATTCTTGAAAAGTCATGATAGATAGAGGTCTAGGTGGCAATTTCATAAGGCTTATTGTATGGCTATTTAGAGTTTTGGGAATAGAAGTATCGAATTCCAGAATAGGAACCTGGATATTCATAAGTAGCTGCATAATATATTCTCTATAATAAATAATGTTCATACGACCTTGGTTAAACGATAGGAATTCTTCTAGAATAAGTTTCAGCCAATTTATTTGCACTTCTCCCCAAATAGCATATAATGCCCTAAAGTTGTTTGGATATACAAGCTCATAAGAGCCAGTACGGGGAAGAACCATGTGCATTAAAGCTCGATGCACAATTCTAGTTGTAGGTCGTAAGGCGATAGACTCAAGTTCGATCATGTCATCTTCTAAGAACCGATGAGTAACTTCGTATCGCTCGCCAATAGGTACATTTAATTCTTTCAAATGAATTCCATCTGTTGGAGTATGAAGAATACGACCAATTCTATCTAAAGAAAGAAATACTTATGGACTGCAGACTAAACTCCAAATGCAATTATCACGATTATGTGGGTTTTGATGGCCTAAATTTAAATTAGCATAGAAAAGTTTTACCAAGGTGTGATTTATCCTGATATTATTCTGATTGTGATCTAGGAGAGACTCTTGATGGCTTCTCCTTGTTAGCTCTTGAATCCTATATGGTGAAAAATTGGGGAAACAACAAAAGAACCTTCAAAAAATCGTGCTTCTTTCATTTTATTCCACCTTCAAACTGCTGTAGCATCATAGAGCCATTGAGCAATTTGAGTGTCAATTGGCTCAAAGGAGGAGGTAGAGGCAAGTCTAGATCTCTTGGGTTGACGTGGAGCCTTTAGAAATAGTAATGTAGTGACAGAATTTGAAATTTTTTGGGAGCTAGGGTTTTAGAATTCTGAAGTGAGAAGGTAAAGATGAACAGTAAAAGAGGAGATAGAGGGTTCACTACACCATTATAAGCTATTAACAACGGGTAAAACCCGTTGTTAAGGAAAAAAGCAATGGGTAAAAACCGTCTTCAAAAGAGGAGTGGTTGAATTACGCGACGGGAAAAAACCGTTGCTTTATGTCCAAAAGGCAACGGGTAAAAACCGTTGCAAATGAAGGAAAGGCAACGGGTAGTAACCGTTGCAAACTTGAACAAAGACAGCGGTTAAAAACCGTTGCAAACAGAGACAAACGTTGGTCATAAAGCAACGGGTTTTAACCGTTGTTTTATTTTCAATAGGCAACGGGTGTAAACCGTTGCTTACTGTACATTAAGCAACGGTTACAAACCGTTGCTTAATGGGCAAAATATCAACGGACATAAACCGTTGCGTTCTGCCAAGTAAACAACGGTTATTGACCAACGTCACACATAAAGCAACGGTTAACACCCGTTGCACATAATGTTTGCTCCTGCTCCGTAACTCACCACTGCGTTACACGCATATCTCAGTATACATACCAGAATATCAATATATATCAAAATATGCCAGAATATCAAAATATTGGTACACAAGCACTATAAACATATTGCACATATACCATACATATAAAATTATCAAACTTATAATTACGCTCATTGTTTTGCAAACAGAATGCTGCCGTGCCGGAATATCATACTTAGTACACTGCATTGTTTATTATCACTACAGGACACAGATTTCATTAATTACACTACATTGTTTTGCAAGCTAAAAAGTCTTTCACCTGAGAAGAAAATAAAATCAAAAGGGCAAAGCATTCCAGTTTTCAGACTTCAATGTTCAACCTGGTTCATGCGCAACTCGAAGATTTAATTCAGAGGCAGTTCAACTTCATAATTCTGGAAAGAATATTCCAGTTCAAAAACAAACAGCATCTACCTGATTCAAAAAGTCTGAAACAAATTAAAACAAAGTAGAACCCAAGCAAAGAGAAAATCAAATAATGCAAAGCAATTCAAAGCAAACAACGGTTAGGATAAAGCAAATTTGATCAAGCCTCAATTTCCAGATTTTGAAATCTTTTTCAGGTTCTCTTTCATCTCTGTCAAACTATCCAGGTGAGCAAACCACCCTTATAAATTCTTAAAACTTGATATATCTATTTTGCATGTGATAAGTCTTGAATGTAAATTGTGAAAGGTGCGTGCATGCTTGTATTTACGTATGCATGACTGTGTGTACGACTGTGTACAGGCAACATGCATGACCGTGTGTACGATTGTGTACTGGTAATCACTTTACATGGCGAGGAGGCTATACATGTTTTATGGGATAGGATTGAAGATATGGCAGTAAATACAAAGGTTCTGAATGTATCAGTCGAGGAAATAAGGGTTTGGAATCTTGTTCAGTTACTCCATTTTGTATATTGTGATGTAGTGATACAAATAAATGTGCAGGAAACTTTGATGGATTGTAGAGTCTTGGAAAGCTGTTTGAATATTGATGTAAGTATTGGTACTGGTTGTAGTAATGTTAATATTTCTGATGAGGGTGTTGATGCCTTGTTGTGTGATATCGATAACGTGCACATGATCAGAGATGTAAACATGCATAGTGATAAATCCTTTGTTTTTACTTTGAAATCTTTGAAACTACCTAAAATTCATATATATGTGACAATTAGCCAAAATTTACTGTTATCTATATGCAGATTTGGGTGTTTGCTGCTGGTAGCAGCAGTTTGCAATATGAAGGCAGTAGTGTTTGTATGTGATGGATAGTGGGTGGATGGAAGAGTGATTGAAGATGAATGATCAGTGTATGATCAGTGAATGATCAGGCAGGGAGGTCAAAGGTCAGAGGTCAAAGGCAGTGGAGAGTAGGGGGATGTTTGATATGCTGATGTGTTTGTAGTGGCTATCTTGTTGAATGCATTGTGAGTAGAAAAGTAGGTTAGAAGATGATATATTGGTGTTGAACTGCAGTGTGCAACAGTGCAAGAAGGCATTGGGTATGTAGTTTGACAGAAGTGGATAGAAGATGATATGAGTGCATAAAACTGAAGTGGATATGAGGTGTTAAAATGTAGAAGGCAGTGGCAGGAGCAAGTATCAGTGATGTTGTAGTTTTGTGGTGGTCTGTAGAAGAATGGTGAAGACAGGTATGAAACTGTGAAGACTAGTGATGCAACGGAGTTGTAATGGAGTTGTAATGAATGGTGGTGAACGAGTGGTTTGATGAGCAGTGAAGTATGGTTATTGTTAATGGTCAGGTGGAAATTTTGATGAGGAGGAAGGTGGTTTGAATGGCCGAGAACCGTGGTTGACAATGGATGTGGTGTGTGGCAGATGTCTGTTTGTATGATTTTGAAGAGGGTGTTGATGGTGTGAATTAGATGACAGTAGAGGCAGTGAATGGTATGAAGTTTATGCAGAGATGGTCAGAGATAGGAAGTGGACAGTTTTGCATGGTGGTTGATGGAGGAATGGTTTCAGGGAGTGGAATGGTTTCAGTTAGAGTGTGAAGTGGGAGGAAAGTATGAAGTTTGTATTGTATTTTGGTGACAGGCTTGTGTTGAGGCAGGAATTTCATGTTGAACTGTGTGCAGGGGGAGGGGATATGTTGGCAGTTGTTAGCAGTTTTGGTGACAGGATGAGGAGTTTGGAGTTATGGTAGTATGGTGAAGTAGTTTGCGGGTAGTGTGGTAGAAGCACTGGCAGGTTGCTGTTGAACTGCAGAGCTCAGTTTCGAGTGAAGTTTGATGATGAAGTTTGTCGAGGCTAGAGGAGTGCAGAGATGTGACTGTGATATGGTGTGTTGGTGTTTGGGAAGGGGCAGAGTGATGAAATTAGGTGGTTGAGGACAGTGAGTCGATGTATGGTCGCTGTAGAAGTTTGACAGAGGAGAGTTTGAAGTGGCTGTCAATGAAAGTGGCAAGCGGTAAGATGTATTGTTGATGGCTCGGTGTGGTAACTGCACAGTTAGATGAAGAAGCAGTCAAAACTGTTGTCTTTCAAATTGATGACAACAGTTCAAATTGATGACAACAGTTCAAATTGTAAACAAGACAGACCAAGACAAAATGCACATGCATTTGCATATGCAAATTTCATATACAGCAAACAAAAGAAAATCAGCAATATATGCAAAGAACAAGTCAGAAATATCAATACCTCCGACTAAAGATATCGTATCAAACCCTTTTGATGGCTCACATAACCTCCGACTCCAACATCCCCAAAGGTCTCGGTAAATTGTCGACATATTTTGGCGGTTAGCTCATCCGGCAATAAAATTTTGTCCAACAACACTTTTTCATAGGTGGGTGGTACTGGTTTTCCATGAATTACTAATGCTGTGGAATCTCGGCATATAGTGCCTGTTATATAAGCATTTCTGGAGTGAATATATGGAATCACATTTACAGAACACATGCAAGAATAAAAGTTTTAAATCTTGGAACCATTTGCCTTTAGAAATTATACATGCAATATATATCAAGCATGCAACAATTTCCACACAAAAATCAAAGTAAAACACACGTATAAAGCATGTAATTATACAAACTTGTTTTATTTCTTGACTAACAGCCTCACTATTGTTCAGCTATGTTAAATGAAAAATGTAAAATGCAAGAAAATGCAGCGCACTCTCCCGTTCACGAAGTTAAGCATTCACTGACATACACACACTGCAGGAAAAAGTACATCAATGTAAATATCAGTTCCTAAATAATTATTAGTTTGTTAGCTTCAGCTTTCAAATTTCAATTCCTAAACGATTATATACAGAAAACTAGTTGTTTGTAACTAAATACTAATAAGTTATTAGCTTCAGATGTTTTCAAGGTTAATGAAATCGAAAGCAGTAAAAGGGCGACTCAATTTTTGAAAATTAGACAACTCAAAACAAGAAATTCGCATACTTAATTAGCAGTGGCAGTATAGAGACTGTAGCAGGACTTCAAATCAGAAGTAGAAAATATCGCGTAGGGGGCAAGCAAGAGCCGACGATGGCTGATGGCTATAAAATAAAGTAAATAAATTAATCTTTTTTACCTTAATGAAATTTATTTACCTTTTTAGCAAAACAAAATAGGAACACGACAAATTAAGCAAAAGAAATTCGCATACTTAATTAGCAGTGGCAGTATAGAGACTGTAGCAGGACTTCAAATCAGCAGTAGAAAATATCGCGTAGGAGCCAAGCAAGACGCGAAGATGGCTGATGGAATAGCCGAGTATGCAGCGACGATTATTTAGAAAGCGTTGATTTTTGAAACCCTTGTTTTTTGGGTTCGAGCATCGCCGACATGGAGATTGCTATTGAGCTGTAACTTTGAAGTAAAACAGATTTTTGGTGCTGCCCGGTTCAGTTGGTTGCCCCATCCCATGGGCTTGCCCCTGGGCCGGCCCTAGCTAAAAGATTTACAACGGTTAATAACCGTTGCTACTTAACCACGGTTCAAAACCGTTGTTACTTGTAACGAAGCGCGCCAAAAAAGTATGGCGCGAAAGGATGAAATTCACCGCGCCCATTTGTCTCCAAAGAAGCTACGGTTAATAACCGTTCCCAATTAGCAACGATTAAAACCCGTTGCTAATTTAACCAAGACGGTTACTAACCGTTGCTAAATGGCAACGGTTATTAACCGTTGCTAAATGAGCGGATGGTTAGTGGCAAATCACAGTATTTGGTGTAGTGGTTGGTGGGTTAAAAAAGGTTGGTAAAATGGTGTAAAAGAGGCTAAGGTTGCCATTCAGTCGACTAATCGAATATGGTCAGTTGACTGAAATAATATTCGAAACTTTCTATTTTAGATTCGGTCGACTGGCCATATTATTTTAGTAGACTGATTGAAATCTAAATGCTTTCTGTTTTACGATTCAATCGACTGTCTGTATTCGTTCAGTCGACTGAATATAGTCTGAAAGCTAACTGTTTTCAAATTCAGTCGACTGGACGAATATTTTCAATCGACTGAATTTTCTTATTTGCAGCATTTATAGAATATTTTTGCGTTGAAATAATATATTCAATATAT
Source organism: Allium cepa (assembly GCA_030765085.1). Lineage (NCBI taxonomy): Eukaryota > Viridiplantae > Streptophyta > Magnoliopsida > Asparagales > Amaryllidaceae > Allium > Allium cepa. Next base: position 341,499,995 of record CM060941.1, on the reverse strand, counting down.
TTTAAAATAATGCATACAAAGTAGGAATGAGATAAATAAAAAAATAATTATTTGGAAGAAGGAATGGATGGAGAATTGGAGTTTGTCGGTTCATCCTTCGTCTTCTCTTCATATGGTTTCAACGGTGACCAATAGTTTCCACACTCCCATGAATTCTGAGAGACAGGTGGAGCTTGTGGAGACTGATCCCATGGATTCCGAGAGGAAGATGGTGTAGTTTGGTAAACCGCAGATGAAGATGACCCGCAGAACTTCCATCCAATCTGCTCTAGAAAATTTAGGCGTCTTGAATTCATTTTCTGTTCATAGTACATCTCGCGTTGAATCGCTATAGATTTCCTCTGGTAATGATGTAGATTATCAATTTTTTGTTTGGTTTGAAGAGAACCAAAGAATAGAAAATGCCTTGCCTTCTTTTTCTCGAGAGTATGGCATGTGTGATAGTTCGACGGTTTGGTTGGTTCATGAATAGGTATAGCTGTAGGTAGGCTTGACGAACCAGATGAAGGCGTCGAAAAATCAATAGAAGAGTAAGTGAAACCATTTGATGAATTTTCTTGAGAAGACATTGTGGCAGGGAGAAGATAAAATGTTTTTAAAGCAAATAATTGATGAAATGATAAAGTGCAGAACTGTGAGATATATATAGGAGAATAAAACGTTAGAAGTTGAAGGATTTGCGTACAAATTGAAAATGAATTAGAGGATGAAAATAAAACAAAAATTTATGGCTGAAAAATTTTTCGTAGGAAAATAAGAAATAGATAAGGAGAAAACTGGACAAGAAGTAGTTGTAAAATAGTAAATGGTCAAATGTCAGAGACATAGGCTTATCAAACTCAAGGTGTTGAGTTCGAGTACTAGAAGAAAAAAATTTAGAATATATATTTTCATTTATTTATTTATTTTAGCAATTTTATAATTCCTTTAAAGAAATTATACCTAGTTCTCTTATTAGTTTTATAAAACAATTTTTATTGAGTGGTTTAGTGAAAATATCAGCTAACTGATTTTCAAAATTTACAAATTCTAAATTTATTATATCCTTTTCTATATTATCACGAAGAAAATGATGACGAATGTCAATATGTCTAGTTCGTGAGTGATTGACAGGATTTTTAGATAAATTTATTGCACTAGTGTTATCACAATATATTATAGATTTATTTAAATTTATATCAAAATCTTGTAATGTTTGTTGCATGTAGATTACTCGAGCACATGCTAAAGCTGGAGATATATATTCTGCTTCACATGTCGGTAGTGAAACGCAATTTTGTTTCTTGCTAAACCATGATACTAAGGATCATCCAATGAAATGACAAGTTCCACTTGTATTTTTTCTATCTGTCCGACTTCCTCCAAAATCAGCATCACTATAAGATACTAATTCAAAAGAACATTCTTTTGGATAAAATAATCCTAAATCTTTGGTTTTGCTAAGATAATGAATTATAGTTTAACTGCTCGTATATGTGATTCTTTAGGATTTGCTTGCAATCAAGCACATAAACAAACACTCATTTTAATGTCAGGTCGACTAGCAGTTAAGTAAAGTAATGATCCAATCATACTACAATATAGTTTTGATCGACACTCTTACCATTTTCATCTTTATCGAGATGTACAGTTGTACTCATAGGAGTTGTTTGGCAGAAGTGTCTTCCATACCGAGCCATTTAATTAGATTATTACAATACTTTTCTTGATTAATAAAAATTCCATTTTGTAATTGCTTGATTTGTAATCCTAGAAAATATGATAGTTCTCCCATATATGACGTTTCAAATTCATTTGTCATGATAGTCGAAAATTCCTGACATAATTTTTAATTTGTTGAACCAAATATAATATCATCAACATATATTTGAATAATTAAAATATCTTGTTTAGTTTTCTTAATAAATAAAGTTTGGTCAACTTTTCTAATCTCAAAACCAGATTCTTGTAAATAGCTTTTAAGGCGGTCATACCAAGCACGAGGTGCCTGTTTTAAACCATATAAAGCTTTCTTAAGTTTATAAACGTGATCTGGAAAATTTTCATGAGTAAAAAGAGGAGACTGTTCAACATAAACATTTTCTTTTATATATCCATTTAGAAAAGCACTTTTAACATCCATTTGATATAATTTAAAGTTATGAAAACATGCAAAAGCTAATAGAATACGTATAGCTTCTAATCATGCAACTAGAGTAAACATTTCTTTATAGTCTATTCCCTCTTCTTGATTATAACCTTGTGCTACTATTCTAGCTTTATTTCTAGTAATGGTACCTTATTCATTAGCTTTGTTTTTGAAAACCCATTTTGTACCAATGACTGATGGGTAACTTGGTCTAGGAACTAATTCCCAAACTTCGTTTCTTTCAAATTGGTTTAGCTCTTCTTGCTTAGCTATAATCCAATAGTCATCAGTCGAGGCTTCCTTAATATTTTTAGGTTTATATTAGAGAGAAAAGCTATATGGCCCATTAGATTTAACTGATGTCTTGTTCTTACATTTGAATTTACTTCTCCAATTATATTTTGAACATGGTGATCTCTAAGAATCCTTGGAGGAGATCTTACTAAATTATCATTATCAACAATGTTTTCATTTTCTATAGTAATATCAGAATTATTATTTTGAAAAATAATATCATCATCTTCTGAATTATTTTTCAGATTTTATTTGAATTATTTTCCAAATTTGTAATTTTAAAAGAAATTTTGACATTTTCATCGAATGAAACATGAAGAGTTTCTTCGATTACTTTAGTTCTTGTATTAAAAACTCGATAAGCTTTGCTTCTTTCCAAATACCCTACGAATATTCCTTCATCGGATTTTGGATCAATTTTACCAAGTCGATCTTTAGTGTTAAGTATAAAAATTTAGAATCAAAAACTTTTAAATATGATATATTTGGTTTTCTACCATTTAAAAGTTCATATGGAGTATGTTTTGTTACTGATCGAATAGAAACACGATTCAAAACATAGCAGGCAGTTGCAACAGCTTCTGCCCAAAAATGCTTAGGTAAAGTGCTTCCATTTAATAAAGTTCGTGCACATTCTTGTAATGTTCTGTTTTTTCTTTCTACAACTCCATTTTGTTGTGGTGTTCTAGGCAAGGAGAAATTATGATTAATTCCTTCCTTGTTACAAAAATGTTCGAAAGCTTCATTTTCAAATTCACCTCCATGATCACTTCTAATATTTTTAACTTTTAAATTTTTTATATTTTGAACTCTTTTTACAAAAAATTTAAAATTCTCAAAAATATCACTTTTATGTTTCATAAAAATAGTCCATGTATATCTTGAAAAATCATCTACAATAACAAACACATATTTATTGTGATTAATAGATTGAACTTGAGTAGGTCTGAAAAGGTCCATATGTAGTAGTTCAAGTGGTTGTGTTGTAGATATGAATTTTTTAGATTTAAAAGAAGATTTTGTTAATTTTCCTAACTGACATGCATCGCAAATATTATCAATTTTGAATTTCATATCAGGTAGTCCTTTAACAAGTTTATTTTAGCTATTTTATTAATAGTATTAATATTTATATGACAAATCTTTTGTGCCATAGCCAAGAATCATTTTCTGAAGCTACTAAACACATATTTGTGTTATAATTTATATTCATTTTTAAAATATAAATATTTCCACCTCTTATACCTTCAAAAATTAAAATTTGATTTTTATCAGAAATATTACACTTATTTTCTAAAAAAGATATATTAAAACCTTTGTCACATAATTGAGTTATGCTTAATAAATTATGTTTTAAATTTTTAACTAATAAAACATCAGTAATGAGAGGTGAGTTAGAGAAACCGTTATTGCTCACATCGCCTTTGCCGATGACATAACCTTTCGAATTATCTCTAAAAGTGACCGATCCTCCATTTGAGTAGACTATGTTTACTAACATGTCTTTACTACCAGTCATGTGTTCGAGCAACCACTGTTTATAATCCATTTTCCTCTCCTTTTAAGTGGTGCCTGCAAAAATAAAGATTAAGATGGTACTCACTTTTCTTTTTAGGGTCCTAAGAGTTAGGTCTTAAGAAACCAAACCCAAGAATGTTCAGAATTCCCTTTATAAATGTAATTCTCCTTTTTATGAACAGTTTCCATAAAAGTTTTGATATGCTTATTCCTAATCAAATTTTTTTTTTCAGAATCCATATTTTAATAGTTTTAAAATCTTTAGAAACTGTTTTCTTCAAATCTTCTCTAGTTTTGTTTTTAAACTTATTTTTAATTCCAGATTTCTTTGGATTTTCAATTTTTTATATCTTAATCCCATTTTATTTGAAGTAGACTGAGAATTTTCTATTATTTTAGAAAGATTTTCTTGTCCGTTATTAAAATTAGAAATATTTTTATTAATATCTTCTAACTTAGTTTTAAGACTAGATTTTTCTAACTCTAGTACTTTAGTGTTAGATTTCAAATCATTAATTTCAATTGATAAAAAATCTTTTTTATTCTTTTGAATTTCTAATTCTTGAGTTATCATAGAAAGTTGAGATGCTAAATTAAAATTAGATTCTTGAGATTTTTCAAGTTCTTCTTCGAGAATTTTTTTCCATCTCTAAGCATACTAATTTCTAATTCAGATCTATTCAGTTTTCCCTGTTACTCCTTATTTTGCTTTTTAGTTTGTTTTACAAAATCCACTAGTTCTGAATTAAGTTCAACTAAATCTTCGAAACTTAGTTCACTTACATCATCTTTTGTAGCCATGAAGCATACATTTGCTTGCTCTGTGTCACTGTCACTGTCGCTTTCTGATGATGAAAAATCTGAATCATCCCATGTTACAGAAAATGCTTTCTTATTGAATTTATTTTTCTATTTCTCTGGACAACATTTCTTCATATGATCCTTTTTACGACATTCATAACATTCGATGACAGAAGATGATGGTTTATTGCTATTATTATTACTAGAGTTATATTTGTAACTCTTGATCTTGTTATTCTTTTTGAATTTCAAAAACTTTTTGAAATTCTTAGCAATAAATGCCATATCCTCTTCATCTGAGTCAGAATCATCTTGTTCTGCTTGAAATGCTAGATTCTTCTTATCCTGTGCTTGAACTTTCTTTGCCTGCAAATTTACTTCATATGACATCAGATTTCCTATTAACTCTTCTGGTTTCATAGTAGAAAGATCATTTGCTTCTTTAATAGCTAGAACCTTTTTTTCCCATTCATCTGTTAAAGAGTTTAGGATTTTTGATACTATATCAAAGTCAGAAATTTTTTCTCCTAGTGCCAATAGTTAATGATGTATACCTTGAAATCTAGAGTACGTGTCATTTATATTTTCATTTGATTTCATTTTGAAATTTTAAAACTGATTTTTCAACATAGAAATTTTGCTTTGTTTAGCTTTGTTAGTTCCTTCATGAGTTACTTTTAGAGTTCTCCATATCTCATAAGCATTTGTACACATATTGACTATATTAAACTCATTTCTATCCAATGCACGAAATAACATGTTCATAGCTTTAGCATTTGAATTAGCATCAGCTTTTTGTGCAGCAATCCAAGTTGAAAAATCTTATGTTGGAATAGTATATTCGTTTTGAGTAATGTTCCAAGTTTCAAAACCATTAAATTGCATATATATTCTCATTCTAGTTGACCAGTAATTATAATTCATGTCATTGAATAGAGGAGGTCAAGCAATAGATCGACCTTCAATAAAACTAGTGTTAGTGACAGTGCTTGTGCTGGTGTAATTTCCATATTAGCAAAAGATTATCAAATAACTATGTTACGGTTATAGGATTAATGCTCTGATACCAAATGAAAGTGATTACTGTGTGGCTAGTTATCACTTAGAATTGTGTAATATGGAATGTATTAGAATCTAAATGCGAAAACAAATAATAATAGTAAAGTAAATAAGAATAAGCACACCAGGAGTTTTTATACTGGTTCGAACTTCCCGTTCTACGTCCTATCCCAGACTTCTCTTTGTAATTTCTCACAATAACTCCTCACTTATCCCGAAGGAATAGGTATACAACACCTGAGCAACTGATCAGGATTTTCCGCCTCTAACAACTGAAAGAGGACTTTACCCGCCTGAACAACCGAACGTGACTTCAACAGTTTCAATAAAATTGCTTTGACACTTTGTGTTCTTAATAACACTAATTTGTCTTTGATAGTACAACCTTCCTGTAATCTTTTCCTCAAGTATATATGTATGTGTAAAGATTTAGAAAGGAAAATATTCCTTTGAATCGAAGAATAAACTAATTGATTCAGAGATTCAAGCAATATATGTAAGTTGTGATTGCATTTTAGAATGCAGAGATAGTAGAGAGTATGATTAGAAAATAAAAAGAAATTCGGTGATTTGTGAAGTGAATCTCATGTGTTTATATAGTAGATAAACAGCTGCAACCATTAACGAAGAGTTCTGACCAAGAAAAGCATCCATGACTCTTCAATTTAGATCGTATCTATTGGCAAATGAAAGTGTCTTTTCAGAAAAATAGCTGTTGGAAAAATTCAGTCGACTGACCCAAAACGACCAGTCAACTGAATGTTCAATGTTAGTGCAAAACAGGGAGTATCTGTGCAACTGTGCAGATTCAGTCGACTGGCCATATATGGTCAGTCGACTGACCTGACTGTCAGTGCACAGTTCTCATATATGTTAAAGAATTTTAAGCTTAAAACAACTTTGATTTGTGTGGACTACTTGAGATAGATTTTAACATTTTTAAGACTAAAAACTTCGACAAGTAAACATACTATACTCAGTTTTGTAGTCTTGTCTCCTTTATAGTATTAACAACATATTTCTTTCTCTTTTTGTCGCTTGCCCATATAATCTCATTTACTGATTTGTTTAAGCTCTTTGTCATGAATCAAAACTTATGATTCAACAGTTAAGTATTGAAAAAGTGGAGATTACTTTAGTTTGAAGTAGGCGTTTTGGTAATTTGGTAAGAAGATATTTTGGTAAATTCATCACTTCTTACTTTTTCTATAAATACACACCTTCATCTTCATTTTCATTCACATTTTCTTCTTCTTCTTTTCTCAAGATTCTTCACCTTCTTCCTCTTCTCTTCAATGGCTTACAAGCCATAGAAAAAAATTAGAAAGAGATAATGTCAAAATATTCAAAAGAAATCAATATTCATTCTCATTAAAACAAACTCCTCTTTTCTCCATATTTTACCTCTTCTTCTCTCGGTCATAACTTTTTCAAAACAGAACCAAAATGCAAAAAAAAAGAAATCATGTTTTTTCCAGTGGCTACAACTTTTATGTTGACCCCTCTGTCTCATTATTAGGATAACTATGTCAAAATACACATCTTTCCAATGTATTTTCTGGCCCAGTTTTCAAGTCAGAGAATATGCCATTTTGTTTTTATAATAACTTGATCACAACAAATCCAAATTAAGCAAAAAATTGAACCATATGAAATTACAGTGGCTACAACTTTTATGTTGATCACGTTTCCAGTTTTGAGGTTTGCTATACCTGAAACTCAATTCTTTGAAGTGCATTTTTGGGCTTCATTTTTGTCAATCCGACAATACCTCTTCTTCATTTTATCATATCTTCCTAAAAAATAATCAAAATCAAGCGATACTTTTTTTTAAATTTAAGAGAAAAGAATTTTCAACAACTTTGTAGTAAACCACTTTTTTAATTTTGTGATTAAGAGGGCCAAAAACTAGAGAGAAAATGACCTATTTTTCGGGTCTAATTTTGAGAATTCAAGGTCAAAGCTCCACCACTTCTTCACTATACTTACGGCCAACCTCCATCTCAAACCTTGGCCAAGCAATAGGAAGGAGAAAATTGGGCTTATTTTTATTTGGGTTCCAAGCATGGTAGGAAGTATGGGTTAGATCTTAATTTCCTTGCCTTAAAGTTTGATGGAGTGGAATCCAAAGTAAGTTATTTATTATTTTAAGTTCATTAAAACCATTGCTAAGTTGAAGGAACTTTAAATGTTAAGTGTTGTTTGAAAACCCTTGTTGAATGCTTGTTTACTTTGTTTCCTAAAACAATGGATTGAATTCTTGCTTGAGATTATGTTTGGATGGTTAATTAAGTAATTTAACATTTAGAAGTTAAAAACTTAATGTTGTATGCGGAAATGACTTGTACATGTGTTTCATTTGTGAAATCCAATGAGACATGAGCGACGGACGGAACTTATCGAAGGGAAAGCGCGGGTGCTTCAAAATAAATATTAAACCATTTCAACCCAAGATAAAATAGAAAATGTTATAAATATTGATAGAATAAAGCGATGATTTATCATTTATTATTGTTTTTATTTTATTAATTGATTGTTTGGTTGTTTGGATTGTGCTCGACTAGTTTATAAGCATTGATTGTTATTTATTGATTGTTGACTTTGCTCAACTAGTTTATGAGCAATTAATTATTCATATGCATGAGCTAGGCATAAATCAATTATGGGCTAACACCTTGTGATTTATTTCATAATTTGACTATAAGGTTTTTAAGTGGTAATATTTGGTTCACTTCATTTTAATGAATTGTTTTGAAGATTGATTTTAAAGTTGAAATGCTATGAAATGTTTTACCTTTAAAAGAGAAAAAAAGAGATATTTGAGAATAAATATTTTAAAGTGATTTATATAATGAATGATTTTATAAAAGTGTTTTATAAAACGGAAAGAATTTCGAGGAGTAAACCCGAAGATTTAAGATTATTTTTGAACGAATTTGGGAAATGAAAATTATTATGGATTTGAAAGTACTTATGAATATTCGTGTGAAATGATTTATCGCTTCGAGATATAAAATGATTTGTCATGTTACCGATGATTCGGGTAACCCGAAACTAAAAAGTGGGCACATGTTTTTGGTATAGTCTCCTATTGGAATAGAGAGATGTACTTATTTATCGATTTTGTGAAGGCTGGGACCCAGTTGCCTTGTTATTGGGAGAAACCTCCCGATCTGGTTGCATATGGTTTGATATGTTTTTATTATTGTATTTTGGATTTCCAAATAAACTTTTCAAAAATGATTGATTTAAGATCCCAAAGTAAAGTATAATTTGAATATAAAAGATATATATATTTCAAAAGGTTTGAAATAAGAACTCGAGAATAAAGTCCAAAGAGATCATTTACGTAAAGGTAATTAGATTTGCAAATCTAAAATTGAAGATTAAGCTTAGGTGGATAGTTTTGGGAATTGCATATTGCTTGTTGCATCGTAGGCTCCATGAGTCCAATTTGTGGTAGGAGAAATTCATTAGTTTGATCCTATATCTAATTAGATACCCAATTAGATAGGGGTACATAGTCAGTGACAAGTGAGAGTGATGCTGCACCTAAAATAATATACCTTTCAGGTTTATCTGTTATTGGTTTTTGTTTATCTTGTGTTATTGTATCTTTTCTACTTACTATTTTATTCCACATTTACATTGTTTATTGAGTTCGCAGGTAGGATAGTGTTGTCTCTCTCATAAAAAGTTATGCGGTGGTTGATTTGTGGTCATTGTATTTGGTATGATTAAAACACACTTTGTAGGATTAATAAATAAATTAATTACTCTGTTAAGTGATATAATTGAAATTGTATCCTAAACATTTATTAATGTTGAATATTTATCAAATATGGTGTATGAATTTAGTAGTTTTCACTAGTAGTTTTAGAATGGATGGATTTTTCAATTGTTTCAACAGGTCCGAAATCCGGGTCGTCACACCGTGACACCAAAGATAGTTCGTCCCAAAGATCGGTCATACACAGGTTCACTATGGATACTATTAAATTTTATCCGAGTCCAGATCGAGCTACAATCGACATGGTATGGCAAGCAAAGCTATGGAAGCCAACATCTCGAATTTCAAGTCAACTGGAGTTCGTGCACTCAAGTTACAGATCGATGAAATTTCATGAGAGGCAAGTGCAGTTCGTACCCAAACAGTTCGTATCCATCACCTTACAATAGCAATGTTCATGTCCATCAAGGCCCTTCACTTCATGTCCATTTATTTCGTAACCATAGCCAAGCCACAATATCATTCATATCCATGGAAGAAGCAAAACTCATTCGTGCCCATGATCGAGCAATGCTTTCACTCGTATCTATGTAGGAGGCATCAACTTCGTATCCATCATAAAAAAAGCTACACTTCATGTCCATCGAGAAAAAAACACCTTGTTCGTATCCATCGAAGATTGCTTCATTCGAATCCACCCCACTCCTACATTTCGTATCCATCACCTGAGCTCGACTTTATATCCATCGATCGAAGCCATTAAGTATCAATCTTATATGTGCATTATTCGTATCGATCAACCATCAATCGATACGTATATGTCATCCAGTGAGCGATACGAAATTACACTTCCTACAGATACAAAAAGGGAGTTAAAGGGAGCGATATGAGTGAGACAAGCTTAGAACAATATGAATAAGCTCGCCTTGCATTGATACGAAGGGGAAAGAGACACCTTGATATGAATGAAACCTGCTAAGGAGCAAGACTCAGTCCCTCGGCATAAAAGGAGGATCGATCCTAAAAGATAGTGCCACATCACCTAGTTAACACGTGCATGCTATTGATACGAAGAGAAGCGACACGAATAGAAAAGCGATACAAACCCGCTTGAACATGGGAGATCCAAACTTGCATCGATCATATCTCACAATCTACAAGTCCAAATGCCATAAAGTTTTCACAGGAGCTTGCGTACTACCTCAAGAATATGCTTAATCGATCTCAGCCCAAAAATACCATTTCTTGATCGGTACGAATTTTCATACATATCGATCATTGATCGAGTCCAAATGTCCGGGGATCGATCATCAGGGCCCACCCACGTGAGAGAAGAAGTCTTCCAAGATCCGAGGGAGGTATTTGCGGCCTACACCTACAAATAATGAACCTGGACCTAAAGAAAATGGACTTTTGGCCTCTCTACGTCGATACTCTGCCGAAATTGATGTTATAATTTGTTTGTACTATTGTAATCCACTTGAGCCGGCGAGTTATAATCAATAAACATCAATCATTTCATAGTGGACGTAGGCCATACTCCGAACCATTCTAAATTCTTGTGTTTATATACTTTTTCTTGCCTATTGATCAGTGTGTTTATTAGATCTACCTTGTTTCACATTTACTTTCTTCATTTTATCTCTTCAAACACATCTGAAGAGTGTTGTGTCCAATTTTGGTACAAACAGTAATTATTCTGAAAACTGCATAATTACTATAAAAAGTTGTTTCCTTTCACCAAACCTCTATAATTTGTCAAAATCTCATTGGTTATTAAAAACTTCATCAACTTCTTTACTGAAAAACTGCCGCATTCTATTTTCATGATCCCAAAACATTATTTCAAATAATTATTTAACAACCAAAATTAATTAAACTTTTATATGCTTATTCTAGCATAAATAATTCTTCATGATTCGAAATTACATGGAAAAATCCAAAAAATTCACATTAATTCCCAAATTATATTTCTCTTAACATATTAAATATTCAGGTCCAAAACCCACATTTACTTATTATTAATAAATTAAACACAAATTTATGCCTACTTTACATCAGGAAATTCATAATAAATCCCTATCACTTTAAGATATTCTCAAATTAAAAACCCATCTCCAATATGTTGTTTAATATCATATACCAAAATTTTAAATCATTTGGAGGATAAAAACTTCGGATTTAACCCCAAAACTGAGTTAGATCATTTCAAATAACTTCCAACAATTCCCATTAACCATTATTTTATCCAAACAATGATTATTAGATCATAACTTGACCAATCAAACACATAATATTTAGGTATTACCCATAACCGAATCAAAACAAAAGTTTAAGAGATGATAAGTGTTATTATTCATCTTAGATTAGTGGTTAGATTTTGAGATTTGGCGTTGCTTTGATTTCCTAAGCCTTTTTCCTTGACTCTCTAGATTTTGACTTCCTTTCTATAGCTGGCCTCCCTTAGTTTTCTTTAGTTATTTTGTGAATGATGGAAAATGAGAACGTAATGAGGGGCAAGGTTTAAGGCAAAGGGTGTAGGTATATTTCGTAAGATGTCCCTCTTAATCATTCTCTTATATGTTAAATTTTTAAATACTTATCTTAATTCATTAAGGCAAGGCTTGATTAATTGCCCAAATCTCATTCTCCTTAATTATCTACATTATTCTATTTAGTCTATCCAATTAAATCTCCCGAATAATGTTGAGAAAAATGTAGAGGTGTTACAGGCTCCTTCCCTTAAAGAATTCATCCTCGTAATTCAGTAAGGACTATGAAATAAGAATAACAAACATGCAACCAAAGCTAGTGTATCCTACCATCCATAAAATCCATAAACAAAAAATATAGAACATACCCTCATGACAGCTCAGGATAAGTACCCCTAATCCTATCCCCTTGTCTCCCAAGTATAGTCTTCCTCGTTGTCGCTGCACTGAACTTTTACCAACTTGATTTTCTTGTCTCTAAACTTCTTCTCATATCTCGCTATAAACCAAAATGGTTTCCTAACAAAAGTCAGATCCGGTCCTACTACTAAATCTTCCAATGCAATCGGAGTAATATTAGTCTTTGGATCATGCAAATATTTCTGAAGATGAGAAACATGAAAACATTATAGACACCTACCAAACTGCTTGGTAATTCTACTCGATATGTGAGCTTTCTTATCCTCTCTATAACTAGGAATGATCCAACATATCTCAGTGTTAGTTTCCCTAACTTTCCAAAACATACCCACCCTCCATCAGCGATACTTTATTAAAAACTTTATCTCCAACTGAGAACTCTAGATCCTTACTCTTCAGTTTGCGTAACTTTTCTTTCTAAGCTGAGCTTCTCTCATCCTACTTCGGATTAACTCAATTTTCTTTGTTGCTTCTCTCACCGGATATGGACTCAAGACTAACCTGTCTCCGGGTTTCCAACCAACACGCTGGTGAGTTGCATGGCCTTCTGTACAAAGCTTCGAAAGATGACATTCCTATATTTGTCTGATAGCTATTATTATAGGAAAACTCAACCAAGTGTAGGTGGTCATCCCATGATCGACCAAAATCTAGTACGCAAGCTCTTAATATCCTCGAGTACCTTATTGACTCTCTCCTTCTGCCATCTTCTTATGGGTGATAAGTGATACTAATCTTAAGCTTTATACCTAACACTTCCTGTAGACTCTTTCATAACTCACTAGTAAACAATATATCTCTGTCACTGACTATACTACTAGCAAACCCATGCAGTCTAACTATGTTCTTCATAAATAACTTAGCCAAAACAGGAGCCGTCCTGGTTGACTTAACGACAATGAAATGGGCCCTCTTTTTTAATCTATCCACCTTTGACCCATATACTCTCATTTCCTCGATTTGACCTTGGCAACCCATTAATAAAGTCCATGGATATCGAATCTCATTTCCAAACTGGTATATCTAATGGCTGAAGTAATCCACTTGGCTTCTGATGTTCGACTTTTACTTGCTGGCAATTCAAATATTGCTTTTCCCATAAGCTAACATCCTTTTTCTTACCTTCCTAGAAGAAACTTCACTTCATATCCTGATACATCTTGGTTCCTTCAAGATGAAGCATAAACTTCGATCGATGACATTCCCTAAGAACTTCTTTCCTTAGGGTCCCAACATTCGGAGCACGCCTTATTTTTTAACCATCCCTTCTTGTCAAGGCTAAAATCTCTCAAATCATCAATCTCAGTTCCAATCACAAGTCTTTTAATCTTTTTGGCTAATAATAGATCATCTTTCTACTTAGAAGCTATCCTTTCGATCAAAACTGGTCAAACTTCCAAACGGGATATCATGATAGTACTCTGACTAGAACTAGCCGTCAATCTCAACTGCACACTACATGTCTCAAGATCCTTCCAATCTGCCAACATAGCTAACACTACATTTAGATGTTTTCTGCTAACAGCATTCGCTACTTTATTACCCTTTCCCGATGTATATTCAGTAGCGAAATCATAAGTTGCTAAAACTCCAGCCACCTCTATTGTCTCATATTCAGCTCCTTTTGAGAGAATAAATATCATATAGAATTATGATCCATGTGCAACTCAAATTTTTCTCCCAAAAGATATTTTCTCTAAACTTTCAACGAAAATATCACCGTTGTCAACTCTAAGTCATGGGTTGGATATCTTACTTAATGTAATCTGAGCTGTCAAGAAGCGTAGGCAATTATCTTACCATTTTGCATCGACGTAGCTCCTAATCTAGTCCTACATGTATCGGTATACACTACTAACCTTTGATTACCGTTTGGCACAAATGCTTTAACTAAAGGGCTACTTCCTCACATTTGTCTAACCAAATAAACTTCACATCCTTTCTAGTTAGCTTTGTCAAGGGTGCTGCTTTTCGCGGAAAATCCCTGACAAGTCTTCGGTAATATCCAGCCAATTCAAGAAAACTTCTTATATCAGTCACTATCTTGGGTCATTTCTAACTATTAGCCACTTCAGTCTTACCTGGATCAATTGATAACCCTTCTCTTGAGACTATATGGCCAAGAAACTTTACTCCTATCTTCCACAAATGGCACTTCAAAAAATTTGCTTTCAGCTAATGCTGTCTTCATGTCTCTAACACTATTATAAGATTAACCTCATGCTCTCTTTCATCCTTAGAATATACCAAAATGTCGTATATGAAACCAATACGAACCTATCCAAGTGCCCTTGGAAAATCAGGTTCATCAAATCTGCGAAGAAAGCTGGCACATTCGTTAGCCCGAATGGCATTACTAACCGCTCGTACGAACCATATCCCATTTGATATGCCATCAAAGGAATCCAGTCCCCTGCTACTATTAGCTAATGGAACCCTATGGCCAAATCCAATTGGAAAAACACTATGGCTTCACTTAACTGATTGAATACGTCATCGATTCTTGGCAAAAGACACCAATTTTTGATCGTCTTCTCATTCAACTTATGATAGTCGATACACAATCTTAATAACCTGTCTTGTTTCTTCACAAGCACCGGGGAAGCTCCTCAAGGTGAATTGCTTGATTTAATAAAACTCTTTCCTTCTAAGTCCACTAGCTGTACCTTTAACTCCTTCATCTCGGTAGGTGTCATCCTATTAGGTGATCTACCTATAGTTTCTGCTCCTGACATAAGATCTATTTGAAACTTGATAGCTGGTTTTGGTGGTAGTCTTATGACGGCTAAAAAACATCTGCAAATTTTCTTGCTACCAAAACTTGATTTAACTCTTCTTTTTCTTTTACAGCATTCAGCAAATCACAATTTTCCTAGACTCAAATTCTCGGCAGAGTATACTTTTCGGTCACTACTACTAGGATGTCTCAATGATATTTCCTTATCCAGCAAAGTATCCTAGCATCATATCTATCTAACCATTCTATACCCATAAGATTCCGAAGCCTGTGAAATAAAAAACATACGAATTGCATGCAAACTTATGACTTAACGAATAAAGTTCTAAGGGTCACATCTCATTTCCAGTGTTGCATACCCTATTATTGGATTCACAACCCATAAGAAGTAACAAGGTATGAAGGTTCTAAGCAGAACTTATCTACCAAACACTGAGATATAAATGAGTGCGATGCACCGATATCAAATAGGATCCTAATTGGTATACTATGGATCAAAAGCGCACCTTCAATCACAGATTTTCCCTTCTCAACTGTTGTTGGTCTAGAGGAAGATGGTTCCAAAGTGTAGACTTTACCCTTCTCGCCTTGGCTGCTTCTGGACACTTGTTCTTATAATGCCCCACTTGGTTGTAGTTAAAGTACTTCACATTCTTCTTCCCCACAACCACCTTTCCATCACTCGAGCGACAATCATTAGCATAGTGCCTGTGACGACCCGGAATTTTGAGCAATATCAATTTAATAATCTTTGATAATAATTAAATTGATTTGATCATTTTACATTATAAATGGACAAGTTAAAATTATTTCAAAGGCTGAAAATAATAATTTGTTAATATCTATAAACATTTTTCTTAACAATATGTATAGGCAAGATTAATTCTTTTGAAAGTTTATAATAATTTGATTTAAAAATATTTATTTTGGTAAATAAGAAGTTTTTAATGTAATAAAACTTTATATTCAAATTGTAATATATATATATATATATATATAAATGTATATATTGTGATTTGAGATTTGTTTTAAAATTTAATATGGAAATTAACAAATTTAATGTTAGAATGTTTCTATTTGAAATGTGTATATATATATTTGTATGTATATATTTGAAATAGGAAAATTATTAATTTAAATTTAACAAGAGTTTTTCAAACTTTAATATATATAGTTTTGAAATTTGAAATGTTAATTTGATTTAATATTTTTTTGAAATGATATTTGAAGTTTAAATTTTTATAACAAAGTTAAGTCCTTATTTATTATAAATATGTACTTTAAGCTTTTAAATAATATTTAAATTAAAAGTTCATTTGTTTTAATAATCTTTCAATTTTAATTTTAACATTAGATAAATTGTTTTAAAATTTTTATAAAGAGTTAAAATCAATTTCTCAAGATTTAATATATAATACCATTACAATTTAATTCAAATGCATAAATAAAGTTATAATTGTTAACATGAATTCGCTTTTATATATGTATTGAAATCCAAAGCTTATTTTTATAAAATAAATACACCTTATAATCATGTAAATATTTCATAAATATTTATATAAGGCTTAAATAAATTATTAAGAAGAAAATAACATTTAGACATTTATAAAACATTAGGAATATACTTTAGTAAACATTTATTTAACATTTTAAATACTTGTAAACATTATAGGATATGTGAAGACATTTGTAAACTTTGAACATATATGTGTAAGCAAACTAGGGGCCTAAAATGACAAGTGTCATTCTCTTGGTTTATTAAATTTAAAAATTAAATTGTGAAATAAAAGATGAGTTTTATTTTCAGCAAATTATTTTCTCCTTTCAGCAATTTATTGCAAAACAAAGATGAATAGAAATCTGAAAAAATGCTAATAAAAAACAAAGTTGAGAAAAAAGAAAAGAAAAGGAAATCTGTAGAAAACCTGTAACAAGAATGAGATGCTGGGAATTTCAATCAAATGCAAGTCATCTTCAAGTATAAACTGCAATTCAGAGTCAAACAAGCAATTCAGAAGATTTTTAGGCATGCAACTGATATTAAGCAGACAACAAATTCAAGAACATGCAAATGAATTTAAAAGGCCTGGGAAGCAATATGCAGTTCTCTGTCCTCTGCATTAAACAGGTGAGTGAATGGAATTTAAAAAAAAAACAGTTTTAAATTTGGTTTTCACCTGTTCTTATGAATGGATAACATGATGCAAATCTGCAATATTTGAGTTATATGGATGCATGGTTATTTCTTTCATTCGAATGCCTGTGTGGTTAACATATATACTCTGTATGGTAATTACAGTTTCAACTTTTCATAATAAATTCAGTAATTAATGGTTGTGTCTGAATTAGACTTTGAATTGTGAATAGAAGTTGTCTGAAAACTTGTAGGCTATCATCTAAATACAATTATAAGTCTTTAAAGTAAATAAAGGGTTTTGAAATTTCAAATTTACAGTAAATATAATTTGGGTCAAAAAAATTATTAAATCAATTTTAGTTTTTGATCTCATAATTGAATTCTTAGGGCCAAATCATGATTTTTGAGATCTGTATCTTGATTTTTAGATTAGAAATCGAAGTGAATTTTTGGGTTGACTATTTTGAGCAATTTGGTTGATTCATGGCGAACGATGGCGAGATGGGCAGCGTCGTTGGGCATGGAGTTTGAGGGGTTGTGGTAGTCCATCAGAAAATGCTTTTGGATTTTATCATTTATCGTGATGTCCAGAATTGATTGTAATAGGGTTTAGCTTCCTGATAATGGCATTGTCGTTCTGATGGGCTTTGTAGTTTCGAGAGGTTATTCGGGGCGATCGCATATGGTTCTGGGGTTGCGGGGAAGTGAGTTGGAGCTAGGGTAGTGGCGGCGTGGTCTCCAATGAGGAAAATGGCCGACGGTGATCGAGTTAAGGGTGGGGCTTTCGAACAGTTTTTGGGCCGGAGGGCTATATTTCGATTTTCAATCGAAATAATTTTTCTGGGTTGCGCGTAGGGATGCCGGGGTCTTGTGTGACGTGACGATGACCGGAGAGGGGTTCGTCGTTGGCGAGGTTGGTTGTGCACGTTAACGTGCACAGATCTGTGCTTCAGTGGTGGTTCTGGGGAGAAGAGGGAGGAAACTCGAAGCCTTCATCGTGTTTTTATTGTGTGGGACTCAAAGCAGGAAGAAAGGTGGAGAACTCGGGGTGTTTGCTTGTTTTACTCGGGAAGACTCAGGTTTTGGTTGGGGTTTGCTCGGTTTTAGGTCAGGCAAGTTTTGGGCTTTGTTAGTAAAGTTTTTAAAGCTTGAACAAAGAAATTTTGATTTTTGAAACTAAATTGTTTCAAGTTAAAGTTTTAAACAAGTTTATATATTTTGAAATATGGAAGTTTTAAAAATAAAATAAGTGAATGTTTGAATAAAGTTTGTATTAAATTTTTATTAAAGATCTTTGGAAAGGTTTAAATATTTAAAAGATCAATTTTAAAATATGTTTAATTATAATTGATTTCTAAATATTATATTTTATTTAAATAAAGTTTAATGATTTAGAATTTGATAATCAATGGTAATAAAGATTTATCTTATGTAAATTGGAATTTTGATTTAATTAAAGGTAATTAAGATAATTAAATTATTAACCATTTAAAAGTTATTGGTTAATATAAATGTGTTAATTAAGATAATGGTTTCTTATTTAAGAATCTTTTTAATATAGTAAATTAAAGAATCATTTAATTAATTTTAAATGATTAAGTTAAATAATTAATTAAGTAATTAATTAAGATAATCACTTATGGGTTAATCTAATATAATTACTTGAAAAAGTAATTAAATTAAGTGGTTAATTACTAGAGGTAATTAAATAAAGATAATTACTTTATGAAAAGTAATTAAGTAATGTGATTAAGAGTTAATCATTTGAGTTATTAATTGAAGAATTAATTAATAATTAGTTAAAGGTTTAAATTATTTGATTAATGATTAATTAATAAAAGAATTAATGATTAATTAAGTAATGTCAAGTACTTGTGGTCCAGTGGTTTACGACATGAGGTGAGTTGCTGCATCTTGTTGTGGTGGCACAGGTTCGATTCCCAGCGGCCACAAGTATGAGACATGAGTGTCTGGGCACTATAAATCTCAGTCTAACCAAAGGTCAGGGCGACATAGTCTCCCTGTCCCCAAAGTTTTGTCAAGTACTTGTGGTCCAGTGGTTTACGACATGAGGTGAGTTGCTGCATCTTGTTGTGGTGGCACAGGTTCGATTCCCAGCGGCCACAAGTATGAGACATGAGTGTCTGGGCACTATAAATCTCAGTCTAACCAAAGGTCAGGGCGACATAGTCTCCCTGTCCCCAAAGTTTTACGGACTGATATTTTAGTGAATTGGAACTTCCATGGCTACAGGCGATTTGTAGATCTGGCGGTTTCATCAATTCATGTCCGCTTCCTCTTCATTTCCTCAACGCCCCGCCTCCCCCTCATCTACGCGCTCTGGTCGTTCATTTAGACCCATGTCTAATGCCATTGTAGCTCGTCCCGACCTCCTTTCATCCCTAGATTTTCCTCCGCTCCCTGTTAACAATCAGCCCCTCCAAGCACCTACATCCCTCCTTCGTTTGAATGATTCTTCTGCGGTAGCATACCGTGGTGATGCTGCATTTTCGTCTGCGTCTTCATCTGGAACAACGATTATCCCCCCTTTGTCCAGCTCCAAAGTAAGTGTTGATGTTATACCCAGTCTTGATTTGGGTCACCTAATGTCGGATGAGTTGATTATGGATAGTGTACAAGTTGAGGCTATTCATGTGTCTCCATTGGTTGCGCTTGCAGCCAATATAATTGGTTCTGAGGTTGGCACTCAATCTGCTCGTCATATTGCCAAAGACAAGGTTGGCACTGTTTCTTCTGTTTTATCTCCAGATGAATGCTTACTTGCGAGTGCTTCTCCCACTGTGGTCCAATGCCTCAAGCCTGTGGCAACATCTAGTGATGTGGTATGTACCACTGCTGTCAATATCTCTAATGTTCCCAGAACGTGGTCTTCCCTTTTTACTTCCATGCCCCGTAATGCGGGTGTTTATGAACCGATCGATTTTGATATCGTTGAAGAAAACGGGGTTATGATCCCTCCCCCCTGTGTTATGCAAGCTGGTTTGGAGTTTTGGTCAGGATATGTAGTTGGTTTCTTTTTGGATCCTAATCATCGACTTCGTGATGTCGCTGCTGTATGTCGTAGGGCATGGGGTCTGCGAGGTGGTCTCAAAGTTAAATTAATCGATTCCTTGTATTTCCTTTTGTTCTCCTCCCCTGAGGAACGCAGTCGTGTTCTTGAGTCTGATCCCTCTTTCTTTGATGGTCAGCCTTTTATTCTTACCCCCTGGTCTCCTACGATAGCTAGTGTTCGTGAGCAAGTTTTTTCTGTCCCTGTCTGGGTTTATTTCTCCCAAATTCCATCAGCTTTACAGCCGTTGCTTGGCTTGAATTGGCTTGCGTGCAATATTGGAAAATTGAAATGTTTTGACACTAACACGGTCACGCGTGATAAGCTTGTTTATGCCAAAGCTTTGATTGAGATTACTCCCGATAAGCCTCTTCCCTCTTCTATTCCTGTTCAGCTTGCCGTTGGCCATGTGGTGGATGTTCGCGTTCGTTATGGATGGGTCCCTGACATTTGTTCCTCTTGTCACTCTTTTGGTCATGTTGTCACTGATTGCGTGCATTCTGTTGTTCCTGCTGCTGCTCCTAAGATCCCTCTTCCTCGTCCTCCACTTAGAAAATGGGTTCCCAAGGCCTCTCTGGCTGCGTCTGTCTCTAGTCCATCCCTTCCCATAGTGCATCCTGTCTCCCCTGATCCTGTTGTTGTTCCTCCAGTTCCCCCTGTCGTTCCGGTTATCTATCCCCCGCATGTTGTTTGGGCTGGGTCTGAACATAGTTGGGTTGATTGTCGTTCTGATATGAGATTCAACCCCGTGGATAACTCATATTTTCGATACATTTCTGAGGATTTATTAGATCTACGATGCCTATATTACTGTATTTTAGGTGATTCCTTGGTTCTAGACATGGATGGTCCGTATGCTGAGATGAATTCTACTCTTCTTGCTGATACTACCTGGGATCGTTCCTTTGTATACACTTCTGATACCGAATGTTATGATCCTACCCTTGCTGCTCTATTTCGTCCCTATATTGGTCTTCTTGAGGGTGGAACATTGGTTTCTTCCAAGGATGTTGTGGGAGAGGGAGATTCGTCCTCTGCGAAGGAGAACTAGCTGTGCTATTTTATTTTATAGTAGTTGTGACGTAGCTGTCACACTCCTGTGCTGTACTAGTTGTTTTTTGTCTTTCCCAAACTAGTAGCTAAGGTGTCTCTACCTTACTCCTGTACTTCAAATTTATTACTTTCGTAATAAAAGTGGTCGGTCCACTATAAAACCGTCGGCCTTGCCAAAAAAATAAAAGAATTAAGAGTAATTAATTAAGTAATTAATTAAGAAAGAAATTTAATTAATGGAATTAATCACTAATTAATGAAAATAATGAATTAATTGCTAATTAGTATTTTAAAGATAATTAATTTATAATTAAGTTCTAATTACTAAAAGTAATTAAATGTAATTAATTAAAGGTGATTAATTAAAAGTGATTAATTAAAAGTAATTAATCGACGTGATTAATTAAAAGTGATTAATCGGGTATGATTAAAGATAATTAAGGAATAATTATTAGGATAATTAAGGGATAATTATCAGGATAATTAAAGAATAGTTAATCAAGGTTGATTAATTTTAGAAGGTAATTAAGAGGTAATTACTTAGTATAATTTGGAAGTAATTAATCAGGATGATTAATTAATATGGTAATTAAGTAATTACTTAAAGTAATAATTAATAAAGGAAGATTAATTGAAATAGATAATTAAGTGACGTTAGTTAATTAATTAATCTGTAATTGATTAATGAATAGTAAAATGGATTGAAGATAATCCAAGTGTTTAAGTAAAGATTAGTTAAATTAATCAAGTTTGAATCAAACTTGTTTATGATTAATGATTGGATGATATATATCATTGGATGAGTTAATGATACTGGTTGTTGTTGGATGACATTGATTGATGGGTGATGATGTGAATATGCTATATCTGAATATGCTACTTTGTGATATGTATAGATGCATGTGATAATAGATGATTATCTATCTGTGTTGTGAATACATCCATTTATGTTAAGTGATATTTTTGAAATATTTATTGATTAAAATCCCTTAAGAATAACTTGGACATTAAAATGGAGTTTGGTATCGATGAGACCTGGATCGGGATTCCATATTTGGGTATCCAAAAACCACATCGATTCCAATTAAACGTTAGGTCGTTAATCCAAAAGGAGGGAGTGAAGACTCGAGGTGTAAGGGCTATACGTCAGTATAACTCTGTGGGTAATTTCGTAATGAGTTTGATGGAATAGTGCTTATAGGTTCGAGATGGTGATTCAGAGTGCAAGGGCTATGGTCGTTGACTCTGAGGGTGATTCCAAAATGAGTGCAACGAGATAGTGCCTTCGATTTCGTTCGAATCCGGAACGAACTTGTATGGATTGAATGCTTCCAGAACATCGTCAGGCGGACGATGAGCATTCTAAGATAAATGTGTCCTATAAAGGTAATCGCAGCCTCAAGCCTCATCAACCGAGAATGGCTAAAACATGGGAGGTGCAACAAGGCTTCGTGGGTAGCTCCCACTGGAGAGCGAGATACATCCCTGTCTAGATGTCCCTTTTTATTTCGGCTTTGTGGGCGGTTGGAACTGCAGCCAACTGCGGGGTGGTCTTGTTCGGGACTGTTCAGTAAGGAATGGTTCCGGCCTTGTGTTGCAGAGGAGTGGGAGTACTCCTCGGTACGGTGATCTAGGCCACGTACTGTGACGGGCGGTACCCCAGTAGCCCTGCCATTGATGGAAACCCATTTTCCCTACGAGACCCTACGGTTTTGTTTGTATTACCCACTTTTGTGGCTAGTAGCTGGAATTTAATGAATGTAACAATTTCGGCTATTTTATATTTATTTGAAAACCCTAGACACTATTATAATATCACTAGATTTCCTATCAAATGTTTTGGTTAGCGTAAGGTAAAAACTTTTCCATGTTTATGTGTGGGAAGTCTTACGTGATACCTTTCTTTTCAAAGGATTTTCTAATGTTAAGCAATCTTAAACCGTTTACTCACACCAGACCTCTGTCTGGCCCGAGTGTTTATTTTCTGTTTTATTAAACTCTTGGGTACTCATATTATATATGAGTAGTCAAGTGATTCAGGTTATCTCTTGACGAATTCTGGAGGAGCTTTGGAGCAGGAGGCATCAACGTGTAGATATATGGTTAGAGTTTCCGCTGTGTTCTATTTCTATATGATGTCTTGTATTGTATTAGACAGAAATATTATAACTGTCTAAATTGGGATGTTTAGTTGTGTACTCTGATGTATATGATACTATGTATATGTTCTATATTATATTTAAATCGTTCCGCTGTGAGATTCTGAAGTGTTGTTTTTTTTTCCTTTCTTCTCTTTCTTTTCTTCTTCTATCCCTTTCTTTCTTAATTAGTGATGTGATTTTCTTGTGATAGAAAGTCGGGTCGCTACAGTGCCTCTTCTAATCGCACTTATAACAGACAATATTTGCCTTCCCTTTATTAGTTTCTCCTCCTTTTTGAACACCCTTCTTCTTAAATAATCTCCTTTTCCTATTCTAGGAACCGTAAGTCTATGTTGATTTCTCCTTCTTGAAGGTAGAAATCATTTTTTCATTTTAAATCACTATCTCCACTACTACATTTGATGGATCTTGGAGAAAAGGCATGGTTGCCCTAGCAATTTTTGACTTTAACTTCCGGATAAACTTCTCGTTCCTCTTAATGACAGTGTCCACAGTGGCATATCCATACCTGGACAGCTAATCAAACTTCTGCCCAAGTTAACTCTTCCTCTGTCACACCAATGTAATTCTATTTCACCGGAATAATGGTGCACCTTGCAATTGCCTCGAAGCCAATCTTCTCTTATGCTCCTCGTCCAAACCAAGATCAACAAAATTCTCTCATAATACAAAAGCCGATTTTCCACTTCTACAGCATCTTCGATCCCCAGAAAAGGCTTCCGACCCAAACTGGTGTAATCTCGACTTGGCTTGGCATAGTTATTGCCAACTGGGGCCACGGGATTTTCTCCTCCCACATTCACAACATTTCCTCCAGCTACTCCTGCAACCGCTCCAGCTTGCATCAAGTTAGCGAAGAACTGATACATCATCCCTATATCTGCTAGTGGGGTTCCAGCACCTACGTTGGCATTTTGCCTTTTGATTAGCATTTGACTGTCAACCTTGGTTTCTCCTGGTATTGGGTCGAGCATTTCCGTTAGTTGTGGTTCTTCCTCTACCTGGATTAACTCTTTCGTTTCCTACCGTCGTACGTTTCTTTCTTGTAGATCTATATACGAGCCTTAGTAAGATACAAAACAATGGTCTATGAGAGAAAGGAATACATACTTATATATATAGCAAAATACAATTACGTTACTATAGCATTATCCTAACCCTAATAATATTCTCTGATTCATTGGATTATATTTCAAAATCTTTTAGTTTTAAATTCCTTTAAAGTTTACATTAACCTTTGCTCTGTTACCAAATTGTAACATCCCATATTTTGAGGCTTAAAATTAAGTACTACGTACGCTGCAATTATCTATGGTTATTAATTTCCAATGATAAAATGCGACTATGTTAATCATTTTGATAATACCAGAAACACATGAATATGAAAAATTCGACACGGTTTTAAAATAAAATTTCTCATTTTATTTCATAATAAGTTTTCAATTTCATTACATAATCCCAATTCGCAAACCACGTTCAAAGAAAATATAATTATTACAACATATTCCAAGAGCGGCATATGAAGATGCCACCTCGGACGATCAAACTCAAATATCTAGAATTCAGTACAGCTTGCCATTATTGCAAAAACAGAACCAAAAAACAGTAGAATATAGATATATAGTTCCTACTAGCTAGATTGCCTCCTGCAAGTCTTTGGAAGCTTATTCTTCTAAAGAGAACCTTAATAAGCCCTTATTCTCAACCTACTCAAATGAGTACCTGAGATTTTAAGGGGAAAACAAAAACTTTAAGTCAGACAAAAAGTATGGTGTGAATAATAGTCTACAATCTCAAACCAATAGATATCTAGTAAGACCACGCTGCTGTATGGAATGGGTTTCCCCTTATTAGTACCCAACTAAACATCTTAACCATATACTGTGCTCCTATATCCACAATGGTTATAACAGAATAGTATAATAGTGTATAAATATGTCATATGTGCCGAATAACCCATCCCCCATTTATTAGACTACCTATCTAAGTTCTTTTTCCATCTTATATTCATGTGAATTACCTATTCTATTTTTATTTTACTTAAACTAATGTGGAGTATCCATCTCACATTTTATCATTTAAACTGATGCGGACTATCCATCTCACATCTTATAGTTTTCCTAGGATGATTATGAACTCTTAAATTAACCAATTATAGGGTATCCATTATACATCCCATAATTTTCCTAGGATGACGATGAACCCATCTCTTGGCATGTTTCTATTTATCCCATGTTTTCCACTTGTTTAATTTTACTCCATGCTACCCACATATTAAGCGTTAATCCATGTTATCCCATGTATAACTTATTTCTTTGTTCCCAATTAAATCATTTCCCTTAATTATTTAAATTTCATGGTGACATACATTGGCAACCCTAAAAGATTTCATGTCAAACTCATTACGATATACCTTAGTGTCCCTATGGTTCGAAGTTAAAATCATGCAACAAATGGCTCTTTGCCGTTTATAAGCTCAATATGCATTAACTTCGACATCCATCTCATGTCAATGTAAAAGCATAAGGCTTTCTGCCTATTAAAAATTAAAGACTATACATGCGACATCTCGATCCTCGATGATAAAGTCGTTGATCCTCATGATACATAGGTTATTAACCTATTTAAAAACTCAAAGACTAATTAAAATCGACATAAGGTAAACTCAATGACAAGTTTAAAAGGGCCTGGCTAGACTCAACAACATGTTGAAAGTGGCAAGGGTAGGCTCGAAGACCATCTGGGTCTTCGAGGCCTAAAGCTCGAAGTCACTTATATAAAACAGTGCGATATCAATGTTATAAAGGTTGACGACTCTATAAAATATATGCGGTAATAAGCCTCTTGTATAAAACACGGCATGTATAAACATCGACATGTCCATATCGAGTCCACACTTTGTCTTTGTTACTATGACCTTGACGAGGTTCTAAACCAATCCATCTCATGCAAAACTCATGGACATCGTATGCATGGTTTTGTTCCACGTTAACGACACTGAAATGGGGTGAGTTATGGCTTGGCATATCCAATATTAACATGGAAAAGTTGTAGTTATTCTGAAAATTATGAGATTACTATAAAAAGTTATTTCACTAAATCCCTATAATTTGTCAAAATCTCATTGGCTAATAAAATTTTATCAAATTCATTAGTGAAAACCACCGCACTCTATTTCCAAGATCCCTAAACATTATTTCAAATAATTAATATTCTATGCTTATTTAAGCATAAATAATTCTTCATGATTCAAAATTATATGCGAAATATCCAAAAAATTCACATTAATTTAAAAATTATATTTCTCTTGACATATAACATATTCGGGTCAAAACCTACATTTACCTATCATTAATAAGTTGTGCCTACTTAACCTTAGTAAATTCATATTAAATTCCTATCACTTTGGAAATTCCTATCACTTTGGAAAATTCTCAAATTAAAAACCCATCTTCAAAATATTGTTTCGCGTTAGATATCTAAATTTTAAATCATTTGGAGGATAAAAACTTCTCGTTTAACCGCCAAACTGAGTTAAACCATTTCTAATAAATTCCAAAAATTACCATTAACCATTATTTTATCTAAATAATGATTATTAGATCATAAAATGACAAATATATCAAACACCTAAGATTCGGGTATTATCCATAATCGAATCAAAACAAAAATTTAAGAGATGATAAATGTTATTATTCATCATAGATTAATTGTTGGAGTTTAAGAATTGGTGTTGCTTTAATTTACTAAGCTTCTTTCCTTGAATCTCTAGATTTTGACTTCCTTTCTATGGCTGGCCTTCCTTAGTTTTCTTTAGTTTCTACGAATGATGGAAAATGAGAATGGAATGAGGGGTAAGGGTTTAAAGCAAAGGGTTTAGATCTATTTCCTAAGATGCCCCTCTTAATCATTCTCTTATATGTCAAATTTTAAACATTTATCTTAATTCTTTAAAGCACAACTAGACTAATTTCCCAAATCACATTCTCCTTAATTATCAACATTATTATATTTAATCTACCCAATTAAATGTACTAAATAATGTTGAACAGAAATTAGGGGTGTTACAGAGGAGCATCCCTTTTAGAATGGACGATTCCAGATTGTGTTGGAACATTTCCGTTCTTGGAATTCTCCATACTAAGCCTTTTTAGTATGGTATATATGTACAAGGATTGGGACGATCCCAAAAGTTTCTTAGATCCATCTCTATAGATCTTAATACATAGTACATAGCCGCTTCTCTTAAATTCTTTATGGAGAATTTCATGAATAACCAAGCTTTTATTGATTGTAACAATGCAATGTCATTACCAATTAGTAACAAGTCATCAACATATGTAACTAAGAACACTATAACACTTCCTCGGTGTTATAATAAAAACCAAACGCTTTCATTACTTTATCAAAATACTTATTCCAACTTTTTAAATCTTGTTTAAGGCCATAATTGTATCTTGACAACTTGTATGCCTTGCCC
Organism: Allium cepa; assembly: GCA_030765085.1. Taxonomy (NCBI): domain Eukaryota; kingdom Viridiplantae; phylum Streptophyta; class Magnoliopsida; order Asparagales; family Amaryllidaceae; genus Allium; species Allium cepa. The sequence continues at coordinate 341,471,914 of CM060941.1, read as the reverse complement.
TCACAATCACCGACCTCGAAATTCTTGGGCTATGACAGTAAATGCTCTTTTTTAAATCACCATTTAGAAATGCCATTTTAACTTTCATTTGCCATGTTTCATACTCATAGAATGTGGCGATAGCGAGCATTATTCGAATTGACTTAAACACTACTACGACAAAAATGTTTTATCATAATCAACACGTTGAATTTGACGAAACCCATTCGCAACTAGCCTTGCTTTATATGTCTCTGCTTGTCCATCCGTATTTAGCTTTTTCTTAAATATCCATTTGCAGCTGATAGGTTTATCCCTTTGGATATGTCAGCCATAGTCCATACTTTGTTTTCATACATGGAATCCATTTCGCATTTCATAGCTACAAATCAAAGTGCTGGGTCTTTACTTCGCCATGATTGTTGGGATAAGAGAGGAGTGAAGATGTGGTCTTCTTTCTCACCATCTATAAGAAAACTACAGTATCTCTCTCATGCATGACATTCCTTATTAGATCTTCTAATAAGTTACGTGTTTCATTACTGGTGAATTTGATTCTCCCACAGGCTCAGCCTCTATGTTAACTTCTTGGATCTCATCCAAGTTTACAACTTCGTTGTTAATTTATTTTAATGGAAATTCCTTTTCTAAGTAGACATCATGTCGAGAAATAATAACCTTTTGTTCCTTAGTGTTGTGGAAAATATATCTCATAGAATTCTTTGGATATCCTATAAGTTTACACAAGGCTGATCTTGCCTCGAGTTTATTAAAGCCAACATTCTTTACAAGGGTGAACTACCCTACATCTTCAAAAGCTTAAGGTAGGGTTTCTTTTCATGCCATATTTCATACGATGTTTTAGGAACATATTTCGTGGGCATCAAATTCAACATATGCGCTGTGGTTTCTAGCGTATATCCTTAATAGAAAAGAGATAAATCAGCTTTACTCATTATAAACGAACCATATCTAGTGGGGTTCTATTCCTTCTTACCGAAATAGCATTATGTTATGGAGTATATAGTGGAGTAACCCAAGAATAATCCCATTATCTTTTAAGTGTCGTTGGAGCTCTTGTCTAACATACTCAATTTCTCGACCAGGTCAAAGTATTTTAATGTTATAGTAATTTTGACCTCATTCTTATACTATTTTAAATTTCTCATAAACACCGGATTTGTTTTTCATAAGATATACATACCCTAGCCTTGAGAAATCATCAATAAAAGTAACAAAATAAGAAGCTTTATCCTTGGTAACTATAGTCATTGGAGTATATACATCAGTATATATGAGACCCAAGAGTTCATTAGTTCTTTCATTACTCCCACTAAAAGGGTGCTTGATCATTTTCTCTTTAAGATATGACTCACATGTGTTAAATGATTCATAATCAATTGATGGTGGAAAACCTTTGATTTTCAATCTGTGTAGTCATTTCTCACTTATATGACCTAGCCAGTAATGCCATAAATTATTATTATTAATGTCAACATTAGAAAAATTAATTAACGGCCAGAACCCTCCGCGATGGTCATCTTCCCGCTTTTGAAATTTTAATGGCGTCTTCTTCTTTTTCTTCTTCTTCGTTCTCTTTTGACTCCGTTTCTTTTCCTCATCTTTCTTCATCTTTATCATCTTCTTCGGCAACCCTTTCTTCCTCCTCTTCTTCTGTTCTTTCTTCTTCTTCTCTTCTTGCTTCTGCTGGTCCAAATTCTGTGGTTTCTTCCTCTATCAATGATTCTTGTATTCCGAAATCAAATTGGTCGAATCTTTTCAAATCTTTGCCTCGTAATGCTGGGTCATATAAGCCTATTCATTTTGATATTTCGAGAGATAAGCCATCTTTGGATCTGCCAGATCTTGTTAAAGTAGCAGGACTGAATTACTGGAACAATCATTTAGTCGGTTTCTTTCTTGATGGTACGCTTTCTTTTCTGACTGTTGTGAATTTTCTTAAAAGGTTTTGGAAACTTAAGGGTGAGGTTGATTTTAAATCGGATGGGTATAATTTTTACTTCAACTTTTCCAATCAAGAAGATAAAGATAATATCCTGAATTCGGACCCTATCTTTATTAGAGGTAGGATGTTCATCATTACAAAATGGGATCCTTCAGTTGGATTATCTCAGGCTCAAGTAAAGAAAGTACCGATTTGGATTCATTTTCATAGGATTCCAATCATCTTGTGGACTTTGGTTGGTATTAATTGGTTGGCATGTCACATTGGGAGATTAATATGCTTTGACAGTAGCACTGAAAAGTTACAAAGGTTTAAGTATGCTAAAGCTTTGGTGGAGATTTCGCCTGATCAAGAATTACCTGAATCTATCCATATTCCTCAACTTGGTAATAATTGTCCAGATGTTCAATTATCCTATGTTTGGAAGCCTAAAATTTGTACTCACTGTAGAATTTTTGGACATGATACTGCAACATGTGAATTTGTTAATTCTGCCAGTGATGATAAGGATAATAATATACATTCTTTGGAGAAGAATGAAGTTAGGACTAATAATGCTAATCCTATTGATCAAAGTTGGAAGGTTGTGAATAAAAAAAATAAAGGGACTTGGAGGAAAAAAGTCACTTTGAGCAATGAAAATATTCAGTTAAATGTTGATGATAAGAGAAGTAAGGAAGCTCCTACAGAAGTAATTCACATTAGTTCTTGCTCAGATGCAAATGACTTGAGGTGTGAGACATCTTCAATTTTTTCCAATCCTTCCTTGACTAAAGTTAGTGTATCTGAATCACCATGTGATGTAAATCTTCTTTCTTCATCTTTATCAATTGAAAATCCGTTTAATGCTTTATCTGATTCGGTTCCAAAGGGTGACTCAACTGTTGTTTCAAACTCTGGTGATTTGGTTGGGGTTGTATCTGATTCAATTTGTGATGCTAATCTTTCTTCTTCATCTATATCACTTGAAAATCCATCCAATATTCTGTCTAATTCTGTCACAAGGGTTGTTTCTACTGTTCCCTCTAACTCTGTATCAACTTCATGTTGTTCTCAATTCAGTTCTAAATCTCCTTCCATGAATATCATAAATCCTTCTCCATATTTGCATCTATCTCCTCCTAGCAATGTTTTACTTCCACCTCCTTCTAGTTCATCTGATAATGCAGTGGTAATGAAGAAGTCTAGTGGAGTAAGTAATTTGGATTCTGTTGATCTTAATAAAGGTAAGGAATACAAGCCTTCTGATGTTCAACCTTTATCTTCTTCAAAGAATAATTCACATCAAAGACACACTAGGAAGAATCCTTCCTCATTGTTCCCTCCCCTTCCTAATAAATGAATAAAATTGCGTTTTGGAATATTAGAGGGGCCAATCTACCCTCTAAACAATTAGAGATTAAGTATTTTATTGAGAGTAATAACATTCATCTAATGTGCATTTCTGAATCTAAACTTGACATTACTTCTACAATTAAGGCTGTTCGTTTGATTGCCCCATCTTGGCTGCATGATAACAATTTCATTGAATCCAATTATGGCAGGTTGCTCACTATGTGGAATCCACTTTTCTTTAAACTTTCCAGAATTAGTGCCTCTGACCAGTTTATCCATTATAACTGTATTCATTTACCTTCCAACATCAATTTTCATCTTACTTCTGTGTATGCTCAAAATTCCCCAGCTCTGAGACAGGTTTTCTTAGATTACCTTCCATCCTTATCTTCAACTGTTCCTTGGATTATTGGTGGGGATTTTAATTGTATGTTTGCTAGTAATCAAAAGAGTGGTGGCTGTCCATTATCTCTTAAGGATATATCTCCTCTTAATAGTGCTTTAATTCAATCCAACCTTTTTCCTGCTAAACATTTTGGTCCTGATTTCACTTGGTCTAATTGTAATAGGAGTGGTAATCCTACATTATGCAAGATTGATCATATTTTCATTAATCTATCTTTTATTCAGCATTGGTCAAAATCTTTCTATAACATTTGTCAACCTTCTTTATCTGATCATAGACCATTAATTTTTCTTTGGGGTCTTGATGATTTTTGTGGAGGGAAACACTCTTTTAAATTTTTTAATTTTTGGACTAAGCAGGTGGAATATTATGATATCTTAAAGCAGGTCTGGAGTATGCAATTTGGAAAGGATCCTCTCACAAACATTATACTTAAGATGAAAGCTTTGAAATTTCAACTGAGAAATTGGTCTTCAGCAAGATTTGATATGGTATAGGTTACTTGCTAATGGAGATTATTATAAACCATCACCTGTTAGCTCAGTGGAATGGTTCAATATATTTAAAGCTACAAGGTGGAAAACTCAGAAGACAAGACTGTTGCTTAAATTGCTTAAGAAACTGATACATGCTGTTTGGTCAGAAAGGAATGATAGAATTTTTGGTGTGGGATGCAAGAATGTGGCACAACTTTATAATCAGATACATGGCAAAATTCTCAGAGACTTGAAAGCAAATCTTATTTGATGTTCTTGGTAATTCATAACTGTAGAGGGCTTATTTCTGGATTGAACTGCAGTAGTGGGTTTCTTCATCTTTCAGTTAGTTTGTATTATTTTTCTATGTGTATATGTTTTGTTTTTAATCAATGTAATGTCTTGTGAGGTTGTTAATGAGTGGTTCTGTCTTGATAGGTATTGGCACTGAGGGGTTATTGTCTTGTGATTGTAATTGAGTGATTTCTGAGTGATTTGTGATCTGTTTTTGATCTTGTAATTTGATATAAGTCAATAAAATGAGTTTTACTCTTGCTTTTCAAAAAAAAAAAAACATTAGAAAAATTAATCACAGCATAGATATAATTAGAATTACGAACACAAATGCCATTATCTGAAACACCATTGCAGATTTTATTTCCAACCAACATAATATTCATAACATTATCAACACAATGAAATTATATCTAGTCTTAGAAAATCTAGATACAAAAATTATTCCACAAATAAAGCTATAACATAATAGCAAATTTTTTAAATTAACTCTAATCCATTCGATGAAGCCAAGTGATAGTTTAAAACTGCAGTCGTATCTACTAGAGATCCATCGGCAACTTGAAATCTCATCTCACCCATTGTCATGTGTTGCCACTTAATAAGTTCCCATAATGAATTACATATATAAGTTTGTTGAGTGATGGTTTTTCTATCGGTTAGTAAATCATCGAAAAATTGTGTTAAAAATAACTGCAAGTGCATGGCGTACAATTTTAGTACGTGGCGAGTACGTGTCGATCCGTAGGGAATTGAAATGATTTTAAATTCTACTCAATCTAATTAAACCAAGAATTTGACATGTGTTAACTACAAATTTCTAAAAACTAAAAATAAACTAAAAGCGAATACAAATATGAGAGCAGAATGAAATTTAGAGGCAAATCCCTTCTCATAATCACATAAATCAACATAATGAAATTATGATCTCTCTTTTTGGTCATTTGTGAATTTAATTGATATGTTTATCATAAGTATGGCCTATTTGTGCTATTAATTAGCCCAAAATAAAGCATCAAACTTTAACACACTCATCAAACCACTTGTTAACTCTCATGAAAATGATAATGAAGTTAAAAATAAAATCTATTCTAAGTATGATCTACTTACTATTGATTAATAATGCCAACCATCAAATTTTGATTCTAAAATCCACTTCATTACCAACATCATATGTAGATGAAGAGGTAATTTGTATTTAAATTTATTTAAATATAGCCTATTTGGTGTCAACAACATAGGCTATCAATTTCAAAGCCAAACAACAAAAATTTTACCACGTCAAACATTCCATTAAGCACAAAAAGGGATCATAAATTAGCAAATATGTTGAAAATGATTAAGAGAACTTTATTACCCCTAAATTGAAGGGGTCTAGCTTCTCATATTTGTTATCATTTCGACAAATTTAGATTGCAACATAAACATAAACAAGAGGAAAATGAGAGCTAATTTAAATAAACTAAAAAATAATCTATTTGCATAAAATAAAGAGATCTACACTACTAACATAAAAGAAACAACAAAGAAAAGAACATGTGTTAAAATTGCATAAAATAAATTGCACGAAGAAAAAGCTAAGAAGCCATTAAAAAGGGAAGAGAGTTTTTGTTTATATTTATGGCTACCACTAAACTAACTATAATGTGGCGCTAAGAGATCATTATATGAAATGTAAGGGGTATTTATACATGCCTAAACCCTAATGCATATTTTAGGGGACTACCTAAATTGCCCTTGAGGAAGTGTGTCCACCAAGTTATCATTAGCATGTAATTAATCTTCCATTAAAAGTGCATGTGCTTTTAATCTCCACTAACATATGCATTAGCTCCTAATTGAAGATCATGGTAAGTGGATAGGTGGGGTCCTTCATATTGCATGAATTGATTTATTTCTTCATTCTTTTCTCTTCCTTCACTTGTGCATTCATGAATACATGAAGCCTTTTAAAATTTCCATCCAATCTTCCTAAAAATAAAAATAAAATGTTGAAGTAAATTTTCTCAAATTAAATCATGTACAAAATTATGATTTTTCCCCTAAAGGAGGATGAATAAATGATGATTTGAAAACAATTAAAATTTTGGTTTAAACATGTTAAAATACCATACATGCTCATTTATTTAATTAAATTGGATTAAATATGAAAGTAAAAATATGCACATTTATGTTAACCCGCCTTTTGGAAAGGTAGTACATAGGGGGATTTAACCCAACGGACTCCATGATCATCAAGACGGGATGCTCGGATAAACGGTTACCAGGCTTAGAGATCGAATATAAACGAGACTTTGGATGATGGTTAAGTAGATTCAGATCGGATCCCTAATTTTTGTTCCAATCAAAGTGAAATTGATATGAAATGATAAGGAAGGCCTCATGAGGCTACGTTTCAAATTTAGAGTTGATCGGAGTCTATATGTTAGAGTTATAGGTAACAGAAGAGGGATCGGTTCATATTCAGCTCAGGAGCACAAATCAACAACCACATGGAGGATTGAAGTGAAACTTTGAAAACAAGAAGAGAGAACCCTAGAAAATCTATTCTAGGAATCTCATGGCATTTGGAGTAGATGGAGGGATCGATATCTATCCATTTATAGGGGTCGGCTCTCTTCCCTCATTGGGATCGGCTATACACAATTCTCTAGCAAAGATCGATCGATATCTCAACATCTACACATCCAATTGGCATGAAACTTGGAGGCTAAGAATAATGCAACATGGAGAAGCCCCCCTAGGGAGCGTATGCATTTAGAGAAAGTTTTAGGGATCGGTACCTATCCCTCTAGAGGGATTGGCAGAAGTCAGGGTACATGCAACACTGCTTCATGGAAAAAGCGATATCTCACAAACCGTATGTCGGAATTGCATGAAATTTTGGAAGAAAGTAGCTAACACCAAGGGGAACCATCTAAAGTAATCGCATGCCATTTAGACACCAACATAGGGGTTGGTACCATTCCCTATTATGGGCTCAAAAAGGGGTTGGTAGAAATCAGGATTCACTCAATACTACTTCACAAAAAATGTGATATCTCACAAACCGTACGTCGGAATCGCATAAAATTTGGGGAGCAAGTATCTAACACCAAGGGGAACCACCCAGAGGGATTTCTCCCCATTTGGATACAAACATAGGGGTCGGTACTGATCCCTATTGTGGGCTGAAAAAGGGGTCGGCAGAAATCAGGATTCACTCAATACTACTTCATGTAAAATGCGATATCTCACAAACCGTACGTCAAAATTGCATAAAATTTGGAGAGAAAGTAGCTAACATTAATGGGAACCTCCCAGAGTGATAGTAGCTCATTTGGACATTAATATAGGGGTCGTTACAAACACCTATTATGGGCCCCAATGGGCTTGGAAATTTTTGGGTGGCCTCGTCTTGGCCTCCAGAACCTTCTGTCAAAATTTCAGCTCGATCCGTGTAGGTCTTCCTATATAAATACAGCGTGCATGGCATCGAAAAAAGGATCTTCTTCCCGCTTCTCTTCATCTTCAACCTGGGCTACAGTCTGTCAATTTTATTCTTGGATTTTGAGTTCTAACTGCAAACAATCTTCAGTATAATAAAAAGGATAATTTAGGAGTGGATGTAGGCCAAAGTTAGCCGAACGACTATAAATCTTGTTTCCTTTTACTTTCTTTCCAGTGTTTCAATTTTGTTCTTCATTTGTTTCTCTTCATATTTCTGTGATTGGATTGGATATTGGATTTCTTGCATAATTGGGTGTTGGTGGGTAATTTTTACGCCAGCAATTTACGTGCACATCAAATAGCCCACACTTATCTTTTTATTCATCCTCGAATAAACTAAAACTAAGATAAATTCATTTTTATAGGAAACACAATTTTATTGAGCATATGTAACAAGCCATTAAACCTCTAGTTGTCCCTAGTAGGAAGAGTGTTGTCAAGTGATGATTTTCAGTAGATACTACCCAAATAATCCAAATGCCACAAGAAATTTTTCTAAATGCATGATTTATTTACAAATGTATGAATGCAAGTTTTTGAAAATATTTACAAATGAAGAATTTATTTTTGAATTAACACGAATAAGTTAAATATATGTTCTAGTTATTATCAAAAAATTTAAGTCCTTTTACTCGTCAAAACTTCCAACAAAAAGTAAGTTATCATCGTAATTAAACTCTAGTTTGGCTAGTTGTTTTGGTAGATTTGAATTATTTGTATAATAGTTATTATTAAAATATCCATAAGAATTTGGTTTTAAATTATATGGATATTGATTTTCACAACTATTGTAAAATTCTTGCGAGTAGGGAAATTCCAACATTTTCAAACTGTTTTTTATAAAGAAAAAATATTTACCTAAAAGAATTTATTTTTTCAAAAGGGAAATTTTATTTTATTCTTTTTGGATTTTCAAATTTTTTTTATATGTGTTCTCTAAAAAGATTATATCTTTTTTTTGGATTTTTGTTTTTCTATAAAAAACTAACTCAATTTTATTTTTTGGAATTTTTGATTTTGATTGAAAATTTTCAAAGGAAAAGATTTTAAAAACATAGTTAAGTAAAATTTACAATTTTTTTGGTTTTAGATTTTGATTTTTTTTTAAATATGCATGAACTAATTTAACCAAATGAATGCAAGGACTTAATTACAAATTTTTTGTTCTAAGTAGCTCCTAACCTAAAATTGTATAATCATACTTTGTCTTAATCCAATAAAATAGTTCTCAGCTAGGCAACGAACTGGAGTTATCGGTGCACCACTAATCACCGTAGCAATGCAACCGAAGGTTTAAGTACCTTCAGAAAACAATTAGTATAATTTCTACGATTCATCGTAATATTTATAACTGATTATTGCTCTGTCATAGCCTAGATACTAAGAATTTGAATTGTTGAAAGAGGACAACTTGTCAAGTACAATTAAGCCCTAGATGAGCTCGTGAAACCCTTAGGTTAAATGTCAAACCGTTATTATTAGCAAATTCTAAGATGAAATTCAATTTGTAGGCCAAGGAAGGGGTGATGAAATCTCCCACCTCATGTGGATTTGGGTATTGCCCTTAGAAAAGAAAATAAGATGAAATGAATGTAAAACAGAAATTAAACGTGAACTAATAATGCAACTACGAATGAAATTTGTTTTTATTTTTGTTTTTGAATGTTTTTTAAATGCAAGCAACCAACAATGCAACGCAAATAAAAACAAGAAATGAGAACATGATACCAGAGCGTGCAGATTTTTTAACAAATTATTTTAAAGCGGCGATTTTTCTTATAACAAGCAACAAAGTAGTTATTTAGCAACCAGTTCCTTCTTTTGATTTTCTATAACCTGAAATTAAAAACAAGATATATATATATATATATATATATATAGTTTTTTGTATACATATCAAAGAAGAAACTAAAACACGTTAAACTAAAAACAATTGAAAACAACCTTTTTTGTTTTTGTTATAACAAATACCAAATGAAAATGAAAATAAATGTTCTTTCTATTTTTTTAATTGGAAGTAGAAAGAAGGATTTTGTTTAAACAAAACTTAGACAAATAAATAGAACAATTAACTAATCCTATAAAAGATCAAGCCCATAAGCCAGCAGGACTAAACAAACCAAATCTTTTGCTATTTCAAAGCTGAATTTGAATTCTTCAAATACTTATATCATAAATAAAAATCATTTCCAGAAATCACAATCAATACCATGAAAACGGATTTGAGGGGGATGGTGGCCTTTGTTTTGGATTGGAGGCGACTGCGATTTGAGTTGCTAAGGTGGTCGAGGAGATTGGGTGATTTTGGTATTGAATTTGAGTGGCTCGATGAACGTTTGCGATTGATGGCGATTGTTTCGTGGTTAGGGTTGGTTTTAAGGTCGATATCTGGTCGTGGAGGGATTGCAGTATGGTTTGGTAGCAGTAATTGGATGGTTCGAATTAATTGTTGAAAATGCTTTATAGATAAAGAAATGTTTTTATAAAGTGGTTATTTTATGATTCAATCTAAATTTCATTATAATTTTCGTTCTGTTAATTTGGAAAAATATATAAATTGTCGTTTAATGTTTTTTATGTCGATCGTTGATATTTTCAAAATTTAACAGAATTTGACAACCGATGTATTTTATTATTGTTTTAGGATTGCGTCACATTTCTGTATGCGATCGTATTTTATCATACATGGCATGTACGCTAATATAGCGTTGTAAAGCAAACTCCCCAAACACAACCAAAACAAGATCAAACCATATTCCCACGTACACTTGTGCACTGTGCACAAAAACTTGTTTATCCCTTACCCCTTGTTTCCCCTTCGACACAGTACCCTGCCTTTATTCCTCCTTTCACCCTGTAATGCCCTTGTCTCCCTGCCCGTGTCCCCCCCGGTACCATTCAAATGTTCAAACCTACATCTATATGCCTGGGAACCTTAATTTCTTCATTTGATTTAAGTTGTTAGAACTTTGTATTTTGATGTTTTGATCATCATAACTATATAAGTATATTTTATATAAACTAACTAAAATTACAAGGGATGATACTATTCTACTCGACAATAGATCGACGACCAAACATTCCCAATAAGAGTTTCAATATTTATAATTGGTTTGTCTAGAGTCTAGTTAGTATTTAATATTTGTTAAAATCTCCCCTAAGTGGTATATGCACGCACACATGTTTTTAAATATATTCAAATTAATTCACACAAACTTAAGTTTGATTTTAAAATATTATAAAACATCTTGATTTCCAAACTAAGTCAAACAGGCAGAAAGTGACAGTTTCAATCGACTAAACTAGGGGTAGCCAGTCGACTGAAACGTGCACACATGCACAAAATATTTTGCACATTTAGTCGTCTTAAGCACCCTAGTTTAGTCGACTGAATTAAATGAATTTTCAACATATTTTTAATTTTCAAAATCTTCTGAATGTTCAGTTGACTTAATCTATATTTTTAGTCGACTTAATATTCATAACGACTATTTTTCTGAACGGTCTCCACTTTTCAATGAACAAAAACATCTGTTAATTCAACTATTGTTTCCATATCTCTTGGCCAAATCTTTTCATGGATAGTTACAACTTTTTAACACTATAAATAGCCTTGATTTTAGATTGCAAACAACAACATTATTCTCTGAATCTATTCTATATTCTTGCAAACTAATTTCTGCCATTTGCTTTCATAAACGCTTTCAAATCACTTACACATTTAAGCATAAATCTATTTGTGATTACAATTGCTTCCAATCTTCACATACTACACTATATACCATAAAGGAGAAGATTATAGGAAGGGTGTACTCGCATTCATGCTATCTACAGAGCACATTCAGTCAAGAAAAACTTTCTGTATTGTAGAAGTCCTATTCGGTTGCTCAAGCGGTAGAAGTCCTATTAGGTTGTCTAGGCGGTAGAAGTCATGTTCGGTTGCTAGCTATGTAATACTTGTTCCTCCAGGTTAAGTGAGAGTTGATAGTTAAATTCCATAAGGATTCTGAAACTGGATGTAGAATGGAAGTTCGAACTAGTATAAAAATCTCTTGTGTCATTTACTTTATTGTTTACTTTTTATATTCATATTCCGCACTAGTAGACAACTAAGATTATAATCCATATTAAGATCCATAGCAGCAAGACCAAACTCTTTTATATAACAGGATAAAAATGATATTTTAATAATTCAAATTTATGTAGATGACATTATTTTTTGTTCTACAAATGAAAAATTATGTCAAGAAATTTCAGAAATTATGACAAGAGAATTTGAAATGTCTCAGATGGAGGAACTTTCATATTTTTTTGGATTACAAATTAAACAATTAAAAAATGGAATTTTTATTAATCATGAATTTTTTTTAATAATCTTATAAAAAAATTTAGTATGGAAAATACTTCTGCTAAATCTACTCCTATGAGTAGTACACTACATCTCGACAAAGATGAAAATGGCAAAAGTGTAGACCAAAAACTATATCGTAGTATGATTGGTTCTTTACCCTATTTAACTGCTAGTAGACCTGATATAATAACGAGTGTTTGCTAATGTGCACGATTTCAAGCAGATCTTAAAGAATCACATTTGCGGACAGTGAAGTAAATTTTGTGATACATAAGCAAAACTAAAGACTATGGTTTCTTTTATCCAAAAGAACATCCTTTCGAGTTAGTATCCTATAGTGATGCCGATTTTGGAGGATGTCGAACGGATCGGAAGAGTACTAGTGCTACTTGTCACTTTATTGGACAATATTTAGTATCTTGGTTTAGTAAGAAACAAAATTATTTTTCACTTTCGACGTGTGAAGCAGAATATATCTCTACTGCTTTGGCATGTGCTAAAGTAATCTACATGCAACAAACACTACAAGATTTTGGAGTTAATCTTTCAAATTCAAAAAATTATTATGATAACACAAGTGTAATAAATTTATCAAAAAGTCCAATAAATCATTCCAAAACTAAGCATATACATATCAGACATCATTTTCTCGAAGATAATATAGAAAAAGGAAATGTTTCACTAGAATTTGTTTCTTCAGAAAATTAGATAGCTGACATATTTATAAAATCTTTAAATGAAAATAGTTTTATAAAATTACGTCGAGAATTAGGTATTATATATTTACATGATTTATAATTTCAAAATTTTAAATTTTAAAAATATTGTAAGAAAAATAATTTTTTTTAAAATTGTTGTTGCTGGCACTTGAACTTGGGTCACTGGTAAGGGAATTTCATGTCTTTCCATTTTGTTATAGTGTTACTTGCTACACTTCACACTATCTTCCTCACATTTAATAAATGGCCATTATTTCCTATTCATTTTCTACCTCAAGAAGTTTTCTAGCTATAATCACTCAACACTTCTTAATCTCAGAATTGCATACCTTTATTGAGCCTACTTTCTCATATTTAAAGACTTTTTTCTATTCATTCCGTTCATCATCTCTAAAACAATTCAAAAGGTTGGAAATTTTTATTTTTTTTCTACAACATATCAACATGTCATCGCAAAACGAATCAAACCAATCTTCAATTTGCTTCAGCACATCTTCATCAAAATCGTCGAAACCCTCCAACACTCCCAACTTGGTTTATATTCCCGTAAATTCCCACCATAACCGACTCATCATACAGGATATACTCCACAAGGAAAGAGAACCAAACGTACTCTACAGTTTGATTCTCCATCGACTAACGAGAAAATAGACGATATTCATTATTACTTGAGAGAGACTCCGGAACTCCAGTGTGAACTCTACTACGAACAGAAAGTAAAAGTTAAGCGTTTAAGTTTTGTGGAGCAGGTCGCGTTGAAGTTCTATAGGTCTTCATTAAAGGAGACTGTACATCTACCTTCGCCTATCCATTCTCAAAATCCACAAAATTCTTGGGAACCAAGTCCACAACATCCTTAGCTGCCATCAAACTCCTTGGAACATGGTAATGGTTGGTCACCAATTCAACCATTGCAGGAAATCACGAAGATTGAACCACCCTCCGACGACTCTCATTCTTCAGAAATTTACATTCTTATGTGTATTAATTCTTGTCTAAGTATTGTATTTTTGTGTGTTTAAATGTTTTATAATGTTTTTATATATAATAAAACATAAATATTTTCAAAGTTTTATACATAAAATAATTTTTATTGCAAAACTCTTTACTTCATAGGCAAAATAGGCTTCAAGGAAAAAATTCAGTCGACTGGCCATAAAAGTTCAGTCGCATAAAAACTCATACTTCAATTTTTTATAATATACAATCCAGTCGACTGCTTTTGTAATTTCAATCGACTGAATTCATTCATTTTCAGCAATTACACACGGATTAATTTTCTAAGTACTTTAGTCGACTGATTTATAATTCAGTCGACTGATTTATTCATACTTATTAAAAATTTCCGGATTTCAATCTACTGAATCAACAATTTAAGTCGACTGAAATGTACATTTTCTAGGGAAAATAATTCGGGATTGAAACCATGTTCTTTTCAGTCGACTGCCACCAAATTTCAGTCGACTGAATCTTTGTTTTCTGGTTTTCCAAAGCTTTTTATACAAATCAAATATAGCATTTCCACCTACCCGATAGATACATTATCTTCTAACCTAAACCCTACCACGCTTTAGAAAGAAACCCTAACTGCTAAAATTTTCAAATCAAATTCTCTACTTTAAACTCCAATCAATATCCATGGCCCCAAGAACTAAACAACCATGCCAATCAACAGCTGGACCATCGGAAAGCCAAATCAGGTCTTGGTTACACGATGAACCAACCGTCACTCTATTCAAGGCCATGCATAGCTCTAGAATATTTGATGGCTCCTTTTTCAAATACTCAGATTTCAATGCCTATGGGATCTGAGAAACAGCGGAAGCTAGTGGTCTTGAAGCTTTGCTAAGATTTGATGCAAACAACATCAAGATCTACCCTCTACCGATCAAGCTGCTCTTTGCAAACGTGAACTTGGATCACCAAGATTCATGGTATAAGGATGTTTGCAAATGGACTCTTGTTTGCAGTGTCCGGATTTACCTTCCACTCCAATGACTTGGATATATTCTTCATTGTCCGTCCAAAGGCCTCGACATCAACGATGTGGAAGTCAATATGGATAACCGAGATGAGCTCTCTCATTGGTTCCTTTTCGGTGATATGACCATGCTCAAGTCTGTCGCATTGTGACCAAAGGCATGTATTCTACATTGTACACTTATCGCTCCATCCAACCTCGTACCAGAAGCTACGAGAAAGTTTACAAGCATGACTTCCAAGTACTTTACGCCATCTACTCTTCCCAAAACATCAATTGGGAAAAAAATCATTCTTAAAGAGTTCCTCACACAAGAGGAGCTTCAAGAAGATATTTTATGGAGCATACATCATGCGGATTCTCAGAAATTTTGGTGTCACGATCCCCGATGATTTCATAACCGTTGGAGAGCTTAATTCTAAGATGCTAAGTCTTATGGGATTGCCAAGGCATCCCCCGACACAAGATATAATTAGCTTCCAACAATAGGTGGGTAATCAAGCTCAAGGGATTCCACAACCTCATATGCCTCACATTGGCTCCTCCTCCTCCCGAAATTCCCGCCAAACCGCGAAAGAAGAAGAAGGCAACGATAATATCAAACTCCATGGAGATTTTCCTCCCAAGGAAGTTCTTATCACCCTCTCGCGGAATCAAAGCAAGCTTAATCAACTTTTGGTCAACGTTGAAAGAAACATCGTCAAGACCAACAAGAAGCTCAACTAAATCAAGGGCTCCTTCAATAAAATTTGTGAAAAGATCTCATGCACCGGCTCAACATCCACCAGCGTAGCCGAGAATCCTCCTGCTTCTTTCTCATGGACTACATAGGAAGAGGAAGAAGAGGAAGAATCCCACAGTGAGGAAGTGTAGTTTTTTTTTCTTCTTTTCTATGTCTAAGTATGTTTTAAGTTTGTGTTTGTTATTTGTACCCATGAACATGTAATGTTTGTTTTGATTATGTTATTTTAATTCAATGCTATGTTATTCTCAATAACTATGTTTGTCTTAGTTATATGTAATTCAAGTTCAATGTTGTCTTGAAATTATTCATATGCATTCATTGATTAACAATATTCATATTCAACTTTGATCAAATATTTACACAAAGTTCCTTTTTGTCGATGACAAAAGGGGAGAAATATGACGATAAACAGGTAGTTCATCGATTCGGGAGGAGTTTTATTGCTTTATTATAAACTTTTGAACTTACATAGTTGTCGTATCAAAATGGAGGAGAATGTTATAAACATGTATTTTGATGTTTTGATCGTGGCAACTATATAAGTATATATTATACGAATTAACCAAAATTACAGGAGATGATACTATTCTACTCGACAATAGATCGACGACCAAAGATTTCGAAGAAGAGTTTCAATATTTATAGTCGGTTTGCCTAAAGTCTAATTAGTAGTTAATATTGTTAAAATCTCTCCTAAGTGGTATATACACGCACAAGTTTTTAAATATATTCAAATCAATTCATTCAAATTTAAGTTTGATTATAAAATTTATAAAACATCTTGCTTTCCAAACTAAGTCAAATAGGTAGAAAGTGATAGTTTCAGTCAACTGAACTGGGGTAGCCAGTCGATTGAAACGTGCACATATGCACAAAATGTTTTGCACATTCGGTCGACTTAAACACCGTAGTTCAGTCGACTGAATTAAGTGACTTTTCAACATATTTTCAAATGTTAAAATCTTTTGAATTTTCAGTCGACTTAATCTATATTTTCAATCGACTTAATATTCATAACGGTTATTTTTCTGAACGGTCACCACTTTTCAATGAACAGAAACATTTGTTAATTCAATAGTTGTTTCCGTATCTCTTGGCCAAATAGTTTCATGAATAGTTACAACTTTTTAACGCTATAAATAGCCTTGATTTTAGATTGTAAACTACAACACTATTCTCTGAATCTATTCTATATTCTAGCAAACTAACTTCTGCCATTTGCTTTAATAAACGCTTTCAAATCACTTACACATTCAAGCACAAATCTATTTGTGATTACAATTGCTTCTAATCTTCACATATTACACTATATACCACAAAGGAGAAGATTAAAGGAAGGGTGTACTCTAAAGACTCATCTGTGCTATCTATAGAGCACATTTAGTCAAGAAAAACTTTCCGTATTGTAGAAGTCCTGTTCGGTTGCTCAGCGGTAGAAGTCCTATTCGGTTGTCTAGGCGGTAGAAGTCATGTTTTGTTTCTCAGGCCGTGTAATACATATACCTCCGAGTTAAGTGAGGGTTGATAGTTAAATCCTAAAAGGAGTCTAGGATTGGACGTAGAACGGGATTTCGAACCTGTATAAAAATCTCTAGTGTCATTTTCTTTATTATTTACTTTTTATATTCATATTCCACACTAGTTGATAAATTTGATTACATTCCATATTACGAACCATAGTAGCACTTTCATAAGTTCCTATAATGTCCAAAACAAAGTACTCAGACTCCTTATTCCCATTCAAAAATCAATATCCTAAAATCCACTCGTTTTTTAGCAAAATCATTTAACATGAAAGTTGTTCGTGTAATCCTCTAGTATTTTCAGGAAATTAAATTAAATCCTATTTAAAGTTATTTAATAAAATTATTTTTGAGGACCTAATTTTTGGTACGTTTTGATTTAATTTAATCAGTTCGTTTAGTCCTCTAGAGATTAAGGCTGGGCTCATGAATTAAGGTGAGAAAATTTATGTTTATTTAATTTAATTGGTTAAGTTTAAAACGTTTAAACTTTGAAATTCATAGTGTGCCCATTTCAAATCTGTTTAACCTGCGGATTCTTGCGTTAGGTGCATGTTGATGAATATAAATTTTGATATGAATTATGACTTCATGCCTTGGCACATCTTGCGATAATTACATAGTTTAATTGATTATACTTTATGGGTGTTACCTATTTGACCACTATTCTATTAAAGTAAATTGAATAGGGTAATTTGGACACCTGTTTAGCGGAATAAAACATTGTTCCGCTAATTAAATTAATTGGTCATTTAATTAGTCGAATAAATCCTCATTCTACTATTTTATAGATTTGGATATCTAATTATATGTCATCGATTGATATGCCACTTTGAATAAGCGATGTGTTAACAGTGGTGGTTAATCGTTGAATTTATTTGCATAAATATTGATTATGTAAATGCCAATTATTAACTTGTAACATTAAATTGAATTATATGGTAGCTTGTTTAAGTACCATTGTATTCGCTAAACCGCTTTCCATATTTAGAAAGTTATGGATTCAAATCAACTTCAATTTTTAACAAGTATAAATGTTTTTATATAATTATTATTTTAGCAAAGTGTTTTATATAATAATTATTTTATTAACAATGTTTAAAGTTAACTTATTTATAGTCTAAATATTGCTTAAAATTATTAAATTTCATTCTAAATATGGTTTAAAGTTATTTTGCACTTTAATATTATTTAAATTATTTTCAAAAATTTGTTTTAAAGTAAATTATTTAAAAAAAATATTATTACATTAGAGTTAAATAATTTTTAAATTTAATTATTTTATATTTAAAAGTTGATTATTTTATTTCAAAGTTATCTGTTAATTATTAATATTTGAAGGTTATTTATTATTATAAGAATATTGTTTTATTGTTTACAATTACAATATTGTTTTAAAGTTTGTTTGTTTTTATTATAATATTGTTTGAAGTAAAATTAGTGTTATAGTAATAATGATTCAAAGTTATTAATTATTTTATTTATGATATTTAAAGTTATTTAATTATCTATTAATATTGATTTAAAAGTTATTAAATTATATTTTAACAATTGTTAAAGTGTCTTATTATTATTATTATGATTTATTAGTTTGATTTAAGATTTTATTATATTAATATAATTTGTTTTAAAGTTTATTATTTTATTAATGATTGTTTAAAGTAATATTTTACCAATGTCATTTAATGATAATAAATTGTTCTATAAAAGATGTTTAAAAGTAATAAACTGTTTATTTAAAAAGGAATCATTTTAAAAGGAAAGACTTATATAAGGGTTTTATTTAATGAAAAGAATCTATTAAAGGAATTTATAAATTTGGAAATTGGATAGAAGTTTGGTTTAATGGTTTCTAAGATTTAAAAATGGATTTTTATAAATGATTTTCGAGATTTATAAATAGAGTTTTATAGATAAACTTGAAGATTTATAAAAGAAAGCTTATAAAGAGAATTGAAGATTTATAAAGGGGATATTCCTAAAACAAAAGAGATTTATATAAAGAGAATAATATTTTAGGGCATTGTTATCTCCGCTTTAAATAAGATTTGCTTTGATCTATCTAATAGGATTTTGAAATAAGAAATCTTTCTTGAATGTTTTGCGAATATACTTATACCATCATATAAGTATGTGGAAAGTTCTCCAAGTTTTAAAAGTGAAAGGGTTTGTGTATATACTTATGCTGGTGAGATAAGTATATGAATATTTTAATAAATATTGAGAAGTGATTTTAAATAAATGAAAGATTAATTTAAGAGGCCTATTGGTTTCCGTGGCAGATGTAATCTCTATTTTTAATGTTTATTTATTTGATAGTTTAATAACCGACTATCGAATCTTTGCCTAAATATGTAATCCTTCTTAATTTTGATGGTACGGAATTATTCCCTACTTAACATCGAAGGATTTAACTCTGGAAATATGTAGAAGAAATATGAGGGTTAAATGGTACAGTTACCATCAATGGTGCTATATTGTACATATAAACTCGTTTTGTCCTCGTAGGAAGAATGATAAGGAAATCCGGCTGGTTAAACGGTTAGGAGGCGTTCTTCGCTCTTATGTATTGTTTGGTTATTTTCAAAAGAACCGGTGTTGAGTATTTCGAAAATCGATCGTTTGGTTCTGGAATCTTCGGTAAGCGGGCGAGTGTATTTATGTGAGATGACTCGAAACCGTAACCACTCCAAAACCATATATGTGTTCTATGCTTAGTAGAGATTCGAGTAAGGTTCGAGATATTCGAATCCATGTATGATTTCGAGACCTGTTGGGGTATGGGAATTATAACGACCCGTAATTTTCGTAATTAAAAATAATTAATTTAATAAGTTTTTGTGATTTAATGTTAGAAGAAATAAAAATTTGTGATTTAATAATAAGAGTATAATTGGAATAAAATGTAATAGTATTAATTTAAGGTAATTTATAATTTCTTTAAATGAAATTCCAATTAATTGAAATGATTAAAAAGTTAGTATAGGTATAGACTGTAAATAAATCAATTGTAATAACATGTATTAATTGATAATTGGATTAAAGGGGTAATCAATAATTTAAATGTTGTATTAATTAATGAAATAAGGTGTGATTAATTGTAATTGATAAAATGAGTGTAAAGAGAGTTGTTATAACATTTGCTTGTAAATAATAAACTTACAAATGTTACTAAAGGTAGAAATTGTGACAATTGTTGTTTGTTACCAATTTCTTCAATCAATTACAAATAAATGTCATTAAATGTTACATTAATGTGAGTTAAGATAATAACTGCAAATTATGAATGTAATAAAATGTATAGAAATGCTAATTATATTCACAAGGCAATAACCGATTTATTAAAAGAGTAAAACCAAGATAAATTAATTAATTGTGATTTCAAATTTTAATTAATGTGAAGAATTGACAAAATTCAATGTAATTAAAATATAGTAGTTAATACAAATAAAATATGGAATTGTAGCATATTAGTGAAATAAGATATAAACAAATGTTAACTGTGTTATTTGAGTAATAATTGAATGAATAAAAATGATTGAAATCAAACTAAAATAATTTATTGGAATTTAAGTTAATTAATTGGATTTAATTATAGTTGAAATTGAACACTGAAATTAGTGGAATTTTAAACACTAAATTTGATATGTGAATTTGCTTTAGGTTATTATAAATGTCTAAGTAATAAAAAATGATGGAATTTGTAAGTTTATAAATATTGAATTAAAAAGTGATAAATTTAATTTAGTAATAAATTTTTTAATTAGTGTCTGGAGGATGAACACGAAGATTTGTACTATTACTATTTATTATATTTATTCCACTACATCATGTTGTTCCGCTGCATTTATTTATTTATTTATTTATGTTTTATGTAAATTTGATTTTTGTGTTGTAAAAGAATAATCAAATGTGTTTGGAAAACAGTTTCATGAACTATTATTTGATTATTATATTTTATCATTCGGCTGCGAGATTTCGTATTTATTTTCTTTCTTTCTCTGTTTTTCTTATTTACCCCAATAAAATCTGCCCCTTTATATGGGTTGAGTCTAACATATGTGGTTTATCTTCGATTTAAACCGTCCAAAAAGACAGGTCGTTACAGTTGGTATCAGAGCTTTGGTTTAGCGATAAACTTAGCTCTGTGGGGTCTGACTCATATTAAATAGTGTAGTAATACCCTAGAATGTGTCGCTGAGTGTATATATGAGAGAGCGCATTTGTTAGTGTTATAAAAGGTTTTACGATTGTGTTAGTTTGTTCCGTTTTGTATTTATAAATTCTGGTTGGTGCATAGGACGCTATTACATCGATAGGGATTTCTAAACACTTAATAGGGAAAACTAACATAATATTTGTTTTGAAATATAGGTAAATGAAATAATATTGCCTATTATATATTTTTGTATATAAAATAATAAATTTTATAGATGATATAGTTGGATGTAATATGTTGTTAGTTAGGTAAGGAAATTTTATAAATACTGATTAAAAATATTGAGTTACAAATAAAATGAATATAAATTGGAATATGAGAACTTAGGTTCCGGGATTTTAAAGAAAAAATTTCGAAAGATTTTAGAATATAATATTAATATTATTTATAAGTATTTTCTGATATAAATATTTCAAGGTGATTTGAAAGAAATGTTTTAAAAAAAAATTGAAGGAAAAAAGATCTATACTCCCCTTTCTGTCGCTGAAAAATAATTTCGGTGATGAGTGCATGCATCATCGACATTCATTTTCGAGTTTCAAAATGGGTAGTCTGCTATAGTAGTTTTACTACACTTTTGTTTGATAACAAATCTAAATTTTCCTAAATATGATTAGATATATAAGTTATGAGTATATACATATATGTTATTTTAAAAGGATTGAAATGGAACTCGGTTGTTTAGTTCTTAAGTTTCTATAAATTAGAAATTGAAATAATTGTAATGAATGGAATCTTGACTATATTATATAGTTGGAAACTTTTAAAGTTAAAATAAGAGATTTGATGTTAAAATGATTAATGAAATAGATAAGAAACTGAAATTTTGAAAACTATAAATAAAAGAGAAATGAAAATAAGAAAGGTATCTATTGAACATTTTGTTAACTAAATAATAAGAGAAACTTGTGTAACTTTCTATTACATTCTAAAGGACCTTTTTATATATAACTTACCAAAATGTAAAAAATATAATGTTAATTAGAATATATAATAGAATATTATACAAGTTAAACTTGGAAAAATGAATATGTTCAATGGAATTACTTCTATAAATAAGAATTCTAATGTTATAAATTGTTATAAACTAATGTTAATAGTTTGATATGCTACTAATTAAATGTAATAAAAGTGAATAACGTAAGAAAAATGATTATAAACTTAAGTTAAAATTTAAGCTATTTATAATCAAATTTAATGGAAAAGAGGAATACTGTAAGTAAATAATTAAAATTTGAATTAATGTTGAAGCCATTTATAATTAAAGTGAGTACTACATTAATTGAATGGTTATAACTTCACAAACATTCAAAGATTTAGAAATGGAGTTAATATTCAATAATACTTTATATGGAAGAATGAATGTGAAAAAGAAATAATCTACAAGTGGTGATTTGGATTGTAAAGAAACTTACCCAATAATGTTTAATACAGTAATTGAAATAAAACTAACTTGTTTAAGCAATGGATGTAAAGTAATAAAATGAAAGAAATGGCACTGTATGAATAAATGAGAAATGAAATTTTCTAAGTAATAAAGAATGTAAATTAATGAAATAAGTCTTACATGAATAAATGAAAATTAAAATTTGTAAGTACCGAACGAGAATTAAAGAAAATCATTGTATTAAGAAAAGTATGAACAATAAATGATGTCAAAAAGATTAACAGAATAAACCTAAAATACTATTTGAAATTATTGTTTGTTTGACTTACGGATTGATTGGGAAAGGATACTTTTATTGTGTAGGATGTATAAATAATCTATAAAGTTACCCACGACTGTTGAGTGCGTGGTTTACTTCATAGTTTATTTATCATTTTATATGATTAGAAGTTCTGAACCCGAACAGACCATTTGTTTTGGTTGAAATGGATGGTGATTGTTTTCTTCGTTGAAATGATGTTTGTAAAGTTTGTTTGCAAGTATCTGTTGTTATGTTGCATTGATTTGTTTTTTTATTGGTTGGAAACAACTTAAATATTTCTCTTTTATATAACTATTAACTCTTTTGGATTATATAAGTGAAATACAGATATGGAAGCAATAGCTAGTACTTTTGGTTTAATAACATAAGCGTTGTTTACCCGAAAAATAGGTACATTATCGGATTACGGTTTTATAGCGGTATTATATTATTTTTCCCGTGGTTTGGGATATATTATCTTGTAAAAAATGATATATATCGTTATTATTGGTGTTATTATTTCTCCCAGACCACTCCGTTCAAAGGAGACTCTACCGGAATTTTCCGTGAATTTTCGACTTAGAAAATTTTTATGAAATGTTTTTCAAACTTTTGTTAACTTGAATATAAAAGGATTTAATTGTTATAAATTGATATGTTTTGTTTAAATTATTTAATTTTATAAATTATTAATATTTTGAATAAAATATATTGATTGCTTAATTCCTTCTTTTCCCTTCTTTCTCCTTTTCAAGGACGAAAAGTTTTGAGTGGGGGAGATTGTAACGACCTACAATTTTCAATAATTTAGAAATAGTTCATTTAAAAAGGTTTTATGATTTAATATTGGAAGAAATAAAAATTTATGATTTAATAATAAGAATATAATTGGAATAAAATGTATAGTATTAATTTAAGGTAATTTATAATTACTTTGAATGAAATTCCAATTAACTGAAATGATTAAAAAGTTAATATTGGTATAGACTGTAAATAAATCAATTGTAATAACATGTATTAATTGATAATTTAAATGCTGTATTAATTAATGAAATAAGGTATGATTAAGTGTAATTGACAAGATGAGAGTAATGAGAGTTGGTATAACATTTGCTTGTAAATAATAAACTTACAAATGTTACTAAAGATAGAAATGGTGACAATTGTTCTTTATTACCAATTTCTTTAATCAATTACAGATAAATGTCATTAAATGTTACTTTAGTATGAGTTAAGACAATAACTGCAAATTATGAATGTAATAAAATGTAAAGAAATGCTATTTATATTCACAAGGCAATAACTGATTTAATAAAAGAGTGAAACCAAGATAAATTAATTAATTGCGATTTCAAATTATAATTAACGTGAAAAATTGACAAAATTCAATATAATTGCAATATAGTAGTTAATAAAAATAAAAGATGGAATTGTAGCAAATTAGTGAAATAAGATATAAACAAATGTTAACTATATTATTTGAGTAATAATTGAATGAAAAAAAAAGATTGGAATCAAATTAAAACAATTTATTGGCATTTAATTTAATTAATTGGATTTAATTACAGTTGAAATCGAACACTGAAATTAGTTGAATTTTAAACACTAAATTTGATATTTAAATTTGCTTTGGTTTGTTATAAATGTCTAGGTAATCAAAAATGATGGAATTTGTTAGTTTATAAATAGTGAATTAAAAAGTGATAAATTTAATTTAGTAATAAATTATTTAATTAATGTAAAAATAGCCATTTTGGCCAGTGTCTCAGATTTTGACGAAACAAGTTTCATCAGATCTGTAACGGTGAATTATTGTAATATTTCAAGTTTCGTAGTGATCGGACTTGTCGTTTGATCTGCGGACTTGAAACGCATAGAAATCAATTTAATTAAAATCAATTGAAGTCAATTTGGAATAAGCTGAATTTTAGCTAACTTCTTCATACGATGGAAGTAGGACTTGAAACATGTTCCATTGAGTTTAAAAATATCGAAAACATCTATTTTGATATATAGGGTGATCTATTTTCGTTCCGAAAGCAGAATGGGCTTTTCGGGTCGTTTATCATTCAACTTTCAAATCGATCTAGCCATTCATTCTATTTATGATCTTCCTACAAATAGCCCGTTATAAACCCTATGTGTTTCTTATTCCATTATTTTGTACGTACATTTCATTCTCACCTCCTCTTTCCAATGGCAGACGAACCAAAACCTAATTCCCAATTCTAATTTCAAATGCCAATCAAAATCTAATCGAAAAATTAAAACTCCTCAAAACTATGTCATATTATATATCAATTTGAATCTCTCGATGAGCGCATCTCAGCTCTACTGTTCGTTTTTGCAATCTGGTTTGGTTTCTTGGTATCGGCCAAATCATTCTCTGTCATTCATCGTGCCGTGATCAACTTCGTCGGATCGTTGATTGGAGGGTATGGATGGGTGGAGATTGGCGAGTGGAGTTCATCAGCGTTGGTTGTTTGAGGTATCGACGGCTTGATCGTAGTGGAAAATTGGATTAGGGTTATAAAATCAAGCGGCGGCGGCCGTCCTTTCATCGTCGATCATGATTCATGAGGAGGCGGTCGAAGGTCGGGGTAGCTATGGAGGTGGTGACGCATCATCTAGAGGTGGGGCGCTAGCCACGGCGGGACGTAGCAATCATGGGCGAGCGTGGGTAGGTGGCTGTGTGTTCGTGAATATGGTCGAGACTAGGGTTTGTTGATGGTGATATTATTTACCATATTGCCACTGTCATGGAACTTGCAGTGTTATAACAATATAAATATATAACATCCAATCATCAAATATTAACAATAAAACATCCATCACAATCATCATCCAAATAAATCAATAAACATCAATATATAACTGATTATCATAACAGGTATTTAATTAACAATTAAATTCGATATTGAATTAAACGATGATTAAATGCAATAAAAGTCAAATTTAACTAGAATGACAATTTAATTATACCAAACATCAACTAATTAATTCCAAATCACATCATAAATTCAATTTAACTAACATAAGATAGTTTAGAAGTTGTGAGTGGGTCAAAACATTCACATTTGATTCAAATCGATTTGAAATCCAAAATAAGGCTCATAATTCAACAGTCTCAGAATTCATCCAATACAACTACAAAATGTCCGGAATTTCGATACGTTCCCAACGAAACAAACCGTGTGTGAATTGGACCTCGTATGTAAAAGTTATGGATATTAGAATGTTGGGAAATTTTTTAAATTTAAATTAAATATAGGGTTGAAAGGATACATACTCGACCGATCTATAGATTAGAAAAAATTGTTATTGGTTGGAATGATAGACTCGAGCGATTTTATGGATTTTAATTAATTCGGGATTGTGGTTTGAAATGATATATAACCGTAAAATTTTAAATTGCGGATCAAAAAGATAAATATCCGTATCACTTGACCATTGGGTAAAAATTATATACGGACACCGGATTGGTTAAATTAAATGAATTTTTTTTAATTCTTTAAAATTTGAATTCAGTTAATTGGTATTTTGAAATAGAAATTGATTTATATAAACTGGATTATTTTCGAAAATACAAGCCTTAACGTTGAAGTCGGAATTGGTTAAATGAATTGTTTGAAGGATTTAAATTGGAAATTCAACGTTGATGTCAAATATAAATGAGTTTATCAGAATTGAGTTATGGAAATGTTGGGTATAACTTTGAAATCTATTTTAAATTAATTTAAACTATTTTAATCACTTTAACTATTTTAATTTATTCAATCTATTATAACCTATTTAATCTATTTTACTTATTTTAAACCAAATAAAATTTATTTAATCTATTTTAAGTTCATTTAATATAATTTAAATCTATTTAATCTATTTTAAATTTATTTAATCTATTTAAAAATCTACTTAATATAATTTAAGTCTATTTAAAACATTTTAAAACCTAATTGAACCTATTTAATCTATAATTAATATGTTTAAACATTTTAAACCTATTTAATTTATATTTAATCTATTTAAATTAATTTAATTTATATTTAAACTATTTTACTATTTAAACTATTTCAATTTATTTAAACTATTTTTAGAATATTAAACTATTTATGACTATTTAAACTATTTTCTAAAATTTCAAACTATGTAAATCTGAAGTATTTATATTTAAATCCTTGATGAGAATACAACTTTAGTTGTAATTTGAAATTAATACCTTTTTGTGAAATGACATATTTGAGTCAATAAGATTTTAAAAGCAAGACGATTTTGAAAGTGAATATGGTTTTGAAAGTGAATATGATTTGAAAATGATATGGTTTTGAGAATATGATATTTTGGTATCAATTGTAAATTTACTTTTGGAATGTAAAAGAACCATCCGGTGTGAAATAAGTGGTGGGTTGTTAAAGAGACCAGGATCGGAAATTGTCATACTCTCTGCCAATACCAAAAACCACTTTGACAACTGTGTACGTGGTGGAGATTCCAGAAATGAAGTAGGATGGTTTGGTGAACGATTCTTTATGAGTTATTTACGTGAACCTGACTCCCGTGAGTCCGCTTAGATGTGACAAAATAGGAGCCACGCCGGGCCAAGTGTGGTCATTCCTCCTATCGGACACATTTCTTCGATACCATTCTATTACTTTGTGATTGATTTGGTGGCTTCCCCTTGATTTTGATTTGGGAGTGTGTTCTGAGGTGGACGGTAGTCGCTGCTATGCGTTACCACCAGTCCGGATCCGCAATTGGTATATCTATCCTGGCATTGCCTCGAGTGTCGTGTTCACATGCCCTATCGCGCCTCCTATGAGTTTTTTTGTACCATACTTAGGGAGTGCCCTCTGGGTAAACCTCAGAGAGGAGCTTACGGTACTATATAGGCTATCGGAATATATAAAATGTGTTAAGGGGGATATGGGTAACGTCTTAATGCTATTTTACTTTTACTTTATTGTAGACATATTATAATAGCGTATTGTACTACATGGTAGATAGTTTAATGGATCCTTAGGAGCTATAAATCCCGAACATCTCTTAAGTTACTGCACCCACGTGAGACCCTGGATAGGAGATGTCAAACCCCGAAAACATCTCTGACACCGTTACATGCATATTTATTTACTATTGATTCAACTTACATAAGATCTTTTAGTTCTGACTTGAGTATTTTGTCTTTTCAATTCGGTTGGGTCAGTCTGATCTTTTCAGTTATCGAATATTGTTGTATGGAGGATGAAGACGAAGATTTGTACAATTATTATTTATTATATTTATTCCACTACCTCATGTTGTTCCGTTGCATTTATTTATTTATTTATTTATTTCTGTTTTATGTAACTCTGATTTTTGTGTTGTAAAAGAACAATCAAATGTATTTGTAAAAAAATATCATGAACTATTATTTGATTATTATATTTTGTCATTCCGCTGAGAGATTCTGTATTTGTTTTCTTTCTTTCTCTGTTTTTCTTATTTACCCCAATAACAATCTTCCCCTTTGTATTGTTTGAGTCTGACGTGTGTGGTTTACCGTCGATTTAAACCGTCCAAAATGGCAGGTCGTTACAGGAATCCACGTGTGGTTCGGAGATCTATTCGAAATGTTGAAATCCTTTCGTGATTCCGAGACACGTTGTGGTATGAGAATCCATGTGTGATTTCAAGATCTATTTTGAGATGTGGGAATCATGTGTGATTCTAAGGCCTGTTGAGGTACGACAATCCATGTGTAGTTCTGTGATTTTTTTGAGAGGTGACTCGTTTGCTGGAATATCGGATGTAACCACACCAGTGATAATGACTAAAACAAGAGATAGGATGTATAGTTAGGGGTTTAGCTAACCAATATGGGTGCCGTCGTCTCCTTCCTAGAGATACCTACAATTGTTATGCAAGCATAGAGGGATGCACTCGACCAGCATGGCCAGCTATGTATTTCCTATTATACATCATTAGGAATGTATTGGTGCTTCAGAAGGATAACTCTGATCTTTATGTAGGAGCACCGTTCTCGAAGTACTAAGGGGACCTCAATGGAATTCTACAAGTTAGCGAATGTGCCTTAGAGAATTTTGATTATATACCTAATATTAGTGTGATTTACACTCACGAGCATAGCTACTTAATTATTGATATTTTCACCCTTAGACATTATTATAATGTCACTGGATTTTCTGATAAAATGGTTTGGTTATCGTAAGGAAATAACCCATCCTTATTTATGTGCGGCGTGGTCCTATAAGATACATTTTATTTTGAAAGTGTTTTCAAATATATAGTAATCAATATGATTTGATCAAGTTTTTTCATGCTAGTTTACTTGACTTATCCGGACGCTATTTTGTTATAATGCTTGGGTCAGCCCGAGTATATTTTCTAGATTTAGCCAGATGCTTTGGAGCATTCAGGGGACAAGCTGGATTCTTCAAGACGTATTTGCATATCTTATATTCTTCCGCTATTTGTTTGTCTTAATTTCAATTTGTTATTTATCAAAAATTATACGAACTGGTTGTTATAACTGTCTAAGGCCCATTATAGGTTAGTATACTCTGATTTGTGTTATTTAACAATGATTTCTCTTATAAAGATCTTGTGTATATTATATGTTTTCTCCTCACGATATGAAATTCTGTTTTATCTTTCTTTCTTTAACTCCAAATGACCTGTCTTTGGGATACTTAAACGATCAACGCACGAATACCTAGAATATATTAAGTGTTGTCTTTAAGTGTAAGAAAGGCAGATTGTTACAGTTTTTCCCATTTGACTTCATAACCATTACTCTTTCAACCCAATAACCAATATCTACCGACATTGATGTTCTATCAATGTAAGAGATAATATCCAAGCCACTTAATACCTTTATAATGGGAATTATGCAGACTTTGACCATATAATACCTTATTTAAGGCAGGTCCCCAATCATTTAATACATATCCCAAGGTGGACTCCTCATTGATACTTATCTAGCTGACGTTGCACACAATCTTTTCGGTCACTTTATACTTCATATTAAAGCGGACTCCTTTCAAGATATCAAATACCATGCCTAATCCTTAACTTTAACCCCAATCATTTACTACTTCTTACATAGCGAAGAGGTGAGGCCTTACACGGCCACTTTATACCTTCATTCCATGAAGTAGATCCCTCATATTATGACCTGTACCCTATAGTGATGTCTCACATTGTCAGTACGTACCGGTAGTTAGATTAGCTGGGCAGATTTACTCTATAGAATTTAGGACTAACCTCGCATCATCTAGAGTTATTTATTATAGGCAGTATCTCATATCAGTCCCAAAGTCACACTGCTAGTAGCCAGATGAGCTACGCATAATTTTATGTGTTTTTGACTGACCTCGTATCTCTTTAACTTAGTCATAATTTATAACACTCCCTTAACATATTATCATATATCTCATGGTATTCATAATTAAGGCCTTACAAGAAAACTTCTTATTTCACATCTACAATTAGTTACATCCTTGAATAGGATTCAATAACAATTAATAACCTATTAAGTACGCCATTTATTAGCGCCAAAATTGGTCATTAACACCTAAATATCGTTGAAAGCACTAAATTGCAGCTATAGATCACAGACAGAATGTATGTAGAGAGTACAAATGTGAAGAACGTTTAAATTAAAAAGAAAGCAGTAATAACAGAGGATTTATAGTGGTTCGGCTGACACCGGCCTACGTCCACTCCAGAAAATTCTTTTTATTGATGTCGAAATCAATTATAGTTACAATCCAGAGTTTTTAGAACAATAACGGCAGAGCAGCCTTAGTGTAGAAGATGAAGGAAAACAGAATGAAGATCCCTATTCAAAAGTCCTTCATGTTGTATTTATATGCAAAATCGGAGTTACTAGGCTTCTTGAGTGGTCCGGGCCAATTAAGACCATAGCCGAACATACGCCCTTCATCACGATCGACCTTGAACTTTGTACATGCCGACCTAAAGCATCCTGGGTATTAACCCAAAGTAGACCTATCCATAACTCGAAGCAAATGAGA
Organism: Allium cepa; assembly: GCA_030765085.1. Classification (NCBI taxonomy): domain Eukaryota; kingdom Viridiplantae; phylum Streptophyta; class Magnoliopsida; order Asparagales; family Amaryllidaceae; genus Allium; species Allium cepa. Next base: position 341,440,710 of record CM060941.1, on the reverse strand, counting down.
AGCCGATCCAAAGCAGCTATAACATGCTGACCCTGTGATATGCCGACCTCCACTTCTTCTGCCGACCCGGCCCTCTTTAGCCGACCCGAAGGAAGATACACAGCAACCCGAAGTTAGTCTTCGCCACCTCCAATGCCGATCCTATGCTGGTTTCGCCATAGCCGACCCAGAGACGTCACTATACGGACCCAAGTCCATCTCGGAGCCACACATGATGCCGATCCACTCATCATGACCAAATGACATGACCTTCCTTCCTTTGTCCGACTGACCCCCCTTAACCGATTCACTCCACTGCCGATCCAGAAACGCTGACCCATATCACCACCGAACCACATCCACCGACCCACTCAGGCCGAGCCATATACGATCGAGCCACCTTGATCGAACGACCCACACAAAGCCATCCATGATTGATCATATAGCCATCCAACTGGCTTAAACTCATCGTATTCCAGTCTCGACAAAAGAGCAGTCGATTTTAGTTAAATCCGCCTGCATACGGCCTTGCCAAAAGGCGGATTAACATATGCCCCCTAAAACATGCCTTGCTATTGGAAGGTGTGTTTTGAATAGTCTCAAACCCGATATCCAAAGTCCCTATGTTATCCATAGCCATACCATCTAATCCATAATCTAATCCATTTTATCCTGGTGCCATTGTCGTATCCTTATCCTAATTTACGATCGCTTGAAGTCGATATCTGATTCCTATTCAGTACCAAATCCTTATCCAATTCCACATCCACCCGAACACGACAACCAAGTTTTAATCCATCCATATCCAATAACCACATCCACGACCTCTCCAGGTCGATATCCAAATCTGGAACACTCCAGGTCTGTGCCAAAATCCTTAGTTGTTCATAGCCAATATCAAATATGTAATCTCTCCAGGTTCTGGCCAACCATAATCCACACTCGGCGACCTATATGAAGCTATGTCCCAGCCTAAGTCCTGGACTGATGGTGATCCTGGTTCAATGTCCCTGAACGCTAAGTAGTGCTGTAGCTTAAGTCCTAAGCTGAATCCTAATCGCTCCGGACCCTTGCCGAGCACAGTCCATATTCGATGACCTAAAATAGTAACCGATAGATAATATGGGGCCTATATCCTAGGCCGAATCTTGGTCTCTCCATGAAACCACACTGAGCTTTTGAATCCTCGAGTACTAACTTTCTCAGTGAAAGCACCAAAATGTTAGCGCCAAAATTGGTCACTAACACCCAAACGCCGTTAGAAGCACCAGATTGCAGTTATAGATCACAGACAGAATGTATGTAGAGAGTATAAATATGAAGAACGATTAGAATTAAAAAGAAAACAGTAGTAACAGAGGATTTTTAGTGGTTTGGCTGACTCCGGCCTACGTCCACTCCAAAAATTTCCTTTTATCGATGTCGAAATCAATTACTGTTACAATCCAGAATTTTTTGAACAATAATGGCAGAGCAGCCTTAGTGTAGAAGATGAAGGGAAAAAGAATGAAGATCCCTTTTCTGTAGCCCCTCCTGCTGTATTTATAGGCAAAATCCGAGTTACTGGGCTTCCAGAGTTGTCTAGGCCCATTGAGACCATAGCCGAACCTACGCCCTTCATCACGACCGACCTTGATCTTTTACATGCCGACCGACCCTCCTTAACGGATCCAATCCACTGCCGATCTAGAAATGCCGACCCATATCACCACCGAGCCACATCTGCCAGCCCACTCAGGCCAAGCCATATACGACCGAGCCACCTTGAATGAACGACCCATACCGAACCATCCATGACTGATCGTTTATCCATCTAACTGGCTCAAACCCATCGTATTCCAACCTCGAAAAACGAGCAGTCGATTTTAGTTAAATCCGCTTGCTACAGCCTTGCCAAAAGACGGGTTAACATTTTCCCCCCAAAACATGCCTTGCTATTGGAAGGTGTGTTTTGAATAGTCTCAAACCCGATATCCGAAGTCTATATGTTATCCATAGCCATACCATCCAATCCATTTTATCCTAGTGCCATTGTCGTATCCTTATCCAAACCTACGACTGCTCCGAGTCGATATGCGATTCTTATCTAGTACCAAATCGTTATCCAATTCCACATCCATCCAAACATGACAACCGAGTTCTAATCCATCCATATCTAATAACTAATAACCACATCCATGACCTCTCCGGTTCGATATCCAAATCCAAGACCGCTCCAGGTCCGTTCCCAAATCCTTAGTTGTTCATAACCAATATCAAATCTGTAACCTCTTCGGGTTCTGACCAAGCGTAATCCACACTCGTGACCTATATGAAGCAATGTCCCGGCCTAAGTCCTAGACCAATGGTGATCCTGGTTAAGTGTCCCAAAATGATAAGTAATGTTGTGGCTTAAGTCCTAAGCCGAATCATGGTCACTCCGGACCCTTGCCGAGCATAGTCCATACTCGATGACCTGAAATAGTAACCGATATATAATATGAGGCCTAAGTCCTAGGCTGAATCTTGGTCATAGTCCTTGCTTGACGACCTTTTAGCCAAAAACAAGACAAAAAGTCAACCAAAATCCAATTCGAAATCCAGATTCAAACCAGAAATCCATATCAAAAGTTAAATCCAAATCCAAATCAAAATTCAAATATCCAAACCAAAATCCAAACCAAGAAATCAACAAAACCGAAAGTTCAAATCAAACTCCAAAACCAAAGCAAAAAAAATGTCCAAGCCAAAAAGAAAAAACTCATTTTGCAAACCAAAGTGTCACTGTTTATCATCATCTCAGAGCATGCCTAGAGGTTGGCTCCGTCCCCTTACATGAGTAAGTGACTTAGCCGCCTGCCTAGTGTTTGTTGCTTATTCCAAACCATCACTATTAGTTGATGACCAACGGCCACCATTCTTGGGCCTCGTGCCATCGTTATTCAAGATAGGCGGTGGCTGCTCCTATACCGCCGCCGTATTCCGAGTTTCGACATATTGTTGTAACTGACCATTCCTTACATGCTCCTCAATTATATCCTTTAAATGCCTGTAGCTGTTAGTATCCTGTCGTCTAAGTCATGAAAGAGACAGCGCCTTCTTGATGTCCTTTCGCATTCTGAGGGTTCCCTCCTTGCCGGCCTTTGATAAGGAAGGTGGTCTCGAGTATCCAAGTATATCTGTTCCATTGTCTCATTCGGTCCTGTGTAAGTGGAGAATTTTGATTCTCTCCGGCGCTTCCACTTCCCTTTATCCTTATCTTTACTCGAGCTTTCACCGGACGATTCTCCGTCCTTAACCATGTTTACTTCCTTTTACCTCATATCTAAACATGCATCCTCTTGTTAAAGAAATCTCTCAGCTTCGTGAAAGAATTCCCTGAGATCCATTGCTGGGTCCCGTATCAACGATACTTTGAAATCTGAATTATCCCTGACTCCTGACATGGCCTCCATCAGAACCATTGATGGATCTGCCCGATCCACTGAAGCAACTGCTGCATTAAATCGAGTTAAGAAAGTCCTGAACGATTCATCCGCCCTCTGCTTTACTAAAATCAGTGTCATCATATTCTTCGGCCTTTTTATGTGAACTCGAAACTGTCTCAAGAACTTATCCACCAGTTCTGTCCATGTTCCAATAGATCCATTCTCTAGCTATCTAAACCACACGCAGCTGTATCAGTCAAGTACAGGGAGAAACACCAAGTCATAACCTCCTCTGATGCCCACAGCACTTCCATATGCCTTGTGTATCTCATCAAGTGGTCAGTGGGATCCGTCTTACCGTTGTATACTTCCAGAGTGAGTAGCTTAAAATCGGGTGGATTTCTAGCCATCCTAATGTTACGGGTAAATGGACTTTTATTTACTCCCTCCAAATCCCTGCTTGTCAGACCTCCAAAATGGTTCGCCTGATGATGTCAGCCAATCCAGTGTTATCTGCCAAGGGTTACCCCATCTACGTTTCCTAAGTGCCTTCCATGTCCTTGAAGGAATTCCGGTTCATACTCCTCATCATGCACTCCTGTATTCCTATTGGCACCGGGCTGTGCAGCATCATCTAGTATCCCTTCATGGGTTGGTCTAGCCTTACTGGTGGCATGCCCTCGAGTCTAGGTCCATCCAGATTGATAGTTGTTTGCTAATTAGGGGCTTCCCCCTTTTGAACCACTCCATATACTTGTCGGTTGAGTCCTTCTAATCCAGCTCCATGGATCTGAGCTCCTGCAGTTCTTGCTTGTCCAGATTGTCTGAAAAGTGCCTGCATCATTTCCTTTCGCCTTTTCATCAATTGTTCCTGCATGGAATTCATCATGACCTGCATCTCGTCCCTAGTGATGTAGATGGAAGCTTGATTAACTCTAGAGAAAGCCTCTTGACTTCCCTTTTATGGACTTCTTTCCATCCTCTGTCTCCCGATTGATTGCTTTACTATAGTCTCCAGAATCCAAGTTTCTAAGCCTTTAAATCTAAACTCCAAGCTTTTGAATCCCTGAGTGCTAGCTTTCTCAGTGAAAGCACCAAAATGTCAGCGCCAAAGTTGGTCACTAACACCTAAACGCCATTGAAAGTGCCAAATTGCAGTTATAATCAGAGACAGAATGTATTTAGAGAGTATAAATATTAAGAACGGTTTAAATTAAAAAGAAAGCAGTAATAACAGAGGATTTATAGTGGTTCGGCTGACTCCGGCCTACGTCCACTTCGGATATTTCCTTTTTATTGATGCTGGAATCAATTACAGTTACAATCCAGAGTTTTTAGAGCAATAGTGGCAGAGCAGCCTTAGTGTAGAAGACGAAGGAAAACACAATGAAGATCCCTTTTCTCATGCCCCTCCTATTGTATTTATAGGCAAAATCCGAGTTACTGGGCTTCTTGAGTGGTCCGGGCCCATTGAGACCATAGTCGTACCTATGCCCTTCATCACACCGACATTGAGCTTTGTACATGCCGACACGAAGCATCCTGGGTATTAACCGAAGTAGATCTATCCATAACTCGAAGCAAACGAGCAACCAAACCAAAGCAGTTATAACATGCCGACCCTATGATACGCCGACCTCCACTTCTTTTGTTGATCCGTCCTCTTTAGCCGACCCGAAGGAAGATAAGCATCAACCCGAATTAGTCTTCGCCTCCTCCAATGCCGATCCTATGCTGGTTTCACCATAGCCGACCCAGAGACTTCCCTATACCGACCCGAGTCCATCTCGGAACCAACCATAATTGTCGATCCACACATGATGTCGATCCACTCGTCATGACCGAACGACATGACCTTCCTTCCTTTGTCCGACAGACCCTCCTTAACTGATCCACTCCACTGTCGATCCAGAAATGCCTATCCATATCACCACCGATCCACATTTGTCGACCCACTCAGGCCGAGCCATATACGATCAAGCCACCTTGATTGAACGACCCATATCGAACTATCCATTATTGATCGTCTATCCGTCCAACTGGCTCAATTCCAGTCTCGACAAATGAGCAGCCGATTTTAGTTAAATCCGCCTGCCTACGGCCTTGCCAAAAGGCGGGTTAACACCATTAATACGTTACCATCTTATGTTATTTATGCTAATACACACACACACATACATATATGCACTTAGTAAATTTTGAAGAGTGTGGAGTTTATGCCCTATACTAATGTTTAAATGTCAAGTTTTCAAAATTATACAAGTCCCATTTCCATATTAGCATATGTACCATAAACACAATATCCAAAATCAAATCAACATACTTGTATAAAAACAAAATCCTAACCCACTTAATTTACATTAAAACAACAAAATAAATCAACAACGGAAATTGAAAATTTACATACTTTTACACTCTATTCAAATTTTTTCATATGAAATTAGTCAAAGGGAATTTCTATTCAAAATGTGGAAATAGGTGGTGCAAACTACGAATAAGAATTCATATGTTGCACACCTTTTCCAAATCAAAACCCTTAATTATATCAAAAGAAAACGATAAGAAGTGGAATAGAAGGTAAAACATTGAAATTGTAAAATCCATGCAAATTTCATTATTTTAATATATAAAAACAATTAGGATTCCATCCTAAGAATTGATATTTCGCTTTATTGGAATTTTAAGGGTATTTAATGTGATGTTTTTGTAAACCAAGATTTTTAAAGGCATATATCAAATCCAAACTACTCAATTACTAAAATAGGAAAACTAAGATTTCCACTCACAACAGGTCCACAGCTCTTTCATTTTTTGGATTTTTCACGCCTTTAATAATCTCTTTCAGATCTCTCCTTTTTGATGTATACAACTCTCGATTTGTATATAGATTAGATTCAGAAATTTAGGGGAGGGAGAAGAAAATTAGAAATTAAATAACAAATATCTAGAATTTATTACCTGAACCCTAACTAATTTTTATAAAACTTTAAAGAGAGAAACCGATAGAGTTTCGCTTGGTTTCTAAAATAATTTGTGAATAAATGTGAGGAGTGTAAACTCTTATTTATAATGGTTGGAATGTGACAGAATTATTGAATTTAAATTGGTTGAAAATAATAAAATCTGGAACGTTCGTTGTGCAAACAAAACCCTATCCATTAAATGTTCATCGGTCGACTGCCCCTACCCTACCGGTCAATCGCTATTGATCAACCAGCCCAGGGTATGCAGCGAATCAGTTCGTTTTTTTCAAGGAATGTTTTTAATTGTCGTTGATTTATTTATTTCATTCCTTTATTACTTCTTTAATGTTAATGTTATTTTTAACAATTACTTGACCCTAAAATCTAATTCCTGTTACCTTTTGAATTTCATATTTGAGATTTAATGTGAATTTGAATATTACTTAAATTATTTTGAATCCCAAAACTTCAATCGTCCATAACTTTTCCGCTTGAGCTCCGTTTTCAATATATTATATACGTAAATTGGTTATAAAATCGCCACAAACACAACGGAATAAACTCCATGGTGAAATTCCAAATTTTGCAAAATTTCCATTTTTAGCCTCATATTATTTGATTAATTTATCTTATTTTATTTATTTCTTATTATTTTTTATGGTGTGTCACATTCTCCCTCCTTAAAAGGATTTCGTCCCAGAAATCTTTCCAATGGTCAGACAGCATAATGTGTAATAAACATCCATGTTATACAGCTAAGTTATTGACATAACCATCTATTCAACCAAAATTGCAATGTGATTATATGTGCAGAGATACTATAGATGAGCTTAATCCTAGCATGAATGCAAGTGTCGTGACATATAGGAATGTATGCAACGTCCTAAACATGCAAAAAGTGTTCTATATAGGTGTAAAAGTGATAGTAAAAAGTGTAGCAACCATCTCCTACCATCCAATCTAGCAACCACGATGCAACCTAATCCTAATTTTGGAGAGAAAAGTTTGCTGGTATAAAGCTTAAGATGAGAAGTCCTCATGCTTTCCATTGGATATTCCCGCTATTGTAACAAACTAGCCTAATTTCTTTATTGTAGAGTTTCCTAGTTCCATGCTCTATACTATGTGTGGTAGTATGGGTTGCTATTAGCTCCATCCCAATGTCCCCCTATTGATCAAGCTCTACCACAGTGATTGTGCTAAGATAGCATTTCCTTAAGTGTAAAACGTGAAAAAAGTCATGGCTTCTACTTATTTATCTGATAGCTCCACGTAGAAAGCAAGTCTTCCTATGCGGTAAACAAGTCTTCGTGTTCTTTCTAAAATTGGGAAAGGTCCAACAAATTTTAGTGCCGACTTTCTTGACTTTACAAATCTCACGATCTTTCTAAGCAAGGAAACTTTGACAAACTCCATATCCTCTACATCAAAATCTAACTCTTTTTTCGCTTGTCTGCATAGGATTTCTGGTGATCTTATGTAGTCTTCATTCGATGTCTAATCAATTCTACCAACTTTTTTTGGTACGTTAAACACCAGGGAAAATTCGGCCACCTTCTTCTTCATCTCTTTCTGTAACGACCCAGAATTTCTGTCATTTGAAATTCCTATATTTAATTGATTTTAAATATTAACAAGTAAAATTTGTAAGTCAAATAACTCATATTTCGAATATCTAGATTTAATTGGATAATTAAATCGATAATTTAATATTTGAAATTACAGAAATAATTGAAAGTTGGGTTTAATGTGATTAAAATTGATTTTTAAAGTTGTATTAAATCATATTGGAGTTAGAATGATGTTATAGAACTTTTAAAATCGAATTAAAAGTTGAATTGTAGAAATTGAATATTTTAATATTTAATTGACGAGTAAAAATAGCCATTTTTCAAACAGTCTCGGATTTCGACGAAACTAGTTACATCGGATCCGTAATGTTATATTATTGTAATATTTCAAATTTCGTGTCAATCGGATTTACGGTTTGTCCGGGACAAGCTAAAATGCACTGAAATCGGTTTAAGTGAATTTTTGAATTTAAATAGTCGATTCAAAAACTTATCTTCCAAATTTGATCGAATTGGCTCCCAATACCCATTGCGTTCGGAATAAGGGTAAAACATTATAAACGCCAGGCGGCACGCTTCGTTTCGAGTTCGGAAAAATTTCGGGTGATTAGTGTCGCGTAATTTTCTATAAAAGGACATTTGTTTTTCACTTTTGCAAAAGCAACTAGGGTTTAAGCTTTAGGCCACCACCATTATTTTTAATGGCCGAAAATTCATTTCCTTCTCCCTCAATTTTCTTCAAATTCGTTAACAATTATCAGAAAGCTTCAACTACAAAGTTGAAGAGCACGTTGAGATCTTCCTATCCAACGGTCAAGACCGTACACGAAGCTACAGACGACGGCAATTTAGCGATGAACGCGCAACGTTCGCGCACGCTTTTCAAGAGGAGCAAGGGGCCAAGCTTGTCATGCTCACGGCCGAAGGTAGCTTGCGTAGGGGGCTTCGATTTGGCGGTGTTTGATCGTGTTCAAGTTTGTCGTGGTGGTCGCGTGCATTAGGGCATAGGGGCGGCAATGGGTTCGTTCGCGTGTTTACTGAGTTGGGAGAGAAGAAGGAGGGGACGTCCGAGATTCTAGGGTATAGAAACAAACGGCTCGGATTAAAATGGTTTATAAAAATGTAAATAAAAAGTAAATTAACATATATATTAATTCGTATAAACTTTAAAACACTATAACTTTTTCATACGAGGTCTGTTTCGCACGAAACAAATTGCGTTGGGTTCGTATTCGCGAACAATACGCGATGGAGCTGGATTGGGGTTGATTGGAACTAGTGAAAATTTTGGGTAAAATTAAACGCGCGTTTAATTTTATTCGAAATAAAACACTGCAACTGTTATTTGAAAACAAGGTGAGAACTTCTCACTCAATCGAAACTGTTTCGATTTAAATTTTAAATAGTTAGATTTAAATGCTTGATTGTGTTGGTTGTATGTTTGGATGATAAGTTATTATTTATTGTTTTGAAATAGACCCTATGCGCCGTATATTAAGCAGATGTTATTTATTAAAAACATATGCCGCGATATTCCATCTTGAAGTGGAATTGGTATTATATATGTATTTGAAGTTGATTTTCTCACATTATATAGCGGATGAGACCCTATTGCGCCGCGTAATAGCGGATAATATTTTAAATAAACCCATGTACCATGATATTCCGTCATGAAACGGGATTGGTATTGTGCTAACATCTGTGGATGCAGGGAAACAGGTTGGAGGGATCCAACTGGATTCCTCAACAATATTGATTTATTTACAGATATTTGAGATATATTCTGTTATCATATTGATATATTATGTTTGGATGCCGTGATTGTTATATTTGGTGTTGTTGCAGCATTAGGCCTATTTTTGGATTTTTAAAAATGTTAAAGTAACGATTTCGAATTTAAAAGGATTTACAGGTGATTTTTGAATTTATTATAAAAGCTTTATATATATGATTTATAAACTTGGATTTTTATAAATCAAAGTGATCAAATTATAAAGGTGTCAAAAATATTGTTTTTGAATTTTGGAATTGATCCACTTTAAATAAATAAACATTATAATTTTAATGTTATAAAAATTATGATTTTTGTGAAATATAACCGAATTGTGATTTCCGAAATAAGTAGTTGATTAATTTGTAAAATGGTTTAAAATTGGGATTTTTGAATTATTATAAACGGTTTATATAAAAGATTTATAAAATTTATGTTTATAAATAAAAAATATTGGAATTATAAAGCAAGTTTTTATAAGTGTTAAAATGAAGCATAAATAGATTTCATAAGTGAATGAAATTTATAGATTTATAAATTATGAAGTTTTTATAAAATTTATATAGATGTGAATTTGTAAACGTTGTTTTATAAATCCAATACCAATTGAATTTGATAAGTAAATATGAAAGCATATTAAAGGAGATATATCCACAATTTTGGACAGTGGATAATCCTTTAATTTGATATATAGAAGTGTTGAATTTGGTTAATGATTTATATTTACGATTTTGAACAGTGAATAATATATTTAAGAAATGTTTTAGGAAGTGATCTTTTAAATAGAATTAAAACGATTTGAAGTTGTTTTAAAATGTGTTAAGGATCGAAACCATAGATTTCAACATTCATTGCTGAAATAGACGTTTTTGAGAAATAAGGAAATGACGGACTATAACACTGTTGTTATAGTAAATGATTTTCGAAAGGAAATGTTTTATATAGTATTGGGATTTATATACCTATCTAAATTTCGAATCCCTATACCTGTGATTTTGGGTTGTCGTAACGATGTTTTACGCAACATTCGTTTTGACTCAAATGAATGTGTTTAAGAGAATATTTTCCTTAAAGAATAAAATATATACTTAATTGTGATTTAAGTATATTGAATATTTTTCAGATGTTGAAAATAAATAGATTTGTGGATTACTTATTATTAAATAAGTATGGAAATGTTTTCCAATTTGAAGTGAAATGTTTGGAGATTATATCTTTAAAGATAAATTGAAAGTGAATATTTGAAATCGATTTGAAAAATCGTATATCAATGGATATTTGAAAATTTAAATTCACCATGGAATTTATAAAGGAAAGGGAAATTGGTTTGAAAATAAACATTGATTTATTTTGAAGTGTGGAAAATATATCTTATACGGATATTTTTGGAAAACAAATAATTTGGGAAATTGTTTGGAATCTGGTGATGTTGTGCATATTTATTGATAGTTAAATAACCGACTAATCAATATTTACCTTTAAATGGGTATTTGTTGTGATTTGCTTGAATCTGAATGAACACTTATTTTTATAAATAAGCGCTCGTTATTCGGCTTAGCCAGGCAAAGAACTTTGGGTCATATATCCCATTCTGAATAGTGATTCGTCGTAATGGATAGCATTTGAAGACCGGTGTTGAAGACCGGGTATTTGCGAGAATGATAGGATGACTTATCGATTGTCTCTGCACCAATAGCTACGGTATGGAGATTTCCTCTGTGATGGGAAGTTCGATCGGGATTGTGAATACCCCGATTGCAAGGGCTTCTTTGGAAGTGCCTTCGGTTCTGTTCGAACCCAGAACAAACTTGTATGGATAGTATGTTTGACATTATATTTTGAGATATAAAGCAGATTTCTTTCAAATACATTTCTGTTGGTGGCGGAGAATTTATTCTCTTAGCTTAACACCCTTCTTTGAGACTACGAGCTCAGAGGTTATGTAGTTGATGGTTATCAGTGATATACTCCCAAATTGGTAATGTTGTATGCCGAGTGCTGCTGATCATTTGTTGATCAAAGCGTGGCTTTTGTGAAAAGCGTGGCTTTATGGATGAGACTTCGTCGAACCTCACAACCCGGTTATGGTCGAAACAGGAATCGTAGCAGCAAGGTTATTTGAGGATAGCGCCCTCTGAGGATATGTCATTTCCTTCTGGATTATAAGTGGTATCATGGTATGGAGCCCAGATACTTACTTTGTTGCTGCAAACTTATTACTTTATGGTTGTTGGTTGAGAGGATCCTCGGTTAAAGGTCGCATACGGCCGGAGGATGGCATACTGGTGTCAGTTGTTACCTATTACAGAGGTAACCCGGACTTGTCTAGCAGAGATCTGATTAGGATCCGGGGACGTCCCTCCAAAGGCGTTCCATTTTACTTGGGAAGTTCCTTTGCCCGACCATTTGTTGGAAATCCAATCAAAACAATACGAGCCCTATACGGTTTTAGTTGTATAACCTGCCATGGAATGTGACGGTAACCTGCTATTGAACATGGTAGCTATAGTAGGCATACGATAATGGTCGTATGTTGACTAAGATTTATATCATTTTTTCGAAATGTTTTCCTACACTTTGTACTTATAGTAATATTATCAAAGAAATTTGTGTGTCAAGCATGTTTGACTATCATAAGGAGAAATCTCCTTCGATTCTGCGTTTGCATTGTGTGTGTGTGCGGGAGGCTTTATGGTAGTTACATTTTCCAAAAGCATTGCGAATCTATTTAAAAATATTTCTTTATTTGTTTTAAAGATATAACTGTTTCAAGTTATCACACCAGTCACATGACTGACCTGGAGTTTATTGTTTCCTTCCTAAATTCTTGGTGCCTACCAATTTCCACACGGGCAGTTTAGAGCCAGGTTATCAGGTCATTCTGGAATTCAGGAGTTGCTGTGGAGATCAGGAGCAAGCTGGATGGCATGGTGTATCAACTAGTATATAGTATTTCTTTTCCGTTGTTTGTTGTAAACTCTGATAATGTAATGTAATGTGATATAATGTAATAACTGATACAGTTCTTTTGATTTAAAGATTATTCATTTATCTATTATATGTTGTTCCATTGCGATTGAGAGATTCTGTTATTGTTTCTGTTTTCTTCTTTCTTCTTTCTTCTTCTATCTTCTACCTCTTCTTCTTTAACCCTAACAATTAGGTTTTCCGGCCATCGATTGCTCGGCAGTTGATACTGTAGATGTATTAATGTCGATTTTCGGGAGTGGAAAATCCTTAATCGTTAAAGTTGGTATCAAAGCATTTGGTTAAGCGACAACCTTGGCTCTGATGGATGTTACTCATTAGAAATAGAGTCAGTAGTACTCTAGAATGAGTGTGAGTGTAATAATAGATATGAGCGCGTATGTGTTAGTGAATATAAAAAAAATGTTTTATATTGTGTTTTCTTATCCGTTGAGTTATTTGTGAATTCTGGTCGGTATGTGGGACGCCATATTATCGATAGGGGTTTCTAAACTCTTAAACAAGATAAACCGACATAGTATCATTTTGAATTAGGTAAATGAAATAATTTTACCTCGGTTATATTTTATATATAAAGGAATAATTTTTCAGAGTTATTAAAGTGTATATGAATTGATTGTTTGGTTGTTGAAATGTAAGAATATATATATATATATATATATATATAAGTTAATTGAAAGATGTTTGAAGAAGTTAAATGAAACATATTGTAAAAGAATAAATTGTATAAGCAAATGAATTAATAAGTATGGAATTATAATTAATGTGATTTACAATTGTGAAATAATCTTATATATAAGAAGTGAAAGCATATGAATATATTTATAAATATGAGTTATAAATAAAAATGAATTTGAACTATGAATTGAAAATGTTGAATCCTGTTTATTTTGGAAATTATTTTCCAAAATTAAAAGTTAAATAGTGAAATTATATAAGAAAAAGATTTATAAATGTGATTTATGAATAAAAGGAAATTTTTTGAAAGAATAGTAAGCACTGAATTCACTACTGTTACTGGAAAATAATAAGGGTGATGACTGCAACATCATCAGTATCATTTTCGAGTTTCTGTGTAATGGATTTGCTGCCATGGTAAATTGGAAATTGAAGTTTTGTTGTGATAAACTAATTTGAAATTAAAAATCCAAGCTGTAATTGTTGAATATAAGTAATCAAGTTTTGAACTTATAATATGAAATAATAAAGATTTTAGCTTTGGTAAAGTTAATGGATTTGGAAATTTAAGTTAAGTTAACAAGTGATGTTTATAAAATGAACTAAAACTTAAGTACTGTTGAATGAAGTTGATTTTGGTATCGAAGTAAATTGATAAAGTGAAGTGATGAATATGAACTTGAGTTATATAAATGAAATTCATCCTTATTTGTTAAATGAATTAACAATTGAATGAACTAATGAATTGAATGTTAATCAATCGAATGAAAAAGAATTGATATAGAATAATGAATGTAAATGTTAATTCATTAAAAATAGTAAATTGGAAATTGAATAATTGAAAGAAAAGTCAATTTAATATCAACCGGTTTGAATTAAAAGTGTTAAACCAAATTGAATGTAAATTTAATAATTTGGTTATGATGGTTATGATTTGGTTGTTATATGATTGATTAGCTGATTGTATATAATTCATTAAGTGTTAATGAAGTTAAAAATATTGCGAATTGTTAACAAGTGTGTGTGTGCGGAAGGCCTTATGGTAGTCTCATTTTTAAAAGCATTGCGAATTGATTTAAAAATATTCCTCTATTTTGATTTTAAAGATAAACGAACTGTTTTGAGTTCTCACACCAGTCACATGACTGACTCGGAGTTTATTGTTTTCCTTCCTAAACTCTGGGTGCCCACCAATTTTTCACACGGGCAGTCAAGAGTTAGGATTTATCAGGATATTCTGGAGTTGCTGGAGGCAAGATGGATGGCATGGTGCATTATTCGTTTATATAGTATTTCTTTTTCCGCTGCACTGTTTGTTGTTTTTGTTTGATGTTGTATACTCTGATGATATGATGTAATGTAATAAATATAATAACTGATATAGTTCTTTGTTTAAAGATTATTCATTTATTATTATATGTTGTTCCGCTGCGAATTGTGAGATTCTGTTGTTGTTCTGTTGTTTTCTATTCCGTTCTATTTTCTTTCTGTTCTATTCTCTATTTTCTATTTTCTTTTCTCTCTATTTTCTGTCTTTTCTCTCTTTTTCTTTGTCTTTCCTTTTCTTAAACCATAACATTTCGGGTTTTTGGCCTTCGATTTCTCGGCAGTCGATAAAGTGAGTATCGATGTTGAATTTTCGAAAGTCGAAAATTTTCGGGGCGTTACATTTGGTATTAGAGCTGTTGGTTAAGCGACAACCATGGTTCTGTTGGGTATTACTCATTAGAGATAGAGTCAGTAGTGCTCTAGATTGAGTTTGAGTGTAATAATAGCTATGAGAGCGTATTTGTTAGTGAATATAAAATTGTTTTATATTGTGATGATTGGTTTGTTGAGTGGTATATAGATTCTGGTTAATACGAGTAATTAACGTTGTTGATAGGGGTCTCTAAACACTTGAATAGAACAATTCGACACAATATTGATTTTAAATTGGGTAAATGAAATAATTTTACCTTGATTATATTTTTATATATAAAGGAATAATTTTTCAGAATTATTAAAGTGTATATAAGTTGATTGTTTAGATGTTTGAATAATCTAAATAAAAGAATAATTGTATAAGCAAAAGAATTATAAGAATTGAATTATAATTAATGTGATTTACAATTGTGAAATAAACTTATATATATAAGAAGTGAAACTATATGAATATATTTATGAAATGAATTGTAAGCAAAGTAATTTGGTTGCAATTGATATACATTGGTTGTTATATGATTGTTAGTTGATTGTATATAATTCATTAAGTGTTAATGAAATTGAGTTAATGAAATTGAAAGCTAAAGTAATTGGAATTCAATTGGAAGTTAAGTGAATCTTAAATAGAATTGAATTTGATTTGGAAGTGAACCAACTTGAATATGAATTAGTGAATATAAACTAATAGAAAATGAATGTTAGTAAGAACATCCACTGTTAAAGAATCATATGTGATTAAATTGAAAACCCAATTCATTGAATATTAATGAGAATATGAATGAATATATATTGGTTATGAATTTGTTGAATGCTAGTTGGTTGATGGTTGAATATAATTGCTTTATTGCAGTTGCTATGTTGACATATATAGTTATTATGTTGCTATATGTTGTATATTGATACTATTATCTATATGCATAATTCTCATGTTGTTTGTTGAGTGATTAGTAGGTGCGGATCGCGTTTGCTTCGCATTTGGAGCTCGCTTTCGCGCTATATTAGCCGTATATGCTTGCTAATAAAATATAAGGTACATATCTCGGATTAAATATCGTACTTTTACAAATTTTTCCCTGCGGGATGCCTCATTACTTGATGAGATGTATATTTGTGATATATATACTGTCATTTTTTTTTTCGGATCGAGCCGCGCAAAGGAGACTATGGCGATTTTTTTCGAAAATTTAAGGCGTTAGAAAAAATTTGAGAAAATTGGAAAACTTTGAAAACTATAACTTTGATTTGGAATTGAAAGTTAAACAATAGTAATTGTTTTTGAAAAGATAACTAAGTATGATTTTGGAAACTTAGTAAAGTATTATAAAAAGTTTAACTATGAATTTTGGAAAGTTAATAAATTCTATAACTTTTCTTACTTAATAATTTCGAGGACGAAATTCTTTTAAGGGGGGAAGATTGTAACGACCCAGAATTTTTAATTAATTAAAATTTGGATATTTAATTAATTTTAAATATTAAGAAGTGAATTTATAAGTCGAATAAATTTTTATTTGAATTTTTGGATTTAATTGGATAATTAAATCGATAATTTAATACGTTAAATTATGGAAATAATTGAAAATTGAGTTAAATATGATTGAAAATGATTTGTAAAATTTTATTTTATCATGTTGAAGTTAGAATGATATTTTAGAACTTTTAAAATCGAATTAAAAGTTAATTTGTGAAAATTGAATATTTTAATATTTAAATCGACTAGTGAAAATAGTCAATTTTTGAACAGTCTCAGAATTGAACGAAACCAGTTCCATTGGATCCGTAATAGTTAGTTATTACCGGATTTCAATTTTCGTGTCAATCGGAGTTATCGTTTGTTCGTGGCAGCTCGAAACGCATCAAATTATTTTTAATTTTAATTTGGCGAGTTAAAATAGCCATTTTTCAAAAAGTCTCGGATTTCGACGAAACTAGTTTCATCGGATCCGTAATGTGATATTATTGTAAGGTTTCAAATTTCAAGTCAATTGGATTTACCGTTTGTACGGTACAAATTAAAACGCCTAGAAAATCGGTTTAATTCGAATTGAACGTTTATAGCCATAACTCGCAAAGATGTCCAAATTAGCTTTCGAAACCTGTTCCATTGTGTCCGGAACGCGGGATAAACCCTAGGAACGTCAGTTTCGGCGCGTAAATCGGAGTTCGGAATTTCCGGATGAATAGTGTTCGAATTTTTCCTATAAATATACCCCCTACCCTTCATAAATAAAAAAAATAAAAAAAAACCTAACCCTAATCTAAAACCTAGCCGCCACTTTAATAACCCACGGCCAGAATTTTCTCAACTTCCACCTCGATTATCTCCTCATCCATCGACATTTACCAACAACTTTCAACTAACAAATTGAAGAGGACATCAAGAACTACAACTTCAACGGTGGAGATGTGATTTGGAGCTGTATTTTGGGAGATTAGGGGCTGCGTTCGACCATGCTTGCGCACGGTTTTCGAGATCCATGGTGAGGCCGAATTGCGTGTGCTTCTGGCCGAGTATGGAGTGGGTTGAGCTCTTCGAGATGGCATATCCTGATCGTCGTCAAGTGGCGAGATGGAGGAGTAGAGTTTAACCCTAAAATTATGCTTATGGGTTTCATGGATACGGCAATGATCTGTAGAACAAGAACGTGAGGGGGAGGGAGATGAAGTCGTGCGGTCGTGATGCATGTGATGGAGATCCTACGGCCAATGTTTGATTTGGGTATAAAAATTGTTAATTTAGGTTGTAAAATTAAGTTAAAATCGTGTATAAACTTGTAAAATGTATATCTTTTTCATACGAGGTCGAAAACGCGCGAAACTAGTTGCGTTGGAATCGTATGGACGAGCACCACGCGATGGAATTGGATTGGAGTCGTTTGGAGTTAGTGAGAATTTTGGGTAAAATTAAACGTCCGTTTAATTTTATTCGAAATAAATCGCTAAAACGGAATTTAAAATCAAGGTGAGAACTTCTCACTCAATCGAATCAGTTTCGATTTTATTTTAAATAGTTAGATTTAAAATATTTGAATGCATGTTTGAATGATGATTGATATCTATTGATTGTTAAAATAGACATTATACGCCGTTAGTAAGCGGATGTTATTTATTAAAAACATATACCGCGAATATTTCATAAACAGTGAAATTGGTATTATATATAATAGCAATATATATATATATATATATTGGCATATGTATATATTGGAGTTATTGATTTCCCGCATTTTTTTGTTTAGCGGATGAGACCCTATTGCGCCGTCTATTAAGCGGATAATATTTAAATCCCATATACCGCGATAATTTCGTACTGGAGCGAAATTGCTATTGTGCTAATGTTTGTGGATGCAGGAAAACAGGTTGGAGGGATCCAACTGGATTCCTCAACAGTATTTATTTGATTATGAATATTTTGATATTCGTTGATTATCATATACGATATGTGATATCGTTGTTGTCGTGATTGACTATTTGGTATATAGCATCATTGGACCAAATTTGGAATTTTAAAATGATTTCAAAGTGATTTTTGAAAGTATACGTTATAAAATATTTTTTGGAATTGATCCATTTTAAATAAATAAACGTTATAATTTTTAAAGTTATAAAAATTATGATTTTTGAGAAATATAGTTAAAAACTGATTTTTGAGAATATGATGCTAATGATTTTATAAATTAGTTTAATCGGGATTTTTGAATTTATTGTGAAAAGTTTAAATATAGGATTTATAAAATTTAATTATTTTATAAATCAAAATGGTGAAATTATAAAGGAGATTAAATATGTTTTAAAGAATAATATAAATTGACTTATATTAAGAGATTTATAAATGGATATTTATAAATTGAAATATAGACATTATAAAACGAGTTTTTATAAGTGTTTGAATGAAGTGAAAATGAATTTTGTAAATGAATGGAATTTATAAAATTATAAATGGTGAAGTTATAAATGAAATTTATAAATAGTAAGATTTATAAATTTTGTGAAATTATTAAAGAATATATTTGGATGAATAATCGAATCTTATAAGTTATAAGATTTATAATTATGAAGTTCAAAGGAACGATTTTTGTAAACGAATAAATTATAAGTATTTGACTTATAATATGAACCTTTGTTTTATAATTGAGTTATAAATTGAATAGGTTAATAAAGGAATTTATAAAAGGAAGTTGTTATAAATAAATAGAAATAGAATTTATAAACGTTGTTTTATAAATCCGCAAACGACTTATTATGATAAGTAAATTGTTGAAACTTATTTTTGAAGATAAATTGAAATGAATAAAAGGATGAAATTTGTTAACGTAGTATATTCACGTTTTTGAATAGTGAATAATATGTTAAAGAAATTGTTTTGAATGTGATATTTTAAACAGAATTAAAACGATCTAATGATGTTTTAAAATGTGTTGAGATTCGAAACCATAGATTTCAACATTTATTGTTGAAATAGACGTTTTCGAGAAATAAAAGGAAATGGTGGACTATAACACTGTTGTCATAGTAAATGATTTCCGAAAGGAAATGTTTTGTATAGTATTGGGATTTATATATCTATCTTAATTTCGAATCCCTATACTAGTGATTTTGGGTTGTCGTAACGATGTTTTACGTAACATTCGTTTTGGCCCAAATAAATACGTTTAAGAGAATGATTTCCTTAAAGAATGAAATATATACTTAATTTCGATTTAAGTATATTGAATATTTTCTAAGTGTTGAAAATAAATAAAATTTGTGAATTACTTATGAATAAGTAAGTATGGAAATGTTTTTCCAATACAAAGTGAATAAGTTGAGAATTTATCTTTTTGAAGATAAATTGAAAATGAATAATTAAAATCGTATATTCATTGATATTGTGAAATATAAATTCACTATGGAATTTATAAAAGAAAGTGGGATTGGTTTAGAAAAAATAAATATTGATTTATTTTTGAAGTGTGAAATTATATATCTTGTAAAGATATTTTGGAAAATAAATAATTTGGAAAATTATTTGGAATCTGGTGATGTGTGCATATCAATTGATAGTTCAATAACTGACTATCAATATTTCCCTTTGAATGGGTAACTGATGTGATTTGTTTGAATTTGAATACCACACTTATTTTTGAATAAGCGCTCACTATTCGGGTTAACCGGGAAAGGACCATGGGGTCGTATAACCCATTCCGAATATGTGATACGTCGTTGTGAATTGCATTGAAGATCGGTGTTGAAGACCCGGTATTTGCGAGAGCGATAGGATGACCTGTCGATTGACTCTGCACCGAGTTGCTCCGGTATAGAGTTCTCCATATGTGATGGGGAATCCGATCAGGATTGTGGATATTCGGATTCAAGGACTTCTTTGTAAGTGCCTTCGGTTCTGTTCGAGCCCGGAACAGACTTGTATGGATTGTATGTCTGACATTACAAGTTGAGATATAAAGCCGATTTCTTTCAAATATATTTCTGTTGGTGGCGGAGAATTTATTCTTTTAGCTTAACACCCTTCTCTGAGACGTACGAGCTCAGAGGTTATGTAGTTGAATGTTATCAGTGATATATTCCCAATTTGGTAATGTGATATGCTAAGTGATGCTGAAATGATCATTGTGTTGATTATTTGTGATAGGATCGTTTATTTGATCGTCTATCTTGGTGATCATTGTGTTGATCATTTGTTGACCCAAAGCATGGCTTTTGTATAAAGTATGTTTTTGTGGACGTGACTTCGTCGAGCCTCACACCCCGTGAATGGTCAAAACAGGAAAGATGCGGCAAGGTTATGAGGGGTAGCGCCCTTTAGGATGTGTGCATTTCCTTCTGGAAAAGGGTGGTATCATGGTATGGAGCCCAGATACTTACTCATGTTGAAAACACTTTTTTATGATTGTGTGAATTGATTGCGAGCGCTCGGTGAAAGGTCCCAAAGGACCGGAGGATGGCATATTCGGTCAGTTGTTACTCAGTTAGGGGTAACCCGGCCTTGTGTTGGTAGAGATCCGGTTTGGTTCTCGGGGATGTCCATCCAGAGGCATTCTCATGTGGCAATGGGAAGTTCCTTGGCCTGATCATTCGTTGGAAATCCAAAGAAACAATACGTGACTTGTACGGTTTTAGTTGTATAACCTGTCATGGAATGTGGCGGTAACCTGCTATTGAACATGGTAGTTATAGTAGGCATAAGTGCGGAATGTCTATGCTGGCTAAGATTTATATTCTACTTTCGAAATGAATTTTTCCTACACTATACACTAATAATAATATCAAATGTTATTTTAAATGCGTATCAAGCATCTTTGACTATCATAAGGAGAAATCTCCTCCGATTCTGCGTTTGCATTGTGTGTGTGTGTGCGGGAGGCCTTATGGTAGTCTCATTTTTAAAAGCATTGCGAATTGATTTAAAAATATTCCTCTATTTTGATTTTAAAGATAAACGAACTGTTTTGAGTTCTCACACCAGTCACATGACTGACTCGGAGTTTATTGTTTTCCTTCCTAAACTCTGGGTGCCCACCAATTTTTCACAGGGGCAGTCAAGAGTTAGGATTTATCAGGATATTCTGGATATTCTGGAGTTGCTGGAGGCAAGATGGATGGCATGGCGTATTATTCGTTTATATAGTATTTCTTTTTCCGCTGCACTGTTTGTTGTTGTTGTTTGATGTTGTATACTCTGATGATATGATGTAATGTAATAAATGTAATAACTGATATAGTTCTTTGTTTAAAGATTATTCATTTATTATTATATGTTGTTCCGCTGCGAATTGTGAGATTCTGTTGTTGTTCTGTTGTTTTCTATTCCGTTCTATTTTCTTTCTGTTCTATTCTCTATTTTCTATTTTCTTTTCTCTCTATTTTCTGTCTTTTCTCTCTTTTTCTTTGTCTTTCCTTTTCTTAAACCATAACATTTCGGGTTTTTGGCCTTCGATTTCTCGGCAGTCGATAAAGTGAGTATCGATGTTGAATTTTCGAAAGTCGAAAATTTTTGGGGCGTTATATATATATATATATATATATATATATATATATATATATATAAAGAGTAGAAACACAAGTTGTTAAACAAAACATCATTTCACAGTTAAACATAAGTCATTAAAAGAAAGGGGCGGTAACCACTATATATTTTTTACAAACTACAATAAAAAGAAGTTATGTTTATTATATAACATGGCAGTCTTCATCAAAGGTTATTTCTTTGTCAACCTCCAACATCAAGGATGGGGAGCTGGAGGTGCTCGTTAGTGAGATAATTTGCTTCTAGGTCAGTACAAAGGGAGGGATCCAAATGGCTTTGACCATTTCTATAGCCACTTCCCATCAGACCTCACTATACTGTTGAGAGTTGAGAAAGTCAATGATCAGCTGTAGGTTATAGTTGGTCGAGATTGTCTTTTTAGGCATTATCGTCAACCGGGTTAACCAAGTCGCCTTTGCCTTGGCTTTCTCCACATTATGGGCCTTGATAGTAATACGATGTTCATATAGGAAAAGTGACCCCCATAGGTTGCCGACCTCCGTCACCCTCACCTCCAATTGGGTCCTCAGTTGGACCACATCCCTCTCTAACCCATTATGGTGGGAGGCCTCCTCATTAAGCACCTTCTTTGCAACCTCTCTAGTCTACCTGTCGAGGCCACCTTGGCATCTTTGTCATCTTTGCATCCTCACCCTCTTCTTCGCCTCTACACCTTTGCCTCGGCCTCCTCCTACTTCTTTGCCTCAAACAACCACACCTTTTCCTCGTCTGTTATGCACTTCTTCTATGCCACCATTTCTTGCTAGATCTTGAGGGCATGGGCCACGATTCACAAAAAAATAGTTAACAAAAAAGGGGAGAAAGCCTGAACATGTAGTGTCTCACCAAAAAGGCCTCCCGAACATCCGCAGCCATGATAGCCTCTGGTCTATGCCTGAACTACCCAAACTTGGACCAATGCAACTACTCAATGACTTCGATAGTCCTCCCAGTGAGCATTCGAAGGAATCCATTCATCCCGACCTCATCCATCTCATGGGTGATGGCTGAGATTGTTCATGTTAACAACATTCTTCTAGCCACCCATCAACACAGCCTCCATAGATTAGAAAAAAAGGCGAAGAGCCCCCACTATAACTCTCCAACTCATTACCTGTCCTTCCCCTCTTGCAAACAAAATCCAACCCATTTGAGGCTCCGGGAGGAAAGAAAGAGAAAAAGTCGACATGTTCTTGCTATGGAAAGATAGGGCCAGGGACAATGATGACCCTTGCAGAGTAGTCTGAGGTATGTTTTCCCCTTGAGAGCTAGGGGCGTTTATTGTTAAAGATTCACATCATCCTAAAGGGCAGAATCTAAACTAGGGTAGCATTAGTCTAGGCAGGGATTTGATGGCACCCCTCCACCTTAGGTACCTAATATAAATCTGTAATGGACTATAGTGGTATCCGACCGATGGAGAGAAACCATCAAGGTATTATACAATCGATTAATATGATAACTTGTCATATATCATACGACACATAAACAAATATAAGATCAAATATGGACATAATTAAGATGGTAGCCTAATCAAATGAATCAAAACATAATCAGAGCGTACTACAAGTTCATCATATTATACAATGTAGAATCTAAGAGTTTTACAGTCCGGTTCGTAATAAAACCAATAATAACGATTGTCTTTATACACGATAATAGTACTAATAGTTCTATAGCATGCATAGCAAAAATATGCAGCAGTGGCTCCATGAAATAACATATATAAGAAAGCGTAAGCCATCTACTTCGTCTTTCACATAGCTCAATGCGCTATCGATATACGTGTCTCTCAATCTACTCATTTAAGAGTACGCGATAATATGAGAAGCAATGAAAATAACCTCAGGTCAAAGTACAATTGGGTATGAGCTATTACTAATCTCAAAAATAGACATAAATTCGGTATATCATATTAGAGCAATAGGGTATGGGAAATCATACTTGACCTGCTCCTACATCCAATAAGTTAGCATATAAACACAACATATGCCAAACTATTATCATCAGTATGGGTGTACTACTACTCTAAGTACAAACTGGGGTGTGTTGGTATTAGACTCCATAATACCTACATCATATGACATCCATAGCAAACATAGCAGCCATCACACAATCTCGCATCTCGCATACTCAATGTCATTGGAAATATGCTCATATGGCCACATCATATGATCAATGACTACTCAACATCGCTACTCTACTAATGCTTAAATCCTTGACCACTTAAATGACTAGGAACTAGACCAATGTTGTAAGGTCCATAGATATAGATCACATCGTATAATTCATAATAAACATGCCTACCAACTCCTTCTTTACGAGTATAAATCAAAACCTTTGAGTCAACAATGATCCCTTGGCACATGTATTGATTATAGAACCCCCTTGTTCCACTCCATAAGTCATTATCTAATAGAACTTTCCTAATTCGACGATCCTCAGATGCGTCTACTAGCTTCTCTTTGTAGTCCACAATAATTTGACATTGTAGCATAGATAGGTGCCATACACTCCTTTTTTGCTTCTAAAGACAAAACATGCGAAAGTCCAACATCTTGATGGATCGACACCGAACCACATAGATTGGTACTAATCCGTTTACTTAGCCAAAAATCCATTAACCTGCCTTCTAATTGATCCAACATGCTCCAAAGCCTAAAATTTCACGAAGTCTGAAAATGGTATGGATCAACACTAACTTATATAGATTGGTGTTGATCCATATACTTAGTCAAATTCGGCTAAGTTTTTCCTTCCCTAATCCATTCTACATCGATCCAACTCCTTCTAGCCTGTTTGATCTATAAGCATCCCTCGTTTGTATATCAAACTCCAAACTTATACAGAACCCATCAAAGCTCATTCTAAGACAGCGGACCTTCCATTCTTTCTACAATAGAATCGAAGCCTCCATTGAATAGCCTCCTTCTATGCTTAGGGATCCTCGCCCATAGAATGACTCAACCATATGTCACTTCGCATGAGTGTTTCATCTATTTAAATATAACATACAAAACAACAATAACAAACAACAAGCATCATATCAATCAATTCAAGCATAAAAACAATTTAACGTGTTCTAACATACATGCGCATATTTATATCAAAAAAACAAATGATTTAAAATAGTTAAGACCATCAAAATATATTTTAGTTTTCATTTTAAATCCAAATCAGACCAAAAAATCATAATCTATCATTGAAAATGGATCTATGACACTTTTAAACTTGTATTTGTGTAAATTATAAGTAAGGGATCATAGATCACTTAACAATCGATGTAAATCGATGAAATAAATCCAAAATCAAGCAATTCTGATAGTACATCCAATAATATCCCTTCAAAAATGTCAATTTGATACTCTAATTAACACCAAAGCTTTCTTTGCCTTAATCTCAAGTTTTCAACTAAAAATATTATGATTTAATGATGATTAAGGTAGAGATAGAGTTATTGGAGGTTTATATCTATTTTAAAAATAAAGAGAAATGATTTGGTGGCTGCACTAACCCCTATGTATAAAACAGTTCTTGAAATCATTAACTAGGCCTTAATTATGGGCCTGGGCCTAATTACCAAAATCTGCCTAAAATCCTCTACTTTAAAACTGTGATATCTCCTAAATGGCTTAGCCAAATTTCTATTCTGATCAACCTATATAAAGACAAGGTGTTTGGACTGAAAATGTTCATAATTTATTCTAAGCATCAAAAATGTCAATTTATTGCATTATCCAAAGATTTCAGCTCATTTTAAGTTTGGCTGATTATATAAATAATATATTATCTACCACCAATATATAAAAGTGTGGGTCATTACATTGGACATTCTAAGAGGTGAAGTTTAGTTGAACAACTGCCACACAAAAGATAGAAAAAAGGCAGGTGTTTAAAAGTGAAGTGAAAAAGTAAGGAAAATAAACTATGCAATGGTTATTGGGAAATCTATCTGCCCTCAGATTGGACCTGCTACCTCATTCTAATTAGGGGCAAACAGGAGGGTCATTGTCACTACCACTGCTACGTCCCCCTTAAATCAGGCATGTGTTAAGGGGAATTATTGTGAGTTGATCAATTGTTTTGGCGGACCTAGGGGAGAGGGGTTTTATCGGATTAGTCTGTGCTCTCTTATGTGTCTAGGACCCATGTCCACGCTCTTATCCTCTTCACTCAGGTGTCTCTAGTGTGCTTGTTTAAACGGGTAAACAATAGTATTACGTTCTATGGCTATGGCGCCCACATAAAGCCTCTTCTAACTGGGACATGGTTCCCTTAATCTCCTTGTTGCATAATCAAACATGTGTAGATCGTAAGTTTTCCACTCACCCTTAACGGCTTACTGTTCCGACATCAGGTCGACCTCTGCATCCAAGCTTTAGTTGACCTCCAGTCCTCGGTCGGTCTCTATAATCTTCATCTCCTCCTCCACCACATTAAGCCCATTTTCCATCTCTACCCTGACCGCTGTCTTCACTGCTTCCCTTCCCCTTTTGGACTTAGTAGTCTCCACTCCCTCTTTCAACGTTGACTGCCTAGGGTCAAATAGAGACCTGCCATAAGTTGCATTGGTAAGTAGTGGGGGTAGGTTCCATTGCCGGGCTCCCATCTTGCAAATGCATTCTACCCAATTGATGAACAACACCTAACTCTCTCTAGAATCCTCCAGGGACACTGCGTCAAAAGAACACTTCATAATTTTATCATGGCGCCTCTTACCCATCCTTCATGTTCTCCCCATACCACCCGTCCCCATCATTGACCTTCCTGCCAGCCGCCCCTCTGGTTATTCCATCATGCCACCCATCATCACTTTCCACACTCTGACCCAGCTATCTCTGCCACGTGTCTACCCTCCTGCACCTTCCTACACCCCTGTTGTTCCACCACCTCTACCACCTCCACCTTTGACCTTTCCTCCTTCCTCTAGTCCCTCCCTTCAACCATAGCCACCCAACTCGCTGACCTGGAGCCTTCTTCTTTTCCACCAGCTCACTAGTCCCTTCGTTTTCCAACCATATCCGTGTATTTAACCTTCTCCCATCCCTGTCCTCCCTCCTCCTGGTCATTCCCTTTCAAATCTAAACCTATTAACGTAGGAAAATACAACCCAGTTTCCCTCTCCTTGGACTGCTCTGGTAAGCCACTTCCTGTGCTGACACAAGTCATTGATGAAGGTAAAAGACATTGGAAAATTTGGCTGGTAGGTTTCTTTCTGGATGATTGTCTTCCTTTCACAGTGGTTATTAATCACCTTCACAAATCTTGGAAGTTGAAAGGTACCTTTAAAGTTAGAAGTGATAACATGTTCTTTTACTTTGACTTTGCCTTGGAGGAAGATACACACATGATATTGCATAATGACCCTCTATTTATCAAAGATAAAATGTTCATATTGGCCAACTGGAACCCCTCCCTGGCAATGTGCAATTAAAAATCAAAATGGTCCCCATATGGGTCCAATTTCACATGATTCCGTTGCTCACATGGACATCACTACACATTAACTGGCTAGCTTGTCATCTTAGGGAATCGATCTGCTTCAATGAAGTAACTGAAAGAATGGCACGGCTGGAACATGCTAAATGTCTCATTGAGATAGATGATACTAGAGAACTACCATCACATATCATGATCGAAGAAGGAGAAAACCTTTCCAGAGACGAAGTTACTTACGACCGGAAATCCCACATTTGTACAACTTGTAAGTCTTTTGGTCACAACAACATCAGATGCCACAAGATTTTGAATCTATAACCAGTAAAATCCATGGAAACTGCAATGCCACATATCCATGCACATTTGCCCATGCCTGCTCCCACCAACACACAACAACAGAATGTTTCATTCAAATCATATGGGAAATCTACGGCATCTCGTGTTATGCCTGCCAAAAAGCATTTCTCTAGACATCCACTTCCTGTTTCATCCACTTCACTCCACCAAGCTGCTAACACACCGCCATCTATCCCTGTCCACAACCTTTCCATACCACCTCCTCCCCTATTCCTCCTCCATATACTATTACTCTCTCTCACCTACCAAACCTCCCCTTTCATGCAACAGGCTTAACCCAGAACCAACACCCATTTATAACAACTTCTCAATCCTTGATGACCCCTTGTGCATGTTAACTGACATGCACACTTCCTCCTCTGCCAAACCATCTACTAGCTTCTATCAATCCTTCTTCCCTTTCTTTCTCTAACACTTCTTCCACCTACCTTATTCCGACCCCATCTCTACCACCTCTAACACTCCCCCACCAAACTAAACCTCTGACATGCCTTACTCTACTGTACACCTCCCTCCTTCCATTGTATTTGAACTCCTCGAAAGCTGCATCATTATTTCTACTACCTTCCCAGATCAACTTCATACCTTTTCTACTCTAAACTCTCTCCACAATCTATCTCCATTATGCCCTATATCTCCATCCCTATTCTTCATCAATCATGCCTCCTCGTCTCCACAAGCACAACTTTTCTATGAACATAACAACATGAATATCACATCTCAAAGAAGACTAAAAAAAGAAGATCAAGAAAAAGAAACACATAACTCCAGATCTCCATGATAATGACATTCAGGTAGCATCTGATAGTCTTATGTCAGGACATGAGGAGGACAAAACAAGACACAAAGATGGAAATACTAGAAGGACCAGATCTGGTCACTCTGGGAAGAACCAACAGAAAAAACACTAATGTTAGACAACATTTGCTCTTGGAACATCAGGGGTGCACACCTGATTATCAAATAAAAGAGCTTCAAAACATCCTTATAGAACAAAATCTTGATATGCTTGCCGTACTTGAAAAAAAATTGGACAGAAAGAACACCATCCAAGCATGCGCTTTCATCGATAATACATGGAGTCATGTCAATAACCTTGATGCTGCCCCTTATGGTCGCATCATTGTCCTCGAAACCCGTGTATCTACTCTTCCACCACTCTTCTTACCATTTCCCAACTCACACACCTATCATGCACTCATATTCCCACCTCCACCAACTTTTTTTCACTTTTTTTTATGGTTCTAACAACTAGGAACAAAGATTATTTATGCTTCAACAATTAACAACACTCAACCCACTTATTTTACCATGGTTAATTCTAGGTGATTTCAATTACATGTACCTCTCACATCAAAAGTTTGGAGGTACCCCTCTATCTCTCTATGAGTTGTCTCCACTCAACCAAGCCATGTCTAATGTCATTATCATCCCCACCCTTCCATCGGAGCAACCTTCACTTGGAATAATAAAAGGCATTCTGGCCCAAGAACTTTTTGTACCTTAGACTACTATTTCTACAACTACCAAGCTCTGAACACCTAGCCTACCTTATTCTCCACATCTCCTCTCCTCGTATCTCTGACCATTTCCCTATCATAGCCTCCCATGAAAACATTTCCTCCTTTTAAATATTTTAATAACTGGACAAAGCATGTTAATTTTGAATAGGTCTTCCTTCAAGGTTGGAGCATGGAAACCTATGGCAATCCCATATATGTGCTACAGCAAAAACTTAAGAATACTAATAAACAACTTAGACAATGCGCTTTTGCTACATATGGAAATGGCTCCAAAATCAGCACACAAATTAGAGAACATCTCAAAGAAACTCAAAGCAACATGCTGGCCTCCCCTTCTAATCATGATCTATTTACCTTGGAACATGACTTGACACACCAATTTATTTCTGCTTTGGATGATGAGCTTGAAATGACAAGACAAAAGCTGGGTAAGGAATACTAATTTGATGTAGGTCGGAACACAAGCTTCTTTCATACTGCCCTCAAGGTAAAACATGCAAAATCAAAAATTCTATCCATTACTGACAGATTTGAAATAATGAAAAATGTAGTCCAGGATATTAGCACTGATTTGTCGACTACTTCCACTTCACTCTCAATGACACCTCCAGTCCTATTAATCTAACAGTGATATAGACCCTTTCCCTTAACACCGTCTCCCATGATGAAGCCCTGACTACTATTGCTTCGATCACTACTGACAAAATCAAGACTACCATATTTAGCCTTAACTCCACTAGCACTGGAGCCCCTGTCAGCTTTAATACCCATTTCGTTAAACATACATGGTCTCATATAGCTCCTTTTTTTCCAAAGTTATCCTCTATTTTTTCAAATCAAACACCCTCCTCAATGGCATCAACTCCACCAAACTTGCTATGATACCTAAAACAAAAAATCTAATATCTATCAAACACTATAGACCGATAGCAATCTGCTCTATCATCTACAAATGTATTACGAAGATCATATCATCATAGCCACAAGAATAAAACCCCACCTGTCCATGATTATTGATCACAATCAGACTGCTTTCCTCTTATCTAGAAACATCACGGATAATATACTACTTACCCATGAGCTTCTTCGAGCTTACAATACCTCCAACATATCCCCAAATGCATGCTCAAACTTGATCCACATAAGCCTTTTGATTCTGTCTCATGGGTCTCAATCACAGTTGTGCTCACTAGAATGAACTTCCCTGAAGCTTGTATTGCATGGATCTACTCCTGTATATCCACTGCAAAATACTCTATTGTAGTTAGTGGGCCGGTTACTGGATATTTCACTGCTTCCAAGGGTTTTAGGAAGGGTGATCCCTTATCTGCATATCTTTTCATTGTTATAATGGAAGCTCTTAATTGTTTAATCAAAGTCTATGCTCAAAATAAAACTCTTTCCCTTCACCCTAGGTTAAGAAATCCTATGATTACATCCTCATGTTCGCCGATGACTTAGTCATCTTTACCAAGCCTAATCACTCCTCTATAAATTCCATTCTAAGCTGCCTAAAACTTTTCTAGATCTCCATTGGATTATGTATCAACAAAGCAAAATCAAACATCCTTATTGTTGGCCTCAATGAACATGATAGTTACCAAATCATTGCCCTCTCCACTCTCAACAACATGCCTCCACTTGGGATTCCACTCACAATATCTAGAATATCCACTGTGCAATGCATGCCTACGTATGAATCCATCTTATCAAATCTCTCAACTTGGCCTGCTCCTTTCTTTCGCAGGCTGGTAGGTTAACTGTTGTTATTTCTATCACTCTCGGTATTACTAACTACTGGTCCAGAATGTTTATTCTCCCAATAAAGCTAATCAATATGATAACTCCGCCCTAAACCACTTCTTATGGCATGGAGATTGTAATTCTATGAAACTCATTCCTATAGCTTTCTGGAAAATCTGCATCTCTAAGCGACATGGTATTATCAACATTTATAATTGGAATATGGTTGCTGCGTCCAAGCACATTGATGCGCTCCCAAATCATAAAAATGCAATCCTTATTCGATGGATGGAAAACAATTATCTTCATAATAAACATTTCTGGACCATGGAAATCCCTCCATCTTCTAGTTGGTTGTTTAGAAGCCTCCTAAATCTGCATAGTTCTCTCCTACCTCATGCCATCTTTGCCAATGCTACTAATGGTCGATGCTCCTTTTGGCATGACCTATAGGGTGACCCAGGTCTTGTCCTCCACCATGTCTTTCCATATGACCTTAGAAGTATTTTAGGTGTTCCTGCCAATGCTCTTGTTAGGGCTTATATTCATAATAGCTCTGTAGTTCTTCCTAGGACTGCCAACCCCCTCATAAATGACATATGGGCTAAAATTAAAAATCTTCACACACTTGGTGAAGAACAACTTCTGTGGATATATAAAAGGGAATCACACTCCATTGCCAAACTATATAAGGCTTTATCTAATCATAAAGCATCTCAAACCTACCTCTAGCATGACAGAATATGGAATAGGGCTGATTCTTATATGTACAATCTCCTGCTCCGGAAAACTCTCAATGGTGCTCTTCATACCAAAGACAAACTACACATTTTAAATCTCCTTCCTGATGCAACTTGTGCATTCTGTAATAACACTATTGAAAGCTCTACACATTTGTTTTTTGAATGCCTGCATATCTTTAGACTCTGGGAAGACATAACACACTCTCCACAACTTCACCTACCCTTGAATGATCACTTACAGTAATGGAGGAACATCTTTTGTCATTCTAAAGGAAAGAACCCTAAGATGAGAACGTTGTTGTGTGCTACTAAGATCTTCTTAAGAGTCATTTGGACTGAGTGAAATATGAGAACTTTTGACTAAAAAATTTGCAACGACGCTGACATCAAGCATGAGATTAAGAAAATGATAGACCGCAGTATGCAACTATGGTTCATACATAGCAACACTGCTCCTTTTAGTATTTGGATGGTGCATTAGTTTTTCGCTCGTCCTTTTATGGTTTTCTTTGTTTTTCTTTCCTTTCGTCTTAGCTTTTTATCAGTTTTTCTTTTCCTGTAATGTTTGTTTGAATAACTACTAGTAAGGGCCTAGGATAAAACCTCTCTTGCCTTTGCAAAAAAAGCTCATAGGAATTGACAATTAACATGGCAATAACTAACATCTGGAAGTTCTACGCTTAGAGGGAAGGGCTAATAGTAGTAGGCATGAAGAAGTATCAGTCATGATACCTAGAGATCTAACCCGAGGGACTGAAGAAAGGAGTCGGGATAATATGGCTCTAGAGATAATAATACCAACCCTTTGGGGTGTTGGCTTGCCTTGATAGTTTGAATATGGACCAAAAAAAGTTAAGGAGGGTTCAAGAGGACCAAGGTTATGGTGCGCAATGTAGATCACTGTATGGTGACTATACCCATTGAAGGCTATTTGAAGACACTATTTGGTGCACATTGAGAAATTGAATGAAATAGTGGAGGAGTGGCAGTGTAGGCCTACACTTCATGTATGATATGGCCTATAAGAAGTACACGGTAGACGGATGATTCATCTCATCACCTACAAGGGGGTATATAGGCTCCACTCCTTGCGTGCCATGCTTGACGTGCACCTCAGCAATCCTATCCTGATCCTCTCGTACTTTAGACAGGCTGTTGTAAAACAAGTGGCCGCTCCCAAAAGTACCTTCGGTAGTGTTTTCTTTACTTTCGTCATTTGCAATAACACAAGGGTGGCCTAATAATTGAACTGCTCTGGTGAGGGCTAAGGAAAAGATTAGACTTGGGGCTAGCATCCCTACCTTACCCCCTTTCCACCAAATTTAGGCGGCCTAGACTCTGTTGCATCCCATAAAACACAAGGTCAACCATCATACTAAGGCACTATATTGGGTAACCATTCCCTAGCCTGGGCATGCTGCTCATCTAATTTAGATGCGTTTATTTTCCCTATTTTAATATTAATGGGGTCATTCCCAAAATACAAACTAAGTGTTTTCTTCTTAATGAATGGAGGCGTTCAACAATTTAATGGATGTTTTGTAAGTTTTTAAGAAATGGCCAGAATATCTCGATGTTGGTCGATCAACGACGACTCCTCAACGTTGACTGACCAAAGTCCTATTCAAGGGTAATTAAGACTCTTAATGACAATGCAAAAAGAAACAAGCAAGACGAAAAGAAGTCACAAACGTTGGAAATTCTTGAAAATAAGAAGAATGTGCGAAAACATTGTAATAAAAGCAAAAGGAGGCTTACTAAGTGTAGTGATATGAGGTTTTTAAAGAACTTATTATAATTTATTAATAATTAATTATAAAAAATTGTTAATTATAAAAAATAACTGTTTAGTATAAATAGTATTATTATAAACAATTATTAAATAATTTTTTTGAAATTGGATACTTTTGGTAGCACATATTAGTACTACAAGTCTTAGGTAGTGTACAACATACTCCATGTCAATATATATTTGAATCACGCTACAAAAATTTTGATCCTATGACTCTTAGCACCAAAGTCAAAGCGCATAACTACTGGGACAATGATGTTGGTATGCTTATACAAAACTAATTATTATTAATGAGATTTTCGTCTCATAACATCGAACTAATTATCAGGAAATTATAGTGGTGAATGCTTCCATAATTATGAATTAACATATTTAAGTAATATTAAATTCTCCATCGAAGGTAGTAATTATGGTGTTGCATGATTACACAATTATGTAGATGCACTTTAACGTCCAAATGTCAAGTTTAATTTGTATCCTATCTAAGTAAGAATAGGGAGAATCAAGCAATGAAAATAACAAATAAAAAGTACTAGAAAAGTAATAGACATAGAGATTTATGCGGTTCAAATTTCAAGGAGTCCTATGTCCAGTGATCAAAGCTTTTCTTATATTCCTCTTATTAGTACAAACTTTTTAAAGGCAGAGAGTAAAAGTATATTGTAACATCCCCCTACTTGGAGGCCCAAAACTAACGGCTACGAATGTTACAGTCATCCATAGTTATTAATCTTCGGCAACCAAATACGGTGGTGTTAGATACATTGATACACAGATCATAAGGATATGGAAAAAAATTAACAAATTAAAAACAAATTTCCACATTCCAATCAAAATATTTCATGTTCATTACATAATCCCACAAATACAAACCACGTTTAGAAAAATATAATTATTACACATACACCAAGAGTGACATATGACGATGTCCCCATGATTGATCAGAGTATATAATAAGGCCAATGAGTCTGCCTTTACGTCCAAAATACATAGTGGAAAAGGATAACTCTAAATAATTAACTGCCTCTTGCATGCTTCCGGAAGCTTTATTCGACTGAGAAGAGAACCTGAAAACCCTAAACCTCAAACTACCCAAAATCAATTGAGTATTCGAGAGTTTAAGGGGAAAACAAAAACTTTGAGTCAGACATAAAGCCGTATGAATAATAATCTAACATCTCAATCCATCTAGATATCTAGTGAGACCACGCCACTTAGCGGAATAGGTTTTCCCCTCACAAGTATCCTAAATCCCTTTTCAAAACCATATATTATGCTCCTGCATCTACAATGGTTAAAAACATAGCATTTCAAAAATATTATGATGATTTGTATGCATAAACTTTTTGGACTTCCTATCACGGTTCAATTGACTCCATGCCATATGTGTATACATATAGTTTCTTAGGTCAATATTAACTTATTAGTTTTTATGGGTTTACTAATATCCTTTTTATAGTTCATGGACACCCTATCCTATTTCAGAGTTTTCTTGGGATCACTAAGAACCTATAGGCCCTACCTAATTAACTTAACCAATTCATGGGTTCCCCTAAACCTATTGGTCATTTTAATAATTCATCTTATATCCTAGTTTTCATGGGTTAAATAGGAACCTATGAATTACTTCAATAACTCCCTTCTTAGCGTAGTTTTCATAGGTTGACTAGGAATCTACTGATGCCTCCCTTAACTTCTTTCTTTTTCTAGTTTTCATGGTTTGACTAGGAAACTTTTAACTGCTGTCAATACTTAATCCAGAAATAGTTTTCATGAGTTCACTACAAATCAATTGGCCCCTACCAATCATTCTTAATACGTAGTTTTAATGGATTTACTACGAACCTGTTGGTTACCCCCAATAACTTCATAAACATAGTTTTCATGGGTTTACTATGAACCTATCTTTTGGAAAACTTCAAAGTTTAGATATCCTATATTCTGGTCTACCTGACTCCCTTGATGCAATTCTACTCATTCAGGAGTTTAATAAATTTATATTCACTACTAGGTTAACCTAGCTGGTTTTTCTAACCCTTTATCCCCTAAAATGCAGATATGGGTTCTTTATCATGTGAATATATTCCTATTTGAAGAAGCAAAAATAACAACTTAACAATACCACTCTTGTGGGTTTAGTATCCTTGAAAAGATTTACATATCAAACATGGTTAATCCCTTTAACCTATACTTTTTATCAAGGAAGCACTTCTTTAAATTACATACTTGAAATCCTTCCAATAATCCTTTATTTAGCTATGGGTTTTTCCTTTAAAAATGAGTTTGGGTTTAAAAAGCCTTTCGACAACTTCAAAACCTTACTTTCGACCTCATAGGATGACCTCTTTCGAAAGCATAAAAATGTAGCTTCAAAATCTTAGGCTTCTGCCTTTCAAATACTTCAAAACATCTCCTTCGAAACCTTTCTACTTGTTAAAGTATTATCATATAAGTATAGAATCATGGCTTCAAAACCATTCAAAAATACCCCTTTCAAAACCGTTGAAGGTTACCCTTCGAAACCAAGTGAAAATACCCCCTTTCAAACCACTGGAAGTATAACTTCCAAAACCATTGGAGGTTACCCCTCTAAAACCATTGAAAGTGCCCCTTTCAAAACCATTAGTTTTAAAACATCATTTTGGGTCAAAGTGTACATAAGCGAAAGCAACTCTTTCGAAACCATTCTTTATTTCAAAAAGTATTGGGAAGCTTGACGGTGTCAAAACCATCTTTTCGAAAGCATTAAAACATCTGGGTAAAACAATATAAGGTTGGCTTTGAAACCCCCTTCGAAACCGTTGCCTTCGAAACCCCTAACCCGTTTTGAAAGCAATAGGAAGCGACTTATATTTATAAAACAAATAGTACCGTTAGACAACATTGATATCCTCAATGTCATCGAAAGGCATCAAACCACAGAAGGGTTTCGACTTGGTCGAGACTACCCCTTTCGAAAGCTTCAATTAAAAACTAAGTAACTTCTTTGGAAGCTACTATTTTAAAACAAAAGCGGCGGCTCTCCTTCGGAAGCTTCTTAGAAATACACTTTCAAAACCCCTTTGTAAATAGGCAAGCGCTTTTCTTTTAAAATAAAACAAAACAAAGGAACCCACCCCTTCGGAAGCTACATTTCGACATCCTATCTTTCGCCTTTCATCAATCCACTATGTACCAGCTAACTGATACCACGTGTATTGGTTTACTGATTTCGACCTAGAAGGTTTCGAATAGGATGAAGGTGGAAGCCCTGGTCGAAAGGTGCTTCTAAAGGAGGCGGAACCTACTTTTATGAGAAAAAGGCTGTTTTTACCAAATAAAGTAAACTTTTTGTAACTAACTTGCCCATTTGTAAACACCTGCTTAGTTAAAATAGAATTTCAAATTATTTTACTAATATTTGCCCCATTTTCTCAGATCTAAACTAAACAACAAATAAGCCCTTCGTATTAACAAAATAATTAAATCATTTAGGTCCTCCTTCCAAAATAATTTAATTCCTATACTAAATCACTTATTAAAAATCCCCAAAAATTCAAAAAATACACTTTAATCTTGTCGTCTAACATATCAAAATTTTAGACCCAAACTCCTAATATAATTCCCAAAATAAATTTATAAGCCCAAATAACCATATTTTCTTTCGAAAATTCATAAGTTATTCTCCACGGCTTGAAAAATTATAAAAAATTGAAACCCAACTCTGAAATCATGTTTCTCATAACATATCATTTTTCCATGGCATTTAGAAATAATTTAATCTCGGTCTTACCCTAAAACCATGCATATCTCCTTGTAAACAATCTTGTTTAAACTAAACAATTTATAAATCAAGCATATCATCATCCAATATATAATAAAAACGAATTTATCCTTAAATCCAAAATCATATGATTATAAAACCAAAAATAGAGATGTAGTGATTATTATTCACCTTAGATAGGATAAGGAAATTGGAGATTGATTGAGATTGATTTCTTCTAGCTTGATTCCTAAGCTTTACTTGATTTTCTCTTCTTTTCTACCTTCTTAATTGCCGGCCTTGCTCTTTCTTTTTCTTACGTTTTTTTCTTATGATGAAAATTAATATGTATGGCTAAGGAATAATAGTATAAGGGTGGAAAATATGGGTGGCTATTTACCTTAATGCCCTTATGTTTAATTCACTTAACCATTTATAATATAAGCACATTCGTTTTAAATAAGCACAACCACTTAATTTATTAATCAAACTCAATCTCTTTATCACTCTACATTATTCTATTTAATTTATTCTAATTAAATCTCCTGAATAATGTTATCAAAAATTAGGGGTGTTACATGCTCACATTCTTAAAGAATTTTGTCCTCGAAATTTAGTAAGGACAGACTAACAATCATAGCAATCATCTATAACAACTCCTAACATCCATACTAGCCTACCTGACTACAAAATAATCTATATAAATCTAATATTGACATACCATCAAAGCAGATCATGATAAGCATCTCGAATCATGTCCTCTGTCTCCCAAGTATAGTCCTTCTCGTTGTCGTTCCACTGAACTTTCACTAACTTGACTATCTTGGTCCTCAATCTCTTCGCATCTCCCACGACAACTCGAACTGGTTGCGTAACAAAATTCAAATCAGGCTCCACTACCTAGTCCTCTAACTCTGTCTAGGGAATAGTAGTCTCTGGATCATGCACAAACTTGCGAAGATGAGACTTAAGAGACACATTATGGGCACCTTCCAAACTGCTCGGTAACTCTACTCTGTATGCAAGCTTTTCAACCCTTTCTAAAATCTAGAATGGACCAACACATCTTGGGGCCAACTTTCTTGATTTTCCAAATCGTACCACACCCTTTACCAGTGATTCCTTAATGAAAACCATGTCTCCTACCGAGAACATTAGGTCTTTACAACTCTTACCAGCGTAACTCTTCTGTCTGGATTGAGCTTCCTTCATCCGTCCTCAGATTAACTCAATCTTTCCGATGCCTCTTTAACCAAATCCGGACCTAGGGCTAATTTGTCTCCGGTCTCTAACCAACATTCGATGATTTGCATAGTCTTCCATACAAAGCTTCAAAAGGTGTCATTCCTATGCTACTCTGATAGATATTGTTATAGGAAAACTCAATCAAATGTAGGTGATCCTTCCAAGATCAACCAAAGTCCAATACACAAGCTCTTAATAAATCCTCGAGTACCTTATTGACAAACTCTGTCTATCCATCCATCTGTGGGTGATAAGTTGTACTCATCTTGAGTACCCAATATCTCTTGTAAAATCTTCCAAAATTCGCTAGTGAATAATGCATCTCTATCACTGACTACGCTATTCGGAATCCTATGGAGTCTAACTATGTTCTTCAAGAACAGCTTCGCCAAAACAGGTGTTGTCCTAGTTGACTTGACTGGAATGAAATGGGAACTCTTGGTCAGCCTGTCCACTATAACCCATATGCTTTCATTTCATCTTTTCGACTTTGGTAACCCGTCTATAAAATCCATGGATATCGAATCTCATTTCCAAACTGGAATCTCTAAAGGATGAAGCAACCCACTCGGCTTTTGATGTTCGGCCTTTACTTGTTGACAGTTTAAACACTGCCTAACCCACAAACTAACATCCCTCCTCATGCCTTCTCAATAGAAGCTCCTCTTTATATCTTGATACATCTTAGTCCTTATAGGATGAATCATAAACTTGGATCGATGAAATTTATCCAGAACTTTTCATTTCAAGTTCACTACCACTGGAACATATAATTGTCCCTTCTTTCTCAACCATCCTCTCTGGTCAAGACAAAAATCTTTCAAATCATCTACCTCAATTCCAACCTCAAGCCTTCTGATCCTCTCAGCTGATAGTGGATCCTTCTACTGCTTAGAAGCAATTCTCTCGATCAACACTGGTCGAACTTCTAAACTGGACAATATGGAAGTCCCTTGACTAGAACTAGCAGAAGATCTTAACTGCACACCGCAACTGGCCAAAGCTTCAAGATCCTTCCATTCTGCTAGCATAGCTAACACCGCCTTCTGATGTTTTCTACTAAGAGCATCTGCTACCTTATTTCCTTTCCTGGGAGTATACTCTATACTGAAATCATAAGCAGCCAAAAACTCCAGCTACCTCTACAGTCTCATATTCAACTTCTTCTGAGAGAATAAGTATCTTAAAGACATATGATTGGTATACAACTCAAATCTCTCCCCCAAGAGATAATGCCTCCAAATCTTCAAGGCAAAAATCACCACAGCCAATTCTAAATCATGAGTAGGATATCTTACTTCGTGCGGTCTAAGCTGCCTAGATGCATAAGCAATGACTTTGCCCCTATACATCAATACTACTCCTCCAGTTCCACATGCATCAGTGTGTACTACCAACCCTTGGTTTCCATCTGGAACTACTAGCACCGGTGCATTGGTCAACAAATTTTTTTACTTAAGGAACCCTTCCTCACATTTGTTGAACCAAACAAACTTCACATCTTTCCTGGTCAACTTAGTCAGAGGTGCTGCTATCCACGAAAAATCCTTAATGAATCTCTGATAATAGCCAGCAAGTCTAAGAAAACTTCTGATCTCGGTTACCGTCTCTGGTCTCTTCCAATTGTTCACAGCTTCGATCATATCTGGATCGATTAACAATCCTTTTTTTGAAACCACATGACTAAGAAACTTAACCTCTTTGCTCCAAAAATAACACATAGAAAACTTTGCTTTTAGCTGGTTTTACCTCAGCATCTCAAGCATAATTCTAAGATGGTCTTCACGCTCTCTCATCCTTGGAGTATACCAAAATATCATCTATAAACACCAACACGAATCTATCCAAATACTCTTGGAAGACTTGATTCATCAAATCTACAAAGAAAGCATGTGCATTCGTCAATCCAAACGGTGTCACTAACAAATCATATGAACCATACCTAATCCGAAATACTGTTAAAGGAATGCAGTCCTCCGCCACTCTCAACTGATGAAACCCTATCACCAAATCCGATTGGGAAAACACCTTGGCTCCACTTAACTGATCAAATAGATCATCTACCCTCGGAAAAGAGTATCTATTCTTGATCTTCCTTTTTTTAACTTATGATAGTTGATGCACATCCTTAATGATTCATCTGGTTTCTTTACGAATATCGTAGCCGCTTCCCAAGGCAAACTGCTTGGTCTAATAAAATTCCTTTTAGATCCACTAGCTGCACCTTTAGTTCCTTCATCTCTATCGGTGTCATCCTGCTAGGTGGTCTGCTCACAAGTTCAGCTCTTGGCACAAGATCTATTTGAAACTCAACAGTTCGTTTCGATGATAATCACGTAACTGGCTTAAAGACATCTGCAAATTCCCTTACTACTCGAACCTGACTAAGCTCTTCTCCAACCTCCTTGGCACTTACCAAAGCCCAAACACTCCTACTAGAATTTTCCACTGAGAAGATGATTCGATTATGGCTATCTGGGTGTCTCAACGATATTTCCCTATCTTGGAAAAATATCCTAGCCTCATATTTACCTAACCAATACATGCCCAAAATGATCCCGAAATCTACGAAATCAAAAACATATAGGCTGCATGCAAACTTATGACCTAACAAATCAAGTTCTAACTGGTCACATCTCATCCCTGGAGTTGCATGCCCTCCTATTGGATTCGTAACCTTTAAGGATGTAACAAGGTAATTGGTTTCCGTGCATAACCTATCAACCAAATATTGTGATATAAATGAGTGTGATGCACCAATATCAAATAGTGCCCTAACCTGTAAAATTTGAATCAAAAGCGTACCTTCCATCACAACCTTCCCTTTCTATGCTGTAATAGGCCTAGAAGAAGATGGTGGTCCAATAGCAAAATCCATCCCTCTGTCTGCCCTGACTTGCTTTGCACACTGATTCTTGTAATGTTCAACTTGGTCGCAATTGAAGCATTTCACATTCTTCTCGTCTGTAGGCTTCTTCTCTTTGCCTATTCTGCATTCGTGAGCATAATGACCGTTTCTTATCACATTTGAAGCACACAAAATCAGGCTTTTCCTTCTTGGCAACCTCCCTTTTCTGCGCTCCCTTCTTATTAAAGAATTTCCTCTCTTTCCCTGAGGACCCTACGATTCAACTGGCTTCTTCCTAGTAGAAACAACAAGCATCTCTTCATGCCGAATAGCCATCTCCACCACCAGGTTATAGGGTTCTCTGACATGTGTCATGGTTATTCTAGCAAGCTCCGGTCTCAGTCCTCGAATGAACCTTTCATTCCTTTCAATGTTAGTGTCTATAGTAGCATATCCATATCGAGATAGCTCGTCAAACTTAGCAGCATACTTAATTACTGACATATCTCCCTGCATAAGGTCCATAAACTTTCTCATCAACGCCGACTTGGCAACCTCGGATAAAAACCTCTACTCAAACCTTATTCTGAAATCAGCCCAAGTCAGTTCTTCCTTCGAAACTCCGGTTGTCACACTATTCCACCAATGAAGCACCGCACCTTGCAACTGTCTTGAGGCCAGCCTCCTCTTCTCCCCACAATCCAAGCCTAAATCAGTAAAGATCATTTCATGGCTCAGCAACCTTAACAGCATCGTCCGTTCCTATAAATGGCTTTCTACCCAGAAAGTATAATCCCTGCTCAACCTAGCATACCAATATACAGCTGGAGCTATAAGATTGGCTCTCCTCCAACATTACTAGCATCTCCTGCTTACAAAATATTAGCTAATAACTGATACACCATCCCCACATCTACTGGCGGATTTCCAGCATCTGCATTGGCCTTAGCATTTGGATTAGCATTACCCTGTCGACCTCGGTTCCTCCTGGTATTAGGTCGAGCATATCCGTTGGTTATGGTGCTCCCTCTACCTAGATTTCCTCTTTCGTTTCTTGCTTCCATATCTTCTTTCTTGTACATCTGCATACAAGTCATAGTAAAAACAGAAGAACAGTTTAAGAGAGAGGGGAACACATACTTAGATATAGACCTATATACCAAATACAAGTACGTTACTATAGTGTTAATCTAAACCCTGATCACATTTCTAATTTATCAGATCATGTTTCAAAAAGCTTTTAAGTTTTACTTTTCTTTTAAAGTTTCATAAACCTATGCTCTAATACCAACTTGTAACATCCCCATACTTGAAGGCCCAAAACTAACTGCTACGAATGCTGCAGTCATCCATAGTTATTAATTCTCAACGACCAAATACCACGGTGTTAGATACATTGATATACGGATCATAAGAATATGGAAAAAATTTAACAAACTAAAAACTCATTTCCACATTCCAATCAAAACATTTCATTTTAATTACATAATCCCACAAACTCTAACCAGTTCAGAAAAATATAATTATTACACATACGCCAAGAGCGACATATGATGATTCCCCCTTGGCTAATCAGAGTATATAATAAGGCTAATAAGTCTGCCTTTACGTCCAAAATATACAGTGGAAAAGATAACTCTAAATAACTAACTGCCTCCTTCACGCCTCCGGAAGCATTATTCGTCTAAGAAGAGAACCTAGAAACCCTAAACGTCAAACTATCCAAAATCAATTGAGTACCTGAGAGTTTATGGGGAAAAAACTTTAAGTCAGACATAAAGCCTGGTATGAATAATAATCGAATATCTCAATCCATTTAGATAACCAGTGAGACCACGTCGCTTAGTGGAGTGGGTTTTCCCCTCACTAGTATCCTAAATCCTATTTCAAACCCATATACTATGCTCCTACATCCGCAATGGTTATAAACATAGCATTTCAAAAGTATTATGATGATATGTTTGCATAAACATTTTGGACTTCCCATTCCCGGTTCAATTGACTCCATGTCATATGTGTGTGTGTGTGTATAGTTTCTAGGGTCAATATTAACTTATTAGTTTTCATGGATTTACTAATAACCTTTTTATAGTTCATGGACACCCTGCCGTATGTTAGAGTTTTCATGAGATCACTAAGAACCTATAGGCCCCAGCCAATTAACTTAATTAATTTATGGGTTCCCCTAAACCTATTGGTCATTTCAATAACTCATCTTATATCCTAGTTTTCATGGGTTAACTAGGAACCTATGAATTACTTCAGTAACTCCCTTCTTAGCTTAGTTTTCATGGGTCGACCAGGAACCTACTGATGCCTCCCTTAACTTCATTCTTATCCTAGTTTTCATGGGTTTACTAGGAACCTTTTGACTGCTGTCAATACTTAATCTGGATATAGTTTTCATGGGTTCACTACAAACCAATTGGCCCCTGCCAACCATCCTTAATACATAGTTTTCATGGGCTTACTATGAACCTGTTGATTACCCCCAATGACTTCCTAAACATTGTTTTCATGGGTTTACTATGAACCTATCTCCTGGACCACTTGAAAGTTTAGGCATCCTATATTCTGGCCTTCCTGACTCCTTGGATGCAATTCTACTCATTCAGCAGTTTAATAAATTTATATTTACTATTAGGTTAACCTAGCTGGTTCTTCTACCTCTTTATCCTCCTAAATACAGTTATGAGTTCTTTATCATATGAATATATTCCTATTTAAAGAAGCAAATATAACAACTTACCAATACCACTCATGTGGGTTTTATATCCTTGAAAACAGTTACATATAAAACATGGTCAATCCCTTTAACCTGTACTTTTTATCAAGGAAATACTTCTTCAAATTTACATACTTGAAATCCTTTCAAAACTCCCTTATTTGGCCATAGGTTTTTCCATTAAAAGTATATTAGGTTTAAAAAGCCTTTCGACATCTTCGAAACCTTGCTTTCGACCTCATAGGATAACCTCCTTCGAAAGCATTCAAAACCTTAGGCTCCTATCTTTTGAATACTTTAAAACATCTTTTTCGAAACCTTTTGACCTTGCTAAAGTATTATCATATAAGTATAGAAGCATAGCTTCGAAACCATTCAAAAATACCCCTTTCGAAACCGTTGTAGGTTACCCTTCAAAACCAAGTGAAAATACCCCCTTTCGAAACCATTGGAAGTATACCTTCCAAAAGCATTGGAGGTTACCTCTCCGAAACCATTGAAAGTACCCCATTCAAAATCATTGGGTTTAAAACATCATTTTGGGTCAAAGGGTACATAAGAGAAAGCATCTCTTTTGAAACCATTCTTTATTTCAAAAAGTATTGGGGAAGCATGATGGTGTCGAAACCATCCCTTCGAAAGCTTTAAAATATCTGGGTAAAACAATTGAAGCTTGGCTTTGAAACCCCTTTCGA
This sequence comes from Allium cepa, assembly GCA_030765085.1. Taxonomy (NCBI): domain Eukaryota; kingdom Viridiplantae; phylum Streptophyta; class Magnoliopsida; order Asparagales; family Amaryllidaceae; genus Allium; species Allium cepa. Next base: position 341,395,773 of record CM060941.1, on the reverse strand, counting down.
AACCATTGCCTTCTAAACCCCTAACACCTTTCGAAAGCAGTAGGAAGCGGCTTTTATTTGTAAAACAAACAATACCTTTTGACAACATTGATATCTTCAATGCCATTGAATCACAGAAGGGTTCAACTTGGTCGAGACTACCCCTTCCAAAAGCTTCAATTAAAAACTAAGTAACTCTTTCGAAGCTAATATTTTAAAACAAAGGCGGCGGCTCTACTTCGAAAGTTTCTTTAGAAATATCCTTTCGAAACCATTGGTTTTGACTACTTCGAAGCCCCTTTGTTAACAGGTAAGCATTTTTCTTTTAAAACAAAACAAAAAAAAGAACCAACCCCTTCGGAAGGTACGTTTCGACACCCTACCTTCCGCATTTCTTCAATCCACTACGTAACAGCTAACCGATACCATGTGTTTTGGTTTACTGGTTTTGACCAAGAAGGTTTCGACTGGGTTGGAGACGGAAGCTCGGGGTCGAAAGGTCCTTCTAAAGAAGGCAGAACCTACTTTTATGAGAAGAATGCTGTTTTTACCAAATAAAGTAAACTTTTTATAACTAACTTTCCCATTTGTAAACTCCTGATTGGTTACATTAAACTTTCAAATTATTTTGCTAATATTTTCCGCATTTTCTCAGATCTAAAAACTAAACAACATTTAACAAATAAGCCCTTCATATTAATAAAACAATTAAATAAATTAGGTCCGTCTTTCAAAATAATTTAATTCCATACTAAATCACTTATTGGAAATCCCTAAAAATTCCATAGTACACTTTTATCATGTTATCTAACATATCAAAATTTTAGACCCAAATTCCTAATATAATTTCCGAAATAAATTTATAAACCTAAATAACCATATTTTCCTTCGAAAATTCATAAGTAATTCTCCATGGTTTGGAAAATTATAAAATTGAAAACCAACTCCAAAATCATGTTTTTCATAACATATACTTTTTCCATGGCATTTAGAAATCATTTAATCTTGGTTGTACCCTAAAACCTTGCATATCTCCTTGTAAACAATCTTGTTTAAACTAAATATTTATAAATCAAGCATATCATCATCCAATATATCATAAAAATGGATTTACCCTTAAATCCAAAATCATATAATTATAAAACAAAAAATAGAGATGCAGTGATTATTATTCACCTTAGATTGGATAAGGAAATTGGAGATTGATTTCTTCTACCTTGATTCCTAAGCTTTACTTGATTTTCTCTTCTTTTCTACCTTCTTAATGGCCGACCTTGCTCTTTCTTTTTCTTACGTTTTTGCTTATGATGAAAATGAACATGTATGGCTAAGGAATAATAGTTTAAGGGTAGGAAATATGGGTGGCTATTTACCTTAATGCCCTTATGTTTAATTAGTTAACACTTAACCATTCATAATATAAGCTCATTCGTTTTAAATAAGCACGGTCACTTAATTTATTAATCAAATTCATCATTATCACTCTACATTATTCTATTTAATTTATTCTAATTAAATCTCCTGAATAATGTTATCAAAAATTTGGGGTGTTACGTATATTTAGTATGGAATTTATAGAAACTGTTTAAAACCCCTTTCTCTACTACAGTACTCTCCTATTTATAGTACAATGACATTAGGCGGATAGCTTACTCCTAACCCTGCTTTTCTACTCCACCGTTTGATCCTTCCATGTGTCATTCATCACTTTGCTTATTGCTTTGTGCACAAATTGCTGACTTGGCTAAAGATATATGTGAAGGTAGGAAGATTTGGTTAAAAGCGAGAATTTTGAATTTGAGATTAGATGGTAGATTTCAATTTTGGCATTAAGAATTAGCTTCTAAGCTTTATTTAGAAGTTGAGCTATATTTGTTTATAGAGTCATAGTTCGCATAGAGTAAGGTATCATGGATATGGCTTGAAGCTAGACATGATATACTTTTTAAAGAGACAGTACGGTCCAAATTGGATGTTGGTGTAGTTCCTTGGTTGATGGTGACGCGACCTATATACAAGGTGTTGGCGCAGATCCTAAGAAGGTGTTGATGTAATCAATAACGTGATGACAGTGTAGTTTCTTTGACTTGATGGTGCTGCCATTTACTCCTTCTAAGCAAAGGCAACCTTTGGGTTTATCTTTGCTTACATGTAGCACTTAGTTTTGTTGTCTTGTGAAAAGACAACCTCACAACTCGCTCCTTGCTATTTTCTGCTATAGCATTAGAGCACTTCGTCCATGGAGGTTGTGCGGTTTTCTTTCGATTTGATTTGATTTTTGCAGTGCCTTTAAACTTCGAATTTTTTGTTGTGCTGCTAGTTGTGTATAGACTTCAACCCCTTAAATGTTTTTGAACATGATCTATCGAGCTTCATGTATTCTACTTTGCGTAGTTCCTTTTTTTGAATCCATGGCTCATCATGCCTACTCCTTTGACTAGCGTAATCCGTTTACTTCATATGCTTGAATAATGGACCCACATCGCATGTTTTTATAGGAGAAAAATGAGTACGATGGTTGTCCTAAGTCTACGCTAATATATATTAGGGTGGACTTGCCATATTCTATCAAATTTTCTCAATTGTCTGGTCAATCATTTCGTATTTAATGCTCCTTACACGTGTCTCATCATGAATGGCTACTTTTGCTAACCATTTGCATACAAATCATTTCTAATTCCAATTAATCCAACCATTCTTTGTGTATTTAGGGTTGTCATTATTAACATTAAACGATCATTAATTATCGTGTCATTTGAGTTTTAGGGATGAGATTCTTTTGCCCAATCCAATATTAAGTTTTCACTTCTCATTCCTATCTCCTTTTTTACTTAAAAATTTAATTTTCAAACCACTGTGGTTTTCCTCCTTCACGTCGTCTTCTCATTTTCGACTTATGATCCGCCCCAAATCTAAGTCAGATTTTTCTCTACCATTATTTTTCTTCTTTCCTTTCATTTATACCTTACTTTATATCCTATCTCCCTTTCCTTATATATATCAACATGAATATTCAAGCCTTTAATGTGTTAGTGAAATTCCTATATGGATCGTTCGACTGATTCAGTATTTAGAGGATATCGCTTCTTGGTTGACTTGTTTTTGTTATTATTATTATTGGGGATTGATATTGAATAGATTTTCTTTTTATTTTGGTTAAAAATCCTAAAAATATCCTTCCTCTATATTTCAATTTTCTCTTTTAGTTACTTACGGCTACTGATGAGCTTCCAAGCATTTTGGGTCAGAGTTCAACCTCTTTTATTGATTTGACTTAAGATATCTATGAAGATAGCCAAGCAACATGGCTTCTCAACCATTTTAGGTTTAGGGGATTATGTGCTTAGGACTCCTACCCCCTCCTTGCACCCATATTCCCTAGAAAGGTTTGTTTTGATTACATCTGAACACATCAAAAATTTCTATCTTCCACTGCACCCTTCATCAAGGAATGGTTAACCACAATAAATTTGTCTCCGATCAAATTATTCCTTGCCTCTTATTGTCTTCTTAGATGCACTTCCTTTTTGTATGTTGAGCACTTGACTGCGCCGCCACTTGTTAAGAGTTGTTATTCTTGTATTTTATTCGTGATAACGTTGTCATGGGTTGTAATGGTTTTCATTATGTTCAAGCTATGAAGTCTATCTTTTCAATTAATGCACGCAAAACTAAGAGGTGGATGGATCAATTTTTATACATTTTCAGTCAAGATGGATTTATTTCCTCTTTTCAATCCTTGGTGTTGTTCCTATTACATTTTTCTACTTCTTTCATATTGCATCGAGTCGCATATTCTTTTCTCTCTATTTTTTTTTACTTAAATGCTTTAGCTTCCGTTGCATGGATCGAGATTCATTTCGATAACACTCGCAAGGGTTCTAACATATTTACCGAAGCCTTGCTGCGCAAGTATGCTTTCTCAAGCTAGCAACATCATTTCTCTCTTTTAGTGTTTGTTTATGTTTTTGATGGTCCTGCACCTCATTGTGTGCGTGCGTGTGTGTGTGTATTACGTCGACATGTTATTGTACATTCATTCTGATATATGTGTATTTCCATACGCGTTCATGTGGTGGTTAATCTTATTTTATTCGCTTCTTGTTTATTGTCATATGTGTACTAAAATACGTTGTTGACTGAATTATATAGGTACAATTTTTGAGTTACTTAACGCATTCAAGATAAAGAAGTCGCATAAGAAAAGGAAGATTGACACCCCAACGGGTGATGGTGGAGATGGATTGCCCATAGTTGGTTCTTTTTCTCCTCCTTCTCCTCCTTCTATGTCTATGTCTTCTGCTAACACTTCTACCATGCTCGTGCCTCACTTCAACCTGCATTCAAATTATTATTGCTTCTTACCTCTTCCATATGGTGGGGCTGTCTCTTTTTTGGCTGAGCAAATGGGGCGCCACATGATCGATGATGTTTTAGTCCTTAGCTCTGTTGACACTTACTGTCTGTATTCACACTGATTCACAATCGTAGCTGTTAGGAACTGAGTTGATGATGTTTTGATGACAACAACCATATATAGTTATTATACTTTACTTTATAAAATATATACTAACATTTTCATATATATATATATATGTATATGTATATAGTAAGTATATGCAGGTATTTACGAAGACTGATCAGTATAAAGACTCAAGCATCAAGATGAAGATTAGAGATTCAAGATTCAAGACTCTAGAGAATCAAGATTTCAAGATCTCAAGATAAGTGTCTAGTATTTTGTTAAAACTTCATAATAACACTCTCATCTTTCTTCCAATTTTCTCTTGGGATGGAACCCAATTTCTATCGAAACCAGTGGCTTACAAACCCATGACAAGTAGCTTACAAACCTACGACAAGTGGCTTACAAACCCATGAAAATCAAAATCATTTAAACTACTTCGTACAAGTTCTCGAGTCCTATGGAGGAGCTCTTTAGGAAGGTTCTTGCAATTTCAGTTTGAATAGATTTTTCAAAATGTTTTGAAATCTGTTTTTCAAAATGTTTTAGCTTTCAAAATCATGTTTTCAAAAATGTTTTCAAACTTTGTTTTAGCCATGAAATATTTCTCCATTCTGATTTTAAAAACTTCTATTTTTAAAACATCAAAACTTATTCTGATTTTAAATATTACTTATATAATTGACGGTCTATATCAATTATATATATATATATTTAAAGTAATGTTTTATATTCATTCTCTATCTCAAAATATTGTTTAAACACTTTAGTTTGCTTCAGAGAAGTTTCAACTTGTTTTAAATTCAAATGCTTTTACAAAACAACATCTCTACAATTTTGAACTGAGGGATGTCGACATATGGGGATACCCCATGTCGACATGGTGACAGTTGGATTCAAAATTCAAATTTCAAAAGAAGTGTCCATTCGTTCAAAAACCTTTCGCCAATGGTTATGACTGTTGTGCATCTATATAAAGGCTTCCAAAACGAATTTTTAACAACTAATTTTCTTATTTTCTTCACTCTTTCTTCTCCACCATTTCATATCCATAAAACTTCATATTTTCAAGATCGTGCCATCATTCTGCCAAATTCTCAATAGGAAATCAATTAGATACTCTCTCTATTTGATTCTCCATCATTCTACTAAAGATCAAAGTGTTATTCAGAGTTATAGGATTAATTTGTATTCAAAAAGTCCATAGAGTCTATCCATTCAAAAGGATTGTTATTAGAAAGTATTAGGGTGATCTTGTGTCTCGTAAATCAAGAGAGTTTACCCCAGACTCGGAGATAGGAGGGTTCCTCAAGGCCTTAGAAATTGAGGGTTGTAATTTGGATATTGGCTTATAAAAATCTGTACAAGGATATTGCCTTGGTACAGGACTGGATGTAGGAGGATTCCGAACCAGTATAAAATCCGGTGTGTTCTTTCCTTTTACTTGCTTTACTTTACTATTTGCATTTGTTATATGTTCTGTGATCACTCTATGTTAGAATTCTGTTTAGATTTGTGTTGAAAAGTTCATATATTCTTTAAAACACTATTCACCCCCCCCCCTCTAGTGTTATTTCTGCCTTAAGATCCTTAATCCGCATCCCCAACAATTGGTAACAGAGCATTGGTTTTCATTGTTCTCATAATCTGAAACTTGGAAAATATAAAAATGGCATTTTTGGAAAATTGTGTTAAAACTGTTTTGAATATATGCATTTCATCAAAGTTTCATAAGTCTGCATATAGCTATTTTGAAAAATCAAGTTATTTACTGAATTGGTGTGTTATGCAGGAACAGACATGTTATATGACTTTTGACGAATCAACACCCAATGGACAAACTGTGCAAATTGAGAAAGATAAATGGATACTTGATAGTGGCTGTTCAAGGTACATGACTGGAAATCCCGAGATACTCAAGTACATTACTTATCAAGATGGTGGATTAGTCAATTTTGGTGACAACTCTAAAGGATATGTGGTTGGCGTCGGCAATGTCGGTAACTCTAAAACTTTACTTATTTCTGATGTTTTATTAGTTAGGAACTTAAAACATAATCTGCTTAGTATAAGTCAACTTTGCGATAAAGGTTTTAAAATTAAATTATAAAAAGATAAATGTCACATTGAAGATGATAAGTCTAATATAATTTTTGAAGGTATTAGGAAGAAAAATATTTATATCCTTAGTATGAAAATTTCAAATGATAACCTATGTCTTTTGGCTAATACAAGTGACCCTTGGATTTGGCATAAAATATTTGGCCATTTGAATTTCAAATTTTTATCTAGGCTATCAAAACTTGACTTAGTTAGAGGTCTACCCAAGTTAAACTTTAAAGTAGATAGTATTTGTGATGCTTGTCAATTAGGAAAACTTAAGAAAAGTTCATTTAAATTAAAAGATACTATTTCTACCTCTAGTCCTCTATAATTACTTCATTTAGATTTATTTGGTCCATCTCAAGTTCAATCAATTAACCATAGTAAATATGTTTTTGTTATAGTAGATGATTATTCAAGATATACATGGACAATCTTTTTAAAACATAAAAGTGATGCTTTTGAAATATTTAAAAACTTTTCTAAAGGAATTCAAAAACAACATTCTTTCAAAATGAAAACTATTCAAAGTGATCACGGTGGTGAATTTGAAAATGAAAATTTTGAGAATTTCTGTACTCAGAAGGGAATTACTCACAACTTTTCATTTCCAAGAACTCCACAACAAAACGGAGTAGTAGAACGTAAGAATAGAACGATTCAAGAGTGTACTCGTACAATCACTACACCACAAAAGGCTTTTAACAGCGTTTGATAAACGCTGTAATATGATACAACAGCGTTATTAGAAACGCTGTATAACGACATGCTGTCGTATATACATAACTTACAACAGCGTTTCTATAAACGCTGTTGAAACATCTCTGTGACAGCGTTTATTACGAGCTGTCAATAATATTTTTTACAGCGTTTCAGACGTGCTGTCGAAGATGTTCAAATTCTACTTTAACTGTTTACAACAGCTTTTTCTAAACGCTGTTATTGAATCATCAACAATTTCGACAGCATGTTAAAAACGCTGTGATTGAATCATCAACTATTTCGACAGCATGTAAAAAACGCTGTTATTGACAATTTCAAGATAATTACAGCACGAAATAAACGCTGTTGTTTCTTCATTGACAGCATTAATTAAACGTTGTCTTCTATTTATATAACAGCTTTAATATTCCACTCTATTTTTGAATATTCCAAAACTATATTTTAAGCATATTCAAGCAACTAGTATATATAACAGGTTCTAATAACTATTAATTGGTTACATAAACTAGTTAAGACAATATTAATAAACAAAAGACATCCATAAACCAAGTTTCAATAATATCCATAAACAAAAATAACAAAGTAAACTATTGACATACAAAACCACATACCATCCAATTGACAACTATTTACGTACATTTCATACGTCTGCAGTTCTCCCCTGTAGTTCATCCTACCACTGCTTCAACCAATTCATTACTAATTCTTCACTGTTTTATTGTTTCTGCTCATTACTATTTCTTCCAATAATAACCAACACTTTCCATCACCCATACAGCTATAGCTTCCATACTTCGTCTTCGAACAACATCCACTAATCCCTGTCACAGTGCCACATAAACCACTGTTCTTATCACTGCTACTAACAGACTTCTGCATCACTACCCCCTAACCACTAAAAACAAAACTTCAACCACACAAACTTCAACTTGCTGCAACTGTGCTCCTCTTCAACAATTCGACAGCATCCATACACTATTGAAGCAACACATACCATTTCCCAATCATCCAAACACCTCTGCCTATATGCGAAAAGCTTCCATGCTATCTGCTTTCTCCCACAAAATCATCACAGCCTTCATACCACCAGAGAACTTCAACACCACCACTGCTTCATTAAAACCACTTCTGCATTTCTGCATTTTGCACTGTTACCACAATATCCTCCTTACCCTCTGTTAACTTGCATCAACTCCCCTATGCCTCTACACACAAATCTGCCATCCTCTTCCTTCTTACTGCAGATCAACAACCACTACAACATCTTCCATCCTGTCACATACAACATAGCACAACATTGCCATCTCTGTCAACCCAGCATACAAACTTCCATCACTTGCAACAACTTCGACTACAGCTCACAGTTTACTCTTCTGCCCATTACTGTCAAACAATCAACCTACTGCCACTCCACATACCATCAACACTTCAATACACACCAACACATCAACCTGCAAACCATACTTACCATCACACTTCCCATCATTTCACTTCTTACCATCATCACAGCAGCACTTCTTTTCTTCATCACTGCACATCAAACTTGTTGTACCATCACCTCCTGCTATCTACAGTTAGCAATTTGACAACTTATTTCAATCTTCGTATAATATAAGCAATTAAAAATATATCAATATAACAAATATCAAGACTCACTATTAGTCTGAGTCTCTTCTGAACTTCAACAGCGAGAGCATCACCACGGGACTCACTATTAGCAAGATACATTGAGCAATGTTTGCTAAGCATCTCATACTCTAATTCACTAAATATTTTACTAATGATTCGGAACAACTGAGTATATACATAACATGCTATAGATATATTAATATAAACTTGGAAATTTTATTTAAAACTAAATTCTTTCCTCCTTGCTTTCAGATCTATTTAACACTAAGTAAACCACTTCTCATCGGATAACAACTATAAAGAGACAATGATAGATGTTTAAGTGTATAAGGTATTAAGTGTGTTTGAGGTTTAGAAATCAAGCCCGACCAGTATCCAAGCTTAAGCCAATTTCTGATATGAAAAGTAATGAAACTAATTTAACATCGGGTAACATCAGATCTATTGCAATTATTTAAATAATACATTGAAGTATAGTTTCAATAAAATTCTGATATAAGCTTGGGAGATCATAACAGTAATCTTATTTTTATTTTTACTTTATAAGAGCGAGTCTCAAAATATCAACTTATGATTTAAATATTGACAGAAACCATGCAATTCAACATGCTAGCATGCTACCACATTTACCGATGAGTACAGACCTTAAGCAAAATATTATCAAACTGGTCTTCTTTCGTCTACAATAAGGGAATTGTTAATATTTAGAATATTAAAACAATTGTTCAGACTTCAACATTATTGGCCAGAAAGAGTTGTTCTATACCAAAGGACTGGCTACCTGACCATGTCCTATGTACTGCTTATAGGATTTTCTATAATATATAAAATGCACGTTAATTTCGTGATTGGAAACAAAGAGTTTTTTTCACGGGTTGAATAAATTATAAACCTTCCATGTACAAGGAGAGTGATTGAATTGAATAGGTTTGATCAATTCAATGAGTTGTATGTGAAGTTGTAAACGTTTAAAGGTACCGCACTAGCTATACTTGTCTTTGAAACTTTTAGATTTCACCAGTTAGAATTAAAAATTTCTTTTCTATTTCTTTCAAGATGACAGAAGTCATAAATAATTAAATACAAACGAGGGATAGTTGAGTGACAATACTAAAACTACACGCTAATATAAACGACTTCAATTCTGAGCAGGGAACGAGGCAGAATTTCTTGCCTCTACCTGCATCTAATCAAAATTTAACAGGCAATTCAAAATTAATGCTAGAGGTTAACCTGTTGCAGCAAACCAGCTAATGAATGGCAGAGTAGAAATACCTAAATATGCTAGAAAAATAAATTCAGGTTTAGAAGAAATACCTAAATATGCTGAATAAGTCTAAATTTTTTCTAAAACTATTAAATACTATATATTTTACCTGCAGGTTCATATAAGAATGCACTGTGACAAGAAAGCCTGAGAACAATTTCAAGCATTTAAATGTTGTTAGATATGCAACTTAATTTCCATAAAATAATACAAGAGCAATACTATTGCTGCAGGAAAATGATAGTCAATGCATACATTGAAAGTTGAAAGGTTACCTTTGTTCTCTGTTACATTTCCAATTTGCATTTGTTTTGTTTGTTTACATTGCTCTTTTCTCTGTTCAAAAAGCTAACTGCACTGTTACACTTCACCACCTCCTCACCAATCCCCTTCCACAGTCACACCTCAAACTTCACTCACCTATCCCTGCCATCCTCACCACTTCCACACACTGCCATTACACCCCAACATACAACATCCATCACCACTGCCTCCTTCCTTCCAAACATCATCATAGCCTCAACAATATCACTTCTGCCTTTATACTAGCAACCTCCTATCACTTCTATGCACATACAAACTACATATAAACTTCGGCCTACATACCACTGCCATCCCTCAACAAACAAGCCATTGCTACTGTAAAAATATAAATACTAACATGCACACTAATTCATAAAAATCAATAGCACTAACACCTTTTTTTTTTGTGCAAAATATGAGCTCAGTTGCTAATTCAAAATAGCCTTTGTAATTGTCTATATTTATCTATTGGAACCAAATAGGGTAGTCTCCAAGAGGGAATATTGCATCAGTGTCTAATAATTTGGAGATATTGCTACTTATTTCTCTTTATATTGTGTAATAATTCGCATACTTATTTAAAAAAATTCCATGCATTTTTTCTGTCTTTGCATTCATTTCACATTGGGAAACCATAGCGAGTAAATCAAAATAAGCTTACCAATGATTATATTCATAGGCAATGTTGAAACCCAAGAGCCACCAATATTTGAACATCAAATCCTTCGATCAGAATTAAAAATGCAACCCAAAGATGTCTAATGCACACCTATAGTTCAAGTAATCAATCAACAAAGAGCAATTTGAAATGCATAGAACAATAAGAAACATAAGGATTTCCCAAAGATAGATAAATGATTATGATTTAAACTATAATTCAATTTTGTAGGCTTAGTATCATTAATACCCTTACGCGGCTTCTTTGTCCCAAATTAATCAGACCACTATAAGTTGACTCGACAATCAATTTATCATCATAAGTTGGAATTTGCAAATCTAGTTTCAAAAATGAGTCGCGATTTGCAACACATTTTGAGATTGGTAGTGTTGTCTCCATATATCATCTGTTGAGTCTCCATCGTCAATTAATTTTAATAGTTCATCACATTTTGACTGAAGAGTGTTGATGTGGTCTTCTTGTTTAGGTCTGTTTTTATTCCATTCCTTTAGTTGAAGCTTGGCTGCTTCAAGAATTTTCACGAGTTTGTAACATTCAGTACCTTCCTCCCTTGGTATATCATTAATGTGTATTGCTGTTGTGTGTCCAAGGCAAAATTTTATATTCTTGTTAATATATATTTTTATATAAAAGTATATGTTGTCATATCCAAGGCAAATTTTTGGGTTCTACCTATAGATAATAATTATTCTGGAACAATGAAATTGATTTTATGTCAACGTGACATGGCTGCATTGATTATGAATCGAGTTATTATCAACAATGAAGCTACGTATTTATGTTTGACCCATGGATAAACCATAAATCTCTGGTTGACAAAATAGGCTGGAACAATATCTATTTACGTAACACAGCCAGTAGTACAGTTAGTCATATTATATGAGATAAGCAGTTTCAACCTCAACTTTTATCTGAAACAAGGGAGGTAGCAACACGAATTAAACATGATACAATTTCTATTGATCATGCTACTAATTTCTAGACAATTTGCAATAAAAGGAAATATGTGTTTTCCACGGTCTGGAATGGAGTATGACTCCATACAGCTAGTGATGATAACCTTAAATTGATATGGCATAACAAAACGGTCAATTTTTTTTCTTTCGCTAGTTATATGGCCTATCTACAGTGTTTACCAACTGCAGACAGATTGTTAAACTGGGGGATTATAACTAATTTGACAAGTGTGCTATGTAATGACCATAATGAAAATCATCATCACTTATTTTTGAATTGCGCTATAGTACTTACCTGTGGGATTCTCTGCTGCTTAAGCTCGCCATACAACCATCTTCATCCAGCTCGTTGTGAGATCGCTTTTCCAATTTTCGACTCCATTTTCCAATAGTATCACCGCTCAAAGATCTGGCCTTTGTGGCGGCATCAGCATTGATCCATCACCTCTGGCTTGAGCGCACACGGCGACGTTTCGAAGGAAAGTCGTGTTTGAAGGAAGCTAGGTTAAAATTACTGGAAATTGATGTTCACCTGCAGTTGTCTCGCAGAATGAAATCGAAGAATGAAAATGAAGATGGAAGGAAACGAAGTTAAAAGAAAATGCAGGATGAGTGGAGGGAAAGCGAAAAAAATTAAGAAGAGAGGCGGCAATTGTTTTTTTTAGTACACAGTCATTCACAGCGTTCTAAAAAACATTTAGGCTTAATTAAAATTCAAACGTTAAAAATAATCCAAATAAGATAACTTTTAACCGCATTCAGGGTATAAACGCTGAGAATAATTGCTGTTAAAAATGAATTTTGGTGTAGTGAATGCTTTCTGATAGTAATTTACCTAAACATTTTTGGGCTGAATCTGTTGCTACAGCTTGTTATATATTAAATAGAATTTTAGTTAGACCATTAACAAATAAAACTCCATATGAATTACTTTATAATAAGAAACCTATAGTTGCTTATTTCGAAGTATTTGGGAGTAAATGTTTTATACTTAATACAAAAGATAATTTAGATAAATTTGAACTAAAAGCCGATAAAGGATTCTTTATTGGTTATTCAAATAGAAGCAAAGCATTTAGAGTTTTTAATTTAAAAACTAATACTATTGAAGAAACTATACATGTATCTTTTGATGAAAATCTTAAAGATATTATACAAATAGATGATGAAGAAGATTTTATAAATTTAAATCAATCTAATGAAACTATTAGTAAAATAAATCAACTTAATAAGAGATTTAAAATATCAAAAGATCATCATATAGAAAATGTTTTAGGAAATACTGAATCTGTAGTAAGTACTAGAAATCAATTAAGTAGTATGAATAATGTAGCCTTTATATCAACAATTGAACCTAAAAATCCAAAGGAAGCATCGTCTGATGATTCATGGATTCTTGCTATGCAAGAAGAATCGAATCAATTTACCAGAAATGATGTATGGGAACTTGTTCCTAAACCTGAGGATAAAAGTGTAATTGGAACTAAATGGGTTTATAAAAATAAAATGAATGAACACGGTGAGGTCGTAAGAAATAAGGCTCGTTTAGTCGCGCAAGGTTATTGTCAAGAAGAAGGAATTGACTATGATGAAACCTTTGCCCCCTAGCAAGATTAGAAGCTATAAGAATTCTACTTGCTTTCGCTAATTATAATAATTTCAAATTATATCAAATGGATGTTAAAAGTGCTTTTCTAAATGGTTTTGTAAAAGAAGATGTTTATGTTGAACAACCTCCACTTTTTGAAGATAATAAATTTCCAAACCATGTATACAAGTTAAAGAAAGCTCTATATGGTCTAAAGCATGCTCCTAGAGCCTGGTATGAAAGACTAAGATCTTATTTACTACAATCTGGTTTTGAAATTGGCAAAGTAGATACAACACTTTTCATTAAAAGAAATGATCAAGATATTCAACTGGTTCAAATATATGTAGATGATATAATCTTTGGATCAACTAATAACATAATGAATAAAGAATTTTCAGATATAATGACTAAAGAATTTGAAATGAGTCACATGGGAGAATTAAGTTTCTTCTTAGGGCTTCAAATTAAACAACTAGAAAATGGAATCTTCAAAAGTCAAGAAAAATATGCTAAAGACTTAATCAATAAATTTGGTTTAAGTACATCTAGTGGGAAACCAACTCCAATGTCAACAAATGTAGGTTTAAGTAAAGAAGATAAATCAAAAGATATTGATCAAACATTATATAGGGGAATGATTGGTTCGCTACACTGTATAACAGCGAGTCGTCCTGATATTATGCATAGTGTTTGTCTCTGTGCAAGATACCAATCACAACCTAAAGAAACTCACTTAAAAGCTGTTAAAAGAATTTTAAGATATGTAAAATACACTTTAGATTATGGTTTATTTTATCCTAAAAATAATACTTTTGATTTAATATCATATTGTGATGCTGATTATGCTGGTTATAAATCAGACCGAAAAAGTACAAGTGGAACTTGTCACTTTCTAGGACATTCACTGGTTTCCTGGTTCAGCAAGAAACAAAATATTGTTTCCTTGTCAACAACTGAAGCAGAATATATATCTGCTGCTCTGGCCTATTCACAAGTCATATATATACAACAAACTTTAAAAGATTTTGGAATTAACATAAGTAAATCACCAATATATTGTGATAATACTAGTGCAATAAACCTATCTAAAAATCCAACTCATCATGCTAGAACTAAACATATTGATATAAGAAATCATTTTCTTAGAGGTAATATAACTAAAGAAATAATAACTCTAGATTATATAAATACTGAAAAACAAATTGCTGATATATTAACTAAACCGTTAACCGAGCAGAATTTTACTAAATTTAGAAGAGAATTAGGTATTTGTTCAAAATCTGAAATATAAAATATAATCAATAAAAATTCAAAATAAAAATTACACTTTTTCTGAAAGACATGTCGACATGCCCCATCCCCTGATGTTGACATACCCAACAAAAATTTGAAAATAGAATTTCCCTCCAAAGTTAGTTATTTGGTTATTTATCTATTTATTTCGTTTTCTCTCCTCTTTCTTCACTATATTCTCTGTAAATAACTTCTGAAACAATAAAATAACGGTCTCCTCTTCTACTAATGAACCCGCTTCACCCACATCTCCTCATTCTGGTCCATTTCAACGATCTACGCATGCTCGAGTGATCAAATTGCAAGAGAAGATGAAAGATATCCTTCAATTGTTGACTGAAATTCAAGTAAGTCAACTTAGGATGGCTAGAGAACAACAAAGGCAAGGGAATATTATTAGGAATGTACAAAAATTCCTTATGGATAACCGTACAAATCCTATTAATATTGAAGACTCTTCACAAGCCATGGAATCAGAGGAAGAAGAACCTATGGAAGAGCCACAAGAAGACCATGAGGAAGATCAACCTTTTCTTCAACCCGAAGTCCCTATAAATGAGGACGAGAGCGTTATTTGCGTTGGTGAGATCCTTGTTGATACTAATGGAAACATAATTGAACAACGTGGAAACTTTTGTCTCCACTACCCCAATTGTTCGATTCATAAGTCTCCTATAGTTAAGGATCGCCATTAAAGCGTACTTTCTTTTTTATTCTTTGTTTTACATTGTTCTGTTTGTTCGTGCTTATGTATGTTCTTATATATGTCGTAATAACAAAAATGTGTTCACTTATACTCATTGTTTCATGCTTATTCTATACATATTATTTGTTCATACTAATCATTCTTGAATTCTTAAGTAGTTAATAGTTTTTGTTGATGACAAAGGGGGAGAAAGTTATAAAAATATATGTGCTTGGTGTAAGGGGGAGTCATGGAGTAAGGGGAAGTTGTAGTTTTAAGAAGAAGTCACGGAGTAAGGGCGAGTTATGGGGAGTTATGGTATGGTAAGAATATTTTATAAATAAAGGTTGTCATCATCAAAAAGGGGAAGATTGTTAGGAACTGAGTTGATGATGTTTTGATGACAACAACCTTATATAGTTATTATACTTTACTTTATAAAATATATACTAACATTTTAATATATATATATATATGTATGTATGTATATAGGAAGTATATGCAGGTATTATCGAAGACTGATCAGTATAAAGACTCAAGCATCAAGATGAAGATTAGAGATTCAAGATTCAAGACTCTAGAGAATCAAGATTTCAAGATAAGTGTCTAGTATTTTGTTAAAACTTCATAATAGCACTCTCATCTTTCTTCCAATTTTCTTTTGGGATGGAACCCAATTTCTGTCGAAACCAGTGGCTTACAAACCCACGACAAGTAGCTTACAAACCTACGACAAGTGGCTTACAAACCCACGAAAATCAAAATCATTTAAACTACTTTGTACAAGTTCTCGAGTCCTATGGAGGAGCTCTGTAGGAAGGTTCTTGCAATTTTAGTTTGAATAGATTTTTCAAAATGTTTTTAAATCTGTTTTTCAAAATGTTTTAGCTTTCAAAATCAAGTTTTCAAAAATGTTTTCAAACTTTTTTTTAGCCTTGAAATATTCCTCCATTCTGATTTTAAAAACTTCTATTTTTAAAACATCAAAACTTATTCTGATTTTAAATATTACTTATATAATTGACGGTCTATATCAATTATATATATATATATATTTAAAATAATGTTTTA
Source organism: Allium cepa (assembly GCA_030765085.1). Classification (NCBI taxonomy): domain Eukaryota; kingdom Viridiplantae; phylum Streptophyta; class Magnoliopsida; order Asparagales; family Amaryllidaceae; genus Allium; species Allium cepa. The sequence goes on along the minus strand of CM060941.1, from coordinate 341,379,029 downwards.
TATTCATTCTCTATCTCAAAATATTGTTTAAACACTTTATTTTGCTTCAGAGAAGTTTCAACTTGTTTTCAATTCAAATGCTTTTACAAAACAACATCTCTACAATTTTGAACTGAGGGATGTCGACATATGGGGATACCCCATGTCGACATGGTGACAGTTGGATTCAAAATTCAAATTTCAAAAGAAGTGTCCATTCGTTCAAAAACCTTTCGCCAATGGTTATGACTGTTGTGCATCTATATAAAGGCTTCCAAAATGAATTTTTTAACAACTAATTTTCTTATTTTCTTCACTCTTTCTTCTCCACCATTCCATATCCATAAAACTTCATATTTTCAAGATCGTGCCATCATTCTGCCAAATTCTCAATAGGAAATCATTTAGATACTCTCTCTATTTGATTCTTCATCATTCTACTAAAGATCAAAGTGCTATTCAGAGTTATAGGATTAATTTGTATTCAAAAAGTCCATAGAGTCTATCCATTCAAAAGGATTGTTATTAGAAAGTATTAGGGTGATCTTGTGTCCCGTAAATCAAGAGAGTTTACCCCAGACTCGGAGATAGGAGGGTTCCTCAAGGCCTTAGAAATTGAGGTGTAATTTGGATATTGGCTTATAAAAATCTGTACAAGGATATTGCCTTGGTACAGGACTGGATGTAGGAGGATTCCGAACCAGTATAAAATCCGGTGTGTTCTTTCCTTTTACTTGCTTTACTTTACAATTTGCATTTGTTATATGTTCTGTGTTCACTTTGTGTTAGAATTCTGTTTAGATTTGTGTTGAAAGTTTTAATTTAGTCATATAGTTCATATATTCTTTAAAACACTATTCACCCTCCTCTAGTGTTATTTCTTCCTTAAGATCCTTAATCCGCATCCCCAACAGTAGCTAGTGTTATGAAACAGAGTAATCAAAAGCAAATACGTACCGCTAATACAGTTCCATAGTAGAATGATGATTGTCCGAGTCCAGTATCGTATACTGTTCCCTTAAAGCACAATTGCTCCCCCATAGTGGCGCAAAGGGGTTGATCAGCAACCGCTTCCCAAGGTAAAACAGATCAGGTTCTGCAAGGCCATGCAAGCGATGCAGAATAATGGCGAACCCAAGTGAAGATTCGTGGTAAGAACAGAGCACGGAGGAAGATGAAGATGATTAGAGAAAAGAATAATGAGTTCTTTCAAAATTCTCGGATCTGCTATTTGTAGGAGTAGTATGTGACCGTTAGGAAAGGTTGCGACCCTTTACCAATTGGCATGTCTTTTCAAACAGTTATTACTGTTGGATTCAAACTGTTTTGGCACTTAAAAATATAGTGTGACGCGAACCAATTCCACTAGCCCGAATTCTTAATGCCAATTGCATTGCAAAGTGCTAAGTGCCTACAAGACGCCTCAAACGCCCATTCGCCCACGCCGCGCGTGCGGATGCGGATGCGGGTGCGGGTTCAGGCTCGGGCTCGGGCACGGCGCGCGCGCGCGCGCGTGCGGGGTAGTGTGTTGCACCACGCGCCAAGATGGTCATGCTCATGTCTCTCTAGTTGTCTCTTTGTAATTATAATAGAGACCACATCTTAATATATATATATATATATAATATTATGGTTATTATATTATAAGATGTGGGACTATTCATATTCCAAGACAATAAATACTTCATTTTCCAATGCACTATTTCAATAATGCTCATTCAATTTCCAACAATCCCCCACATGAATGAGTATTACTTGTTCTTAAGCTTTACGAAACATTTATCATATCAGTTTAAGTAGCACATTGGCCTTGAACCTATCCTAGTGTTTATCTTCTTGACTTACTGGCGAATCAGTGGACTTAGGTTGTCTTTGAACTGTAAGCCTTTTGTGTAAATCAAAATAGACAACACGTGATAAATGTTTTCTTGTCTCCCTTGGTTCTCTGTTTGTGTTCGTTTTTGCCAGAACACCAGCTTGGTCTCATGAGTGCTTGGAGAATTTGGCCTTACAATTCTCTTTGAAGCGGCGCCTTCGCACACACGTAGGTGATTCTATAAAAGGTTCCTTCTAATTTCTCAAGTACAGACATCATTAAAAGTATCAATACTAATCCTATTTTCCAATATATAATGCACCGACTTATCATAGGAATGGTTTGAGAGTAACGGTGTTTTCAAGTTTCTCTTAAATTTAGTTGTCCCTTTGAACCTTGATCTTGGGATCTCCAGTCAACTAGGTGGGGTTTCCATTTTTAGAAAAACTTTTAGTTTATAGGCCTTAACCCCATTCCCAATGATAAGATTTGAACTCTCTCTTTTGGCAAGCCTTTTGTCAGTGGATCCACTATGTTATCTTTTGACCTTATGTGGTCTATAGTGATAACTCCATTAGAGAGTAGTTGTCTTATGGTTTTATGTCTTCGACGAATATGCCTAGATTTTCCATTGTATAGTGTACTATTGGCTCTTCCAATAGCTGATTGACTATCACAATGTATGCATATTGGAGGCACGAGATTGCTCCAATTTGGAATTTCTTTCAAAAAATTCGAAGCCAGTCTGCCTCTTCTGCGGTTTTATCTAGTGCAATAAATTCGGATTCCATCGTCGATCTTGCTATGCACGTTTGTTTGGATGATTTCCATGAAATTGCTCCATTTCCTAATGTGAATACATATCCACTTGTGGATTTTGTGTCATTTGAACCAGTTATCCAATTTGCATCACCGTATCCTTCTACTACAGAAGGATATCATATGTAATGTAGACCATAGTTTTGTGTATACTTTAGGTATCCCAAAACTCTGATTATTGCTTTCCAATGATTTTTACCAGGGTTGCTAGTGTATCTACTTAGCTTACTTACAGCGTATGCAATATCTGGTCTTGTGCAATTCATTACATACATTATACTTCCCAGTATAAGAGAGTATTCTAGTTGGTAAATCCCATCACCTATATTTTTTACCCAATTTTGGTTCATATCTACTGGTGATTTTGCAATAGTTATATCATGCTTTTCGAACCTTTCAAGTATTTTGGCAATATAATGTGATTGGGATAATACATATCCCTTTGATGTCTTTAATATTTTCACTCCTAAAATCACATCAACCAATCCTAGATCTTTCATATCAAATCTAGATGATAACATGTCTTTTGTTGATCTTATTATGGCATTATTATTGCCTAATATCAATAGGTCATCAACATAAAGACAAACAATGACGTATCCTGCATCTATACCTTTTATATAGACACATTTATCCGATTCATTTATTTTGAATCCATTTGACAACATGGTTTCATCAAATTTTTCATGTCATTGTTTTGGCGCTTGTTTGAGACCATAAATGATTTTACCAACTCACACACCTTATTTTCATTTCCTGGGCTTACTAACCCTTCAGGTTGTTGCATGTATATTTCTTCCTCCAACTCACCATTCAGGAACGCGGTTTTTACATCCATTTGGTGTATTTCCAAATTAAGTATAGAGGCAATTGCGATAAGCATCCTAATGGATGTTATTCTAGTTACTGGTGAGTATGTGTCAAAGTAATCTAGATCTTCCTTCTGTCTAAATCCTTTGACCACCAGTCGGGCCTTATATTTGTCTATTGAGCCATCATCCTTCAGTTTTTTCTTAAAGATCCATTTGTACCCTAGGGTTTTTGATCCCTTAGGAAGATCTACTAGTTTCCATGTATGGTTTTGCAGAATGGATTCTATTTCACTATTGATTGCTTCCTTCCAATAAGGAGCATCGGGAGATGACATAGCTTGTTGATAAGTTACAGGTTCATTTTCTATCATATATGTATAGAAATCGGGTCCAAAGGTTTTTGACATCCTTTGTCGTTTACTCCTTCTTGGTTCCTCTAACTCTATTTCAGCATTTCTTTCATTTGATCTTTGATCAATATTAATCTCTGGAGGGTCTATATCCCTTGCTCTCTTTTGAACAAAAGTCTCATCGGAGGCTTTCAATGGATAAATTTGTTCAAAGGATATAGCATTTCGAGACTCGATAATGGTATTTTCATGAATGTCATCTATTTCAGATTTATACACCAAAAATCGATATGCACTACTATTATGAGCATACCCAATGAATATGCAATCTATAGTTTTCGGACCAATTTTGACCTTTTTCGGTTTTGGTATTTCTACTTTGGAAAGGCACCCTCATACTCTTAAGTATTTGTAGGAAGGTGGTCTTCCTTTCCATAATTCATGGGGTGATTTGAAAGTCTTCTTGCGAGGCACTTTGTTCAGTATGTGATTAGCTGATAGTACTACTTCGCCCCAAAAATTGTCTGGTAAACCAGAACTAATTAGCAGGGCATTCATCATTTCCTTGAGAGTTTGATTTTTACGCTCTGCTATTCCATTAGATTGTGGAGAATATGGTGCTGTAGTTTGATGAATTATACCATTTTGAGCGCAAAATTCCTCGAATGGAAATTCATATTCACCACCTCTATCGCTTCGCAAGGTTTTTATCCTTTTGTTCAGTTGATTTTCAACTTCTGCCTTGTATTGTTTAAACATTTCAAACACTTCATCTTTGCTTCTTAATAGGTACACATAACAGTACCTAGTGCAATCGTCGATAAAGGTAATAAAATATTTTTTTACCACCTCTGGTTTGACACATCTTTAGATCACACACATCTGTGTGCATTAGGTCTAAAGGCTCGGTATGCCTTTCAATATGATGAAAAGAAGTTCTCGTCAATTTTGATTCGGCACATGCTTCACATCTGTAATTGGAATCAATTACAAACTTAGGTATAAATTCTAAGTTAATCATTTTTCGCAATGTATTAACATGCCCTAATCTAGCATGCCATATATTAAATAACTCAGAGATATAAACAGAAGAATCAGTTTTATTATCAATCTCCTTTGGTACAATAGTCATTACGTTCATTTTAAACAGACCATCACTCACATACCCTTTACCTACATATACTCCGTTCTTAGACAAGACAAATTTATCAGAAACAAAGACCAACTTGAAACCATTCTTACTCAACAATGATCACGAAACTAAGTTCTTGTGGATATCTGGAATATGTAGGACATCATTCAGAGTAAGTTCTTTTCCGGATGTCATTTTAAGGACTATTCTTCCTTTGCCTTCAACCTTTGACATGGAGGAGTTTCCCATAAAGAGTTGCTCTTCTTGCGTCATTGGTTTATAGTTGGTGAACATCCACTTGTTGGCGCAAATATGTTTCATAGCACCAGTGTCAACGAACCATTCTTTCATGTTGCCAACCAAGTTACATTCTGAGATTACTGCGGATAGATTCATTTCGAAGACATCTTCTAACTCCGCAACATTGGCTTGGTCTTTCTTTTTGTTCTGATTCTTTGGACCTCGACATTCACTTGCCTTATGTCCTTTCTTCCCGGTATTATGACAGTTTCCTTTGAACTTCCTTGTCTTCTTTACATTCGGGTTGTTTCCCTTTTTTCTTTTGTTGTTCTTTTCGGTTTCGACCACATTTGCCTTTGCCACCATAGTATTAGATGTTTTCTTTTCGAATTTTCTGTTGTGTTCTTCAATTCTGAGTCGAACAACCAAATCTTCCATTGACATTTCTTTTCGTTTATGCTTCAGATAATTCTTGAAGTCTTTCCACAATGGGGGCAACTTCTCTATGGTGGCTGCTACTTGAAATGATTCACTCAAAGTCATTCCTTCGTCATGTATTTCATGAATAATGACCTGCAATTCTTGAATTTGGCTGATAACTGTCTTGGAGTCTATCATCTTGAAGTCCAGAAATTTGCCGACAATGAACTTCTTCATACCAGCATCTTTTGCCTTGTATTTCCTATCCAGAGATATCCAGAGTTCCTTCGATGTCTTCATTGTGCAATAGACATTGTACAGACTGTCATCCAGTCCACTGAGTATGTAATTTTTACATATGAAGTCTGAACTCTTCCAAGGAGTGAGTGTCTCAGCCTTGATCGGGTCGGGCTCTAATTCGTCGACCACAGGAGGATTTTCTGTGAGAAATTTGGCCAAGCCTAATGTGATTAAGTAAAACAACATTTTTTGCTGCCACCGCTTAAAATCGACACCAGTAAATTTTTCTGTCCGTTCTCCATGCGAGAATGGCACGGTCGGTGCCACCATTGGTGCAATTTGAGAGGTGATCATGACGGGTATGTTTGCCGAAGTATTGCTTTCTTGAGCCATCGCCTGAAAGAAAAAGAACTGTAAAACCAACAAAATTATGCTTTAAGATTGTTGACACTTACTGTCTGTATTCACACTAATCGTAGAATCTAGTGTTATGAACAGAGTAAACAGAAGCAAATACATACCGCTAATACAGTTCCGTAGTAGAATGATGATTGTTCGAGTCCAGTATCGTATATTGTTCCCTTAAAGCAGAATTTCTCCTCCACAGTGGCGCAAAGGGGTTGATCAGCAACCGCTTCCCAAGGTAAAATGGATCAGGTTGTGCAAGGCCGCGCAAGCGATGCAGAATAACGGCGAACTCAAGTAAAGATTCGTGGTAAGAACAGAGCGCGGAGGAAGATGAAGATGATCAGAGAAAAGAATAATGAGTTCTTTCAAAATTCTCGGATCTGCTATTTATAGGAGTAGTATGGGACCATTAGGAAAGGTTGCGACCCTTTACCAATTGGCATGTCTTTTCAAACAGTTATTACTATTGGATTCAAACTGTTTTGGCTCCTAAAAATATAGTGTGACGCGAACCAATTCCAGTAACCCGAATGCCTAATGCCAATTGCACATTGCACCTATTGCACATTGCAAAGTGCTAAGTGCCTACAAGACGCCTCAAACGTCCATTCGCCCACGCCGCGCGTGCGGATGCGGATGCAGGCGCGGGCGCGCGCACGTGCGGGGTGGTGCGTTGCACCATCCGCCAAGATGGTCATGCTCATGTCTCTCTAGTTGTCTCTTTGTAATTATAATAGAGACCACATCTTAATATATATATATATATATAATATTATGGTTATTATATTATAAGATGTAGGACTATTCATATTCCAAGACAATAAATACATCATTTTCCAATGCACTATTTCAATAATGCTCATTCAATTTCCAACAATCCCCCACATGAATGAGTATTACTTGTTCTTAAGCTTTACGAAACATTTATCATATCGGTTTAAGTAGCATATTGGCCTTGAACTTATCCTAGTATTTATCTTCTTGACTTACTGGCGAATCAGTGGACTTAGGTTGTCTTTGAACTGTAAGCCTTTTGTGTAAATCAAAATAGACAACACGTGATAAATGTTTTCTTGTCTCCCTTGGTTCTCTGTTTGTGTTCGTTTTTGCCAGAACACCAGCTTGGTCTCATGAGTGCTTGGAGAATTTGGCCTTACAATTCTCTTTGAAGCGGCGCCTTCGCACACACGTAGGTGATTCTATAAAAGGTTCCTTCTAATTTCTCAAGTACAGACATCATTAAAAGTATCAATACTAATCCTTTTTTCCAACATATAATGCACCGACTTATCATAGGAATGGTTTGAGAGTAACGGTGTTTTCAAGTTTCTCTTAAATTTAGTTGTCCCTTTGAACCTTGATCTTGGGATCTCCAGTCAACTAGGTGGGGTTTCCATTTTTAGAAAAACTTTTAGTTTATAGGCCTTAACCCCATTCCCAATGATAAGATTTGAACTCTCTCTTTTGGCAAGCCTTTTGTCAGTGGATCCGCTATGTTATCTTTTGACCTTATGTAGTCTATAGTGATAACTCCATTAGAGAGTAGTTGTCTTACGGTTTTATGTCTTCGACGAATATGCCTAGATTTTCCATTGTATAGTGTACTATTGGCTCTTCCAATAGCTGATTGACTATCACAATGTATGCATATTGGAGGCACGGGATTGCTCCAATTTGGAATTTCTTCCAAAATATTTCGAAGCCAGTCTGCCTCTTCTGCGGTTTTATCTAGTGCAATAAATTCGAATTCCATCGTCGATCTTGCTATGCACGTTTGTTTGGATGATTTCCATGAAATTGCTCCATTTCCTAATGTGAAAGAATATCCACTTGTGGATTTTGTATCATTTGAACTAGTTATCCAATTTGCATCACTGTATCCTTCTACTACAGAAGGATATCTTATGTAATGTAGACCATAGTTTTGCGTATACCTTAGGTATCCCAAAACTCTGATTATTGCTTTCCTATGATTTTTACCAGGGTTGCTAGTGTATCTACTTAGCTTACTTACAGCGTATGCAATATTTGGTCTTGCGCAATTCATTACATACATTATACTTCCCAGTATAAGAGAGTATTCTAGTTGGTAAATCCCATCACCAGTATTTTTTACCCAATTTTGGTTCATATCTACTGGCGATTTTGCAATAGTTATATCATGCTTTTCGAACCTTTCAAGTATTTTGGCAATATAATGTGATTGGGATAATACATATCCCTTTGATGTCTTTAATATTTTCACTCCTAAAATCACATCAGCCAATCCTAGATCTTTCATATCAAATCTAGATGATAACATGTCTTTTGTTGATCTTATTATGACATTATTATTTCCTAATATCAACGGGTCATTAACATAAAGACAAACAATGACATATCCTGCATCTATACCTTTTATATAGACACATTTATCTGATTCATTTATTTTGAATCCATTTGACAACATAGTTTCATCAAATTTTTCATGCCATTGTTTTGGCGCTTATTTGAGACCATAAAGTGATTTCACCAACTTACACACCATATTTTCATTTCTTGGGCTTACAAAACCTTCAGTTTGTTGCATGTATATTTCTTCCTCCAACTCACCATTCAGGAACGCGGTTTTTACATCCATTTGATGTATTTCCAAATTTAGTATAGAGGCAATTGCGATAAGCATCCTAATGGATGTAATTCTAGTAACTAGTGAGTATGTGTCAAAGTAATCTAGATCTTCCTTCTGTCTAAATCCTTTGACCACCAGTCTGGCCTTATATTTGTCTATTGAGCCATCAGCCTTCAGTTTTTTCTTAAAGATCCATTTGTACCCTAGTGTTTTTGATCCCTTAGGAAGATCTACTAGTTCACATGTATGGTTTTGCAGAATGGATTCTATTTCACTATTGATTGCTTCCTTCCAATAAGGAGCATCGGGAGATGACATTGCTTGTTGATAAGTTAGAGGTTCATTTTCTATCATATATCTATAGAAATCGGGTCCAAAGGTTTTTGACGTCCTTTGTCGTTTACTCCTTCTTGGTTCCTCTAACTCTATTTCATCATTTCTTTCATTCGATCTTTGATCAGTATTAATCTCTGGAGGGTCTATATCCCTTGCTCTCTTTTGAACAAAAGTCTCATCGGAGGCTTTCAATGGATAAATTTGTTCAGAGGATATAGCATTTCAAGACTCGACAATGGTATTTGCATGAATGTCATCTATTTCAGATTTATACACCAAAAATCGATATGCACTACTATTATGAGCATACCCAATGAATATGCAATCTATAGTACAGACTGTTATGCAGTCCACTGAGTATGTAATTTTTACATATGAAGTCTAAACTCTTCCAAGTAGTGAGTGTCTCAGCCTTGATCGGGTCGGGCTCTAATTCGTCGACCGCATGAGGATTTTCTATGAGAAATTTGGCCAAGCCTAATGTGGTTAAGTAAAAAAACATTTTTTGCTACCACCGCTTAAAATCGACACCAGTAAATTTTTCTGGCCGTTCTCCATGCGAGAATGGCACGGTTGGTGCCACCATTGGTGCAATTTGAGAGGTGATCATGACGGGTATGTTTGCCGAAGTATTGCTTTCTTGAGCCATCGCCTGAAACAAAAGAACAGTAAAACCAACAAAATTCTGCTTTAAGATTGTTGACACTTATTGTCTGTATTCACATTGATTCACAATCGTAGAATCAAGTGTTATGAAACAGAGTAAATAGAAGCAAATACGTACCGCTAATACAGTTCCGTAGTAGGATAATGATTGTCTGAGTCCAGTATCGTATATTGTTCCCTTAAAGCAGAATTGCTCCCCTACAGTGGCGCAAAGGGGTTGATCAGCAACCGCTTCCCAAGGTTAAACGGATCAGGTTCTGCAAGGCCGCACAAGCGATGCAGAATTACGGCGAACTCAAGTGAAGATTCGTGGTAAGAACAGAGCGCGGAGGAAGATGAAGATGATCAGAGAAAAGAATAATGAGTTCTTTCAAAATTCTCGGATCTGCTATTTATAGGAGTAGTACGTGACCATTAGGAAAGGTTGCGACCCTTTACCAATTGGTATGTCTTTTCAAACAGTTATTACTGTTGGATTCAAACTGTTTCGACTCCTAAAAATATAGTGTGACGCGAACCAATTCCAGTAGCCCGAATGCCTAATGCCTAAATGCCAATTGCAAAGTTCCTACAAGATGCCTCAAACGCCCATTCGCCCATGCGTGCGCGTTCGGGCGCGGGCGCGCGTGTGCGGGATGGTGCATTGCACCACCCGCCAAGATGGTCATGATCATGTCTCTTTAGTTGTCTCTTTGTAATTATAATAGAGACCACAACTTAATATATATATATATATATATATATATAATTTGTGGTTATTATATTATAAGATGTGGGACTATTCATATTCCAAGACAATAAATACTTCATTTTCCAATGCACTATTTCAATAATGCTCATTCAATTTCCAACAAGCTCTACACCTTTGCCTTCACTATTTCTCCTAACATCAGAGCCCCCTACTACAGGGGTATTCCAGTGTCTTCATAGAAGCTTTTCCATGTAATAGTTCATTTTAGTTATATGAACTTATCGTAGATTTCCATCCATTAGGTTATTGTTCTTCTTTTTTACTATTACTTTTGTCATTCATTTGTTTATTCATTTCATATAGGGATATGCGTTGGCCATGGAACTGCACCGTCAGATTGAAACTTCTGAGCCTACATTAGTAAGTGCACTAGCTGAGGTTTAAAGACTCAAGGGAGACTTGAGTGTGGCCATGCACAACATTGAGATTGGCTTTCAAAGGGAAGAGAAATACATGGAGCAGCTTGATGAGTGTAATGAAAAGTACAAGGATATGGAGACTCATGCAAAGAAAGTGGAGGATGTGCTTACGGAAGTAGCGAAAAAGGGGAACCGGTTGAAAAAGAATCTAGCCAAAATGATAAGAGATGCTAGAGGCATTGCTTTTAATGTCCTTTATAAGGTCTGTGCACAGGTTAAGAGATGGTTTTTCACAGAGCATCTTTATGACCCTGATGCTGAAGTTAGCTTTGCATTCTTGACTGATTCAAAGAAAGCTAAGTCTGCATAGGAGCATTGACGCAAGTTATGGGCCATGGAATGCAGTGGTGCTTCCCCCTAAACCTCTATACATGAACTATCAGATAACTCCAATTCTAAGCATGGCTCTAAAGCTGATCAAACCAATAAGGCCTCCCATTCCACCGAAGTAAATCCCTGAACCTTGGTCATCTTATCTTTAGTTATTGTTTATGTTTTGTGAAATTTATAATAATATTTAATTGATACTTTCGTACTTTTAATTATTGTTGTGGTGGTTTTTGAAAGCGTTTGTAATTGATAAATGGATTTGAGTGATTAAAGGTTTAACATAAGTTTTGTTGCCTACGCTTACTATGATTTCTAATCTTTGGTGTTCTTATTGATATAACAGCGTGCATAAATTAATATTCTCATTCTTTCTAGGTAGGAATTATTAATGGTGACAAACCTCTTTTACTAAAGCCATTCAAAGCGGGTGACATAGTTCAATATCCAAAGGGATATGTTGAAAGTTTAGAAAAATAAGCTACAAAAAAATTAAGGAGCACTGCCTTTGTTCGTAGGAGAGAAACTAAGTTCAAAGGTTTATCACCCAACTAAAAAGGGAATCTCGGGAACTCTTATTTAGAATTACATAAGTTATTCATTAGAAGAATGCGCTATGTGACAAGTACTATGCAAAGGGGGTCCTTCGTTAAAGAGTAGACTATTTCCCTTAGGGCGTCCACATTTGTGTTATGGTTTGAAAATAGACTTTGCACAGGTAGGGATAATGTCTTTTTATGTACTTTTAATCCTTGATTGAATGAAACGTTTCCATGACTTAGGTATATTTGTGTTCTTTTATTCATCATGCATTCCTTTTTTATTCTTGATTCATTTGATTAATCATCAATTTCTTCACAGCAAGAAACACAGTGTATTCCAACGGCGGCCGGACGTCAGAGGCCGTTGGAAAGCCGTTGGTAGACGTTGGAAATGCCGTTGGTATACATTTCAACGGCGTCCAACATCCACCAACGGAACCAACGCGCTTATACCAACGTCTTCCAACGTCCAGGTTGTCCACGTGGAAGAAGATGTTGACCAAATTGGACGTTGGAGAGACGTTGGAAGACGTTGGAAAATCCGATGGAGGACGTTGAAAGACGTTGGAATAATTGTGTCGGTAAGCCGTTGGTGGACGTTGGAGGACGTTGGAAATCTGGGTGTTTTTTTACAGAACCAACAATGCATGCTTCCAGCCACCTCCAACATCGTATATCTCATAAAAGCTCAATTTCGAGCACATATACAACAGCATATCTCACATATAATCAATCATAATAGTAAATTTAAGTAATAAGCATATATACTAATCAATATACACAATACAAATCAACATAAACAACATAAACCATCCAAGATCAACATCCAACAAAACGTCCAATCCAACATCAACATCCAACAAAACATCAACATACAAAAACATCCAAACTACTACGTCAACATCTCAAAAATCACATCCAAACCAACATCCAAAACATCAGAATGTATCAAATCCTCACACTCTCCAAATATACATGTCCATAGCAAAACAAATCAAATCATACCTGAAATCACTCTCCTCCAGAACCACCAGAAGACGGAAACCGGCCGTATTGCTCCATAAACTCCGTAAGACGCCTGTTCAGCTCCTCCGTCTTGGCTTCGGTGCGGATATTGCATTCCTCGAGCGCGGCGACCTGGGCTCTGAGTTGTGCAATCTCCTCCTTATCTTGAGCCCTATGGTACTCAATCTAAGCCGTCTTAGCCTGTAAATAAAATTTAAATTATCAGTGTTTAATAATTGTAATTCGTGTTTACTATAATCCATCACAATGTGCAACAGTTAGTCCAGAATAATTATTTTAAAATTTAAGTTAAAGTTATTACCGATTGATTTCCAAAACTATAGCGTCTGCCATGTGCCGCTGGATCCATGACAGACTCAAAAATTATGTCCTCCTCATCGGCGGTCAACTCGTCGCGCCCAAAGCCCTCGAGAATGGAAGTCCATGCTTGCTGAAACTTATGCTATTATGCAAAATAAGTTGAATTTAGATAACATTATTTTAATTAACTTATATAAGTGTTAAGTCATTATGTTACTTACATATGCGGACTGCGCTTTGGCATCGTGATCCCAGGAGTATGAAACGTTGCCTTCTTCGTCGACCTGGCTCAACGCATGAGTATGCGTAAAAACATCCCAGTAACTCACAGAAGCACAACCACACTGTCTCTCCTGAAATATGTCCATATACATATATATTATATATATAAATTGTTACATTATCTACAACTTAGAACTTAAAATCTTTAAATTATTATCATAATTAATAAATATACCAAGTCCTCTCTGTGATGCTGAAATGACTTGGAACCACCACGATGTGTGACAGGGTTCTTGCTCCTATTGGCTGAGTTCCTCTCCGACTGCCTCTGTAAATTTAGTTTAGAAACAAAAATTGTTTAACATTTCTAGTTAGTATTTGCGTAGAAGAATGTAAATTAAACATGTGATAAATTACCTGAAACTCCTCGTTTCCCCACCATTTCACAAAATCATCCCACATAGCTGCGTTCATCCACTAAGGCTTCTTTCGCGCTGTTTTTAAGCTGTTTACTGTTTCCCGGTAGTTCTTTGCGACTTTCCTGCACCAGTGGCGATATACGACTGAAATATCAGCATCCTGAAGGTCCACTTCCGCCTGCACGTTTGACAAAATAAGAGTTGAACAGCTTTTATAAATAATGTAAACATGAATTGATATATCATGTTCCTAATATATAAAGTGACATACCAAAAAATCCTGCCAAATAGTCTCTTTAACATTATCTGGAATCGATGTCCACTTAGGCCAACATTCGGTCATACAACCCATGTACGCCCGTCGAGATATAAATAGAACTACTTGAGTCGGCTCCAAAGAGAAACCACTGTGTTTAAACAGAGAAAAAACAATTAATATTTCATGACTACTATATATTTTCAGAATATATTGCACGAAATTGAAATTTTATTTTGAAATTTAATACTTACCTTTGATCTGCCTTTTGCTTTAGCCATCCCACAAGACGTCGTAGCTCCTGTGATGGACCACCGCCATCACCACTGTCCGGACGAGCATGCCCTCTCTGTGAGGAAGAGGGAGACCCAGAATGTCCACCGGTACGTCTACGTGACGACATACCTAAAAAAATATACATTTACCTTCTCAAAATGTAGATAGTTGATCAGTCCTCGTCATTTTGGGATTCAGACTCTGTTTCGCACTCTATATTTTGTTCCTCTGTACTCTCAAATGCTTCAATTAATGCATTTGATTCATCGTTTAGAGGTCCAAAATCTGTTTGATCGTCGGTTATTATTATTCCTCTATTTTCCTCGATATCTGCTTGGTAAGCTTGTTCTTCGGGAATATTCCTTCCATCAAATGTAAACCTTGCCTTTGTTTTAAAAACAGCCGACCAATCTATTTTATCGCTTCTTGGAGATGGGTAAGAAGCATAATAAACTTGAAGAGCTTGTTTGGCAAGTACAAAAGGATCATATTTATAATAACGCGAAGTATGTTTTATTTCTATAAGATTATATTTTGGGTGCACGTTGATTCCAGAACCTTGAACGTTGCTGAACCAGTTGCATTTAAACAAAAATACTTCTTCTGCAGGTCGTGTGAAATACGTCAATTGCAAAACCTGGGTTAGCACGCCATAAAAATCATATATATGATCATTTGGATCATCACTACCTTTAACAAATACACCAGTATTTTTAGTTAATTTTTCGGCACCGTATTCCTTGGTATTAAATTTATATCCATTGACAAAGAATATTGGATAGGTCTTCACTTTCCTTTTTGGTCCTATAGCTAAATGTTTCAATCCTTCGTGTACAACACAATTTGTTGTATCAAAAACGTACTTATAAAACCAAGAAGCGAATTCTTTGCCCATATCGCCGTTAGGATGTTGTGATTCGTAAATACTGCAATTATATAACAAATGTTGCATTATGATTAAGATACACGTGTGTTCATATATTTGTGTATACACACGTGTTGATGATATATATATAAGTAAATTACCTAACAAACGGTGCAACTTTGGCACAGTTGAGAAGAACATATGTGTGTGCAACATGATAATCTCTATCATCCAACCATACTTCCACACAAGCACCAGCAGGCCGACCTTGTTTTTTAAAAATTGATAAGGTCATTTGACAATCATCTTGATCAATGCCTTCATCATTACGCGTAGCACTTTCAAATGATATGTTCACATGGTCACTAAAATAATGAGAGAAAAAAAATGAAGCTTCTTCTTCGATGTATGATTTGCAAATCGAACCTTCAACTTGAGCTTTTTGTCTCACTTTTTTTTAGATGATTTAAATACCTTTCAAATGGATACATCCATCCATATTGCACGGGCCCTCGAAGACGTGCTTCTAATGGAAGATAAATAGGTAAATGTTCCATAACATTGAAAAAACCTGGAGGAAATACTTTTTCCATTTTGCAGAGCAATATCGGGATTTCTTCCTCAAGTTTACGTAGACGATCAAATTTTAATGTAGTAGAACAAGTCGCTTTATAAAAAAGACTAAGTTCTGTTACAACAGTCCAAACTTTTACGGGCAACAGTTCTTTAAAAGCGACGGGTAATAAATTTTCCATCATGACATGACAATCATGACTTTTCATCCCGCTAAGTTTATTGTTCTTATGGTCGACACATCTACGAATATTAGAAGATATACCATCCGCGAATCTTATCCTTCCACCCATTTTAAAAGTACTTTAACTTGATTATTGTCTAGCTCATAGCAAGCTTTTGGCTTTTTTGTGTCATTTGGCTTTATAGCTCGGGACGGTTACATATTACTTCGATATCACGTCTTGATTTCAAATCATCTTTCATCTTCCCCTTGACATTCAAAAGTGTATTAAAAACATTATCAAACACATTTTTCTCCTTATGCATCACGTCAATATTATGACGAATTAGGAGATTTTTCCAATAAGGCAACTCCCAAAATATGCTTTGTTTGCACCAGTTATTAATCGATGATTTACCTTGAATTTCAATTTGTTCTCCGGTTTCATATATCTTTGGATAATCCTTTACAAGTTCATAAATATTTTTGCTTGACCAAACCGTAGGTGGTCTCAATCTTTCGTGTCTATTAGCTGTAAAGTTTTTCTTATTTCTTCTAAAAGGATGATTAATATAAAGAAAACATCGATGACAGTTAAATATGAAATTTTCTTTCCATGAGGTAAAGAAAATGCTAGTGTATCTTCCATGTAGTACGGACAAGCTAGACGACCAGCCGTACTCCAACCTGAAAGCATTGCATAAGTAGGAAAATCGCTGATTGCCCACATCAAAGAAGCATACATGCGAAAGTTTTTTTTTGGAAATATCGTATGTTTCTACTCCTTCGTACCACAGTGTTTTTAATTCTTCAATCAAAGGTTGTAAATAAACATCGATTCCTTGTGTCAGATCATTAGGACCAGGGACAACAACTGTGAGAAACATATATGGAGTTTTCATACACATCCATGGAGGTAAATTATAAGGTGTGACAATTATAGGCCATGACGAATATTTAGAACCAAACTGAGAAAATGGTGAAAATACATCCGTACATAAACCAAGTCGAACATTACAACTCTCAGATGCAAAATCAGGATATTTGTGGTCAAAATGCTTCCATGCATCCCCATCAGCTGGGTGTGTTAACGTACATTCTTCCCGTGTTCTAACACTATGTCATCTCATATGTTGCGTGGTTACAGAAGATGCATATAACCTTTGAAGTCTAAGAGTAATTGGTAAATAATGCATACTTTTATACGGGACTTCCTTTCCTTTTTTCTTTCTTGATTTATACCTTTCCTAATTACATATTTTACAATTTCTAAGGTTGATATCTTCTTTCCAAAACAGCATGCAACCGTTTAGACATGTATCTATTTTATGATAGGGTAAACCAAAAGCCGACATCATTTTTTTTACTTCATAATGATTTTCGCACATTAAATTATTGAGAGGCATATGCCGTTTCGCAGCTTGTACAACAGCTGTAAATCCAGCTTATATGAAGTTGTATTTAGATTTCATCGCAATATATTCAGCAGTTACTGATAATTGGGTTCCGCTTGTGCAGCCTTCCCAAAGGGGTTTCTTTGTGGCATCTAATAAATCATATATTTTTGCCCCAATATTTGGTTCTTCTTCAGCATTACCATCGTCATCAATTAACTGAGGAATAGGAAACATTGACCGTGCAACATCTTCAACAATATGTTCTACGAGATTCGTCGTATCAATTTCAGTACACACTACCTCCTCAGCTTGTACATGATTAGAAGCTAACGATTCTCCATGACGATCCCAAACCAAATAGTTCGGCACGAAACCGTATTGACGCAAATGAATTCTAACCATTTCTGGTATCAAATGCTTTAACATTTTGCATTTAGTACATGGACAACGGATTTCTTCGTCGTTTCTGTTATTACTTAAAGCGAAATCAATAAATACGCGAACACCGTTATTAAACTATTCACTTATTGAGCCTCCATTTTCGACCCTTCTTTTTTTGTACATCCATCTTCGATCAGTAAAATAATTGTCCATTTACCTACGTATATAATTAAAAAGTACGATATAAATTTAAAAAATTAACATTTTATTATAACAATATTATTGGTGAATTTTATATTAATAGATCATTGACACTTTGTCGATGGGTCATCCTACCTCCCCCCCCATTACAATACAATAACCTAATTAAATCGCGTAAATCATTTCAATTTAAACGATTCAACAAAATTTCGGCAGCACTTCGCTTTAGTTCCCTGAACAGTACACATTTGCGTGTACACGGAAACATAAAGGAAGCGCTGTCGAAATTCTATGAACCATTTAAAATGAAATGTTTTACGAGATTTAATTACGTTATTGTGTTCGTAACTTGTCCAATACAGGGACAAATCCAACAAATATTGTATACGATGAATATAGATGTCCGTTCTGTTAAAAAACGAATATCCACATAACGATCATATACAATACTTATCAGACGGGGCCGAAAGACACTCTAAGGGTTTCATGAATATAAAATATTGTTTTCGAAATTTTCTAAAATACATAAACTAATTGTATGCTCACTAACAACTAACGTTTCCAAACAAACCTAAAACTAATTGTATGCACACATTATTCTATTGTTAACACAAACTTAAATATATATAATCTTGCAATACATAAGTTAATAACATAAATTGTGCCTCAATAAACTAGATTATACATACAATAAGGCAATACAAACATTTAATACACTAATTTAACAAATTTAATTAAATATAGGAATTAGGGTTTATACCTTTTCTTGAGAGATTAGGGAGTTAGAAAGGGCGAGAGGGAGGCTTGGAGTCGTCGGAGGAGCTGTTGATCGTCGGAGCAGCTTGGGGGGCGAAATTGGAGCTAGCTTGGGAATTTAGGGGCATAAAATGGGTTCAGCCGAATGAAACAAAGAGGAAGAAGGGTTTCAGTTTTTCTCGCGATTTTCCAACGTCTATCAACGGCCACCAACGTCCACATTCCAACGTCTACCAACGTCCTACAGTTTTTAACTAATAAAACATACGATAAAACACTGGACGTTGGAAGCCGTTGGTCAATGACGTTGGAGGCCGTTGGAAGGCTCCGTTGGAATACACTGTGTGTCTTGTCGTGCTTACTTAGTTTTCCTATATTTATAGGCTACCCTTACTCCACTGATAGAAACTTCCATGGTTGCTCTTCATGGAAGAAGTAGCCCTTCTCACATTCTTTGAAGTTCTTGCTTAAAGGGGCATGCTTAGTTGAATATCTTTGAGATCTATGAAACTAGAATAAACTACTTGAGATTGCCAATGCATACCTCATTAGAGAAAAAGAATCGATTGTTGGTGGTATTCGAGGTGAATTGTGCATAAAATACAAAGAATAGACGTGACATTTTGAATAGTCTAAGCAGGCTAACATTCGAAATTACAATTGCATCACTAAACCAAAGGCTGACTTAGCATCCATGCAAAATTAAATACAAGAGTTAGAAAAGGAGTTAAAGACTACATATGACTGCATCGCTGAATTGGAGAAGTTGTTGAAGGATGCAGAAGGGTTGTACATAGTTTCCTATGAGGACGAGAATAAGAAGCTCAAAAAATTATAAAGGATTTGTCCCATTAAGTTGCTTATTAACCAGCAAGAAGGAAAACCTTCTTTTGATATTACTCCTCTTAAGGCATCTTCATCTAGGGTAGCTCTGGTTCCTCCTTTCAGTTTGGATAGCAAAGTGGTCTAGTAATGGAAAAAAGAATTAGCAGCTTATTATCAAAACAAAGTTGATGAGTTAAAGGCTGTCTAAGAAAAGAGGTTAGAGGACTCTAAGAAGGAGAGGAAAGTGGAAGGGCACTAGACTGCTTATAAACTATTCGTTGCATGCTTAAAAAAATAAAGAAAACAAAGGTAGAGGTTTGGACGATCTAGAACGGGTGCGATATATAGCTATTGAGTGAATCAATAAGTTGGAAGATCAGATATCTAAATTGGGTCCCAATACGCGATCCTTAGTTATGATTTCCCTACATTCACATTCTTTAATGCCCAGAGTTCTCGGAACTGTGTAATTTGATTTGGTGAAAAAGCTCAAACAAGAGAAGGCCATGCATGTTATGGCTGACATAACTGTAAAGCACGTAGTTGATGAGTTCAACCATTTCTTACCATGCTAGACATAAATTTTCTTTATAATCGATCTGATTACATTTTTATGAGGCAAAATCTAGGCAATCCTTGAGTTGGAGCAAACTACAATCCGAGCGTCCATACTGTTTGTGCGCCTCATCGTACTTCAATTGTTACAATCGATATATCTTTGTCGCATACTGCTCAAGTTCCTAGCAAGAAAAGAAGGCTCCTAATGAGGCAGGATACAAAGTCCGACTAAGATTTTTTTAGCAACTTCATGGAATCTTAGCTTATGATGTATATTTCTTTTGTACTTACTTAGCATTTTATAATGAATTGTAATTCGAAAATAAATTGTAAATTTGTATGCATACCTTTTTTAGCTTCACGTAGATTTTCCTTTGATTTTTCCTTAACCAATACTGCATGAATTTATTCTTCCTTTTATAGAAACTCTTGAGTCTGAACATGATATAATTTTTGGTCATGTGCTTGGCATGCTTTGTTCCGCTTTGAGTTGTAGATCTTTGTGTTTCGACTATGAGTCCGGTTAAGTGTTTATAACCCCTTATTTTACGAACGTGGTTTTTTTATACTAGTTCAGGAAGTCTTAAGTCCAGTGGATTTTTGGATAAAATGCCGAGTTGTGTCATTATAACTCAAACGTGATTTACAAACAAATAAAATTGCCAACTAGATTTTTATACTGGTTCAAGCTTTCCAATATCCCTGCATCCAGTTTATTATTTTATTAAAAAAATTCAATCATGACTTGGTACATCATACTTCATTACAAGAAATGAAATATTAAACAAAGTAAGGCTGGAAGTGTTATGAGTTCCATGCCCTTGGGATCATATTTCCCTCAGGCCAGAGGTGGTATGCGCCGTTTGAGAGCATTTCAGCCACTACCAAGGGTCCTCCCAGTTTGGTTCAAGTGCTCCCTCTATTAGGTCCTTTATGTTTGCCATTACTTTTCTTAGGACTAGATCTCCCTTATGGAACTTCCTTTCTCCGAGTTGCAAATTATAAGTCCTAGCCATTCCTTTCCTATAGACTGTCGAACTAACTATTGTGGCATCCCTTCTTTATTGTATAAAATCTAAGACAGTTTCCTTTAGGCATGAATTTAGTTCGGCCATGTACGATATGCGCTTATGTGATGGTACGTCTACTTTGACTAGCAGCTTAGCTTCATAACCATATATAAAGGAGAATGGCATATGACCCATAGGAAACCCTGTAGATGTCCTATATGCCTATAAAACTAAAGATAGCTCCTCTGCCCATTTTCCCTTGGCTTTCACGAGTATCTTTTTTAGTAGCTTCTTTGCATGTGAGTGAGCTATTGATGAGAAGCTTCTGACTATTCCATTTTCCTCATGGAGATCAGAGAAATCTTTACTTTTGAACTACATTGTGTTGTCGAAGATTATTTTATGTGGGATTCAAAATTTGGCGATGATGTTCCTAACTGAAAGTGACTACTGTGTGGCTAGTTATCACTTAAGATTGTGTAATATGGAATGTATTATAATCTAAATGCAGAAATAGATAATAATAGTAAAGTAAATAAGAATAAGCATACCAGGAGTTTTTATACTGGTTCGAACTTCCCGTTCTACGTCCAATCCTAGACTTCTCTTTGGAATTTCTCACAGTAACCTCTCACTTAACCCGGAGGAATAGGTATACAACACCTGAGCAACCGATCAAGATTTTTTCGCCTCTAACAACCGAAAGAGGACTTTACCCACCTGAACAACCGAACAGGACTTCAACAGTTTCAATAAAATTTCTTTGACACTTTGTGTTCTTGATAACACTGATTTGTCTTTGATAGTACAACCTTCCTATAATCTTTTCCTCAAGTACATATGTGTGTGTAAAGATTTAGAAAGGAAAATATTGCTTTGAATCGAAGAATAAACTAATTGATTCAGAGATTCAAGCAATATATATAAGTTGTGATTGCTTTGTAGAATGCAGAGATAGTAGAGAGTATGATCAAAAAAATAAATTCGGTGATTTGTGAAGTGAATCTCATATGTTTAAATAGTAGATAAACAGCTGCAACCATTCACGAAGAGTTCTGACCAAGAGAAGCATCCATAACTCTTCAATTTAGATCGTATCTCTTGGCAAATGGAAGCATCTGTTCAGAAAAATAGTTGTTGGAAAAATTCAGTCGACTGATCCAAAACGACTAGTCAATGGAATGTTCAAAGTTGGTGTAAAATAGAGAGTATCTATGCAACTGTGCAGTTTCAGTCGACTAGCCATATATGGTTAGTCGATTGACCTGACTGTTAGTGCACAGTTCTCGTATATGTTAAAGAATTTGAAGCTTAAAACTACTTTGATTTGTGTGGACTACTTGAGGATAGATTTTAACAATTCTAAGACTAAAAAATTCAACAAATAAACATACCATACCCAGTTTTGTAGTCTTATCTCCTTTGTATTATTAAGAGCATATTTCTTTCTCTTTTTGTCACTTGCCCATATAATCTCATTTACTGGTTTGTTTAAGCTCTTTAGCATGAATCAAAATTTATGATTCAACACTAACCACAAAGGTGACTATTTTCTTTGAAGTTACGGTTGCAAGTAGTTCGGGTTCCATCCACTTGGTAAAATAATCCACTACAATTATTACATATCTTCCCCCTTTTAGATATTGTGAGTGGGTTAATTCTCCATATATGAAACGGCCAAGGGCTGGTCATAGGGTTGAGTTAATGTGATGTCAATTTAGAATACTATCAAACCTTTGACACCTATCGCATCTTCGAATAAACTCCTACGCATCACTTAACGTAGTTGGCTGGAAGTAGCTTTGTCTTAATATTTTCTTAGCTAACTTTGTTCCTCCCAAATGGACTCTGCATTATCCTTCATGGACTTCTCTCATTACTCTAGTTCCCTCTTCTTTTGTCACACATCTTAGGTAGGGGCTGAATAGCCCCTCTTGTAAAGTATCCCACCGAAGAACATAAAGTAGGGAGCTTCGTATCTAATTTTCCTTATTGCGTTTCTATCCATTGGTAAAATTCCTTCCAGTAAGAAACGTTTGATAGGTGTCATATAAGATTTTTCTCCTTCCTAATTCATTATTAGTAAGGCATGGTTGTTTTGAAACCCACATGTTTGGAAGTGGGATTCTATATCCATGGATTCTATAGACGGGGTGGCAAGGTCGAATAGGGGAAATGAAAGCATATGGGTCATAGTGGACAGATTGACCAAAAGTGCCCATTTAATTCCAGTTAAGTCAACCAGAACGACATCTATTTTGGCGAAGTTGTTCATGAAGAATATAGTTATAGACATCATGGAATTTCTAGTAGCATAGTCAGGGACAGAGATGCATTATTCACTAGCGAGTTTTGGAGAAGTCTACAAAGAGTATTAGGTACCAAGCTCAAGATGAGTACATCATATCACGCACAGATGGATGTGTAGACTGAGAGAATCAATAAGGTACTCAATGATTTGTTGAGAGCTTGTATACTAGACTTTGGTGGATCTTGAGAAGATTGCCTACATTTGATTGAATTCTCCTATAATAATAGTTATCAAACTAGTATAGGAATGATACATTTTGAAGCTATGCATGGAAGGCCATGCAAATCTCTAGCATGTTGGTTAGAGACTGGAGACGGATCAGTCTTAGGTCCAAATTTAGTTAGAGAGGCGTTAGAGAAGATTGAGTTGATCCGAGAATGGATGAAGGAAGCTCAACCTAGACAGAAGAGTTACGCATGTAAAAGGCGTAAAGACGTAGAATTCTCAGTTGGAGACAGGGTTTTTATAAAGGTGTCACCGATGAAGGAAGTGATATGATTCAGAAAGTCAGGGAAGCTGGCACCGAAATATGTTGGTCCATTCCAGGTTATAGAAAGGATTGGAAAACTCGCATATAGAGTAGAGTTGCCGAGCAATATGACAGATGTCCATAATGTATTTCATGTATCTCGTCTTCGTAAGTATGTGCATGACTCAAAGACTACCATTCCTATAACAGGGTTAGATGAGTTGGTAGTAGAGCCTAATTTGATAGCTGTTAGACAACCAATTCGGGTTGTGGCGAGAGATGAGAAAATATTGAGGTCCAAAACAGTCAAGTTTGTGAAAGTTCAATGGAGCGACAACAAGAAGGACTGTACTTGGGAGACAAAGGACTGAATTTGAGATACTTATCCTAATCTATTTTGAGAGTATGTCTATATTAGATTTATATGGATGATCACTAGTTAGATAGACTAGTATGGTTATTAGGAGTTGTTACAAATGATTGCTATGATTAGTATTCGGTCCTTATTGAATTTCGTGGACGAAATTCTTTAAGGAGGAGAGCTTGTAACACCCCTAATTTTAAATAATATTATTCAGGATATTTAATTAGATAAATTAAATAGAATAATGTAAATGTTAAGTGATAAGGGGATTAAGATTTGAATAAATTCAAGTGGTCGTGCTTATTAATCTAGTTGGGCTTAAGAATGATTTATAGACTAATTAAATTATGAAAGGCTATAATGGGATTTAGCTACACCTAACCTTGCCTTTATATATATGTTTACTTAAGCCATTCACACTCATATTCATTTTCTCGCAAAAATAAAAACGTAAGTAAAGAAGATAAGGCCGACCGTTAAAAAGAAAATAAGAAGAGGAAATTCAAAGAAAAAGAAGAGAAAGTAAAAAGGAGAATCAAACTCATCTCAGTCCATTTTCCTTATCAAATATTAAGGTGAAAAATAATTTCCATCTCTATTTGTTGAATATATGTTTTGGATTTAAGTTTAAATTTGTATATATATGATGTTTGATGATGGTATGGTTGAATTATGCTTTGTTTAAATTTAAACAAGATTGTTTAAATGATGGTTCATACGGTTTTAAACAAAAACCATGTAATATTGATGTTTAAATGCCATGGAAAAATTATATGTCATGCAAACATGATTTTAGAGTTAGGTTTTAAGTTTCATGATTTTTCAAGCTTCGGAAAGGTTATTATGAATTTTGAATGAAAATATAGCACGTTGGGTTTACCAATTTATTTTAGAAAATATATTGATAATTTGGGTTGAAATTTTGATATATTGGATAATGTGATCAAAGTAAAATTATGTGATTTTTGGAGATTTTTCTTAAGTGATTTGATATACAAATTAAATTATTTTGAGAGGAGGACCTAAATGATTAAACTGTATTTGCAATGGAAGGTTTTATCTGCAAAATTTTTAGCTTGATACTTATTCAGAATTAAAAGGCTGTTAGTTTTGAAAAGCATGAGAAAAGTTAAGGCAACCAATAAGAAGTTTACATGTAGGCAGATTAGTTGATAAAAGTTGCTTAAATTGGGCATTAACTAGTTTTAACCTAGATAAACAGGTTCCACGTCTGTTAGAGGTACCTTTCACCCCTTTCCTTTCGCCTTCGACAAAGTCAAAACCTCATTAAGACATAGCCAATACACAGTGTATCATCTAGGTGGTACATAGTGGATGGGAGAAACTTGGAAGATATGGTGTCAAAAGCATGCTTCTAATGGAGTCGGTACCTTAGTTTTTTTTAAAAGTTAAGCATCTGCCTTTATTTTACTAAGCTTTCGACTTAGTCGATACGTATGTTTTCGAAAGGAATTTTATAAAGGCCTTTGAAGGGGCCTCCCCATGTTTATTTTAAAAGAAAAAGGTGTTTCGAAGGGGTACCTTTAATTATAAATAAATGCTTTCGAAAAAAGGGGTTCTGACACAGTCGAAGCCCTGTTGCCGATTCTTTTGTCTTTCAAGTGTATTGTGTTGAATATGCGCTTATATGTTTTTGTTTGATGATAATAAACATATATATTCATTTAAATGTATTTGTTAATGTACTATTTTATTTTTCATAGATTAAATAAATATTTGTTGAATAAAATAAATTACACAGAATTTGAATTCAAACAGAATAAGTTACACATAATTTGAATTCAAACAGAATTTTTATTCAAAAAAAATATTTATTACATTTTTGAATAGTACAAATTCAAGCTCTCACTATACATATACAATTTTGTTTACAATACATCACAATTCAGTTTACATAAATTCCTTACTACATATCACTCACACTCGTAGTTTATCTTCGACTTCATTTCAGTTAGAATCCAGCATCTGAGCAATCTGCAAAAATATTCACTAACGCAGTAAAATTGAAAAAGAAATATTTTTTCAATATAAAATGAAATATGATTTTTGAAAATATGATTTGCCTCAGTTATTTGGGTTGTTCGTCATCATTCACATTTGAAATCATCATACACGAACAATGTGACATGCACAGTGTATCACTGTACATGCCACAAGGCCGTGCACATCGATATACACTTGATAATGCTACAGGAACAGGTGAGCACAGGTCAAACCCAAATGAAAAGCCGGGTTGAACTCACGTGCAATATATTTAAAATCACGACACGAGCACAAGGCCAAACCCGAGTTTTGAAACTGGATTCAACTCAAGTGAAATTTCAAAAATCAACATGAATGGATGCAAGCAATGACCTAATCAAAGAGCAAAATGATAATAATGCAGACCTGAGTGAAACATCTCAAGTTCAATATCCAAGCAACAATGAAAAGTAAGGAACCAAATACTCAAGACAACATGAAGTGGACAGCACCAATTCAGTGCACAAGACAACAAGTTCAGCTACTCAATGCAACACAGTGGAAAAGCCACAAAAGGACATACACCAGACATATACAAGGATGAACAGCACGATCAAGTATGGCAGTGAAACTCAAGCAAGTGCACAACAAACTCAGTAAAGCCAAAGTGATAAAACAATTGTCCAGACAATCAGACAAGTGCATCCAGAAGTACAAGATGACCAAGTGAAAAGTTCAAGTCAGACCAATAGCTACATGAAGAAAACATGGACTGCAACAAACAAATGAATGCAAACAGCATGAATGTCACAAGCATGAAACCACATTATGAACACAGTAGTGTACATGAATACTGCAACAACCAAAGTCAAGAGCCGAGCAACAGAATCAATTATGCAACAGTGAATAGAAGTTGATGCAAACTGACTCGAAGATTGCCACCAACATAAGCAGCAACAATGAAGACCACTATGCAGTGGACATGAGTGCAACTTGACTATCAAGACTCAGTGAACAACAAATGCAAGTGCAGACGACAAAAGACTCAACAAAGGCTACAGACAAGTAGCAGTGTGCAAATGAAGCAACTGAAGGCAACATGATCAAAAGATCAGAGACAAAACAACACAGCAATTCAAATAACACTGTGTACACAAGTCAGTTCAAACATGTATCAATAACAAAGAACAAAGCATCATGTGTTGAACAACATGTAGAATGCCAACAGTATGAATATACAGTGATGCATGGAACAAGACTCAAGTATGTATACAGAGAGTATACAACATGACAATGCAGACACAAAACAAAATCAACAAATAACAGAGACCAAGCAATGAACAACTCAAAGCAACAGTCAACAGGCCAGAAGCTCAAGTACACCAGTGACACAGTGATGCAATGCAGGTTCATATGGACAGCAAACTACATGAAACAAACAGCAGACAGCAAGACAAGTGCATGACAATGGTGAGCAACACAAGTGCATGACAACCAGAGTGTGACTACAAAGAACAATCATGCCAAAAGTATGGTTACAGCATCAAGGCGGTCAAGGCTAAAATTAAACAAGGCCAGAGACGAAGCTCACAGTGATGAAAACAGTGATGGCCGAAGTAATGCAGAGTCGTGGATTGGTATACATGAAATCAAGTATGTATAAAAATGGAAATTGCCGAAAATAGGAAAGTCAAACAAATCAAAATAGGAAAGTCTCTGCCATATAACTCAAGAAAAATCGAACGTTCCATAATCAAAATCGTGCGCATCAGGAAAGCGAAAATTTGGAAAGTATCGAATTGATACGAACAAACTCAAATGTCTCGATATTCATATAAATACCAGCACCCAATTATCATCATAGGCATCGAGTTCGAATACGAGAAATCATAAAAGCACAAATAGGAAATTACATACCGAAGCAACAGTGAACTCGATCAAAGGAGCAGCTGCGAACGAGCGCAAGCAACACAAACCATAGAATTGATCATCAGAGAAGCCGCGAGCAAGAGCGAGAGCAACACAAAGCAAAGAATCGAATTTGAAGAAAAACCCTAATTTCAGTAGAAAGAGGATCGGCCATTATTTTCTTCACAAGGCAAAAGAAGAGGAACGGGCAAAAGAATGGGCCGGCCTTCTTTTACAAAAGGAATTTAGTTTATTTAATTAGGGTTTATTTTAAAGGGGGTTTTAGTTTTAATTTGTTTTTGTTGTTTTTACTTTTCGAGTCAAAATATTGGTAAATCACCACCTAGGTTGTAGGTAGTGTCAGATTGTCTAGTTAGAATTAGTTCAGTGAGCAGGGTGTGCGAGTTTGCAAAACTCTATAGGCAGGAGCAAGGGTTTGCGAGTTTGCAAAACTCTATAGGCGGGAGCAGGGGTTGCGAGTCTATTAGAGTGTTTGTAAGCGGGAGCAGGGTTCGCGAGTCTGTTAGAGTGTTTGTAAGCGGGAGACTGTTTAATTCTAATAGAAATCTGGGAATGCAGCAGTAGGCAGGGGTTGCCGAAGCTGGGTAAATTTTGTGTGTGATTTACTTTTTAGCATATTTATTTCTGCAGTTTGTTTCTATGTTTAAATCGAGAAAATTTTCTATAACCCTATTCACACCCCCCCCCCTCTAGGGTTAATCTAGATCCTACAAGTGGTATCAGAGCACAGTATTTTTTCTTTAACTCTAGAGTCATGAATTCATCAAATAATGCTTTTTCTGAGGGGCAATCTATTGCTAGGCCACCCATGTTTAATGCGAATGATTATGCTTATTGGAAAGTTAGGATGAGTATTTATCTTAGTTCTATTGATTATGATGTTTGGGACATTATTGAAACTGGCTATAAATCTCCCACTATAACTGTTGGTGATACTGAGATTCCTAAACCTAAGGATAGGTGGGATGCTTACGATAAGAAATTAAAAACTACAAATGCTAAAGCCATGAATGCTTTGATCTGTGCTCTTGATAAGAATGAATTTAATAGAATTTCTCATTGTAAAACTGCACAGGAAATTTGGCATACCTTGGAGGTGACACATAAGGGAACTTCTCAAGTCAAGTTGTCTCGTCTAGCCTTATTCAGCAATGAATACGAGAACTTTGTGATGGACAAAGGCGAGAGCATAAAGGACA
Organism: Allium cepa; assembly: GCA_030765085.1. NCBI lineage: Eukaryota > Viridiplantae > Streptophyta > Magnoliopsida > Asparagales > Amaryllidaceae > Allium > Allium cepa. The sequence goes on along the minus strand of CM060941.1, from coordinate 341,349,678 downwards.
TGTTTGGATGCTTTTCAACTTTGGAGTACAACGCTAGAGCGCTTGGGAAGGTATTCACCGAGGTAGAGCTTGTGAGGAAGGTGCTACGAGTCTTACCGATAAGCTTTGAGGCAAAAGTCACGGCAATACAAGAATTGAAAGATCTGAGTAAACTAAGCATGGAGGAGTTGATTGGCAACTTGATGACATATGAGCTTGAGCTAAAAGCAAAGGAGGAACGCAACAACTCTAAACCAAAGAAGAAGACGATTGCCTTAAAGAGCAAAGAAGAGAGCGATTAAGAAGAATAAGATCCAATTGAAGAGCTTGCAATGGCTGTCAATAATCTTAGAAAATGGTCAAGATTCAAGCCACGCAAGAAGAAAACAAATGGTAATAGGTCAAAAGATTCTGACAATTCCGATAATGAATCGACGTGCTTTAACTGCAACAAGCCTGGCCACTTCAAACAACAATGCCCACTTCTCAAAAACAATAGAGGAAAGAAAAAGAAGAAGAAGGCCTTTGCGGCAACTTGGGATGATGAAGAAGGAGAGGAAGTTTCGAATAGTAGCTCAGAGGAGGCTAACTTGTGTCTTGTGGAAAAATCAGATTCAGAAGCAAGCTCAGAGGAATCTAGTGAGGCAGGTGATTATTCTTATAAAGAACTTGTTTTTATGTGTCTTGATCTTACTAAAGAAGTTGATGCTCTTGAATCTAAAATTGAAAAACTGAAATCTGATAGGAGAGAACTTGCTCGTGAAAATTTTAGGTTAGAAACTGAACTTGAAAATATTCAAAACCTAGAATGTAAAAAATGTAAAATTTTAGATTCAGAATTATCAAGACTTAAGAATAGCTCTGAGAATCTTGAAAAAGAAAACTTGAGTCTTAAGGAAATCATTTGACACTAGGAAAAAGGATTTTATAAATAGATGCACCTCACTTGTCACTGAAAACACAACACCAAAAACCAAAGTCCAAATTCTTGAGAAATCTCTGAATAACTTTTCAAGAGGAGAAAAATCATTCAACATGTTATTGGTTTGCTAACAACAGAAAAGGACTAGACTTTCGGAAAACACAAGTTGGTGATAATGCAAAACGTAAGAGTGTCATTGCTAGATGTGAAATAATTGGACAACATGTTGAAAATTGTAGTCATAGGAACAAGAACACAAAATTTATACAAGTTTGGGTTCCAAATGGTTTGTTTATTCACAATGCTTCAGCCACTAACAATCATGGACCTATAAAAACAAATAGGTCACAAAAATCTTTCATCGTGTAGGTATGGTGGCAGGCTAAGGAACAACAACAGTGTTTTCTGGATTTTGGCTATTCCAAAAACACAACGGGCAACAAAGTAAAAGTTCCTTAACCTAGTACAAAGGTGATAGAATCACAATAGGCAATCACGAAAAATTATCGTAAAGGTAAAACAGGTGAAGGTATATTTATTTGATCGATATATTAAATGTGATAATCTGCACCGTATTCTGAATGAAATCAGTCAATATTGAGATGTTGTAAAGAGATGATTTTTTGATTCTGACTTGTTCGACATATTTGGCCAATTATATTTATGCCAAAAACAATATTCTTTGAATTACTTCATACATATACGTTTGGATTAAAAATAGTGTTTTGTTGGATGATAATGCGTTTGGTTATAATTCGGCTAACTCTATATTCACAGTTTCTGATTATTTACACGACTTCAATTCAAATTCAAGAATGCTGTAAAAATTTGCGAGTCTTCATGCACACTTCATGATCTGGTCTATCAAATCTAGTTAGTGATGTTTTGAAGTAAACGGTAAATTCAGATGCAGATTACACTGGTAATCTAGTTGATAGAAAAATTACTAGTTGAACGTGATTTTTGAGACATTTAGTAACTGCATCGTTTTTCAAAGAAAATATCTGCATACTTTTCATTACAAATAATTTTCAATTAGCAGAAATTTTTTCTGATATAACCCCTTCGAGAAAATCATTGTTGACCATATTTTCAGATTAGTCATTTTTATTTGATTTTAAATGACAAATTTTGACTAATCCGACTCCCTACTAATTATCAAAATGATAAAAAGTGATTGAAAAGGGGATAAGTGTTGATATTTAACATACATTACTCAAGAGAGTATATTTGAAAAATTTCTTTAGAAATTCAAATAAGAGTTATAAAACTTTTTGTTGGGTAAAGATTCCATGACCATTTCTATATCTATCATATTTCTATCGGCCATTGTTTATCAAAGCTTAAATATAGTTTGTCGATATGTGGTACTATAATCAGGGATCATTTGTTTTTCATTTCATATTTTTGTAAAGATAAATATCCAAAGTATTCACTCTCATTTAAAAGTCCTCACGGTTATGCATGGGTGAATTACTTGGATTTTTGATTATGTGCTTCCATGCTCATTTAAAAGTCCTTACGGTTATGCATGTATGGAACGCATATCAAAATTAATTGATTAAATAGACAAGTTGATTCTAACCCCATTTAAAAGTCCTCACGGTCATGCGTGGTTAGAAGATACTTGATTTCATTTTTTTTATAAAATAAATTGGAATACTACTAATCTCATTTAAAAGTCCTAACGGTTATGCATGATTAGTAGATATTAAAATTCCTGATATAAATGTACCACAAGTAGATACAACTGAATGATTTTATATGAGAACATCGTTACCATTCTTTCTAAAAGTGGAATATGCGCCTAACAAGGGTAGTTATGATTTTTGTTTGATTTTTATTGAAGTTTAATATTTATATTCAATTTGAGTTTAATGTTGGATTAATATTGATCACTTTATCTCTATTTTCTCTAACACTATTATTCTTTTGCTGATAACAAAAAGGGGAGAGAAAAGTTAAGATTTTGTCAAATAGAATCAAGCAAAGGTCAAATAATTTTCCATTTGCATCTAGGCTTATTTATAAATTTCTATTTATATGCATATATGTAGGGGGAGCATCATGTAGAGAGGAAGCATTTAAATAGGGGGAGCAATTAGAGTATATCATTGATCAAATACATTTAACGCGGTCAAAATCTTAAATATATGTTTGTTATCATCAAAAGGGGGAGATTGTTGAATATGCGCTTATATGTTTTTGTTTGATGATAATAAACATATATATTCATTTAAATGTATTTGTTAATGTACTATTTTATTTTTCATAGATTAAATAAATATTTGTTGAATAAAATAAATTACACAGAATTTGAATTCAAACAGAATAAGTTACACAGAATTTGAATTCAAACAGAAATTTTATCCAAAAAAAATATTTATTACATTTTTGAATAGTACAAATTCAAGCTCTCACTATACATATACAATTTTGTTTACAATACATCACAATTCAGTTTACATAAATTCCTCACTACATATCACTCACACTCGTAGTTTATCTTCGACTTCATTCCAGTTAGAATCCAGCATCTGAGCAATCTGCAAAAATATTCACTAACGCAGTAAAATTGAAAAATAAATATTTTTGCAATATAAAATGAAATATGATTTTTGAAAATATGATTTGCCTCAGTTATTTGGGTTGTTCGTCATCATTCACATTTGAAATCATCATACACGAACAATGTGACATGCACAGTGTATCACTGTACATGCCACAAGGCCGTGCACATCGATATACACTTGATAATGCTACAGGAACAGGTGAGCACAGGTCAAACCCAAATGAAAAGCCGGGTTCAACTCACGTGCAATATATTTAAAATCACGACACGAGCACAAGGTCAAACCCGAGTTTTGAAACTGGATCAACTCAAGTGAAATTTCAAAAATCAACATGAATGGATGCAAGCCATGACCCGATCAAAGAGCAAAATGATAATAATGCAGACCTGAGTGAAACATCTCAAGTTCAATATCCAAGCAATAATGAAAAGTAAGGAACCAAATACTCAAGACAACATGAAGTGGACAGCACTAATTCAGTGCACAAGACAACAAGTTCAGCTACTCAATGCAACACAGTTGAAAAGCCACAAAGGACATACACCAGACATATACATGGATGAACAGCACGATCAAGTATGGCAGTGAAACTCAAGCAAGTGCACAACAAACTTAGTAAAGCCAAAGTGAGAAAACAATTGTCCAGACAATCAGACAAGTGCATCCAGAAGTACAAGATGACCAAGTGAAAAGTTTAAGTCAGACCAACAGCTACATGAAGAAAACATGGACTGCAACAAACAAATGAATGCAAACAGCATGAATGTCACAAGCATGAAACCACATTATGAACACAGTAGTGTACATGAATACTGAAAAAAACCAAAGTCAAGAGCCGAGAAACAGAATCAATTATGCAACAGTGAATAGAAGTTGATGCAAACTGACTCGAAGATTGCCACCAACATAAGCAGCAACAATGAAGACCACTATGCAGTGGACATGAGTGCAACTTGACTATCAAGACTCAGTGAACAACAAATGCAAGTGCAGACGACAAAAGACTCAACAAAGGCTACAGACAAGTAGCGGTGTGCAAATGAAGCAACTGAAGGCAACATGATCAAAAGATCAGAGACAAAACAACACAGCAATTCAAATAACATTGTGTACACAAGTCAGTTCAAACATGTATCAATAACAAAGAACAAAGCATCATGTGTTGAACAACATGAAGAATGCCAACAGTATGAATATACAGTGATGCATGGAACAAGACTCAAGTATGTATACAGAGAGTATACAACATGACAATGCAGACACAAAACAAAATCAACAAATAACAGAGACCAAGCAATGAACAACTCAAAGCAACAGTCAACAGGCCAGAAGCTCAAGTACACCAGTGACACAGTGATGCAATGCAAGTTCATATCGACAGCAAACCACATGAAACAAACAGCAGACAGCAAGACAAGTGCATGACAATGGTGAGCAACACAAGTGCATGATAACCACAGTGCGACTACAAAGAACAATCATGCAAAAAGTATGGTTACAGCATCAAGGCGGTCAAGGCTAAAATTAAACAAGGCCAGAGACGAAGCTCACAGTGATGAAAACAGTGATGGCCGAAGTAATGCAGAATCGTGGATAGGTATACACGAAATCAAGTATGTATAAAAATGGAAGTTGCCGAAAATAGGAAAGTCAAACAAATCAAAACAGGAAAGTCTCTGCCGTATAACTCAAGAAAAATCAAACGTTCCATAATCAAAGTCGTGCACATCAGGAAAGCGAAAATTTGGAAAGTATCGAATTGATACGAACGAACTCAAATGTCTCGGTATTCATATAAATACCAGCACCCAATTATCATCATAGGCATCGAGTTCGAATACGAGAAATCATAAAAGCATAAATAGGAAATTACATACTGAAGCAACGGTGAACTCGATCAAAGGAGCAGCTGCAAACGAGCGCAAGCAACACAAACTAGAGAATTGATCATCAAAGAAGCCGCGAGCAAGAGCGAGAGAAACACAAAGCAAAGAATCGAATTTGAAGAAAAACCCTAATTTCAGTAGAAAGAGGATCGGCCATTATTTTCTTCACAAGGCAAAAGAAGAGGAACGGGCAAAAGAATGGGCCGACCTTGTTTTACAAAAGGAATTTAGTTTATTTAATTAGGGTTTATTTTAAAGGGGGTTTTAGTTTTAATTTGTTTTTTGTTGTTTGTACTTTTCGAGTCAAAGTATTGGTAAATCACCACCTAGGTTGTAGCTAGTGTCAGATTGTCTAGTTAGAATTAGTTCAGTGAGCAGGGTGTGCGAGTTTGCAAAACTCTATAGGCGGGAACAAGGGTTTGCGAGTTTGCAAAACTCTATAGGCGGGAGCAGGGGTTGCGAGCCTATTAGAGTGTTTGTAAGCGGAAGCAGGGTTTGCGAGTCTGTTAGAGTGTTTGTAAGTGGGAGACTGTTTAATTCTAATAGAAATCTGGGAATGCAGCAGTAGGCAGGGGTTGCCGAAGCTGGGTAAATTTTGTGTATGATTTACTTTTCAACATATTTATTTCTGCAGTTTGTTTCTGTGTTTAAATCGAGAAAATTTGCTATAACCCTATTCACCCCCCCCCCCTCTAGGGTTAATCTAGATCCTACATATTGAAGTTATTAATGCCCTCGAAAGGTATCATATGTTTTAACTATAATAAGCCGCTTTCTAAATGCTTTCGAAAGGGCTATGGGTTTCGAAGGCAATGGCTTTGGAAGGGGTTTCGAAGCTATCCTTCAATACTTTAAATGTATGCTTTCAACTTTGACGAAAGGAATGGTTCCGACACCATCATAAATTCCTTAACATTTTTATATGGTAATTAATGGTTTCGGAAGAGAAACTTTCGTTTATATTTACTTTGACCTAAATGATATTTTGAAGGTAAACCAATGATGTCGAAAGGGGGACTTTCAATACTTTAGGAAGAGATATTTCTAATGGTTTCGAAGTTATGATTCTAATAATTATTAAGTAAAACTTTATTAAAGGTTTTGAACGAAGGATTGTAAGGTGTTTTAAAAGGCAGGATTCTAATGTTTTGAAAAGAGATATATGCTTTTGAAAGGGTCTACCTAGTAAGGGCAAAAGTAGGGTTTCGAAGATTTCAGAAGTATAGTTTTCAAAACAAATAAATGAATCTCATTTAAAAGCAAAACTATGGCATGTTATAAACAAAATAATTTGAAATGAAGTTTTTGAAGAATTTTAAATGGGTTAAAGAGATGAACCAGATTATTCTAATTACTTCTTCATATATATATATATATATTCATTTTATAATGAACCCCAAACGGTACTTTGGAAAAAGGCAGAATAACTAGTTAGGTTGATCCAATAGTGAATATAAATTAAAGATATTGGCAGGGGCTAATAGGTTCACGGAAAGCCCATGAAAACCGTGTAAGGGAATTGGTATTTTCAAGGGCCAATAAGTTCATAGTTAGCCCATGAAAACTATGTATAATTGAAGACGTTGGTTAGATAGGTTGATAGTTAGCCCATGAAAATTATATCTGTATAAGAAAATGAGACATTGACAGTTAGTCAATAAGTTTCTAGTTAGCCCATGAAAAATAGGGTAAAAGAAAGATATTGACAGTTAGTCTGTAGGTTCCTAATCATCCCATGAAAACTATATAAGTGGACAGAAAGTCCATAAATGTTTAACCGGTTAATGGTCAGCTTATGATAACAAGTAGGATAATAGTAATCCTAGAAACTATAACTATGACAGGTAATCAAAATGAATGGGGATGGGTAATCCAGAATTGATTCAATTATTTTGCATATTATCACATAATAGTTTTTTGAATTGATTTAACCATTATGGATGTAGAAGTATAGATAATGGTTTATAAAGGTTTTTAAGATACTAGGGAAAACCCATTCTGCTAAGCGGCGTAGTCTCATTAGATATCTAAATGATTTATGATGGTAGATTATTATTCATACCAGACTTTATGTCTAACTCGAAGTCTATGTTTTACCCTTAAACTCTCGGGTACTCTATTGATTTTGAGTAGCTTGAGATTTGAGATTTTCAGGTTTGAACTCTCTCTTATATAATTCCGTTGTATTGTTTTGTTAAGGCAAAGTTGTTTGTTGCCTATTATATACTTTGATCACCAAGGGGGCATCTTCATATGTCACTCTTGGAATATATTGTAATAATTATACTTTTGTGAACGTGGTTAACGTTGTGGGATTATGTAAAGAATGTTGAAATGGGATTTTTGGAATGGAATGTAAAAGTTGTTTGGAAAATTTTAAACTTTTCCATATCCATGTGTTTTCGGTATATCAATTTATCTAATATTACCGTATTTGGTCCCGAAGATTAATAACTTTGGATGACTGCAGCATCTTTAGCCGTTAATTTTGGGCCTCCAAGTGGGGGATGTTACACTTTCGTAATTATGAATTAGCAAATTAAAGTAATATTAAATTCGCCTTTGAGGGTAGTAATTATGTTGTTGTATGCTTACACAATTATGCAGATATACTTTAACTATTTATTAAATTATCAAGTTTAATTAATATCCTATCTATGTAAGAACAGAGAAAATCTAGTAATGAAAATAATAAATAAAAGGCACAGGAAAAGTAAAAGACACGAAAATTTACGTGGTTCATATTTGAATCCTACATCCATGGCTCAAAGCTTTTCTTATGTTCTTCTTGTTACTATAAACATATTAATGGGACAGAGTACAACTATATTTAGTACGGAATTAAGAAAAACTATCCAAAATCCCCTTTTTCACTATTGTACTCTCATATTTATAGTATTGTGACATAACATAGATTGCTAACTTCCTAACCTAGCTTTTCTTCTCTATTTGTTTGACCTTTCTACATGTCATTCATCACTTTTCTTATTGATTTATGCATGGACTGCTTATGTGACTGAAGGTATAGGTGATATCTTTAGGCGGGAAAAATAGGCTAAAGGTGGGAATTTTGGATTTGAAGTTGGGCGGGTGATTTGAATTTTGGCATTAAGGATGAGCATATGAGCTAAATTTAGAAATTGCGCCCTACTTGTCTATAGTGCCGTAGTTGGCATGGAGTATGGTAGCATGGATATGGCTTGAAATTGGGCATGAACTAATTTTCAAAGGGTTGGCGCAGTCCACATTAGGTGTGGGTGTCGTTCCTTAGTTGATGGTGGCACAACCCATGTAAAAGCTGTTTGTGTAGATCCTAGGAAGGTGTCAGTACAGTTACTAAAGAGATGGCGAAGCGGTTTCTTTGACTTGGTGGTACTAACCTTTAATTCTTCTGGGTAGAGTTATTTGTATTTGTCTTTGCTTGCACGTATCATTCGGTTTTTACTATTTTGTGAAAGGGGCGATCTCACAACTCGCTCCTTGCTATTTTTCGCTATGGCATTAGATCAGTTTGTCCATTGAAGTTGTTAACTATGTTTTTTGACCCAACCGAATTCAAAGGTAGTCAAAACATCCACAACAAGTCAAAATAACTCAAGAGTCAACTAAGAGGACCAAAAGAGGGAATGAAGAAAGACTCAAGAGGAGGAAACCAAAATTTGGCCAAGATGATGGATCGCCAGCGATCCATCACCTATGGATTGCTAATGATCCATAAGGTTCGCTCGTGGATTGTAATGACCCGCCTTTTTGGACAGTTCAAACCGACGATCAAATACACATGTCGATTCCAAACCATTCAAAAGGGCAGATGGTTATTGGGGTAAATAAGAAAAGAAAAGGAAAGAAATAAAGGAAATGAAACAACACAGAATCTCGCAGCGGAACGATAAAATATAATAGTCAAATAAACAGTTCATGAAGCTGTTTACTATACTTTGACAATTATTTATACAACATTTATCAGAGTTATACATATACAACAGAACAATTAAAATAATGCAGTAGATAGCATGATGCAAGGGTAATAATAGTAATAGTATACCAAATCTTTGTCTTCATCCTCCAGAATAGATCTTCAAAAAACCTGAAAAACTCAGAACTGACCCGAGCGTAATGAAAAGACAAAACACTCGAGTCAGGACTAAAATATCCTTATGAAAGTTAAATCAATCGTAAATAAATATGAGTGTAACGGCGTCAGAGATGTTTACGGGGTTTGACATCTCATATCCAATGTCAACGTGCGTGCAATAACTTAAGAGATGTTACGGGATTTTCCATCTCTTAAGGATCCGTTAAACTATCTACTATGTAGTACAATACGCTAAGTAGATAATGCCTGTCAGTAATATAAAGTATCAAAATAGCGTTAAGGCGTTACCATAATCCCCCTTAACACATTTTTATAATGCCATAGTCTATACAGCACCGTAAGCCCCACCGTAAACTGGTGGTTATCAGAGGGTACCCCATAGGAATAACACAAAGCATAACGTAGTGGTCGCGAATAGGATAATCAGTATGACAAGGTACATGAGGTGATACCAACTAGGATACTAGTAGTTGCGTGATCCGGACTGATGTTGGGCATAGCCAGCAGCTACGCCAACACCGCGAAACAACACTCCCAAATCAAGGGGTGCACCCAAATCGAATCACAAATATAATAGAAATGGTATCGAAGAAGCGTGTCCGCTAGAGGTGGTGAACCTCAATGGCCCGGCGCGGTAGTCATATCAGGGGTCATCCAATATCGTTCTCTTTCTTCAGTCAACGCGTTCACCAAATCATCCACTTCATTCTGGTTCAGCACTCCGCGTATAATAGTTATTAAAGTGGTGTTCGGTATCGACAGAGAGTATGTCCATATCCGATCCTGGTCTCTTTAATAACTACGTATTATTACACCGTTGGCTCTTTTACATTTCAAATCGATTCATAATTGATATCAAAATATCATATTCGCTTCCAAAATCAAATCCATTTCAAATATCATCATATCTCTTCAACTGTAAGATTCCGTTTCAAAAACATTTTCGCATCAATATCTCATTTCGTTTTCAAAATCATTTCGAATTTCAATTTAGGTTGCAACTTCATTTAACTCAATTCGTATTTAAATTCAAGATTTTAAATATAAACATTTCACCTTATTGACCAGCTTAGGATTTTAGAAAAATAGCTTTAAGTAGTTTAAAAGTAGTTTTAAATAATTAAAATAGTTAAAATACTTTAAAATCTTAAAATGGATTTGAAATAGATAAATTTAGTTTAAAATAATTTAAATTGGGTTAAGTAGATTTAAAATAGATTAAAATAGTTTAAGTATTCAAAATGGTTTATATAACCGAGTAATTTGGAAAACAAAATAAAACAGCTTCAAAATCAATCCATTTCGATTATAACTTCCCACTTCAAATCAATTCCAATTTCCATTCTACCGATTCAATTTCGATTTCAATTCAATCAACGTCAATTTGTACTTCGAATTAATTCAATTTTCCATTCACCTTTAATTTATTCAATTTCCATTTATATCGATTTGGAGCTTGATTTCTCAAAATATCAATTTATAACACTTAACAAAAATTTCCAACAATATTCAAGTTTAAATCCAAATCCCAAATATGATTCAATTCCAAACTCGATTTCAAAATATCATTTTTATATCACTTTTACTTAGTAATATTCAAAGCTCGAATTAAGGTTAAATCTTTAAACAAATCAATTTTCGACATTCAATCATATCCAATTTTCAAATTTCAAAGTCTCAACTTAATTATTTAACAAAATTCCTTTAACCAAAATTTATTTCAACTTTCCAAACTCAATTTTCCGATGAATTCAATTTCTATAAATCGATTTCTATTTATAACTTTTAAATCAAAACATTTAAATAAATTTCAAATCGACGATTTCAAAAATTATTAATTTAGCCAATTCGGTGTCCGTATATAATTTTCTATCCTATGGCCAAGTAGTTATTTATTTCAATTGAATGTCAGGGATGAATGTATATCACTTAAATCTATCATAGTGTCATATGTATGCATAACAGGTTATATATAAGAAAATAAACATCCAAACATTTAAATATCAACCAATAGCATCCATCGAAATAAATCATCCAATAGACAATACAATTCATGGCAATTTCATAGTTATCAATGTCAGGTAATTTAATCGCAATTCAATTTTAATTTCAATTTCAAATTTAACTGTCAATTTAAATTTTTTTCAACGGTTAATTCAAATGACAATCTATATGACAACTAAATTCTATCAAACAACGACAAAATAAAATTCATATCACTTCATAATATCAAATTTAACTAGCATAAAGATATTTAGTACGTTGTGAGCGTTATAAAACACTCACCTTGATTTTACGATTTTAAATCAAATCGAACGACGTTCGATTTAATTCAAAATTTTCTCTAGCTCCAAACGCTTCCAATCCAGCTCCATCGCGTAGTGCTCGACAAAACGATTTCAACGCAAAAAGTTTCGTCGAAAATGGACCTCGCATCAACAAGTTATGATATTTTTTAGTTTACACAAAATTTTATGCAAATTAATATAAACTTAAATTTTAAATTCTAACCCAACTATCATCACAGCCGTTGCTTCCCTATAGCAAAATCGTGGCCACTCCCTGAATCATCTTCCCCAACATCGAACTCACGTTCGAACAACCAACGCAACCCACGGCCGCCTGTCCAAACCCTAATTCACGCAACTAATACAAGCATCTCCCACTCGATCGGAGACTACCATTGCAAAGCTTTCATTCGACTCCACCCTCACCCTCATTTGCTTGAAGCTTGCCTATCACATGGCCTCGGAATTCGTTCCCAAACGCACGCACTTCGATGAGAACCGCAGCTGATTCGCCTCTCCGATGATCATCATCACCGTATAGATTTGAAGCTTTCGTAATCCTCTACGCTTTTGTAGTTAAATTTTTTTCGATTCGATTGATGGATTTAAAGAAATTGAGGGGAGAAGACGAGAAAACTTCGGCCTTTGAATCTGTAGGAGGCGGCCGGCATCAACCCTGGCTATATTTATTTTTTTTATTTTATAAAGGGGCTATTTATAAAAATTTCTCGAACCCCTATTTATCCCGGGTTTTCCAAACTCCGATTTACGCGCGTTGACTGACGTTTCTAGGGTTTATCCCGTGTTCCGGACACAATGAAACAGGTTTCGAAAGCTAATTCGATCGTATGTGCGAGTTACGGAAATAAACGATCAATTTTAAATTAAACCGATTAAACGATTCTCTAGGCGTTTTGGCTCGCCCCGGACAAACGGTAAATCCGATTGACACGAAATTTGAAATCTTACAATAATATCACATTACGGATCCGATGAAGTTGGTTTGGTCGAAATCCAAAACCGTTTGAAAAATGACTATTTTAACTCGTTAAATTAATATTAAAACAATTTCGATGCGTTTCGAGCTGCCACGGTCAAACAACAACTCCGATTGCTACGAAAATTGAAATCCGATAATAACTAGCTATTACGGATCCAATGGAACTAGTTTCGTCCAATTCTGAGACTGTTCGAAAATTGGCTATTTTTCAGTCGATAATTAAATATTGAAATATTCAATTTTCACAAATTTACTTTTAATTCGATTTTAAAAGTTCTACAACATCATTCTAACTTTAATATGATAAAATAAAATTTTACAAATCATTTTTAATCATATTAAACCCGTTATTCAATTATCCCATAAATTCCAATTTTCAAATCTTATTAACTCTATTAAAATCCCAATATAACTTACATTTACTTTGGAAACCAATTTGAATCATATTAAATCAATTTCAATTATTCACTCCTTTCATGTATTAAATTTCAATATCAAATTAATCATATCAAATTTGGAATTTAATTATTCAAACATTCATAATATTAAATTTAACAAATTTGATTATTCTTAAATCACTATCCTTTTGAAATATTCAAAACGAACTTAAAATTTTAACTTTTGAAACGAATTAAAATTATAGAACAACTATTTCCATTATACGGTTATTCAATTCCCATTATTAAATTATTCAATAATTTCCAAATATTTAATTTAAACAATTTACCTGTTCAATATTCAATATTTGATTTTAAATAGATTTCACTTATCAATCAATGACTCTATTATACCCAATGTATTTAACATTTATTATTATTCCAAACGACTTACAAATTTTTTTCTAACATTAAATCACGAAATCTTATTAAATTAGCTATTTTAATTATCGAAATTTACGGGTCGTTAAACTCTCCCCCACTCAAAACTTTTCGTCCCCGAAAAGAAAAAAAGAAGAGAAAGGTACTAAGTAAAGAATTCAACATTTGATATATTTTATTCAAAATTATCCACTTATAAAACAATGAAATTCCATTTATAAAGTCATAGCTACGCTTCCACTAAGTTACTCCAAACGGCTTCCTAACTTTAAAAGTTAGTAATCAAAACAAGTTATAAAAATTTTTAAAACTTGAAAAATTTTCTAACACCCGGATTTTACGGAAAATTTCGGCAGAGTCTCCTTTGCGTGGCTCAATCGAAAAAAAATATAACAGTATATATATCACAAATATACATCTCATCAAGTGATGAGGCATCCCGCAGGGAAAAAGTGTAAAAATACGATATGTAATCCGAGATATGTACCTTATATATTGTTAGCGAGCATATACGGCTAATATAGCGCGAAAGCGAGCTCCAAATGCGAAGCAAGCGCAATCCGCACCTACTAAACACTCAATAACTAAGTTAGAACCATGCATATAAAGATAGATCGATATACTTAGCCTACACAACATATATATAACATATTTAGCTTCAAAACTGAGATTCCAATTTCAGGACAGCAAACAAATCTTAGTTTTAGGACACCTAAACGATAAAATTCGGCAACAGAATCTAAACAAAAGTTGTTGCATTCATTTCAGGCTTTCCGTAATGTCCAAAATCATCGAATTCGGACCATACGTTCAAAAATTATGGCCATTTTACTTAGAGGATACGCCTCAGCCTGGGCAATGAATTGCGTAGGTCAGCGACGTTCACCCACGTTTTCGACCTTCTAAACGACATCAAAACACAAAATACTTAAACAAAAGTTTTAGGTTAAGTTCTTAGCTTTCCAGAAAGTGCAAGATCATAAAAATCCGACAAACCAGTCAAAAGATATGGCGAAAATACTAAGGGTGTATACTACTGATTTTACTTATTTTTACACAGGACAGCGAGTGACATTCAAGTTTTTAACCTAGTAGACGAAGGAATTTTCTCAAGTTATCTAAACAAAAGTTGTGCTATAATTTATAAGCTTTCCGAAAAGTCCAAGATCGTCGAATTTCGTTCAGCAATTTAAAAGTTATGGTTGTTTTCATTTCCGCATATATTGGACAATTTTGGATTTTTCCCAAAAATTTGCTTTTATTATTTCAAAGTGCAAACCATCAAAACTTCAAATTTTCTAAAGAACAATCATAAACACAAAGTCAATTATTTCTTCTTCATCCATGCAATAGGTTTACATTAAATTTGTTTCCGATTTATTCAAGTTTGTTTCATTCACATTTTAAATTCAAGTCAATTTGCTTCAATTTAAATTGAATTCAATTATATTTAATTTCACTTTGCTTCAAATTTGAATTTAATTTCTTTTAAAAAATTTATTCCGTTTATTCAATTCCATTAACACTAATGAATTCTACTTAATCAATTTTCATCCATCTAACAACCAATGCATATCAAACATTAACATCCATCCCAAAATCTATACTAAATCAATTATACATTTCCAAGTCAATTTTAATTTCATACACTTCCAAGTTTATTGACATTTAGTTATATTCAAATTTATTTAGTTTCCATTTATCAATTTTATTTTTCATTAATTTTAACTTTTATTCATTCACTTATATATATCATTCATTTTACAGCTTAAATTTCTTTTATATTTACAACTATCACTAGATCTTCACATTTTGTTATTCATTCTCACACTGGTATATTATTTCTCTACTTATCCTTATTAGCATTTTAAACCTTTTAAGTATTTGGTAAGTTATAGTTATGCAAATAGAATGTAGTTAAACAACATACAACTTCTTTTCATTTAAAGTTGAATTTTCAATTAATTATTTCTTAAGTCATTACTTAAATTTCACTATAATTTAATTTCACATTTACATTCACATATAGTATTTCCATTTTATATTAACATAATTGTGAATCACCTTTAAATGTTAATTTAAATTCCAACTATTTACTAACAATTTTATTTATATTTGCAAACCATTAATTAAATGCATATTTCATTATTCAAACCTATACTTGTATATTATCCAATTAACAATTCATATAACATTTTTGAACTTCTTAAATATTTTGGTAAGTTATATCTATGCTATAGAATGAAATTTAATACTAGGCGAGTTTTACAGTTTCAATTTTATTTTAAGTTCATAATTTCCTAATTCTAAGGATTTCTACTTCAATTGATATTTTCACTTAGCTCTTAGGTTCATTTCTCATTTCACAATTCCGAAGTTCCTTAATGATTCAAGTCTAAATTTATTTCAATCATTAAAAAAATCATTAATTATTAAAGGACTTAAGAATTCCAATCCCGGTTTCATTTCAAATCAAGTTTTGAAATAATATATACTTATATAATTTATATATCAAATCATACTATAGAGAATACAAAATAAAATAAAATTTGAATCAAACAAGGTTTAGACAAGCTATTAAGTGGTCTCCCCCACTCGGACTCTCGAAAATAAACGCCGATGATGCGTGCACTCATCACCGAAATCATTTTCTAGCGTCAAGAGTAGGGAATATAACACTTATCATAAAAAAAAATCCTTCGAAAACAATTTCAACTCAGTTATACTATCATATAATACTCATATTATATTTTTCAAATTCTTGTAAGTCAATTTCAAACACCGGAATTTAAATTCCCAAATCCAAGTTAAAATTCATTTATATTCATTATCAATTGTGTTTACAAGATTTCATTTTCCTAAATCCATTTTTTATTTAATCAATTTTTGTAAATATTGACTGATCAAACAATAACGATAATAATCTAGTATTATCGTCTCCTAACAATCAATTCAATCAAAATGAATAAATATTCAAATAATTCTTTTATATAAAATATATTCCAAAACGATATTGTGTTGGTTTGTTCTATTCGAGTGTTTAGAAATTCCTATCGACGCCTTGGCGTCCCAAGTATCGACCAGAATTCATAAACACTCAACGGAACAAAGTTAACACAATATAAAACCATTTTATATCAAATAACAAGTACGCTCTCTCATATACACTCAACTCATTCATATAGTTTACCTCTATTTCAATGAGTTATTCCCCACTAGAGCCAAGGTTTATCGCTAAACCAAAGCTCTGATACCAACTGTAACGACCCGCCTTTTTGGACAGTTTAAACCGACGATCAAATACACATGTCGATTCCAAACCATTCAAAAGGGCAGATGGTTATTGGGATAAATAAGAAAAGAAAAGGAAAGAAATAAAGGAAATGAAACAACACAGAATCTCGCAGCGGAACGATAAAATATAATAGTCAAATAAACAGTTCATGAAGCTGTTTACTATACTTTGACAATTATTTATACAACATTTATCAGAGTTATACATATACAACAGAACAATTAAAATAATGCAGTAAAAAGCATGATGCAAGGGTAATAATAGTAATAGTATACCAAATCTTTGTCTTCATCCTCCAGAATAGATCTTCAAAAAACCTGAAAAACTCAGGACTGATCCGAGCGTAATGAAAAGACAAAACACTCGAGTCAGGACTAAAATATCCTTATGAAAGTTAAATCAATCGTAAATAAATATGAGTGTAACGGCGTCAGAGATGTTTACGGGGTTTGACATCTCATATCCAGTGTCAACGTGCGTGCAATAACTTAAGAGATGTTACGGGATTTTCCATCTCTTAAGGATCCGTTAAACTATCTACTATGTAGTACAATACGCTAAGTAGATAATGCCTATCAGTAATATAAAGTATCAAAATAGCGTTAAGGCGTTACCATAATCCCCCTTAACACATTTTTATAATGCCATAGTCTATACAGCACCGTAAGCCCCATCGTAAACTGGTGGTTATCAGAGGGTACCCCATAGGTATAACACAAAGCATAACGTAGTGGTCGCGAATAGGATAATCAGTATGACAAGGTACATGAGGCGATACCGACTAGGATACTAGTAGTTGCGTGATCCGGACTGCTGTTGGGCATAGCCAGCAGCTACCCCAACACCGCGAAACAACACTCCCAAATCAAGGGGTGCACCCAAATCGAATCACAAATGTAATAGAAATGGTATCGAAGAAGCGTGTCCGCTAGAGGTGGCGAACCTCAATGGCCCGGCGCGGTAGTCATATCAGGGGTCATCCAATATCGTTCTCTTTCTTCAGTCAACGCGTTCACCAAATCATCCACTTCATTCTGGTTCAGCACTCCGCGTATAATAGTTATTAAAGTGGTGTTCGGTATCGACAGAGAGTATGTCCATATCCGATCCTGGTCTCTTTAATAACTACGTATTATTACACCGTTGGCTCTTTTACATTTCAAATCGATTCATAATTGATATCAAAATATCATATTCGCTTCCAAAATCAAATCCATTTCAAATATCATCATATCTCTTCAACTGTAAGATTCCGTTTCAAAAACATTTTCGCATCAATATCTCATTTCGTTTTCAAAATCATTTCGAATTTCAATTTAGGTTGCAACTTCATTTAACTCAATTCGTATTTAAATTCAAGATTTTAAATATAAACATTTCACCTTATTGACCAGCTTAGGATTTTAGAAAAATAGCTTTAAGTAGTTTAAAAGTAGTTTTAAATAATTAAAATAGTTAAAATACTTTAAAATCTTAAAATGGATTTGAAATAGATAAATTTAGTTTAAAATAATTTAAATTGGGTTAAGTAGATTTAAAATAGATTAAAATAGTTTAAGTATTCAAAATGGTTTATATAACCGAGTAATTTGGAAAACAAAATAAAACAGCTTCAAAATCAATCCATTTCGATTATAACTTCCCACTTCAAATCAATTCCAATTTCCATTCTACCGATTCAATTTCGATTTCAATTCAATCAACGTCAATTTGTACTTCGAATTAATTCAATTTTCCATTCACCTTTAATTTATTCAATTTCCATTTATATCGATTTGGAGCTTGATTTCTCAAAATATCAATTTATAACACTTAACAAAAATTTCCAACAATATTCAAGTTTAAATCCAAATCCCAAATATGATTCAATTCCAAACTCGATTTCAAAATATCATTTTTATATCACTTTTACTTAGTAATATTCAAAGCTCGAATTAAGGTTAAATCTTTAAACAAATCAATTTTCGACATTCAATCATATCCAATTTTCAAATTTCAAAGTCTCAACTTAATTATTTAACAAAATTCCTTTAACCAAAATTTATTTCAACTTTCCAAACTCAATTTTCCGATGAATTCAATTTCTATAAATCGATTTCTATTTATAACTTTTAAATCAAAACATTTAAATAAATTTCAAATCGACGATTTCAAAAATTATTAATTTAGCCAATTCGGTGTCCGTATATAATTTTCTATCCTATGGCCAAGTAGTTATTTATTTCAATTGAATGTCAGGGATGAATGTATATCACTTAAATCTATCATAGTGTCATATGTATGCATAACAGGTTATATATAAGAAAATAAACATCCAAACATTTAAATATCAACCAATAGCATCCATCGAAATAAATCATCCAATAGACAATACAATTCATGGCAATTTCATAGTTATCAATGTCAGGTAATTTAATCGCAATTCAATTTTAATTTCAATTTCAAATTTAACTGTCAATTTAAATTTTTTTCAACGGTTGATTCAAATGACAATCTATATGACAACTAAATTCTATCAAACAACGACAAAATAAAATTCATATCACTTCATAATATCAAATTTAACTAGCATAAAGATATTTAGTACGTTGTGAGCGTTATAAAACACTCACCTTGATTTTACGATTTTAAATCAAATCGAACGACGTTCGATTTAATTCAAAATTTTCTCTAGCTCCAAACGCTTCCAATCCAGCTCCATCGCGTAGTGCTCGACAAAACGATTTCAACGCAAAAAGTTTCGTCGAAAATGGACCTCGCATCAACAAGTTATGATATTTTTTAGTTTACACAAAATTTTATGCAAATTAATATAAACTTAAATTTTAAATTCTAACCCAACTATCATCACAGCCGTTGCTTCCCTATAGCAAAATCGTGGCCACTCCCTGAATCATCTTCCCCAACATCGAACTCACGTTCGAACAACCAACGCAACCCACGGCCGCCTGTCCAAACCCTAATTCACGCAACTAATACAAGCATCTCCCACTCGATCGGAGACTACCATTGCAAAGCTTTCATTCGACTCCACCCTCACCCTCATTTGCTTGAAGCTTGCCTATCACATGGCCTCGGAATTCGTTCCCAAACGCACGCACTTCGATGAGAACCGCAGCTGATTCGCCTCTCCGATGATCATCATCACCGTATAGATTTGAAGCTTTCGTAATCCTCTACGCTTTTGTAGTTAAATTTTTTTCGATTCGATTGATGGATTTAAAGAAATTGAGGGGAGAAGACGAGAAAACTTCGGCCTTTGAATCTGTAGGAGGCGGCCGGCATCAACCCTGGCTATATTTATTTTTTTTATTTTATAAAGGGGCTATTTATAAAAATTTCTCGAACCCCTATTTATCCCGGGTTTTCCAAACTCCGATTTACGCGCGGTGACTGACGTTTCTAGGGTTTATCCCGTGTTCCGGACACAATGAAACAGGTTTCGAAAGCTAATTCGATCGTATGTGCGAGTTACAGAAATAAACGATCAATTTTAAATTAAACCGATTAAACGATTCTCTAGGCGTTTTGGCTCGCCCCGCACAAACGGTAAATCCGATTGACACGAAATTTGAAATCTTACAATAATATCACATTACGGATCCGATGAAGTTGGTTTGGTCGAAATCCAAAACCGTTTGAAAAATGACTATTTTAACTCGTTAAATTAATATTAAAACAATTTCGATGCGTTTCGAGATGCCACGGTCAAACAACAACTCCGATTGCTACGAAAATTGAAATCCGATAATAACTAGCTATTACGGATCCAATGGAACTAGTTTCGTCCAATTCTGAGACTGTTCGAAAATTGGCTATTTTTCAGTCGATAATTAAATATTGAAATATTCAATTTTCACAAATTTACTTTTAATTCGATTTTAAAAGTTCTACAACATCATTCTAACTTTAATATGATAAAATAAAATTTTACAAATCATTTTTAATCATATTAAACCCGTTATTCAATTATCCCATAAATTCCATTTTCAAATCTTATTAACTCTATTAAAATCCCAATATAACTTACATTTACTTTGGAAACCAATTTGAATCATATTAAATCAATTTCAATTATTCACTCCTTTCATGTATTAAATTTCAATATCAAATTAATCATATCAAATTTGGAATTTAATTATTCAAACATTCATAATATTAAATTTAACAAATTTGATTATTCTTAAATCACTATCCTTTTGAAATATTCAAAACGAACTTAAAATTTTAACTTTTGAAACGAATTAAAATTATAGAACAACTATTTCCATTATACGGTTATTCAATTCCCATTATTAAATTATTCAATAATTTCCAAATATTTAATTTAAACAATTTACCTGTTCAATATTCAATATTTGATTTTAAATAGATTTCACTTATCAATCAATGACTCTATTATACCCAATGGATTTAAAATTTATTATTATTCCAAACGACTTACAAATTTTTTTCTAACATTAAATCACGAAATCTTATTAAATTAGCTATTTTAATTATCGAAATTTACGGGTCGTTACATGGATCCTCCAATCCTTTTGCATTATGATCTAGTACGTTCTCTAGAGACGCTTGCCAAGTTCCATAGAATGTCAAACAATCTAGCTCGAGAAGCGAAGACTAATCTGATTCAAGCTGTTTGACCAAAAAAAGCTAATTTAAAATGGACATACAGAACTCATATAAAGTTGGATTGACTTGGAATTTTGGGAGTGCACTAAGAAGACATTATACAAGGCTCAAGAGAAAAATGAGATCATTTGGATTTGATTTTATGTATCTCTAACGACCGAATTAGATGGATCGCTAGCGACCCATGTAGAGTGGGCCCTACCACCTTAAAATTTTATGGTAGGTCCTACACACCTTAGAGAGAGCACCTAAAAAGTTTCCTTTGATTTCATTAAGGTTTGAATGTGTTATGGAAGATTCTTTTAGACCAGATGACCCATAAAGATGGATGATCAAACTAACTCCAAACGACTTGATATTTGGACAAGACACTTAAATAGAAGATAGGAAGACAAACAAATAAAGATCACTCAAAAATATGCTAAATTAAAGGATAGTTAGTGATCCATCCCCCATGAATAGCTAGCGATCCATCAAGATAGGTCAGATCGCCCTCAAACTTTCTGAGCTCCTTCGTAGCACTACGTAAATGCTTCTGGTAGAAAAATATGCTAAGTTGATGGATAGCTAGTGATCCATCCTCTATGGATAGCTAGCAATCCATAGAAATGACTCAAATTGATTTGAGATTTTTGGTGATGACTTGGCATAACAACTGGACACTTCTGCACTTGGACTTCTGGCCCAACACTCACTGAATTTCCCTATAAATACTCACCTACCTGCAACTAGAGATGGGTCTTTTCCGAGGAGAGAGCCACCATTACTCTACTGGAGTTCCTTTACTTCTTCAACTTTCTTCTCCCTCACAATAGTCATCAATTAGGTTATTGTGATTCTCCAGTCAACCCTTATTCTTATGACTTATTCTAACTCATTGTAACTTAGATCTAAGGACTAACTAGTTGACAACCAGAGAGATTCAACTAGTACAATCATAATAAAGATTGATTAAAGTGGACGTAGGCCAAAGTCAGACGAACCACTATAAAATTCCACGTCTGTTTTCTCACTTTGATTGTTATTTGTTGTTTATCTGTGATTTATGCTGCTGATTATCTACACTGGTGCTTTCACACTTGATCTAGGTTGTTGATCCATTTTTGGGTTAATAGAAGTTGTGCAATTCGCTTTTTTATGTATAAAGGGTGTGTTATCCGAAGATCATACAGTCGTAGTGCGTATGTATATAAAGTATAATAATAAATACAAGAGTCGTGGGTACCAGGCTCACATAAAAAAATAACTACCAACATGCATGGCCAGACAGCGAGTATCAATGATAAGCACAAACCGAACCAACCATGCCAAACTACATAGATAAAGAAATCACAACAAAAGTTCTAGAATAACTAAAGCAACTGGGGAAAATGATAATGAGTTCCAAACTAAATCCTTATGTATTTACGGAACCAGCCAATAACCATGGTGCAATATCCAAGGGTGTGTGGTGAGAAAACATTTTTTCTACCCTAATCAATAGCAGTCAAAATCTCCTCATTGTTGGCACTGTATTTGTCGTCACTACAGAGGACTAGCTTATTATCTATAAGTCCGTAATAGAGTTCCCACTCATCGTTTGATATCCACTTTGAAAATATCATCCGTTTCTAGTGGTAGCACAAACTACTTTCCTTATAAGACCAACTTACAACTTTATTGCACCGGATCAGCTGTGTACCTTCAGCTAGTTTTTTAATTGCTCTTGAGCAATGCTGTTGGAGCACAATGGCTAATCTCTTCTTAAGACTAGCAACGAGAGTATCAAATAGATGTAGCACATGGGTAGCCCAGTGGGACTCTACGGGGACAGGGACTGGGTCAGGCAAATGTGGATGCGACATCCGAGGGTTGGCAACGAGAGAAGGCGAGATGACAAAGTGCAGTAGGGATGGAGTCATTCAAAGGATCAGAGGAAGGGGAAGTGAGATTGGTTGGATCGGGAGGGTTAGATCGGGGGATGTAAGGGAGTTTGACATGCCAACGCCGAGGTGTTAGCTTTGGAAGGGAACTCTTAGGGGAAGGTTATATGGTGAGGTATCAGAAGACGTGCCGATGAAATTACATAGCCAAATGAGTGACAGAGATCGCACATAGACGGCTTTAACTTCTATGAAATGTCAATATAGGCCCTCTTGCCTCGACAAGGAAGATGGGGATATGAGTTGGTAACAACCTAGCAGGATAATCTCAATCAGGGTTTGGCGAAACGAAGGAGCTAATATGTTCAGTGGATATGTCAAAACAAATCAACTAGCCAATATGGTTGGTAATCCAGTTACTCCTTCAAGGGATTGGTAAATTGACGGGATGTTAGAGAGGTGTGCCTAAATGGAAATAGGTAATATTTGCCCACGAGCAGGATCAACAGGACGTCTCCATTGGGTAATTATAAAAAAAATTCCTTCAATAGTAATAGGATCATATTCCAAAATACAAGATCTCTCCTAAGGGCATAAGAATTTTAAAAAGTACATCGAGTTATTATACCTAACATCGACAAAACCATGCAATCGCCACAAACCAAAAAATGCCTTTTCATGATAGATTAGTGGGGGATCTCATCCAAAAATAAACCAACTAGATAGTTTTTCCAAAAAGCAATACCCATGTCAATAATTTCCTTAGAAAGTGAGATAGGTTTGTCGGTAATATCAACTACATATTGCTATAGGAAAAATAAGCATGCATTCCAGGCCTCTTTTTAAACAAAGACAAGCATCCACAAACGGTATTTGATTTCTCAGCAACATTTTGGGAAAAAGAATTTTTATCAGCATAGTTCGAACTTGCAGGAGTAAAAGCAGGAAAAGTTAACTATGTATGCGGTGTTGAAGTGGTTTTTGCAATCTAGCTTTGAATTGTGCAAGAGACCCAATCTCTCCACCACTCTAGCACAGGCTTGGCCAAAATCTTGATCGATGGTTAAGGTGGGGCTCGTCAATTGCGTTACGATGAGGCAACAAATTTGTCATCAAGTGATAGTATTGAGGAGAACAACCTCGATGAAGGCAGACATGTCTGAAATGGAGCTTGAAGCAAAAATTGCACGAGATCGAAAAAGGATCGGGAATCACAGCTTTCAAGTAGATATATCTAAACTTTAAAGTTGTGAAAACTGAAATCTAAGATCGCAATTGTAAATGAAAGAGAGAGAAGATTGCAAAGCCTTAGATCTGAGATTGTCATTTCTTTTTTATTTTATTTTATTTTTTATTTTTATTTTTTATAAAATCCTACTCCAGAGAGTAGAGCTAGGGAATTCAGCTGTCCGCCATACTGACCTTTTAAGTTAGTCCAGCACAGAGATTTGATGCCCCAACCAAGAGATTGTCATTTCTTAGTTTCAAAAGTAGTTACTTTTGATTTGATTTTTGCAGTGCCTTTGGATTTCGATATTTTTTTTGTCGTACTACTAGTTTTGTATGGACTTCAAACCGTTTAGTTGTCTTTGAACATGATTTATCGAGCTTCATGTATCCCACTTTGCACAGTTCCATTTTTGTGAAGTCGTGGTCCATCTTGCCTTCTCCTTTGACTATCGCGGTCCATTTACTTCATAAGCTTGAATCACAGACCTGTATCACATGTATTTAAAGGAGAAAAACGGGTATGGCAATTATAATGTATTATAAATTATTAATTTTATGAGTTATCATTTATGATAATTAACTATAAATTATCGTTTATAAATTGTTAAGTATTACTTATTATTTATTAACTACAATTCACAAATAATTATAAAATTTAAACACTTGTTTAACACATTGAAAAAAATGATATTAATTAGGC
This sequence comes from Allium cepa, assembly GCA_030765085.1. Classification (NCBI taxonomy): domain Eukaryota; kingdom Viridiplantae; phylum Streptophyta; class Magnoliopsida; order Asparagales; family Amaryllidaceae; genus Allium; species Allium cepa. The sequence goes on along the minus strand of CM060941.1, from coordinate 341,324,397 downwards.
ATTTTCTTACAGTGAACGTTAACTCAAAGATTGCTACACGATCATCTACAACATATGTGTAAAAACAAATTTTAAAAAATTGTTGTAAATTAATACATACAACATTTAGAAAAATAGTTGTAAAGAACAACATATTTACAACTTCTTTTTCCATAAGCATTTTTAAAAATGTATTATTACAACTTCCTTAAAAAAATTGTAAAAAACAACGTTTTTACTATTTTTACAATGTTTGCGTAGTAAACGTGGTTAAAAGGCAATTTTACAACGTTTAATAGAAAAACGTTTTAATAATGTAATTTTTTTGTAGTGAAAGAAAAAAAAGTCTCCTTTTATAGATATTGGGTAGGATCTCAGTGGTAGTATGAAATGGGCAGGAGTTAATCCCAACGTCAGGGTTAAATTGAGCAACCAATCCATGAAATTGTCTCAAATAGTGAAGCGCCATAGCCAATAAGCATGTTCGCATGAAAGGCACATAAAGACAAGTTCGCCTCAGCATGTAGAAACAAGTTTATGGGACAAAATGTTGCTTGGATTTTGTCCAATAGACACATGACCCACCAAGTAGTTTCCCTTAGCATCGGTCTGCGTCATACGACCCCACAATGGTCAGTCCAGCCTATAGTTTGCCTGTAAATTTTAAGCGACTCGACCCATGAAAGATATTGGTGCCCCGATGTTTGTTTAGTACGAGTAGCATTCAGCTAGTTCACCCTTTAAGTAGGAAGCTCGGAACCTTATGAGTAACTCCGCTCTGCCTCGCCATTAAGAGGTTGGATTGCAACATGAGTGTCTCGCCTCCCACACACTCGTTTGAGTCCCTCGACTCTCCCCACCCATCTCTTTCTAGGGCATCTAAATCGCTCTGACCCGTCTTACTTTGTTGTTGCTCGATAGGCATCCAGCAAAGGAGCCCAGTCGTCCCCACATAGAGCAACAATGATCCCATACTGTTTTCTTGGTAAAAAAGCATAAAACGACACCGTTTGTTTGACAAAAGCAACACTGTGCAACAACAACCTTTTGTACTTCATAGTTCGCATGACAACGACGTCATTGATCACCAATAGTTCTTTGTCCCCATGTTGTCTTTATAACACATGTATGCCATGGTACAGCTCGCCAACTTGCCTTCATCCAGGTCGTACTCTCCACCTGGCATGCTAACTGGCTTGCATCTGGACCGTACATCGTCATTAATGGCTACGAGGAATCCTAGGGTTCGACGCTTTAATCCGAGTTCTTTAAAACTCGATTTAAATATAGATTTATATGCACTTGTACAAGGGCAAAAGCTTTCATTCTTCCATGCAATATCTCCACAAGAATCTTGTAACAAATTTCTTGTAATCTAATATTTGAAGCAATAAAGTTAGTGACTATAGTGGACTTTGATCCTCATCAAGATCGAACTACTGTAATATTGTTTCATTTATCTTTCTTACATTATAGCTCATAATACCTCGTTTTACATTTCTTAAATTTGGTGTTAGCGAATCACCTTTGCCAATACCTACTTCTAATTACATTTTCGAGGTTGGATAGAAATCCAGTCAATGGCACTGATCCATAAACTTGTCTATCCTTGTGTTTTCTTCAATGCTTTTTGAATCTAGATGCTTCATTCTTCTAATCAATTTTTTATAATGTTTCTAAACTTATTCCCTTATCCATTCATTTAGAATATTTTGTTTTATGGAGACAATCTATGAATCGATTTTGATCCATTGCTTATTCAAATTTCACTATTTTCTTTCTCACTTTGACATCTTAAACATCATAGAAAATTGAGAGGAAAATACGACAATTTTATGCATACGGATCAGATCGATCCATGAACTTAGCTATTTTTCCTCAATTTTCATCAGCTCTTCGAACATGATCATCTTTAAGTGTAGTATTCATTTATTTATCATTTGGTAATTTAATTGCACGAACCGTTGTTTGTGAAAAAAATAACATATAACGTTTTTATTTTATGTTGCACGACAAACGTTGAAAATGCAAATTCTTACACTGTGATAGCGGAATTTTTCTGAATTTGAGCAATGATGTTGTATACGACATTTGTTTAACATTCATAAAACACTAAAAAAAAATTTGAAACGTTACATTATTGTCCACAATAATTCAAGGGTTGGGAGACTCTCCTCTATAGTTGAGAGTCCTAGCATATGTGATTTGTACTACTATTACGTGAGGTGGTCCAATAATCGAATTTCCTTAAAAAAAATAGGAAACCGGAATAGGCCCATATAAAGCAGTAAAGAGAGAAGTCACAGTTTTCCCATGACTACTCAACCAGAAGCAGTAGAGTGGTTAAGTGGACAGTCCGGTACGTGAAACGCGCAAAGCCATCGGTGGTACACTCCTCTGCTTTTTTATTGGTACAGACAGCCAGACAGCATTTAAATATTAAATCTTTCCTACTTTTTTCAGAAAACATTAAAGTAATTGAAAAGAATTATTTAGGAAAATAAACTTAGCATAAAGCCAAAACTTCCAATATAAAAGAGGCTCATTGCGAAGGCAAGTAGAGTGTCAGTGCAGTGGTGACTAAAGAGAGAAAATGGCTACTGCTCATGTTTGCTTTCTTCTGCTTCTGGCAATGTCACAGTGGGTTTCTGCTGCAGTAGAAGATGGTATGTTTACTTATTTCAGTTTGGATTTATTTTGGTTTTGCTAAAAGCTTTAATTCAGTGTCTTAGTTCATCCATATTGAAATCTTGCATATTTTAGGATAGGAGATTATTTTTGTTGTTATTTCAGTGAATTTTTGCCTTTGTGTGAAAGTGAGCTGTTTTCTGATAGAGAACCCAATTTCTTGTGATGGGGAAATTAGAAAAGAACAAATTCGAGAGGTTCATTGGAAATGAAAGTGGGCCATTGTTTTCACATGTTGTCCACTCGATTTTTGAGAAGATATGACGTTAGGTTTAGAATCCAAAGTTTGCATTTTTATTTTCCTCAACTTTAAAAAAAATAACAGTAATTTTAATGTGAATGCAATTATAATGCTGCTACTAGTTTCATATTTGATGCGTTTTGAAGTCGATCTGTTCTACTTCACTTGTAGAGGCCTAAATAATCAAGATTCTGCCTGATCACTATTTGTGTTATCCTTACTTTTCTAAGTATATGTTTTTGTCGGTTGATGTTTCTTTCTGATTTGCTTCTAAATTTAAACAGAGAGTTGGTATGTTTGATTGATAGCTAAACTCTTGTGCATTTTCTTAATTACTCGTTTAACTCTAAAGAGCGATATTCATTGTAGCTCACTGGCCAAATATTGAACTATATTATATAAGTTATGCAAGACTCAAATTTCAGTGATGGCATACGAATTTTTGTTTATAAGAACTATATAACTGCTGATCAAAGAGTGAGAACCAAAGCTTAATAACTGCGACCATTTGAGATTCTGGAATTGTAGATTTGTAATCATCTTTCAGTAAATCATTCATGTCTTTGCCAATGTTTAATCATCTTTCAGTAAATCATTCATGTCTTTGCCAATCAAATGTTTGAACCTTAAGTTACTAACACACAATCATTTATCCTTGTACAGACTATGTGCCCCCATCTACTTGATGTTATTCCCCTAATAAGGTTGTCTTGATTTTGATTACTTGCATCGTTTGTTGACTTATTTTATTTTACTGTTTTGGAATATGAATATGAATATGAATTTTGCAATGCTTTGTAGACCAAGTTTCAAAAATCCTGCACACATACTACTCAAATTTGGTAGTGCTAGAATTTGAAAAGTTTTCCGAACTAGTGACCTAGTATTAAAATAAGGATTTATTTCGCTACATTATAACTTAAAAGGGTGCAAGCTGTGATCGCCTGTCATCAGTTTTTCTTAAAGATGGTTTTTGCAGTTCATGTTCAAATCTGTTTATTTCAATTTGTATTGTATGTAATAATGTCCATCGGATAATTTAAAAAAATTAAATGGCATAGAATTTTATTCTTTAACTTATCACTTAATCGAGCATAGCAGCATAACTTTTTCTTTACGTAATGAACCAATAGTCTTTTTAATAAAAAATATCTTAAGCATAATTAATTTCAATCATTCAGTATGGTTTATCATGTCATACTTTTAGAAACTCCACCCACTCAATTAAACAACATAAGTGTTATTCTTGTGATGATGATTGCGCTCTTTATTCTTTCGGCTCCAAATGGCAGACCATGTTTTTGAAGGCAAATTCATTACATTTATGACATTCACATGCCTTTCATAAGTGGTCTATGCTTGGTTTTACAATGTTCTAATTTCTGATGGTTCTTTCCCCCTTCTTCCATTGACAATGTCCCACATAGGATAATCACTTTCATGAATTCGTATATCAATATAAATTTAAACTATAGTATCCCCATGTAGTTTACTAGCTAGTGTCACCAACCACTGTCATTCCATTATATCTTTGAGGTCCATTGTGTTTTCTCAATGGGCATATAATAATTGTGAAACTTGACTTATTATGTGAACATTTTGACAAAGAACAACTTGTGCTGGTAGGGACCGGTCACCTCCCTATCCCTAAACAAATGTTACCGCGGTTAATTTAGTGATAGTAAATCCAGTTTCTTCTAGGTTTAATTTTTTTCATGTATTCATGATTTATTCTTATTAGTTACTTAAATAATTATACCGTATTAAAATGGTAATGCAGGTTTACTTGAAAATGGGGATTTTGAAACACCTCCAACTGGAGGATTCCCAAATGCTGGAATTGGTGAAGACACAACTTCTCTTCCTTCTTGGACCATCAATGGCACTGTTGAGCTTGTTCGATCTGGTCAGAAACAAGGTGGAATGATTCTCATTGTCCCCCAAGGTAGCATACGAACCTACTTGTTAACATATTTTCAGCATGTCCCTGAAATAATTCTGCTTCTTTCTGCCATATCGTCTCAATCAATGTAATATAATAAAAATTCAATGACCAGTCAGTATGAAACCTTTTCCTACGTCCTGAAATCCGAGACCTCTTTTTATTCAGCTGGATGTCATGTTCAATATATTGTCCTATAGAAAGAATAAGAAATTATGTGAATTTAGGCATCAGTACTAGTTAAATAGTAAAACCTTTTGTTAAAGTAGAAAAAGAGAGAGAATTATAATTTTAGAGGAGAATAGACAATTTTTTTTTAACTTGCTTTTTGTCTTGTATACAACTTGCATTCAACACAACAAAATGACCACATATATATTGTGGTTTACAACCCTTACAAACGGACATAACCTTTTTGAACAGACACCCTTTCACATCAATAGACATGACTTTTACTTAATAGACACGACTCTTCATTTCAATAGACACGACTTTTCAGTGAACGGACACGACTCTTCACTGAATAGATATGACTTTTCATTCGAATAGACATGACTTTTCACATCAGCAGACACGACTCTTAATTTTGGTTTACACCAACAATGCCTCCCCTAAACCAAAATTCCTTCGAACACCTAATGCAGCAACAATTCTTGAGAAAGTAGTCCCTCCAAGCGGCTTTGTGAAGATATCAGCATTTTGTTCTTCACTTCGACAATACTCAAGACTCACTTCTTCTTCACGAACGAGTTCTCGTAGGAAATGGAAACGTAGACGAATATGTTTTGTTCTTCCATGCAAAATAGGATCCTTTGAGACAGAGATAGTAGAACTATTGTCGCAATAAATGATTGTAGGATCTTTTTGCTTGAAGCTTAGATTTTCAAGAATTTCTCTTAGCCATAAAGTTTGACATCCTGCTAGAGATGCTGCGATGTACTCCGCTTCGGTGGTAGAAAGTGCCATAACTGGTTGTTTTTTTGAACACCAAGAAATAATTCCACTTCCAAGGTTAAATGCATAACCCGAAGTACTCCTTGAATCATCGATACTTCCACCTAGATCGCTGTCCGTATATCCAACAAGCTTCACAGGCACATGAGCTTCATAGAAAATGCCATAGTCAATTGTTCCTTTAACGTGTCGTAAAATTCTTTTTGCAGCTTCCCAATGGTTTGAGAAAGGCTTCTCCATGAATCTGCTAATCAAGCTTACTGCGTACATGATGTCGGGTCTTGTAGCAGTGAGATACATCAAATTTCCAACTAGGCTTCGAAAAATAGTTGGATCCACAAACTTTCCTTCACCATTTTTGCACAATTTCGAACCTGCAACACAAGGAGTTGAAACTGGATTTGCATTCATCATATTGAACTTCTCCAATACTTGAGCAGCATATTTTTCTTGCGAGATAAAAATCCCACATTTTGATTGCTGAACACCTATCCCTAGAAAATGATGTAATTCTCCCAAATCCGTCATCTCGAACTCCTTCATCATTGAATTTTTGAATTCAGATAACATCTTCATATTATCTCCAGTAAAAATCAGATCATCCACGTATAAACTCACGATCATGAAACCTCCTTTTGAATGCTTCTTCATGTAAAGAGTGTGTTCAGAAGGACACCTTTCAAAGCCATTCTTTAAGAAGAAATTGTTGATACGATCATACCATGCACGGGGGGATTGCTTCAGCCCGTATAAAGCTTTCCGCAGCTTATACACCTTTTCCTCTTCGCCCCTCTTCACAAAACCAGGAGGTTGTTGAAGATAAATTTCATCTTGAAGAAAACCATTCAAGAAAGCTGATTTCACATCCATATGCAGCAGCTTCCAGCCATTTTGGGCAGTAAGAGAAATCAATAATCGAATTGTATCAAGTCGAGAGACAGGAGCGAATACCTCATTGAAATCTTCCCCTTCTTTTTGCTTATACCCCTTCGCAACCAAACGTGCTTTGTACTTGTTGATGGAGCCATCAAGATTTGTTTTGGTTTTGAACACCCATTTTACACCAATGGCTGATTTGTGTGAAGGCAAAGTGGTAAGCTCGCACGTATCATTTTTCTCAATAGACTTGATTTCTTCCTTCATTACATTCACCCATTTTTCTTCCTTTGATGCTTCTTCATAAGTGATTGGATCTTCTTCCGCAAAAAATGCAAAATATACATGATCCATAGTGTCAACTTCTTCGGTTGTATCATAAATTTCTCTCAAGGATCGCGTCCTTCTTTCCGCCGTTGGTGGTGAATTTTGCTCCTGCTCAACCCCATTATTTTTAGGCTGTTGTTCTTCAATACCAACATCAGCATCAACACCTTGTTCCAAAGAAGTTTCCTCTTCAAGATTTAGAGTTTGCCATCCAGGTAATTCTGCAAAATCTGAAAAATTATAACAACCATTTTCATCAAAGCGAACATCTCTACTGATAATCATCTTCTTCGTCTTCGGATTGTAAAGCTTGTAAGCTTTAGTCCTTTGACTATAACCAATGAAAATGACTTTTTCAGATTTGTCGTCGAGCTTCGATCTTAAAGCATCAGGAATATGAGAGTATGCAAGACAACCAAAAGTTTTTAAATGAGCAACATTTGGTTTCTTGCCATATCAGACTTCATTTGGAGTGGAATCCTTTAAGCTCTTTGTTGGTGATCGGTTGATTAAGTAAACGGCACAAGAGACCGCTTCAGCCCAAAAACATGCAGGCAAGTTCTTATTCTTCAACATGCATCTGACCATATTCATTATTGTTCGATTTTTGCGCTCTGCGACTCCGTTTTGTTGAGGTGAGTACGTAGCAGTTAACTCATGGCGGATTCCATGATTTTGGCAGAATTCTTCAAACTGAGAGGACATGTATTCTCCTCCACGGTCACTCCTTAGATTTTTTATTTGATGACCGGAATGTTTTTCAACTTGAAATTTGAACTCTTTGAAGCAAGAGAAGGCATCTGATTTTTCTTTGACACAATAAACCCAAATTTTTCTTGTGTAATCGTCAACAAATAACAAGAAATATCTGCTGCCTCCAAGCGATGGCACTTGCATTGGTCCACAGAGGTCGGTGTGAACAAGCTCCAGAGGTGACTGAGAAATCCACTTCGATTTGGATGGGAAAGATTCACGATGTTGTTTTCCCAATTGGCATTCCTCACATGCTTCGTTTATCACTTCAAGTTTAGGCAGCCCTCGGACTATTTCTTTGGTAGACATTTCCTTCAAACTCCGGAAGTTTAAATGGCCAAACCTCTCATGCCATAACTTGGAAACTTCATCATTAGAAGTAGCAATCATGCACGTACTGCTTACGATGTCAAGTTTGATCGGAAATAATTTGTTGGATCCCATCACAATATTTGCCACTTATTGGTCGTTCTTCTTCATGCTACATTGATCTCCAACGAATCGAAAATCAAATCCTTTCTTCAGCAAGTGACCGACGCTAAGAAGATTGCTACGTATGCCTGGTACATAAAGAACCTCCGACATTTTTTCAACTTTTCCAGCCTTGGTTTTGAAAGAAATTTCGCCAACACCTTGAATTTTGTATGATTTTGCATCTGCAATAGTAACCTGACCATCATCAGCTTCCACAAGACTTGAAAATAGATTTTTATTTCCAGTCATATGCCTACTTGCACCATTATCCAAGTACCATACGTTTTCAACATTTCCATCCGAAGCGATCAACAAAGATTCAGATTTTTCTGCTTCATTATGCATAAAACCAGCAACTGGCTTCTTTTCAGGATGTTTCTCCCAACAATCATTTGCTTTATGACCCGGCTTGTGACAGAAATTGCATTCAAAATATGGTTTTTTGCCTTTGTATTTGCCTCGCGCCTTGTTATTTTGTAATGATCGTTTCTCCTCCTTTGATTTTTCAAATTTTCCACTATTACTGCTGTTACTTTTGCCATGGGATGGGCCTTGAACTTTTATGGATGTGAATTGAGATTTTAAGGCTTGATCTTGAGAAGAATTTGTTTGTTTACTTCTCATCAAGATCCTAGCCTCATGAGCTTCCAGCCTTCCTTGCAAGCCTTCAAGAGAAAGTGAAGCAATATCATTTGATTCCTCAATTGCAACCACAATATGATCAAACTTGATTGGTAGGCTCCGTAGAATTTTTTCAACGGCTCTTTGAGTCTCCACGACTTCTCCGTTTGAAGCCATCTGATTTATGATGGAAGTGAGACGAGTAAAATACTCTGAGATTTTCTCACTATCCTTCATTTCGAGCTTTTCGAATTCAGCTCGTAGTGACTGCAGGCGAACCTTTTTTACTTGATCTTGGCCAGAATACGTTGTATTCAATATTTTCCAAGCCTCCTGAGCATTTGCAACTTTTGAAATTCTCTCATAAACTTGAATTTCAAGTGTCTGATAGATTTGGAAGAGAGCCTTCCGATCTTTCTGTTTTTTGCTTTTCAGAAGATCTCTTTGGGCAACTGTGAGTTGCGTTTCATCTTCCGGCGCACCAATATCTTCTTCAACAACTGTCCACAAGTCTTGAGATTCAAGACAGAGTCTCATTAGATTGCTCCAATAATCAAACTTTTCACCGTTGAAGCGAGGAATAAGGGAGACAAGGTTGTTTGAAATTTTTCAACCAAGCTTTGATACCAATTTGTTAAAGTAGAAAAAGAGAGAGAATTATAATTTTAGAGGAGAATAGACAATTTTTTTTTAACTTGCTTTTTGTCTTGTATACAACTTGCATTCAACACAACAAAATGACCACATATATATAGTGGTTTACAACCCTTACAAACGGACATAACCTTTTTGAACAGACACCCTTTCACTTCAATAGACGTGACTTTTACTTAATAGACACGACTCTTCATTTCAACAGACACGTATTTTCAGTGAACGGACACGACTCTTCACTGAATAGATATGACTTTTCATTCGAATAGACATGGCTCTTCATTCGAATAGACATGACTTTTCACATCAGCAGACACGACTCTTAATTTTGGTTTACACCAACACCTTTGGAGTGTTAGATCATGAGGTCCTGGATTGAATCTCTTAGGATAATTAACAATTTTCACAAGAAAGTAAATGCAACAACTATAGGTGAACTTATAGGATGCAAGTCACACACTCTTTATGAGCAGTGTGGTTACGCTCTGTGTCAGCGGTGGAAAGTGCAGATATTCATTGTTAAAGCGTAGACAATGATTGGTAAGCCTATACTTTCTACCAATGAAATGGATAACATAGACTCTTCTTAAGGGAGAGTGCGACTAGCATTGCTCAATATACTTATGCCTGGTAGTGTATAACATCCTACAAGAACCTTCTAGTAACAAATTTCTTAATGACCATTTATAGTGCCGCTAGTGTTCACGTTATCAATGATCTTCTTAGTTTCAGATTTCATGTTGTTGCAGGGGACCATGCTGTGAGGCTTGGCAATGAAGCAGAAATAAGGCATGCACTGGAACTGGAGAAAGGTTCAACATATTCAATCACCTTCAGCGCTGCTAGGACATGTGCACAGCTCGAGTCCCTAAATGTATCGGTGGGTCCCACATCGAACACAGTTGACCTACAAACTTTGTACAGCGTGGAGGGGTGGGATGCATATGCATGGGCATTTCAAGCTGATGCAGAAGCAGCAGATTTGGTTTTCAAGAATCCTGGCATGGAGGAAGATCCTACGTGTGGGCCCATTATTGACAATGTTGCAATTAAGAAGCTATTCACCCCTGATGCTGTTGAAGGTACTTTAAGTTATCTTGAATTTTTTTTTTAATCTTTCTTTTAGCAGATGGAGTCTGGATGTTACTGTTGTGCTTAGCTAGGGTTCATAGACATTAGAGAAGGACTTTGTGTCTTTTGATGTGATTGGATGCTTGGAAAGTAAGTAGTTGTATAGTGTGGCGATAAAGAAACCGTAATTTGTGTATTTTTTTGGTTTAGATTCTTGGAATGACCCTTTGCTGTCTTGGGCATCACTTATCTGGAGAAATTCATCCATATATGCTGTAACATGATTCCTAACTTGACATGACATATATGACAATGCATGTGTACATGTATCATGTATGTATATCTGAACTTGGGTACAATGATATCAAATTTTATGAATTGCCCTAATTCATATATTGTGATAGTGTAGAACAAATATAATATCATATTTTGACGCCCTTTTATGGACAAACGTGCTCCAACAAATTGATTTGTCTTCCACTTTTTAACTTTTTGTCAGTTGAACTCAACCTCTAAAACCAGATAAACTATCTTGTGTTGCCACTGTTTATGTGGTATTCCATACATAAACATGCCTAATCTTTGTGGTTGAGCTCGCAATTAACGCTGTGGATTTGCACACCAGAAATTATTTTCGATATGCCTTTCTTTTAGTTTTTTTTTTTCTTCTGAAAATCAAATCTGCACTTAATCTTAAATTATTATAACCGAATTACATAGGCAAATATTTCTGAACTTACAGGCTAACACCATCTCTTTCATGAATTGTGCAGAGAACGTGATGATAAACGGAGACTTCGAGGAAGGACCATGGATGTTCACAGACGCCGCGCTCGGGGTGCTCCTTCCAACCAACCTGGATTCATCAACATCCTCCCTGCCGGGCTGGACCGTCGAATCCAACCGCGCGGTCCGCTACGCAGACTCCAACCACTTCGCCATCCCGCAGGGTAAGCGTGCAGTTGAGCTCCTCTCCGGCAAGGAAGGCATCATCTCCCAGATGGTGCCCACCACCCCAGACAAGCGCTACGACCTCATCTTCAAACTGGGCTCCGCAGCCGACAAGTGCCAGGACCCTCTTGCTGTCATGGCCTTCGCCAGCGACCAGGCCGAGAACTTCCACTACGCCCCTGTTGGAAACGCGACCTTCATGGAGGCTAACGTTACGTTCACTGCACGTGCTGAAAGGACGCGTGTGGCCTTCTACAGCGTGTATTATAACACTAGGAGCGATGATCATAGTTCGCTGTGTGGGCCTGTGGTTGATGACGTTAAGGTTTGGGCTGCGTCCAGGGCCTTGAGGTTGGATTCTGCAGTTGGTTTTGTAGCTGCAGTTGTGCTTATGGTTGTTTCTGTTGTTATGGGTTGAACTTTTTTGTTGCCTGTGCGATATGTGCGATTAATTTGTATTATGTTGCCTATTTATTAACCTGTTTAAGTATGTAGTAACCTTAGTTAAGAGTGGTCTCTATGACTTATAGGTCATATGTTTTGTATTGTGCATCTCTATGGAAATTTGATGTTGCATTTAGACCGGCTTATTGCACTAATTTAAACGAATGAAGACTTAAAGGTTATGGTGTAACATGTCAATTTGGGATTAACGGTTAAGCTCACTCTGTAAAATACCGTGGTGCTAAATCAACCAATGCGCACATGATGAGAATTGAACATACCTATCTACATACGGATACATACATATATATATACACATAGATGCATACATATGTGTCTATGCATACATGTGTCTATACATACATACATGTGTAATATGTATGTATATGAAATGATTTCACTTAAGTGTGTATTTTGGGAAGTGATAGATTTTTTGATGATGGTGGTATATAATATTGAAAATAGGTGATGGATAAAACGTGAGATGTTATACACGAAGTAGAAGTAAATCATGTGTTACACACACATATGTATGTGTGTATATGTATGTATGTATGTATGTATATGTATGTATATATATGTATATATGTATGTATGTGTGTATGTATGTATATACGTATGTACATGCGTATGTGAGATGATTTCACTTAGAAGTGTATTTTGCGAAGTATTAGGTTCTTTTGATGATGCTGATGGTATATAATATTGAAGACGTGATGGATATAACGTGAGCAGTATTAGGTTCTTTTGATGATGATGATGGTATATAATATTGAAGACATGTGATGGATAAAATGTGAGATATTATACCCGAAGTAAAAGTAATCATAAGCCTTCACTGAGTTGGATTAATAATCGAAATTTAATAACATAGGAATTAATGAAAGTAATCAATTTATATACATTAGACAATGTGGTTTGAGGATATCATCTTAATAGTCAAGTTCATAACAATATTGATGTGAACCCTTTCAAACCTTTTTTTCATACCTAATAATTAGATCACGGTTAATCATATTACATATATTTGATTTCATTTTCTATATTTGGTTACAAGTTTAATAATGGAATCTATAACTCTATGTACTAATATGTTTAACGTAACAATGTTCATGCATAATCTATTAACCATCCACATTTGTTATAAGAACTCCATCAACAACCCATGTGCTGGTGCAAAGCACGACATTCTAATTTATTGTAAAATTGAACCAAATTTGGTTCCATTTTTTTTCTTTTAATGCCATCTACATTAGTGACAAACACGCAAGTCTGAATCAATATATAAGGTAAAAAGGTTTATCTTCAATTTTTCTTCTTCACTTTAAGAGGCCATCGTTATGTTAAACATAATACACTTGGAGTTGTAGATTTCGTTAGTAAATTTGTAATCAAATATAGAAATTGGAATCAAATATATGTAATATGAATCATGATCGGATTATGTGATAACCCGGAATTTTGGCAATAGCAATTTGATAATCTTCATTTATAATAATTTGAATTGGCAATAATAATTTGATATCTCCTAAAATAATAATTTAAATTTGGCAAATTTATCTTTTCTAAAGCTAATAAAAATATGTTGTCTAATTATAATATATATATATATATATATATATATATATATATATATATATTGTGATAGGAAGTTTTAGTTCGAATTTAATATAAAGATTCTCAAAAAGTTATTTAAAATTAAATTGTGCATTTCTAAAACACTTAAGATAAATATTCATTTATTTAAAAAGTATTTTAGCTTAAGTTTAAAATAAGATTTAATAAAAGGTTTAGATATTCTTTATTTTAAAATACACATGAACTAAGTTTGTAAATATATATGATTTAAAACATAATACATAAAATATATATTAATAATAAAAACATAAGAAAGTATTATATATATATATATATATATATATATATTGTTTTTGACATTTGTAAGATAATTAAAACATGTATTAACATGTGTAAGTGTAGAGTAGCATGCAAAATACAAATGGCAACATTTGTTTCTTATATATATATATATATATATATATATATATATATATATAATATAGTGTTTTAGAGAAACCTGGTTTCAGTTCAATTCTTTTTCTTCCTCATTCCTTTTTCTCTTCATCTTTTCAAGATTAAAAGAAACTAAAAACTGAAAACCAAAATTAAAAGAAAAATCAAAACTAACACAAAAAGCTTTTACTATTTTCAATCTGATTCAATTGAGCAAAGATTAAAGCTTCAAACCTGAGCAAAGCAGTGCAAAGATTCAAGTTCAACTTAACAATTCAAAGATTCAAATCAACAAAACAAGTTCCAGACCAAACTATTCCTCTGTTTTCAAATTGTCTGGTGAGTAAACATTTTGCTTAAAAACTTAAATATGGTTGTATGCTTTGATGCTTGTGATGAATAATGTAGTAAATAATGTTTGCATGAGTATGGATGTGAATGCATGCATATAAAATGATATGTTCTATGCAATGTTGGTGTATTTGTATACGTATATATACCTCTGTTATGTTACAGGCTCAAAATATACTAAAAATAATTCCATTTCTCTTCATATAATCCATGTTAGGCTTTGATCTTCAAATGAGAATTGATTATAAGACTATCACGTCATTTTTAAAAATAAATTCATGAATTTATATTAAGAAATTATTTCAAAAATAGGTTTTCACAGTAGAAATCAATTATAAGTTGAAAATCAATGTTCACAATTTCATATTTGGATTTCACAATCAGATTCGAATTAGAAAATAACGATTTTAGAAAATAGTTTCATGACTTTTAAGATTTGGGATGTGGAGAATTTTTGAGTTGATCAGATAATGATTTTTCGATGAATTTCGACGAACGGTGGAAGGATGGCCGACGTGATCGTTGCTGGAGGTAGAGGGAAGGATGGTGATCGTAGGAAAAATGGTGAGGGAATTTTAGATGGCCGTGGTGGTCAGGCGACGTCGAACTATGGTTCGATGTCTGGTTTTGGTCGAGGAGATTGTCGAGGTGTTTGCGGCAACGTAGGAGCGTAGTGGTCGATCGCATGTGGGGGAATTGATGCGTGGGGTGGTGACGCTGCTTTGGACGAGACGGCGTGGGTTCCGATGGACAAAATCGTCGTTGGCGAGGTGATTAGTCGATCAAGTTTGGGTTTCCTGAGTCCATCGAGTAGTTCGATTTCGATTTCCTGACGAATCGACGAAGCTGGGTAGTCGGAACAACTGTGGAGGTGGTCGTTGACTTGAGGGTAGTCACGGCGCTGATCGATGGTGGTCGGAACGAAGGTGCACGTGCACGCGTGCACTTTTGTGTGTCTGGGTTTTTCGTTGGGTTGGGGAAGAAGGGTTTTCTCGGGTTCAGGCTCGAAGTTTTTCGTGATTGTCTCGAAGTAAGGTGAGTTCGTGTGTGTTGCTAGTGGGTTGCTCAGGTTTGAGCTCGGGAATCATGATTGTTGGGCTCGGGTTGTTTATTTTTGTTAACAGGTTTTAAAATGTGAAGTAAATCTGGATAGCAGGTTTTAAAATATAAAGCATGAACAAGATTTTAAAAAGGTTTTAAAGTATGTTAAAATAAATAAGTTTTCAAAAGTAATGTTACCAAGTTTCCAAATCAAAGTATTAACAAGTTTTCAAAGATTCAAAATGTTTAAAATTGTTGTTTAAGAGTAATTATATAGTAGGTTAATTATGTAATTAATTTCTAAATTTTTTTCAATTGTGATTTAATTATGTAAATAAGATGTGATTAAGTAAGAGTATTTAACTTTAATTAATCTAGGAATTCTCAAAATGATTTTTGTATAAATTAATTTCAAGCATTTAATTTAATCTAATTTAAATGATAAGTAAGAGTTTAATTAAGGTAAATGGTTTATCTTAATTAATTAAGGTCTTATTAATAAAAGTAATTAAAGTATAATTACTTAATTAATTAAAAATAATTAATGTAATTAATTTAATATAATTAAGTGGTTTAATTAATTAAGGATAACAACTTAATGAAATTGATTAAGTATAATTACTTAATGTAACTAATTAAGTATAATTACTTAATGTAATTAATAAAGTATAATTACTTAGTGAAAGTAATTAATGTATAATTAATGTAATTAATAAAAGGGAAATTACTTAGTGAAAGTAATTAAAGGATAATTACTTAATGGAAATAATTAAGGATTAATTACTTAATGTAATTAATTAAAGGATTAATTAATATAATCAATTAAAGGGTTAGTTCATTAATGTAAGTAATTTAAGAATAATTAATGAATGTGATTAATTAAAGGATAATTACTTAATAAAAGTAATTAGGGATAATTACTTAATGGAAGTAATTTAAAGAATAATTACTCAATGTAATTAATTTAAGGCCAATTACTTAATTGTAATTAATTAAAGGATTAATTAATTAAGGTAAGTAATTAATGGATAATTACTTAATGTAATAATTAAAGGTTAATTATTGTAATTAAATAAAGGGTAATTTAATTAATGAAAATAAATAAGGGTTAATGAAAGTAATTGAAGGATAGTTAATTACTTAATGTAATTAATTAAATGGTAATTACTTGATGTGATTAATTATGGTATAATTAATTAATGTGAGTAATTAAAGGTTAATTAATGTGAATGGTTAAAGGATGATTAATTAGTTTTGTTTATCAATTAAAATAATAATAATGATCTGTAATTATTTAATATAAAGTAAGCAGGATTTAAAAGTAGTTAAAGAAATTAATTTAATTTACTTGGTGACACAACACCAAAAAGGTGTATTTGTAACGAATATAGTCGTTACAAATGAAATTTATAACAAATATAGTTGTGAGCGGTACAGGCGTGAGGAATGTCGTTACAAATATTTATAACGGCCTCTACCCGTAATTAGATATATCACTTACCAACGGACTTTGTCGGTAGAAATCTAAATTTTTGTAACGAAATAGGTTGTTATTATTTGCATCGGTTTGTAACGGGTATTTTCCGTTACTTAGTTTCCCCTTTCATGGTGGAAGAAGGGGTTGTCATTTTAAATTATCACGACCTTGTCCGTTACAAATTTCATCATTAGTAACGCACTTGTTCGTTACAAATTTCATCAATAGTAACGACTATGCTCGTAATAAATTTTGTCTTTAGTAACGAATATATTCGTTACAGCTACCAAACCATGTAGACATGCATTTTTGCTAGCATTTACACTACAGATTTGTCTATTATAATACAGTAGGTACATACATATCAAAAATTACAGAATTTCGATAACAATAAGCAATTACGTATCCAAACATCCAACTTAAATTGCACAAATATTTGACAACAAATTAAATGAAGATTCGAAATTTCACAAGTTCATCATACATAACTAAAGAGTATGAAATCAAAATATTACAAGTTCTAACATTACTTCAAAATAAATTCTAGATCCTACAAACAACAAACACGACACTCAGGCCAAATAACAAAACCTCCATCAATTATATCAAATAGCTTGTAATTACCATTTTGTGGTAATTACAAGCCCCTTCACCATCTCCAATATCTGCAACAAATCATCACTGACCTGCTTGCGCTTCATCCACTTACAAAACTGCTATACAACACAATTCAACATCCCATCCAGTGCACAAAACTATGCATCAACCATTTCCCTCTGATATCACACTACAAACTGCTGTTATACCAAATACATTACACTTCACCATACTGTTACACTACCTACAACCATTCATCAAACAAAACTGCTGCTCTTTATACAACATCATCTCACACTTTCTTGCTCTCAGACTGCTGATCATCTCTCTGCAACTTCATCTCCTTCTACCTTCGTTTCAACCACATTACTTCATATCAACCATACCCCAAGACCTACCCATACAACTCCATTACTTCAGAACTACCTTCCACCACTCAACTGACCACATATTCACACTATTACAACATACAACTCCGCATCTCTTCCCACTGTCTCAACACAACACTACTCCTGCATCCCACAAAACTCAGCACTGTCCATAACTAGTGCACTTCCATCTCACATACAACTTGCACGGTCACTACCTTCTAGCCAAACCACCTCATCAGCCTTTTACTTCCCCTTAATTGCCCACCTCAACTGCTCCTCCTTGCACGGTCACTACTTTCCTGTTATCATAATGTCACCTCATATCCTCCATCTACTCCTCCACAACTGCTCCTCCTTGCTAACCACCCACCACTCTGCTATGCACCAACCCACCTCAACCGCTTTCCTCCGAAAACTGCTGCAATACCCTCAAATCATATCCCCTCTGGCCATCCATAACATCAAAACAATAGTTACTATCATGTTTCACTGCCCATTGCCTCATCTTTCCTTCCACTGTTGATGATGAAAAGCTACGATTCCTGATATTTGTTATCTTTTCTACATATTCAATAACCTATACACCATTGATATGCAGAGATAAATTGGTTTAGAGTAATCAAATTTCAAAATAAGGAAATAGGTTTATTTTTAAGCAGGAAAAGAAAAAAAAAATTAAAACCTTTTTCTTTTCTTCTTTTTCCCCAGGATAAAGGGATTTGAAGGCTTGACGAAATGAATTATCCCCACAACAGGCACTGTTGTTTGAAGCATTGATATTATAGATTTGATAATCTGTTATCGGAGAAGCGTCAAACATATACAAAAAGAATTTAATCAAAATATTTATCAGGGAAATCCTATATGGGTACTGAATACATAATGGTCAACTGGAGATAAAAGAATAAACCCGGCATTATTAAGCAATAGAATAGAATAAAGTGAATTGAGAAAATATCTACTGCAAATTAAAATTAAACAGATTTACAACAAATGAAATGAACAGCTCAAAAGATGAACTGATAGTACTTGTTGTTGGATTTGATTTTGACTGTTATACAATACATTCTCATTTCTCTTAATATTCTCAACAATCTCTGAAATTAAGAGGTTCCACACTAAGTTGAAAACTGTTAATGAATTTTTTGCAATATACAAAAATAAACTTATTAAGACAATGAAGAAATTAACTGCAAACATCACTAAATAAATGAAGAAATAACACAAACCTGAAATTCAGTGGCATCAAAAACAGACATCACGCCATTGTAAAAAATTATCATTGGTCGATTACATGTTCCTTCCTCCACCCTAACAGCATAAGTATTAGATGTATTTTAAAGATAAAATTATTAAACTGAGATTTATCAGCCATATGTATATACATATACCTGCTTGATCTTGTAGACTCTATATTTGAACCAAGCTGTAAAGCAAGCTTAAGATCACAATCACTTTGATCCATTATTTAATGTATTTTCAAACTGAAATGCCAAATAAACGAAACAGAGATGGAAGAAATGTAGTACAAGCAGTGCTATTTATCATATCGTTTAATGTAACTAACCATATTTTCAAAAAATGAGGCAGACAGAACTGATTTGGAAAGCACATACACAAGAGAGAAGTACAACGTGAAACACATGTTTAATCAAGTTTTTCTTCCCACAACTCTTACGTGCTTGTTCAACCGTTCGTTAAAGTTCACATTTGAGAACGATCAAAATGATCATTAATATGTAAATCTTTATGTTTTTATTGATTAAGAAATAAATATGTGGCTAATTAAACGACTATTATGCGGTTTGTGAACCAAAGTGCCGTGTTTGACAAGTCATGGCTTTGAGTTACGGTGAGATTTTATGGTTGGTTTCTAACAATCATTCTAAAATACAAAGTACATTTAATGCTAGATGTGCACATGAATGAATATTAATAAATGAAAGAAAAAAAACATTTGTAATGAAATAAATAAAAAAACTAAAAAACAAAATGTATCTACCACCTGCCGCCTGTAGAGAATTGCAATATCCTTAAAAAAGCACTTGTCAATTAAACTATCAGATGTTATCTCTAAGATTTTTTCAACAACAAATGCACATTGAGCATCTTCAGTATGACATTCTTTAATTATAATCTGAAATGTGTAAAAAAACCAAACAAAAATTTATGATGATTATTGGACAGAACTTAAAAGGATAAAACATTAGTCGTGAAGTGAATACCTTATTGCCAACGTAATTATCAGTCTCAACTTGCTTAAGTTGGCATCGTTTAACATTGTGGTGAATAAGAGACGATGATGCCTCAACAATAAAGCGTGTGGAACGATAATTTTTTTGTAGCTTTACCTGTAAGCAATTGTAATGAATATTAACTTTTATGTAAGATATGAGTTTATAATTCATGATAACATCTAAGCTAAATTTAGTTCTCTTTGTAAAATATATTGTCCAGAACTCTTTGCAAAAAATATATATAATAAAAATAAAGCACTACCGAAGAAGCACAAAAAGACCTCCTTATGAATTGGAAAATCTCTACGAAATGAGTCGAATCCACTAGCATCAGCACCATTGAAACTGAATATAGACTGATAACAGAGAGCAACTAATAAAGTCATGGTAGTCAAGAGCATTACAATGTTTAAGTATGTTATGGTAGTGCTCAAGTATCACAGCCTGATTCAATAACAGAGATTAAAGTGACAAAATATTTATATGAATATTAGGACTGTATAAAATAATCTCTAAAAGAGTTAGCTTGCTCCTCTTTCATCACCATTCTTCGTGCACTGTTCATCACCATAATAATATACCTTCAGTTTTAATTTAAATATTGAATAGTGGATATCAAAAAACTAATGCAGTCAAATTCAGGTGAATAACTTAAGCAAGACTTTACAGTATTAAAATAGATAGAATATCATATTAGCTATTTATATGGAAGTGATGACAGAGCTGGCATAGGACTAAGTGATAAAATGTATATCTTATTACTATCTAGGCACTAAACAGTAAAGTCTGATTATTATGATATAAGTGGCTTCTTATTAGTTATCGCTAATGAAAATAAAAATTACCTGCATGATTAAATATTCCTACAAAAATTTTGATTAGCAAAAACAACAAGAATCAAATTCGAATATGATTCTCTCCTTTTTTACACTAATTTAATAGGATTTGTTTGCTTTTAGAATTACACGTCTTTGTTGTTGTTTATTTTCATTTCGCATTGCATTTCTAAAAAAATCATATACAATTCAAAATGAAAAAAAAATACATTTCAAATTGCATTTGGTGATTTAAAGCTACATTTGCTGGGGTAGATATGATTCTAATGCTATATTTGACACGGAATCCTGTTATACAAGAGAGGAATGCAGGTTGCACAATTTTGTCAAGTCAGGAATTGATTAATGGAAACTTCGCCCCTCCCTTCTTCCATTCTCATCTTAAATCTTATAAAAATGACTAAATATCTGCAGAAAAGTTGCATTGAGTCCTCGCAGAATCCAATGCCTTTATACTGAATCTGCATTTTACAGCTATTGAGGTTTTCGCATAATTTTATATCATATCTACCTACCTAGCCTTGCTTTGTTGAAATTGAACTTCAGCCGAACTTCAACACTCCAAATCCACCACTTACAACTTCATCCACAAGTGTAGCCTCTACCTCATATCAATACTGTCACTCACATACATCCCTCTTGACACTCCATAATTTTCCACTGCATTTCTGTGCACATATTTGTTCACTTCTACTTCATTCCACAACTCAACATAACAACATACTGACCATCCTCCTCCTTACAATATACATCTCCACCAGACAGAAGTGCACAAATTCTCACGGTTATATTCCTGACCATTACAATCAAAATAGTGCATACAAAATATTTTTAACTAAAAAGACTCATGAGAACTACATAGAAGAAACAACAATTGGTGATCTACTCTGTTCATAAATAGCCTTATGATTTCGCATACAACCAGTTTTAATAGTGGCAAACAAATGCTATATAACGTGGTTGTCTGATGACTATTGGTTGGTCAACAGTTAATAGATGAAACAAACAAGCCAGTAGCATAGCTCATCACAAATGATTTTTTCTGTGACATTTTAATAATCTAAAATATAGGCATATCTGTATTTATATCCTAAAACATCTCCAATCAATTATGAACCATGCGCCATCAATGATGAAATCCTTCAAATAAGAAGTTGACAGAAAATGAATTAATAATGAATATTATAACCCAATATTCTACATTTCAATATTTTTCCTAAATATAATTATCACAGAGGATTTACAAACACCTTTATGATAATGGGTTTTGTTCTCATTTTTTTGCTTCCCACCCAGAAGAATTCTCAAAACCTTTTACCGTAAAATGAAAATAAATCATGAAAAAAATTGAATCTTTCTCAGAGGCCTACGGTTCTCTAATTAAAAACGCTACACTTATTACTGACTGAAATTATAAAAGAAACGTAAAAGTTTGATCAATAGAATATAATTTTATGGCATCTTATCAAGTAAAAGAATATACAGTTCATCCAAATTCAGCAACCAATAAATTGAAAAATTGAAATCAAAATTATTACTGACTGAAATAACCAGATTTAAAACATTAAAACCCAAACCTGAAATAGCCTTCTTGGTCCCTGCTACTTGTGCTCCACTGTTGTTTTTTTATTTGTCTTCCACATCGGCCGACGCAGCTGCCCTTCGAGCCTCAAAGTTTGATCTAAACGATATTTTTATGCAGAGAAAAGAGACTTGTTTATGCCCTAGGAATTTGCAGATTTAAGCAGCTTCTTTTGTTGCTTTGGCAAAAGCCGACCCTGCAGAGGGGGCACTAGAGGCGGAGGTGCCGATAACAGAGGGGGCAAAAACCCTAGAATGAAATTTTGATTTAGCGAATGCAGAAAAGTGGGTAACAAGCGTGAGAAAATGGGCAAGGAACAAAAAAAATGACAATTATGTCCATCTTACTTTTGAATATTTTCGAAATTACCAAATTTTGTAATGGTAATAACCGTTGTAAATGCTTATAACGGAAATATCCGTTAGAAATTTATAACGGCTATAACCGCTACAAATTGAAACGAAAAAATTGTTACAAATGGACCTATTTGGTGTAGTGTGATTAAATTAAATTAATTAGGAATTGTACAACTAATTAATCTTGCTTATGGATGATTAAATTATATCGAATACTTTGGATTGTTTGATATCTCTGATATGTGATATGTGCTGTTCTGCGAAGTGAGTTGATTTAACTGCGATGATTTGAGTTACCTATCTGTGATAGATGTGACGTGTGAATATGATGTCCTGAATATAAATTAAATTGAATTGTTTAAACCTTAAAACAACTTGGACTTTAAGACGGCATTTTGGATTTCGATGACACCGGGATCGGATTCCAAATTGGCTATCCAAAAACCACATCGATTAAACGATAGGTCGTGAAATCTCAAGTGAAGATGAAGATTCAAAGAGGAAGGGCTATTTGTCGTTAACTCTAAGGGTGATTCCAAAACGAGTTTAACGGAGATAGTGCCTTCGATCGAGATGAAGATTTAGAGTGCAAGGGCTATTGTCGTTAACTCTGAGGGCGATTCCAAAATATGTGTAGCGAGATTGTGCCTTCGGTTTCGTTCGAACCCGGAACGTACTTGTATGGATAAATGCTTTCAGACCATCGTCATTGGAGAACGGTGAGCATTCCAAGATATATGTGCTAAAAAGTTAATCGTAGCCTCAAGCCTCATCAACCGGGAATGGCTAAAATATGAGAGATGCAGCAAGGCTAAGTGGGTAGCACCCAAGTAGGATAAGATTTCCCTATCTAGAGGTCCCTTTTATTCGGCTGTGTGGGCGGTTGGTCGCGCCAAATGCGGGGTTGTCTTATTCGAGATTATCCAGTAAAGGATAGTTCCGGTCTTGTGTTGCATGGGATCAAGGTGGATCCTCGGTACTCTGATCTAGACCAGGTACTGTGATGGACGATACCCCAGTAACCCTGCCAATAAATGGAATCCAATCCTCAATAAGTGTCGTACGTTTTGATTGTGCCCAACTATGTTGGAACGTGAGATGTAAGCATTCCAGCTATTTTCTATTTTACTTTCTTATGCTTATTATTAGTTTTGAAAGATAAATAATATTTTCCTCTGTCTATACCTCTTTAACATTTACAAATTAGAATAAATTTAAAATTTTAAAATAAACTTTCGATATTTAAAAGTTATTAAATGTTCCAACTTTGAAGTCTAAAATTGTAAAATTCCGAACATTAAAAAAATTTCAGATTTGACAGTTCATATGTTTTAAACTTTATTTTTTTTGAAATTTAACAATTTGAAAATTAACTTTTCTCTTAAAATCCAAAGTTGCAAAATTTGGAAAATATTCCCTAAATCAAAAGTTTCAAAAAATTTAAAACTAAAATCTAAAAAATCATTACTTTTCAAAATTATAATTTGAGCACTAGAAATTCCATTATAATAACTTCGAAAATTTAACCTTTCGAAACAAACAATGTTTGGCTTTTTAAGCATTCAAATTTCTCTTAATTCAAACTATTTTTAATTTAAGTATTTGAAATTAAAAAAATTTGATTCTTTGTTTTAAAATCATTGTTTAAAATATCAATCAATAAAAAGGGGTATTATTATAAGAAAACATATTTTTTTAATTATGATCGGAAATTTTAACATGCAAACTAATAAATGATTATTCACTATTCGGGAATCTACACTTTAAACAAAACCTAAAGTACCTTTTTTGTTGTCCCATGAAGTTCAAGCAATTTGTATTATTTTCTCCATTGTCAAGTTCAAGCAATATGCATTAGTTTCTCTAGGTTTATCCCATTTAGGGATGACCAATAGAACCGTGGAATCAATTCCAAACTCATTTCCATAGATAATGAAATCGGTTTTATTGAGTTTAAACATGTATTATAAAACCTGATTTCAAAGTTTCATTTTCGAGCGATTTCGATATGGTTGGGTTATAATACTGGTTATATTGTTATGCTTTCCGATTATTGTAACACCCCTACTTGGAGGCCCAAAACTAACGGCTATGGATGTTGCTGTCACCCACAGTCATTAATCCTCGACGACTAAATGCAATAATTTTAGATACATTGATACACAGAAACACAAGGATATGAAGAAAATTTTAAAACTATTTAAACAAATTTCTCATTCCATTCAAATAATTTCAATTTCATTACATAATACCAAATTTCGAGAACTACGTTTAGAGAAAGCATAGTTTATACATCATACGCTAAGGGCGACATATGAAGATGCCCCTTGGATGATCACAATATATATATATATATATATATATATATATATATACACACACACACACACACACACACATACATATACATACATACATACATACATACATACATATAGGCAATTAAACAACTTTTCCTTTATGACACAACATAGTGGCATAAAAGGAAAGAACTCTAAATAGCCAGCTTGCCTCCTACTCGTCTTCGGAAGTTTATTCACCAATATATGACCTGAAAGACCCTTACCCTCAGCCTACTCAAATTAATTTTGAGCATCTGAGAGTTTAAGGGGAAAACATAAACTTCGAGTCAGATATAAAGCCTGTTATGAATAATAACCTACCATCTTGAACCATTTAGATATATAGTGAGACTACGCCGCTTAGTGGAACGGGATTTTCCTCACTAGCATCTTATCCAAAAATTTATAATAACCATATACTATGCTCCTGCATACACAATATTTAAAAACATAGCAATTTAAAATATTATGATGATATGTAGAAAAGAAAAATATCCTAGATTTCCCATCCCCGTTCGTTTTAACTATCTGCCTCAGTTATAGTTTCCAGGGTCACTATTAACCTCTTAGTTTTCATGGGCTCACTAATAACCTGATTAAAGTTTATGGACTACCTGTCTTATTTTATAGTTTTCCTGGGATCACTATGAACTTATATCAAACTTATGGGCTATTGCCCGATCTCATAGTTTTCGTGGGATCACTAGGAACCTATAAGCCCCTGCCAATAACTTCATTCAATTATTTCATGGGTTCTTTGTAACACCCTGCGTTAAATTATAATTATATATGCAAATAATTTAATTAAGTTATATGCGTTTGAAATTTTAAAAAAAAGAAATGTTTGTAAATGAGAAAACTAATTAATATTATTTGGAATACATATATATTTGACAAATAAATTAGAGAGAGAAATTATATAAACTCAATTAATAGGGAAAATTAATTGATTGTGTTTGTTTAAAAGGGAAATTATTATTCAGTTAATTAGTAGATGTGATTAATTGACAGGAATTGACAAGAAAAGGAACATATATTGTAGCAACTAATTGATATGATTAGAAACATACGTGTTAGTGCAAGAGAATAAAATGGAGAAAGAGTAATTTATGCAAGTAATCAATTGTCAATTAATAAACATGGTGACTTATGGTAACATATATAATTAAGACTGTGATTCAAAATTCAATTGCAGAATATATGCATGCAATAATTATGGGAATAAAATAAAATAATATGCATATATGTGATGAAATAATATGGTGTTGATTGACATATTATTTTGGTAAGAAATCACAGTGCATGCATGGATTAATTTGATAGTAAATTAATTCCAGGTATATGAAATCTATTAATTGAGTGATTAATAGGGAAATCTTATTTAAAAGAAATGTCACCTTTAAAAATATATGTTTCCATAGATTGCGAGAGAAGAGGAAAGTGATTAATGAAAAGATTCTTAGAGAATCAATTTGAAATAAAAACAAATGCAGAAGAAAACATATTAATTTATTGTCCATAGACTGAGTGTACGCTTTAGATTTTAGGGTTTTATATCTAATGGTTAGCACTGATTTGAACCACTATAAATATAGGTGCAAAGCCTTATTTTATTCTCATTATTTTTATCTTGCCTACAAAAGCTCTGTCATTTTTCTATCTCTTCTACACTTTCTTAATAATAAAATTTTAAATCTAATTCACACGAATTTAGATCTAAATGGAAAGAGTATAAAATTAATTAGGGAATTAGGAATTGGTTCAAATCAGAAGGCTATGTCAAAGGTAAAACCATAGATTTGAGTTTTATTTGCTATTTCTATTCCAAATCTCTTCTTTTTTTCTCCTTCAAATACTATAGATCTGTAAATATATCGTTTGTAATTCCGAATGGGGATTACAAGGGAGGTGAATATAGATGTTAGGGACAGATCTGAAATAAAAACAAGGAGATTTGGAAAGCATTATTAATAAAACAATAATATTTGGTCCTCAAACGTAATTATAACAAATAATAATTAAATTCATAAACATTATTAACAAATAATTATTATTAATTATAAAACATTATTACTAAATAATTATTATTATTTCCAAATCATTTTTTAATTATTTAAATAAATAATTTTCACAATATTAAAATATTAGTGAATAACTTTAAAACAATATTGAATATAAATGAATAGTCTTTCAAAACATTTTTTAAACAATACTTAAACAAATTTAAAATATTTCTAAATCATTTATAAAAGACAAATAAAAAGGGGTATGGGGTAATATAGAGGTTAAAATTCCATTTAAAAATAAAATATTCCATGAAACCCAAAAATCAAAAATCAAATCATTCTTTGAATCAAAACCATTTTTAAGCCCAACCGCGATTAAATGTATTTTTAAATACTATATTGAGGCAAATAACCACCAAGAACCAAACCAATGTTGTTATCGATTTTTATTACCACTAAGGTTAAGTTTAAACATATAAAAATGTCATAACTAGTAGTGCTAAACAATCAAGATTCAACAATTCACAAATCTATATAACATGGTTATAACTGAAATAGAATCAACAGGTATATATAATTGGAAATTTAAAAGTAACTATATCAAAAATTCCAGATTTTACAAATTCCAGTATTTCAATTTTAAATAACAACTGCTTGTAAAAGCAAATATTTATCCAAACAGCCAATAATTTCAACCAAAACATAAACATAAAATTTTATCTACTATAACATACTTATTTAACCAAAGAGATGAGTTATGCTCATCAAAATTCCAGTTGGCGTCGAAGTGTTTTAGTTTGAACTAAAATCAAACGACGTCCGATTTTAGCCTAATTTTCCACTTGCTCTAAATTAAACCAAACCGATTCCAAAGCGTAGCTAAATTAAAATCAAACGACGTCCGATTTTAGCCTAATTTTCCACTTGATTTTTATTTCAATTGATTTCGAATTTCACAAGAGATGGTTCTTTACTTTTCTTTGTTCAGCATGAAAATGAATGGAAAATGGCATGAGGGAAACACAATTTGTCTGCTGCTTGCACCAAAATGTTCTAAGTTAGGTTATAATTCAATTTTTTCAGCATTCTTCCGTTCAGTTTTTCATTCGCGCATGGACACAGAACGACAAAACAAAAAATACAGTTGCACTCAAAAAAGCGACATGATCCCAAAACAATAATAATATACACTGGTTATTGAATTCTGTAAAATCACAAAACAATGACATTTTCCAAAAAATGGTCAAACAAAATTTCAATATTTTCGAAATTAAAAATTATGGAAAAATCCAATAAATTAAATTAACAATACGTCAATAAAAATCAAGTTGTAGAAATAAAAATAAATTTCTTGATTATTTATTTGAAACATTTATTATTGTAAATAACTTTACAAATTGAATTCACCGTTATTATTTATAATTTAAAAGAAGTTAAACAAGTCCATTAAATCCATGGAATTAATATTCAATCTAAAATCACAATAATTAGAAAACTATTTAAATAATTATTCATAGTTCAACGATTTTAAATAATCTCTAATTTAATTCAAGTTTTAAAACTTTTAAACCAATATTTCAATAATTAAAATTAATTAAATATTCAGAATAAAATAATTAAAATTCCAAGTTGTTACATGTGGCTCACATTGTGAGTGTTTGGGTTGAACAATAAAGTCACACATCGTAAGAAATATGCGCATAACTTGATACATATGTGGAATTGGTGGTACGTAAAATTTAAAATTCCTTTTGTTAGAAGCAAGCTTTGCTAAGACCATGTATATGCTCATTTCGGAAGGTGATAAAAGGGACGTTCAATCGATACACTGGTACATTCGAAGCTTCATTAAGGTGGCGTTATTTCAGAATAATGAAGCATGTGTTTATGGGTATGCGTTTATGGGAATTAGTTTTGTATAGATAATATGCAATGAATGCAAATAATATAAAATATAGACTTAATAAAAAAAATAAATACATATTATTCAGTATATTAAAATACACATAATATAAACTATATTTGTGATAAAACAAGATGGATAATTTTTGAATTTGATCCCTTCATATCGGCATCCGTATCTGTTTTTTCGAGTATCAAATATGTACAATCTTTTAGATAAGGATGCAAATGAATTTTTGATTTTTTGGATATCCATTGACAGAAAAAATATTATGGTAAGTTTCGTTGATTATTGTTTATTTTACTCATAAAAATGTGAGAAGAAAATACCACAGTGTACAATGAGTGATATATTATTAACATACTTATCTTAGCAGCCTATTTGTTAATCATGCACCTTTGTATATACTTTTTCGTTATTAATTACATTGTGAAATACTTGAAATAAAAACATAGTATCGTGCGTACAAAACTACAAATATAGAAACATTAGTTATTATATACATTTCAACTCTAACCATTCTATTCAAATTAGAGAATTTTTAGTTTTCAAGAGGGCTATTTCAATTACGTCTCCTATACAAAAAGAGCGGTTCATATAAATGGTGAAAGAGGTTTCAATATAGCATGTAGTAGAACCATTAAGTGTTATGTATATCCTATAAGAAATTCACACCTATGTTAAACAATGCATAAACTTCAAAATCTATAGGTTATTAAAAGCAATGGAAATCATATAAGTATATAACATCTATATTTTATCAATTGCGTTCTTCAAAGTTATTGAGTCAAGATACTTGTGTGCAATGTATATTTATTTTCTAAAATTAATATCCACTAAATAAAGTGTGTAGTTTATGAAAAATAAATTAAGAATCGTTGTAATTTCGAATAAGGCTATTGTTAATGTAGAATTTCATCTACACCAACACCCCGGGGTTCGAAGATATAACATCGAAACTTACTTGAGTTATGGGTCCTAGGTATGAGGTACCAAGACTTGAAGTAAATGAGTTGGAGTTATGAAAGGTTGAGCTATAAAGTTAAGATGGTAAACAATAAGAAGATAAAATGCAGAAAGTAAATAACATCGAAGCTTTTTATAGTGGTTCGGGCCAAAAGTCCCTACATCCGCTGTCCTTTCCTTATTTAGTTACTCTTGTTTAGCTGGGAGACTTATTATGTTGAATCTAGACATTTCCACCATTAATGAGTTTTTGAATAGAGCTCCAATATTGGAAAGTACCGTATGATTGTGTAAGTTCCTATTGCACCAAAAAGATCCCTTATACCTTGGGATTGTCGCTTATTTATAACCAGCATGCTGTGGTGCCATTGGTGGAGAATATTCTCCTTGGATTGCTGAGATTGCTTGTTGAATGACTACGATTGGAGCCTGTCCTAAACATCTAGCGCTGCTTCTTAAGAAGTGCAGATTGATGAATTGTTTTTCCGCCTAAATGGCCTCTTGCATTTGAGCCACATATTATCTTATTGGTCGCTTTATCCATTGATTCCTTTTGTTATAGACAGGTGCTTCGGGCTTTGGATCCGTTAATAGGCTATTCCATTCGGCCCATGGTATCATTCTTTTGAGATGGGCTCAACCCTTTCATTCTATAAATACCTAAGCATCATAACTCTTGCAATACATATAGACACGGAGCGTTGGACTTTCCTAAGGAAGATAAAGAGAATTTCTGGTATAATAGCTATGGATAAGCAATTTCCAAATTCGATCAAATCAATGCAAGTTATCTTATGAAAAGCCATGTAATATCCAAGGATATTTAGATCATAAGCCATTGTTAGTAAGTGAAAAAATTAATTCACCGATGCCTCAAAATACAATCATCAAACAATTGTTAGAAAATTGTTTAGGAGGCAATCTAATACTTTAATTTGTTCGATTTTTTCAATTTGGTCCTTTAGTTTGTTCAAGATGAAACCTCGATCAATTGTGTCGTAGAGCTCTTATGTAACAGCCCATAAAATTTTAAATTGTTTTAATAATACATTTAATTGGAATTTTGTGAAATTTAAAATAATAAAATTTTAAAATATAAATTTAATATTTGAAACACGTCTATTTAAGCATATTAACTGGTAAATTTTCACCAGATAATATGGAAGTTTATTTTTATTGTATAATTTTATTTAAATTTATATTAGTTAATATTTAAGGATAATAAAATATTTTCCAAACCTGAATATTTTTCTATAGAAAATTTTTGAATCGTCTTCTCAGCAAGACGTCATACTTCGTTTCTTCAAATTTTGACTGTTATTGCTCCGTCGATCTGATTTTTGGCGAAATAACAGCTGAATTTAAAAGTATTCCGAAACCTAAATATGTCAACATGAGAAAATTTATTTAGAACACTCTGAATCAGACTGCGAAATTCGTTACGCGAAATTCGGAAGTCTCTAGCTCGATCTGGATTTTTCCTACGGAATAGCAACGTATATCGATATCGATTATCGACTTTTGATCGGATGATCGTTCCATTAATATCTGCATACCGTTTTGATCGTCTTCTTGTGTTGATCTCTATAGTATATTCGTTCCTGTATTTTTGCACCGCGCGTTGAAATCTACAGAATAGTTGACCGTATCGGTACCCAAATTTGAACCGTTAGAATTCCTTATTGTTTCGTTATCCAATGGGTTAAACCCAACAGTCACGAGCCATTAATATTATTTGTGCTCAACAATTGGATTTTTCTTTTCCCAGATTTCTATTTGTATCCTTTGGTTCGTTTCTTCACTGGTTCATTAGAAGGATAAATAATATACGTTTTATTTTATATAGAGTTGTACATCTAGTCTTCATTTCTTCTTCTTTTTCCTGACTTCCCATTTGCCTTCTCACGTTCTACGAAATATTAAAGTAAGTTTCTAATTTATTTCCTCCTTCCTCCTCTTGAGCTCGGCCCCAACAAAACACCACCACCCCTCTTCCCTCTCTCTCTCCCCCATTAATCTCGACAAGTGCCGACGTCCACCTCTCCCTTGCTGCCACGTCACCGCTACCACCTTGCTCAGCCTCACACTATGCCGAGCTCTGTGCCACCGCCTCTGGTTCAGCCGAACCCATCCAGCAGTCGCCACCCCTCCACAGCTACACCACCACCATCACTTTCCACCGCCGTTCATCCATCTCTTCCTTTGCCTGCTCGATCTCCGGCACTCAACCATAGCCGAACGACATATATAGGTATATTTATTATATTGTTTACTTGTTTTAAAATATAGTTTACATATACAATAATGTCAGCTTATGAATATATATAATTATTTATATTTTTTTCGCTATGTATATATAGTGCTTCTCTAGGCAAGCATTCATACGAGTTTTCTTTTGTCTGGATATATTATACTTATCCATTGTGATAGCATCTGTTGTTTGTATTTCTGTTACTGTAGTTTATATATAAGAAAATTTATATATAAGTTCATTTATGAATAGTGATTTATAGAATCGTATAACTTATTTATAAGCTATGTTTATACTTTTAAATTACATGATCATATTCAAATCTAAGCAACGACCTCTGATTTTATGTCAGCAGTTACAGGTGTCAATGAATATATATTAAGTTTTATAAAGGATATTTCGATATTTATTCACAGTTTAATTGTCTGAAAATATGGGTCTGGGAATTTTGATTTGGAATATCTGGTTGCATAGTTTTAGGAAGTTATACACATGTCTGATGTTGCTTTAAATATATGTATGTCATATATAATATTATTTACACATTATGAAGTTTATGCGCTGAAGTTAACTTGAGTAGCAATGATAACGCTATATATGAAAATGGCATAACATGGCATTTGACTGAGAAGTGTAGAGTAGAATTTATAACGTGACAGCATGTCAAACACCTTCTATCTACCTCCTATTCCAATGCATTGTCTATGTTTGTATAATGGCTGTCAGCTCATATTGTGTAAATAATACTTGTGGTTAAACCATTATAAAATGCATCGATCCTGAATTTTAAAGATATTACAACATGTAAGTTTATGTCACAATGTAATATGTTATATAATACGAGATTTATAAATATTAATTTGTGCATACTATTTTGGGTTATATTTGTAACATTTATAAGTTATAGGTATCTGTCTATCTATTACTTATATATATATGTGCGATGTCTGTATAGCCTTGAATATGGTATATATTAATATTTTGATTTTTTACAAATATATATATAACATCGATTTAAAGATATAGTGTGCATATATGTTTGAAATTTAAGATTAATTTAAAAATGTGTATGTGTTTTAAGTATTTTTTTGTTTTGTTTAAGGAAAATTTTATTATAACAAACATCTCGTTTAAATTTTATCAAACAAAATTTGATTTGTTCTCATCAATTTCTGTTATCAGCTCTATTCGTCGAATTCGTGCCAATCTAGCTTTGATTTGGAATTCATGCTTGGATCCATAGCTCAATTCATTGTCTACCCTCTCTAGCCTCAAAAGATGAGCAATCACTCACGATTAACGTTCATATATTTATTAGATTTGATTTCAACTGAAACAAGAAATGAAATATGCTGTTGTTAGTTATTTACATTGCTATTTATATGCTATTATCTGTATCTGTTCACATATGACATCTAATACTATTATCTTTTATTTATATTGATGATATATGCCTGTTATGTTATTATCATATCTGCTATCACTCTGTAAGTTCTCTGTTAGTATAGAATTCACTATGGGTTGAAATGATACATAACCAAACGATCTGTAGAATAGGAGAAAATTGATATGGGTTGAAATAATAGACCCAAGCAATTTTTATTAAATTGAATTTGGGATTGTGGGTTGAAATGATATATACCCATATATATTTAAATTGCGGATTAAAATGATAAATATCCGTATCACTTGACCATACGATAGAAAATTATATACAAACACCGTTGGTCTATATTTAAAAATATTTTGAAATGATTTCTATGGTTTGAAAAATATATGGTTTATATAAATATTGATTTTTGATATTATATAAATATTTTTTTAATATATAGTTAAATTCTTAAATGTAAGTTATGTATAAGTTTGTTTAATATAAAATAAGTTTAATAATAAAGTTTGATTTTATTAAAATATAATATGGTTCAGTATTTATTTAAATTATATTTTAATATAGAGTTGATAATGATTTTAATAAATTAAGTTGAGAAGATGGATTTGAAATTGATAAAATTTTGAATTTGAGATCTTAAAGGATATGATTTTATAACTTGTTGTTGGTTTAAAGTGATTAATAAATATTTCAAGTTTGAGTTTTATTTAAATGATATTGAATTTATTAAGTAAATATTTCAAAACTAAATAATAGCAAATGGAGCTAAGATATGTATAAAATTATCACATTTCGTTTTGAAATCATAGAATATTTAAAGCTTTGAAATATATATTTTGAAGTGGTTGATTTGTGGTTCAAATCTGTATTTGAAATCGATATAATTTTGAATGGTTTATTTATAAGCTAAATTGGAATTGATGATTTGAGATCCGATGAAATTTGAATTTAGAATTCGAGTTGATTTGGAATTAATTTTTGAAATTAGGGAAAAACAATTTTATTATATATATTATTTTAGTATTTAAATCGGTATAGTGGGATGCATTATGATTTCCAAAGTGTTTTGATGTAGAGAGTGTTATAACTTTGAAGTATTAAGATTTTGGAAATCGATATATTTGAAACTGATATATTTGAAATGGAAATTATATTGTATTTGGTTTTGAAATGGAAAAGATATCATAATAATATGGTTTTGAAAAGACAATGGTATTTTGGCTCTAAAATATAAATTATTTTGAAATGACCGCAGTGCTATAATAGCGGTTGGTTATTAAAGAGACCGGGATCAGAAGTTGTCATACTCTCTGCCAACTTTGAAAACCACTTTAACAACCGTGTATGCGGTGGAGATTGCAGAATGAAGTTGGATGGTGGCGACGTCCTTTGAGGTATGAACGTGGACCCGACTCCCGTGAGTTGGCATAAGGTGGCTAAAACAGGAGCAATCAACAGGCTAATGAGGTCGCTCCTTTGATCGAACACACTCCTTCGATATCATTCTATTACTTTGTGATTGGTTTGGTGGCCACTTTTGATTTTTGATTTTGGAGGTGTGGCTCGAGGTGGGTGGTAGTAGCTGCTACGCGTTACCACCGGCCCAGAAGTGTAATTGGTATATCTACCCTGGCATTGCCCAGTTGTGCCGTGTCACCTACCCTAGTGCGCCTTGTACGAGTTTGATTTGTGTCGTACCTATGAAGTATCCTTTGGTAGCCTCCTGATCAGGATGTATTGCGGTACTGTATAGACTATTGACACTATAAAATGTGTTAAGGGGGATATGGGTAATGCCTTAACGCTATTTTTAAATATATTATACTTTACTTTAGACATTATTATAATAGGGTATATTACTACATAGTAGATAGTTTAACGGATCCTTAGAGGTTGGTTATCCCAAACATCCTTTGAGTTACTTGTATTTCACTTGAGTTGGATTTATTGATATAAGAATGTTAATCCTGACTCGAGTGTTTTGTGTATTTGCTTTACGCTCGGGTCAAACTGAGTGATACAGCTTTTGAGACTCGCCTTTGGAGTTGGAGCTTCGCTTGGAGATCCAGCTATCTATCCGGCTTTCAGATATTTAGTTGATTCTAGTGATGTATTCTGATCTTGTATTTGACTTTTGTATTTAAGACTTCGGTTGTATCTTATTTAACTCTTATATATATAGTATCTTCATGAACTAATATGCATTTTGTTTTCGCTGGATTATTGTTATATTACTCTATGTCTGTGATTCTATGATTATTTTATTTACTGTATAGGCTAAGTTTTGCCAAATATACATTAACAACTTGATATTTTAAGCAATTCATTTCCGGCATGTTTGGATGCGAATGATTGAATATATCGGGTCGTTACATTTGGTATCAGAGCGAAGTTTTGGAAAAATTCAATATATATGGTAAATTTTATTACGGAATCACTTTCGTTTGAGCTTGAATTTCCTCGCCTTTGATCCAAAATTCTTTTGAATTCTAGCACTCTCCCATTCGTTTTGAAATCCATTATGTCCATCTCTATTTGTGTTATTCTTGATTCTGGAGTATCCCGTAGCTCCATTGAATGATTGTAAAGGGGTGAAACTCCTTTACAATAGGCATTGTTTTACCGGAGATTTCTGTATCCTCAGTTTACGATGCTATCTATCTCCTCCTATGTCTGAATTCTATCTCCTACGATCGTATGTCGATCTGCCTCGAAATTCTGCATCGATCTTATTCTTGAAGTCACGGTCGACCCGGTTAAGGTTGTCTGTGATTTATATAAACTTATCCTTCTTCCTATTTGTTATTTAAATCATCTTATCTTATTTTCGATCCTATCTTCGAATCAAAATTCTCTTTGACTTGAGTCCATCAATATTTGAATCTCTATCCTTATTTTGAAATCCATTCTTGTATCATCGAGCGGGGAAGTGTATTTGTAAATTAATATTAAAAATGTTTTATATATTATGTTATTTGAGTTGTTGATGTTGATTTGAGTTTTCGATCAATTGGTCTGATCAACGCTATCGATGGAAATCTCAAAACACTTGAATAGAGCAAATTGACACAATATTGTCTTCAAATGGTAAATGAAATAAATTCATATGATTATACTATAAATATATAAGTAAAATTTTATAGAATTTAATAAGTTAATTAAATTAGCTGCTTGAAATGATAATATTTGATTATCATTTATTGTTTTATAAATGGAATTACAAAACATAGTTTATAAATTGGTTTGAAGAAAAATTTAAGTGAATTTAAAATTTAGAATTTGAGAAATTAATTTCCGATAATTCCAATCCTTGGTTTTTAAAGTTATAAAATGTATATTATTTAAAGTATTTTCGAATAGAAACCTTTTGAAGAATTCTAAACGTTTAAATCAGTGCTATCCTGTTTGTCACTGGAAAATATTTCGGTGATGGCGGCCGCATCATCGACATTCATTTTTGAGTTTCGAAGGGAGAGACCATTCTGTAGCTTTGCTACAGTTTGTTTTGGAAATCAAATTGATCTAAATTTCTAAAGTATGGCTTGATTTGTAATATATATATATATATATATATATATATATATATGTATGTATATAATTCTGAATTTGATTTGATATCTATAGTGTGTGTATATATATAATTATCTCAAAGTTGTGTGAACTTAATTGGAAATTAATTCTTAAAATTTTGATTTAAGGATGATTTTCAATGAAGCCAAAATTTTTGAATAAATACTTAACTTGAAAAAAGTGAATTGTAAAATTTTATTTGGATAATACTCAATTGCATTACATATAACTTACCTAAATTTTCAAAAGTTAACCATGTAATTGAATATTATACAATATAAAATGATATCAAAGGAATTTATTGTTAGTCCCTGAGAAGATGATTTTGATGACAACAACCTTAAAATAAGACTATAAAATGTAAATACTAACATTATAGTTTAGATATATATGTATATGCGGGATTTAACCATGCAGGTATCAAGAATGAAGACTGTACAATATAGAGATTCAAGATATCAGATTGAAGACTCATGAGTGTCAAGATTATTAAGAGTTCAAGATTTCAATAATAAGTAATTTAATTAGGAATTTTGTTAAAACTCCTAGAAAAGCACTGGCATCTTAAAATCTAATTTATTCATGGAATGGAATCCACTTCAAGCCCGTTAAAGGGATGTAATACTAAGTATGATGGAACCTACAAAATTCTAGTGGAACATTGTTTTGTATCTACTAACTTTTATTCAAAATGTTTTTTCAAAATTATATCTTATTTTTAAAATTATTTTAAAATCTTCCTTTTAAAAGAATCAAAAACATTTATCCTGGTTTTAAAATACTTTTAGCCTCAAAATAATTTTTATCTTCAAAATCAAATTATCCTTAGTTTTTAAACTATCTTTTAATTATAATATATTTAACTTTTAATATTTATACTTAGATTTAAATATAAAATTATAGTAAAATCTTATATATACCAAAATATTATTATCTATACCTATTTATATATTTTAACTATAGTTAAGTATATTTATAAAGCTTAAATAATAGTTTAAATACAAGATGAAAGCTATTTTCAAAGGAAAACAAATCACCAAAATTACTTTAGGCCTGTCGACAACCCCTAGGAGCCCTTGTCTACAAGGTGGCAGTTTGTTTCAAAAATTTGAATTTCAAAAGAAGTGTCTATTCATCATATCCTTTCACGAATGGACATGACTGTTGTTATACTATAAATAGGGGCAGTTTTAAATGAATTTATACACAATTTTTCTCTGATTTCACTCCTCTTCTTCTTCCACATTTCCTTATATATATTTTTACCATTACTTTGCCGAAATCACCATTAAATCTAACTAGATCATCTCTGGTTTGATTCTCTATCACTATCTCAACAAGATCTCGGTGCTATTCAGAGTTATAGGCTTCTTTGTAATAAATTAAGTGAGAAAAGGTGTTAGCCTGTGAAATCAATAAAGCGAGAAAAGGTGTGATTGTAGCCTGTGAAATTAATTGGGTGAACTTGTTGCCCGTAAAATCAAGTATCTCTACCCAGAGGATTGTGAATCTGAAGTAGTGTATCTCGTGGCCTTGAAATCGAGGATGTAATTGTAAAAATTACTTTTGAAAGGAAATCCGTACTTGTGTGCGGGACTGGATGTTGGGCAACTCTGAACCAGTATAAAATATGATGTGTTCTTTCCGTTATTGCTTTTACTTTATTTCTGCTTCTGTGTTTGATTCTGTGATCAAACTGTGTCTGAATATTGCATACATTTGTGTTCAAATTAAAATAAACTCAAAAAGATTTAGTAATTCTTTAAAACACTATTCATCCCCCCTCTAGTGTTAATTCTAGCCTTAAGATCCGTAATCCACATTTCTCTCATTTATAAATAATTTGAGTGGTTATAATAAGTAAATGAACTTAATATATGTGATAAGATATATTAAGTGGAATAAATTTAATAATAATTTGGAATAAAGAAAAATTAAATTCGTTGAATAAATTATGATTATAATAAATGACTATTCAAATTTATGATTTTAGAAATTGTTAATTGAAGATAATTGGATAATAAGATAATCAATTTAGAAATAGTTAAGACTGATTTAACTTAAGTGAAATCAAATGGATTAAATCAACTATTGAATACTAAATTATTTAAATTGAAATTTATATGGTTTGAACTAATTGTTTTATTTTGTTTTCAACCTATTTTTTTTCTGGTTGTTTCTATTCTCCTACCTCCTTCCTTTTCGGGGACGAAAAGTTTTGAGTGGGAGAGAGTGTAACGGCCCGTAAAATTTTAAATTGTTTTAATAATATATTTAATTGGAATTTTGTGAAATTTCAAATAATAAAATTTTGAAATATAAATTTGATATTTGAAATACGTCTATTTAAACATAGTAACGGTAAATTTTCATGAGATAATATGGAAGTTTATTTTTATTGTATAATTTTATTTAAATTTATATCAGTTAATAATTGAGGATAATAAATTATTTTTCAAATCTGAATATTTTTCTATAGAAAAATTGTAAATCATCTTCTGAGCAAGACGTCATACTTTGTTTCTCCAAATTTTGACTGTTATTGCTCCGTCGATCTTATTTTCGGCGAAATAACAGTTGAATTTAAAAGTATTCCGAAACCTAATTATGTCAACATGAGAAAATTTATTTAGAACAATATGATTCAGTCTGCGAAATTCGTTTCGCGAAATTCAAACATTTCTAGCTTGGTTTGGATTTTTCCGTACGGAATAGCAACGTATATCGGTACCGATTATCGACTTTTGATCGGATGATCGTTCCACTGATCTCTGCATATCATTTTGATTGTCTTCTCGTGTTGATATCTACAGTATATTCATTCCTGTATTTTCGCACTGGTTTCGTGTTGAAATCTACAGAATAGTTGACTGTACAAATTTGAACCCTTTTGAATTCCTTATCCAATGGGTTAAACCCAACCGTCACGAGCCATTAATATTATTTGTGTTCAACAACTAGCTTTGATTTCAATTTGTATCCTTTGGTCCAATTCTCTTCACTGGTTCATTGGAAGGATAAATAATTTACGTTTTATTTTATATAGAGTTGTACGTCTAGTCTTCGTTTCTTCTTCTTTTGCCCGACTTCCCATTTGCCTTCTCACGTTCTACAAAATATTAAAGTAAGTTTCTAATTTATTTCTCCTCTTGAGCTCGGCCCCAACAAAACACCACCGCCCCTCTTCCCTCTCTCTCTCCCATCAATCTCGACAAGTGTCGATGTCCACCTCTCCCTTGCAGCCACGTCACCACTACCACCTTGCAAAGCCTGACACTGTGCCGAGCTCCGTGCCACCGCCGAACCCATCCAGCAGCCGCCACCCCTCTGCAGCTACACCTCCACCATCATCGCTTTCCACCGCCGTTCATCCGTTACTTCCTGTGCCTGCTCGATCTCCGACACTCAAGCATAGTCGAACGACATATATATGTATATTGTTTATTTGATTTAAAATATAGTTTACATATACAACAATGTTAGCTTATGAATATATATAATTATTTATATTCTATTCGCTAAATATACAGTGCTTCTCTAGGCAAGCATTCGTACGAGTTTTCTTTTATCTGGATGTATTATACTTATCCATCGTGATAGCATCTGTTGTTTGTATTTCTGTTACTGTAGTTTATATATAAGAAAATTTATATATAAGTTCATTTACGAATAGAGATTTATAGAGTCGTATAACCTATTTATAAGCTATGTTTGTACTTTTAAACAATATGGTCATATTCAAATCTAAGCAACAACCTCTGAATTTGTGTCAGTGGTTACAGGTCTCAATGAATATATATTAAGTTTTATAAAGGATATTTCGATTTATATATATATATATATATATATATATATATATATATATATATATATATATATATATATATATAAGTTATTACAATTTGGTTCCAATGTTTTGTACTCTATTTATTAAGAGTTTAATTGTCTGAAAATATAGGTCTGGGAATTTTGATTTGGAATATCTGGTTGCATAGTTTTAGGAAGTTATACACATGTCTGATGTTGCTTTAAATATATGTATGTCATATATAAGTATTATTTACACATTATGAAGTTTATGCGCTGAAGTTAACTTGAGTAGCAATGATAACGCTATATATGAAAATGGCATAACATGGCATTTGACTGAGAAGTGTAGAGTAGAATTTATAACGTGACAGCATGTCAAACACCTTCTATCTACCTCCTATTCCAATGCATTGTCTATGTTTGTATAATGGCTGTCAGCTCATATTGTGTAAATAATACCTGTGGTTAAACCACTATAAAATGCATCGATCCTGAATTTTAAAGATATGACAACATGTAAGTTTATGTCACAATGTAATTTTAATATGTTCTATAATACGAGATTTATAAATGTTAATTCATGCATACTATTTTGGGTTATATTTGTAACATTTATAAGTTATAGGTATCTGTCTATCTATTACTTACATATGTGCGATGTCTGTACAGGTTTGAATATGGTATATATTAATATTTTGATTTTTTACAAGTATATATATATAAAACATCGATTTAAAGATATAATGTGTATATATGTTTGAAATTTAAGATTGATTTAAAAATGTATATGTGTTTTGAAATTTATTTATTTTTTGTTTTTTTAAGGAAAAATTTATTATAATAGACATCTCGTTTAAATTTTATCAAACGAAATTTGATTTGTTCTCATCAATTTCTGTTATCAGCTCTATTCGTCGAATTCGTACCAATCTAGCTTTAATTTGGAATTCGTGCTTGGATCTGTATCTCAATTCATTGTCTATTCTCTCTAGCCTCAAAAGGTGAGCAATCACTCACAATTAGCGTTCATGTATTTATTAGATTTGATTTCAATTGAAACAACAATTGAAATATGCTACTGTTAGTTATTTACATTGCTATTTATATGCTATTATCTGTATCTGTTCACCTATGACATCTGATACTATTATCTATTATTTATATTGATGATATATGCCCGTTATATTATTATCATATCTGTTATCACTCTGCAAGTTCCCTTTTAGTATAAAATTCACTATGGGTTGAAATGATACATACCCGAACGATCTGTAGAATAGGAGAAAATCGTATGGGTTGAAATAATAGACCCAAGCGATTTTTATTGAATTGATTTTGTGATTGCGGGTTGAAATGATATATACCCATATATATTTAAATTGTGGATTGAAATGATAAATATCTGTATCACTTGACCATATGATAGAAAATTATATACAGACACCGTTGGTCTATATATAAAAATATTTTGAAATAATTTCTATGGTTTTGGAAAATATATGGTTTATATAAATATTGATTTTTGATATTATATAAATATTTTTATATATAGTAAAATTCTTAAATGTAAGCTATGTATAAGTTTGTTTAATATAAAATAAATTTAATAAAAAAGTTTGATTATATTAAAATATAATATGGTTAAGTATTTATTTAAATTATATTTTAATATAGAGTTGATAATGATTTTAATAAATTAAGTTGAGAAGATGGATTTGAAATTGATAAAATTTTGAATTTGAGATTTTAAAGGATATGATTTTATAACTTGATGTTGGTTTAAAGTGATTAATAAATATTTCAAGTTTGAGTTTTATTTAAATGATATTGAATTTATTAAGTAAATATTTCAAAACTAAATAATAGCAAATGGAGCTAAGATATCTATAAAATTATCACATTTCGTTTTGAAATCATAGAATATTTAAAGCTTTGAAATATATATTTTGAAGTGGTTGATTTGTGGTTCAAATTTGTATTTGAAATCGATATAATTTTGAATGGTTTATTTAGAAGTTAAATTGGAATTTATGATTTGAGATCCGATGAAATTTGAATTTAGAATTCGAGTTGATTTGGAATAAATTGGTGAAATTTAAGGTAAACAATTTTATTATATATATTATTTTAATATTTAAATCGGTAAAGTGGGAAGCATTATGATTTCCAAAGTGTTTTGGTTTAGAAAGTGTTATAAGTTTGAAGTACTAAGATTTTGGAAATGGATATATTTGAAATGGAAACTATATTGTATTTGGTTTTGAAATGGAAAAGATATCGTATTAACATGGTTTTGAAAAGGCAATGGTATTCTGGCTTTAAAGTATAAATTATTTTGAAATGACCGCGGTGTTACAATAACGGTTGGTTGTTAAAACGACTGGGATCGGAAGTTGTCATGCTCTCTGCCAACTCTGAAAACCACTTTAACAACCGTGTAAACGGTGAAGATTCCAGAATGAAGTGGGATGATGGCGACGTCCTTTGAGGTATGAACGTGGACCCGACTCCCATGTGTTGGAATAAGGTGGCTAAAACAGGAGCAATCGATGGGCTAATGAGGTCGCTCCTCTGATCGGACACACTCCTTCGATATCATTCTATTACTTTGTGATTGATTTGGTGGCC
Organism: Allium cepa; assembly: GCA_030765085.1. NCBI lineage: Eukaryota > Viridiplantae > Streptophyta > Magnoliopsida > Asparagales > Amaryllidaceae > Allium > Allium cepa. Next base: position 341,280,695 of record CM060941.1, on the reverse strand, counting down.
ACTTTTGATTTTTGATTTTGGGAGTGTGGCTCGATGTGGGCGGTAATAGCTGCTACGCGTTACCACCGGGCCGGAAGCGTAATTGGTATATCTACCCTGGCATTGCCTAGTTGTACGGTGTCATCTACCCTAGCGCGCCTTGTACGAGTTTGATTTGTGTCGTACCTACGGAGTATCCTCTGGTAGCCTTCCGATCAGGAGGTATTACGGTACTGTATAGACTATTGGCGCTATAAAATGTGTTAAGGGGGATATGAGTAAAGCCTTAACGCTTTCTTAAATATATTATACTTTACTTTAGACATTATTATAATAGCGTATATTACTACATAGTAGATAGTTTAACGGATCCTTAGAGGATGGTTATCCCAAACATCCTTTGAGTTACTTGTATTTCAGTTGTTATTTCACTTGAGTTACTGTATAGACTACATAGGCAGATTTTGGCTGCTCGGCCTCAGTGGTAGGTGGTGATTTCAATGTGGTCGCCAGTCAGGCGGAGAAAGTAGGTGGAGTTGCGGTCAACCGCCTTTCTATTTCTGATTTCAATTCTTTTGTTGTTCGATCCGGGTTAGCTGAGATTCCTTTCGTTGGTTCGGCCTTCACTTGGTCTAACAACCAGGAAGGGCCAAATCAGATTCTTTCCAGGTTGGACAGGGTTTTTGGGTCGGCTGATTGGTTTGACCTTCCTTTTTCCTATTCTATTTCCCATCTTCATCGCTCATGTTCTGATCATGCTCCCATGCTTTTGTCCTGTGCTTCGCGATCGATGACGGGTCCGTCTTCGTTCCGTTACCTTAGTATGTGGAGTTCTCATCACACCTACCGTGAATTGGTGGCGGATTCGTGGCCCGCACCCATTGAAGGGGCCCCGTTGGGGGCTTTTTTCCGAAAACTGAAACGGCTTAAGTTTCGTCTGAAGTCGTGGAATTCTACTGTTTTTCGGAATATCTTCGACCGCGTTAGGGCGGCTGAAGAGTCTCTTATTTTGGCCGAATCCTTGTTTGACGAGTTTCCTTCGGCCGAAAACAAAGCGAACTGGGCTTCCGCTCAATTGGCTTTCTCCTCTGAGCTTCGTATTGAGCACTCCTACCTAAGTCAAAAGGCAAGGATCAAGTGGGTGGTTGAAGGAGATTCAAACTCCAAATTCTTTCATTCCTCTATTAGAAAGAAAGCCAATCTTCTCTCTATTCGTGAGATATCGAGAGCGGACCTATCGGTGGCTACAACCCCCTCGGAAGTTATAGAGGTTATAGTTTCCCACTTCCAATCTTACCTCGGATCTCCGTCTGTTAATGAACCTGCTTCGGACATTATGTCATTCATTCCTCGTCTTATTCATGCGGATGACTGTGTAGGTTTAGGCTCCCCTCCCTCGTCCGATGAGATTCGAGCTTGTGTATTTGCTCTCAGCAAGGACAGTGCTTGTGGCCCGGATGGTTTTAACGGATCCTTTTACCGTTCTTCTTGGGATATTATCCAATCGGACTTATGCCTAGCTATTCAGCATTTCTTCTCCGGAAGTGACCTCCCCATTAGTTGGTCCTCCACAAACTTGATTCTTATCCCCAAGTGTGAAAAGCCAAGGTCGTGTTCGGAGTTTCGTCCTATCAGCCTTTGTAACTTCACTAACAAAATCATTTCCAAGGTTCTGGCCTCCCGACTGAGTCCATACCTTGATCGGATTATCTCTTCCTCCTAGGCTGGCTTTGTTAAAGGTCGTTTAATCACTGATAACGTCCTTTTAGCCCAAGAACTGGTTTCTCAAATCGATCGTAAGGTCAGGGGTTCGAATGTTATCTTTAAACTCGATATGGAAAAGGCCTACGATCGTATTTCCTGGTTTTTCATTATCAAGGTGCTCCGTGCCTTCGGTTTTCCGGAGGATCTTATCGATTTGGTGTGGAGGCTCATCTCCAACTGTCGGTTTTCTGTTATCATTAACGGATCTGCCAGAGGTTATTTCAGAGTAGGCAGAGGTATTCGTCAGGGAGATCCGCTATCTCCCACTCTATTCGTTATAGCGGCAGAGGCTTTCATCCGTGGTATTCATGTTTTATCCGTTTTCGGCCAGATTCAGCGCTTTGGTCTACCAAGTGGATGTCCTCTCGTTTCGTCTCTGTCCTTTGCTGATGACATCGTTATTTTTTCTAATGGTAATCGTTCTTCCGTCCGGCGGCTGCTTCGGTTCATCCACCTTTACGAGAGGTGTTCGGGTCAATTGGTCAACTCTTCTAAGAGTTGTTTCGTTCATGCGAAAGACATGGACCCCTCGCGTGTTTCTTGGGTTGAGGCCTACTCTGGGTATAGGGCGTCTGCTCTTCCGCTTCCTTATTTGGGCATTGTCCTCTATAGGGGTAGGAAACTCAATGCCCTTTTTGATCCCCTAACAGACAAGGTTAGGGGAAAGATTATCCGCTGGAACGCTTCTCTTCTTTCGCAAGCAGGTAGGTTGGTGCTCATCCAATCTGTTCTATGCTCTATGGGAACTCATATCTTTGCAGCTATGACCCCCACTTCTTCTTTTTTTCGATCTTTCCAATCTTTGGCTGCGTCATTCTTCTGGGGATCGAAGGGGGATGATCGAAGGCACCATTGGGTGTCTTGGAATGTTATCTGTCGCCCTAAGGTTGAGGGCGGTTTAGGTCTGCGCAATCCGAAGGATATCTGCTCAGCGTTTGCTTGCAAACTGTGGTACCGGTTTGCAAGTAACGATTCCCTCTGGGCAAAATTCCTTCACGCTAAGTACCGTAGGCTGGCTCCTGCTGGTTATTCCGGCACTCCTTCTTTCGCTAGTGAGACTTGGAAGCATATGCAATCGGTGAAAGGGCTTGTTGATTCTCATCACGGCCTATCCGGTTGGGATGGCGGTCCGTTCTCTATATTTAAGGCTTGGAATTCTACTCGGGCTCCTTCTCCTTCTCTTCCCATTTTTTCTCGCATCTGGGACTCGCGTATTCCTCCTAAAGTCTCTCTCTTCATGTGGCGTTCCTTCCACGGTGGTCTACCGGTCGATGTGAACCTCCAGCGGATAGGTTTACCGACTGTTTCCCGTTGTAGATGTTGTGGTCATGGGGATACAGAATCTGTTGCTCATTTGCTTTTTACGGGCTGGTGCGCCAGAGCTTGCTGGAATTATTTCGGCAATCTTCTGGGTGTTCGGGGCAACATCTCGTCGGCTATTGATTTATTGTCCACTTGGTGGATTCGCAGCACAGGTAAGTCTCTTCGGTCTATCCTGTATCGTCTGATTCCTTGTCTTATTTGCTGGCACATCTGGTGTGCTCGGAATAAGGCAATCTTTGAAGACTGCCCTATGGATCGTTTCTCTGTTATCCGTCGGGTTCGAAACGATGTTTACTTGGCCTTCCGTGGTCGCCCTTTCCGCGGTTCGGTCAGTCATCGCTCGAGTCGCTTTGTGAGCCTTTTATCTATCTCTTGCTCGCAATCTTCTGATCGAGCGGGAATTGGTTGATGTTGATGCTGCGGTTTGGTGTGTATTGCTTTGCAGAATCATGCTTCTTAGTCTTTTTCCACCTACCCCCCCCCTTTTAAACTTTAATGGTGCGCGTCTGTGATGTTTGCTTTCAGGTTCAGGCTGTGGTGGCGTGGTTTTATGCCATCTATTGCTGTCTCGTTCTGATATTGCTTTTGCCTGGTGCTATTGCTGTCTCGTTTTGCCATATCAGTTTAGTTTGGGATGGTAGCTTTGCTGTTGGTGGGGGTGATCGGCTTCTTCTTTCCATAGTCGTATCGGGTGGAGGGTATTCTTTATTCTATATTGTATGCCAACATTGTCTTCGGGCGGTGGCCTTGCCGGAGTTCGAAGACGATGCTGGTTGATCTTCTCTGGTATTTGGATCCTTGGTGCCAGTTTAGTGGTGCTCGCTTTTTTGTATTCTGTTACATTTGCCGTAGGTACAGATCTGTTGTTTGTGGTTGTATAGTTCTTTTAGTGGCTATAGTTTTATTCTTCCTTGTTTGGGTTACCTGTCAGGCCTGTTGACAGCTTTTGATAAACCTAAAGGAATAAAAGAGTCAGTTTACAAAAAAAAAAAAAAAAAAAAAAATGAGTTGGATTTATTGATATAAGAATGTTAATCCTGACCCGAGTGTTTTGTGTATTTGCTTTACGCTCGGGTCAGACTGAGTAATACAGCTTTTGAGACTCACCTTTGGAGTTGGAGTTTCGCTTGGAGATCCAGTTATCTATCCGGCTTTTAGATATTCAGTTGATTCTAATGATGTATTCTGATCTTGTATTTGACTTTTGTATTTGAGACTTCAGTTGTATGTTATTTAGCTCTGATATATGTAGTTGCTTCATGAACTACTATTCATTTTGTTTCCGCTGCGTTATTGTTATATTACTCTGTGTCTGTGATTATTTTATTTACTGTATATGCTGAGTTTTGCCAAATATACATTAACAGCTTGATATGTTGAGCAATTCAATTCCGGCATGTTTGGATGCGAATGGTTGAAAATGTCGGGTCGTTACATCTTATTTATTAAAATCTTGTACTTTGAAATTTGCAAAGAAAGATACTGTGCACCAATAACTAAGGGAAAATGAGTTGACTAACAAAGCAAACATACCCAACTACAAACATTTGCCTTATCAAAATTGGGTTTCATATTAGGGCACAAGCAACAGCTGACTTACAATTTGGCAAAGAAATAAAAAATAACCACCAACTAATTTCACCGCAATCAAAAAAATAGGCTGTTATCGTATTCTCAAATCAAACACAAAGTCATTGAAATCAAAAACCCAATCGCTATCCCTAACATCATGCGTGAACATCTATGGTTGTAATTTAAAAAACTGCCATATTTTAATTCAGCAACGTTGAGTTGATTTGGCGAAGATTAAATCTAGCTATAGAGAAATTTTGTGAATAAAGCGTACCAAAAAATGGAAAGTTGAACCTAGGATTAAGATGGGCTTATTCTATTTGAACCTAATAGATCACTATATAGCTCCCAAGAAAATTGATATAGTCCTTATACCTGTTTTTTTTTTAGTAGCTCCATAAATTACTGAAATAGTTGCAATTTTACTCATTTCTTTCATTTAAGCACAAAACAAAAAATGCTGAAACCATAATATATTTTTTAAAATCTAAAACCATAATCGAATCCACTCAAATGAAAATCCAAAGCCCTATTTGAATCCACCCAAATGAAATCTGACCAGATTAGTTTGATAACTTTCAGCTTTGTATTTTTTCTTTTAATAATTACAATGTAGAATTACTCTAAGATTAGGAATTGTACACCATAGTTAGACAACAGGTAAAAAATTCTAATCGCTTAGTCGCATTGTGTGAACCATATTTTTATCTTGTAGTTGGACTACGTGGTAAAAATATTATTCATGCAGTATGACTTTTGTAATGTAACAGAGCTAAACTAAAAGGGAGAATTAATTTAAAAGATAAAGATTTGTATATTTTTTGCTTCAAGGACACGACCTCAATATTTTTACCACAAAGACAAATATTTTTTAAAAATTATTCATAAGGACAAACATTTTCCAAAATTATTCATAAGGACAACAAAACTACTACCGAGCTAAAACTGATGCGTAAAAAATGCTACCGATAACTACAAACTGATACTTAAAAACTGATATCAATAACTAAAAACTGATACCTACAGAAAGTTGTCCTTCAGGATAAAATATTGAAGGTCTGTCCTTAAGGCTAAAAAGCTGTGAAATTTTGTCCTTGACAATAATTTCCTGAAACTAAAATGCGTGTGTATGACTTTATCTTCAATTGTTGAAAAATTTCATCACTCTTATCAAAATTAATCGATTTGAAAAGAAAATTAAATCTGTTTGACTAAAAATAAAAATTATGTTTTGTAAAATTAAGCGAGTTAGAGTTAAAGATGTTTTATATATGTACTATTAGAAAGAGTAAAGAAGGGTAAAATAGGGCATCCAAGCCATTAAGATATTAACCGTTCGGCAAGAGGACTGAAGAAACTTTGGAATGAAATTTTTATGAAAGACGTTGCTAGTTGTCTAGGTATATTAAAAAAAGACAGAGGAAAATACTAAAAAAGAAAAAAGTGGTAGGAATTTCGATTATTTGAAATAGACGTTAACTCGGAGGTCCACGTCAATGGAGTGTTTTTTTCATTTTGCCCTTAAATAAATTTCTCTATTACTAACGGAGTTGCTACTATCAATCCATAATTGTGCAAATGGGAGAATTAATTTAAAGGACAAAAATTTCTATATTTTTTGTCTCAAAGACACGACCTCAATATTTTTACCACAAGGACAAACATTCTTTTAAAAATTATTCACAAGGACAAACATATTCCAAAATTATTCATAAGGACAACAAAACTGATACCGAGCTAAAAACTGATACTTAAAAACTGCTACCGATAACTACAAACTGATACCTAAAAACTGCTATCAATAACTAAAAACTGATACCTAAAGAAAGTTGTCCTTCAGAATAAAAAATTAAAGGTCTGTCCTTGAGGCTAAAAAGCTGTGAAATTTTGTCTTTGACAATAATTTCCTGATGTGGCAAATTATATAAACAGATATATTTGTGGAATTAGTGCTGAAACATGTCTATTGCAGGAATATGATTTTTTAATGAGCCTAAATCAAAAATTTGTTCATGAATTTAATGTTTTTAGAATGGTAACCGTAGTACAGTTTAAACTCTTCAGCAACGCAAAGTCTACACAGAACACAAAACTAAATCGGTGATGAGAAGCCATGGAGTAAACTCCAAGCGATGACATCAACAATTAGGCGCGATACTCCTCGGCGACAATCAAGCAAAACAGAGTGACAAAATTCAACAGTCAACTCCACATGTCTTTTCTCCTGCCCAATCCTCTCTTGCCACGTACACTTCTCCCAACGGCTACTTCACGCGTAATTGCCGACATTTTCTCAGCAACCCACCCTTTCTTAACGTCTCTCTTTTATCTTCCTCCTTCACCGCGCTATCTATATAACATCTACTAGCTACTCTCCTTCATATTTACAAATCAAAATACTCTCATCTGTTTCATTTACTGCATAATTCTTCATACTTCAATCCAGAACTTGCTAACAGCATCGATGGAGTCATACAAGGTAGTTGTGTTGATGTTGGCTTTGGTATTTGCTGTGGTTAAGGCACAAGAACCCAGCATGGCTCCTGCTGATTCTCCTTCCATGCAGAGCGCGGCATTCGAAGTCGTTCCCAGTGAGGCTGTTGCTCTTCTGTTCACTTTCATGCTCTCTTTCTTTGCTCTCTATGCATAGACATTGAGAGCTACTTGATGTTATGTGCCTTATAAGTTGGATTTACTCCCCGCGGAGACTATACCTTGTGTTATATCTTATTTGTTGCATGCGACATGTTTTGACATATATATATAGAGAGAGAGTATGTTCCTGTACGATTTATCATTTTTGCTGTTTGATTGTTTTATAATTTACTTGTAATTCGGATATGTGTACCGATTTCCATGTACGGTGTTGGCGAATCAGAAGCAATTTCCGTAACTCTCTATCTTTGGAAATTTGATTCTTACTTCTTGTCTATTCTTGATATTTCAGACTCGAACTGGTTCCGGGTTCAAAGCCTCGGACAAAAACATAGAAAATTAGAAAACAAAGCCTACTTATTGATTTTTATCGTTTTAATTTGGAAAAAATATGTTGTGTTTCCGCTACACACCTTTCTTTCAAGGCATCTTATTTCACGCCTCTACGAAGTAAGGAAATTATTAAAAGGAAAACATACTGGATTGTGCCCATAATGGATTGTGCCCATAAAATTTGCGTTTTAAGATAAAGATTAGAATAAGATATATCATTTTCCCTTAATACATTTTTGAATCATTTCATATTTTCTATAGTGATAATCATTCAAATTAATTTGGTATTCACTTTAATTTTTAGACGGCTTCAACATTAACTTAAGTTTATATAATCCATTACTTACCGTGTTTACCTTTACTATTCAATCTAATTATAAATAGCTTAAAATGTTAACTTAAGTTTATAATCATTTTTCTTACCGTGTTCATTTATATATTACATAGTAGCATTTCAAACTATTAATTTAAGTTTACAACAATTTATAATATCAGAATTCTTATTTACAGAAGAAATTCCATTGAACACTTTCATTAGTAAAGTTTTACTTCTATGATATTTTATTACTTATTCTCATTAACATTTCAACTTTTAATATTTATTAATACATATGTCTTTTAAAATGTAATTGAATGTTACCAAGTTCATCTTAGTCATTTAGTTAACAAAATGTTTAATTGTTACATTTTCTTATCTTCATATCTACAAGTTACAAATTTTCAATATCTTATATATTCCATTAATCACTTAGCATCTATTTTCTTTTTTTTTCCTTTTAGAATTTCCCAACTATAAAATTAAATAAGATTTCATTCATTATAATAATTGAAAACTATTAATTATCAGAAAGTTTAAGAACTAAATTATGGATTCATTTCGGTCATTTTGATTATATACACACACACACACACACACACACACACACACTTTATAGACCAAATCACATTTAGGAATACAAAATTAAGATTTATTCATCAAAACAGATGTGTAGTAAAACTACAGCAGCAGTCTTCCCACTTTAAAACTCGAAAATGAACGTCGATAATGCGTGCACTCATCGCCGAAATTATTTTTCAACGATATAGAGGGGATATAGAGGGGGGTACAGAACTTATTTCCTTTAAAAAAAATTCGTTTCGAAACTTTTTTCAAATCACATTGAAAATATTTATATTCGAAAATACTTCTAACAATAATACTATTATATTCCAAAATCCTTTGGAAAAAAATTCTAAAACCCCGGAACTTAAGTTCACAAATTCTAATTTATATTCATTTTATTTACAATCCCATTTTTGCAACTAATATTTATATATTTCACTACCTAACAAAACAATCAAACATATCACATACAATTATATACATTTATAAAAATTATTCTTTTATATACAAAATATAATGCTAGGCAAAATTATTACATTTACCTATATTTCAAAACAATATTATGTCGGTCTGCTCTATTTAGTATTTAAAAATCTCTATCGATGCCATAGCGTCCCATATACCGATCAGTATTTATAAATACTGAACAGAACAAATTAACACGGTACAAAAACCTTTTATAACATTAAAAAATAGGCTCTCTCATATATACACACACACACTCAATGACTCATTTTAGGGTGTTACTACCCTATTCTAATAAGCCAGACCTCACAAAACTAAGGTTATCGCCAAACCAAAGTTCTGATACCAACTATAACGATCCATCTTTTTAGACGGTTCAAATCGACAATAAACAGCACATGTCAGACTCAAACCATTCAAAAGGTAGGATTTTTATGAGGTAAATAAGAAAAAGTAGAGACGAAAGAAAACAAACACAGAATCTCACAGTGAAATGACGAAATATAATAATCAAATAAACAATTTATGAAGCTGTTTTACAAACAACATTTGATTACCCTTTCACAATATCAAATCAGAGTTACATACAACAAAAATAAATAACGATGCAGCGGAACAACATGATGTAGTGCAATAAATAAATAAATAATATTAGTATTGAATCTTCATCTTCGTCCTCCAAAGCAGTCTTCGATACACTGAAAAGCTCAAACTGACCCGAGCATAATGAAAAGACAAAATACTAGAGCTAGAACTAAAAGATCTTATGTAAGTTAAATCAACAGTAAGTAAATATGAGTATAACGGCATCAGAGATGTTTACAAGGTTTGACGTCTCCTATCAAGTGTCTAACGTGAGTGTAATAATTTAAGAGATGTTTGGGATTCTATCTCCTAAGGATCCGTTAAACAATCTACATATATAATACAATACGCTATTATAATAGTTGTAAGTCTATATGAGTGGTTCATATAATGTATATATATGCAAGTATAGGTGAACTAACTGTATAATGTATCTAATATAAACTTGATAGATGATAATAGCAAAGTAAATGGAAATAATCACACCAGGATTTTATACTGGTTCGGACCTTCCGTCTTACGTCCAGTCCCGAGGCTACTCTTCGGAATTCAACTATCAAACACCCTCATTTCGCCCGGAGGAATAGGCTTGGTTACAAAAGCTTGTTCTTGTCAAATGTGTGTTCTATAACACGAATATTAACTGTCGAGTACAAATGCTTGCAATATATATATATATATATATATAATATTGATTGAAGAGTTTTGAGTATATGGAAGACTAAAATACAGGTATTAGATTGCTAGAAATCGGGTATTAATCAGAGTATAAGAGTAAAGAATATAAGTGAGTAAGGTGAGATCTTCTCTTGAATTCCTGATGCTATTTATAGTTGTAGAGAGATCCTTTGTGTAGTTGCATCTGTTAGTAAGTGCTCTAAGGTCGCTTCTAATGGTGATGAAGAGTTGCGGCGAAGAGGAGCGAATGTGTCTTTTCAATTGTGACAGTTGTACTTTGAATACCTAGCTGAGTTCAAAATCAGACGTCTGGAAATTGTTTCAAACGTCTGGCTCTCGTATAGTTTCTGTATATGGTTGCTTTTCAGACGTCTGAGTATATTAACCCGACGTCTGATTCTGTCTGATTTGCGAACCAGAGGAATCAATCAGACGTCTGGCTAGTGCACTCAGACGTCTGGATTTGTGCATGTTGCTTTTCCTGTGTTTGTTCATTCCTCTTCCGATTCTATTGAGTCTTGTTCTTGTCTCTTTGGTGATGTTTACTTTAACAATTACCTGTAATTATAAATATATATATGCATACTTGATTTCGTTGTATAGTTGTTATCATTGAAACCATAGAATTGATTTCCTAACAATCTCCCCCTTTTTGATGATGACAACTATTCAATGTACTTATACATAGATTATAAATCTCCCCCTGAATATGTGCTTATTTTTAATGTTTTATGATTATACCTATATTTAACTAGTTATTCCTTTCTTATTACAAAAATCAGTAAAAAGATCGTTTTCGAATTCTCCTCCGTGATCACTTCGAATATTTTTATTTTTTAAATCCATTTGTGTTTTAATTCTTTTAGCAAATATCTTAAACATACCAAAAGCGTCGCTTTTATGTTTTAAAAACAAAGTCAAAGTATATCTTGAAAAATCATCAACTATTACAAAGACATATTTGTTATGATTGATAGATCGTATTTGTGTTGGACCAAATAAATCTAAATGTAATAATTCTAATGATTGTTTCGTAGAAATATTATTTTTAGATTTAAAAGAGCTTTTCTTGAGTTTTCCAATTTGACAACCGTCGCATAAATTTTCTATTTTGTAATTTATTTTAAGTAAACCTTTAACTACTTCATATTTTGCCAATTTATTAATACTTTTAAAATTGATATGACAGAGTCGTTTATGCCATAACCATGGATCATCATATTTGGCGGTTAAACATAAATTCAAAATTTTATTTATATTCATGTTTAATACATAAATACTTTTGTTTCTAACACCTTCAAAAATAAGTTGTTTGTTATTATCTAAAATATTACATCTATCTTTTTCAAAATTTATTTGAAAACCTTTATCACATAATTGACTAATACTTTGTAAGTTGTGTTTTAGATTTTGTACTAATAAAACATTTGTAATAATATGAGAGTTAGATATACCAGAGTTGATGACTTCTCCAATGCCTACGGCGTATCCTTTTGAATTATCTCCACAGGTTACCGTTCCACCATCGATGAATGTTATATTTGATAACATTTTTTGAATTTCCGGTCATATGCTTGGAGCATCAGCTATCTAGTATCCACTTCTCCTTATTTTTTATTTTGGATACCAGCAAAATAAGAGATGTTTTAATTGGTACCCATATATTTTGTTAAGGTCCTAATTATTAGGAGAGGGTAACCATACCCAAGATGGTTTGGTACCTTTATAAATATAATTTTTATTATAGACTACATTCTCTAAGAAATTATTAATATGCTTTTGTCTAATCAAATTATTATTTGTCTTAGGAATCCAAATTTTCATATTTTTCGTATTCATTTTAAACTTAGGTAAACTTTTAGATTTTATATAACTAATATTTTTAGCATCATTTCCTTTTTGTTTAGAAGGATTTTAAATCCTATTCCATTTCTATTGCCTGATTGTTTTGAAGTTGTGATAAGATTTTCCAAATCTTGTTTTCCTTTGTTAAATTTTGAAACATTATTTGTAATTTTATCTAATTTTTATTTTAATTATATATTTTCAATTTTCAATATTTCAATACTGTTTTTTAAGTCAACATTTTCTTTTAACAAAATATCCTTCACTATTTTAGTGTTTTCAAAATCAATAGTAATAGCTTCACTTTCTATCAAATTATTTTTGATTTGATCTTGAGATAATTCAAGTTCTTCTTCTAGGATAATTTTTTCATCTGTTAACATTCCTACTTCTAGTTCTAGTTTATTTATTTTGACTATATATTCTTTGTTCAATTTTTTAATTTATCTAAAATTTATCATCTAATTCCATGCTAAGTTCTAATAATTCGTCATAGCTAAGTTCATGACATACCTCATCAGTTTGTGCCATAAAACACATATTAGCTTGTTCTCCGTCAATATCGTTATCACTTTGAGACGATGAAGAGTCTGAGTCATTCCAAGTTACTTTGAAAGCTTTCTTCTTTTTGAGTTTTTCAAATTTGTTCTTCTTTTTATTATTGTTGTGTTTTGGACAATCCTTCTTCATATGTCCGTATTGATCGCATTCATAACACTTGATTTGAGATAGGTTTGTTGTGTTGGACTTCCCTTCTTTTTGGAATTTGGGCATCTTTCTAAATTTCTTGAATTTATTATAATTCTTGGAAATAAAGACTATCTCTTTTTCATCTAAGTCATAGTCATCATTTTTTGTTGCTGGGAATGCTGTGTTCTTTTTCTCCGAATTTAGTTCTTTTTGTGCCTGCAAATTAGCTTCATAGGACATTAAATTTCCTATCAACTCTTCAACTTTGAGAGTAGAGAGATCATTAGCTTCTTCAATTGCTAAAACCTTCCTTTCCTAATCTGATGTTAAAGAGTTGAGTATTCAAGAAACTAAATCAAAATCAGTAAACTTAACTCCTAATGATATAAGATCATGTTGAATAGTTTGAAATCTATAATACATGTCAACAATAGTTTCATTTTGTTTCATTTTGAATGACGAAAATTGGTTTTTCAAAATTGAAATATTAGTTTGTTTGATCTTTATTGTACCTTCGTGTGCAATTTGTAAGGTACGCCAAATGTCAAATGCAGTTGAGCATAACATGACACGTGAAAATTCATTTTTGTCTAGAGAGAAAAATAAAACATTCATAGCTTTAGCATTATTTGATGCTAAGGTCTTTTGTGCATCGGTCCATGTGTTCATAGCAGTAGTAGGTGCTTCATTTTATCCTGTGTGGCTGACCAAATTTCTAGACCATTTGCTTCCATAAAAATTCTCATACGTGTTGACCAATATGCATAGTTAGATCCATTAAATAGTGGGGGTCATGCTGTGGATTGTCCTTCTTGAAAATTACTTGCCATATTAAAGTGATTCAAAAATGTGTTACTGTTCTTTGATCAAACTTGGCTCTGATACCAATTGTAAGTCTATATGAGTGGATCATGTAATGTGTGTGTGTGTGTGTGTGTGTGTATCTATGTATGTATGTATGTATGTATGTATGTATATATATATGCAAATATAGGTGAACTAACTGTATAATGTATCTAACATAAGCTTGATAGATGATAATAGCAAAGTAAATGGAAATAATCACACTAGGACTTTATACTGGTTCAGACTCCCGTCCTACGTCCAGTCCCGAAGCTCCTCTCCGGAATTCAACTATCAAACACCCTCACTTTGCCCGGAAGAATAGGCTTGGTTATAAAAGCTTGTTCTTATCAAGTGTGTGTTCTATACCACGAATATTGACTGTTGAGTACAAATGCTTCCAATCTATTATATAGATAATATTGATTGAAGAGTTTTGAGTATATGAAAGACTAAAATACAGGTATTAGATTGCTAGAAATAAAGTATTAATCATAATATAAGAGTAAAGAATATAAGTGAGTAAGGTGAGATCTTCTCTTTAATTCCTGATGCTATTTATAGTGGTAGAGAGATCCTTTGTGTAGTTGCATCTGTTAGTAAGTGCTCTAAGTTCGCTTCTAATGGTGATGAAGAGTTGCGACGAAGAGGAGCGAACGTGTCTTTTAAATTGTGACAGTTGTACTTTGAATATACATAGCCAAGTTCAAAATCAAACGTTTGGAAAATGTTTCAGACGTCTGGCTCTCATATATTTTTTGTATATGGTTGCATTTCAGACGTCTAAGAATATTAACCAGACGTTTGATTCGGTCTGATTTGCAAACCAGAGGAATCAATCAGACGTCTGGCTAGTGCACTCAGACGTTTGGATTTGTGCATGTTGCTTTTCCTGTGCCTGTTTCATTCCTCTTCCGATTCTTTCGACTTGTAGCCTCTTGATACTTCTTTTGAGTCTTGTTCTTGTCTCTTTGGAGATGTTTACTTTAACAGTTACCTGTAAATATATATATATGCAAACTTGATTTCCACTGTATAGTTGTTATCATCGAAACCATAGAATTGATTTCCTAACAATAGTGTCTACAGTAAAGTAAAGTATTAAAATAGAATTAAGGCATTACTCTTGTCCCCATTAACATATTTTTATATATTCCCGTAGTTCGTACTGTACCGTAATTCCTCTATGAGGACTATCAGAGGGCACACCATAGGTACGGTACAAACCAAACTCGTAAAAGGCGCGATAAGGCATGAGACAAGGCACGCGAGGCAATGCCCATGGTACGATACCACCGTTTTATGGATCTGGACTGGTGGTAATGCATAGCAGCTACTACTGCCCACCACGAAATACACTCCCAAATCAAATCGAGGGATGGCTAATAATTCAATTACAAAGTCATTAAATGGTACCGAAGAAATGTGTTTGATCGGAGGTGCGACCTCACTTGACCCGGCATGGCTTCTGTTTTAGCCACATCAAGCTGACTCACGGGAGTCAAGGCTACGTAAATACCTCATATAGAATCGTTCGCCAAACCATCTTACTTCATTCTGGAATCTCCACCATGTACACGGTTGTTAAAGTGGTTTTTGGTATTGAAAAAGAGTATGACAATATTCGATCTCGGTCTCTTTAGAAACAAATTGCTTATTTCACACTGGATGGTTCTTTTAAATTTCCAAAACCGTCTCATAATTGATATCAAAATATCGTATTCAATTCAAACATATCACTTTCAAAAATCATATTCACTTTCGAAATCGCATCGACAAAATAGGTTAAATCTCATTTCCAAATCATCTTTTTCAATACAATATGACATTTCACCAGTAAATATCATTTAAATCCCAACTTAGGTTATAATATCGTTTAACCATATTCGCTTTTAAATCAAGGATTTAAATACAAACACTTTCACTTTACACAAATATGAAATTTAGAAAATAATTTAGATAGTTATAATTAGTTTGATTAGTTTGGCATAGTTTAAAATAAACCTTTAAATAGTTAGAATACTCTAAAATAGAAAAAAAATAGATTAAAATAATTTAAATGGATTTAAGATAGTTTTAATAGGTTTAAAATAGTTTAAATAGATTTAAAATAGATTAAATAGATTTAAATTATATCAAATAGATTTAAAATAGATTAAATAAATTTAAAATAGATTAAATAGATTTAAATTATATTAAATAGATTTAAAAAAGATTAAATAAATTTAAAATGGATAAAAATGGATTAATTAGTTTAAAATAGGTAAAATATATTAAATTGGATTAAATAGATTATAATAGATTAAAATAATTTAAATTGATTAAAATAGTTTATTAGATTAAATTAGTTTAATTGTTGAAAATCTTAATAGTCGGGATTTTTCAAAACAACATATTTTAAACAATTTATATTAAAATAATAGATTTGAAATTAACATCAAAGGTAACTATTTCTTCCATTTCAACAAATCTAGACCATATCCAGATTTCAAATCAAAACCAAATTTCAAATCTTGAAATATCAACTTAGGCTATTCTAATTCCAATAGATTTCATTGTTACAATTTCAAACGTTTCAATAACTCAATTTCGATAAATTTCATTTATACTTCGAAGTCAACTTTAAAATTTTAATTTAAACCAATTTCCAATTCCAACATTTAAACTTGGATTCTCAAAATGATTTAGTTTATATAAATCAATTTCCTTCAAAATAACATTCAACCAAATTCAAGATTTAAGGGTTTAAAATCGTTTAATTTAACTAATCCGGTGTCCGTATATAATTTTCTACCATATGGTCAAGTGATACAGATATTTATCATTTCAATCCGCAAATATTTTAAATTTTACGGGTATATATTATTTCAACCCGCTGTCCTAGATTTTACTTTAAATCCATGTAGTCGCTCGAGTCTTTCATTTCAATCCATGACGATTTCTCCCTACCCTAACAGATCGTTTAGGTATGCATCATTTCAAACCATAGGGAACTTACAGTATTATAACAATATGAAATATAACACCCAGTCATCCAATATCAACAATCAACATCCATCACAATCACCATTCAAACCAATCAATAAACAATAACAAGTGATTGATTATCAATAACGGGTATTAACTAGCAATTTAGAATTTAATGTTAAATTAATGGCAATAATATTCAATGAAGGTCAGATTTAACTGGAATGGCAATTTGAATATACCAAACATCAACAAATCAATTTCTAATTGCACCATAAATTCAATTTAACTAACATAAGCTAATCTAGTAGTTGTGAGTGGTTCAAAACACTCACCTTCAATTTGTCATCGATTTAAAATCCAAAATTAGCCCGAAAATTTAAAAGTCTTAGAATGCAACTAAACCAGTTCAAAAATGTTCGAAAATAATAAAATAAGAAACAAGTAGGGTTTATAACAGCCTATATATAGGCAATGTTGGATTGAAACGATAACAACCCGAAAAGCCCGTTTCGTTTCCGAAACAAAAGTAATCCAATATATCGAAATATAGGTTTTTGATATTTTTAAACTCAATGAAACAAGTTTCAAGTCTTAATTCCATTGTATATAGAAGTAGTTTTTAAGATCACCCTATTTCGAATTGATTTCAATTAGATTGATTTCTACGCGTTTCGATCCCGCACGATCAAATGACAAGTCCGATCGCTACGAAACTTGAAACCCTACAATAATTCATTGTTATGAATCCAATGAAACTAGTTTCGTCGAAATCCGAGATGATGACCAAAATGGCTATTTTCACGTTAATTAAATAAATTATTATTAAATTAAATTTATCACTTTTCAAGTTCAAATTTTATAACTAACAAATTTTTATCACTCTTGATTAACTAGTGATTATAATCTTTTAAAACAAGTTTTTCATGTCAAATTCAACTATTAATATTGCGCTAATTACAGCGTTCCAATTTCAATTGCAATAAATTCATTAATTATAATTTAAAACCCAATAAATTGATTCATTTTGATTTCCATCTTTTTATTCAGTCCATCATTACTTTATGGACATAATTAACAATGGTTTACCATTTATTACATCAATATTATAAAGTTACCATCTTAATTCACATTAACTGCAGTATTTAAATATATTAGTTGCAATTGATTTTCAATTAAATTTCAACGGATTAAATAGTGAAATGATAATTAAACAATTGTTACAACTCATGATTTCAAACACATTTCCATGTTCATTGTTAACAAACAAAACTAATAAATTTACATACAGATTAATTTTTCTATTTTAATCAATTTTTATATCATAATATATTATTACATGTAGTAGGAAAAAAAACAAATCATATTTTATTTCGATCAAGTTTCTCGTACAAGTGTTAAGTTATATAACAAACTAAATAACCGCCCGTAGGGAACATCCTTAACCCTATCACAACTATATCCAATTGTCGCTGCCAACATATTGTACATTACCGAGTCATAAAACGATTACACTTTCTTTATTATGGGGAATTGTCAGTTTCAAATTTTTAGCTCCTCGTGCAAATATAATAGCTAACACTGAAATATTGAAGAAACTAAAGATTAATGGTTGTACTCCAGTAATTACTCCAATAACATATGTAACATAGATCTCAAAATGTGTTAAAGAAGAAAATTTTGATCCTACTATATTTAAGAGTCTAGTTGGTAGTGTGACATATTTAACTTGCACAAGACCTTGATATACTTATGGCGTTGGTCACATTAGTTTCTACATGGAAGCTCCAACTATGTTACATTTGAAAACTACAAAAAGGATTCTTCGATATGTCAAAGGTACCGTTGATTTTGGATTGTTATATTCATGGTCAAACAATTTCAAGTTGATTGGCTACCATGATAGCATCAGACTGAAGAAGTTGATGATTGGTAAAAAGTCCAACTAGCCTTATTTTCTTCATAGCTGTGTAGTTAATGCCTCGCTATTACCCCGCTATATCTCATAGCAGATTTCTGCCGCTACAATTTTTCCATATAGCCCCAAAATATAGCCTTTCCACTTTAAACCCCGCTATTTCCGTTATTCCCGCTATATTTCACTATTTCCGCTATATCCTTTTTAATAAAATAAATGAATAATTGAATCTATACATTATAAAAATTATAAAACTAGTTTATTTGATTTAATTTTTAATATATTTTCAAAAATGAACATGCTCTGATATTCTACTAAATTTAATTATGTTATATAACAGTTTTATGTTTATTTAAAGTATATTCTCACATGTTTTTATTTAAAATTATTTATATACTAATTATTATTCAATTTGAATGATAATTTTCATTTAATTACCATTTATATATTTGTAAAAACATTAAGTACAAGTTTTATGTGCCATTTTAGAGTCATCCGCTATATCCCGTTATATCATCGTTGTATCCCCGCTAGACTTTTTGCACCTCCACCGCTTTGAATCAGCCGAGCGCTTTAACTGCATTGCTTCATAGGAGACACAACTTGATTGTAGTTCAATAAAAATAACCAACTGTGATGCTTTCCACCGGTAAAGATGAGTATGTTACTGCTTCAACTTGTATTCATTGTGCACTTTTGCTTCAAGACCTATCGAAGGAGTTGTATATGCTACAACATAATTCAACGGAGCTTTTTCTGGACAATAATTCAGCCATAGCTCTACTGAAGAACCCATCTTCCATGGTCAAAGTTTACATATCGATGAATGCTACCATTATATTTGAGAGCGCATTGCGAAAAAGGAAGTCTTAGTGATATGTTAATTCAAAAGATCAAGTAGTAGATATTTCATACAGGCACCGAAGCATGAATATTTTCAAAGGCGAGATTTACTTGGAGTTGCAAAATTAACTTTAAGAGTTATGTTGAAAGTTAAACTGAATTTTTGGTTCAATGGTTTATAATTGCTTTGGGCTTCAATTAGAGTTTGGGTTATACCTTATAGCTAAAAGTTATTTAAACATGTGTAGTAATGGTAACGTGCACCTATTATTATCTTGTTTGGAGTTATAAAAGAAAGATATTTAAAATAATTCCTATGAAAAGTATGGATAATTCAAGCGAATGTATATTAGCCTGAGGATTAAATAATTCTCCACCATCCATTTAGGAGATGTGCTAATATAATATGAGTATTTGCTCTCATTTCAATGAAGCAAAAAAAAAATCAAAGTTTGTAAGAAATTGTATTTCCTCTTTTATAAAATCCACAACTCTTATTTAACTTGCTATCAAAATCATTTTTTATTCTTCTCGTAGAATTGTTAAGCAAAACTCTGCTAAATGACATTCCTAATTTAATGGAAGAGGTCATGTGTTATAATTCATTCATCTCTATGAGTTGACAATTATGCCCCTTTAGAATAATTCGGTTTAATCTCAAATCAATTATTTACGTTACCAGGGCATAATTTATGAGTTATCACACTTTCTCCTAGTAATTTAACTTTATCATAATTTACTCTCAAAATTATTACATATACACATGCATAAACATGTACATATACTTATATACATGCACATACAAATATAAATAATATCAAAAGCATGATTTATTTCGAATAAAGCTAAGTATGTGTAATCAAACTGCATAATCGTTCATATAGCAAACCCTTAACTACAAAAAGGAAGCCGAGTGAATGCATGTGTAACAACCCGCATATTTTACGTTCGTATAATTAAATATAGCATCGTTGGTCGGATTAAAGTCCGAAATGCTACTTTTTGCAAACAGCCGAATTAGGACTCCAGATCACTTCCATTGAGTTCAAAATGCCATTTGCGACCTTTTTAAGTATAAACATCGATATGTTTGGAGTTAGCTTGAATTTTGACATTTTCACTTAGGGCTTTGGGTTTGGGTTTCATCCCAATAACCTAACATGAGACCCTAGCTCCACCCCTTCTCATCTTTAATCATTCTCATTTCCTAATACTTCAAGCTTTGTAAAAATGGAGGAAGAGAAAAGGAAATAAAAATTCCTAAGCCATAGATTCATTTGCAAATTCAAGTTCTAGCTCCAAAATCAAAGGTAAGCTTTGGTTAGCATCCTCTTCATCTTCTCCATCTCAATCCCTCTTCCATTTTCAGAAATTCCTAAACTCTAACTTAGGAAATATTTGCTTATGATCTTAGATTGGAGTTTTTAGAGTTGAAATTGAAGAGTAATTGATCTTCCTTTTGTTTTCAAGCTTCTCCTTCATTGTTTTTGGGTTTAAATGCAAGTTTTTGAACTCACACCTATGTCTATAATTTTCTTTGTTGTTAGATATGAATTCCTAACACTATTCTTGTTCATTTTGCTTTGGATTGAATTAATTTTATGAATATTTCGATTTTTGGTGTTTTGAAGTCAAAATCTTTAAAGATCCTAGCTTTGATGTTTGAACATGTTTTTGGTGATGCATCGAAGAGCTTATAGGGCTGGGTTGCCGATTGGCATAAAACCCTAGCGTCCATTGCTCGTCCGATCGCAATTTGTAGGATTTTTGCCCCACTTGGAGGCTAGGCTGAATTTGCTTCAGAAGCGGGTTCAGTCGACTAGAACAGGAGGTCAATCGACTGAACCAGAAGACGGATAATGCTGAAGAAGCAAGTTCAGTCGACTGGACCAGGAGGTCAGTCGATTGAACTAGGGGACAGAAAATTCGTGTCCTTGTGTCAGTCGACTGACCACTGAAAAGAAGCTATGCTATAGGATCGAGTAATATGGATAAACTACTTATGCAGAATAAGTAAATAAACAGTCAATGCAGTAAAGTAAAAGACACCAGAAGTTTTTATACTGGTTTGGAGCACCGTCCTACGTCCAGTCCCAGACTCCTTCTGGAATTTCACTAACACAATCCTCACTTAACCTCAAGGAATAAGTTTACATCACCCGAGCACCGAACAGGACTTCAACCGCATAAGCAAGTGAATAAGACTTCAACTGCCTAAGCAACCGAACAGGACTTCTTTTCAAATAACAAATGTATCTGACTGTAGTGTGTTCTTAAATAACACTAATAAGTCAATTAGGTACAATTTTCCTATAACCTTCTCCTTTATGATATATAGTGTGATGTGCTTTGAGAATTGTGAAAGATAAAGTGATTAAGGATCAAAGTATGTAAGCAATTTGAGTGCAATTTGAAAGCTTGAGAATAGATGAGAATTCAAGAATACTAAAAGTAAATTCGGTTAATTATTTGTTAAATTCTGTAATCTATTTATAGTGTATAAAGAGTTGCGACTATAGATGAAAAGCTATATTGAAAAGAATATGTGCAACCATTGATTTTGAAAACGTTTCTCTTCGTGAAGAGAAGTGTCTTTTCAAGAAAATAGCAGTTGGAGATATTCAGACGTTTGAACAAAATAATTCAAACTTCTGAATTGGATTAAAACGCAAACAACAAGCTATTAGGAAAAATTTAACCAAATTTAGACGTCTGAAAATTTTCATTCAGACGTCTGAATATTGCGAAACAATATTCAGATTTCAGCATTCAGACGTCTGAATGAAAGTATTCAGCCGTCTGAATTTAGCCTATAACAAAAGTTTCCATAGCTCAAATGTTAGTGCATTTACCTTCTAAACTAGTGACCTTGGTTCGAGTCTTGCTCTATGCAATTTTTGAAAACTTGGTTTTCATTTAAAATATGAATATATATGTGTGTACCATTTGTAGAAGATTTTAACATTTATAAACTATAGACACATACTATATGACTAATAATACTTTGATTGTCACCTTCGCCTTGTCTCCATCGTATATATCTCTTCTTGAATCTTCATATAAATTCTGTCATCCTTTTGTATTGTGTATCCTTATTTTGATCGTATTTGATTATCTCTTTTTGATGCTCATGTACCTGCAAATTAGCTTAGAAATTCTTTGACATAATTGTACAGTTGTTGTCATTAAAATCCAACAATTGAGGTTCTAACATTAGCCCCCTTTTTGATGATGACAACTATACAATTTTAAAAAGTATTCATTCTATATAAAATAATATTAATATGTTTAAAGCTCCCCCTAAGTATAACATCTCCCCCCTAAATATAATATCTTGTGAATAGTGGGATAAACTCAATATTAATTATAGAGAAAATATAAAATAGATTTTACCATATTTGCTGAAGTCCATATTTCGTTGTAAGCACGTAATTCTATTAAACGTATGGATCATTCTTTAAAATTCCAAAATCTATCCTTTACCTTTTGTTCCAAGTACCTGTAATAAATAATTATTATTTTTGGTGCCCACTTACTATGTTAGGGTCCAGGGGTTAGTTCTTTGGAAACCATACCCATTTGGGTGCGGTTGAACCTTTAAAAATATAATTTTCATTATTAACTACCATATCAAAATAATCATCAATGTATTTTTCTCTATTTTTTCAATTAACGGGAACCCAAATACTTAGATAATTTTTATTCATATTTCTTGTTAATGATTTTGTACTTCTAAAGAATTTATAAACATTATTGGTCATAACAATATTTGAATTTCTATAAAAATTGAATTTAGGATTTACTAGAAATTTAGTAGTAGCACAAACATTTTTACTATACATGAATGTGTGTCTAATGCTGTTTCGATGATTAATTTTATTACACCCTAAACCACTTTTATCATATAAAGGTCTAGAACTAGATAAAATCATATTTAAAAAGTTTTGACCTTTATTAAATTTTGTGACCTCGGTGTTAAGTTTATCAAATTTAGCCTTAAAGTCATAGTTATTTTTAAAAGAAATATTACTATTATTTAAAATATCAATTTTCTCATTTAATTCAGAATTCTTGCTTTTTAACGTACGGTTCTCATTTTTGAGAAGGGAATTTTGAGATACTGAATTATCTAAAGAGGATTGTAATAAATCATTTTGTCTTTTCAAATCAAAAATTTCTTTTGAAAATTTTTCTCTCTCTTTTTCAAATATGGTGTTTTGTTCATCTAGAAAATCTGTAAGAGCCTTAAAATTGTTCTTTAAAACATCAAATTGATTTTCTAAATCTAACTTCTCATTTTTCAATTCCTCATTTTCAAGTTCAACAGATTTCATCCTTTCTAAAATAATAAAATTAAGCTTTGAAATCTTATTGCTTATACTAAATAATTCATTATTACCTTTTCCTGAAATTTATAAATCAGAAAGTACCTTTTTGTAGTCCACACTGGTGGCTTTGATAGGAATTTTGCCCGTAGTATTTCGATTAGAACGTTTTCTGGCCATTATTCTACGATGTTGTGACAATCGATAGAATTCGAGGCTCTGATACCAATTGAAAAGAAGCTAAGCTATAGGATCGAGAAATATGGATAAACTACTTGTATGGAATAAGTAAATAAACAGCAAATGCAGTAAAGTAAAAGACATCAGAGGTTTTTATACTGGTTCGGAGCACCGTCCTACGTCCAGACTCAGACTCCTTCTGGAATTTCACTAACACAACCTCACTTAACCCCGAGAAACAGGTTTACACCTCCTGAGCAACCGAACATGACTTCAACCGCCTAAGCAACTGAATAGGACTTCAAATGCCTGAGCAACCGAATAGGACTTCTTTTCAAATAAAAAATGTATCTGAATGTAGTGCGTTCTTAAATAACACTGATAAGTCGATTAAGTACAATCTTCCTATAATCTTCTACTTTACAACATATAGTATAACGTGCTTTGAGAATTGTAGAAGATAAAATGATTAATGATCAAAGTATGTAAGCAATTTGAGTGTAATTTGAAAGCTTGAGAATAGATGAGAATTCAAGAATGCTAATAGTAAATTTGGTTAATTGTTTGTTGAATTCTATAATCTATTTATAGTGTATAAAAAGTTTCAACTATAGATGAAAATTTATATTAAAAAGAAAGGTGCAACCATTGATTTTGAAAATGTTTCTCTTCGGTAAAGAGAAATGTCTTTTCAAGAAAATGGCAGTTGGAGATATTCATATGTCTGAACAAAATAATTCAGACTTCTGAATTGGATTAAAACACAAACTGCAAGCTATTAGGTAAATTTTGACCAAATTCAAACGTTTGAAAATTTTCATTCAGACGTCTGAATATTGTAAAACAATATTCAGGTTTCAGCATTCAGATGTTTGAATGAAAGAATTTAGCCGTCTGAATTTAGCCTATAACAAAAGTTACCATAGCTCAAATGGTTAGTGCACTTTACTTTTGAACTAGTGACCCAGGTTCGAGTCTCACTCCATGCAATTTTTAAAAACTTGATTTTTCATTTAAAATATGAATATATATGTGTGTATACCATTTGGAAAAGATTTTAACATTTGTAAACTCCAGACATGACACCATATGACTAATAATACTTTGATTGTCACATTCGTCTTGTCTCTATCGTATGTATCTCTTCTTGAATCTCCATAAACATTCTTTTATCCTTTTGTACTGTGTATCTTCATTTTGAACGTATTTGATTATCTCTTTTTGATGCTCATGTATCTGCAAATTAGCTTAGAAATTCTTTGACATGATTGTATAGTGTTGTCATTAAAATCCAACAATTGAGGTTCTAACAACCACCTGGTTCAGTCGACTGGTCTGCTTGCCTCAGCCCAATTTGCCTATTTTGCTTGGGTTCCCAATTTTAATCATTTCGTGCTGATCCGATTTGTTGTTATCATTTATTATTGACTTTGATGACTTCTTTTAGGGATTTTTGAGAATATCCAATTTGATGGATTCGGTATCGATTTCAATGGATTTGATTCACGTCTTCGTATGTGAATTTTTTGATGATTGGTTGTTTTTACAACCATTTTTGTGGTTTGTCACTTTAAAATACAAAGGTTTATATACTAGTAGTAAATATCAAAACTCCTTTATCAAAATGATTTCAACACTATTTTCAATATCAAGCTCGTTTGTAAAACCGTTTTCCAACCTATTAATATACACAAACCTTTACCTCATTTATGTGAGAAATCTAACTAAACGGCTTAGCAAAACAAGTAGTATGAAACGCTTGCATTTACTTTGTCGGTTAATTCTTGGACTTGTTCGATTGAACTCTTGTGACAACTTTTGAGTGAAATCTACAATCTGTTCATAAATATTTAAGTTAAGCCAGTGGTTATGGGACATGAAGCTAAACTCATATATTTACTAGCTTAGTGTATTTTACAGTTACTTTCAAGTGGAAGTCTACAATTTGTTCGTAAATAATTAAGTTAAGCCAGTGGTTATGGGACATGAAGCCTAACTCATTTATTTACTAGCTTAGTGTAATTTACACCTGTGGATCTATGAAGATCCTTTGGTGGAGTTTCGGCTCATTTTTGTGGTGTAGCGACCTATGGTCTTCGGATCGTTTTGTAGAGCTTCGGCTCAAAGGTCTTCAGACCATTTTGTGGAGCTTCGGCTCAAAGGTCTTCGGACCGTTTTGTGGAGCTTCGGCTCAAATTTGATGGTTAGAGACCATGGAATAGTGCTCCGTTTATGATGCATGTGTTGGTGAGTTTTCATGCTCCTGTTTTGTGATAGGCCTCCCCCTTTTTGCGATTCCTGGATTTCTGATTAATGATTTCTAGAATTTGTGTTTCACCAACTTTTGCGAATTGGCATTGATATGTTTGTCAATATTTGTGGTTTGGTGAATAAAATAAAGAATATGACATTCTTTTTAGTGCTTTGAGATTTCTTGAGGTATTGTATGATTTTTGTTGTTGTTAAATGTATACTTGTCATAATACGGCATTATTATTATCATATTTTTGCCATATCTCTTATTCTAGCTCATTTTATCTGATATTTATGGCTAGATTGATCCGTTTATTATTTTTTTATTAATTTATACTCGGGTCAGACCGAGATGTTACAGGTGCTTTTGCTTGACTCCTCATTTGGGAACATTATCTGACTTTTGGCTAACTACTCTAGTTTAGTAGTTTTTGTTATTATACATTCGAGAAGAGACTCCTTGATGTGTATATATTCTTTTGTCTAGCACTTGCACCTATTCTTTTGTGATTTTGTGGATTTTGTTGACCACTACTCTGATGTACACTTCTATGTGTTATATTCATATATGTTTCCGCCTTTGTCGTACAGATATCTGTGACTGATTTGTGTATTGATTATTTCTATATTTGTTTCCGAAGATCATACAACCACTGTGTAGTAGCTTTGAGTTTGTATCGATATGTCGGATTTCCTTTATACCATCTGACATATCGGTGCTTGCACAAAGCAATTACATGGATGGTCACTCCTCAATAGCCTTATTCTTCGTGCTAGTTGACGGCATTACCTCGTAACGTCCTTGAATAGCGTGAGTATAGATGTGGGGCATCACAGCTTGGTATCAAAGCCAAACTTCAGAACAATGTAGAATAATCTAGCAAGGATCGTTTCCCTACGTCTTTCTTAGGAGTCATGCCTTAGGATTTAATTCGAGTCATTGGACCTGTTCTATCCTATTTTTTTTATGATGCCTTGTTTTATCAATCATGTTTGTTTGATATTCATTCTGAGAATAACCTTTTTCCTCTTCTTTCTTTCTTTCTTTCTTAAAGAAGAAGAGATGGTTGGTTCTGGCAGTCCTAGCGCTGGTCAATCCAGTAGTCCTTCTCTGAATGGCGTATTCATATCCGCCCAACAACTTTTGGACTTTTTAAAGAATCAAAGGTTTATCTATGCTTTGAGTAAGGACCTTGAAAAGGTTTTATCTCTGAAACTAGAAGTTTCTTTCGATCAGCTTGTAGATATCACTCTATGACTAGAAGAGGTCGATAAAGGAAGTGATAGTGATGTTGGAGGTTCCAAAAAGAGCCTCAACAACAACAAGAAGAGGCATATTAATTTCAAAAGCCCTAATCCAGACAAGAAAGGGAGGCAGGAAACTTCGGTGGCAAAGACTTCAATTCCTAATTGTAGAGAATGCTACAATTGTAATTCTAAGGACCACTATGTAAATAGGTGTCCGAGGCCTGTTTTTGGTCGTTATTGCAAAAATTCAGGTTATCATATTTCTGCATGCCCCATACTTCAAAGCAATAAGAAAGGAGAACAAGAAACTCTACAATTGTGGTTCTAAGGGCCATTATGTAATTAAGTGCCCGAAACCCCTTTGTTGCCGCTATTGCAAAGGTTCGGGTCATCACCTATCTACATATCCTAAACTTCCAAGCAAAAGGGAGGGAAAGCTAAATATTGTGCAAGCGCCTAGTAGCACTTCTCTTGGTCAAGGTAATTCTCATTCGGTCCTTGATGACATTTGTTTTGTGATTATCCTATTTGAGTTCTTGTTGATATGGATTCATCTCATTATTTTTATATAAAAAGAACTTGTCTATTCTTTTCCTTTAAATATTTTGGGCTTGATGACTTCATCGAGAATTGAGAATCCGGTTAGTGGTTTCGCAACACTAGGTTTATTTTGTAATGGTGTCGAGATTATTTTATGCGATTTCTGTGACTTTTCGAGCCGATTTGCATGTTATACGTTACTTAGGCTTCAGAATTGATTTTTGTGAAAGGATTGGCTTAATCAATATGAAGCCATATCCTATGTCCCGTGTGGACTATCTATCTTCGACATCCTCAATCTTATGCAGATTTCTATTTTCCTTGATGATTTCGATTCTAACTTGGTGGCATCATTTTATTCTCTAGACCCACTTGTTGAGGAAGTTGTTATTCTCCTCATTCAAGTGGTTTGTGAAATTTTCCAGTATCTTTGAGCTTGTCTTAGGATTATCACCTAAGCAAATCTATTGAGTGGTACTAAGGTCTTTTTAGTTCGATTTGCCACCAGTTTTCATTAGCTACGAGTTACGGACGATAGCGTTCCATTAACCGTAATCCGCACTCATTAGGATTCTTATGAATGGCTTGTTATGCCATTTGGTTTGACGAACCATCCAGACTCTTTCATTCGTCTCATGAATCCAGTGTTCCACGAAAATCTCGATGAGTCCGTTTTTGAATTTATTGATTATGGATGAAAATAGCAATTTAAATTTTGCAAATCTTTTTCATAAGATATTTATAAGTATAAATGGATTTTGTTCTTAAAACAAGCAAAGAATATTCGTAAAGTTTTAAGAGATATTTTTATCATATAAAAATGATTTTGTGTTGTTTTGCCCATTGAGTGCTTTAAGAATTTTGGTCGAAACGCTTGATTAACGTTATCAATAGGAATTTCCTAAACACTATGATGAGACAATCAGACACAATAAATTGACTTGGAATAAGTAAATTTTTCTACAAAGATTATTACATAAAGTTAATTATAATTTTGAAAGTCTTAGCTTTTCGGGAAAGAGGATCAATTAAAAGAACTCTTTTCCGATACTCATATTCCTGTGATTTCGGAAGGGAACCAAGACTTCACTGTATTGTACCAATGCTAGTTGTATTGGTTTGGGTGCCATTCACTTGCGAAAGAGAACTTTCTATCATTTATGCTTCTATACAATTAAAGCCTATCGAGACTAGGTATGCCACTCATGATCTAGTGTTTGCAGCTATTGTTTTCGTTTTTAGAATTGACATCATTATTTTTGGAAGAGAAAATTGTTCTCTGCACCGATCATAAATCTTTGGAGTATTTAATTTCTCAAAAAAGGAACTTAATTTGCGTAAAGAACGTTGGCTCGAGTTCCTTGCATCTTTTGATCTTGATATTCCTTGTACTTTGGAAAGGGAAATCGTGTTGCCAATACCCTTAGTCGAAAACAACAAATGGTTGTTTCTTTGATGATATCTGAATGGAATGATCTCGAGACTTTATCCACTTGTGAGATTCGAGATCGTAAATCTGATTTATGTTTATCTATTGTTCAGTGTAGCCTTGAGGCTCATCCTTCTCTTTTAGACTGCATTCTTCAAGCTCAAAGGCCAGACCCTGAATTGGCTCATCTTTGTCAAAATTATCGGGATAATAATATTGATGGTTTGAAAGACTTTGAAATTGATGCTCATGGCGGTATTCGAAAATTTGGTAGACTTATCGTGCAAAATATTTGTGATCTTCGTAAATACATTTTAGAAGATTTTCATAGTTGTAAATTTACCATTCATCCCGATAGTAGTTAAATGTACGCGGATATGAAGGGACTTTATTATTGGGATGGAATGAAATTCGATATTTCTAACTTTATTAAGCGTTGCATAACTTGCCAACTTGTTAAGGCCGAGCATCAAAGGCCCGGTGGGTTATTGCAACCTTTGGACATTCCAATTTGAAAGTGGGATCGAGTCTCCATGAACTTTATTGACGGACTTCACCGTTCTCGTTCGAGCCATGATAGCCTATGGGTAATAGTTGATAGACTAACAAAATCCACCCATTTTATTCCCATTCAGTCCAATCGGATCGTACCTCTCTTCGCCAAACTCTTTATACAAGAAATTGTTAGATTTCATGGGGTTACTACTTCTATTATTAGTAATCGTGATCTATGATTTACTAGTGGATTTTGGAAGTGTCTTCAAAAACCTTTCGGAATGAAGCATAATTTTAGCACCGCTTATCATCCTCAATCGATGGACAGACCGAGCGTGTGAATCAAACTCTTGAAGGTCTTCTTCGTGCATGTGCTCTTGATTTTGGTGGAAGTTAGGAAGATCATATTTCTCTTATTGAGTTTTCCTATAATAATATCTTACAATCTAGTATTGGTATGACACTTTTCGAGTCACTCTATGGAAGGCCATGTCGATCTCCTTCTTGTTGGCTTGAGGCCGGTGAGATGCTGGTTTTAGGTCCATATTTTATTCGTGATTCCAAAGAAAAGATTGACCTTATTCGCCGTAGGATGAAAGAAGCTCAAAGTAGGCAAAAATCCTTTGCCGATAACCGAATAAGGAAATTTGAATTTTCTATGGGAGACTTTGTATTTATTCGTGTTTCACCTATGAAGGGTATTGTGCATTTCAGTCGATCGGGAAAGTTAGCGCCTCGATATATTGGTCTATTTCCTATCACCGAACGCATTGGTTCTGTGGCTTATCGCCTCTTATTACCGGCTCAATTTTCTGCTATTTATGACGTGTTCCACGTTTCTCAACTACGGAAATGTCTTCGAGATTCCGATTCTATTCTTGAGCCCGGTGTTGTGGAAAAAATTGAAGTTTCGCCTAATTTGACTTATGAGTAGCATCCTATTCATATCATTACTTCAGAGGTCAAACACCATTGAAATAAAGATGTCCCGCTTGTGAAAGTTCAATGGTCTCCAAATCCTAAGGATTGTTCTTAGGAATCAAGAGAATTCATCGAGCGAACACATCCGGACTTACTCTCTCGTGCTCTTTAGAGGTGAACTTTTATTTCAAATTTTCTTTTGAGTTGATATGCTTTTATGGTTGTTACTTTTTATTTTCTTCTTAAGTATTGCGAGGACGCAATTTCTTTACGGAGAGAAGTCTGTAATAACCCGCATATTTTACGATTGTATATTTAAATATTTATTTAAATATAGCATCATTAGTCGGATTAAAGTCCGAAATGCTACTTTTTGCAAACAGCCGAATTAGGACTCGAGTCCATTTCCATTGAGTTCAAAATGTCATTTGCGACCTTTTTGAGTATAAACATCAGTATGTTTGGTGTTAGCTTGAATTCTGACATTTTCGCTTAGGGCTTTGGGTTTGGGTTTCAGCCCAATAACCTAACATTAAACCCTAACTCCACCCCTTCTCCTCTTCATTCATTCTCATTTCCTAACACTTCAAGTTTTGCGAATTGGCGTTGATATGTTTGTCAATATTTGTGGTTTAGTGAATAAAATAAAGAATATGACATTCTTTTCAGTGTTTTGAAATTTCTTGATGTATTGTATGATTTTTGTTGTTGTTAAATGTATACTTGTCATAGTACGACATTATTGTTATCATATTTTTGCCATATCTCTTATTCTAGCTCATTTCATCTGATATTTATAGCTAGACTGATCCGTTTATTATTTTCTTATTAATTAATACTGGGTCAGACCGAGATGTTACAGGTGCTTCTGCTTGACTCCTCATCTGGGAATATTATCTGACTTTTGGCTAACTACTCTAGTTTAGTAGTTTTTGTTATTATACATTCGAGATAGAGATTCCTTGTTGTATACATATTCTTTTGTCTAGCACTTGTACCTATTCTTTTGTGATATTGTGGATCTTGTTGACCACTACTCTGATGTACACTTCTATGTGTTATATTCATATCTGTTTCCGCCTTTGTGATATGAATATGTGCAACTGATTTGTGTTATGCTTATTTCTATATTTGTTTCTGAAGATCATATAGCCACTGTGTAGTAGCTTTGAGTTTGTATCGGTATGTCAGATTTCCTTTTTACTATCTGACATATCGGCACTCGCACAAAGCAATTACACGGATGGTCGCTCCTCAACAGCCTTATTTTTCGCGCTAGTTGACGGCATTAGCTCGTAGTGTTCTTGGCTAGCGTGAGTATAGAGGTGGGGGCATCACAGCATGACACTAAGATTCCATATTTGGATCCTAGATCCCCTTTATTTATCCTAAAAGTTGCGTGTTCTTCCACTGGATTTTGGTGCATAAATCATTAACCTTACACTGTTGCTACTCTTAATGGTGTAGATTATTTCTAATATCTAATGAATTTTTACATGCTGCAATATTAAAAATATTTGAATTTTTAAAATTTTCATTTTTTTATATATTTTAATGTTTTAGCTATAATTTTGAATCATGTACCGTTTAGAAGAATGTACGTTAAAATTCATTTTTTTTATTGAGAAAAAGAACCAAGTTTTAACATTTTTATTGAAAAAAGTGATTAAAAAACTAAGTATATTTGGTGAATAACAAGCATTATTTTTTGTGATATCGAAATATAAATATTAAATGCTACCTAAAAAAAGTGCACATTTTCACATTTAAACAGCCGTATTGTTTGAGCAATTCATCGATCGTTATCCACCAATCAATCAACTTAGAGTTAATGGGCAATTTTTAATCTTGGATCTGTTCTACCTCAAAAGTGAACTTTGAACAAACACAACGGCTGAAGGAACAAAAATGAAAAGACTGCAAATGTGAAACCAAAATCAAAAGAAAACTTTTAAAACGAGCGTAACGGCACGCGCTTCGCGCATGAATTGTTGTTTTACAAATATTGTGTATTTTACATACGCAAGGAAAAATGATGTGCACAAATGTTGCTTGGTTTATAAAACTATCGCTCCAAGAAAAAGAAGTAGAAAGACTGAACTGTATAAACATATTCGAAAGTAATGCTTATAAAATTTATTCAACTATTTTGTCTTTTAGTCGTTATAAGTACATCTCTATAAACAACATTTTTAGTATAAGTTCCCCATTTTCCATGAAATTTTCCATCTTTTATCAAAACTTTCGTGTTACTCATTGAAACTCCTCTTGATAATGCAACATAAAGATGACCATGACCGAACACGTGTTGAGGCAAGTAAATTCCTATATGTGGAATTGTTTGTCCTTGTGCTTTGTTGATAGTGAGGGCAAAACTCAATCTTAGAGGAAATTTTTTGCGCAATAATGTGAATGGCAAATGGATATCTTCGTAAGGCTTCATAGGTATTCTTGGTAAGAAAACTCGATCTCATGCAAATTGTCCAGTGGCAATCTCTGCATCTATAAGGTTTCTGTAAAATTCACGGCATATTAATCTGGTACCATTGCATAATCCATTCATTGGATCAAGATTCCGGAGTAGCATGATCCGTGCTCCTTTCTTTAAGACCAACTTATGTGGAGGCAAACTACCTGGAGTTATTGAATTAAGGTATTCGAGTTGGTATAGATTTCTTGTATCGTCTTCGACAAAGTCAAATAAGTAGTACATATGTAATTCTCCAGGAAATAGATTAATAACTTGGTTATCAACTTATCGACGCATTCATTGAGAGGGGTAATTAAATCTCTTGCCACAATATATTCCTTTTGGAATGCGTTTTCATGTAATGTGGGAAAAATTGTATTTAAAAGAGTAGTCATCGAACATTCATCTTCCCATGGTACTACCATTTCATCCGGAATTAGAATCAAGTCATTGCCTATGTGCTGTTCATTCCCATCACCAACACGTAATAGAAAATTCGAATAGAAGGAATCTTTTTTTGCTCTCATATTTTGAGT
This sequence comes from Allium cepa, assembly GCA_030765085.1. Taxonomy (NCBI): domain Eukaryota; kingdom Viridiplantae; phylum Streptophyta; class Magnoliopsida; order Asparagales; family Amaryllidaceae; genus Allium; species Allium cepa. The sequence goes on along the minus strand of CM060941.1, from coordinate 341,246,955 downwards.
AAGTTGGATGACTTCTACATGATTCCATAGTGGTGATTTAACAATGCATGCATCAATTGTTTCTGCTATTGTATCATGTTGTACAACGGGTAAGACTTGTCGAAAATCCCCTCCAATTAATAATAATTTTACCTCCAAATGGCAGGTTATTCCCCATAATATCCTTAAGGGATCTATCCAATGCTTCGAAAGCATATCTATGAGTCATAGTTGCTTCATCCCAAATAAGAATGGATGCTTGACGTGCTAATTCTGATTGTTTAGATATCGTACACATTGATTCAGATGTTGTATTAATTGGAATTTTGAATCTCGAATGCGCCGTTCGACCGCCTGGTAGAATAGTCGCAGCAATCCTGGATGTTGTTGTTGCAAGTGCAATTAAAAATTTTTGTCGAAGTGTTGCAAGTATTGCTCGATAGAGAAACGTCTTTCCTGTTCCACCATGACCATCAATAAAATAAATCCTGCTCTCTTTATTATTAACAGCATTCATATTTGTAGTATATGCATACAATTGGGATTCATTCAACTTGCTGGCAAAAGTTAAATCCTCTTTTGGTGTTATAATAGAATACTGCTTATTTATTAATTTCGACGTTAATGAACGATCATCTATGTCATATCTAATTGTTGGAAGGCCGTAATCAAAAACTTTTTTATAATGGTTCATTAATAAAACATTAAGATCTTTTAAAAGGCGATTTTCAAGTACAGCTCGACATGTTACACTTGAACTCGAATAATCTTCTATCATGTAGTAGAAAAATTCATCCCACAATTTTCTAATACCGGTTGGTGTACAATAAATCAAGATTGTAGCGAATAATCTTCTCAAAGATGATGGCATTTGTGTGGCTGATGCTTCCTGCAAACATGCTCTAATGCTTTGATCTTCCTCCAACAGTCCTATCTTCTCCGCTGTTTTTTGAAAAGTTGAATATTTAATACCATCAACTGTGAGAAGATGGTCAAATGAGGTTGGTCCTTTTACATGATTTAAAAGAATTCTCAAGTAGTAACGTTCTCCTTCTGATGGTGAAATGTTATAAATCCGCCCTATGACTTTTTTTGGTGATGTCCTACGTCTCCATTTTTTTATATCTGTTACCCACCTGTATTTCTATGGAAATTCACGATATAAAAATTGTCTTGCTTGGGAATCTTGCGAGTTTGTGTTGAATAACTCAATTAGCATCGATGTAGAGAGGCTTTCATCCAATAAAATATCAAACACTGTTTGATTAGAATGATACGTGACTTGTTGCCTACTTGGTAAGTGTATTTGTAATCGTTGAATGGAAGGATAAATTGTATGTAGTGAAAATTCAAAAATTCTCCAAAAGGCCTCTTGAGGATATATCCATCTTGAATCAATAAACTTTTGAATTTCATCATACTCACTCCCTGGACGAACTTCAACCGCCACACGATCTGGACCTTTGTAGACATACTTGTATAGGTATTTGACAGATTTGATACTACTACAAACTTCGACATTAATATGACAATCATATTTTTTTAACAACCCTGGATTATATGGGACAACCCAACGATTATCGACAAAAAAATCATTGTCATTGTCTAATGCAATGCTTCTACCATTATCTCGCCTCCGATAGATTGGATATGAATCATTGCCTTGAAAAGTAGTTGGAGAAAATTGTTTTGGATAATTCTTTTTGCATTTTCCATCTTTCATACATGGTGAACTTGGTCGATGTCTTCCGCATGGTCCATGAAGCATCCATTTAATAATAGTATTATATAATTCTGGTTCTTCGTCATGGTTTGGGATTTCTGCTCTTACAATAGCATCATAATCATCCAGGCTATGAAGTTTATCTTGCTTATCTAATATGATAAGAATATGAGCATGAGGAAGTCCTCTTTTCTGAAATTCTATAACGTGCACATGTGCTGCAACTAAACCCGGAACTTGTTTGCTATAAATATCGTCCTTCAGCTGCTCATATTTTGCATGAAATATTCTTGTCGTAAGATCTAGACGATCTTGAGCTGATTGTCCATATAGTAGTTCAGAAGTGATCTCATCCCATGAAGGATTACATGTCATTGTAATGAAAAGGTCAGGCTTTCCAAACTTCTGCACCAAAGCCATAGCATCTTGGTAACATTGGTACATTTGCGTGGGCTTCCATTAAATGAAGCAAGGTAACACTGTTCTTCTTCTGATGTTTCCTATATTTAATTTTCAAATCATTTTTAGCATGTTGATGATATTATATATATATATATATATGTATGTATGTATGTATGTATGTATGTATGTATGTATGTATGTATGTATGTATATAACATATTGTGCATATTAATTTATTGAGCAATATAAATAAATTCATATACCTGCATTGTTCTCTCCACCATTCAACGCGTCCTGTAGACCCACATACAGTTCTGATCTTATGTGATGTTGTTTTTCGCGAAACCATCTCATTCTACTACTTTAAGTTTTTACGTAATTATCCACAATATATTGTTGTAACAAACGTCCACCGAGCAGTAAAAGAGATGTGCTTTCTTGTCGAATCTATAATTATAAGATTCATTAATTATATAAGTATTTTACTAAGATAAATAAAAGTTGAGTAATATATTTGGTTAATACTAAGATTATAAAGACATATAAAGTAATCAACGATCTATGTTCGTACCTGTAAGAGATATGCATAATACTCTTGGCATGTATCAGGGGTACCATTCTCGTTACGACTATTTAGGTCCCAACCATTATTTCCATAAGCAGTAGAAGAGAATATTGTAAAGGATCATAACAACCATGCGTCTCCGGTACTCTCATAAGTTGTCCTGATACAGTTTGTACAACGATATCCCTACCATTTATGATATTTTTCTCATCACCTACGACTATCCCTGCAACTTGTGAAGTTGTCGGAAGTGCATATTGTCGTCGTAATGGTTGTTCCTTGATATAAATCTACAACCATTAATGTTAGGAAGCTGTGAAACTCGACGAAAATTTTGTGCAAAATTATTATTTTCATTTAATACATGTTGTATCTTTCCTAGTATTTTTCTATCCAACTCTTCATTTTCCGCCATAGGATTTTCAATTTCATGGTCAGTATCATATATATACAATTGCAAAAACATTGGTCTATATCCTTCTTGGGGTAGTAAGCCGCCAATATTGTGATATATACATCATTGAGCATGAAAAATGTAGACTCTAGCTTTTCCATTTGTCAAATTTTCATCAATATGAACTCCTATTGAAGTGAAAGAAAATGCATGATTATATGACCGAATATTTCTTCTAAAGTGTACACCATCATTACTTGTATTAATGTAAAGGCTGAAGAGCTCAGTTGGTGGCTGTAATGGGGGTAGGATAGTTCGTCCCTTCTCACAACATAAAAAATATGTTTCATGTTCAAATAATTTTGTTGAGCAATGCGGAAAAAAATTTGGTTGTTGTAATGAATGTCTTCGAAAGTCAATGTGGTCTTTGAAATTTTTTACAACGTTATGAGTTCGTGTATGTATGCGTACTCCTTGATGTCTTTGCATGTCATTATCATTTTCCATAATTTGTCGTCTTTGATGGTAAGAATTTCGACGGTGAGCTAGATAGTGTTCTCTTTGTTCTGTAGACATAGTTTCCCTTTGTTCTCTTTGTCTTTGACGATTTCTTTCTTGGCGGTAATGATGATACTCTTCATTTATATGCTCATTTGTCGCATTTGAGTTAATTGTCTCTATAACCATCATGTTAGTTTCTTTAGATTGAATTAAATTTGTTTGGTGATTGTTTACTTGCGATATTGTAAATAATTCTTCGTTTGGTTGATGCTTGTCATCCAAATTTTCATTGGTTGTCTCATCTAAATTTCTACTTAAAAGACGTATTTTGAAGCCTTCCTCGACGTAGTCTATAAGCCTGACGACGTCGAGCAAGATATGCTTCTCTTTCCTCCGGAGTCATGGATTTTCTTCGTTCTCTTGCTCTTACTCGGTTAATTTCTCTTTGTTCATCGGTTGAAACATTTATTTTTCTATTTCGCCTTCTTTGATTATTCATTTTTGGTACGCAACTGGATTAAAATATAAATAGTCATGTATGATTAATAAGGCTTTAAATTTGTCAATCATGCACAATAATTTCTATATTATTAAAAAAAATGGCAAGATCATATAACTAACAAACATAAATGTTAAACAAAAATCTAATAATGAAGCATTTAATACGATAATACTAAATGATATACATATGTCCTAATTAACAATTATTAAAGATACGACGATAAATAATTTCATTTTAGTTGTCTTCGTTGTCACCATCCATTTTTCTCCAAATAATTTATCTACAAAAATAAACGAAGAAAAATAAGATTAGATAATGAATACTTGTTATTATATATGTGTATATGTATGTATGTATGTGTGTGTATTTATGTGCATATGTATATATATATATATATATATATATATATATATATATATATATATAGTAATATATTATTATATATGTGCCCATTTTTCCTCTATCAAGAAGGTGTGTTGATCGTTGTGTGGTTGTTCTTGTACTTCTTTTTTACTTTCCCTTGTTGTAGCTTTGGTAGGTGATGCCTTATCGTGTGTCAATTTTTGTTTATCGGATTGTTTGACGTCCATTGTTTGTTTTATGATTTTAATGCGCTAAAAGTGCTGGATTATAAAGAGATGATGATGGTTTCATTTATGAGATATAAATGAATGGGCACTAATTTTAAAATATTATGCATATCAGATTTTTAAGAGCAAAAAAAATGAATGCATATAGTAATTTTTTGTTGTTTTATTCCGTGGTATCTCGCCTTAGAGAGTGCAATGACTGATTTTGTTCTTATCATATTTACTGAAGTTTTGAAAGCATGCAATGTATCGAAGCTTTAATGAGCAAATTTGCCTATATAAGCACAGGCTGCATGCATGTGGACCATATCCAATCTTAGTGTCACCAATAAAGGTATGACCCACGGTTGTTAGTATATGTGCAAAAGGTCTGGTTACTAAAACATATATCTAATACTACATTCTTCCAATAGCATAGATGCAAAGATTGTGTCATTCTGAAAATAAATTTTCAAAATCCAAAGTCACACAATCTCAAAATGAAACATATATATGCATTAAACAACACAATTTTAAAAGTATGGCACATCTTATGTTTAAAACTGGAGACTGAAAATTGTTATGTATATCCATAATGTCTGAATTATGCTTGATACTTTATAATTAAGAAATCAACACATACTTAAAGGCAGCTCCTCATGACCGTGGCAGTGACATCCTTACATAAAACCGTCGTATATTTAAGATTAGGCATACTCGGAGCTTTTGAAATTGATATTTGTACTTGAAGACATGACATATTTATAGCTTTCAAGATTAGAGGTGGAAGTTTAAAATTTAAGCATATCAAACTACATATATGAATAAACTAAATATCATCAATGCTAAAGTATGTATTTAAAACTCAATACTTAGCGGTACTGCAAGAACAAATAAAAGAAGAGTTAGGAAAAGCAAACATAACAATCAAATAAACTGATAGACGAAAACTTGCAACGATTAAAAAAAAGAAAATGGAAGAAGTATAAATATTTGCATGTTAGATCAAGTTATACAACCTAATGTAGCAAGAAAAAACAAACAATTATAAGTTATATCATATAAACTGAATAAAATAATATGTTAAAATAAAGTAGTTTTTTTCTTCATAGGCATACGGAAAATTTTTTGAGGAAAGATTTTGATGCTTTGAGTAAAGCATCAAAAACTAATTTTTCATGGGCATACGGAAAATTTTTGAGGAAAGATTTTGATGCTCGAGTAAAGCATCAAAAACTAATTTTTCTCTAATCGGAAATGAGGCAGTTGATGGCATTCGTCGAACAAAGTTTCGTCTCCACTTTGTAATAAAAGCATGCACATCATTTGTTTCACAAACGAAAAGAATCTACAGAGAAGACTTTGTAATAAAAGCATGCAAAACTGACATAATTTTCATACTGCCACCTGGAGATGTATGGATAGAAAGATAATCTATCTAACTAATAAAATGATACCTTTCCCACTGCCACTCGCAGATGTTTTAGTTCTTTTCCACTACCACCTGGGGATATTGAGTTGTAATGTAAAAGTAGCAATTGATGTTTGCCTGGTGGAAAGCGAATTAATATGACATTGTATTTATAAGGTGGGAAGAATTACTCACGTCATTATCTTACCACAATAATAGGCAGGTGACCACAATAATAGGCAGATGACTTGCTCAATTAGCTGGCAGGTGTATAAATATTATTGGACGTATGACTTGCTTAATTTATAATTCATTTAGTCAGTAAACGTAAGCCTAGGTGGACCGCAATTTATTATATTCATTTACTTAGTGAACGTATGACTTGCTCCAAATTATAATTCTAAACGTAAGCTTCGGTGGGCTGCAATTTATTATATTAATTTACTCGGTGAAGGAGATATTTTTAAATTGCTTAAAAGGTACTTTTGGTAGTTCACGTTTACATTAAAAAAGTGTGATACGAGAGCTATTTCAAATATTAAAGAGGTTGATTGATAGCTCAATTCAAACAACTGGATCCACATAGTACATAAACGAAACCAAGGACGAAAAGTCTTAAGAAAAGTAGGGAAATAAATAGCGCATGGGATGCCAATCGGAGGAAAGGCGATACATCACAGAAACCACTTCACGTCATCGTCACATTGGCAACGTCGTTCAGAACGAAGTCATAAAATTCAACGGTTAGCTGTACCTGTCATTTCTGCTGCCCACTCTTCTCTCGCCTCGTGTCCATTCTCCTTACGGTTACTTTACGCGTGATTGCCGGAATTTTCCTTTCCCACCAGCTGTCTCTTCTTCACGTCTCTTTTACTTCTCTGGCCGTCTCTATATATACATACGCATCCTCGCTCGTTTCTCTCCTACCTAATTATTCAGTAACCAAAATATATAATATATTACTCTCCCCCCTCATCTGCTTTGTTTACTGCATATTTCTTCATACTTCAGACTATAATTAATGGAGTCTTACAAGGCAGTGATATTGATGTTGGCTTTGGTGTTTGCCGTGGTTAGCGCACAAGAACCGAGCATGGCTCCTGCTGCTCCTCCTTCTATGCAGAGTGCAGCCTTCGACGCTGTTCCCAGTACGGCTTTCCTTCTTCTTTTCACTTTCGTGCTCTCTTTCTTTGCTCTCTATATATAGACATTGATCTTTTATATTTATTGTATGTTTGTATCTGAGATATATATATATATATATTTTGTTGTTTGCTTTTTTATATTATTTGTATATGTTGAGTAAAAGAGTTACTATGTATTTGTTTGTGTAGATGGGATGGATTTACAGTTACTGTATGAATCATCATTTTGCTATTATATGCTGTACCGTTTGAGATTTGTTCATATGTGAAATATTGAGTATGCCAGCACCATTCCTTTTATTTCGGTTGCACTCCAAATAAACCAAAAGCTTCGCCTATTTTTACATTCGTCTTAATCAAGATTTAAAGTTTTAATGTTCATGGTCCACTTAGGCTCATAGAGGCAAGTAGTGGACCACTCCATAATTTTCATATATTTCTTTCTAAACGGGTGTCCTAGCTTATATATATGCACAGGTGCGTGTATATATGGACTGACAATGCTTTCCAAATCAACGAATTACAACATATGGACTGACATTGCTTTACAAATCATCCAAGCAAACCATAATTATCACTTATCCTACGAAAAGCGTCGCACAATGGGAGAAACCAACGATATAATTTTTTGCCATTTAGTTTCAATATTAAAAATGTAAAATAATACAGATCATACAAGTTTGTAAAAAGAAAGTAAATCTGGTCCTATATAACCTAGACATAGCTTAGATGATTAATGTCATTACACCGTTTAAACATACTTTTGTATTTAAGATTGAAACATCTTTGGTTTCTTTTTGTCCACAAAACCCGGTGCAAACAAATTAGTCAAAAAGGCGTCCATAATGGACTTTGCAGTTGACAGAAAGATGAATTTGAAGAAATGATTTTATTCAAAATGATTTGTTACGTAAGTTATTGAATATGATACAATGCAAACTATCCTCTTTGTACATGATACACTGATTATTTATATACAAACGTATTGGGCTTCAATGGGAAGGCCCAAACCCACTTCAGTTGCTTGTATTTTGTCTTCTGTATTTGGACGGTTCGATATAATATTGATGGCTGTGATTTTAACTTCGGTAGATAAAGCAAGATCTTGGTAAACCGTATCCTTCGTATCTTCAATTGCCCATCTCAAACCCGAGCTGCTAGGGTTAGGGTTTGATGGCGATTTGCAAGATTCATGTCTGTTTTCAATTCGAAAGTAGAAGAACCATCAAAATATCCTCAATACAACCCTATTCGACACTTTGTCTCTCTGAATTCCTTCAATTTGAGTTTCAGTGTTGAGACTTGAGTTGAGCATCTGAGCGCTAGTGTGTATATAGTAGAAAGTAGCCGATCTCTGCTTAAATCTTACAGATTTTTGTAGACTTGCTCAGATCTGACTCCTTGTTGAGTGATTTGTCTTCGACATGCTTCACTTGAATGTCAGATCTGAATTTTATGAAGTTCTTTACGCTTAGAGCTTTAGTGAGTGTGTCTGCCCTCTGGTAAGTAGCGGGTATGTGGTTGATTTGCATATTTCCTTTTTGAACTTGTTCGCGAACAAAAAATATATCGTTTTCAATATGTTTAGTTCTGAAGTGCAGTATTGGGTTGGCAGTCATGAATACTGCACTCTGATTATCACACCACGGCACTGGTTTTGCTTTATTCTTTATCTTCAGTTCTTCCAGTATGAATTATAACCACATTATTTCTACTGTAGCATTAGCTATGCTTCAATACTCTGCCTCTGTGCTAGATCTGGATAGTGTAGTTTGTTTCTTTGAGCACCATGATATTAGATTGTATGCAATGTATATGCAGTATCCACTGACAGATTTCCTGCATCTGGATCTATGACCCAATCTTCATCTGAAAATCCAGTTATGTTTAAGTTGTTGCAAGCTATAAATGACAGTCCAAAGTTCCTTTGAGATATCCGAGTATTCTTTTGACTGCTTTCCAGTGTTCATCCAGAGAGTTCTGCATAAATTGAGACACTTTGTTAACACTATAAGTAATATATGATCGTGTTATAGTAGCATATTGTAATGCTCCTACAACACTTCTGTATTGTTTGATATTATGTATGGCTTCTCCCATGTTTTTAGATAATTGATGATTGCTGACCATGGGAGTTGGCTGTGGATTTGCACCATCCATTTTTGCTTTGACAAGTAGTTCCTGGATATATTTTTTGACATGGCATTATTTTTGAATTTTCTTTTCTCAACACTTTTATTCCCAGGAAATAGTTGATATTCCCTAGATCTTTGATTGGGAATTCTTTGTTCAAGTAATTGATGACATTGTTGATTTAATCATCGTTATTTCCTGTAACAATCAAATCATCAACATATATAAGTATATAAACAGTTAATGCATCATTAATCTTAACAAATAGTGAGTTGTCTGATTTGATAGACTAATATTTCATATCTGACAGTGCTGCTTTCAGTCTATCAAACCAGACCTTTGGAGCTTGTCTAAGTCCATATATGGCTTTATTAAGTTTGCACATATAGTTTGCATGCTTGATATATCCTGATGGTTGTTGCATGTATACATCTTCCTGTAAAATGCCGTTAAGAAATGCATTACTGACATCTAATTGCCTCATACACCACCCTTTGTGTAGAGCAATAGTAAGAATAAGTCTTATAGTGGCTGGTTTGATTACTGGAGAAAAAGTCTCCTTAAAATCAAACCCATATTGCTGTGTATATCCTTTGGCACCAAGTCTTTCCTTGTATCTATTAATTGTACCATCAGGATTCTTCTTTATCCTGCATGTCCACTTGCATCCCACTATGTTTTTGTCATCTGGAGGACATACAAGATTCCATGTATTGTTATTTATGAGAGCCTTGTGCTCTTTATCCATAGCTGCTGCCCAGTTTTCGTCTTTTGCAGCTTGTTCATATGTTTCTGGCTCGTGTGGGATTATGCATGCACTGTATATCTTAGGCTTAAAGATGCCACTTTTAGCCCTGCTAATCATGGGATGATTGGGTCCTGTATGAGTTTAATATGAGGTGAGCTCTCTTCATTTACTTGACTTGACATATTCCTTATGTTGCTTTGATGAACAGCTTCTTCTGCCTGATTCTTTTCACTTTCTGTTTGAGTAGGAGAGTGAATAGCATGACTAGAGTCACCTGTCCACTCAGAGCTATGTTGATTAGATACAGTGGATTGAGTGCAGTGATCTCTAGTAGACCTCACTTCTTCATTCCGAGTCTCATTTTCAAAATAAATTGGTAAGTCGGGTATTGAAAACTTTGGATTATATACTTTATTTGTGGTTTTTATTTCTGAACTATTGTAGGGAAAGATATTTTCATTAAATACAACATGTCTACTAATAAAGATTCTTCCATTTTCATCCAAACACTTGTAACCTTTCTGATTAATAGTATATCCAAGAAAGGTACAATGTTAAGATCTGAAATTTAGTTTGTTAGCATTGTAGAGTCTTAGATAAGGAAAACATAAACATCCAAAAGTTTTCAAGTTATGATAGTCAGGTTTTACCCCATATAGTTTTTCTACTAGACTTATTCCACCAATTACCTTAGTTGGTAATCTATTGATGAGATATACAGCAGTATTAAAGGCCTCAGGCCAAAACTTTAGTGGTAATGATGCATGAGCTAATAAAGTAAGTCCAGTCTCAACTATATGTCTATGCTTTCTTTCTACTAACCCACTCCGTTCAGAAGTGTGTGGGCATGTAATTCTATGCACTATACCTTTTCCTTTAAAATAACTACTGAGAGCTTTAAATTCAGTTCCCCCATATGAATGAATTACTTTAACTTGATTGCTAGTTTGCTTTTCAGCCATGACTATAAAATTTATAACAGCATTATAGGCTTCAGACTTAGCTTTTAAAAAATAAATCCATGTGTGTCTAGTGTGTGCATCAACAAAGGTAATATAGTACTTATATCCAAAATCTGAACATATGGGTGCTGGCCTCCGTAAATCTGTGGCAATTAAGTCAAAAGGTTTTGAGTAAATTGTTGAAGAGTCATTAAATGTCAACCTATGACTTTTGCCCATTTGGCAATATGTACAAACATAGGGTAATGAGACATTAACAAAAGATATTCTATCTTCATTAAAAACCTTCTTTGCAACTTTCACACTTGGGTGACCAAGTTTGTAATGCCATACATCAAATACACTTTTGGAGTCTTGCTCCACACACATGTTACAGGACTTCTGATTGTCTGAGTACACATTATTATTGGCTGTTTTGAATTTATACAGTCCTTTTTCAGCATCATCCTGTTACAAAATATCCTTTGTCGGTATTTAGGATAAAATTCAAAGTATGCTTTATTGTCATTGGAAAATTGGGATACGCTGATGAGGTTTTTCTTTATTTTAGGTACTCTTAATAAATTACGTAAGAACGGTTGTTTCCTGTCTTTAATATAAGCATTACCAATATGAGTAATATTGATACACTTGCCATTCCCCATACAAATTGAATATTTACCTCTATACTCCCTGTTGCCAAGATTCAAGCTATCAAGATTATTTGTAATATGATTTATTGCACCAGAGTCTGGGTACCAGCAGTCATCCTGAATGCTTTTTGGCCTTGCTGTGTCATTGAAATTATGATTCTTATCACAATTTGTTTGTGTTTCTGAATTAGCTTGAGCCATATTAGCACTGAGATTATTACTTCTTTGACCACTGGTTTGATTTGAGTATCTGAAGTAGCACTTGACTGCTGTATGACCTACTTTTTCACATATCTGACATCTAGGCATGTTGGTACCATCTGCCCCTTCCTCTAGACCTCTTAGAATTTTCTCCTCGTTGTATACTTTGATCTGACTTGTTATTATTTTGGCCTTTGTTCTTAGAATGAGTAGTATAGTTGATGGTGAAGTCAGAGTCTTATGGTTTCTTATTATCATTTCTAGCTTCATGAGCAAGTAATATGGAGTAAACATCATCAATAGACGGCAACTCATTTTGAGATGCAATGACAGCAACTAGTGATTCATAATCATCACTTAATCCATTTAGAATGGTTAGAAATTGCTCAGAATCTGATATTTTGTGATTTGCAGCCCCTAAAAGATCACAAGTTGTTTTAACTTTGAAAAGATACTCTCTCATGGTATTGTTATCTTTCCTCATGTTGTGTAGTTGTTTCTTGCAATACATTACCTTGCCAGCTGATTGTGTGTTGAACACTTTTTCAATTGTTGACCATATATCATTTGTTGTCTTGCATCCAATAACACATGATAGTAAATTTTTATTTATTGATGATGATAGCCAAGAACATATGAGTCTGTCTTGTCTGTGATATTTTGTATACTCCTCATTGTTGACAGTTTTATTTTCTTCAACAGTGATATATTTAGGAGGAATTGGAATGGTTCCAAGAATGTGACCTTCAAGTCCATATCCTTGGACTACAGTCTCGATCTGCAGTTTTCAAAGAAGTTATTATCTTTTATCAAGTGCACAGTTACAAGATTGCTTTGAGGACTAACTACAGTGTTGATAATTTTTTCAACTGTAGTATTAGATTGATGATTACTGCTCATATTGGCAGATGTGGCAGAGGTTGTATCATCAGTCATGGTGATTTCAAGTTATATATAGACCAAGCAATGCTAAACAAGGCTAATGAAGAAAATTAATCAAAAACAGAAAACAAGAAACAGAGAACAAGAATTACTCACAACTAGGTTTTGATGCAACCGCAAGACTTAAACGATGAGTCACTTTCTTTTCCTTCGTCTTTTAATCTGATAAGTCTTGCTGCAAGACACTTTCTTTAGTTCTGTGTTATGATTCTTGATTTCTTTAACTGTTTTCTGAAATTTTCTTGATTGATTTCTTTAAGATTTGATAAGAAGAGCTTGATGCAGTCTAGTTCTTTGAACTGAGGCATGGTGCTTGATTTTCTCAATCGAATCTGCCCACTCAGATGATGAAGCACTGCCTTCTGACGAGTGGAGATTACTCAGACGATGAAACTTTTCTGATGAGTTTAATTGATCCTATGATTGGCTGCTAAGCCTTGAATTGTTCTGATACCATAATGGAGTTTGCAGTTGACAGAAAGATGAATTTGAAGAAATGATTTTATTCGAAATGATTTATATAGAAGTTTTTGAATATGATACAATGAAAATCTATGTTCTTTGTACATGATACCCTAATTATTTATATATTGGACTTCAGTGGGAAGGCCCAAACCCACTTCAGTTGCTTGTATTTCGTCTTTTGTATTTGGACCGTTTGATAGAATATTGATGGTTGTGATTTTAATTTTGGTAGATAAAGCAAGATCTTGGTAAACTGTATCCTTCGTATCTTAATTGTCCAGTAATTTTGAAGTCATGAGTACTACGATCCCAATAAACATAGAAACTGGAGTTAAATGAGAAGTAAATTTGCTTACCCATGGTGAATTCATATTTGCAAAAGAGATGGTTGGAGGATTCCTCCATCATATCACAGGTAATGTCAGATATAGCACTGGCGGTTTATGTGAAGTTGTGAACATTTTTCCTTCTGAGAAATGAGACAGTGCCGACCGTATCTTTGACAAGCAACCACATATCGATGCAACTATTATGTCGTAATTTTTACTCGTTATATTCTACTTCTAAACTATGTAAATTATATTCTGCATTTACCTTTCTGTAAATACTAAATATTAACAAATACATTGAATATACTTATGCATAGCAATCCTCAGCTCACTTAAATAAAGGATAATCCTCAATGCCAAAGCATAAAGAATAGCCAAAAGTAGTGATCCCTCAATCGACCAATACTGAAACTACAAGCCCCTTAATAGGCATCAATCGGAAGCTAAAACCAGTTCAAAGTCATGAAGTCGAAAGCACTTTAAAAAGGCAATCGAGATCATTGGCTAAAGTAGCATTCAGATACATTAATGGTTCAGATGACCTAAAGTACAGAATATGTGCAGATTGCCACCTCCAAAAGTTATATATGGAATGTCATGTCGTTAATGCACGTCAGCTCGTAAATAAACAGATAACGACACATATACAAATCCTAGTCCTTCAAGTGGACCAAGTCAACAATCCAGAAGAAACCTCTCCATCAACAACAACGCTGAAAGATGCATATAAATAGATGCTTATCTCAATGCATCATGAATCTTTTTTCTTTTCTTTTGGCACCGACATAGTTCAAACATTAGAAATATTAGTCTTTTCTATATTAGAGCTCATATTAAAAACTCATTAATAGGGGTTTTTGTCAACTCATCATTGTAACTGCCTCTCGGCTATATAGCAGAACTCTAACTGAGAAAAGGACGGTGAATGTAGGGATCTTTGCTCGTACCACTATAACCATCAGTGTTTTTACTTTACGCACTTTTACTTTCAACCTACTTGTAACATTTAGTCTTAAGTTAGTCTGACATACAAAAGACTTAGTATTTGAAATTTGTCCTTCGAGCTTTGAGATAATGATATTTGAAAACAAATCCTACCAATATTTTTAGCACTAGAAGGAAGGGCCGATTCTCTATTCATTTATTCACCTATCTCGGAAATTAATTATTCTTCCCAAGTAGCCATGTCTGACTCCAACAGTGAAAGTAATAATATAAAATGCAATTTGAAATTGCCAATAAACCTTTGGATTTAACTCATTGAAGAAGATTACAACGAGCTTCTCGTCACTCTAATTGCTCAAATGCCAAAAGCGGGGAGTATGACCCTATGTACGAACAGGCTTTCCAAATTAGGTAGCTTTGGGATATCTTCATCAATCCCTTTAGAAATCAGCTCAACTTCGGAAAATTATTAGGGCTAAGAATGATAAAGAGACCCGAGTGTCAAGATTATGCTGATGGAATACGAAGATGCCGTTCAAACTAATTAAAGGCCTTTTCCTTCTATTCCAACTAAAGAACCCCGAAAGAAGCTCAAAAAGGATAGCATTCTTACCTCCACTCAATGAAAGCCTATCTCAGATCTTCCAAAAGACTCATAGAAGGCTTTCCTACCTAAATTATCCCTCATCGAAAGGAGAATGTCCAAAGGCAGAAAATTATTGCATTTATCATCTCATAAATGAAAATAAGATCGATGAATGCAAAACGCTATCATATGTCATTGAGAAAATGACTAAAAAGAGGAACTTTCTATGTTTATTAAGAAGTATTTTTTTATTACTCGCTTTGACAAAGTGTTTAATCTCGTAATATTTTTCTTTCCAAGAATAGTCGTTTGTCAAACTCAAATCTTTCGACAAATGAATGCATTAAATCTTTTATATTTCGGCCAATACAAGATTTATTCCTGGATTTCTGGCTTCAAAAGTGAGATAAAGACTTAAGTCCATTTAGAAAAAAAATGTTATTCCTTCAGAAGGTTGTCATTTGGTCCCGGTGTTCTCAGCACCTCTCATTCTATGTGATGGTGTTCTCAGAAAAGCTTTCGGCATTCTCCTTCTCGACAAATTGCTCTTCGTTTGTTATCCTTTCTACCAAGTTTATACTTAGGAGGGGGATATTTATTAAATTTTTACATTGGTATTGGGAATCCTTGGAATTCTAATATTGCTCTTTGGTTGTTACCTCTTAACCACATTTATGCTTGAGAGGCATTTATTGGATAACTTATACCGTTCACCGAAATTCTTGGACTTCTAACATTACTCTTTGGCAATTACGCCTTCTACCAAGTTTATACTAGGGGCATTTATGGGATTTATTATATTGTTCAATGGAATTCTTGGATTCCTATATATTTTGCCTTAGGAAATCGCCTCTTATACCAAGATTATACTTAGAGGGAATTATTATAGTTTCTTCATTAAACCTTCAACTTTCTTGAATGCATCATTTTCTGATGTCAAACAAAATGGGCATTGTCCCACATTGTAACCCACATTCTTTTCTCCTTATGTTTAGCCATGAGCATTGTTTCATGCAAATACTTTATAAAATTCTTATAGAATGAGAAATGTGATCTTGAGCACAAGTCGTACAGCAAAATAACCTCAATCCAAAAAAAGCTTTCAAAGAATCATTTTCTGAAAGTACCACAAGGGATTACTACTTGTAGAATTTTTCAATAGGAAAGAAAATAAATGAAATATGGATTCTCCGCTGAAGAAAATATTTCTTTGGAAATGCAAAAACCTATCTCGTTATGTGTAGCATGGTAGCGAATAGTACATTTTTCCAGTACAACATAATACAAGGTAAATAAAAATTATTTCAAAGGTAAATTCCCGCCAAAAGTGGAATTCTTAAGTTATTATAATTTTTCATAAGTACTTTTAAGGCCCTAACCTTTTTTAATCAGTCACAAAGTCAGCTTAGCGACCTCAGCAAAAAGAGGAAGACCTCTAGAAATATGTATTCCCTACATACCCCCACAATGATGTGACCTAGCAACACTATTACATCACCGGTAAGGGATGACCATATCACCCGAGTTTTATAAACGGTCAACAATGCATGAAAGGGAGAGTCATGGTCAAGCAGTACTATGCACTAAGAGAAGCCTAGTGGAGAAGAGTCCCATCGAAACTCCTACCAAAAAATTAGATACTTAGCTTATAATATTCCCACCAAAACTCTTAGCAAAAGACTAGGTACTTAGCGCATAAGATCCCGATCGAAACTCCTAGCAAAATACTAGGTACTTAATATGTATACTCCCCATCAAAATAGAAAAGTCTTAGATAGAAGTCCTAAGCCACTAGAAGCATTGGGTAGAGCCCCAATTTAGGCTACAAGGCTTGCAATAAGCAAAATCCAAGAAAAGACTTGGTAAGACACAAAATCTTACAAAGGTACGACTAACTTAATCAATTCATGGGTCCTCCTCGACCAATTTGTCATTCCAATAACTAATTACCTTATCCTAGTTTTCATGGGTTAACTAGGAACCTACAGATTTATCCAGTAACTCACTTCACATCCTAGTTTTCATGGGTTGACTAGGAACCTACTGATACTTCCATTGGCCACTTTCTTATCCTAGTTTTCATGGGTTGACTAGAAACCTATTGAATGATGTCAATTCTTAATCTGGATATAGTTTTTATAGGTTCACTACAAACAAATTAGCCCTTGCTAACTTTCCTTAATACATAGTTTTCATGGGTTTACTATGAACTTATTGGTTACCTCCAATAACTACATAATCGTAGTTTTCATGGGTTCACTATGAACCTATTGGTTACTTCCAATAACTACTAAGTTTAAGCATCCTATATTTTTGGTCACTCTAACTCCTTGGATGCAATTATATTCACTCAGAAGTTTAAGAAATTTATATTCACTTCAAAGTTAACCTAGTTGGTTCTTCTACCCCCTTTTTCCCAAAATACAGTTATGGGTTATCATGTGAATATATTCATATTTGAAGAAGCAAAACTACAATTTAATAGTACCACCCCTGTGGGTTTAAGGTCCATGAATTACATTTCATATAAAACATAGTTAACCCCTTTAAATTATATTTTTATCAAGGCAATACTTCTTCAAAATTACAAACTTAAAGTCATTACAAAACTCCTTTATACAAGCCATGCGTTTTTCTTTAAAAATTTGAGTTAGGGTTTTAAAACCTTTCTACGGCATCGAAGGTTTTAGCCTTCAACCCCTTCAAAAGCTTTACTTTCGACCCCTTCGAAAGCCTAAATCATATCTTTTAAAACTATATGCTCCAGCCTTCTTAATACTTTAAAACTTTTCCTTCAAAACCTTTTGACCTTGTTAAAGTATCATTAAATAAGAATAGAACCTTTCGAAACCAATGAAGGGCAAACCTTTCGAAACCATTGAAAATCAAACCTTTTGAAAGTATTGGGTTTTTACTTGAAAATATTACTTTGGGTCATAGTGAAATTAGGTAAAAATATCTCTTTCAAAACCACACTTTATTTTATAAAATATTGGGGAAGTTTGATGGTGTCGAAACCATCATTTCGAAAGCATTAAAACATCTGGGAAACAATTGAATTTTTCGACAACATTGAAAGCTCCTACTTTTGACCCCTTCAAAGGGTTTGGGAAGCGGCTTGTTTTTATAAAAACTATTAAACCTTTTAACAATGTCGAAAGCTCCTTCTTTCGATTCCTTCGAAGGCTTTGAACAAAAATAAAGGCGGCAGCTCTTTTTTTCAAAATCCTCTTTGAAATGACCTTTTAAAAACATAGCTTTCTATTATGTCAAAAGCTCATTTAAAAACTATCCTTTTAAAACCATAGCTTTCGACCCTGTCAAAAGCAAGCATAGCTTTCGACCTTGTCAGAAGCTCTTTATAAAACCAATCTTTCAAAATCATAGCTTTCGACCTTGTCGAAAGCTTTTTAAACAGATAAGTGATTTCCTTTTTCAAATCAAAGTAAACTAAGGGTCTACCTCCTTCGAAAGAAACCTTTCGATACCATACCTTCTGACTTGGTCCAATTCACTGCTTACCACCTGAATGATATCATGTGCATTGCTTTCGACCTTGTTGGTCATTGAATTCGTAAGGTCTTAGTCGATAGGTCTAAGTTGAAAGGTTTTCCAAAGAAGGTGGAACCACTTTTTTTCTAGGTAAAAGATGATTTTGCAAAAATAAGTAACCTTTTTGTAACAAACATGCCTACATGTAAAAATTTGATTATCTTTCACAACTTTAAATAATTTGGATAGTATTTGCCGCATTTTCTCAGATCTAAAATCAAATTAACATTTAACAAATAAGGCCTTCCTCTTATAAGAACAATTAAATCATTTAGGTCCTCCTTTCGAAATAATTTAATTTCCATATTAAGTCATTTATTAAAAATCCCCGAAAATTTAAAAGTTCACTTTGATCATGTTATCTAACATATTAAAATTTCAGACCAATTATCTTAATATATTTTCCAAAATAAATTTATAAACCCAAATAACCATATTTTTCTTTGAAAATTCGTAACTAATTCTCCACGGCTTGAAAAATTATAAAAATTGAAACCCATCTTCAAAGTCATATTTTCCATAACATATAATTTTTCCATGGCATTACAAAATCATTTTACCCTAAAACTGTGTATATCTCCTTTAAACAACCTTGTTTAAACCATACAATTTATAAATCAAGCATAACATCATTTAATATATCATAAAACAGATTTATTCTTAAATCCGAAACCATATGATTATACAACCAAAATAGAGATGTAGAAATTATTATTTACCTTAGACTGGATAAAGAAATTGAAGTTTGATAAGACTGATTTCTTCTAGATTGATCCTAAGCTTTTACTTTGATTTTTCTCTTCTTTTCTTCCTAATGGCCGGCCTTGCTTTCTTCTCATGGTTATAAATTTTATTTGAGATAAAATGAATGTGTATGACTAAGGAGAATAGTATAAAAGGGGAAATATGGGAGGCTACTTACCCTAATGCCCTTATGTTTAATTACTTAATCATTTATAAGTTCATTTAGTTAAATAAGCATGACCACTAAATTTTTATTAATCAACGTCAATCTTCTTATTTACATTATTCTATTTAATTTATTCTAATTAAATCTCCTTTAACAATATCATCATTAAAATTAGAGTTGTTACATACATAGATACATACATACGTACGTACGTACGTACGTACGTACATACATACATACATATAATATATATATATACATATATATATAATTATACGATCAATTTAAACCATATTTTGGTATTGAAATTAAATACAAATCATATGTGTATAACTATATATATAATAATTAATGTACGTAAAACTAGCAGCTATACAGATCTTATTTGCATTAAAAAATAATAGTTTATAAGTGTTTACATATATAACCATATTAACATGTGGCAATAACAATATATATATCAGAATCGTCACCTAACAAATAGTATAATAGTAATATATGCATTATAATATAATATTCAAAAATTATAAGCTATAGTTCAATGCATATCATACCTAAGAACCAAATCCCCAAAGCACGGCTTGAAAATATGGACTTTCTCTCTCCTTTGAAATCTTTCAATTTAACAGATTGATAGTCCTTGAACCGTTGACCTTTGATATGGGATAATGATTGACTTTGAGTTGATTTGAGCTTGATATTTTGAGCACCTATGGAATATTTTCGACTAAAATGGAAGGAAGGAATGGTAGCCAGAGATCATTTGCAATTAGGATTAGGGATATTTAAATAATGGATAGAAGAGAGAAAATAGTGGATCTCATCTCATACTAGTTCTTATTTATTCCGAGCCATCCAAACTCTAATACCTTTAAACGAATTTAAGCCAACCCTTATGTCCATATTTTAGTCAAAATTCTCACCCATCAAGATGGGCCAAAATCCCATTTATCCCAATTATTTAATTAAATCCAATTTAATAAGTTATCGATATCATATGTCGATTGGTATACTTATAACTATATTTGATAATATTTATTCCTCAAATCATAATCAAAATTTTATTATTAATATTTCACAAATATTAATCAACTTAACTAATTTATAATAATTAAATCGTTTGATCAAAAGAGAATTCATCGTTTTGGTTATGTGGCTCGTCAGGTATAAATTTAGTCAACGATTAATATCGAACTTTTAAAATATTAACATTTCACATGTTACTTAGTAGATGATGAGACATTTTGGCTAAATTTATTGCTTACTTGGTTTTGGTAAATTCCAATTTCACTTTGTTAAGCGTTATCTGGTTGTGACTTTTATTTACAGCAATTCTCTTCGTCAAAACTATACAACTTTGAATTTATGGAATTTGGTAGTGGTTAAAATCCAATATCATCCATATTCAACACCATTATCCAACCTTAAAGTCCTTAGTCCAATAATAAAAATTATTATTAACCGAACTACTCTAGCCAAAGATTTTGACTTTGAGTTGACTTGAGTTAATCTTGATACTAATCTCATATAACTGAGGAGACAAATGCTCTCTTAAATTGTGCTTCACTTCTAATACTTCCACTCGGTCCAACTATTTAGTCACCCGATAGTCGCCTTGTCATGATTTGACTATAGTCAAAGTGGAGCTTACATATTAAAGATCCATAGTACTCCCAATTCGATAGAACTGTATAAATCAATTGCATCGATATTTTTTGGTTGACCTTAGTTATATTAACCAATAGAAAACTATTGAGTAGTTATTACATATTATCCAATAACTATCAATATGTAACCCTAGATTCCCATAGTAGTCGTGAATAATCCACTGCCAACTTTTAGAGAGGTGTTACGTACTCTAATCTTAATGGATACATCGATATCCAGTCTTGATGCATCTTGAATAGAAACATTTAAAATGATGTGTTTTATAATATTGTGATATAATACTCATGACTAAAACAATTTATAATTTTTGTTACAAACACACTATTTATGGACTTTCTATTAAATACATTTAATTTAAGCATTTAATTATTTATAACACATTATAACAACTATATAAAAAAATAAAATACCTTTATTACGAATGAGAATTGACTACAGAGTTAACTAATTTGGAATAAATTACAGAGTTGCACCTAGGGCATATCCCTAACTCTATCAGGACCCGACATAATTAAAAAAGGAGTAGGGGATGATGCAATACATCCAAGGGAATCCTATAAGTCACTAGTGACTCAAGCACATATTTATAATAACCCTTAAGTCTAAGGTAAGGATAGAGCATTTGATTCATTTGACTTATAGCTTAAGCGATGGCCTCACTTGAAATCCTTTTGTAATTCTTTTTCCACAATTGTTTGCATCTTCATGCCATTTGGCCTTAAATTCTTTAAAAGGTACAACTCTTTTTTCTTTAAGTTATACCATAATTAGATTTGGTTTCGTGAAGAGAGCCGAACATGGACTACCTTCATCTTATTTTGATTCTTGAATAAAGCCATGGCCTTATGTAATGTTAACCCGTCTTTTGACAAGGTAGCGTACAGGCGAATTTAGCCCAACAAACTTCGTGATGATCAATGCCGATGGGTACAGAGCGATGATTATTGGGCCCGTTAATTAGGTACAGATGGTTACATAGAGTCAAGATTGAATGAATTTGATAGATATGCAAAGGCAGAATGTTCAAAGTATAGAATACGGTTCAATGGATGGAAGCTTTCGGTATAATATGGCAAATTGGAGGGTACTGCATTATTGAAAAAGAGGGTTCGACATGTTTCAAATGGACCGGCATAGCTTAGCAACTTGGAAGGAATCGGCATACTCAATCTAAATGGATTGGGATACTTCAACTGTGTAGCAATATGGAGGGATCAGCATGGGTTGGCTCCTATCGAGGGTTCGGTATACTCCACTGGAAAAAGGAGGGATCAGCATACTTCAACTCCTAAAGAAGGGATCGGCATATCTTATGAAAGGAGAGGGATCGACATAGCCTTGTGTAATAGAAGTGTTCGGCACAACATTATGGAATAAGTGGAATCACCACTGTATAACGGATTTCAAGGGTTAAACATGAATAAGTATTCATGGATCAGCATATTTGGATAGGCAAGAGATCGACATGGTCAAGGAGCATAGCATACAAGAGGGATCGATGGAGTTTGATAGGTAGAAGGGGATCGACATTATTGGATAAGTAGATGGATCACTATAACATATAATAGGGATCGGCGTAGGAAGTATGAAGTCAACCATGAGGGATCATCATGATCCATTGAGAAGGGGTCGGTAGGGATAACCTCTATATGGATTTGAACCAAAGATCAAGCAAAAGCACGAGCTCCACTAATCTAATCGACATGATATTTGAAGATCTAACATGTCCAAACATATAGAAGCGACTATAGGGATCGCTGCCTAAGAATCCACCATGGAGGGATCGGTATCGATCCCTCTCTATTGGAATTTGGACCTAGAGACCGCTATGGTGGCCCATATGGATAAGAAGGTCCTATAGCCGAAGTTTTAAAGAGATTGGTGCACGTCTTCTCCTATAAATACAGCAGGTATGGCATCAAAAAATGGATCTTCATTCTGCTCCTCTTCATCTTCTACCTAGGCTACATTATTCCATTTTAATTCTTGAATTTCACGGATTTGTAACAGTAGTCAGCGGTATAAACTAATAAAAGGAAAATATTTGGAGTGGGCATAGGCCAAAGTTAGCCAAACCACTATTAATATATGTCTCTATTTACTTGCTTTCTAATTATTTTAATTTTGTTCTTCATTTATTTCTCTTCATAGCTCTGTGCTTGGATTGGATATTGGTGCTTTCACAAAATTGGGTGTTGGTGGTCATTTTGATGACAACATTTTGGTGCTTTTGTTAAGAGGGACTTGTACCTACGAATAGGAGCTTAGATTTTAAAGCTTGGGTACTTGGATATAGGAAGCAATGGTGAGACGATCAACAAGGAGAGTGCTACCAAAAAGGAGCCACCATGGAGGGAGTCGGGAGGCTTCCTCAAGAGTTAGAACTGATCAAGCATCTATCTACATAACAAGAGATGAAATGGAAACAATGGTGGATGTTAGGCAGGAGAGGATGCTGAAAAGGTAGTAGGAGATGATGTAGAATCTACTCCAACAAATTGGACAGGCTGGAGCCATAGGAGCTGATGAGATGCAAAACTAAGGAGCTGGAATGATAGGAACTACTGGAGCTATGGATCAAGGAGTCGAGGTGGCAGAAATCGTTGGAAATCAAAACCAGGAACATGGAAACAGAGCTAGTGGACGAAGGAGTGGGGCAGAGCAGCAGAGGGCAATCCCCTGCCATCCTAGAGGGATCGGCAGTGATCCCACCACAGGGATCGGTACCGATCTTTGTAGGCTTAGGGACATGCCTTCGAGTCGGTTAATCGTGATGTTGGAGGATCTGCAGTCAATCCAATGGAGCTTGGTGCGAATCAGAATTTAGATGCTCGTCCAAAGGAATATGTTTCAGAATTCTCTCGTATATTCGAGGGGCAACTTTAACATGATGATCAGAGACTGCCACTGGAAGACAATGACAGGCTTGTAGAAATAATCAAGCGAACTATGCTTGGAGGATTAGTGAACCGAGATTTGGAGTATGTAAGTAGAAGTCCTTTCGCTCCAATATCAGACAAGCTAGGAATCCATCGAAAAACTACCAACGCTTGATACATATGATGGAAAAATAGATCTCACTGTTCATCTGACAAGATACATGAGACACGTGGAAGTACTGGAGGCATCGGAGGAAGTCATGGCATGGTGCTTCCCCTTGTACTTAACAGATATAGCTGCACTATGGTTCATACAGTTGGAAAGTGGCTCTATTAGCACATGGACGAAATTGATCGAAAGGTTTATGAGGCAATTTTGGGTCCACTTCACGAGACCTAAGAGTGTGATGACTTTAACATCGATGAAGCCATGGAAAGGAGAATCACTTAGGGATTTCTTAACTAGGTTCAATGCGGCGGTAGCTTTGGTGGGTCGAACAGATCAGTCGATGGTTTTGATAGCAGCGACATCAGGGATTGCCGATAACTTGGATTTCAAGATATCATTGGAACTAGATCCACCAGTGGATCTCGAGGAATTTTACCATGACGTAGAAAGGTTTCTGTGACAAGAAGATACAAAAGTGGGTAGAGAGAGAAGAGAGGAAGTGGAAGTTTATGCGGTTAAAGGTGGAGGTCCACCCGGGGAAGGTACCAACAAGGATAAAGGAAAATGGAAAGCAGAGGATGTCTTTGATGGATCAAAGCAACCACGTAGGGAACCAAGATTCGCCTCTTACAGAGGATTGACTGAAACATTGGAACGGATATATCTAGACACTAGGGGACATATCCCCTATCAAAGGCCAATGGGAGAGAACCTACAAACTATGAAAAGATATCAATAAATACCGGCTATTCCATAAGTTGGACGGGCATAGTACAAACGACCCTAGGCACTTAAAGAATGAGATTGAGGAACATGTCCGGAACGGCAGGCTATTACAATATGTAAGAACCCGGACAACGGTAGTGGAACAGGAGCAACCATCATCTGCATCGAATGGGAATAGCCTTAGATCGAGGTGTCAACTTGCCATCAATTGATCGAAATGGCAAAGAATAAGTAATAAGCTCCACAATAAAATGACTAAGTCACTTACGCACGTACGGGATCGAGAATGGTCCCTAGGCATGATTTGAGATAACAATGAACCATCACACCCAGAGATGCATGCATTGTAGTGTTTAGTTATTGTTTTTGTTTTTCTTTTAGTACTTGGACTTAATTTTATTAGTTCAATATTTTGATTATAGAACTCACTTGAACGTGAAATCTGACATTAAGAATTTTGACTCCCATCCAAATGATCACATTTTGCCCGAGCGACACCCGATCTTGAATGATCACATTTTGTCTCGAACGGTACTCGATCTTGAACGATCACATTACACCTCGAATATGCGCTCGATCTCGAACGATCACATTATATATCAAATAAGCTCTCGATCTTGAACGATCATTTTTCACTCTAAACAGCACTCGATCTTGAACGATCATATTTCGCCTCGAACAACACTCGATCTCGAACGATCACCTTACGCCTAGAATAGGCACTCGTTCTCGAACGATCGCATTTTCGCTTAAATATGCATTTGGTCTCGAACGATCGCATTTCGCCTCAAACAGGCATTCGATCTCGAACGATCGCATTTTGTCTTAAACAGGAATTTGATCTCGTACGTTCGCAATTTTCCTCAAACAGACATTCGGTCTCGAGTGATTGCATTTCACCTCGAACAGACGCTCGATCCTGTGCGATCATCATCAGCCTAGGACGGCTACAATTTGATTAACAGTCCCGAACGGTCATTACTAACAATCAGGCAAGATCACTGATTTGTTCATAGGTCATCAATGGGTTTCGAACATTGGACTTAAGGCAATTCAAAACACGCATTCCTATCACAAGGCATGTTTCAAAGGGAAAAGTATTAACCCGCTTTTTGACAATGCAGTATACAGACGGATTTAACCCAACAGACTTTGCGGTTATCAAGGCCGATGGGTACAGAGTGATGATTGTAGGGCCCAATAATCAGGTACAGATGGTTACATAGAGTCGATATTGAATGGGATTAATAGATATGTAAGGCAGAATGCTCAAAGTATGGAATATGGTTCAACGAATGGAAGGGTTTGTCATAAGACGGCAACCTATAGGGTTCAGCTTTATTGGCAAAAAGGGTTCGGCATCTTTCATCTCATAGGGGATGGATAGGCATAGTTTAGCAACTTGGAAGGGATCGTCATACCCAATCTAGAGGGGTCGGTATACTTTAACTACTTAGAAAGATGGAGGGATCGGCATGGTTTGCTCCTACCGAAGGTTCGGTATACTCACTTGGAAAAAGGAGGGATCGGCATACTTCAACTCTTAAAGAAGGGATCGACATACCTTATGAAAGGAGAGGTACCGGTATAGCCTAGTGAAATAGAATGGTTCGTCATAGCATTGTGTAATAAGTGGGCCGGCATTGTATAGTGGAGTTTAAGGGTTTAGTTTGAATAAGTATGCATGGATCGGCATAGTAGGATAGGCAAAGGATCAGCATAGTCAATGAGCATAGCATATAAGAGGGATCAGCGGAGCTTGATAGGTAGAATGGGATCGACATGATTGGATAAATAGATGGATCTCTATAACGTATAATTGGGATCGACATAGGAAGTATGAAGTCAACCATGAGGGATCGGCATGATCCATTGAGAAGGGGTCGGTAGGGATAACCTCTAGGTGGATCTGAACCAAAGATCAAGCAAAGCACAAGCTCCACTTGTCCAATCAACATGATATTTAAAGAGCTAACATGTCTAAACATATAAAACTACCATAGGGATCGCTGTCCAAGAATCAACCAATGGAGGGACCGGTATCGATCCCCCTCTATTAGGATTTGGGCCTAGCAGCCCTATGGTGGGCCATGTGGATAAAAAGGTCTCATAGCTGAAGTTTCACGGAGATTGGTGCAAGTATTCCCTTATAAATACAGCAGGCATGGTATCAAAAAATAGATCTTCATTCTGCTCCTCTTCATCTTCTACTTAGGCTATACTCTGCCATTTTTATTTTTGAATTTCATGGATTTGTAACTGTAATCGACAGTATAAACTAATAAAAGAAAAATATTTGGAGTGGACGTAGGACAAAGTTAGCCGAAACACTATAAATCCGTGTCTCTGTTTTATTGCTTTCTAATTGTTTTAATTATGTTCTTCATTTATTTCTCTTCCTATCTCTATGTTTGGATTGGATATTGGTGATTTCACATTACTGGGTGTTCATGACCAATATTGACGCCTACATGTAACAACCTAGTAGTATGGGAATGAGGGAGTTTAAATGAACCCTGTCTCGTCCTCTTCCCCTCCCTCGAGAAGGGGGAATAGCTATGTAACTTCCTTGAGATTCTCTTCATTTTCAATATCCTTAGGCGTAATTGTCAAAAGCTCTTCATTGGCTTTATCTAATTATTGTCTAAGATCGACTACTGTATTGAATAGATCCAACACTAAGTTCTCCAAAGCTTGACTTGTAATCGAAACCGCTTTCGAAATTGATGTAAGTTGCTTCTCTAGGTTTTATACCTTTGGCTTAAGGGCCTCATTTTCTTTGTCAATCTCTAATGCAGCGACATCTAAAGCCAATTTAGATTGAAAGAAGTCCACATAACCATTCAAGATAGTAGTTCCACATTACATACTTATTCTCAGCGACTTTATCATCATAATCTTTTGGAATAACTTCGCAAGTCTACTTATTACTTAGACTATTTGGACATACGTCTTCACACATGAAAAAATAAAACATAAAGCCAAAATAAGAAGTAAAGAAATTTGAGTTCTATTTCATCGTGAAAGATTATAAATGACAAAAGGAAAATATAAGGTTTGCTATTTTCTAAAGACTAAACTTCTCTTTCATACTCAGAATAATCCTAAGACCTTTAAACCTGGATTTGACAAAAGTCTCTGAAGGTCTAGCCTTGTTCAAAAAGAAACATCCTTTCTTAACCCGACCTTTGGTACTGAAAGTTTTGAGGGAGAGGAACTCTCAAGCTCTAGTCTAGGTGTAAACACCAGGAAATGTTTAGGGACGTACTCCAAAACAAAATCACTCTTAGCTAATTTTTCCTTCAGTGATAGTCAAAGGAGAGGGAGTCATGATTTTAAACTCAAGAATGGCCTCCAGAGTTATGTTAAGTTTGAGAACATAAAATTTGCAAAGTAATCCAAGTCTCTTTTGTTTTAGAACCTTAGCTCTGTAATATTGGTTTACTAACTTCAAGAAATCTTG
Source organism: Allium cepa (assembly GCA_030765085.1). Taxonomy (NCBI): domain Eukaryota; kingdom Viridiplantae; phylum Streptophyta; class Magnoliopsida; order Asparagales; family Amaryllidaceae; genus Allium; species Allium cepa. The sequence continues at coordinate 341,218,454 of CM060941.1, read as the reverse complement.
AATTCTAATTCTAGTCTTAGATGGCTATCCTAATTCGGTCAGTTAAATTTAAAATGTGACCAGTCAACCTGAGGCTCTTTTTATTGTAGGGAAAACAAAGTATTATTATTTTGCATGGGAAAACTGGTTTTATAATGGTCATACCACTATATAAACAAAATATCGGTTTGAGGCAAAAAAACCCTCGGAAACTATAAGAAATGAATAAGCTAGCTATAGTACAGGAGTAAGGCGACATGCCTAAGCGATTGTAAGAAAATACTAATCCTCCTGCACAGAGGAGAACGCATTCTCATTCTCAGATGTATCTGTCCCAATAACATTAAAAGAACTCTTATTCCTAAGGGACTTAATGAGTTTTGCATGAGAATTTTTTAATACATCGAAAGGACATTCCGCAACACATTTGCAAGAAGACGATTCTTAAGGGTAGTGCTGGTTTTCAAAAATTGATAGTTCTTGATCTTACTTTGGTCCACAACATATTGTAATGAGAAATGGAAACCGAATTCACTTTCACTAACTTAATCTAAATAAAAACAAAGAATTTTTGATAACATAGAAACAAAATATTATTAATAAAGGCGAAAAGTACTTAACCATCTACAAAACCAAAAAATAAAGTGCCACAATACATGAAGGAATTAAGTACATTCCAAAATTTAAGATTGTTCACTATCAATTGAAGTAACATTAGCAAGAGAAGAAGAATCTTGTTCTACCTTGGGAAGGGAAACAGTAGCAACATGAGCAACTTTTCCTTGCTAGGCCTTGGCTTTCTCATACCGATGACCGAAGCTTTCTCCAATGTTGAAGCATTGTCTATGAGGGAAAGAAAGACAATTGGAAGCACTTGTTCTCCCTATCTCCATAGGCATCAAACAACACATCAAAAGCCTTCGACCACCACTTCAGCTTTTGTAGAGGTCAAATGTAACACCCCGCAATTAACAATTGAAAATATTTAATCATTAACTAACTGAATGCCTCTTGTACTCGACCTCTACAAGTGAGCGAATTGGGACTCGATACACCCATAGTTGCTTTTTCGACACGAGTAAATGAGTATAAATTTGACTAATTTGGTGTCGATGATTTTCGAGGATGAATAGTGCTAGATGAAGAGATTGAGCTAAGTCCATTAGCTTGCCCTAAATTGGCTTATATATAGCTAAGCTCTTCATTACTTTCATTTGCATTCTCATTTCACGTCTCAATTCATCCATCTTCTCTAACTAGTTCCCTAATCTCTTCCTAATCCACTTCTAATCCTTAATCCCAAAACCCATCAAATAAATTTCCTAAGATCAAATAAAAATCACCATAATTTCTCTCTTTCAATTCTTTACAAAATCCACGAAGGAATTGACTTGATTCAGGTACCTCTGTTCATTTCAAAATTTTGAAGAAAGCTAAAGTTGGGTTTTTGATTATTGTAGCTTGGTTTGGGGTAAAAGCAAGGTGAGTGGGATATTCTCCTTACTAATTTATGTATTATACTTCATATTTTCGTTTATTGATGATTATAGAATTATATGAAGTAATTTAGAGATTGTTTGCGTTAATTTGGGCTTTGTGTTATAAGCATGATTATATTAACTTAATATTTGAATAAGGCCTTAATATCAATTTTTGAAAATCGTTAGTAACCTAAGAAATTGATTTTAGGTTAATCGAATGATTATATGTATTGTGTTGATAGATTAGAGGCTAATTACATTTGATAATTAAGTGCATGCCATTAGTTACTAATAATTAAACTAATTTAAATGGTTTCTGAAAAAGTTAGTAAGCTAATTAAGTGTTTTGAACTCTATACTTATCATCAAAGTGATTAGAGGGTCAATGTAGCTTAATTAGTATTTATAAATATTATTTGAGTAAAGGAATGATTTTTATAAGTAAAAAGGAATTTCATAAAAATGGTATTTGATAAAATAGTATAAATAAAGCTTAATTGTTAATTATAAAATGGTATATGATTTTATAAATGAAGTATGTATTTTATAAAATAGAAATAAGATTTTTAAAATAGAAATAAGATTTTATAAAATAGTAATATGCTGTATACTTAATTTAATGAGGCAATTTAGTATTTAAAGGCTTAAAATTGATTTATAAGCTAATGATATATTTTAAAAATAGATGTAAGATTTTGTAGAATAGGATGAAACCATATTAGATTTTTATTACAATGCTTTAGTAAATAAAAGTAAGATAGGATCAAGTAATAAATGAATTACTTATTTAAATTTATCTGTATGTGTATAAATATGGGTAAGTATACGTATGCTTATATTTAAAGATATATAACTATTAAATGTTTCGTGTAGTGTAGTTAGGCTGTTGTATGTTTGTTTGTTTATATATGTATGTAATTGTTTGATTATATAAATATATTAATGAATACAAAGTTCATTGCGAGCAGTTCATATGGCCAGAGCGACTATCGTGTGAGCTAACTTGCGTGAGAATCCACCGAGCCGAGCAATCACTTTGGTGAAGTCCAAAATCAAACTTATATTGAGAAGTGTGCTTTTTATTGTGTGTGTAAATGTGCACGAATGAGTGTGCTAGCATGTATGGCCATTACATAGGGTTAGATGGCCGGATGAGTGTGTTTTGGCATCGTTAGAGGAAGCTCGATTGCTATAATCGCATGTTGAACTCTATACTTGCAAAGAGTGTATTTTTGTGGAAATCGATTTTCGAACACTTAAGGAACCACTTCCAAAACGTCAACCAATGAACTTAGGAAAGGGTCCAATGGGGTAGTAGAGGCAGGCTTGGGAAGCAAGGCGACTCATCGGGTGAAACGTTGTAGGAAATTACATATGAATTGACGATCGTTTGGGAGGTTCTTACCTTTCCCAGGTTCACTGCATGGAAAATAACAATTTCAATCCATCAAGGTTCAAATTCAATCGACTAAATATGTGTTAAAAACATTCTTGAGGGGAAACCCAAAACAAAGAACTGGGAGAATTGGGTTCCATCGATTAGGCTCAATACTTGGGCAGGGAATATTTTGGGGGAATTTTTTCCCCCATTCAATTTTTGTTCTTCGTAGGGTCTTGGCATGACTTCAGAGAGGTTCTGGGCTACTTTAGGATGCGGAACGCAAGGCGAAGCTCAAGATTTGGGCCCAAATGTTAAGTGGTTCCTTTAGAATCAACAACGATCGGGCACGGAGTTGGTATAGCAATTGGTCACACGATCACATTTAATGGGCATGTACGATCGAATGGACTAAATCTATGCCTTCGGTGGTCGACATCAAAGTACGTGTATTAGTGAATTATATCGATCTTATGTTAGTCACTATATATCGTATTGGCCTCATATTGGATGATCATACATCAATTGGTCTTATATTAGTGGTCGTGCATATTATTTATCTTTTAGTAGTTATATAGTTAAAGTGCTTAGCAGTTCCATAGTGGTGGAAGTGCAAAAGTTATAGCTGGGATAAAGCGGAAAATAGTGGAAGTAAAAAAGCTTCGTTGGATATAAAACGAAAAACTAAAAGATAACATATTCTCATTCTCACACAATTTGTGTAGGAAAAAGAAATATTGTTTAATCTTATAACAAAAAAGAAGAACATTATGATTTATACAGTCCGAATTTGGTGACTACAATAGATTTTAAACTTATATTGAGCACTTTAGCCTTAAAATTAGGTCTTTACCCTTACTTTGTAGATTTGGTTTGAAAGGGACAATCAAATCATCCTTCTTCTATTAACGTTGCTAAAATGGTTGCTAAAAGTCTTGATTTAGTAGGTGTAGCAGAAAATATCGGGCCTTAAATAGGATCTACTGTTTAATAGCGCTAAATTGAAAAATCATAGTGGTCAAAGAGCTCTATATACTATAGCGTGGATTTTGTGGGGCTTTGGCAGGGATTTAACTATACAATTTAGTTGTGCCAACACTTGTAGATAGACGATGAGGAGATATCGGTCTTCGGCTGTGATAAACATATTTGATTGCTATATGGCATCGGCATTCCCAATAGCGTATTGCACAAGACACGGGCATTATGATTTTTTAGATAGAGGCATACATAAATTATTTGAGAAATCCTTGATGTCCTTGAGGGGGATGACGACAATCATCTATTATGGGATTATGGAACACTTATGCTCATTATAGGGGTATAGTGTGATCCGTAAGATTTCTAGGTATTTAGAATAGAATGAAAACACTCATGCTCATTATAGGGGAATGGTGATTCTATTTACTATTGGGAATAGGTTTCAAGTAGATTGATTAGATCATAACTTATGCTCATTATAGGGGTATTGTGCGATCTCTATGAGACTTGTGGCTTAAGGTCGATGGCATATTTAGAAACCAACTCTATTTACCTTAAACTCTCGAAGGGAATCATTAGATCATAATAGATGTCCGTAGTTGACTCCACCTATCAGTAATAATGAGTATTGATTTATTTTTTTAGTTGTTTTTCATTGTTATGTTATGCGTGTTATTTATTGGTTGAATTCTTTGTCGTGTATTTTAAAGTAGACAAATATTTCATTATCCATATTACCTTATTACTGTGCCATCATGTGTCAGTCATATTATAGCAGTTGTGCCATTCATTATTGACAGGAGAAGGGCAAGGTATGATTCCCTGCCTTGCAGGGGATAAGTTTACTTTACCTATTACGGGGAGTTCGGATTACCCTTGAGCAATCTTTGTGGTGAGGACCGGCCATACCCTATTGTTATCCTGTTTATTTGTATATGGTTTTAATGTACAACATTTTGTGATAGTTCTGCTCATACCAGGCTTTATGTCTGACCCACATTTTACTTTTTTCCATTTATGTCATGGAAACTCTTGGGTACTAAATTGAGTAGTTTGAGAGTTTGTGCTTCTAGGCTTACGTTTTTAGGACAATTGGAGCATGCTATGGAGCGATGTCGGTATTTGGATATACTTGACATAATTGTATCACATGACAGATGTATTTATATATGAGACATGTTGTATCAGATACTATTATTGTAGATTTCGTTTGTATGGAGTTGATGTATTCCGACTTACTTGTATTGATATATTTTTATTAGTTACTTCCGCTAGTGAAGTCTCTTATATATTTTTTTATTCAGTTTTGTTCATGTATATTGAATATATTATATATTACCATCTTGATGTAAGATTCTATCAATATGCCTTAGTTATGCATTATGTTACTTTCATTTTACCCCGATAGACCGCCTTTCGTAGTATTTTTGAGTCAGACAATATTTGAGACGTTAATTCAGGATACACTGAAGGGCGGGTTGTTACATTTGGTGTCGGAGCTTGATACTCAGACCAAGTTGACCGGTTTAAATTAACCAATCTAGTAAAAGGGGTACATAGAGAGGGCGTACATATACTTTTCTACTATATTATATTGTATACATCGTTTGCCTTCTAGACTTGATTTATTTCTGTTGCTAGTTGCTAAGGTATCTTTGCCATGCTATCGGTATGTGTAAACGGAGTGCATGGGTAGCTGCGAATATGCATTCTGAGATGCCTGATTAGTTCAGAGACCATTTAGCTACAGAAAAAGATGTTCCACTGCTCGTGAACATTTCCAGTGGATGTGGTTGGCATCAGAAGTGGTGTGGGTCTTGAGGCACCAGTATTTCTATCTCCACGAGCTTTAGACTCTTCGAAGTAGTGTTGGAATTTCCATAGCCTTAGAGGAAATCCATATCGAAGTCCTAAGACTGTTGCCGAGACACGGTCTTGGACACATGCATAAGACGACTTCCATCGATATAGGTCTTAATAATGTTCTCATAAGGAAGATTATTTCTCATCATTTGGAGAAGAGAAACTTTAGCTGGGTAAGTTGTAGTGTTTGTGTAGCTGATGAGAAGGCCTGTGATTTGGAATTAATTCAGACGTCCTTTTGGTTCCTGGTTCATTTTTGGGATTGAGAAGGGCATGTACCTTGAGCACTCCATCCATCTTGACCAAGGCAGCTTGTCAGTGAAGAAGTGTTGACCAATTGAACTTTTTTGTTTTTTGGGTTTGAGATGATCGATGCTATGTTTCTGTGGGCAAGAGATTTTCCTTGGGTCTTAAGCTTCAGTTAGGGATTCATTCTTAGTCTTATCCACATTAGGAACCACTCTCGAAAGTTTTATTAGGATGGTCTCCTTCATGAGAATGCCATGAGATACCGTTTAAGGTAATGAAAGTAAAAAAGCAATCCAATCTCCAACAAAAGCGTAAAGATCATGGTATAAGGAAGATCGAGCTTATACAAAAAAGAAAGCTAACCTAGTATGCACACATGTGGCGTATGGGGGCATTTCTATGAAATGTCGTCCATCTAAAGCGAAGCGTAAGTGCTTCATATGCGATTGGCTTGATCACTTGAAGACGGACTGTCCTACATTTGGGAAGGCTGAGTAAGTAACGATGATTTGTGCCTTACAGGCATTACTGAGTCCTAGCGGGCCTATGGCTCATAAGAATCTAAAGGAGCTTATGCAGTGAGGTATGTTATACTTTTGGGGAACTCACTTCTATTCCTTCCGACACTTGGACGGTATATTTTTCTACTACTATTTACTTGGTAGATAGGCTAAACGTGACACCTTTCATAGTAGGTAAATTCTTCAGTAGAGATAAACCTTGTATGAGTTACCTTAGTTGCAATGCCGAGGTGACACAATCGAGAGTACTACTGTTTGAACTTGATGCACAAGCATTCTAGTCGAGAGGGGTTGGTCGATGAAGTGTGACTTGAATTTAGATCCAGGTATGGTTCGGTGAATGCCCAGTAATGAGCAAAGACCGAGCGGATGACTATTAGGCATTTGCCTAAAGTTATTCGTGTTAAAATTGTTTTTCTTTTTTTAAGTAAACCTTAGACAATGGGAGTAATCCCATCTGCCAAAAGGGACATTTTCTAAAGAGTGGTCCATTTACATGCCAGTCCTTAACCTATAGTTCGACCATAGATTTTCTAGGTCATTTGCACTAGTTAAGAAAGGGATTTTCACTCGATTCTGATAGGCGAGCATTTGAGTTGGATTCTTAAGATGATATGGAGATTTTCAAAGCATGATCCTTATCATGCAAGGAGATGTCGGTAGTTGGATAAAGAAATGGATCGAAGTTCACATTGAAGGAGCCAGGTGACCGACCCTGATTTAACAAAAAAATCTTACAAGCAATCGAAGGGTTAGAACAGGCATCATGTAATTTTGGGATGATCTTCAGTTTTTATGAAATTTTAGTCAGTATAGTTATTGTTGCCTGGGAAGGATCTCTCAACTAATTTTATGGCGATTCGGATAATATTCTAAGTGACGAGATGATACTTTCCTAGGAGAGCGTCATTGTGCAATTAGTATATTATCCTTAGTAACACTGTGCGGCTGAGGTGAATTTGAATCAGAGCAAAATCAAGCAATTGTAGATCTTCATTTAATGATAATTTATTTAGTGGAATTTCTCTTCTAAAGAATGATTTATGTTCAGAATGAAAGGAATATTAAGGCTTAGATTACATAATTTATTCAAGAGTATGAGACTCGACGATCCTGCATATTGTATAAGTTCTATGTTGCATATAAGGGGCCGGAATGGTCTTTCGTGTGTTATATTCACAAAAGGTGTTACACCACTTAGGCATTTATTCCTTATGAATGACGAATAGACTCATTGGAGTTTATGGTTTAACATGCATGTTTGATTATTGATTCGCTTACCATGCATGTTGGTATAGATTCCTTTGAATATTTCATTGTTCTGTATGCATGTTATTACCTTTTGATTTGTTATTACTATTTGCTATGGATTGATCGTTGCTTGTTGCATGTTGCTTGTTATTGCATGTTGCTTATTATTGCTTGTTTCTTATAATTGATTGTTGCTTGTTGTTGTTGCTACTACTTATGTTGCTTGCTATTGTTTGATGTTGTTTGTTGTTGTCTAGTTTTAATTGTTGCTGGTTTTGTTGCTTATGTTTAATGATTTTTATGCTAGTTATTGTTACTTACCATTGTTTGCTATTGTTTGATGGTTTCTTTTTGTTTATTAATGTTGATTTTGATTGATTGATTGTTGCTTGTCTGATATGTTTGATTGCATTTATAGTTATAATTTCATAGTTTAAAATTTGGTTCAAAGAGTGATAGCGAATCTGAAATGAATTGCATATCATCCTTGCCCACTATAGGGTTGAGATGGGGATCTATATGAATCTGCTTTCTTTTGATATGACTCGGAGTCTATAGTATATTTTGGTACTGACTCACTTGAGCTTACTCTCCAATTGATTGTCATGTACGACTATAGTAGTATCAGATACTTCACTAAGGTTATACATGTTTGTATTTTGTGTTAGTGCAATCCTCTTTATATTGTACAATTAGGTACTTGAGAGCTGATATATAACTATTTAAATGCTTATTTGCCTTGATTGGCATTAAAATGGTAAGAAGTTTTCTTAAGAGTGGTGTGAAATTTTTGGAAGCCTGAGGTAACATAATTTATCGCATGTTCCCTTATTGTATGCTGCATTAAAATTTGGGAGTTTCTGTAATCATGATAGCATAAGGCAAAGCACTTTTGGATTTTCTAAAACCTAGATTTTGGAAGTTTGGTCATTTCTGTTACTTTTTCGTACTCTTAGGAATTTGGAGATAAAATTAGTTGAAGGTGGAGAGAAAGTAACATCCTGCAATTGTAATGATTGAACATTTAAATGATTAATTTAAATATTTAATCATTGAGTAACGAAAGTCCTCTTGTACTCAACTTTTACAGATGAGCGAATTGGGACACAGTGCATTCATAGTTGACTTCGCTTTTTCGATGCATGTAAAATGATAATAAACTTGACTATGCTTAAATTCGATGATTTTTGAGTATGAATAGTGCAGGATGAAGAGGATTGGGCTAAGCCTATTAGCTTGCCCTAGCTTTGCTTATATGTGGCTAAGCTCTTTATTACTTTCATTTTCATTCTCATTTCATTTATCTCCTGTAATTATTTTTCTCATCTTCTCTTAATCTCCTTCTAATCCTTACTTCCTAATCCCTAAACCCATCAAATAAATTTCCTAAAATCAAATGTAAATCACCATAATTCCTTTCTTCCAATTCTCTACAAAACCCTCGAAGAAATTGGTTTAATTTAGCATCTTGGTGTTCATTTCAAAATTTAAAGAAAGATGAAGTTGGGTTTTTGGCAATTAGAGCTTGGTTTTGGGGTAATGTGACTAAGATGATTTCCTTATTGATTTATATAATGTACTTCATATTTCCATTTATTGATGGTTATAGAATTACATGAAGTAATGGAGATTGTTTGAGTTGATTTGGACTTATGTTTGTGTTATAAAGAAGATTATATTAACTCATTATTTGTATACGACCTTAACAACTATTTTTGAAAATAGTAACCTAACAAGTTGATTTAAGTTAATTGAATTATTTATGTGATGTAATGATAGATTAGAGACTAATTACGTGTGATAATTAAGCGCATGCCATTAGCTAGTGATAATTAAACTAATTTAAGTGATTTCAAAAAAATTTAGTAAGCTAATTAAGTGAGTTTGGAACTCTACACTTATTTCAAAGTTATTAGAGGGTTAATGAAGCTTAATTAGTTTTCATAAATATTGTTTAAGTATAGGAATGGTTTTTATAAGTAAAAAATTATTTTATAAAATGGTATTCTATGAAATAGTATAAATGAAGATTAATTTGTATTTATAAAATGGTTATATGATTTTATAAATGATGTATAGATTTCATAAAATAGAAATAAGATTTTATAAAATAGTAATATGATGTATACTTAATTTTAATGAGGCAATTAAGCATTTAGAGAATAAAAATTGATTTATAAGCTAATAATACGTTTTATAAAATAGATGTAAGATTTTATAAATAGGATGAAACCATATTAAATTTTTATTAAAAAGATTTTGTAAATAAAAGTAAGATTTGATCAAATAATAAATGAATTACTTGTTTAAATATATATGTATGTGTATGAGTATGAATATGGGCAAGTATACGTATACGTGTATTTGAAGATATATAATAATCAAAATGTTGTGTGTATTGTTGTTAGAATTGTTGTATGTTTATTTGTTTATATACATATGCGATTGTTTGACTATGTAGGTATATTAATGAATACAAGTTCGTTACAAGCATTTGACGTGGCCATAACGACTATCATGTGCGCTAAATGCATTAGAATCCACCAGGTCAAGTAATCACCCCGGTGAAGTCCAAAATATGACTTGTATTGAGAAGTATATTTCTGCATTCACGTGTAATGTGCATGAATGAGTATGCTAGCACGTATGGGAATCAGATAGGGTTAGATGGCCCGATGATTGCGTTTTGGCATTGTTAGAGGAAAGTCGGTCGCTATAATCGTCCGTTGAACTCTTCACGTGCAAAGAGTGAATTTCATGTCAAAATTGATTTTTGAACACTTAAGGAACCACTTCTAAAATGTCAACCAATGAACTTCGAAAAGGGTTTAATGGGGTAGAGGCAAGCTTGGAAAGCAAGGCGGCTCATCAGGCAACGTATCGTAGGATACATCATGCTAATCGATGACCGTTTAGGAGGTTCCTAACTTCCCTAGGTTCACTTCCTAGAAATTGATATTTTCTGTCGACCGAGGGTCAAATTCAGTCGACTAAATATGTGATGGAAATATTCCTATGGGGGAAACCTAATACAGAGAACTAAGGGAATTGGGATCAGTTGACCGCGCTCAGTCGACCGTATGACACCCCTAGTATACTAAACGCCTGGGCTGGGAATGACTTTGGGGATTTCTTTTCCCCATTCGATTATGTTTCTTCGTGGGGTCTTGGCATGACTTCGGAGAGCCTTTAGGAAACTCAAGGAGGCAGATTGCAAGGCGCTACTCGAAATTTAGATGCGAATGTTAGGTGGTTCCTTTGGAACCAACAATGATCGGGTATAGAGTAGGTATAGCAATTGGTCACACGATCGCATCTGACGGGAATGTACGATTGAATGAAGTGAGCCCATACCTTTGGGGGTTGACCCCTGGGTATGCATATTAGATGAATTGTATGACGACCCACCTTTCTGACCGATGGGAATGACACTTACACAATCTCGGTGTTCATGTGTCGTTGCCTAAAAATCCGAAAGATGAGTTGACATGGAGTGAAAGAAAGAACAGAACATGACATAATGGAAACACAGCACAACAGAACGGTTATATATAATACAAAATAAATAATACAAAATATTTCTCCTTACATGGATTTATCTGAGTTGCACAAAAGTTCAACTATCAGACTAAGCAGTTATACACTCTGTCATTACGCACGTTGATCCAAAATACACGTACAAAATAGACATAACAACGGAAATAAATAACTAGATTGCTATGGATCTCCTGCTCATCCATTGTCTTCAAAGAGCCCAAAGAAAACCTGCTACTCTCAGACTACCAAAGTAAATATGAGTACCCGTGATTTTAGGGAAAATAAACAACTCGGTTCCGATAATATGTCTGGTATGAGTAAATCTCAAAACAAAATGATGGAAATAAACAAAAATATGTGAGACCACGCCACCAATTATGAAATGAGTTTTCCCTCACAATAACAACATCCAATCATGGAAGTGGATATAAATAATTAAACATCCTGAGTGCTCACAACATTTTTCGATGCAATTAAAAAAGAGGTAAATTTTAAGATTTGGAATCAAAGAAAAAGAAAGGGGAATTATCCAATAAATGACTAGGATGGTATCGAAAGTATACCTCTAGAATATACTTGAGAACTTCGATGGCTACTGGACAATACTAAGCCAGACCCCGCTAACCTTTATCGAGAATTCGAGTATTTCACATCTTATTGCGCATATAACCGAAATTGACCTTGAGTAGATGTGAAAATACCCTAATGGGATCAACCCCACATTGCTTGGCTCTCGCTTGTGCTTTGGTTTTAGTCATTTTTGATAAAGAATATCAATACTCAAAAGAGCACCAAATCATCTTAGATAAATATACACAACAGAGAAAGATGGACGATAGTTAATAAATCAACTATCGAAGATAATTAAAAATGATCGTATATGGAATTAAATTTCATATTATTACCACCGCTCATGGATTCCAAATAAGTGACATCCTTCTATCGTAAATAAAGCCAGGCAAGTTAATGTGACGTTACCTCTAGGCATTTCCTTGACAACATGTAACAACCCGGTATTTCGCATCAATTGATAATCGACGTTAAACGATTAATATTTTCGCTAATTACCAATTGAAGTTTTTAAATTGTGTTAAAATTCTTTTATAAATGGTTAAAATGATTTTTGGGCTTTGAATTCTCGGCCCACGTTTGATTTGTTTAGATTGTGATAAATTTGCAAAGCAAAATAACTGGCCCCTTTATTATTTTCGTTCGAAACCTAAAACCATCGAAAGAAAATAATGGCGGCCCCTCTTCTTCGTTCCTCCGCGAAAACTAGGGCTTCGTGGTTATTTTTGAAGCCGCGTCTTGGTCGATCGAGTGCAGTTCTCGTTGCTCACTTCGGCCGTGGATTGCGCGCGTTGGACAAAGGTGAGTGACCATTCACTCACATCAAATTCGATTTCGTTTATATATGTGATTTTGTGTGTTTTACTCGGCTTTGGAATTTTCTGATACTCTGATTTTGTGATAGTATTTTGGCTTCGGCCACTGCCTTGCTTAGCTTGAAACTTCTGCATTTATTTGATTAGAAACTATGATAAAGCTTGATTTGAGTTTTGACTTCGGTTTCTTAATTTGGCTTTTGTTGAATTTGTAACCTGTTGTTACATGACTTCTGTAACGACCCGGCTTTTTCAACAGTTAATTTGCGATATTTAAAATGAATTTAAATATTTAATTTGAATTATAATTTGATTTTGAATATGAAAGGCTGTTTTATTTAGTAAAAGAAATTCAAAATTTAAAATATAACGACCCATTGAATTAATTAATTATTAAAGTGGTAATTAGATATTAGGTAAAATATAAAATCTGGTATAGTAAGCTTGTTGAAAATATTTTAACGGCTTATAAAATTCATATTGATAATACTGGAAGTAATAGATGGATTAAAATTGAATTTAACTGTCGTTTGTTTAATTTTAAATTTTGCATAGTTTAGAATTGACATTTAAAAATAACCTTCCGAGGCACAGTCTTGGAATTCGACGAAACCAGTTCCATTGGATCCGTAATATTGAATTATTACTGGATTTCAAATTTTGTAATTTTCGGGGTCTTCGTGTGATCGTTCGGGGTAAAAATGCTTCGAAACAATTAATTATTTTTTTAAAAGTAAAATATCTTAAATCTTTTCGCAGCCGCATTCTTTCAAATCGTGTTCCCTCTCCCTCATAATATCTTGTACCCTTTGTCTTCCATACGAAGCAGAAATCTAATCGAGGCCGCTATTCTGCAACTTTATATCGCGTATCCCTCTTCTTCTTTTTCCATCCTCGAATTCTTTAAAATAATAATAATAATAAACGAACGGAATCCTTTAATAAAAAAAAATGAAACCCTAACTCGAATTGAAGCGCGTTCGAGCTGCTCGCGATGGTGAGATCGTGGGGCAGCGTGATTGGGTTCGACAGTTGAGAGAGGGCGGTCGCGTCTCAAGCGCGTAGTGGGCGATGGTGTCGGCTTCGCGTACAATCCAGGTGACGTTGGCCAGTCGAATCGGAATTGGGGGATGTCGTTCTCGATTTCGAAGGATGTTCGAGGACTGGGGGGGCTTGTACTCGAAGGCAATCTGACCTGGAGGGGACGTGCGCGTGTTGGGGTAGGGCGATGAGCAGATTCATGGGCGGAGGCCAGGAGGTTGGGTGGTCTCGAGCTGAGGAAGGTTCGGCTTGTTAGGTAGGTGTCTTTGTTCTGTGCTTTTAATTTAGATTGTTTTGTTAAAAAAAAGTTTTAAAACAAAAGATTTTACAGGTAAAGGTTTACAGTAAGTCTAGCTTCAAATTGATATATACATACTTATATATATGCGGGTAAATGAATTATTACTTTACAGTAAAGTATAGGATAATTCATGTTAAAAGTAAATATTATTTTTCATTAGAATTTGATAAATATATATATGTATATGAGGGTTAAACAGAAATGTATGTAAATATAAGGATTTGATTTTTGAATCTATATGGATTACTTATATAAACATATATATATATATATATATATGTATGTAATTCCTAAGTGAGAAATAAAGTATATTCACCTATATCCATTTTAATTATTGGGAATAATTTATTCAGGTAATTAAGTTCGTTCAATTAAATTACTTAGTCACTTTAGTACTAAAAGATTTTTATAAAGGAGAATTAGTTTAAAATTTAATTATTTGTTGAAATAAATCATTAGTTGAAATTAAATTATTTGAGTTAAAGAATAAATTTATTTAAGCAGAAATTAGTTGTTGATTTGTTCAAATATTAATAAAATTCAGATAATTGTTATATAAGGTTTAAAGTCGGAAAATAAATAGCTTAAATAAATAAAGTCAATTAAAAGATTAACCGATAAATTTATTATGGATTAGTTTAATATTAATAAAATCCATGCAATTGTTATTTAAGGTCAAAAGTATGGAAACAAGTCGAGATTGGACAGGATTGCAACTTAAAAGCAAAGGTGAGATTTCTCACTCATTTGGATGCCCTAAATTAAATTCAAATGTTGAATTTAAATTATTGGATGTGTTTGGTTGATTGATGATAATTTATTCACTGGTTAATATCATAACCCATATACTGCAATATCCATTTGAAAGTGGAATTGATATGTTATTGTGCTAACATTTGTGGATGCAGGGAAAACAGGTTGGAGGGATCCAACAGGATTCCTCAAAGATATTTATTATATTTATGTTTCATATGACAGGTTGGATAAATTAATATGGAATTGCATGAGAATTGAATTATTAAGTGTTGAGTAACATGGAAGTGGAATTTTGGAAATTTTTAAATATCATAAATAATTTAATGGAAGGAAGTTAAATGAAATTTAAATTATAAGAATATTTCTTTAGGATTTGGATTCACTTCTATTGAGATTAAAGTAAAATTAAAGGAACAACTATTACTTGGGTTATACTTAAAAATTGGTTAAAGTTGAGTTCGGAAAAAAAAGGGTAAATTATATATTAAAGACTTAAAGAAAATATTATAATCGACAAATGGTTTTGAAGTAAAGTAAAACTATATTAAGAAAATAAAATAAGGGAATTTTATTAAGAAATGAAATGGAATTTTATTAAGGAACAATATGGAATTGAAATGAAGAATAAAATTATAAAATAGAATTTTTGAATAAATTGTTTTCATAAATAAATGAAAAGGGAACTCAGTGGAGTTTATAAATTTATAAACGGAGTTTATAAATGAGAAAGAAAGATATCAGTGGATACGAAAAGGAATAAGTCATGAACTTATATTGAGTTATAAATTTGTTTGAAATGGAAATAGTAAAATATTTCCGAAAGTAAGAAGTGTGAATTTGGACAAGAGGCATTATAGATGGATATTAGGTTTTCTAAAATTTATAAACTTATTTATTAAAAGGAGTATTTTAAATTACTACACTATATAAATTTCTGGTAAACTATTACTTGAATTTAAAATGTTTCGAATTAGATATTTTCGAAGCATAGGCCAATATTTATAATAAACTTTAATTTTTTTAAAACCAGTTTTACGATTTATCATTAACTGGATATGAACTCTAATTTTTATGTTAAATATTTCTTTTAAACCGTAAGTTGTATAAAACTATACTTCTTATTTTATAAATCTAAATGGTTTCAAATGTTTTTAAAAATCCAATTAATAATCCTCTTGTGTTGATAAGTGAGTTATTAAATGAGATAAGATTTAGGAGAAATCTTATTAAGTGAAGGAATTGAGATTGAAAATTTATAAGCAGTATAAATTGATTTTGAGAAGGAAATGAGAAAATAAGAAATATTTTCAAGGGTTAAATCAAATTGAGTGTATATGAGAAATCAGATAAGGGTTAAATCAAAATATGGAAATAGAAGGACCGTGAAATTAGATTCAAATGGGTTAAAATGGAAATAATATCCGAATGATATTTGAGATAAATAATTTGTGAAGATTTTTTGATGGTTGCTTGTGAATGATTAATTGATAGTTAAATCACCGACTATCAATATTGGACAATGCGCTGATCGTTTCGAAGAGTCCGGGATCGGATTTAATTATCCGAAAACCACTTCGATCCATTCTCCCTACGAGCCTTGTACGAGTTTTATTTGTATTACCCATTCTGTGGCTAGTAGCTGGAATTTAATCATGTAACAATTTCGGCTATTTTATAAGTATTTGTATATAGACCCTATTATAATATGAGAGGATTTTTATAAAAAGTTTTTTAGCTATCGTAAGGTAAAAACCCGACATGTTTATTTGTGGCGTGGTCTTACGAGATGCTTTTGATTTCAAAGGATTTTTGAAACTTTGAACTTCCAATTGAGTGTGATTTTCTCACGCTGGTATTCCAGACTGACTCGGGTGTTGTTTTATATGATGCTCGAATCAGACCGAGTTAAACAGGATTCAGGTTATGTGCTGGAGCTCAGGAGAAGAGCTGGTGACAGAGCATATTTTCGTATTGGTCTATTATTTCCGCTGTGTATGATCATATAGTAGTTGTCTCTGTATGACTGATTAATGTACTCTGATGATGGTATGTATATATATATATGTATAACAGTACAGATTTCTTGTATTTAAAACTGTATTCTATATATTATATTTTATTCCGCTGCGTTGTGAGATTCTGATGTTCTTTTTGTTCTTCTTCTACCTCTTTCTTCTTTTACCCGAAGACTCGTACATTCGTGCCACTTTGAACTGAACTGTGGTGGAATTTTGTTAGTTCAAAGAGGTACGGATTTGCGGGCCTTTACAACTTCGGTCACTTTAGATAGTCTGTTAGGATATATCACTTTGGCCACACAACTGTTAAATTGTTCCTCATGTTATCTGACTTCGGTCTTGTACCACTTGCTATTTTGACTTCGAACTGCACTGTTACTGTTTGGTACACTTGTTAAAATTGTTTACTTCGATTCACTCGAGTCTGTACTCACATTATCCACCTTGAGCTTGCTGATCATTTTCATTTGAATTATTGCCTCTGGTTCGAGTTTTCTGGTATAACTTAAACTTGATACTGGCCGTGTTTCTCATATTATCTACTGTGAAAAATAAAAATGACTACGGCATTGGATTGCCTTTGGTCCTTGATGTCGCTCGGCATTGAGATACACTTGGGTTTTGATTATGCAGTAGTGATTCTGTTGCATTAGGACTATTGAGGCAGTAGCATTCCTTTTGGTCCTACTGCACTGTGTATATTCTTGTTCTTGTGTCTTTGGTCTTTCTTGCTTGCTGCACTTGATGTTGCTGCAACATGATGAAGCTAAGTGGAGATGTTGTACTTGGGTTTACCTTTGTTTTGTGTGTTGAATTGCGTCTATGAGCCCCGGTATACATGTTTACTGATATGTATTTGTGTACATATTCCATTTTGGTTTAATTTGATGTTGTTGATACCAATTCAATGATTTGAATTTTTTGATAACCACGGCTTTTAAAACTAATTGACAGTGCTTCGTCCCTTACTTGTTGCACATACAACCTGATGTTTGAACTTGACTTGGGTTGTGATAGTGTTTGACTTGGTCACTGTTGTTTTGTTCTCTGCTGTGAATTGCTTTGCTTGATTTTGTTCACTGCTTCATTGTAAGTAGTTGATGAATCACTGTTTATATGTGGTGCATCAATGTACATATATATTACCTGATTTTGTACCTAGTTAGAGAATATTGGTATTCATCCCTTGCCTGTTGCATTTGCAGTGTCTTCATTTTTGCACTACTGCGTATTGGTTACTTGATGTATTGATTTTAGCTTGCTTCTGATATTATTGAACTTTGATAGTCTCGACTAATTTGTTTCGAGACAGCTTTTGTTGCATTGTGATCTTGTGGTGGTTGTAGATTTTAGTTGCAGTTTACCCTTGTATCCTTGTAGCCTTCATTGCACTGTTCACTGAACTTCAGGCCATGTAGTTCCCGTGCAGTTTGTAGTTCCTGCCTTGTATTTTGTTATTCGTGATGCCTGGCTGTGTTGCCATATCATAAGTGCACTGTCCAGTTTCAGATTGTGGCATCGATTTGTATTCTGTGCTGGAATTTACCGTGTGCATGCTTGTTTGCTTTAGTTGCAGTCGTGTTGGGTCATGCTAGTCATGACTTGACCTTTGCAGTTTTGACTTGCTGTTGTGGCGAGGCAGTGCACGCGTGCGTGTACTTCAGCCACACATAAGCTGGGATTTGACCTTGTGTTCGTTTGTGAACTTTCATTGTGTACTACGTGCACATTGTACATGTCTGTCTACTTTGACCATTGAGGTCGTGGCATTGATATTTGAACCTTCATTGATTTTGGTTCGTTGATCTTTTGTGTACATTATCATCGTAGTGGCAGGGCATCGGATATTTGTTGTTTCTGATTATCGCTTGTGATTTAAGATTTGATTATCAATTGTGATAATTAAATATTCATTCAGTTGTGATTTCTGGTTATCGTTTTTGATAATCAAATATTTCTTGTTTCTGATTATCACTTGTGATAAGTAGATATTTAGGATTTGATTATCGTTTTTGATAATCGAATATTTGTTGATTTGATTATCGTTTTTGATAATCAGATATTTGTTGTTTCTGATTATTGCTCGTGATAATTAGATATTTGAGATTTAATTATCGTTTGTGATAATTGAATATTTGTGAATTAAGATTTGATTATCGTTTGTGATAATTAAATATTTGCGATTTAAGATTTGATTATCAATTGTGATAATTAAATATTCGTTGATTTGTGATTTCTGATTATCGTTTTTGATAATCAGATATTTTTTGTTTCTGATTATCGCTCGTGATAATTATATATTTGAGATTTAATTATCGTTTGTGATAATTAAATATTTGTGAATTAAGATTTGATTATCGTTTTGATAATTGAATATTTGTTGATTTGAAATTTGATTACCGTTGTGGTAATTCCTGATTATCGTTTTTGATAGTTAGATATTTGTGACTTGTGTTTTCTAATTATCTTTGTTGATAATTAGATTTGCTGATTTTGCTGTCTTCTAATTATCGTAGCGAAAATTAGATATTGTTGTTTTGTGATTTCTGTATTCTGATTATCTAATTGATAATTAAATTTTGTAGAGAATTTGTGAATTTCTTTTATGAAATTAAAAGATTTCTTTGGTGTTTATATTGTACTACGCCGGTGTACCGGCTCAATTTTCTGCTATTCATAACGTTTCCTACGTCTTCCAATTACGGAAATGCCTTAGGGATTTCCGATCTTTATTCTTGAGCAACCTTCTATTCACATCATTGCTTCGGGGGTGTAGCACCTTCGAAATAAAGATGTTTCTCTTATGGAAATTCTCAATGATTCTCAAATTCTAGGGATTTCTCTTTGGAATCTAGAGAATTCATCGAGCAAACACGTTCAAGCTTACTCTTTATGCTCTATATAGTGAACTTCCTTTCTCAAATTTCTTCATTTTGTGATGATATACTTTTATGGTTGTTACCTTTTGTCCATTTATTCCTTATGATTGCGAGGACGCAATTTCTTTAAGGAGGGGAGTCTGTAACAACCCGGTATTTCGCATCAATTGATAATCGACGTTAAACGATTAATATTTTCGCTAATTACCAATTGAATTTTTTAAATTGTGTTAAAATTCTTTTAAAAATGGTTAAAATGATTTTTGGGCTTTGAATTCTCGGCCCACGTTTGATTTGTTTGGATTGTGATAAATTTGCAAAGCAAAATAACCGGCCCCTTTATTATTTTCGTTCGAAACCTAAAACCATTGAAAGAAAATAATGGCGGCCCCTCTTCTTCGTTCCTCCGTGAAAACTTGGGCTTCGTGATTATTTTTGAAGCCGCGTCTTGGTCGATCGAGTGCAGTTCTCGTTGCTCACTTCGGTCGTGGATTGCACGCGTTGGACAAAGGTGAGTGACCATTCACTCACATCTAATTCGATTTCGTTTATATATGTGATTTTGTGTGTTTTACTCGGCTTTGGAATTTTCTGATACTCTAATTTTGTGATAGTATTTTGGCTTCGGCCACTGCCTTGCTTAGCTTGAAACTTCGGCATTGATTTGATTAGAAACTGTGATAAAGCTTGATTTGAGTTTTGACTTCGGTTTCTTAATTTGGCTTTTGTTTAATTTGTAACCTGTTGTTACATGACTTCGGTCACTTTAGATAGTCTGTTAGGATATATCACTTTGGCCACATAACTGTGAAATTGTTCCTCATGTTATCTGACTTCTGTCTTGTACCACTTGCTTTTTTGACTTCGAACTGCACTGTTACTGTTTGGTACACTTGTTAAAATTGTTTACTTCGATTCACTCGAGTCTGTACTCACATTATCCACCTTGAGCTTGCTGTCCATTTTCATTTGAATTATTGCCTCTGGTTCGAGTTTTCTGGTATAACTTAAACTTGGGGCCGTGTTTCTCATATAATCTACTGTGAAAGATAAAAATGACTACGGCATTGGATTGCCTTTGGTCCTTGATGTCGCTCGGCATTGAGATACACTTGGGTTTTGATTATGCAGTAGTGATTCTGTTGCATTAGGACTATTGAGGCAGTAGCATTCCTTTTGGTCCTACTGCACTGTGTATATTCTTGTTCTTGTGTCTTTGGTCTTTGTTGCTTGCTGCACTTGATGTTGCTAAGTGGAGATGTTGTACTTGGGTTTACCTTTGTTTTGTGTGTTGAATTGCGTGTATGAGCCCCGGTATACATGTTTACTGATATGTATTTGTGTACATATTCCATTTTGGTTTAATTTGATGGTGTTGATACCAATTCAATGATTTGAATTTTTTGGTAACCACGGCTTTTAAAACTATTTGACAGTGCTTCGTCCCTTACCTGTTGCACATACAACCTGATGTTTGAACTTGACTTGGGTTGTGATAGTGTTTGACTTGGTCACTGTTGTTTTGTTCTCTGCTATGAATTGCTTTGCTTGATTTTATTCACTGCTTCATTGTAAGTTGTTGATGAATCAATGTTTATATGTGGTACATCAATGTACATATATATTACCTGATTTTGTACCTAGTTAGAGAATATTGGTATTCATCCCTTGCCTGTTGCATTTGCAGTGTCTTCATTTGTGCACTGCTGCGTATTGGTTACTTGATGTATTGATTTTAGCTTGCTTCTGATATTATTGAACTTTGATAGTCTCGACTAATTTGTTTCGAGACAGCTTTTGTTGCATTGTGATCTTGTGGTGGCTGTAGATTTTAGTTGCAGTTTACCCTTGTATCCTTGTAGCCTTCATTGCACTGTTCACTGAACTTCAGGCCATGTAGTTCCCGTGCAGTTTGTAGTTCCTGCCTTGTATTTTGTTATTCGTGATGCCTGGCTGTGTTGCCATATCATAAGTGCACTGTCCAGTTTCAGATTGTGGCATCGATTTGTATTCTGTGCTGGAATTTACCGTGTGCATACTTTTTTGCTTTAGTTGCAGTCGTGTTGGGTCATGCTAGTCATGACTTGACCTTTGCAGTTTTGACTTACTGCTGTGGCGAGGCAGTGCACGCGTGCGTGTACTTCAGCCACACATAAGCTTGGATTTGACCTTGTGTTCGTTTATGAACTTTCATTGTGTACATACGTGCACATTGTACATGTCTGTCTACTTTGACCATTGAGGTCGTGGCATTGATATTTGAACCTTCATTGATTTTGGTTCGTTGATCTTTTGCGTACATCATCACCGTAGTGGCAGGGCAGTGCACGCAAGCGTGAACTGCAGCCACACGGAATTGAGTTTTTGGGCACGACATCACTATAGTGGCAAGGCAGTGCACGCAAGCGTAAACTGCAGCCACACGGTATGGCGTGTATGATATTCTATTTTGTTTCGATTTATGGATCTTTTGCGTATTCCATATTCCGTAGTGGCGAGGCAGTGCACGCGTGCGTGTACTGCAGCCCTACCCGTATTGTTATTTTAATTGATATTTCAATGGTTTGAACTGTTTTGTTTATTCCATTCAATGTTCTGAATTGTATTCTGATTTGGTTTAATTTGCTGATTTGTTGTTTAACACTGTTACGTGTTATATTTATCGTTATCCGATTTCTTTATTTAAGGATCGGATAGACGAAATTTATTTTGACTATCGTCTAATTGTTATTTACTTATTATTGCTTCTGTACACTAATAACTGAGTTTGAATTAGACTGACCCGTGTATTATTTTCTTTTGAATTTAATACTCGGGTCAGACCCGAGTTATTTCAGATTGTAGATATCTTGCTTTGGGTAGTTGTTTGAGCTATGAAGACTTTTCATATCTTTTGGAGTTGTCGTGTCATAGTATATGTCGATATGTATTCATGTATATTAATCGATAATGTACTTGTATATATAACTTCCAGAGTCGACAGTTGTAGTTGTATCATATGTTCTATGTCAAATGTATTGTAACTGACATCAGTTATTTATATGAGACTTTTCTGTTTTATCTGTGTTCCGCATTTATTGATATTATCCGTGTTATTATTATATCTACTGTCCTAAACTATTATGAACCATCGTAGTTCGTTTTATACTGGAATTGGGGTATGTCGATGGGAGAAAATAAATCAGAGATGAAAAATGAAAGAATATATATATTTATATACCACTCCTATCGAGATAACCAATACTAGTGTAAGGCCCAACTACTGATGGCCGCTCCTCAACAGCCTTATTCTCCACGCTAGTTGACAGCATTACACCGTAGTGTTCTTGGCTAGCATGGGTATAGAGGTGGGGCATCACACAACATTTTTAACCTTTGAGATATAACTGAGTTCCTACCTCGACGTTTAGTGTTAAGGTTATGACTAAATCCTTTTCATATAAGCGATATTGGATTATAAAACTACTTTTCCATAATCGAATCGAACTTTTATGCTTTTAAAACCAAACTTGTGCTGGGGGGTTTCACCTTAAAAATGTTAACTTTAAACAACTTTATCAAAATGATTTATTAACTTTAATCACTAATAAGTTCCTTTGGTACCATTATTGAAATGATTAATCAACTTTAATCAAAGATTAACTACTTCAAACATCTTCTTTAAAATAATCAATTAACTTTAATCCTAATTAGTTACTTCAAACGACACTATTTAAAAAGATTAATTAACTTTAAGACATCCTTGTTTAAATGATTAATTATCTTTAAAACATCATTATTAAAATGATTAATCAATTCTAAAACACCATCGTTAATATGATTAATTAATTTTAAACATCGAAAATTTTAAAATGGTTAATTAATTTTAAAACATTCATATTAAAGTGGTTAATTAATCTTAAAACATCATTACAATATGATTTATTAACCTTAATACATCATTAATTAAATAATTAATCAGCCTTAATTAACATTAGTTAAAATGATTAATTAATTTTAAAACAACATTAATTAAATGATTAATTAATTTTAATTACATCATTATTTAAGTATTAATTAAACTTAGTCATCATTAATTTAAAATGATTAATCAATTTGGAAACACCATTACTAAAATAATTAGTTGACTTTAAATCCTTATTATTAAAATAATCTATTAATTTCCAAACATTGTTGTTGCAATAATTAATTTATTTTAAACCATCTTTATTTAAATAATTAATTATCTTTGTAAAACCCATACACAAGATTTAACGAAATATTTAAAAGGGGATAACATTTCTGTTCGGCATCACAAAACATAAGGGTGAGCACAAATACAAAGGCATGCAACAAGTATATATAAATAGAAAACATCTCTTATCCAATATGAATTTACTGTTATACAATTCAACACTCCAATCAATATAATAGCAAAATGGGGATTTATTCTTCTAGATGGATGTCCATATAATCTACTTAGTTTATTTATAGCAAAACAGGGATATATTTTGCTAAACAGATGTTCAAATAATCTACTTAATTAAGGTATAAAAGAATGGAGATTTATTCTACTAAATAAATGTCAAAGTTTAGTATAACCTGTTCACATTTGTATGGTTACTCAATGGAATCGACACTAGAATCCCATGTATTCAAAACTATTCTTTGTGAAAGAAATTTACTTTTAAAACAATTTGATCCTTGAAAAACAAAGAAATTAAAAACTTAAACCTCTTTTTAAGTAATTATCATAAGTTAAACCCTTAAGTAAACCATAGTTAAATCTTAGTTAAGTCTTAACATAAACTTAATTATTAATTAAGAAATAATTAACTTATACCAACCCCATATTAATTAATTAAACATATTAAACACTTGCTTCATAATTAAACCTATACTTAATTAATAATTAATTAAAAATTAATCTTATACTTAACTCATAATTAATTAAAAATTAAACTTAATGGATAAAAACTAACTAAAAATTAATCTCACTTTAAAAGATGATTAGTTAGTAACTGATCACTACTTAATTAAAATTAATAAACCTTGTTTAAATACTTAATTAATTATTAATTATCAAACTTAACTAATTAAATATTATTTAATAAATTCTTAATTTACTTTCTTGAGCATCATTATTGAGATTATAAAACATTTCAAAAATACTTTTATAATGGCCCGCAAATACGTACCCCTTTTAGTCAACAATATTCTCCATCAGTGCAACTCAAATTGGACGGAAATGCGAATTATTAGGGTTAAAGAAGAAAGAGGTAGAAGAAGAAAATAGAAAACAACATCAGAATCTCACAATCGTAGCGGAACAGTATATAATAGATAACAAGTGACCATTATACAAAAAGAACTATAACTGTTTATACATTACATCATCAGAGTACAACATAGAATAATAGCATAGTGCTGGACAGTTATAATAACTTATCCTCACAAAAACTGACTATACAGCTTACGATGCACAATGTAATATATACCAAGTACGTGTAATATGTCTCGTCATCCAGCATATCTCCTGAGCTCCATAGCATTCCATCCAGGATCTGTATCCTATAATACTCGGTATGACCCGAGAATTGTAATAAAATAACACCTGAGTCAGTCTGGAAAACCAGCATGAGAAAATCACATTCAATTAGACTATTAAATTTTTAAAAATCCTTTGGAATCAAAGCTATCTCGTAAGACCATGCCACAAAAAAACATGCCGGGTTTTTACCTTATGATAACCAAAACATTTTTATCAAATCCATCTGATATCGTAATACTAATTTAACCTTTAAAAATAACTAATTACTGTAATTAACATAATTAATATTTACTTTAAAAAATTAAAACAATTTAAATAATAAATTTCTCTAAAAGCATTCTTTTAAAAAATCTTTAAAACTTCTAATTTAATTAAAAATCTTCCTTTGAACATATACTTTGCTTTTCAGGAAAATACACTTTCCACTCCAATATATCCCGTCTGACCATTTATAAATCCTTCTCGATTTATCCCAATATAATTTACGTCCCAACCTATAAATTTTCTTTTCCACACTTTTAAAAATAAAACCACTATTTATTTTTAAAACAAATTACCCATTCCTTATAAATTCCCACCATGAATTTATACTTTCAAAATTATCCGCTGTTAAATATTTCATTTTATTTATAAACCCCGTTCATAAATTTCATAATCTCATCCTCTTTTAATCATTGTCACAAAACACTTAATCAATTTTAAAATTGATTCTCTAAATTAAATTCCCTTTAAAATTTATTTCTCAATTTATCCAAATTAATTCCAAACCCATTAATCCCAGATTCGCTCCTTTATTACAATTTAAAACCCTATTTAAATCTGAAATATCAGTTTCACACTTTATTTCAAAATTTCCCTTTTTATTTTTTCCTAACTTATTTAAATCTTGAATTTAAAAATAAATCCTTTATTTCTTTAAAAATATCGTTTAAGTCCTCAAAACTCATTTATTCCAATTTATTCAAAATTCTCTATTTTCCCATTCCCTAGAATTTATTAAATAGGATTTCAAGTCAATTATTTACTTTTACTCAATTCACCCTTTTTATTTATTCAACTTCACTATAGTTAGTTTACTTAAAAATTCCCTTTTTATTTTCTTCCAAAATACTTATAGTTTTGATATTTTAAAATGCCAAAATATATCCAACAAGACCATGACATTCAATACTTTCAATTTTCAATATAATCCATCGCAAATTATCAAATAAATCGCATCAAAGACTATGAAAATAAATTCAATATTTTCAAGGAATCCTGTTGGATCCCTCCATCATGTTTCCCTGCATCCACAGATGTTAGCACAATATAAAAAATACCAATCCCACTTCGAGGGGGATATCGCGGTATAAAGGGTCATCCGCTATTATGCGGAGCGTATATGGTCTCATCCGCTATATATTGCGGGAATATCAATCACTCTAATATATATACTGCTATATATATAACATCACATCCAGACTGATAATAATTATCAATTTCAATCAGCCATCCAATAACTTTCACAGTGTTGCCGCCGTCGCCTAGTCGCTCGCCTCGCGCCTCCACTCTGGCAACTCGAATCAAGTCTCCCCTTCCAGCTTCACCTCAAACACGAGCTGTCGCACCATTGCACGGCCAGAGCATCGTGACTTCGTCGCGATGATGACTTTTTTTTCTAGTTGATTTCAATTTGAAAAGGGAAACGTGACCTTGATTTATTGATTTTGAGGCCATACATCCGATTACAAAAAGGGAGGATGGAAAGTCAAATGTGAAATCGAATTTGGGAACTTTGTTCGTTTTATTATTATTATTTTTTTCTTCGGCCATTATTTTGATTTTTTTTGAACGACGGTGAAATTCTTTTGAACTACTCGCGTGTTTTTAAAAAGGAAGAATGGGGGGACAGGAAGGGATGTTAGCGTGCAAAAGCATCTTTGTGTGTCGGCTGAGGTTTGTGTAGGTATAGGATAGGATGGCTGAGATGAGAGAATGATGGCTGATGGGAAAGAATTTCAGCTAAATGTTGGCTAGTGTATGTGAATATATATATATATATATATATATTAAATTGAATTCAAATTGTTTTGATTTACACAACGTAAAATTTCGAACTCTTATCGAGGCGTTCCTCTAGGCGTTTATAATGTTATACCACTATTCCGAATTTAATAGAAAGGTTCCGAGTCCTAATTCGATCGTATGGAAATGATAGTATTTTAGGCACAACAATTATATTGAATTTTTGATATAAATTTTAGCGCATTTACATACCGTACGGCCACACAATAACTTCAAATATTTCAAAATTTGAAATGCAATAATAATACACTATTACGGATCCAATGGAACTGGTTTCATCGAATCCCAAGGTTGTGCCTCGGAAGGCTATTTTTAAATGTCAGTTTTAATGATATATTTTTAAAACTGAACGAATCACTTCCAATTTCAATTTTAAAGCTTTTATTATCTTCAATGTTCTCAATATAAATTTTATAATCCTTCAAATTATTTTTTACAAGCTTAGAATTCTAGATTCAACATTTTACCCAATTTTCAATTATTAAATTCAATAAATTTAATTATCCAAAATATTGATATTTGAAATTCAAGTCGAAAATTAACTTTTAAATATTTAAAATCAATTAAATATTCTAATTTCAAATGTCAAAAATTCCGGGTCGTTACAACTTTTAAGTATAGAAACTTAATTTTGTAAAAAGTTGAATTTTCACCGAACTACATCCATAGCGACTATCGCAATGAATACCATAATTTGAAATTGTTTTCCTAAGTTTACTTTGAGAACTTGTCACTTTTGGAAGCTCGCTTACTTTTCCAAAACATAAAGTAAGTGTTTATAAATGTAAAACCAAGTTTAGAACTTGGAGATGATTTTTATTTGAAACTAATTCAACGTAACTTTCCACAAGGAATCCAAGTCGCCAATACCATATGAAGGTGCCAAATTTTATGGGCATATAAACACATAATCATGTCCATAGCATACATAATATATAACATACCACAAACATAAGTAAAGATTTCAACTTCACATCATCCATCCCATAAAGTTTCTATCTTGCAAACTTTTACCAACATTCAACTTCCATTTTCAAGTTTATACTGCATCACAACCAAACATATATAAATATATATGCAAACTAACCAACATCAAATCCAAACAAACAACCAAGATATCAATCAACAAAATAGACAACATATCAAGATTTAAAAATCTTTCCCAAAAAAGAGAAATTTACTCACCAAACTCAAACAAGCTAACCAAATCTTTTCTAAAACTTGAAATGGGCCTAGATCTTTGAGTTTTTCTTAAAAAGAAATGATTTTTGGCCTTGGATCTTGGAAAGTGGGCTCGGCCTAGGCATGAAAGGGCTTGGCTATGGAGTGAACAAGGGTGTGTGGCCTTGTTTTAGAAGGAGGAAGGTGTAAGAAGAAGAAAAGTGCGATTTTTAAGTGTTTTTAGGAATTAAAAGGAAGAAAAGAAGTGATTTTAAAAAAAAAAACTTTCAAAATATTTTGAAGTCATTAAAAGGCGTTGAAAACTTAAGGAAAAGGATGAAAAAAAAATTACAAAGCAGGAAATAAAAATGAAGTGGGGGAGAGAGAAATTTGGGTTTGCTTTATATAATTGAAACTATGGAATTACCTAAATGCCCTCTACTTATATTTGAACACATCATTACCTTCCATCACCATCCTCCCCTTACTTCCTCTGTATGCCACCTAGAAGGCACCCCCTTGTATCCATTAA
Source organism: Allium cepa (assembly GCA_030765085.1). Taxonomy (NCBI): domain Eukaryota; kingdom Viridiplantae; phylum Streptophyta; class Magnoliopsida; order Asparagales; family Amaryllidaceae; genus Allium; species Allium cepa. The sequence goes on along the minus strand of CM060941.1, from coordinate 341,189,547 downwards.
ACAAAACTCTACCATGTACTTATGATGTGGAATGATAATGACATATCATTCTTTTACATTTTATTTTAGTTTTAACTTGAAAAACATCACATCTCTTACTCTTACTTAAGTAAACATATCTTTCTTGTTATTATATTACTATCCGCACTTTTTAAAACACATTGGATAGTAGGATGATCATGTACCATGTATGTAAGAGATGAGCGTGACATTTTATATTTTTACTTTTTATTTAAATTTTAAACTTGGAAAAGTGCCACATCTTATTTATTACTTAAGTAAACATATGTTTTTACTTTTTAAGTTACTTATCCATATTAATATTTATTATAAGTGTGTATATCAAATGTGCACAAAGGTGTTCATGATATTTTATACAACTTTTTTATGGTGAAAAAATGAATTTTTGGATAAAGCTTTCTGGTCACATTTTCTAATTTCCTTTGAACTATTTACTATTGTAAACACATTTTGAAACTCGTTTCACCATCACTAATTAATATTAGAAAGGGGTGTTTTGAATAATAAAATCCATTTATTATTTATTTAAAAATGTATTATATATCCATATTTAAAGAGATTAAACTTTAAGTCGTTACAAACTGTATCGGTCTTATGTTAGCGACCATACATTATATTGGCCTCATATTGGTGATCATATACCAATTGGCCTTACATTATGGTCATGCATATTATTGGTCATTTAGTTGTGACCACACTTGTAGATAGGCGATGACGACATATCGGTTTTTGTTTGTGATAGGAGTATATATGATGTTATATTTGATGTGTGCATATATTTATACTCAAATATTTTAATGTATAAGGGAATAATAAAGTAAGGCAGAAGCTCTTCCATTTAGAACCGTAGTAGGAAGAAGGTTTATTTTCAGTACTCTTCTATGATCACTTCATTCTAATCTTTCCAGCACCTTTGGAGTTTTCCTTTGGGTCAGACGACTTCTCAGTCCTAGGCTTACTTTTGAACAAAATGAAGTTTACCTTTGCCTTAGATGAAGTATCTGTATCTATAGTATTACATAAAAAGATAAATAAAAGGCAATAAACCTAAAGCATTCAAAAAAGTATAAAAGCAAGATATCCGTAGATATATAAAACTCTAAAGCTAAAAGGTTAAGCTTAAGATCAACCTTTGATATTAGTTTTAGAAATTGTAACACGATCAAGGGTACGAGATCTATCCCCTTCTCTCGAACTTTAACCTACCCCCACTGTAGTCTTTCATGCCTTCGGTTAAGAGTACCCTTTAATAAACCATTTGGAAGAAGCAAGCCACATGCTTTTAAAGGAATTGGGCTGGGTTCCAACGGGTAAGTAGAGCAGATTTTATTTTTATTTTCAATTTTTGGATCAATTAAGCCAATAAATTTTAAATGGATGAATTAGATCCAATCTAGATTAACTAAATAAAATCTAATTTTATATAATTTTCAAATTTAATTTATTAATGAATTTGAGTGAAATACTAATTAATATAATTAAGTACTATATCATTATATGCTCATATGTGTATAATGTGCAAGTGCAACATATAATGTGCACATAGGTAATGTCTATACACACACACACATATACATACATGCATACATACATACATACATACATACATACATATATATATATATATATATATATTGGGATTTACATCTATAACTCATACATTTGTCATTTATATATATCTCATGATCGTCTCAAAATAATTTTTGGTTTATTTATAATACATAAATTTAAATGTGAAATTCAAAATTATTTTTATATAATAAATTATAAATATCTAATCTGACTAAGTCATTAAATTTAAAATTTACTATTTAAAATTTCTAGTTACGACGTAGTAAAACATTGTAAAATTTAAAACTAAATCTTCAAATATTAGCCAAAATATGTCTAATTAAATTAAAATATGTATATTTATATAAAATAATTATTACAGTCAAAACTGATTATATCTATATATATATATATATATATATATATATATCTAAAAATGCATAATACTAATGTATAAATAATTTATATATATGTTTACTATAAAATGAATATATATATATATATCCATCTCTGTGTGTGTCTATAAAAAACTTATTTGGCTAGCAAAAAGTATTTACTTATTTATATACATATACATATTTTTATTTATTTTCTTAAAATACATGCTACTATTTCACCATGTATAAATAATATATGTGTGTATATGTATATTATTGAAAATATTTAAAATTCACACACACACACACAAATATGTGCGTCTATATATATATATATATATATATATATATATATATATATATAATTTGGTCAGTAAAATTTATTTTTATAAAACAAGTTTTGTAAAAGAATATATATATATATATATATATTAGTAAACACTATATTAAACATAATTAGTATATATGATAAACATTTATAAATTATGCTTTTACCTAAAGAATAATTTTTTTAAACTATTTCCAAAACAAATTTAAATAATTTTATTATAAAACACAAACGCACACATACACACATACATGTGTGTGTGTATCTTATATATAAAGCAAATACTTGGTCAACCAAGTCAAAGTGAGGCCTTTTTGATACTTCCTAAAATGTCCAAAAATTCGCTTCTATTTGTTACTGAACGAGACATTTACTCCGGGTTAGTTTGGCCATTCAACGGAAGGAAGCAGTTACCCCCATTATCAAAATACTGCTACCACTCTCATTTTCTCCCCATTATTTCTTTTTATTCCTTTTTATCGGCTTAAGAAAGGGCCTCATCAGCTAATTCTCTTTCTTTCTCAAATTCTTTTGTTTCCATCGTGATTAAATTTAGCTTGGTCGGTAGAAAAATAAATGGCGACATATAGGAATACAGTATTTCTTTATGTTTCTAGATTTTCATGTTGGATCGTTAAACGATGAGGCAATTCATTTTATCGCGGCTCGGTCGACGATCTGAAGTGCTAGAGGCCACTCCTCTGAACTTCCTTTATGTAAGCAAAATTTTGAGTTATTGTCTAGGGATTTAGTTGATGAATTTGTGAACAAGTTGTAGAACTTAACCATGGTTTGGCTAAACTTCATATTGCTCTTTAAATTTTAATTTTACTTCCAGTTCAAAAGTTTTTAGTTTAAAGTTGAACTGGCATTTCAATAAACTCACTCAACGTTTTTGATAGCTACAAACTATTATTTACATTTTTGTTAATTATAAAACTACACTTGCCATTCTTTTAGAGCAATATTAAAGCCAGATGTTTGTACTAATAAGAGTGGAGATGGTAGATTTTATTTGGGTATCTGTGTGTGTATCAGTTGTAGGATCTTGGTATAGAAGTGGTTCCTTGATTTCAATGTTTGGTTTAATGCTGGATTGATACTGCCGAAGTAATAGCCAGGGCAAAAGATTTACTTAAAGGACATCTAGACTTAATCTTTGGTTTCGGCACTTTCTTACCGAAAGGGTGCAAGAATAAACCTCTGATGCAAAGAAACCAATTGAACTTGAGGAAGCTATAAGTTTTGTTAACAAAATTAAGTTTCATTACTTTATCTTTTGTATTAAGACAAAATTTTACTTAAGTGATTTAGGTCAACTTTTTTACATATGATGCAAAATCGCTTCCAGGCCGATGATCCAGTTTATAAATCATTTTTGGATATTCTGAATATGTATAGAAGGGAGAATAAGCCTGTTACAGAAGTTATCATGAGGTGTGATGTGTTAGCAGTGTTATACATAATTATGGCTGGTGTTCTAATTCTATAAACTGCCTTTTTAAGATGTTAAAACCTTTGCAGGTAGTAATTCTTTTTCAATATCATAGTAACTTCTTATCTGATCCTTCCGCAACAATTGGCACACACATATCATCTGCCAGAGCCTCAATTCCTACAAAGGATGGTAGCTCTATCATGCCATCGGCGAGAAACCCTTATGCTAGCTCTATCAGTGATAAGGTAGTTTTCCATTTTAGTTTGTAGGCCTATATTATGTACTTGATGCAACAATATACAGAATATAAAGTGAATACATGGTTAAAAGATCAAAGTGAAGCCTTTTTGTACTACTTAAACCACCCTCCAGTTTAACACAAGCAAAAATAAGTTAATATGGGTATTTTGGTCATTTGAATCCACTCACAAATCAAGACCATGCAACTGCTGCCTTCCCACTACGTTTTCTCCAACAAACAAACAATATGCCTTCTTTATTCCACAAATAAATAATCGATTCCCTTCTATTCGCCATTTTATTCAACTATTTTCTCAATGAAATCCATGGTTTATCTTTCCCACTTTCTCTTTGCCACTTTACGTCTTTACCTAAAACAAAGACACTACAAAATTTTGTTGTGTTTCTCATCATCACAAAAACCAATTGCTCCTGAATAAGTTCTCAGTGGTGCCACTACAAATATTTTATCTCCCATTTGAATTTTTTGGTTTCATGAATAGATATTTTGCTGATCATTAGATCACAGGTTTGACTCTAATTGATTTCAATTGAAGCATTAATCTTCTTCTCTATGTGGTAAAGCGCTGCCACAACTGCCAAACCGTAATTAGATCAGGTGCTTAAAAATGAAAGTAAATTGTGACTTAATGAAATTTATTTTTGTATTTGCTTATAAAGTTAATCATTTTTTTGTTCAAATTATTATAGAATTTCGAATTCCATGCCCTAAAATTTCATAGATCTAATTTAACCTAGCAAGTCCTGCAAAGGAGGGCCGGAATTCATAATTTGGTTACAGGTATTGCTTTTTAGACTATAGCTATTTTACATTTAAGGATTCTTTTTAGACTGTAGCTATTTTTTCATTAAAGGATTTATAACTTATGATACATTAATATAAATTTTCTGTCACTTCCACTAGAACTGATGATACAAAGCACTGGGCCACTATAATTTTGCAAATGATATTGTTTGTACAATCTTCTCTGAACAATGCATGTGTGGATGACTTAAACTATAATGTTTATGGAAAACTAAAAAAGAGATGATGTTTTTTGAACTTTATTAACATAGCAGTAAGATATGCTTATATTTGTTTTTATTTGAAACTTATAAGAATGTAGTGTTATCATTATAGAAGTATTTTACAATAGATTAAAACAAGATATGCATATTACACTAATATATAAGGCTGTGTTGGATTTTGAAATTGAATTTACATTATAAAGTTTTTTCCTTACAATAATATTAAATTAGGCTTAGTTTATTAGTAGGTTCGTAATATTATCCAAAATAAAGCATCTAATATATGTGCTTCTTCATACAAAGCATTATTTTAACATTGTGACTTCTAAAAAAAAATTCTATGGCTTCATAGCATTAGTTGGATACAATCCGGCTACCTTTTATTCTTTGGAAAACGTGGCATCCACAAAATCCATATAGTTTTTGAATATCATAGGAAACTGTTATTTGTACATGTTGATATAACTTTAATTTTACGCTTCTTTTGTTCCATTTGACCATTTACTATCTACGTTTTGTAGAGCGGTTAGAAAACACCAACACACTTTCTAATTTAGTAACTTTTACTCTTTACATTGTGAAATACAATAATATCTCTATTCACCTCTAATGCTTTATTACCCTGGATATACACCATGGAAGGACCGGGTCTTAGAACTTATTATATGTAATGTGTTCCTATAATGATCCTTCAAAATTGGACAATTCGGTATAAGTAACAGCTGATGGTAATCTAAATTTTTATGCAATGCTAAAAATGAATTTCAAAAGGTGGTTTTTCTTATTTGGTCATAGTTTGAGAAAATTTTAAGGAAGCAATTTGGGTAGACCAACTGTCAAGCTTTTTCTTCTCTTAACCGAAGTGCATAATTTGTAAAAGGTATTAAATAGTGACTCGGTGGAACTTCGATTCCGTGGTTGTCATCTCCTTTTTTTAACTACTTTAATATATTTTAATATCCAGATCGTTACCACATCCATTTCTTAATACATATCACAACAAAGAAAATGTATGTACACGTCCTTCGGATGCTTCTAACGCTACCAATATTTCATGTGTGATCATTGTTGCTTCCATTAATGTTCTTACTGCTATCCTAACATGAAGGCATGATTTTAGCTATTACGAGATATTTTAAACAAGGGTGTTAACGTAATAATAGGATTTGAAGCTTTGAAATTCCTTTCAAACAGAAATAAATCTTTTAAGAAGATCAAGTCGTGAGTATTATATAATATAGTATAATAATAATAAATTAACTTTTGAAGTAAGTTGTATAAAGCAAGAAAATAAAAGGTTTACTTCATCCAAACTTTATGCTTTCTGAATTAGTGAAAATTGTCAGAGTGCAAAATATGTTTCACCCATGTATTCTGCATGTTTAATTTGATTATATGTGACCATAAGTATGACGATAAACCAGATAGGTACGGTGTACTTTTTTTGCCTTCCAAAATTTGTAAATATGATTGTTAGTTTTAAGTTTTTCTTTAATGTTAAGGTTTAATGGAATTATGATTAACTAAGATACACAATAATAATAAAGAAATTAAATAGTTTAATATAAAAGTCTCTACTGAAAGTCTCGGTGTTATTTACTATTTCTTAACATTAAAGTTTGATATAAATAGTTTATATCTCCATTGAAATGATTCTCTACCTTATAATTGTGCATCTATAGGATAGTGATTGAGGTTAGGGACTTAGAAAACAAATTGATGCAATGGTGTATGCTCAGTGTAATTCTAAGCCACAAAAGGCGTGTGTTGTTTGTTGCCTTAAGGGGATCTAAAACTTCATTAATTTAGCATAGTCGATAACATTGTATTATATATTTATTTTTAATTTTACAGAACAATAAGGTAGTTGCTAACAATATGCAGTCGACGTCATCCTCTATCTTTCTTGCAAGTAAGAAGTTAAATTTTAAATCTTACTATAAGAAAGCAACAATAATTATTCCTTCAGGTTATTTGTCATAATTCTTTTCATACGATTAATTTCTATACAACTTAATGCAACAATTTTAATCCATATTGCTACAAAAATGATTGTGCTTGACAATGTTGTTTAAGCTGCTACCACATTGTATATGCAATATCATATTTGAGCCACTCAAATTGTGAGCTAGAAAGATTTTTGATTGAAGTGAGAAATGGATATCTAGACTGCCTATCTCTACAATAGTAGAGAAGTATCCACCTAAGTTACCAGAAAGTCGAATCATTAATATGGGTTTGTCTACTAATATCACTGCATGTTTTAAGCATTGGTTAAAATAATAGCCTTTAAGCCTAGCATGTTCAAAACCGTTGTTATATTATTACTAAGATTATAAGCATAGTTAATCATTTCTCACAACTTGCATTCATATTACATATTGTTAGATGTACAAAAGGAATTTGAAGTGACATATCACCATGAAGGGAGAGTTGAGCTTACGTGAGTGGAATGGAACATGGAGTCACCCATTAACCAAGAGCAAGAAAGAGTCAAAGGCATGGTCAGCTTGGATTTGTTGTGTATGCCTTATATTCGATACTAGCAAGGGTATGGTGTAATTATGCTATATTTGCGTCATATTATTAAACCCTCTATTAACTATACATATCAGCAATACATTATTTTTACCTTAGTGCGGTTATATTATGTAAGTGAAAATGTCTTGCATGTAATGTTGAAATAAACCATTTACACAGTTGTTGTAATGTACCTACACTGTGAAAAAATTGCTAAATGTTCATGTTGAAAGAAGATCAAACATAAAGCTATAAAGCTACATGGTTGATATTTGAACTCAAAAAATTGAAAGTAGAGAACACCTGTTTTTATTAATGAATGTAAACATGTTACGTTATGCTTTATGATGCATGCTTCATTTTGTTACATGAGATCTGTTCTACTATGCGATTTATGAAATATTCAATATGAGCAGCCATCTTTTTCTTTATAGTTAAATTTATTTCTATATCTATTCATCAAAAATTATTTATTGGAACAAACTACTTGATGCACATAATTTATGTACCTCCACTATAATAATTTCTCTTAGGAAGCAACAAACCAAATCTAACTTAACAGCTACTCAATTTGAATCTCATTTTCAACTTTGGTCGCATTTATCTATCCACCTATTTTTAACCTCTATTTCAAAATAATACCGTTATAAGTTAAAATCATGGAGGAATACCATCTTAATCTTCATCTCCAACAATTATTACATGGTCTTATAAATTGTTGCAACGATATTAATCTAAAGGAAATTCAAAATCTACACATTAGCGTCAAGTAGTTTTATATTACCATTTAAGGAAGAGAGCATCATGTGTAGTATGATCACTGTAGTGGACAAGAAAAATTCTTTGTATATTAGTATGATTGTTGATTACTTTTTAAAAAGAGAAGATCATGCATGTTTTCCAGGTTCCAAACTCCAAGAAGCACTAATTTTATTACTTTTGTCATTTTTCTAGATATTAATTTAATAGTTTATTACTTTCTTTGTCCCACTTTATTATTTTCTAAAATAACTTAGTCTCATTAGCATTTTGACAAACAGCTGATTTATATACGTAAAAACATACAACATTATGTATACTTTATAGTCATGTTGTAAGATCCAAGAGACCTTACATACAATGTTTATTTAATACAACACAAATCTTACGCACGTGCATTGCACATGCCAAAGTACTCGCGCGTGTGTGTGTGTGTACACATATATATTGAAACCTATATTTAAACATTTTAGGATTTAAAAATAGGAAATATTCATTTAAAATAAATAAATAAATATTATATATGAATACAAGATGATTTACAAATGCATAAAATATTTGCATAATTATTTTAATTAAAATTTTTGATTTTTAAACAATAAGCTCGTGTAGATTAATTGATTAAATTTGCCAGATTTATTAATATTTAAAAGGGACAATTCTTAGATGTAAAATAGTTATAATAGATTCTATCAACTCTCTCTAATCTTGATAAATTGTTTTTATTATGTCGAACTTTTTAGAGTAAATTTTTCTTATTTTAGTGAGCTCTAGGTTCTTTCGTTATCAGTATCACAACATTCTTATCAAAAAAAATGACATGGAATTCTCAACATTTGAAATCACCCCTGATTCTGTTATAAATTTATGCATACACACATATTGCGTCTATCATGGTGCTATCCAAGGCAATGTACTTTGCCTTTTGGCCGAGTCAGCCGCTACTGACTATATGGAACATTTCTAACTTAAATTTCTTAACTTAAGATTGAACATGATTCTAAGATTAACATAAAATTCTCGGTATCTTTATGAAGTTCAAGTTTGAACACTTCTTTATAAGGAGTTTGTTGTCTTTATAAACAATTATCTAGTATTTCATAAATACTCAAAAACACTCTAAATTACCTTATAGTGATCTTAATTTGGATTAGATACTCGCTCAATGTTCCTAATGCATAAGTGAAGTGTGAAATAGAATACTACATAACATATGTGATAATTCCAATTGCCAATGTGTAAGGAATCCATCTCATGTGCTCCAAATTAAACATTTTAATATGCTGCCTATGTATATCATATGGGACTGTGCCAACATGCTTTTATTCCGATTATAAAAGATTTTATATTCAAATCTAATATTAAGAAATAAAATACCTAATTAATATGACTATGACACCAGTACATCGATAACAATTATGAGTTTGTTTTTTACTTATAGTTTTAGAAATATTTTAGTACCTTTATATCTTAATCTTACAGAAACGCACCTCCTTTGCATTTTGATCAAAAATCAAACTATTTGATAATTCTGTCAAAATACTTGTCTAACTCTGATGCTTAACAAACGATGCTTTCATATCAGTTCTTGGATCATACCTGAAACCCACAAATTCAGTATCGCCCCCACTGATTTGGAAGCACTTGGGTTGTTATATGCAAACAGTCTATTCTAAATCATTATTTAGAATTTTCGATTTCAACATATACACATATATATGTAACTCGTTATCATATTGGCGATAACTTTTCTAGTAAAATCCAAATTAACTTAAGCATGTTAAATAGTGAATTTGATATATTAATTTCAACAATTGAAATTTGCAATGTTATTTTTATCAACGTTGCTTACTATATTCCAACTGCAACCATTTTCTTCTCGATGACAAATTTATGGTTGATAGATCATATCCCTTTAGGTACAACTATCAAAATCGTATTTTGATAATGTAGTTGGAATCCATTTTGGATTTTCACATCATTATACCATATGGCAGAATCAATACTCTTAGTGGCTTATTGATAGCTGAGGAAATTTTTATTTCTTTCAACATTGATAAGAATTCACAATTTCCCTTTAATGTGCTAGAGTTCTTATAAAAAATTCAAATGTATTATGTCCATTTAGACTTTCTTAATTTCATTTCATCCTTCATATTCAGTTTTATCTTTAGATCGTATGCAAACCATATTACTACCAATAATTTCTAAAGGAAATTCTTTTGTCATAAACTTGGTGTTTTCTTGAAACAATAATTATTTTTCAATGCAACGGAATGTGTTTTCATAAACATTTTATGAATTTCCCTTATATATATATGTATATGTATATGAATATAACTGATTTAGTTTTTAGTTTACATAACTTATTTTCATAGCATAAATTAGTCAATAAACTCTATCGGTCCTAGTCTCCTTTAGGGTGGTCCACATGCAATTCCATAAAAATAATTATTATGTGTAGTCTTTCGACTAGCACAACCTTTCAACTGCTTGACCTAGAATGTGCAAGAATTTCTTATAAACTCTTCCCTAGTATAATCTCATAAACTATGCTTTATATGAAATTAATTTTAACCATATGTATCCACCATTAAGTACATGAACTTTCATAAAGAAGTTAACATAACTTGATTCACTATCAATCGTACTTTGTTCAACAAAGTTCGATTACTACTTATTTATGCATCATTATTTATCGTAGAGAGGAATGACTTTTGAGATTAAATCTTTATTCATTTTGTGTAGATTTGGAACTCTTTTCCAATACACTTACCTTCAATCAAATTGAGATCTTTTATTTCTTTTTGCATGATCCATTACTTATTTTGTTTTATATTTTATGAACTTGTTAAAGGACCTTTTGAAGTTTCCAAACCCTCTATAATTCTGGCTGAACCCTACCTCCTCCATTCTCCAATAATTCAAGTTCAAATCAAAAGAAAGTAAGTTTTATTCGATAGTCGGTGGTCATCGATTTAGGGACTAGCACTCTACTGGATGAAAATCAGTTAAGGAGAAAATCTCTAACTAATTTTTGAATATTAATATCAACGTATAATGTGTATATCATATACATCTAGGTAACGATTCCAATATATAAATATGTTATCACAATTAGATTGGTTATATGTTTATATATGTTATTATATTTGTACAAAACAAAAAAAGTCATGTATACACCTATATGCAGCTCAACTCTAATAAAAGAACAATTTTTTATTTTAAATAATTTCATATACAATATATATAGTTTATAATTTAAACACTACATTACACTTTATACGAAATATGGCTATATAAATTTGTACATAAAATTTAAAAGGTATAATACTTTCGGCGGAAACAAAAATATGTTTTATATATACTGTTATTTAAATGATATTTTAATCAATTAATCACATAAATTACTTACATATATATGTTTTATATTTTATAAAATTAAATCAATACATTACATACTCTCAAGAAAAAGAAAAAATCCTGATTTAAACGTAAGTCGAGAATTAGAAAATAGATTTTACAATTATTCTAAATTATAAAATTACATAAATATTCAAAATACAAAATATCATTTGGAATTTATTAGAAATTTAAAATTCAAAATAAGTTTCGAATTTTTTTATTAGTGCTTTAAAAAATATCCATATGAATATTTTTAATTAAACATATTTTAAAATTTTAAAAATTATTTGGGTCGTGCGCATGACTGGGTAAATACATAATTATTATAAATATATTTTGTGTATTTTATAATTGTTTCTATATTTATTATTATATCCTTATATATATAAGTATTTAATATATATATATATATATATTAAAAAAATTATATTTATATATATACTGATTTCGACTTTGAAAATATATTTTCAATTTAATATAGTTTATAAATATTTAAATATATTCATATATTTATAAATATACACAATGTTAATATTTCATACTCATGTTTATAAATACAAATATTCAAAATTATTTTAAAACCATATAGTTTATATATGTATGTATGTATGTATTTGTAACATTATATATATATAGTGTATAAACATACATTTGGAAAATATGTTTGTATATTATATGAGCTAACGTGCTCGTTGAGGTGTAAATCCCAAAATTTATAAACCAATTGTTATGTTACATACGCACGCACGCACACACATGTGTTTATATAATACATGTATATATATAAGAATAACATTAACTTAAATAATATAAATTAATTTTATTAATGTAAATAAAATAAAAAATTTATTTAAAAGAAATTTAGAAAATTCTATTTAAACTTGATTTCATAGGCCCAATAAAGATTCAAAATAGTAAAAAAAACTAAAACTCACTTTCATTACTTCCACTACGGGATAGTCCAGTTCCAACAGTGGTATCAGAGCCCAATAGCATAGGTGGTCTAAATTAGTCAAGTTATGGTCAACTGTTAAGCTCACAGCCCAAATTATATGGTGCCTAGAAAGGTAGTGTTTACGATTCTGTTTGGGCAATCAAGTACTTTGCCTTACCTGGCTATCGGCCTAGCCTAAACCGATATGTGAGCCCAAAGGTTACCCCTAATTGATATGGCCCAATTTGGATTAGGCCTTGGGCTAATTTTGAAAATTGTTTGAAAATTATAAGTATAAAATTTTAAATTTAAATGTTAAATTTAAAATAAGATATACTTATATTATAAAAGTTATAATGTAATTAAAATTTTCAAAATGTTCGAAAACTAAATAAATTAATTTCAAAAAATAATAATTCATTAATAAGATTAATAAAAGAATTTAATTAATTAAATAGGTTAATTATGAAAAGGATATGCATGTATTATATATTTTGATAAATGTTATGATATTTTAAGATGTTTAAAATATCATAATTATACATGTATGTATATGAAATGATTTTTTGAAATTAATATAATATAATTAAATAAATTAATTAATTAAAATATATATATGATATATGTATTATATTATAAAGATTATAGTATATAATCAATATTAAATATAAATGTTATATTAAATTACGTTAAATTGGTCAAAATGTTAATTGTTAAAATTAATTAAATAAGATTTAATTAATATAATATTATACATAAGACTATTATATAATTAATATGAAATATAAAAGTTATATTTATAAAACTTATATAATATGGATGTACAAATTAAAAGAGGAATATTAAGAAACCCTATATAGACTTAAGAAATAAATACATAAGTAAATGTACATATATTGTGATTTCTAATGTGTCTAACTCTTCAATCACGAGGGTAATTAACAAGAATTACGTTATTTCATAAGCTAATATCACTTAGTGTAATATATTATAGATTTTGAATCTTCAATATAATGTTATCTTATATATATAACTCGCACACTCCTTAGTGGTTGAGCAAACTCAAGCTAAGAATATTATGTGTAGTATTGTTAATTTACTGAATAAACGAGGTAAGGTAACAATATGTATTTGTTCTGAAACTCAAGGTACACATATTATACTTAGGCCATCGCGGTATGATAGGTACGAATGAATAACTTATTTTTAATTTGTTGAGCAAACTCAAGATTGAAATGAATTAGGATAAGGTACCAAGGGTAAGGAGTTGTATACGATGCAACCAATGAGGAGTTATCCATCACCTGTGGAGCTATGACTTGTTGAGCCAACTCATGGTCAGAATTCCAAGACGGACGAGTCCTATCTCCTACCAGTGAAGTCAAAAGACTTGTATGTTTTGACTTAATTTTGACGAAACATAAAAAGATCACTACAAGCTTATTAGTAAAATGAAATATAAAGTTTAACCTTCTAATATTATAAAAACATCTACTATGATTTGTCTTAACGACCTACCATTTAAACTTACAGAAAATGACGACACCAAAACTATTTTTTGTTGAAAATGACAAACTTACTGGACTAAACTATACCAACTAGCTAAGAGCAACAAAATACTATTTACCTACAAGCGCCTATGGTCAGCTATTATACATGAACAAAAGGACAACCCGCTGAAGATGCGGACCCCGAGCTAAGACTTGCTTATGAAAAATGAGTGTTAAACCTAGAGATCGCCCAAATTTTCGTGATGTTATGTTAGATAAGCCGCTGCAGAGGCGGTACAAAAATATGTCTGTCCACGGGATATTTAATAGTCTCAAGGCCATATTTGGGGAACAATCACGCTCCATGAGGCACGAGCTTACGAAGAAGCTATTCAATACCAAAATGACCAAAGGATGAAAAGTGGATGAATATGTAACATCCCGCCTTTCCACACGCTTTAAACCGACAATAAACCACACACGTTAGACTTAAACCATACAAGAGGGCGGATTGTTATGGGGTAAATAAGAAAAAGAAGGAAGAAATAAAACAAAACAGAATCTTGCAGCGGAACGATAAAATATAATAATCAAATATATAGTTCATGAAGCTGTTTTACAAAATATTCGATTATACTTATACAATATAGATCAGAGTTACACATACCATAGAATGATAATTAATGCAGCGGAACAGTATGGATGTACTGGAATACTATAATAAATAATAATAAATCTTCGTCTTCTTCCTCCAGAGATAAAGGCTTCAAATCTTGAAATGCTCAGGCTGACCCGAGCGATTTGAAAAGACAAAAAACTCGAGTCAGAACTAAAAGATCTTATATAAGTTAAATCAACAGTAAATAATATGAGTGGAACCGCTTCAGAGATGTTTACGGGATTTGACATCTCTTATCCAGTGTCAACGTGAGTGTAGTAACTCAAGAGACGCTCGGGAATCACATCTCCTAAGGATCCGTTAAACTATTTACTATGTAGTAATATTTCTCTATTATAATAATGTCTAAAGTAAAGTATAATATACTGAAAATAGCGTTAAGGCTTTACATTTTCCACCTTAACACACTTTTATATTCGCATAGTCTATACAGTACCGTAATCTCCCCCGTACTGGGCATCGTCAGAGGGCACTCCATAGGTATGGTACAAAACAAAATCGTATAAGGCGCGCTAGGGTAGGTGACATGGCACAACTAGGCAATGCCAGGGTAGATATATCAATTGCTTTCCGGACTGGTGGTAACGCATAGCAGCAGCTACCGCCCACCTCGAGCCACACCTCCAAATAAAAAAAAACAAAAGTGGCCACCGAATCAATCCAAAAGTCAAAGTATAATATCGAAGGGATGTGTCCGATCAAAGGTGCTACCTCATTGGCTCGAGAATTGCTCCTGTTTTAGCCACCTTATGCCAACTCACGAGAGTCGGGTCCACGTATTTACCTCAAAGGAAACGCCGCCGCCATCCTACTTCATTCTAGAATCTCCACCGCGTACACGGTTGTTAAAGTAGTTTTCGGAGTTGGCAGAGAGTATGACAACTTCTGATTCCGGTCTCTTCAACAATCAAACGTTATTATAACACCACGGTTATTTTAAAATAATTACACTTCAAAACAGAATAAATATTCATTTCAAAACCATATAATTCCGATATCATTTTCGTTTAAAAATCAAATCAATATGATATCATTTATAAACCCAAATCAATATAATATCATTTTTTTTCAAATATATCCTTTTCCCAAAATCATAGCATTTCAAAGTTATAAAATTTCGAAGCCAAAGATTTTGAAACTATAACACTTCCAAAACGTAATACTTTGAAATTAATAACTTTGAAACATAACTTCCACCCTTACATGGATCAAATATTAAATATTTATAAAACAAACTAGCTTCTTAAATTTCACAAATCAAATTCCAAAAACAACTCGAATTTACAAATTTTAACCTTTAAATTTCAAAGCTTAAATATTCAATATTTCAAAACTAAATTTTTATAATTTGTATATATACCCATTTCACTTTTACTATTATTTAGTTTTGAAATATTTGCTTACTAAATCCAATATCCTTTAAGTAAAACCTCAAATATATAACTGAATATTCCTCAATCTATTCGCTTAAATCACCTTAAACCCGAATTAAGGTATAAAACCATATTCTTTAAAATCTTAATTTCAATAAGTTCTAAATGGATCCTTATTAAATATAACTCTTAATTAAATAAAATCTCAAATCAATTTCAAACTATCATCTCAGCCTAGATTTATAAAGTCAATATAAACTCTATATTAAAGTATAATTTAAGTAAATACTTATCCATATTATATTTTAATAAAGTCAAACTTTATTATTAAACTTAATTTATACTTTAAACAATCTTATACATAGTTTAAAACCAAGAATTTAACCATATACAAAATAACCTTTATCAAATATCCCAATCAACATCTCATAAAACCATATTTATTTCTTTACAAAACCGTAGAAATCCTTTTTAAAATATTTATATATATAGACCACGGTGTCTGTATATAATTTTCTACCCTATGGTCAAGTGATACGGATACTTATCATTTCAATCCGCAATTTAAAAATAAAAGTGCGGTTGTATATCATTTCAAACCGCAATCCCGAATCAATAATGACAAATCAATAAAGAACTTGCAGATTATGATGATAATAAATAAAACATCCATTCATCCATCATAAAATCACACATCCATCACAATCATCATCTAAAACAATCGATCAGTATCAATATATAACTGATGATATATATATAACAGGTAATTAACTGGCAGTTATATACAATAATAAATTAAATAATGATTTAATTTAAATAAATGCAATTAACTGAGATGATGATTAAAAATATGCCAAACAATCATAAATAAATTTCAAATCACATCATATATCAATTTAACACACATAAGAAATTTTATAAGTTGTGAGTGGGTTAAAACACTCACCTTTTGAATTTAAATTCAATTTAAATCCAAAAATTTGACAGTCTCAGAATTCGCCTAAACCAGCGCCGAAATGTAATTTCAATACGATCATAACAAAAAAAACCGCGCATGAATTGGTGTTCGTATGTGAAAGATATAACAAAAATTCTGTTTGAATTTCAATATTAAAAATAAAAAAAGAACACTTTTATCTCGCCCTTAGTGCCACGTCACCATCTTCTAATTCATACTCTATAGGAATAATCGGCCTCACCAGATACAACGCACACAACATCATCTTCAACTGCACGCGAAGCTTCTGCTCAGACCACCCCTAGGCGCGATATCAACGCCACTCTTAAACACGTGCGTCGCCACCGTCCTTCACCCCTCGCGCGACCACCAAAACACCCCCAAAAGATGACAACCGCCACCAAAAATATATGCCTAGGTCGAATTTTTGCCGTAGATCTAACCGTTGATTCGCGAAACGGAGCATACCAATGAACTTCCCATCGTCCACTCTCCAAAACCCAGAAATGGTTCGTCGATCCGACAACGTTCATCGAATGAGAAATTTTATGCGCAGACGAATGAGAAATAGGGGTAGGCTAGGGTTTATAATAGGGTATTTATAGACAAGGCTGGAACAGAATGGATCGGATCGATTGGTTGTACGCGCTGGACGATATATGGCCCTAAAAGCCCGTTTTACTCCGGAATGAAATTGTGTCAACCCGTATATCAAAATAGATGTTTTAAAATATTTTAAACGCAATGGAAAAGGTTTCAAGTCCAAATTCCATCGTATGAAGAAGTTATGCTAAAATCAATATTTTTCAAATTGATTTCAGTTTCATTGATTTCAAGGCGTTTCGAGTCCATACGATCAAACGACAAGTCTGATCGCTACGAAACTTGAAATCCTACAATAATTCACCGTTACGAATCCGACGAAACTAGTTTCGTCGAAATCTGAGTCAGTGGCCAAAATGGCTATTTTTACATAAATTAAATAATTAATAGTCAATTAATTAAATTCAATTTTATAATTGACAATTTTATCACTTTTATATTTCTTAATCATTTACCAAAAATTTAAACAAGTTTAGATGTAAATTAAAAGTTGATAAATTTATCAATTGCAGTGTTAATTTTTCCATTTCATTATATTTAGAAATTATAAATTAAATTCCCAAAACCCATTTATTAAAATTTTTAAACCTTCTTATTCACATCTTTTACCAAAATAAGGATGCTACTAACATTGGTTCATGATTTATTACTTTACTATTCTCTAATATAAAAACTCCTAAGCATTTTATTACCTTTCCCATAAATGTAACATTTATTTTATTAAAATTTATTTCCAATTCCATCTACTAATTAACAGGTAACTTATAATAATTGTTTTCAAGCCAAATGTTACACTTAAGTTTATATTGTATTCTACTAATTATCATATTATGAAGAAAATTTACGTTATTCCCCATTATTACCTTAATTTATATTAACGTAACATTTATTTTAGATTTATTGCAATGATTCCAATTCAATTGAATGAACTAAATATATACATAACTCATCATAATTGTTGTCAGAACTCTTAATCACACATTTATAAGTTTACCATTTCCACTCCAATATTATAGTTATTTACAGAGCATTGGTCTTTTTATTCAATCATCATTTATTATATATTAATTAATTAATTCAATATTTAAGTTTGTTTTCCTATATTAAATTTACTAACAAGTATTCCTTTTCCCTTATTCCAACAAATTGGAATTCCATTCAATTACTATAAACAATCATTTTCCTATTCACTCTTTATTATCAACCCACAATTATTGCAATTCATTATCTTATATTGATTTTATCCAATTACCATTAAATTCGTGGTATTTCGTAAATCTATTCCATACTTACATTTTGTTTCGTATATTTCATTTATAACCAAGTATAACATTTAGATTTATTTTCATTAAATTGGTATTCCATTCAATTCATAAATTTATTAAAGTACATTTAATTATCTTTATTTGTGTTTGGTGAATTAACTAGTAACAACCATTTGTCACCATTATACCCTTTAAAATCTTGTATGGTCATTCTTCCCAACCAATTACCATCTATTATATTACAACTTTACAAATTTAAATAAATTTATTAATTGTCATTTCATTCAACCTATTAATTATTAACCTAAATTAGCACTGTTACGTTTTAATTTACTTATAGCTTACAACAAGTGTTACCATTAGTTCTTACACTAATTCATTCCATTTACATTCATTATACATTATTTTATTAGTAAGTCAGCATTTTAAATTATTAATTTACCTTTTATAACCCATTATAAATTAATGCATCCATTAATTAAAATTTTAAATCAAATCAATCATTTCATCTTGGTAACATTCCTTTATTACAATAAGAATATAATTAACAATTAACTTACATTTATACTGTTAATTCAAGTTATTAAAAATTTACTTACCAATCTTATCGACGTTATTATTTCCATTAATAATTCACTAAATTTTATTTCCTTCAATATTAATTTACCAAAATCTTATTAAATTAAGAAATTTAATTACCAAATTTTTTCGGGTCATTACACTCTCCCCCGCTCAAAACTTTTCGTCTCCGAAAAGGAAAAAGAAGGGAAATGAAGGATTACGAAATCAGTATATCTTACTTAAAATATTAAATTTATAAAAAAATAAATTTACAAAATTAATAAATTTAAATAAAATATACTAATTTATAACCATTAAATCTTTTATACTCAAATTAAAAAAAATTGGAAAACATTTTCAAAATATTTTCTAAGTCTAAAATTTTCGAAAAATTCGGTAGAGTATCCTTTGTACGGAGAGGCTCGGGAGAAAATATAATATCAAATATAACATATTTATAACATATTTTTTTCAAAATAATATATCCCAACACGGGAAAATAATATAATAGCGCTATAAAACCGTAATAAAAAAATGTACCTATTTGTCGGGCAATTAACGCTTATCTTATGGAACCAAAAGCAGTAGCAATTGCTTCATTAACCTGCATTTCACTTATATAATCCAACAAAGTTAACGATTATATAAAATGAAATATTTAAGTTGTTTTAATCACAACCAACCAAATCAATACGACAACAACCAATTGCAACAACAACATACAACCATCACATAGAATCAATATAAATCAATCATTCATTCATATCAAACAAAACAAATAGTTGTTCGGGTTCAAAAACTTTATATTGTACAGAGTGGAAAATAAACTACTAAGTGCACCATTTACTCCACAGTCTCCGATGAAGCTAAATAGATTATTCATGCATCCAAACAATTTTAAAGTATCCTTACCCAAACAACCATAAACCAAAACAAACAACAACAATTTCAAACAACAGATTAAGTTTATCTTTATTAATCCCATTCATATATTTGTTGTTTGATTTCACTTTTTCATTCACATAATGGTTTATCTTTTTAATTTACATTTATTTCTTACAATTTTATTTAGAAATAGCTTCAACTTATTTACTTAAGTTTAAAATTTCTTACTTACAATACCTGCCTTCTATTATATTTATTGGTAGTATTTCAATTATACTTAAGTTTATAACAACCACATCACCAAATTCTTATTTATTACAGAATTTCATTAATTACTTGCATTACCTCAAGTTTATTACTTGTACAATATCTATTATAATTTCTTATTAACATTTCAACTTTTTATCTTTCGGTAAGTTATACATATGCCTTTAAGAATGTAATTGAAAAACATACAAGTTTATCCCATTTCTTTTAATTAATTTAATGTTCAATAATTATATCCTTTGCTTCATTGGTTACAAATTTCAAATTTCTTTTAATTTCATTCATAACCTAGCATTAAATCTCTTATTTTAAATTAGAGGTTCCAATTATAAATTAGTTACAACCCCTTTTACTATAATAATTGAAACTATTAATTAATGGAAACTTAAGAACTAAATACCGGGTTAAATCTCAAATCATTTTAACAATAATAGGTAAATGTATACTTACAACTTGTATCCAATTATATTTAAAACAATTAAAAAATTATATTTGTTTATCCAAACAAATCTGCAGTAAAACTACTACAGTGGCATTCCCACTTCGAAACTCGAAAATGAATGTCGATGATGCGTGCACTCATCACCGAAATTATTTTCCAGCGACAGAGAGGGTAGTACAAAACTTATTTTTTTCCAAAATTTATTTTAAAACAATTCTTTCAAATTATATTGAAATATTAGTATTAGAAAATACTTCTAAATATTATTATTATTATATTCCAAAATCATTCAAAAGAATTTTTCAAAACCTCGGAATTTATGTTCTAAATTCCCAATTTCCATTTATATTATTCTAAATCTCATTTCAACTATTATTTGTAAATTTCATTACCTAACAATCAATATATTACAACCAAATATAACTTTTATAAAAATTTATTTTATATATAGAAAATATAATCGGCAAAAATTATCTCATTCACCTATATTCAAAACAAATATTATGTCGGTCTGTCCTATTAAGTGTTTAGAAATCCCTATTGATGTCATAACGTCCTATGCACCAACCAGAATTTATAAATACAAAACGGAACAAATTAACACAATATTAAAATCTTTTTATAACATTAACAAATACGCTCTCTCGTATATATACACTCAGCGACTCGTCATAGGGTATTACTACCCTATTAATAAAGAGTCGGACCCCACAAAGCTAAGGTTTATCGCTAAACCAAAGCTCTGATACCAGATGTAACATCCCGCCTTTCCACATGCTTTAAACCAATGATAAACCACACACGTCAGACTTAAACCATACAAAAGGACGGATTGTTATGGGTAAATAAGAAAAAGAAATAAAACAAAACAGAATCTTGCAGCGGAATGATAAAATATAATAATCAAATATATAGTTCATGAAGCTGTTTTACAAAATATTCGATTATACTTATACAATATGTATCAGAGTTACACATACCATAGAATGATAATTAATGCAGTGGAACAGTATGGATGTAGTGGAATACTATAATAAATAATAATAAATCTTCGTCTTCGTCCTCCAGAGATAAAGGCTTCAAATCCTGAAATGCTCAGGCTGACCCGAGCGAATTGAAAAGACAAAACACTCGAGTCAGAACTAAAAGATCTTATGTAAGTTAAATCAACAGTAAATAATATGAGTGGAACCGCTTCAGAGATGTTTAGGGATTTGACATCTCTTATCCAGTGTCAACATGAGTGTAGTAACTCAAGAGATGCTCGGGATTCACATCTTCTAAGAATCCGTTAAACTATTTACTATGTAGTAATATTTCGCTATTATAATAATGTCTAAAGTAAATTATAATATAATGAAAATGGCATTAAGGCTTTACATTTTCCATCTTAACACACTTTTATATTCCCATAGTCTATACAGTACCGTAATCTCCCCCGTACTGGGCGTCGTCAGAGGGCACTCCATGGGTATGGTACAAAACAAAATCGTATAAGGCGTGCTAGGGTAGGTGATACGACACAACTAGGCAATGCTAGTGTAGATATACCAATTGCTATTCGGACTGGTGGTAACGCATAGCCGCAACTACCGCCCACCTCGAGCCACACCCCCAAATAAAAAAAAACCAAAAGTGGCCACCGAATCAATCCAAAAGTCAAAGTATAATATCGAAGAAATGTGTCCGATCAAAGGTGCTACCTCATTGGTCCGAGAATCGCTCCTGTTTTAGCCACCTTATGCCAACTCACGGGAGTCGGGTCCACGTATTTTCCTCAAAGGAAACGCCGCCACCATCCTACTTCATTCTGGAATCTCCACCGCGTACACGGTTGTTAAAGTGGTTTTCGGAGTTGGCAGAGAGTATGACTTCCAATCCCGGTCTCTTCAACAACCAAACATTATTATAACACCGCGGTCATTTTAAAATAATCATACTTCAAAACAGAATAAATATTCATTTCAAAACCATATAATTTCGATATCATTTTCGTTTAAAAATCAAATCAATATGATATCATTTATAAACCCAAATCAATATAATATCATTTTTTTCAAATACATCCTTTTCCCAAAATCATAGCATTTTAAAAGTTATAAAATTTCGAAACCAAAGATTTTGAAACTATACCACTTCCAAAACGTAATACTTTGAAATTAATAACTTTGAAACATAACTTCCACCCTTACATGGATCAAATATTAAATATTTATAAAACAAACTAGCTTCTTAAATTTCACAAATCAAATTCCAGAAACAACCTGAATTTCTAAATTTTATTCTTTAATAAATTTCAAAGCTTAAATATTCAATATTTCAAAACTAAATTTTTATAATTTGTATATATACCCATTTCACTTTTACTATTATTTAGTTTTGAAATATTTGCTTACTAGATCCAATATCCTTTAAATAAAACCTCAAATTATATAACTGAATATTCCTCAATCTATTCGCTTAAATCACCTTAAACCCGAATTAAGCTATAAAACCATATTCTTTAAAATCTCAATTTCAATAAGTTCTAAATGGATCCTTATTAAATATAACTCTTAATTAAGTAAAATCTCAAATCAATTTCAAACTATCATCTCAGCCTTGATTTATAAAGTCAATATAAACTCTATATTAAAGTATAATTTAAGTAAATACTTATCCATATTATATTTTAATAAAGTCAAAATTTATTATTAAACTTATTTTATACTTTAAACAATCTTATACATAGTTTAAAACCAAGAATTTAACCATATACAAAATAACCTTTATCAAATATCCCAATCAATATCTCATAAAACCATATTTATTTCTTTACAAAACCATAGAAATCCTTTTTAAAATATTTATATATATAGGCCACGGTGTCTATATATAATTTTCTACCATATGGTCAAGTGATACAGATACTTATCATTTCAGTCCGCAATTTAAAAATAAAAGTGTGGTTGTATATCATTTCAACCGCAATCCCGAATCAATGATGACAAATCAATAAACAACTTGCAGATTGTGATGATAATAAATAAAACATCCATTCATCCATCATAAAATCACACATCCATCACAATCATCATCCAAAACAATCGATCAGTATCAATGTATAACTGATAATATATATAACAGGTAATTAACCGGCAGTTATATAAAATAATAAATTAAATAACGACTTAATTTAAATAAATACAATTAACTGAGATGATGATTAAAAATATGTCAAACAATCATAAATAAATTTCAAATCATATCATATATCAATTTAACACACATAAGAAATTTTATAAGTTGTGAGTGCGTTAAAACACTCACCTTGAATTTAAATTGAATTTAAATTCAATTTAAATCCAAATATTTGACAGTCTCAGAATTCGTCCAAACTAACGCCACAATGTTTAGAGTTTCAATACGATCCTAACGAAAAAAACCGCGCATGAATTGGTGTTCGTATGTGAAAGACATAGAAAAAATTGTGTTTGAATTTCAATATCAAAAATAAAAAAAGAACACTTTTATCTCACCCTTAGTGCCACGTCACCATCTTCTAATTCATACTCTACAGGAATAATCGGCCTCACCAGATACAACGCACGCAACATCATCTTCAACTGCACGCGAAGCTTCTGCCCAGACCACCCCTAGGCGCAATATCAACGCCACTCTTAGACACGTGCGTCGCCACCGTCCTTCACCCCTCGCGTGACCACCAAAACGCCGCCAAAAATATATGCCTAGGTCGAATTTTCGCCGTAGATCTAACCGTCGATTCGTAAAACTAAGCATACCGATGAACTCTCCATCGTCCATTCTCTAAAACCCAGAAATGGTTCGTCATTCCGACAACGTTCATCAACGCGCGATGGACGACCGTGAATTAAACCTCAATTTCTGGCCACCTAAAAACTCAGACCGAGAAACGGAATGCAGAACTGACTTGCGCTCTTCGAGAGCTTCGATATATAATTTTTCTGAATTT
The DNA here is from genome assembly GCA_030765085.1 of Allium cepa. Taxonomy (NCBI): domain Eukaryota; kingdom Viridiplantae; phylum Streptophyta; class Magnoliopsida; order Asparagales; family Amaryllidaceae; genus Allium; species Allium cepa. The sequence goes on along the minus strand of CM060941.1, from coordinate 341,164,449 downwards.
TTTTAAGGAGTTTGAAATTTCACTGATTTTTGAATTGCAATTGATATGGTATTTGTCTGCTATTGAAATGAGGAGCTGAAAGAAATTTTATGCACAGACAAATGAGAAATAGGGATAGACTAGGGTTTATAATAGGGTATTTATAGACAAGGCTGGAACAGAATGGATCGGATCGATTGGATGTACGCGTTGGACGATATATGGCCCGAAAAGCCTGTTCTGACTCCACAACGAAATTGGGTTAACCCGTATATCAAAATAGATGTTTTAAAATATTTTAAATGCAATGGAAAAGGTTTCAAGTCCAAATTCCAACGTATGAAGAAGTTATGCTAAAATCAATATTTTTCAAATTGATTTCAGTTGATTTCAATTTCATTGATTTCAAGGCGTTTCGAGTCCGTACGATCAAACGACAAGTCCGATCGCCACGAAACTTGAAATCCTACAGTAATTCACTGTTATGGATCCGATGAAACTAGTTTCGTCGAAATCCGAGTCAGTGACCAAAATGACTATTTTTACATAAATTAAATAAATTAATAATCAATTAATTAAATTCAATTTTTAATTTCAATTTTATAATTGACAATTTTATCACTTTTATATTTCTTAATCATTTACCAAAAATTTAAACAAAAGATGTAAATCAAAAGTTGATAAATTTATCAATTGCAGCGTTAATTTTTCCATTTCATTATATTTAGAAATTATAAATTAAATTCTCAAAACCCATTTATTAAAATTTTTAAACCTTCTTATTCACATCTTTTACCAAAATAAGGATGCCACTAACATTGGTTCATGATTTTTTACTTTATTATTCTCTAATATAACAACTCCTAAACATTTTATTACCTTTCCCATAAATATAACATTTATTTTATTAAAATTTATTTCCAATTCCATCTACTAATTAACAGATAACTTATAATAATTGCTTTCAAGCCAAATGTTACACTTAAGTTTATGTTGTATTCTACTAATTATCATATTATGAAGAAAACCTACGTTATTCCCCATTATTACCTTAATTTATATTAACGTAACATTTATTTTAGATTTATTGCAGTGATTTCCAATTCAATTGAAAGAACTAAATATATACATAACTCATCATAATTGTAGTCAAAACTCTTAATCACACATTTATAAGTTTACTATTTCCACTCCAATATTATAGTTATTTACAGAGTATTGGTCTTTTTATTCAATCATCATTTATTATATATTAATTAATTCAATATTTGAGTTTGTTTTCCTATATTAAATTTATTAACAAGTATTCATTTTCCCTTATTCCAACAAATTGGAATTCCATTCAATTACTATAAACAATCATTTTCCTGTTCACCCTTTATTATTGCAATTCATTATCTTATATTGATTTTATCCAATTACCGTTAAATTTGTGGTATTTCATAAATCTATTCCATACTTACATTTTGTTTCGTATATTTCATTTATAACCAAGTATAACATTTAGATTTTTTTTTTTGAATTACCTATAGAACCAAGCTTTGCTTGTAAACTGTAGGGAAGTATGTGCCTGCCAAACACATACTTCGGGTACTTGTTACAGGGTTGTCAGTTTCAGGGCTCGAACTCGTAACCTTCGATCACGCAGTCCGGACCATCAACCAACTGCGCCAACCCTGTTGGCTATAACATTTAGATTTATTTTCATTAAATTGGTATTCCATTCAATTCATAAATTTATTAAAGTGCCTTTAATTATCTTTATTTATATTTGGTGAATTAACTGGTAACAACCATTTGTCATCATTATACCCTCTAAAATCTTGTATGTTCATTCTTCCCAATCAATTACCATATATTATATTACAACTTTACAAATTTAAATAAATTCATTAATTGTTATTTCATTCAACCTATTAATTATTAAACTAAATTAGTACTGTTACGTTTTAATTTACTTATTAGCTTACAACAAGTGTTACCATTAGTTCATACACTAATTCATTCCATTTCCATTCATTATACATTATTTTATTAGTAAGTCAACACTTTAAATTATTAATTTACCTTTTATAACACATTATAAATTAATCCATCCATTAATTAAAATTTTAAATCAAATTAATCATTTCATCTTGGTAACATTCCTTTATTACAATAATAATATAAGTAACAATTAACTTACATTTATACTGTTACATTCAAGTTATTAAAAATTTACTTACCAATCTTATCCACGTTATTATTTCCATTAATAATTCACTAATTTTTTTTCCGTCAATATTAAGTTACCAAAATCTTATTAAATTAAGAAATTTAATTATCGAATTTTTTCGGGTCGTTACAGAATATGTGCCAATGACAAAGAGTTATAGTGATAGGCTTTCGCGGTTGAATGTACAAATATGTAATGAATTGCAAGTTGATTTGATTTTTGGTTCTCTTACTTTTCAGTATGGTTCATTCATAGAATCATATGAACTAATTAAATGTGAATCTGGTGAGCTCCTCACTATGTTGAGGTCGGCAGAGTCTGCATCTAAGAATCAAGAGGTTGTACTTGCTGTTAAGGATAGTACATCATATTTTAAGGTTCAAAGAAGAAGAGAAGAGAAGGCACTAGAAGACAACTTACTTTTTGACTGCATATATTTCAACATTTGGTCCTCAAATGCAGTAAAACTTATTTCGAAAGAGTCTAATTCGCGTACCAACGCTGAGAACATTCTTAGGTCTCTAGGTTTAATATTTTCCGCTTCTCTCCTTCCACTTTGCAAAAAAATTCATTTTCCCTCTTCCATCTACATTGTCGTTCCCTCAGTCAGTCCTCCTTTATTTTCTATTTCCTTCTAATTTCGCTCATTCTTCGATTTTCCTTTGGTGGATTTGAAAGTCGCTTCCCTAATTCCTTATTCATGCTTTAGGTATTGCTAATTCCTTGTTTTTAGGTCGATTTGATTCATTGATTTTTAGGTTTATGCCATTGGTTAATTTTGATTTCATATTTCAAGCATGTCGCTTTGTGGACCACCCTTAGTCGAACTTTGTTCGATCATTAATTGTTAAGATAACTTTTTGGAAATTCAATGCAGTCGAACTGCTGGCAAAGTTCAACTGCTTCAGGTAGCTTCAATAGATGAAACAAATTACTTTTATTTGATTTATTACTAGGTTGTGTTTGTTTTTAATAAAAGATGTTTGATTACTCATCTAATTACCGGTTTAGAAGCTTATTTATTTTTGATTGTAGCAAGGCTCCTATTAAGAGGAAAGTGTTCAACACCTTTTGTTATGATTATCTTAAGTTCTTTAAACTAAATGATGATTTCTTCCATGTATCACTATTAACATCTAGGAAATTACAATAAATTTTGAATTTTAAAATCACCTTTTGATATTTCAGGTTTAAGAAAATTCAAAACTCTATAATTAAAATTTTTGACAATTGCAATGTCTATTTCTAATTCAAGCATTTTAAAGTTGATTTTATAAACCAAGAATATTTATATTTTTCAACCTGAAAGTTTCAGAATGTCGAGTATTCTATAGGTAAATTTTGTTTAGAAAATCATTATTTTTAGAAATTGTAATTTTGAAGATAAGAAGGTTTATTGGTTCAGCTATGCTTTATATAATACAATTAGCATCATTCTATTTTGCATCTGTATCCTTTTTGTGTGGTATCAACACTAATTAAAAGAAGCATCAACTTTATTAGTTTAGTCATCCTTTTAGATTCCAAATTTTAATTCTTTTATATCGTTCATATTTTTATAATAGATTGGACTATCAATCCACCACTTTCTCCTTGAGCTGAGTTGGAACTTGAATTCGTGCATTTAGGTGTAATAGGAGATAGACTGCATCATTAAAATGAAGCAAAGCAATGCAAAAATGTGTTCATAGGCGAATTACGATGTATTGAGCTGAGCTGAAACATGAAGTTAAGAATTAAGCTAAGCTGAAACATGAAGTTAAGAATTGAGCTGAGCTGAAACATGAAGTTAAGAATTGAGCTGAGCAAATAGGTTGATGTTTATGTGCTGAGTTTGGTAACTTTTCAATTTGTGTATTTGTTTAATTTCACCAATTAATCTGGAATTTATGTTATTTTCCCAAAAAAAGTGCACTTCTGTTTGATTTTTGATTTTTAACAAATGCAGATGTTAATCTATTTATTACTTTTCAGATGATCAATATCGATACTTTGAATAACCATCAACTACTGTTTTCTACCAATTAGTCCTTCTAAACCTTGATCATCGGCACGTCTTACTTATTAGACAGTATCAGCGAGCCTAAGATGTGTTATTCAGAACCTAAGCAGAGCTGTAGGTACTATAGTTACAGTAGTGTAAATGGATACAGCTTAATCATGATACTAATTTTAGCAAACTCAAATGTAACTAGTTCTGTTATGCATACGTAACTACATCTATTTTGACAATACACACAAAGAATTACATGAAACAAATGTTATTAGCAGGCAATCTTAGAAGTCATGGTTTCACAATATAAATCAACTTCTATTACACAAACAATATGTATAGGTAAACCTGTAAGTGATTTTTTCACAATGTAAATCCCTTCATAGTTCATGCTTCCTATAAAGCAGAAAAATATGTTATCGGGTCGGGTTGGATCACAAAATTCCTAACTTCTAGGTTATAAATAACAGTTGATTTTGTATTTGCAGAATTTATAAATTCATTGCTCGGACGTTTTCTTTTGCTGAAGCAGTGATGATTCTTAAAATTTGCATGAGAATGAATAAACAAGGCATGCTTACAAAGTTATACTTTTGGCTTTTCTTCTTAACTTGTACTTTTCATAGCATGCGACTGATTATATTAACAATCTCATTTAATCCTAACAGTCGAATTTTAGGTGGCTAATGTTCATTTAAGAACTGCGAAATTATAGGTTGTTGATGTAAGAACAAGAATACGCATTCATGACGTGGAAGGAAGGTAACGTCAATAATGTGCTTCTCAACTTTTCCTATGCTACTATTAACACTAGCCATAAACACTGATCAAAGCATGCTAATTTTTAATGTTTATTCTTTGTCACTCAATCTTGTGTACCTTCTTTATATCTCAAAACAATGCACCTCGACCATAAATTCAAATGAGCTCTCTTTCTATTTCGTTTTTGTCACTATAAGGTTAGTAGCGTAAAAATATGCATTACCATTCTTTGATGGATATAAAACTAATTCACATGCAACAATGAAAAAACAATTTTCCCAACATCTTCATCTGTTGATTTTCACGTACATCATTTCCTTGTATGAAATGTACCAATCATTTTCCTGAAATGTTTCTGTAGATTTATGAATACTCCTGAAAATGATCTCAGTCTGTTCAATAAATGAAAAATAATATCTTCATACTTAATTTCTATAATTTATTACTATTTTATTTCTTTCTGTTGCAAATTTTAAATTAAAAAGAGAACATTGTCGTATCTTTCTGCACGAAACATATCAATCTTTAGCTTGAAATTCTAAAAATTGGTTTCGTTACATTCACAGCCTATAGTTGTTTTTCATCAAAAAATTAGTTACAGAGTTTTAAGTTAGCCTATAAAGGCATTACATACAAAAGAAACTATACATAACACCAAAATAACTACATACAAAAATAGCTATATCAACAAAAATAAAAAGGATTCAAAAATCAATTAAAAATGTAATAATAGAAAATAAAGTTCTAGGACTGACAATGTAGAAATCCAGGCATCAAATCGGTTAAAAAATTATTTTGCCTTTATAACATCAAAAGGCTGAAAGTAAGAGATTAACTCTTAAGAAATCAGCAATTTATTTTCCTACAATTTTTTTTGTTGTTGCATGGATGACTTTCTATTTATTCCATTTTATCCTCAATTGAATTCAGTTGTGGTATTCTTAGTACTCTGAATATTTGAATACTTTATATCACTATCAATCAGTATTATACATCTTTTTTACCACTTCTTTATGTCCATATGGATAACTATGGTCAACTGAAATAGATGCAATATATCCATTTCTTCTTCTTCGTCGTTTTTAAACAAAATAAAATAAAAGGATTTTTTAATCTAGGAGTTTCTCTATACCAGTTTTCTATTTTAGTGTACTGAAAAAATTAACTATATTGCTGGAATTCATCCAATTTACTTTTCTGGGCAATACTATTTGTCTTTGTGGTTTTAAATTGGACGTGTTTTGATTGTTAAATAATGGAGTATTATTTTCCATATATAATTCATAAATCCTCAACCAGATTCCAAATTTGTATGGTGTCATTCTGCGTACTAAAAAAAGAAGTAAGTTTGTAACACATCTTTTGAGAATAAATTGAAATGAGCTTAATTATAGCATTAATCATAACAAAGGAGATTACTAGTTTTATATCATAAACTTTTATTATCAAGATATCATACCAAAGAATATTACATACAGCATTAAAAGCAGGCAGCAAAGTTGGAAAAATCAAAAGGAAACTTATTTATGACCATGACTAAATAAATGACTAAGTTTTTATGCATCACTCCCATCTCTGTCCTTATCCTCTGTCATTATTTTTGACTCATTTAGCTTTCATCTCTCACTTCCCAAAGTTGCATAATATTTTAGTTCAGGAAAACATAAACGTTCTTTGATATTTTCTTGACAGTTCGATGAACTTTGCTCTTATATTAACTATGTTTCATCAATATGAGGGGAAAAATGAAGTATGATTAGTCTATGTCGCAACATGCTTATTGTAAATTTTAAACTATACTAAGAATGTTGGGTCTTTACAACCCAGCTATTTATTCTCAATGCATATTCACAGGCAACTGAAGTTGCAGCTAAATAAAGCACACTACCTCAAACTATTAGTCAAAAAAACACCATATATTGTGATCATTTGGCAAATGCATTATCATAAATGTCTTTAACTGAAGATACCTAATTTTGCTGACCTTTTTGTTTATCAAACTAATTGGTAGAGATGTATGTCTTATCCATGAAAGTCTAGTCGAGTGAACTTGGTCGAAACCTTTAGTTCTGTAATTTAACTAAGAACTATGAAATCAATTTTTTATATATAAAATCTTTATATTTTACCATCTATACTAGTTGAAAACTGATTTGAAGAAGGTTGTGCAAATAAGTTGAAAACTAATTTTGCTTAGTTAGAAAATTTTATTTGGTTGATATTTTTCTAAAAAATAATAATCTGTATAGCGGATCTCAATTATCAAACTGAGAGTGATCAAAGGCTACAAATTGTGAGTGTTGAGTGATCAAAGGTTACAAGTTAATGTACCTTTATTTGTTCCATAAATATGACGTGCTATGATAAAATTACCTTGTCAATCATAATTACGTTAAATATCCTTATTTGATAATGTATATTTTGCTGCTAGGATGAAGCTCAGTGGCTTATGGAACTTGATGATCTATTTTTAATTATAATTAAAAGGTAATATAGGTATATCAATTTATATTTGTATCATTCATGTGCCACTTTTTATGCTAACAACTGTATTATTTTTTATGGTAGAATGTCACTTATGGATTCAGTTTACTAAGATATTGGATGTTAACAGAGCTAATATTAGATATGTTTGTAGGCATATATTGAGTCCTGTTTTAGCTCTCGAGAATGTAGTGGGATGTTTCTAAGGTCACATCCAGTAACATAATATAATTGGCCTTTTATCCTCGGTAGGGTATCGTTTGCTAGAAAAGAGTGAAATTATATATGTGATTTTACAGGTGGGTATACCATCATTATGGTACTATGCTCATGGCACTTGTCAATCTTACTTCACTCAGGCAATGAACAGAAAAAATCTTTTGACTGCTTCTCGATTGCTTTTTTATTTTTTACTTTTTCAATTTTTTATTTTATTTTTCACTGCACAGGGTTCAACTTAAACTTTCTGGACAGTTGGTAGTCTGTAGAGCAAATACATGTGAGCATGCTCTCTTTTTAGTCATAATTAATTGGTTCAACAAATATTCCTTTTTGTCTTTTTTCATGGAATCATCTTTTTAATGTTATTTGCATATAAGAAAATGAATCTGGAACAAAGTTGAAGTGTCATAACAGTACCTTCAAGCTTGCTGGTCGTTGAATGGGAGGAGGCAAAAGCTGTTTACAAAGTTGAAGTGTCATAACAGTACCTTCAAGCTTGCTGGTCGTTGAATGGGAGGAGGCAAAAGCTGTTTTATCATTATTTCTACGCTTCCATCTTCATTTATTACTTGCCTTTCTTCCATACGATATTGCAGGTTTGTTTTACTCGGTTAAAGGAGCTTACTCAGAATACCCAAATTCATTTGTTTTGATCCAGCTTTTAATTTATTTACTTGGTAATGACTGCAGTTTTTAGACGTGCACAGCTAAAAGCTCTGATTTCCATCCATGGCAAAGAGGTATAAATGTTTGATTATTGTTTATATTATAGAATTATTCAATACCATCCTTTCCTGTTCTAAAATTTGACGCTATCATTTTTACGTTATAAGAAGGTAAGGGTGAGGAGCTCACTCACTCATGACACTATCGTTTTGTAGATATTAGCTTATTAGGATGAGAAAATGTGTTTGTTTTACAGAGTTCAGTAATTAGTATCCATTGTCCACCTATATTGCAATGTCGTGACTTTATTCGTTGTTCAAAGTGGGCGTCTTCTTGATTCGCTTAATACGAAAATAGTTTACTTTTAAAATTCATGAAATTAGAACCCTTGCGTTTAATGAAATAAATGTTTTTGCAAATTCTCGATATGTCAAATTTTGACGATGGCAATATGCATACAGCATTTTTATTTTCTATTTCATTTTGGTATTCTAACTAGATTATAGACTTTGATTTTTCATCTAATAATAAGTATATTGCTTCATCATCAATGGATAAAACTGTCCGGGTTTGGGAGATATAAAAGGGAAGTTGCATGTGCGTAATTTATGGGACTTCTCAGCTTTGTATTCGTTTCCACCCAGTATGTATTCAGTCTGTTTGTTTATTTTCTCTTAATTATCATAAGCAATTGCTAATGCTTAGGTTAGAAATCAATATCAAGATGATAATATCATCTAACGGCACCCTTACGCACACACTTAAGTTCCTAAATTAAGATATAGAGGTTAATTTTCTTATCAACTTGACTTTATATTCATTCGAGAATCTTCATCTATGCATACTTACCTGCCTTTAAATGTCTGCAGGTGAATAACAATTTGCTGTCAGTGATCAATGCAAAAGGAGAAATCAGTGTACAATGTTTTATTCCCTTAGTTTGTCTTTGTTATGTTTGTACATATATGCATTGTATGCATCTTTTCTTCATACTAAAACCATAAACTCCGCAATTCAATTCAATTCAATTTTATAAAATTTAAATAAATTTATGAAAATTAACTAAGTTTGAAAATTTAACTAAGATAGCTAAGTTATAGAAAAAATAATTAAAATTAAATTTTTTATATAAAAGTTAACTACGTTATCAAGTTTTATACAAATTTAACTAGATTAACTAAAAGTTTACAAAATTAACCAATTCAGGAAATTATTGTCAAGGATAAAATTTCTCAGCGTGTTAGCCTCAAGGACGCACCTTCATTATTTTAGTCTGAAGGATAACTTTCGGTAGGTATCAGTTTTTAGTTCTTGATAGCAGTTTTTAGTTATTGGTAGCAGTTTTTAGGTATTTGTTTGTAGTTATCGATAGTAGTTTTTAGATATCAATTTTTTGTTCAGTAGCAGTTTTGAAAGAAGGTTTGTCCTTATGAATAGTTTTGAAAAAAATGTTTGTCCTTATGAATAATTTTTAGAAAAATGTTTGTCTTTGTGGTTAAAATATTGAGATCATGTTCTTGAGACTAAAAATATAAAAAAAAATTGTCCTTTAAATTAATTCCTCCAAACTAATTCTTATGAAATTTAGCTAAGTTATACAAAAATTAACTAAAATTATTTAACTAATTTGTAAACTAAGTCTTATAAATATTCAACTAAGTTAATTGAGTGAGTTTCATAAAAATTAATTAAAGGATATAAAATTTAACCAAGTTAATTGAGTTTTATAAAAAAATCAATAACATTTGAATTTTTTTAATTAAATTAACTAAAGTTTATGAACATTAATTTAGTTTTATAAAAATCATGTTCTGTATTTTGGAATTTTTGTTAAATTGTTATAAAAATTGACTGAGTTTTATAAAAATTAATTAAGTTAATAAAAATTAACTAAATTTAAAAGAAATAATATAATATAACAATAGTAGTGGTATAAAATAATATAATAGTGATAATAATTTAACTAAGCTAATTAAGTTTTATAGTAGTTAAATAAGCTAATCGTTTTTTTAAAAGTAAATAAGTTTATAAAATTTAATTAAGTTTTATAAAAATCACGTTCTTTATTCTGAAATCTTCGTTAAATTGTTATAAAAGTCGACTAAGTTTTATAAAAGTTAACTAAGTTAACTAAGTTTTATAAAAATTAATCAAGTTTATAAAAATTAACTAATTTTAGAAGAAGAAGAATAATATAATATAGTTATAATAATATAATATAATATTAATAATAATAACAATTACAACAACAACAAATATTAACTAAGTTTAAAATATGTAACTATGTTAATTACTTAAGTTTTATAATAATCAAATAAGCCAGCTATTTTTTTTAAAATTAAACAAGTTTGTAAAATTTAATTAAGTTTTATAAAAATTAATAAGTCTATAACAATACACATGCAATTGTTGAATAAAGCATTTTAAACAAAATTTACATCCATTTCAGGGAATTCCATATGTAATTGATATTGTTTCCATATGATTATATAAATTAACTTAATTTTATGAAATTAAATAAAGTTTATATAAATCAACTTAATTTTTAAAAATTGACCAAGTTAATCAAGTTTCATATAAATTATTGTGTTCCATATAAATTAATTAAATTTACCTTAGGCTCGAATTGGCACCAAAATGTTTGTAAATAGTAGGTATAAGTATTTTAAACAAAATTTATCTTGATTGTCTGAAATCAGTTTGGAATTGGTTATCTTAGGCTAGAATTGACACTAAACTGTCACCTAGGTATATTTTTTAATGCACTTTATCAAAAGTGTTGTTCCCAACATAGATTTCACTTACAAAAGATATGATCTTTTTTCCATTCGCTTTTGCTCAAGACCTATTTTATATAGAATCATTTAATTCATGTTCATTATGGGTTAACATAGAGAAATGTAAATAGTAGATATAAAGTAACATAGAGAAATCTCTTACAAGAAGAACTATGAGGTATGTTGTATATGATAAAAAATCCTAAAATGTGGCTACGAAAGGTCACAACCTTGGTAATGATTGTGAGAGTTCATTCACACTTAGTTTTTAGCTTCTTATGTATGCAACCATCTGATTCAAAAGTCGATGCTTTTAGGTAATGAGGAATAGAAAGAAGACAATATGGAGATATTGTTTCATTGGCAAATGACAAGTGAACTAATTCGAAAGTCGTGCAATAATTCGAGATGATATATTCTTTATCATTGTTTATTATATCTCATCCGTAAAATTTGACTACTTACGATTGGAAAGATGTACCTTTTTCCTACAATTAATTATGCCAAATCATGTATAATGTCTATGTTTTTTCGTATTACAATACCAGAGCAACAATAAAGTCTAGGGACGTGTGGAAATTAGCAGCTGTCCATTAGAACTTTGCCTTGATTCAATAAACCGAGAGCAGCCATGGAAACTTGCATGTCAGAACATTGTAACTTGCAAGCAACCTCATCATCCTATCTATCATTACACGAGCTTGAGGATTATTTTTTGCAGGAAATTGGGAAGCAACTTCTGATGGAGAAAGATAAGCATCAGGCCCTGCTTTTACAATGATTTCAAAAAGATCGTTCTATGGATGCTCTTAAAGTCTTGAGCAGCACTGAAGAGCTACATAATTACAATGCATATAAGCATGCTATGTGACAAAAAAGAAGAATGTGATATGGATTGTTTGAATTGTTCAGAACCAAGGGGTTTATACATTATGATGATATCTGGACTGTAAGTAAACTTTGTATATATGCAAAGGATCATGTGTTTGGATGCACAGTGCTTCTTTTACCAGGATTCAGGAATAGAAAGAAAGTATTTGATCCAGTATTTCGTTCTATATGGAGACTCGGTTTATGGAAATGATTAATAGTATTGAGTTTACATGATAGTTTCAAGTTTGAATATGTTATGTATACTAATCAGTTGAAATATATTCAAATGCAGCTCAGTCCATGATGCAAATGTAAATCCATGATGTAAAAACCACGATAACAAAAGACAGCGTTTAATCCATGCTGTAAAAGCATAACTATATATATTTTTGACTACATATTGTAAAAGCTGTGACAAGTTATAACAGCATTTATCAAATGTTGTAAAATGTAAAACACAAAAGTTAACCGCGTTTATTAATTGCCGACAAAAACGTAAAACAAAACTGGAAACATCATTTTATAGCAAATTTTTACGCGGTAAAAAGTTTAATACAACAATCTAACAAACGCTGTAGAAAACTATCAATAGCCCCAAAAAAACGCTGTCAAATAGGATTTTTAACAGCGTTTTTTATCTGCTGTTAGAAATTATGTACCTGGGACAGCATGCCGTTACACAGCGTTTATAATAACGTTGTCGTATCCTATTACAACATTTTTTAAATGCTGTGAAAATGTATTTTTAGCGTAGTGATGTAAGAAAAATAAGAAAAGTAAGAAGGGGGCTAGGTGAATGTCACCCTACCACAAGAAAGATCGGTGGAAAAGGAATTGTCCTAACTACTTGAAGATTGTTAGAGAAAAGAAGCAGAATGGTTCTGCAGCTCCATTGGATACATTTATGATTCAAATTTGTTTTGTAATTAATAAAATGCCTTGGGTCTTACACACTGGATCTGGAACTCGTATTTGTAATTCTTTACAGGGGCTTAAGAATTGGCATCGCATGGAAAAACGAGAGACGGGGCTTCTAGTTGCTGATTGATCTATTGTAGATGCAATGGCAGTAAAAGACTATCATTTAGTTTTTCCTACTGGAGTAGTTTTGACATTAAATAAGTTCTACTTTTTAAAAGTCTTTATTAGTGGGATTATTTATGTTTTTAGATTGTCAGAGATTGGATATATATTTCATTATGCAAACAATGTTATGAACATTTGTTTGAATGGGAATAAAGACTATGATGGTATTCTTGGAAATGGAATTTATGTGATCAATACTAATTACATGTGCTGTGAATAATACAACTGACAATATAAATAATATTTATCTTTGACATTGCAGGCTAGGTAATACTAGTGAGAAACAACTACATAAACTAAAAACCAAAGGTTTTCTCCCATCGCTTGATTCTAAATCATTTGAAACATATAAGTCATATCTCAAATATAAAACGATCAAGCACCCCTTCAGTGGGAGCAACGAAAGAGTTGATGAACTGTTAAGGTTAGTACATGGTGATGTATGTTGCTCTATGTCTATAATCACCAAAGATAATAGTTCTTACTTTGTTACCTTCATTGATGATTTCTCGGGACTAGGATATATGTATCTTATGAAGAACAAATCTTATATCTGTAAGAAATTTATCAAATATAAAAATATAGTAGAAAACCAAACGAGTCGCATCTTCGATCATATCGAGGAAGCGAGTACGTTGGACAAGAGCTCCAACGGTACTTATAAGATAATAGGAATATCTCTCAAGTTACTCCACACTATACTCCACAACATAATGATGTGTTGGAGCGAAGGAACCGAACCTTATTATATATGTTCGTTTCATGATGAGTAAGGCTGAGTTACCTCTATCCTATTAGGGATATGTGCTAGAAACCGCAACACATATATTAAATTGTTGCTCTATGTGCCTAGAATGACATATGAGATGTGGCATGTTAGGAAATCCCAACTCAAGTATTTGAAAGTGTAGGGTTGTACGACATATGTTAAGAATGTTGGTCCGAATAAACTAGAGGCAAGGTCTGTACCGTTAAATTTATAGAATATCCCAAAAATTCAATAGGATTTATATTCTAGAATACCGAGGAACTAATGGTTATTGTTTCTCGACATGTCTTTTTAGAAAAGGAATTTCTGTCAAAGAAAACTAACAACAATGTTGTAGACTTTGATAGATCCAAGAAATTAAAACCGAGGCCAAATCGGTAGGAGAACTAGTTAAGTTCACCGCATATGAAAACACACAACCTATTAGAAGGCCTAGTAAGGAATCCTGCACTAAAGAGATACTATGGTTTTCTCTTGGATGGCGAGAAAAAAGCATATGTCTTAGACAATGACACTCCACTATCTTTCCAATAAGCACCGTAGAATAAAGACTCTGTATTTTGACTTAGAGCAATGAAATCCGAAAAGGATTCCATGTACGAAAATAAAGTATGGAATTTTTTGGACATACCCGAAGGGATAAAATCTATCGACTGCAAATGGATTTTTAAGAAAAAGCTAAACACAGATGCAGAAGTAGACTTACAAAGGTAGGTTGGTTGCAAAAGGATTTTGCCAAATTCAAGGTGTTGATTATAACGAGACATTTTCGCCCGTAGCCATGCTTAAGTCCATTCGGATTGTTAGAGCCATTACTGCATTCTATGACTACGATTTATGGAAAATAGATGTAAATATGGAATTACTAAATGGCAATTTAGAAAAAACTGCCTATGTATCGCAACTTGAGGATTTTGTGGTCGGTGGTAGTGAGAGTAAGGCTTGCAAGTTGTTAAAGATGAACTTAAACAACCTTCAAGGAGTTGGAACAAGTGTTTTGATATGGTAATCAAACAATTTGATTTTTATCAAAACATAAAGGAAGCATACGTATACAGAAAGAAATAGGGCAACGATATCGTATTCTTCGTGCTTATGATGATTTATTATTGACTGGCAATGACGCTTTGCTGTTGCAATTAGTGAAAGCTTGGCTTTCCAAGAATTTCTCCATGAAGGATTTGGGAGAAGCAGCTTATATACTAGGTATAAAGATCTATAGAGATAGATCAAAGAGGCTATTAGGATTGTCCTAATCCCTGTACATAGATACCATACTTAAAAGGTTCAGTATAGAGAATTTCAAGCATGGAAATGTTCCAACTTAGTTTGGAATCATTCTTTTTAAGAAGGATGCTCCTCATATCGACGTAGGAAAAGAGCATATGAAAAGGATCCCCTATGCTTCACCCATAGGATCCATAATGCATGTTATGCCATGCACTAGACCGGATGCGGCATATGTAATAGGATGCATAAGCCGTTACCAACCTAATCCTAGAGGAAAACATTGGACGATTGTAAAATGTATACTGAAGTATTTAAGAAATACTTAAGACTTATTCCTTATATACGTGAATAGAGACCTCCTTATGAAGGGGTATACAGATTCGAGCTATCAAAGTGACATAAATGACAATAACTCAGTGTCTGGTTATGTCTTTATGCTCAACGGTGGAGCCGTTAATCAGAAAAGTTCCAACTAAGAAACAATAGCTTATTCCATGACGGAGGCCAAGTACATCACCCTTAATCAACAGCTAAAGACACAGTCTAGAAGCATAAGTTTTTGATTGAGCTCGGAGTAATTCCCAATATCGAAAATCCTATGGCATTGTTCTATGATAACAATGCAGTGATATGGATCGCAAAGGAGCCCAGTGTACATAAAAAGTCATGGCATATTCTTTGAAAGTTCCTCCTCTTTAGATAATTCAATGAGAAGAAAGAGGTCGTGATACAAATGGTAGATACCAAAGATAATATAATAGATCCATTCATTAAGGCGTCTAGCTCGATTGGCTCTTAAGAAGTTGATTAAAGGGATGAGATTGAGATTCCATAATTGCCCTAAGTGCAAGTGAAAGATTGATAGAGTTGAGGGTATACCTAAAGGGAAATTCTGTAATTTATTGTAAATTGATGAACTCTTTAATCAATTCTCATTTGTAATAAAAATGTTTTTATTTCTGTTATATTTTTTATAATGTGTTATAAATTAAATTAAATATTTAATTAAAATATATTTAATATAAAATCCATAAATGGTATGTTCGTGATATTAGTTACAAACAGTTGTATTAGTGGGTATTATATCGCATTATAATAAATGCATCATTTAAGCATTCACAGTTAAAATGCATCAAGACTGGATATCGATGTACCCATTGAGACTAGAGTGCATAATGTTCTCCAAATATTGGACAGTGTATTACTCATGACTATTGGAAGCATCAAGAGGTTACATACGAAAAATTATTAGATAATTATGAAACGACTCACCTCGATAATTTTATGTTCGTTAATATAACTAAGGTCAAACAAAAAAATAACGATATTACTAATTTACACAGTTCTCTCGACTTGAGAATACTGTTGATCTTCAGTTGAAAGCTCGACTTTGATTATAATCAAATCATGCCACGACGTCCGTCGAGTGACTATAATTGGGTCGACTGGAAATGTTAGAAGTGAAACATTATTCATGAGAGGACTCATCTGTTGATACACGAAGATTTTTGATCAATGACAATGTATAAAGGAAGAAATATATGCAAGATAGAGGAAGATCGATAAAATATAAACTTGAGTATGATTTTTATATATATAGGTTTATGTGTTAAAATCTATCCTCAAGAGTTGCGCAAACACAAGAACACATTCATTATACTTTAATTTTTTACTGAGCATACTTCAATTCTTCATAATGCATAAATTCATATGTCAGTCGACTGAACTGAATTTACCAGTCGACTGAACTGGCAAACATGTACAAATATGCACAGTTTCAGTCGACTAAATTTTCTGCACAGTCGACTGAAAATTTTCCAGAAAGATTCCTACTATAATTTCAGTCGACTGAAATTCCTGCACAGTCGACTGAATTTGAACCTGAGAATTTTGCATGAAAGGACACCTTCTTCTTCTCAAGAGTTGCGACCATTCCTCAATAGAAATGGAAGCTTCTCTTATCTACAACCCTTGGCAATACATGCATCCTTTTTACAACTATAAATACATGATTCAAACATCATTCATATAGCCGAATTCTCTTACTCTAATCTATCTATTTCTTGATCATATTTTCTAAACATTCTCAAAGCAATCACCAATCTATTGCTTGAATCACTGTTTTTGTTTATAACATTCTTTTGATTCATAGCAATTCACATTTCCTAAATCTTCACAAACACATTGCATATTCTCGAGGATAAGATTATAGGAATATTGTACTACATTAGACTCATTAGTGTTGACAAGAACGCAACAAGTCGAATATTGTATTTTAGTAATTGAGTTGAAGTCCTCTTCGGTAGTTGAGGCAAGAAATCCCGTTCGGTTGTTCGGGTAAGTTGTAAACCTATTCCTCCGGGTGAAGTGAGGGTGTTAGTTAGTGAAATTCCTAAGAGGAGCTTAGGGACTGGACGTAGGACGAGAGGTCCGAACCAGTATAAAAGTCTTGGTGTCTCCTTACATTTACCTACTTTATCTACCTAGACTATTTCATTATTCCATATTACACGATTCTACCGCATAGCCCCCTCTTTCAATTGGTATCAGAGCCCCTGCCTCGACCCGTCAGTTCATTTGATCCATCTTCATCTTATCGTACACAAAACGATCCCGTCAATCCATGGATGTCTCCTAAGACACCACAATATAGTCCGAATTCATGGGATAGAAATTACATGAAGAATAAGGAAAGAAGAATCCAAGTCCTTCTCAAAAGAAATAATTCAATTTGAAATATATTATTTGTAACTATTTTTCTTCAAATAAATTGTTTAAATTCAAAAAGAACCTGAAACAACAAAAGTACATGACTCAGTCGACTGAACTATAAGCCCAGTCGACTGAATGTAAACAGAAAACATTCTTTCCATATTTTCAGTCGACTAAATATTTCTGCACAGTCGACTGAAACTTAACAGAAACTTTCGGTCTACAATTCAGTCGACTGAACAGACATTTTCAGTCGACTGAACGGCCTTTTCCAGGTAAAATTCCCTTTATTTACATCAATTTTTCACTTCCAAAATCACTTTTTACATCTTCTTCCCCAAATTTCCCCAAAACCCTAGATCTCAAATACTTCCAATCTCCCTCAAATCAAAAGCAAATGGCACCAAAACGATCTAGAGCTTCATCCTCTTCATCCTCCGAGCCCATTGATGCTCAAATTGCTCAATGGCTATATGATGAAGTCGCGATAACACGATGGAACAAGATGAAGAACTCAAGAATTTTCGAGCATTCATTTGTAGATTTCCAAAGTCTTCACACCTACAATTTCCAAGAGCTCACTGATCGAGCAGGCTTAACTCCTCTTCTTGATTTGAAACGGAATGACATTGCCATAAATCATATTATGGTCAAATTGTTCTACGCAAATCTCAATCTTGGACACCAAACTCCAAGGAATCCAAACGACAGTGTTTGGAGCATGGTCTGCGGAAAGAAGGTTTGGTTTTCTTTGGATCGAATAGCTCACATTTTAGGGTCAACTAATATCGGAAGGAAACTAGAAGAAATAGAATTCAATCCACAAATTCGTGATAACATAAATCACCAATTTATGGATGATAATATAAATTTCCAAGATTTGAAATCTACTTCTCTTCGTCCTCGAGCAAGAATTCTACATAAAACTCTAATGAGAACGATCACTCCTCGCACGGGCTCATATGAAATCGTTTACCCAATTAACTATCGAGCTTTATATGCCATCTTTGGCAATATTAAAGTCAATTGGGTACAACTAATCCTTGATGAGTTTCTCTCGTTTCATAATGGTAAAATGCGCACAATTTACTTTGGAGAATATATCATGCGCCTTCTCCTCAATGTTGATACACCATTACCGGATTCAGAAAACACAATGGTCCATCAAATAAACCATTGGACCATAAGCCTTATGCAACTCCCTACTCGACCTTCTCGATTTATATCACTTGCCGAATGGGAAGCTAGGCGTCAAGAGCAACAACAACAACCTCCGCCACCTCAACCCGAAGAACATTTTGAACAAGAAGATGAAATTCGTCTTGTTGACCCGACCTACTCTACCAACCAATCCTTAGGAATATTATCAAGAAATCAACAAATTCTTGATAATCGTCTTAAAAAGGTGGATAAAAAGCTTGACAAAATCAAAGGATTTTTTAATAAGCTTTGGGACGCTATCTCATGCTCAAGCACTACTACCGCTTCAACATCTCGTGGCAAGCGTCCTGCACCAACATTTACATGGACGTCATCCGAGGAGCATACCAGTAGCAGCACAAGCGGAGCTAGTGGTGGACAAGGAGGACGACCTTATCGACCATCATCAGGAGGACCAGTCATTAGAGAACTAGGAGACAGAGAAGGTTCTTATGATTGGGATAAGGATCAGTAATTTATTTGAGTTATTGTTCTATTATGTTTCTTGCAACTATGACATTTGAACTATTATATTTTATGCATTTTTTTTAATGCAATTCTAAGATTCATTCTTGCTTAAACTGATTGTTTTTAATTCCATGCAACTGCGGTTATTACTTCCATTTTGTCGATGACAAAGGGGGAGAAAATCTATGGTACTAACTTTGTTTTTGTAGGAAAGATAGGTGTACACATTCAGGGGGAGAAAGTTTAAATATCTTTAGAAAATCAAGTATTGTCATCAATCAAAAAGGGGGAGAATGTTGATATACGAAGATTTTTGATCAATGACAATGTATAAAGGAAGAAATATATGCAAGATAGAGGAAGATCGATAAAATATAAACTTGAGTATGATTTTTATATATATAGGTTTATGTGTTAAAATCTATCCTCAAGAGTTGCACAAACACAAGAACACATTCATTATACTTTAATTTTTTACTGAGCATACTTCAATTCTTCATAATGCATAAATTCATATGTCAGTCGACTGAACTGGCAAACATGTACAAATATGCACAGTTTCAGTCGACTAAATTTTCTGCACAGTCGACTGAAAATTTTCCAGAAAGATTCCTACTATAATTTCAGTCGACTGAAATTCCTGCACAGTCGACTGAATTTGAACCTGAGAATTTTGCATGAAAGGACACCTTCTTCTTCTCAA
Source organism: Allium cepa (assembly GCA_030765085.1). Classification (NCBI taxonomy): domain Eukaryota; kingdom Viridiplantae; phylum Streptophyta; class Magnoliopsida; order Asparagales; family Amaryllidaceae; genus Allium; species Allium cepa. The sequence goes on along the minus strand of CM060941.1, from coordinate 341,144,310 downwards.
GAGTTGCGACCATTCCTCAATAGAAATGGAAGCTTCTCTTATCTACAACCCTTGGCAATACATGCATCCTTTTTACAACTATAAATACATGATTCAAACATCATTCATATAACCGAATTCTCTTACTCTAATCTATCTATTTCTTGATCATATTTTCTAAACATTCTCAAAGCAATCACCAATCTATTGCTTGAATCACTGTTTTTGTTTATAACATTCTTTTGATTCATAACAATTCACATTTCCTAAATCTTCACAAACACATTGCATATTCTCGAGGATAAGATTATAGGAATATTGTACTACATTAGACTCATTAGTGTTGACAAGAACACAACAAGTCGAATATTGTATTTTAGTAATTGAGTTGAAGTCCTCTTCGGTAGTTGAGGCAAGAAATCCCGTTCGGTTGTTCGGGTAAGTTGTAAACCTATTCCTCCGGGTGAAGTGAGGGTGTTAGTTAGTGAAATTCCTAAGAGGAGCTTAGGGACTGGACGTAGGACGAAAGGTCCGAACCAGTATAAAAGTCTTGGTGTCTCCTTGCATTTACCTACTGTATCTACCTAGACTATTTCATTATTCCATATTACACGATCCTACCGCATAGCCCCCTCTTTCATCATCTTCTTAATTATGTGAGGTTGGTATCACGGTCAACTCAAGTCAAACCAAAGTAAAAATCTCTAGTTAGAGTAGTTCAATTAATAATAATTGTTATTACAAAACTAAGGACTTTGTGTTTGGACTATAGAGTTGAATACAGATGATATTGGAATTTGACCATTATCAAATTCCATAAGTCTCAAGTGACATAGTTTTGACGAAGTGAATTGGTGTGAATAATAATCATAATGGGGAAATGCTTAATAAAATAAAATTGGATTTTACCAAAATCAAGTAAGCAATAAATTTGGCCAAAATATCACACCACCTGCTAAGTGACGTATGAACGTTAATGTTCGAATAGTTCAACATTAATCGTTGATCAAATTTAAACCTAATAGGTCATGTAATAGAAATGATGAATATTCCTTTGACCAAACGATTTAACTAATTTGTAATTGTTATAAATTAATTAAATTTATTAATATTTATGAAATATTAATAACAAAATTTTATTTTGGTTTGATGAACAAATATTATTGAATATATGTATTATAGCTATAAATATATTAATCGATATACGATATCGATATGTGTTAAATTGAATGTAAATGTCAAATATTTGTTTGGGCTTTAAATGGATTTAAAGCCCATATGCGGGGCTGGTTGGTTTGGCACTAATAGAGGTGATAAGTGCGGTAATATGATGGACTAGAGGGCTTTGATTTGGATGGCTAGGATAGAACAGAATTGGTAATAGATTATGGAGGATCGAGATCCCAATTTATCTCTAAACTCTCATTTATATAAACATCTCTACCCATACTTGTTAGTGGACCTTTTGAAGCCTCTAAACCCTCTACATTTCTAGCTGAACCATACCTTCTCCATCCTCCATTAATTCAGTTTGAAATCAAAACAAATTAAGTTCTATTTGTTGTTAGTGGTCATCGATTCATAAAATAGCACTCTTTTGGATTGGAAATTGGTTCAAGGAGAAAATCTCATGTTTCAAGGTGTACTTAAAAGCATTGGACATAAACGAAGTTATGAATATTAACATTTACATATAATATTTATGGTGGAAATTAGCCACAAGGGCCACTTTAGCAAGCGCAACTAGTTTCAGGGACACACAACTGAAATAATTACTTTTAAGGATAAAATACAAAATAATTAGTTTATAGGGCCAAAAATCCTATGAAATTATGTCCTTGAAAGTAATTGGACTGCTGATTTTTTCCTTAAAAGTAATTATTCTGTTGACTTTGGCCTTGAAATTAATTTTTGTGGATGTGTGTCCTAAAAACTAATTGGACTGTAAAGTTTGTCATTCTAGTGAAATTCCCCATATTTATATCATATATATTGTACTGTTAGTTAGGTGATAATTCGAATATATAAATATATTGTCACAATTAGTTTGGTTGTGTGTTTGTATATGCTTTTATATTTGTAAAATAATAATTTAGTCATATATACACATCTATGAAGCTTGGCCCAAATAAAAAACAATTTTTTATTTTAGATAAATTAATATACAATATATATATATATATATATCATTTATAATTTAAATAATACATCACACTTTATACAAATTAGGTTATATAATTTTACATATAATGTTTAGAAGGTATAATATTTTCGACAGAAATAGAAATATTTTATATGTATATTATTATTATTATTTATATGATATTTAAATCAATTAGTCGTATCAATCAATTATTAAAATATATACTATAAAATCAAATTAATACATAACATCCTCATGGCAAAACTAAAAAATAAAAAAGTTTTTTTAACTTAAAAATATTTAAATATAAGCTGAGAAATAGAAAATAGACTTTCAAATTGCTTTCAATTATAAAATTGTATAATAAACATTCAAAATACAAAATATTATTTAGAATTTTACTAGAAATTTAAAATTTAAAATAAGTTTTATAATCTTTTATTGATATTTAAAAAATATCCATATGGATATTTTCAATAAAACATATTTTAAAATTCTAAAAAATATATTATCTGAGTCGTGCACATGACCAGGTAAATAAAAATTATTACAAATATATTTTGTGTATCTTATATGTATTGATCTGTATTTTTTATTATATCATTATACATATATAGATACATATATATATATATATATATAAGTATTTAATATACATAAATATATGTTTATATTTTTTTTATATTTATACATATATTGTTTTAACTTTGAAAAAATTAATTTAGTATAATTGGTAACTGATTTAAATATATTCATTTAGTTATATATATACAATGTTAATATTTCGTCCTTGTGTGTGTGTGTGTATTCAAAATTATTTAGAAAATATAGTTCATATAAATATATATATGTATATATATATATATTTGTGTGTGTGTTTGTAACATTATATATATAGTATACAATCAAACATCTGAACTATATAAATGTATATTGGATGAGCTAACGTGCCCGTTGCAATGTAAATCCAACATCTATATACAGATATGTTTTATCTTCTACGGATTGATATGTTACACATGCACATATACACATATATATGTTTATGATACACATACATATATAAAATATATCATTAAATTAAATAATATAAAATCATATGACAAATTTAAATAAAATAAAGATTTTATTTAAAATAAATTTATAAATGTTATGAATAAATTAGACATAATAGGCCCAATTAAGATCTGAAATGGTAAAAAAAAATTGAAATTCACTCATTACTTTCACTGTGGCTGGCCTAGTTCCAACAATTGCAATCAGTCATATTGAATGCATGATCGCGTATCTTAGTTTACTTGCTCACTTTGATTGAACTAATTTCATCAAGCGACCCAACCTTATAAGAGCGGGTTGAACCACTTTTTTTGATTTGATTTAATTTGAAGTTGATAATTTTCAAAAAACGCTCAATGAAATTTTGGGCATGATGGATGAGGAAGAGGGAAATGGAAGTTGAAGGAGGATATAAATGAGAGGGATTTTTTTAAAGGATATTACTATCTACACACACCAATGCTATCACTAACGCCACTTAAGCTGAAAGCAAAATTAAATGGTAAAATATACTCTAAAAACTCACTTCGGTCGGTTATGCAAAACTGAGTGAAAAATCAGTCATTCGATTTTTTATAGTACATTTGATTTACATATTACATTGTTTGTAAGTGGGTTGTAATTCTTCATTGTTGTAGAACATTTTCTATACAACATGGGATGTTGATAAATTTCTAGACTTTTTTCTTTCTTTATTTCAAATCAGTTTTTTTACAATACATTAACAGAATAATTTGGGGAATCAGTAGCATCGAATGGTTTTGTAAGGAGGAGAAGAAAAAGAGGGTTTTTAGGAAGAGGGAACGCACAAAAAAGATGAAAAGGATAAGAAGAAAAAGAAAAACGAGGGTTTTTGGGAATAGGGAACGCACGATAAAGATAAAATTCAATGGATGGCGCCTGGGTGTGTGAAAGGAGTAAATAGGTAGGTGAGGTAAAAGGCGGATGAGAGTGGTAAGAGTGTTGTGTGAAGATAGTAACACCCTTGTTTAATGGAAGAATAGAAAATTTTCCTATTCTTTATTCAAAACCTTCCTCTTATAATACCTAGTAAATTTTCAATTAAGCCAAATTACCTCCTACTATATTCATGGTCGTCCAAGCATGTATGCCTATAAGGATTTATGTTCCAAAAAGCTAGTCAATCAACTATCTTTTATTTAAATCCATTTAAAGTTACATTGATATCATATATCGATGTGTACAAATATAACTTTTATATATATGCATCAAATAATTCCAATCAATTTCAAAATATCAAATAAACTAAATAATAATCAATATTTCTAAAATATTAATTAATTTACAATATTTTATAAATTAAGTAAATCATATTGTTTTTTTAAAGAATTCACAAATACGATTATGATACTAAAAGATGTGAATTCGGCTATCGATTAATTTGAACAATTTAAATATTAATGTTCACACGTCACCTTAGCTGGTGGCATGATAGTTTGACTGAATTCATCACTTACAAACCCTTTGAGTAAAATCATATTTTTTATTTCCTTGTGTAGTATCTTTTAGTAACAATATTTACACAATTCTCTTTGTCAACATTATATTACTTTAGAATTTATGGAATTTGATTTTGCTCAAAATTCCAATATCATTCTTATCCAACTTATTTAGCCCATGAAAAAGTTCTTGGTTGGTTTAATGATTACATTTATTATTAACAACAAAGATTCTGACTTTGAGTTGACTATAACTGATGGTTATACTAACCTCATACAATTGAAGAGATAAATTCTCTATTGGATGGTGTCACTTACAATGCTTCAACTTAGACTCAACTATAGTTGACTGATGGATTGTCATGTCATGATTTAACTATAATTAAAGTGGAGTATTCATGTTGAAGTTCCACGGTATTCACAAGTCAAGGAAACTAGTGTAACATTAACATCCTAAGATTTAATGTTTGACTTATTTGTTATAAATTGTTAAATTTTGGTGATAAAAAATCAAAAATAGAGGGAAATAAATATGCAAAAGAAAGAAAGAGAAGATTTTGTTTCCCCTAATTAATAGGCATATTTGGTATGTTTATTTCTCTCTCTAATTGGCTAATCAAATTATTTTGTACCATCTAATGTGAACTTGGGCATTAAGTAATTGATTAAATAGAAACTAGAAGAGAGTGTAAAAGTGTGGTGGATAATCTATTTGCTAATTTTCTCTTCTCCATCTTTGTTCTTCTTCTCCAACAATTTTAGCCATATAGATATATGCTCCATTTCTCAATTTGGGTATTGATTCAATGATATTTTATTTATTTTAGCTTTGTTCTGTTAATTGTAAACAAAATTTTGGTGAATCAATAAATTGGGTGGTTGGGTGGAATATTTTGTGTTATTGCATTGTGATTTCAATTCCTTCTTATTTTCAATCAAGTTATCTCTGTGTGATTTGGGTGACAAAGATCCATTGATAAAAGCTTCAGCAAAGCACTACTATTTCCATAACAGTTTGGTATTAGAGCACAGATCATCGCAAAGGTTAAACTAATTTTGGTTTGAAAAATTATTAATGAAGGATATGATTTCTTTTTCGAAGGTGGCTATTTTGGATGGGAAAAATTGGGGTATTTGGAAGCCTAAGATGGAGGTGTTTTGTACCTCATGATCTTCATGACCTGATTGATGAAAATGGAAAGAAGCCCTCTGATGTAGATGAGGGAAAGTGGAAGAAGATGGATAAGAAAACGATTGCTTTGATTCGCCAGTATCTTGATGATTCGGTTTTCCATCATGTGGCTAGTTGTGAATCCGTGAAGGCTTTATGAGATAAGTTGGTATCTTTGTAAGAGTGCTACTAGTAAGGCTTTTCTAGTTTGAAAGTTGTACAACCGAGATTAGATGAAGAGAAGTCTTTTGCAGAGCGTTTGAATGAATTTCAAGATGTAATAAATCAATTGGAAAATATGAAGGTCAATTTTGATTATGAGTTACAGGCTCTTTTATTAATGAGTTCGCTTTCAGAAAGTTAGAAAATTTTGGTTGTTTCATCGAGTAGTTTCAATGCTAATGGAACTATCTCTCTGAAAACTGTTCAAAACAGTCTTTTAAATGAGGTGCTTATAAGACAATGGTCAGGTATGAAATCAATTCAAAGTGAGGCTACGGTGGAAAGGGACTCAAAAAAAGATACAATTTGAAAGAAGAAGGACGCTAATGATACATGTGTTATCACTTGTCATTATTGTAATAAGAAAGGCAACATATGCAAAAAGAGTTATGCTTATAAAAAAGATCAAAAAAGGCTGTGCATTGTGATACTAGCAGCGATGCGCATGTAGGTTTTGCTGAAGGTACCGATAGTGATGCTTCTTGTGATGTCCTCTTTAGTGAAAATAAGTCTTGGAAGATGGATTAGGAAGTCAGTCTTCATATTTGTAGAGATGTGAATTGTTTTTCTTTTTATGAGAAGAGTCAGCATGATTAGGATAACCAATGGAGAAGAGGTACCAATTTGTAGTATTGGATCTATCCGGTTTCGTATGCATGATGGTGTGGTTAGAGAAGTCTCTGGAGTGAGACATATACCCACTTGTTTGGATAATTTTATTTCTCTCAATCAGTTGGATCACCGTGATTGCACTTATGAGACATAAGGTGGAGTTTTGAGAGTGAAAAAAGGTGATCGTGTAAGGATTAGAGGATTATTGGAAGAAGGAAACCTTTATAGCTTGGTTGGTTCTATAGTCGACAATAGAAAACGAGTGACGGTTGAAGGGCCTAGTCCACAGCAAGGTGGAGAGGTTATGTGGTCACCGTTTATGATTCTAGCACCGTGGATCATATTTTAGACATGGGTTTTCATGTTGATGATGCTTGAGGGATCGATAATAATGAGCTCAGATCGAGTGATGGACGAGTGCTGAATTGAAAAATCCACAAAGATAAGACGGAGATCTTTGTGGTATTACAAACGTTTTTGGGACCGGATTTGTGCGGTGCATCTCATATGGGAGATGCATCACTTGCAGGCGGTGATTGAGGTTTGTACTTTAGTGTGGTTGAGATGTTGGGATCTGTGATAGATCTAGATATGACATGTTTGATATGTTGGAGATATGTGATTTTGCATCAAGGTGGAGTGTTAAATTTTGATGATAAAAAATCACAAATAGAGGGAAATAAATATGCAAAATAAATAAAGAGAAGATTTTGTTTTTCCTAATTAATAGGCATATTTGAGTATGTTCATTTCTCTCTATAATTGGCTAGTCAAATTATTTTTTGCCATCTAATGTTAACTTAGGCATTAAGTAATTGATTATATAAATAGAGACTAGACGAGAGTGTAAAAGTGCGATGGAAAATCTATTTGCTAATTTTCTCTTCTCTATTTTTGTTCTTCTTCTCCAATAATTTTAGTCATATAGATATTTGCTCACTTTCTCAATTTGGTTATTGACTGAATGGTACTTTGTTTATTTTAGCTTTGTTCTATTAATTGTAAACAAAATTTGGTGAATCAATAAAGTGAGTGGTTGGGTGAAATATGTTGTATTATTGCGTTTTGATTTCAATTCCGTCTTGCTTTCAGTTCAAGTTATATTTTTGTGATTTGAGTGATAAAGATCCATTGATAAAATCTTCCGCAAAGCGCTACTATTTTCATAACATTAATCTTCAGGAAACTTTTCGATAAGTTACATAGTTTACGTAAATCTTTGGTGTCTCCAACGGCCATGAATAATACACTGTCTAACATTTGAATAACGTTACACTCTGGTCTCAATGGAATGTATCGGTATCATTTCACAAAACAACTTGGCCATAACTATTTAAAATAATATATTATTTATATTATGATATTTTTTTTCACGATTATAAGTCATTGTAATTATTATTACGAACATATCATTTATGGATTTTCTATATTAGTATACTTAAATTAATTAAATAATAGAAAATTAAACACTTTTATTACGCACAAGCAGATTGATTATAGAGTTATATATGTATAAAAAATTATATAATTGCCATAGGATGTACCACTAATTCTCTCGTTAATATTGAAATTATTGTTATATAATAAAGAAAAATAGAAGCCATTGGAGAGAGAGACAAAAAATATATTATTCACTTCTGAGAATAGATATCTATTTACATTACATGGTCTACTTTATATAAGGGCTTCAGAGGTAAGGACTGAACTTATCCCACGATGTGGGACTAAACAAAACAATGTACAAGCATATTCACTTCATAATATACATATATTATAACACTCCCCCTTGAATATGCGTCTTCAAAATCTTGAATGCTTGGATAATTTGAAAATTTTCGTTTCGAAACGTGTATGATGATTGCTCCCCCTCATTATTATCTTGCTTGCATTTATCGATTCAATCGATATAGATTTGCCTCATTAAAAACCTCTATTAGAAAAACCCAGTGGGAAAAAACCTTGAACGAGAAAAAGAGTGCAACTTGTGAAATCATAAATATCATACTAAAAATGATATTTCTTATAAGAGTTTGGTACTTCAGGATCAAAATCATGCCTCATTAAAACCTTACTAATAAAAACCCAGTGGGAAAAATCTTAGTTAAGGAAAAAGAGTGCATTGTAAAATACTTATGGATGCTCCCCCTGATTTAAAATTTTCCTCTGAATTCATATTCGTCTTTCGATAACTCAAATTGGTTATAGATACTTCTGGATCTATAAATATGAATCTCATTAATAATACAATTTATTAATAGTTTCCTTCGATACAATCAAATTTTCTAAGATTGTTTTTTCCAAATATGGTTTGCATTTTATGCATTTGTATGCTACTTTTATGAAATACACTTCATGTGCTTTTATTATTATTATTATCATTATTTTGCTTCAAATTAGTTTTTGCGCATTGCAACTATACATCTTTCATGAATATTAAAAATTTCATTACAACATTACTAGAAAGCAGGAAGTAATCTACTCATCTTGATGTATCAAGATTTTCATTACAACAATACTTAGAAGAAATTTGTAATCTACAGTTCATGTCTTTTTCATTCTTTATAACTACAAAAGTTATATATATTCTTCAGAAATTTGTATGCTTTAATAAGTATTTCAATATCGCAACTATCACTTCAATGGATATTAAGAGTTTCATTACAATGATACTTAAAAACAGGAAGTAATCTACTCATCATGAATTATATCAAGATTTTCATTACAACAATACTTAAAAGTAGGTTGAAATTTACTCTCCTTGTTCTTTGCATTCTTTATAACAGTGAAAGTTATTTATATTCTTCAGGAATTTGTATACTTTCATTATTTAATATGATTTTAAACCATATTTATACCTTCGGGGTATATTAAGCATTTCAAGTACTTTGCGGACTACAAGTTCAGATTTCTTATTAAGGAGAATTTCATGATGGCCAATCATGTTTTTCTCTAATCCAGGATCTTTCATCCATTTATAAACATAAGCGATTTATTATTTATAAATTTATCATCGATGATTATTTCTTGTCAGTTCTAGACATGATTTATTGAGATCTCTTTAATTATCATGTTTTAGGTACCTAACTCACTTCTAGGGTTATTTGAGAATCATGTCATGGATCTCTTTCAGAGCATCCTTAAGTGTTTCTTCAAGAACACCCACCTTCTTTATTTGGCATCTTTATTACTTACTCCAAAAATATTTTGAACTGACTTTTGAATCATATTTCAAACGTGATCTACAAATTTTGATCCTTCAGGGATTCAAATCTATATTGGAGAAAGTCTACTAGGGATATTACTGATAATTTATTCAAGTTACTTAATATTTTGCATCATTGTATATTTTAACAAATATTTAACATTGATGATCAAAATGAGCTTGTATCCCTTTATCCTCCCCCTCAATGTCGACAAACATTGTCACATTAAATAATAATCATTTTTGGATTCTCATTTTGATCCATTATGATGTTGCTACTAGCAAATACACCATACATATTAATCATAGGAGGATAATTCTTTTATTCATTGATAAGATGCATTCAATTGATATTGATTATTAGAGTTTGTTCTCATTCATTGATCTATGCTATTGGAGGAATTTACTTATTGTGTAGATCATTTGAATACATACATGACTTCAGGTCATTCAGCATTTATGTTGATTGAATTTTAAATCACTAAATAATATTTATGCATAATCACTAAATAATAGCTTATAACAAACTTCAGGTTGTTAGCTAAATATTCACATATATGGATGTATACGTGCGTCCACGTATCACATGTATATTGTAAAATTTTCATATTCTTTCTCATTTGAATTAGTGATTTTTGGAACAAACTATTACAAGGATCAAAACTATTAATTTCTATTTTTAAATCAATGTCAATGCAAACCTGTCAAAACCGCATGATAATGTTCAAAACATTTGGTTTGAAACCATATCGAACTTCTGGTTCGAACAAAATATACACACAACTTTAAGTTGTTAAGTTTTATTCCTCAATTATATCTCAAATATCAGTTTTGAACACTAATTATGATTACTTATCAAGGAGTAATTTTTAATTTCATATAGACATTTCTACACATCTCTATTGAGAGTTCGGTAAAAAAAATTACAGCAAAAATAATAATAGTATCTTCTAGATACCTGAAATGTTACAGATGCAGATTTCCTCTTAGCTCTCAAACTTTTAGGATCTAATCTAAGCTAAACTAGGATCCTTTATAATCAAATTTATGTACACTTATTTGGTTTAATAAAATTGCCAAATATATAAATAAATCTCTTCTAGAGATATGTTATCATTTTCAAATTTATAAATCTCTTCTAGAGATATATTAGTATCACCACTTCTGGAGTGAACTTTCTCTTCTAGATATATATATATATATATATATATATATATATATATATATATGCACTATTTGAATGCCATATCAATATACATTGTTTATTTTATACATATTACATAATTACTACTTTTACAGTAGCATAAAATATCCATGCTGGAGATTTTTGTTGTAATTGCTTTTAAAATGGCATATCAAACTTTAAATACAGTGACAAAATTAGATTCACCAACTGAAAGTAAGATGCAAGAGATAAAACCACTACTTCTGGAGTGTAACATTGGTATACAATATCATTATTCTTTTTTTTTTTGAATAAATTATTGTCATTACTAAAAAAAATTATATCATTATTCCTTGATTATATCTCTAATATTACTATTGAACATTAATTATGATTGTTTATTAGAAAATATATACTAACTTATAATTATATATAAACATCTCCTCTAGAGAGTTCAGTAAAATAGATATATTTACAACATAAATAAGAGTATCTTCTGGACCCTTGAAATGTTATAAAAATAAGAAATTATAATGGTTGCACATACCGATTTGTTCAAGACCGTATTTATATAACTTTAATGAAAATTATGATACGACATATAGATTATCTCTTCAGGAGCATATCTAAAGATATTTCTTCAAGAATAGTTGTGCATATAATATTTGATTCATCGTAAGTTCTGAAAAGTAAAAAGTTACATATCACTATTTGTCTAATGGAGCTACGGGTCCATGACAATAGACGATTGAATTTTGGATAATTTATTATCACGTTTGACAATTTTTTGTAGGCAATTCTTTTATAGTGCTATATGATGATATAATATCACTTCTGGGGATATTTCATAAACACCGCTTCTAGAGTGGTACATATCACTTCTAAAGATACTTTATATGCATTGTTTTTGGGATGTCATCAATAATCAATATCTTTTTCTACATAATTGACATAATTCTACAACATCTCTTCTAGGATGTTTGGATTTTGAAATATAAAGATCATAAAACATCTCTTCAAGAGTATGTCATATGGATTATCTCTTCTGGAGAATATTAAAGTGTACTTCTTCAAATATATAGTTTGGCAAACACACCCAAAGATTATCAAAACTTGGGTTTTACCAACTTCAAACTGATTTATTGACCTGAAATAAAATAAAATCCACATAGCAGACTTCAGGCTGCTATTATCGATCAATTCGACCATATCATTTATTACTGTACTTAGATTTTCATCATTAATGAAGTTTCCATCATCTTCGAAGAAATGATCTAACTTCAGGTTAGTATTACTAGACAATCCTTTCACATAATTTTAGTTTAGAAGTAATTCTAATATAGAGGAATTATATTTTCTAGTAGATTTAAAGACTTAAAACTTCAAGTTCAACCACTCATGTCTAGTGTTTAAAAGTGTGGCCATATTTTGGTAGTCATAACGCTCCTTCAGGGAGTTCCATAGGTAAATGTTGATCTTTTTCAGTTAAATCTCATCTGAATATGGTTAATTCCTAAACAAAAACAAAACAGATATAATCATATAAATTCTAAATCATTTCTAAATGAAAATATGAACACGACGGAACTTTGTTTCACTCAACGAGTGAATGAAACCGAAAATCTCATAGCAAGAGCAAAAGTGCGTGTTTCCATTAAAAGGAAACATGTTTTATACATCGACGAATGAAAAATGAAACAAGTCAAAAATATAAATACCATTGATTCGATTCCCATTACTGGAGTCATTGGAAAATAATCTGTTTGCTTCTCCTGCAACTCAAACCTCTCTGTATTATTAAATCAGCAATAATATATATAATATACACGCTACAAATATCAAAACTATTTCATGTAGATATTTGATAATCAACATTAATTTGGTAGAAATTTTTATATAAAATCCTTCATAACAAAGAATATCAATTAAAAATAATGAAAGATCAATGAGATCTAAAATCAATCATATACCATATCAAGACCGTGGATCGAAAAGAAAAGCAACAGTATATAAAATATAAATATTATAGATCTATAATAGAATTAGATCAGAAAAATTAGATCATATTGAGATCAACATAATAACATCTAAAAATAAAATCAATTTAATAATTCTACAAATGAGATCTGAAAAATGAAGTCTACAAAATTAGATCTATACAAATAAATAATATTAGATTCACATAATTAGATCAACATTATAAGATATACAAAATGAGATCCAGGAAAAAGAAATGAGATCAAAACAAATGTTTACAAAACGAAATTTGATCTATGAAATAAAATTAGATCCTAAGAAAAAAGAAATAGATCTTAAATGCATAAAGAAAATCTTAAAAGTAAAATATCGTGCTGATAACGTGTTATATAATAAAGAAAAATAGAAGCCATTGGAGAGAGAGACAAAAGATATATTATTCACTTCTGAGAATAGATATCTATTTACATTACATGGCCTACTTTATATAAGGGCTTCAGAGGTAAGGACTGAACTTATCCCACGATGTGGGACTAAACAAAACAATGTACAAGCATATTCATTTCATAATATACATATATTATAACAATTATATAATTGTCCAAGGACATACCCCTAATTCTATTATCAATGTTGTTTTATAGTAGAATTTTATGAATTTTAATAACACCTTACAGACTTAGTAGCATTTTTGATGAAATATGTATGCATTATCTCACAATCCTTTTTAGGTAGCATTGTATAAATTGTAGGTGGTGTTTTTAGATGAAATTAACGTATATATTAGTTTACGAAGCTATTATGTAGTAGCATTTTTGCATGAAGTAATTGTTTTATAATTCCATGCGTTCTTGTAGTACTGTATGCTTTTTACAAAGTTACATATTGCATTTTATTTTATAAAGTTGTTATACCATATCATTTCTTGTCTTAATATTAGTTATTGTAATATTACGTGAATTAAAAAAAAAAAATTGAATGTAACATATTATGTTACAATGCTGTCTTGTAGTAACATTTTTTATTTTGTATCATTTTATAATAGCATTACGTGTTTTGGGATCTTATACATCAATTTATGTTATAATGTAACCACGTAGCATCATTTCATTCTTCATTATTTATTTTTAAACGTTTAATATTACGGTATTGCTATTATTTAGTTTCGTTTCAGTTTATTGTTTTATTTTTATTATTTGTATTGCGTGTTGGTTGCATTGTATTTAGAATGCAATTTACTCTAGCTCTTGATATCATTTCATTCGTGTGTTGAAACATTCATTTTGTACCCACTACCTCCTACTTTTTTTTTTTTTTTTTTTTTTGGCGTATATTTCCCTAAAATTATACTATGCAATATCATTTTGTAACAAATACTTCTATTAAAAGAATAGATCGTGTAATGATACTCTGTAGTGTTGTCTTTTAGCAACTACAATTTTTACTTTCGGTAAAGATCGATGATGAACTACTACAGGTGTCCTTTATGGCTAGAAAATCAAGACGGTGGGGCACGCAGTGGTGGATTTCAAGATTAGAGTTTTGGTCGGAGTAAAGAGGGGGTGGTAATTGGGCTATGCAGATTGGTAAGGGGTACTGATGGTCGTGGAGTGACGTCAGCTGACGTGGCGGTTCAGTATCAGCAGTGGAGTAGCATCACAATGTAGATTGATGATTTTTGATGAGAAATCCCGAGTTGATAAAAGATAGGCCTGTGGAAGAAAATGAGACACAATGTCGTTCCTTCAAACAAATTTCCTCAATGAAAAACAGTAATAAATACAGTAATAAATAATCACATGGAACAAATAGCGTTTATGTTTTTCACGGCTGTGGCAACTAACTTATTTCTCTTACAAGAAAAATCCAAGGAATATTTTAATATGAGCTAAAACGGACTAATCATGAATATATATATAAGAAAAAACAACCATACAAAGTGGAAAGTGGATTTGTGTACCAAGTATACAAGACCAATCCAAACACAATCTAATTAATGTATGAATAATACAGAAATATTTCACCACAATACAATTATTAACTTGTAGCAAGACAAATTTCATTTTGCATCTAAAACGGAAGAAAATCGCTTTTATCAAAGCGCTTCCTTCAGAGTTCCTGCAAATAACACGTGCTCTACACTGCTAAAGTTGAAATTAACCCAGAATCTGTAAACTATATGCTTATCAATAGGGAAAGAATTAGTCTTATGAGGAAATGTTACTTCATTTGGTTTGAGTGCCGTTTCCGATGACTACTTATCGCATCACTGATAGCCACGTTAGCGATTCTAAACAAGGGGTATAAATTTATAGCAACAAAATAGTATCATTCTGATAGTGCGAACGAAGATAAAACTATATATAGACTAAAATACCTTGATTTTCTGCAATTCCTGAGGCGTGCATTATAGAAGATAACGTGAAGTATATGTACAGAACTCGCACACAAGTCCTCATTAATCACATGAAAATTACAATATTCGTGACAAAGATATGAAAATCGTAAGATCATTTATATCAATAATGTGTGTAGGCGTGTACTTATAACATCATCTATTGAATATGAATGTGGTTTTAATTGAGAGTATTTGTCAAAAATTAATCAAGAGCAAGTTGCTCATGAGTCATGACAATGTTCAAAGAATTTTATAGTTCATCAGTTGATTCACCATTGATATTCGTTTATACATGCAATGTCTTTCACTGATATGCTTTAAATGAAGACTTTGATTAGTCAATCATGAATATTTTTAAGAGGCGCATATGTCGTATGCTTAGCAATGCCCTTCCTCTCTTTTGTCATTAGTAGTATCATCTATATTGGTATTTTAATGGCTCAAAGGTTTGCCTTGCAATGTTTATTGTATCCAGTCATACAGAATAGACCGGTAAACATCTAGTTTAAGTCAGCAATATAATTATTTTTATATATAGTAAAATTTTAGGTACGCATATTTTACATAAGACAGTGCTTACAGTGTAACAAAATAAATATCATTTTGATCATATGTACAGTCTAGAATCAAGACATATGATTTAAATGTAAAATATATTAAGACACAAAGAATAATATCATGTTTTTACCATGATGATTAAGTTCACAATTTTTATTTTTTATAACGAGTGTGCTGCTTAATTCAAACAGAACAATAGAGCATTTATTTTGATGTTTTACGGATTCGAATTGATGACCTCAAAAAACATTTTATGTGTATATAAACATATATGGGCGTAAATGCTTACATATATAAGCAACTATAAGACATAAACAAATGTACAACGGATAAATACATTTCATCCGTTAGATCTATTTTTGTTTGAAATCCAATTGATGAGATGTATTGTGTCATACATTATGGATTTATTGGTATCTCGATCGCTTGCGTATATAAAGTGAAGTATTTTGTAGCATAACATTAATATATATTGGAAAGTTAATTGGGATGCAACTTGAGCATACAAGTATAAAACGATTACCCTTGAATTTAACCCTTTACTTAAATATACAGAGATTTATTGTCTAAGATATTGTGTCATATGTCATACTTGGAGATGCACAGTGAATGCATTAACTTCTCCAATGGTGCATATAAATTTAACTCCTAATTTACCGTTCACCAATTCTAACAATGGGCTGCTCTTTGTCACATTCAAATCTTAACATTTTATCCTTGTCTTTTAGAAATTGATTAAGTCATTCATTATCAATGAATAATTGTGATGTGATTAGGAAGATGGACATATCAATGAATGATTGTGACGTGATTAGGAAGATGGACACATCAAACAGGGATGGAGGAAAATATGCACTCAATTCCACATTTCTGTACAATAAATAGACAAGAAATAGATTGCTAATGTAAGACAGCTCCTCTGTAGTGTAAATTTCACAGTAAAAGGATCAAAGAAAAAATGATTCAAACTTGTTTGTTTAATTCATTGCTCATCTTGCTTGCCGTTCTATTTTCCCTTATTTTCATCAACAAAAACTCATTCAATAATCTAAAACTCCCTCCTTCTCCACCCAGGTTTCCTTTCATAGGAAACTTGCATCAACTAGGCTCGCTACCTCATATATCTCTTTACAATTTAGCAAATAAATATGGACCTATCATGCTTCTACAACTTGGTCAAGTACCAACATTAGTCATCTCATCTCATGAATTAGCCAAACAAGTAATGAAAAATCACGATCAAATATTTGCTAACAGACCCTTTTCAAAACTCGCCAAGCTTATATTCCGTGGAGGCAGCGACATAGTCTTTGCACCATATGGAGAATACTGGAGACAAACAAGAAAACTATGCATCACTCATTTGCTAAATGCAAAAATGGTGCAATCATTTCAAAATATGAAGCAAGAAGAAGTGGATTTGATGATAAACAAGATATCTCAACTGTCATCAGCCAACGGTGTGGTAAATTTAAGTCAGGTATTGAAGTTGTTTTCCACTAATGTTATATCCAGAGCTGTTTCCGCTAAATTTTCTAATGAAGAGATGAAACGTCTACTGTCCGAACTATCAGAGGAGAACTCTAGTATTTGTGGAGCTTTTAATATCGAAGAATACTTACCATTCATTGGACATTTTAGAACTTCTGGACTGCATTCAAGAGCAACAATAGTTGGAAATAGATGGAGTGATGTTCTTGACGAAGTCATAAAGGAACAAACTGAATGTAGATCAAACAAAGATAAAGCAATACATAAGGTGATTAGCGACTTTGTTGATGTCTTACTCTCACTTGAGAATGACTCCAACAGAGAATATTCATTCACAAGAGTTGAAATCAAAGCAATATTGATTGTAAGTCGTCTCATGAACTTCAACTGAATATTTTCCTGCTCCATTAAGTTTTCTTTATAACAATGCATGGGTTTGGGGTTTTTTTTTTTTTTTTGGGGGGGGGGGGGGGGTGTGGGTGTAAATGACTATGTTCAGTAAACAGATATACTGAAAATTATGACAGGATATGTTTGGGGCGGGGAGCGAAACATCATCTACAGTACTCGAATACACTATGGCAGAGCTTATTCAAAATCCAGAAGTGATGATAAAACTGAAAGATGAAGTTAGAGGTGTAGCCAAAGGCAAAGAAACCATTAGTGAAGAAAATTTAAGCGAAATGACTTACTTAAAAGCTGTTATAAAAGAGGCAATGAGAATGCATCCTCCAGCCCCTTTTTTGCTACCAAGAGAATCTATGGATAGTTGCAAGCTTGCATGTTATGATATTCCTAAGAAGACAAGGGTTCTTATTAATGTATGGGCGATTGGAAGAGATCACAATGTATGGGAAGAGCCTGAAAAATTCAAACCAGAGAGGTTTGCTGGTAGTTCTATTGACTTTAAAGGACTTGATTTTCAGTTCACTCCATTTGGAGCAGGCCGCAGAATCTGCCCTGGCATGCATTTTGCAGTGCAGACTATTGAACTTGCACTTGCAAACCTGATAAATAAGTTCGACTGGACTATGTCAAGTGGTGAGTCTGAAAATGGTCTAAACATGAATGACAAATTTGGACTGGTGACTAGCATGTCGGAAAGTCTTAATCTTGTTGCAACAATGGTTACTTTTGAGTAAAGACTTGTGGTCCATGCTTGTTGACTAGAAATAATATTGCAAGTAAAGTTGGTCGCGTAAGTTAAATGGCAAGCAAGTATATTAGTGGATAGCTAAAAAAACTGAAATTTGTCAGAATTTGTATTTCAGAAGATAATAGATTGTATCATCCGTATGTTGGTACATAGAGTTGCTAATATTTAGTTTTAATCAAGGTAATAATATACATTATGTTCATTAAAATTAATGTCCGTTGATTTCATAATTTTTATTTCTTGTAGTTTTTATAACCATCAGTGCAATCTATTTATGGTCAAAGGACCATTTATTCAAGTGTTAAGTCATAATGCACTATATAACCACGTTTTAGAGGTTTTGTGTTCGAACTTCTAAATAACAAAATGAATGTTTTACTTGAATAAAATGTTATTTTTATTCTCATAAATTTATATTTATTTTTTTTATATCTATAAATTGTGAGTGGATCGAAAAAATATATATTAATATGTCATCCATGAATACGAATATTTAACGTTTGAAAATAATTTTGGACAAGAACGCGGGTATAGCGCTGCCATATTTTTATCGGCCGTCAAGCGACCAACTGGTTAGCAAACAAATCAAATCACATGGTACATATGAGTGATATGATAGAAAACATGAATGTAAAATCACAAGCGCTCTAGCTTTAAATTTAATTGTTGTTCTAGGGCAATGTTAACATTACAAGATATACAGGGAATAGCGACGGCAGGTGGCGACGACCATCGCCGATCTATCGATTTTTTCGATGGCTAGCCGTTATATTAATTACCCAATTAAATAATATTATTTCCAATTAGGTTTTAATTTTTTTTTAAAATATTAATTTAATTTCTAAAAAACAAATAAGATATTTTAGCACAACCGAACAACTATTCTGATCGGTTAAATTAGTATTTACGATGATCTATCTTCGCGATTTGAATATTTAACGTTATCGAAATTCTAACTCGCACGACCAATTTATGCGACTTTTAGTCGGTCCATTATGCAACGTCAATAAAGTTGATTATGCGAAACATTTTTACGAATTGAAATATTTTTTAAACCATTGGATAATTAATTATAATTTTTAACTGCATTTAGCATGATAAAATTATATAAATTAAAATATTCGTTAGAAAACTAAATTTATTGGATGTTATGTCGATCTAAAGTATATTTGATCTATTTTTAGAAGATGCTGAAAAAATAAACAACCGCTGGATGTCGATCTTGAATTTTAAATTTATAGTCATTCATCGATATTCAGACTAAAACCCTTCGTTCGAAGGCCATACGACTTTGGAACGAAACCAAAATCTAATCACCGATATAGAGTACGAGATTGAGTCTGAATCAGAAAACGACGAAGACTGATTATTAATTACTGAAGATGTAACGTATATACAATGGAATTTGTACCGCTTGTAGTATAATTTATATTTTGAGTTTCCGCTGTTATTAACGATGATGACTATATTGTGAGCTATGTATTATTATGTTTTACTAATATATTTAGAAGATCTTGTTCTATTTTGTAGTTCTAGCGGAAGTTTTATATGATTATTAATCAGAAAAGTTTTCTAATAATAAAGTGATATGTTTTTTTATCATGAAATGATATATTTGTGACAAATATTATATCTCTTAGGAGATCTTCCAGATCTCATGCTTTTGCTTCTCCTGCTGCTGGTGAAGGTGCCAGCAGCTTGGTTGGTTTACATCCAAGGGCAACCATGATTCCGAAGAGTGGAGAGTAAGTATCAAATTTATTGCAACGTCGTCAAAATTTAGTACATGTATATTATTTACAATTTATTAAATGTCTACATCAAAATTAATAGACGGGATTTGAGCAGAAACCTTCTGATTTTATCCTGGCCGTCTCTAGGAAGGCATATATGAGTCATATATCTAGTTGTTGGCTGACGTGGGATGATAGCCCACTATATATTAAGAATGCTATATGAGTCGACATAATGTAAGTATACATTTATAATTCATTTGAAAATAACGTATTTGATCTTTGAAAATTAATGTACTGTATATAATTCATGTTAATTTCATCGTGTAGATTGTAGTAGTTGTAGAAGAGGAAGATCAAGATCTGTTTAGGAATCACTGGAATAAGAAGCTGAGGAAAAATTATATGGACACCCTCTTAAGTTAAAATGAAAAAATTAAAAACCTGATTGGATTAGTGCTAGTTTTTGGGCTAATTTTCAGTAGCAATGGGAAACTACCGCTTCGAAAGTAAGTTTTCTAGTTTCATATTATCATTATAATTTGTTTGAAGTTTGTATAATAATTGCATTAATTTAGTCAATTATACATTTAAATTTACAGGAAATTGCTGAGTGGAACTTGACAAACAGGAATAAAAATCATATTATACACCGCGACGGATCAAATCCTTCCAATAATATCAAAATGAAATGGTAAATTCATAAATTGCGATTGTAAAATACCAATCACATTATTTAATCATATATGTGCATTGTTTTTATTCATATATAATCTCACGCCAAGGTGAAGGGCCATGAGCCTACATATGTGGAGCTCTTCACTCGGACACATGCCATCGAATACACCAACGAAGATGGTTAAGTTACGTTTACTTGGACATACCATAAATCTCAAGCTATAAACATGCTTTAATTTTTTCTTTTATTTCACATTCTGTAAATTGTAAATTGAATATATATTGTCGCAAAATTCTATTCCTATTTGCAGGAAAGGTTGAAATGGAGCGAGCTCGAATGCTGGAAGCGACTGGCCGAAAAGAGTTGACAGCCGAGGAGGAGGACAAGATTCTTGATGTTGTGGCCGACAAGCCTACGCGGAACTGACGCTATAGTTACGACAATCAGGAGGTTAACTAGCTTCATTAACTAATTTATAAATTTTATTTCATATGACGTATAAATTATAACTAGCTATTAACTAATTTACAAACGAGAAGTTTTCGGGTTGATTAGGAAATCATAGGCAGAGGAGGGGATAGCATAGTTAAGAGGTCTGATAGCATAATTTAATGACTCACGGAAGAGTGGATTGACTATGCTGCTAGATGAGCGAATTGTGGCATACATAGTGGAGCACAGGACATTTCCATCTCAGAGGTCAGGAAATGATGGAAATGATAATGATGAGTAGGTATGGTTGTGTTTTTGACGAATATTTGATTGTTTTATTTTTTACTTATTTGACATGTGTTGACGGATTTGATACTTTTTTGATGGTTGTGTTGTTTGTGAATGTTTGATGGTTGTTTTGCTTGATGGACAAAAGGATTTGTAAGTATGGTTGTGTCATTTGATGAAATATTGATTTTTGTGATATAAACTTGGTTATGTATGATATTATGCGATGTATATGATGGTTGCACTTGTAAATTGGATTTGTATGTGTTATATACGAGGTGAATAGACATATAAATATATTTGTGTGACTTGATGGTCAAAACTGCAGTTGATATACAAAATATGGCTTTCAGGTTTGCGATGACCTATTGGTCATGGGGTATTAATGGCTAGCGATCCCCTGCATATACGCGATGCATAGATTTATGCCATGTATTCGTCAATCATCATCAGCGAGCAATAGCTAGGCCGTCTATAACCGTCGAAAAATTAACGACGAGGTCGTCGCTAAAGCTGTCGCATTTTCTTTAATCAACGATTTTAATAACGACGGTTAATTGCATTGGCAAGCAGAAGGTCGTCGATGACATATAACCATCGCTAAACCTTGTGTACCTTATAGTGTAATGATGTTTTTCGTCTCACAACTCTAAAACTAATTATGAAGCAATTACGGCGCAATATGCTTCCGTAATTGGAAATTAACAAATTTAAGTAATGTTAAATTAGCCTTAAAAATAGTAATTATGTTGTTGTATGCTTACACAATTAAGTAGTTGCACTTTAACTTTTTTTAAAATATCAAGTCCAACTTATAATCAATTCAGGTATTAAAATTAGAGAGAATCTAATACCGAAAACAAGGAGTAAAAGTGTAGAAAAAAGTAAAGGACATAGAAATTTACGTAGTTTGAATTTTAACGAATCCTACATGCACGAATCAATGCTTTTCTAATATTCTCCATGGTACAAGCTATTAATAGCAGAAATACAAGTATTTTTAGTATGGAATTTCGAGATACTTTCAAAAATCCTTTTTTCTAATACAGTATCCTTCTGTTTATAGTACTATGACATCACACAAATTGCTAATTATCTACATCATATCTTCTCTACCGTTCAATCCTTCCATGTGTCATTCGTCATGTTGCTTATCGGTTTGTGTACGGACTGCTAATGTAGCTGAAAGCGTGGGCAATTTCTTTAGGCGGGAAGATTTGGCTAAAGACGGGAATTATGAATTTGAAGTTAGGTAGGAAATTTGCACTTTGGCATTTGGGGTTAACTTCTGAGTTTGATCTTAAAGTCGCACTTGCTTATTTGTAGCATTTTAGTTGAAATGAAGTATTGCAGAATGGATGTAGCGTGGAATGAGGGCGTGGTCTGCTTTGGATAGTTGATGCAGACCTTTATTAATGTGACAATATATTCCCTTTTTGGTGACGATGCGGTCTGACATGGGTGTGGCGGCATAATTTCTTTTTGGAGTGACTGTGCAGCCTATTGTATTCTTTTGGATGAAGCATCCCTTCCATTACTGGTTTGGTTATGATTCATGCTAAGTTTCACTTCAGCCTTGTTTGCACATCTCATTTTGCCATGTTGACAGATTTTGATGCCGTCATATTAAGCTAGCTTCTAACTTTGGGTTTGTTTGTGCGTGTGTGCAGTACACAGATTTATTATTTTGTAAAGGCATGAATTATAAGCTTTCTTCTTGTTGCTTGCTTTTGTTGCACTAAAATGGCTTTTTTGTTGAAGGTGGTGTAATTTACCTTTGATTCAGATTAATCTGTGCAGTTCATCTAACTCGACTTCGATACTACGTCGATTGTTGTATATTAACTGACAATTGTTTAGTTGTATTTGAACATAATCTATGGGCTTCGTTCACCATATTTTGTGCGGTTCCTTTTCAATGAAGTTGTGGCCTATCTTGCCTTCTCATTGGCATGTGCAGTATGTTTGCTTCATATGTTGAATTCTGGATCTACATTACATAAATTCATAGGAGAAAAACAGATATATAACAGTTGCCTCCAAATTAGCGCTTATATATATTAGGCATGACTGGTCGTGTTCATGCTTAGTTTTTTTCAATTGTCTGGTCAATCACTTTGCCTTAAATGCTCCTTACATGTGTCTCATCGCCAATAGCCATTTTTTCTGACCATTTGCGTAAAATTGTTTCGTATTCAATAAATCCACTTGGTTTTTAGAGTGCTTGGGGTTGTCATTATTAATATCTAACGGCTATCGATTATCATGTCATTTAAATTTTAGCACTAAGATTCTTTTGCCAAAAGCTATGAAAGTTCTTCTCCTTCCTATTTCTTTTATTTCACTCAAAAATTCTACTTTCGAATCGTCATGGTCTTCTTTCCTTTACATTGTCTTCTTGTTTTTGGCTTACGATCCATCTCAAACTACAAGTTATATTCTTCTTTATTATTGTCATTTTATTTTATATATACCCTTCTTTATATCTATTTTTTTATATATCAAGATGCATATTCATGCTTTTAGTGTGTTTGGTAAAATGTTTATATGTGATGTTTGACTGGCTCGCCACAAAGATGATTTTTTTAATATTCATTCCTGAATTGGAGACTTTCTCACGAATTTGATGTTGATATTTTTCCTATTTTGGTTATTATCCTAAAAGCATCCTCTCATTGTATTTCATTTTCGCTTTTAGTTAATGGCTACTGACCATCTTCCTAGTACTTTAGGTCGAAATTCAACTCTTTTATTGAATTGATTTCAACCACTTGCGAAAAAAGCCAAACGGAGGGGATACCATCTGTACATATTAGAAATGCGCTCTATCTTCTGCTTCACCCATTATTAGGGAGTGATTAACCACTGTAAATTTGTCTCTACTACAATTGTCTTTCGTTTCCTATTATCTAGTAACATGCACATCTTGTATGCCAAGCTCTATTCGATTCACAACAATGCTGCTGCGAGCAGCAACAGGCTTCATTATGTTCAAGGTATGATTTCTATCTTTTCAGTTTCTGCTCGTAAAACTTATAGGTGGACGAATCAATTTTTCTATGTTTCTAATAGAGACGGTTTTATTTCTTCGTTTCAATCTCTTGGTATTGTTTTCATTTTTTTAAAACTCCATTTTTTTATACTGCATTGACTCGCGTGCTCTTTCTCTCTTCCCTTTCTTTTTAATTAAACGTCCTAACTTCTTCTGCGTGGATCGAGAATCATTTTTGATACGTAGAACGAATGCGCATAAGCTTAGTAAGCACACTGCAAGGATTCTAACATTTTTACTAAAGCTTTGCTATGCAACCATGGTTTCTTAGCCAGCAACATCACTTTTCGTATTCAGTAGTCATTTAAGTTTTTTATACCTCTGCGACATAAGATATTTTTTTTGTTATGTGAATTTTGATATGTGCATACATTCATATATGTTTGATTGATAGTCAATCATATTCCATTCACTACTCATTTTTTGTAACAAGAATACTTAAATGCATTATTATTTGAATTATGTAGGTACAATGTCTACGTTCAATGATGCTTTCAAGCCAACGAAGTCACACAAGAAGAGAAAATACAATACTCCTATGCATGATAGTGGGAGTGGATTACCTAAAGTTGATCCTTCTCCTCCTCCTCCTCCTTCTGTGTCTTCTACCAATACTTCTTCCATACTTGTGCCTCCCCTCAACTTGCTCCTAGCTTCTCAATGTTACTTACCTCACCTAGAAGATCATGTTGTGTATATTATACAGACATGTTATACCTTGTACGAATTGATATGTTGCACATGCACACATACATACATATGTGTGTGTGTGTAACACACGTATATATAAAATATAACACTAAATTAAATAATATAAAATCATTTGGTAAATTTAAATAAAATAAAGATTTTATTTAAAAGAAACTTAGAAATGTTCTAAAAATTAGAGTTCATGGGCCTAATAAAGAACCAAAATGGTAAAATAAAATTGAAATTCACTTATTACTTCCACTATGGGCTAGCTTTGTTCCAACAATCACAATCAATCATATTGAATGCATGATCTCGTATCATGTTTTACTTGCTCACTTTGATTAAACTAATTTCACCGAGATTTCGTATATTACGAATTGCAATTGTTCACCATACAACATTTTTATGTGATTGAATATGGATTAAATTTCCATATTCTTTTATTGCTTTTAGAGTTTGAAACTCATAGAAACAATATACTGTTTCAGGCAAATAAAACATGACCAAGGTACGAATATATTAGTAGTTTTATAATTAGGTGCTTGCATGAGTCTTGAAGTGAAAACATGCCAAAAGATTTATTGGTAAGTGTGTATTGCATATTTCTATATCAATCATCAATTCACTTCATCTGTATATTTTAACTTATAATTTTTTTTATCAATTATATCTCAATTGCATAAATTTATCAAAGTAGATTAATTTAACTTTCATAGCATATATCCATACAATATTAGAAAAGTTAAAAGGTATTCATTTCATTTTTCTTATACGACTCCTGCTAGACTTTTATATTTCTCAAACCTTAAGAGAATTATAAAAGTCTTTCGGCTTCTCGAGGGAGTGTCATGTAACACCCATTTTTCGATAACATTATTTAGAAGATTTAGTTAGATAAATTAAATAAAATAATGTGTTGGTTAGGAATTTGATATTTGATTTAATTAAGGTAGTTGTGCCTTCTTAACTAATAAATTAAATGAAGGGTTTAAAATGAAATAGAGGGGGAGGGGGGGGGGGGTATTATGGGAAAGAGGCCAATCCTATATTATCTTTCATGGACCGTGTATCTTTTTGCACATTCATTTCATTTCAAAATTTTATAAAGTGAGGCCAGTCACCATTAACAAAGAAAGAAGAAGAGAAAACAAAAGAAAAGCTTAAGGAAAGCAAATTCAAATAAAACTCATTCAAATCTCAAGGTTCTTAATCTCTAAAGCAAATGTGAATAATGTTTACATCTCTAAATTTTTATGGTTTCAGTTTTAAGATTAAATTTAAATGATTTTGCAAAGATTTGTCATGTTTTTGAATGATAAATCACAACACCAGAATTGTCATTTTGTAACAATTATAACCATTGGTAATCAAATTCCCAAAGGTTATAACTGTTGGTAGTAGGGGACGTTATAATTTTTTTTACATATTTTGTAGCGGTTATAACCTTTGGGAATTTCGGTATTCCCAACGGTTATAACCGTTAAATTTTTTTTCTTTTTCAACGATCATAACCATTGCATATTTTCTTTTCCAACGGTTATAACCGTTGAAAATTATGGTTATAACCTGCGAATATTTTCATATTTTCAACGGTTATAACCATTGGAATTTTTTTTAATTTTCAACGGTTATAATGGTTGGGAATTCCTCACATACAGGTAAATAGCAAAATTACCAACAATTATAAGTATTGTAAATTTAGTAAAGTTGAACCATATCTTATTCAGCATCTAATAGTATTTTATTCAACTATATCTATACGAATTTATAACAATAGAAAACATGAAAATAAATTTCAAAACTAGCACATCATCAAATTATAAAAAAACATAAAACGTACGAAACTGTACATATCAAATTCTACAAAGTTCATTGCGACAAATTCAAATTTCACTACTACAACATATCTAGAAGCTTATAAAAAATTAATACGACACTCTGGCCAAACTACAAAACCACCATCAACCAACTCAAACAATATATAATGACTATTTTGAGGCGCAGTGGCTTTAGGTATATCAACCAACCCGAACAATGTACCAAGCAATAGTTTCAGCGCCTCCATGATATTGTCTTTAGGTATATTCTCCAACGGTTCCTCCAATATGCCAACACTACTTAAGTCTTGCTATAAATGGATTGCATTATTGCAGCAAATATGAAATTTTATTCCATTCAAAGAAAATACTTTCAAATTAAAAATTAAGGTTCAAGCATTCACTAACTATATCAGATAATGTACCAAGCATAAGGAATATGTTGTTTAGGGAGAACCTGGCTACGTCTTCTTGGCTTAGCCAGGTGAAGTGTAAGTGCTGATAGTTTCCTTTTTTTCTTTGATTGGGAATGAGTGGGAGGATGGGAACTGCAAGTGCTTGTGAACTGTTCTCTAGTATCACATCTAATGCTTCCAATATGCTGCATGAATACAACATAAAAAATAATAACTCAAGAAGCACCTGATACCGAGTAAACTTTGCATAACTTGATTAGATGCCTGTAGTTTTAATTAGGACAAATTTAATTTGCAGGTCTTCAATAAAATCTTATTTCAAGTTTAGATCTCTTTCGAAATTTACTGTGATAATAAACATTCTTTTACCATAATATAGTCTTTTTTACATGCTTTTGCATAAATGAACATGTACAAAATTTTAATTCGTAATTATGCAAGTACGGAGCAAACAAGTATTATATAAATTTATTTCCATAATAAATTTCAAACGAGGCTTATACTTGGAATAAATTTTTTAGGAGTGGAATTATGAAGTATAAAGATATCTCAGCTTGTATTATAACTTCTGTATTATATGTATACGGGCTTGGGCCAAGCATTACAGCCCAATAGCATATCTCAGTGTATTGTATCAGTATAAAAGAAAACCAAAGTATCTCAGTTTGCTAACGAAAATCAAATAATAAAGTCTGACATATTTTTTCTTCCTCTCTAATACAAGTTTTCTTATATGGTATCAGAGCCCAGAATTGTCTAACGACAAGGAGTTACAAGATCATCAGTAAATCTCATCAGAGATTATTAATCTGCCTCATCATCGAGCCGTACAGAAGTGGTGTCAGAGCAGTCTTATCATCCACCACTCTGTTGCTCTCAGTTATAGGCATTCTCATCATTTGAGAGTGTAGTATCATCTCCTTCTTGGTTTTCATTTATCAAGAACATTCACAAACAGTGCCTCGCCAAGAATCTTGCTTCAAGATTCGCAAGCTCGACTGCACTGCTTCAGTCCTGACATCTAGAATCTCAACAACTCTTCCAACTGCTCCATCATGGCAGGAGACGACGAAGTATCATCAACTGCATCAAGTGGAATCAAGAATCAGGAAGGGTCAAGACCAGACAATCAAGAAACTCGAATCATTGATACAAATTCCTGCAATATCGTTAAACCAAAGAATAATTTGGTGACCACCGCACTTGATGAGAATAATTTCATATTATGAAAATATCAAGTGGAAACCAACATTAGAGGTTATGGTTTGGAAGATTACCTGTATGGAACTATGGAGATTCCAGCAAGGATGATTACAACAGCAAAGGGGACAGAGTTAACAATAAGGAATTCATCAACTATCAGAGACAAGACAGTCTATTAGCAGCATGGATAATATCATCAGTCAGTCCATCTCTTCTCAGTCAACTTGTTGGTTGCAAGGCATCATTTGAGATATGGACTGCAATACAACAAATATTCAGCACTCAATCAGCGGCAAGAATCATGTACTACAAGAGACAATTGCAAAACTTAAGAAAAGATAGCATGACAATGCAAGAATATCTAACAAAGATAAAATCATATTGTGATCATCTTGATACTGCTGGACACAAAGTGTCAGAAACAGAACATATTCTATATGTATTGAATGGTCTAGATACTGAATATGAATCAGTTGTTGCAATTATCTCTTCACAACAGAATCTACCTAGTTTACAATATGTGCATTCAGTTCTGCTATCACATGAAGGAAGGGTAGAACAAAGGAAGGAGAAAGAACTGTCAATTAACCATGCATCCAATTCAAGGAATAAAGCACAGGATCAAAACATCAGACAAAACTCATATAACCAGAGAGGTGGTGGCAGTCAGAGAGGAAGAGGAAGAAATAACAGATGGAATACTAATAGAGCAAAGTGTCAAATCTGTGAAAAACCTGGCCACACAGCAAGACAATGCTATTTCAGGCTTAACACTGAATACTATCCAAGTCTTAAAAAAAATGGTGAATCAAGTGCAAATATGGCAAACATCAATCAGAAACCAAACAGTCATTCAGAAGATGCAAGAAGGCAACGGTCAAATTCAGAAAGACTCACCAAAACAGAGGACATAACAAATGAATATTGGTATCCAGATTCAGGTGCAACCAACCACCTCACAAGTAATCTTCAAAATCTCAATCTTGGCAGCAAAGAATACACAGGTATGCATACTATACATATGGGCAATGGTGAAGCTATAAACATCACACATGTTGGAACTAGCAGTATCAAAGGTAAAAGACATCTTTACCTTAATAATCTATTAAGAGTTCCCAAAATTAAGAAAAACTTAATGAGTGTATCTCAGTTTGCTAATGACAACAATGTGTATTTTAAGTTTCATCCAAAATTTTGTGTTGTTAAAGACTTACCGAATCAAGAAACCTTACTACAGGGTGAACTGGATAAAGGACTATACAAGTTCAAGTTTGGAAACACAGCAAATGGCAAAAATAGAAATAAGTGGTGTAACAGTTTTGTGTCAAATATTAGGAAAGACAAAGAAACCTTTGATTTGTAGCATTGTAAACTTGGACATCCTAGTGTAAATGTTGTAAAACAAGTACTCAGTAATAATAATATTGCTTTTGATGTATCTACACCATATATATGCACCTACTATCAACTAGGCAAAAGCCACAAACTGCCATTTACAGATTCCAACACAACAGTTAATAAATCACTTGAACTGGTGGCCACAGATCTATGGGGACCAGCACCAGTGGGTTCTGACTATGGGTACAGGTACTACATATCTTTTGTTGATGCATATTCTAGATATACTTGGATATATTTTTTGAAGTCAAAAGCAGATACAAGCAAAACTGTCATACAGTTTATAACACAAGCGGAAAAACAAACAAACAATGAGCTCAAAATAATACAGACTGATGAAGGCAGTGAATTTAAACCACTGAAAGAATACTTTCAACAAAGGGGAATTATTAAAAGAACAACCTGCCCACACACTTCAGAATAGAATGGGCTTGCTGAAAGAAAACATAGAAACATAGTGGAGACATGGATGACAATGCTAGCTCAAGCATCTATGCCAAAAAAATTCTGGCCAGATGCTTTCAACACTGTAGTATATTTGATTAACAGACTACCCACCAAAGTACTCAAACATCTAAATCCCACTGAAGTACTATTTAAGGTCAAACCAGACTATCATAGTCTAAAGACATTTGGTTGCTTGTGCTTCCCATGTCTTAGACCATACAATAATCATAAATTAAGTCTAAGATCTACCCCCTGTACATTTCTTGGTTATGGAAATAATCAAAAGGGATATAGATGCTTGAGTAATGATGGTAGGATATTTGTTTCAAGACATGTAGTATTTAATGAAGAAATATTTCCTTTTGCAGATAAGAACATCAAAACCACAAAGAAAGTATATGATAAAGGCAGTGCATCACTACCATCAATACCTATTATACCTAACCAGAGTATCAGTGCTACTGAAGGAGGCAACCAGAGTGACAATGAATCACGACACACTGTATCCAGAGAAGATACTAGATCAGGTCGTGATCCTGAAAGAATCTCCAACCCTCCTTCCAGTGACACAAGTCTGAACAATGATATAGAATCAGTGGAAGAGCAATCTCCCTCCAGGTCTCAACATGCAGATGATATCATCAGCACACATGAGCCTCAACCTGCAAAAATAGGGCATCATATGACAATAAGATCCAAAAGTGGCATTTATAAGCCAAAAATATACAATGTTCAACTAAATCAGACAGGGTCAAGCAACTATAAAGATGCTGTTACAAACATCAACTGGAAGCAAGCAATGGATGAGGAATATAAAGCACTCATCAAAAACAAAACTTGGAGTCTCACAACCAGAACTAAAGACAACAATGTGGTTGAGTGTAAATGGACATACAAAATCAAAAGAAATCCTGATGGAAGCATTAATAAGTATAAAGCAAGACTTGTGGCTAATGGTTATAATCAGCAATATGGATTTGACTTCTATGAGACATTTTCTCCTGTGGTTAAGCCAACAAAAATAAGAATTATATTGACCATTGCTCTATATAAGAAATGGAGAATCAAGCAACTAGATGTAAACAATGCATTCCTCAGTGGGGACCTAAATCAAGTTGTACTTTTGGAACAACTAGAAAGCTATGAAAAGGGGGATAATAATAGACTTGTATGTAAGCTACATAAAGCCATCTACGGTCTAAAACCGGCTCCACGTGTATGGGATGAAAAATTCAAGACAACATTGATGAAACAAGACTTCATACCAACAAAATCAGATAATTCTCTCTATGTACAATGCAAAAATGACAGTATCACATATACTCTGATATATGTTGATGACATTATCATCACTGGAAGTAGCAGTAAAATCATAGATCAGACAATAAAATACTTAGACCAAACATTCTCCATCAAGGATCTGGGTGATTTAAGGTATTTTCTAGGTATAGAAGTTACACAGAGATCAAGTACAGAGCTGTTCCTATGCCATAAAAAATACATTCTTGACATTCTAAAGCGAGCAAACATGGATAATGCAAAACCATTACCTACTCTATGACCAGTAACCTTCGACTTTCAAAAGACAGTGGTGAAGCAATTGAAAATGAAATGCAATACAATGAAAAGCAATACAAAAGCATTGTGGGAGCATTACAATATATTACAATAACCAGACCTGGCATATGCTACAACATGAACAAAGTATGTCAATATATGCACAAACCTCTCAGTGAACACTGGAGAGCAGTTAAACGAGTTTTGAGATACCTGAAGGGAACTCTGAATCATGGTCTTATTTTCAACAGCACAAAACAATTAAGGATACAAGATTACTCAGAGGCCGGTTGGGCTTCAGACCTGATGATCGAAGGTCGACATCAGGGTACTGCGTTTACCTGGGAGACAACCCTATCTCATGGAGCTCGAAGAAGCAAGCTACCGTCTCACGATCTAGCACAGAGTCTGAGTACAGATCTATAGTAAGTACTGCGGCAGAGATCACATGGATAGAGTCTCTACTGTGAGAGATCAAGGTCGATGTCGATAACACACCAACTATTTGGTGCGACAATCTTAGTTCTGTCTCTCTCACGGCAAACCCGATTTTACATTCTCGAACGAAGCACATCGAGATTGATCTTTATTTTGTTCGTGAGAAGGTGATAAGCAAGAAACTGAAAGTTAACCATATTCTTGCCTTCTATCAAAGAGCGGACGTTCTTACAAAGCCATTACCGGCTACAAATTTCATTAGATTAAAAAGGAGCTCAAGGTTAGAAGTGGCGGCGCATAGAGAGACGAGGAAGAAAACCCTAGATCTAATTGAAGGGGCGAATTATGAATTATATAGATATCTCAGCTTGTATTATAACTTATGTATTATGTGTATACGGGCTTGGGCCAAGCGTTACAGCCCAATAGCATATCTCAGTGTATTGTATTCAGTATAAAAGAAAACCAATGTATCTCAGTTTGCTAACGAAAATCAAATAATAAAGTCTGACATATTTTTTCTTCCTCTCTAATACAAGTTTTCTTATTAGTGGAGCCCTTGGAAAAACAGTGACATGCAAAAGAAATTTTAGCCCGATAAGTTTGTAGTAACGACTAAAAGATTTAAGTGAAAATTAACAATAAAGACGATCCAAATGGGAAGCTGTATAGAAAATCATTGAATGGTTTTTTGGACGTTTTGATAAGTAGTAGGCATAAAGCAACCAATGCTTGAGTTATTTATTATTGTAAGTGTAACAAAATCATTCATGATTTGAAAGTTGAAACTATCAAAACTTTCCACTTCAAAATACAAAGTTCTTTCAACCACTAGGCAACCACAGATACCGAGAGCTGATGAGCTGAGAGCCAAGGATTTGAGCTTAGAATCAACCACGCTGAAGGAAAAAATAAGTGTCATTCTCTTTTATATATAATAGAATAGATAAAATCAAGCAATTAAGTTAAACATTTAGATCTGATGCTTTCACTTTCCACCTTGATATTCAACCATGGGGTAGTTGTCAAGAGTAAGTTCATGGTTAGCAAATTGAAACATTCAAAATAGTAAAAAAACATTCAAAATAGTAAATAATTTTTCTAAACATAACGTTAAAGCAACCATCCCACACACTAAACCAATTCTTATCCCCTTCATGAGAAATGAACCGCTGAAGTACATTTCAGATACTGATGCAGGGTTGACGCCTTTCTTGATATGTCTCACGTGGAAAGGAAAATTAAGTAAGAATTATAGATGGATGGTTCAATTATAATGGCAATTTGAATTAAGATTCTTGAAAACATACAATTTGAACACCATCTTTGTCAGCACATGTGAGGTAAATGATCAAAGTGGCAGCAACTACAGAGATTAATGGAGCTACTTCCGGCACCTTAAAATACTTCTTCTTTTTCTTTCCCTTATAAACATTTAGTTCAAGTTCAGGTCCATAGTCTCTTACAATTGCATTTATTATTGTAAACATATGTTAATTTGTGCATACATGTGCACTTCCAAGAAAAAGAAAAAACTTACAATGTATTTAGCAGCTAAAAGGAATGCAAGGAAAGCAAGTCCAATCAGTATTGTTTGCCAATTCCACTAAAAAAATGAAAATCAAAATCATCAACCTCTAACTCAAAAATTCATAAATCACTTTTAAAAAACCATGAAGTTTTGATTAAACAACTTACTCTATGACGAGCTGCCTGAAAAACCGATTTCATAACTGATATGATATAAGTCTTCTTCGTGAATTTCTGAACACCAAGCAGTCCTTTAAGTTGCCGCAGTGTAATTGTAATCGCTGCCCCCGCCATAAATCCAATAATTGCAGCATGCGATAGAACTCTATGAGAAATCCCAGCCTGCAAATACATAGTTCAACAACATATATATCATGGTTTTTTTTTCTTTTTCCTTTTCTTTTTAATACTTAACTAAATTGCATACTATCAGCAAACTTCTAATTATGCATCATACGCAATAGCTTATATTTCAGTTATTTAGCAGAAATATGTATTCCGCTTCTCATAGGTACTTCAGTAATTTTTATGCAAACCTTAGAAATCCAAGAGCTGCTTGTGTGGCCCCAACAAAAAAGTAAACTTTCTAGAAATAAACAAAATTATTTCTAAAGCCAGTAAACTTTGATATTCTCCAAGTCTTTGATATTCTGCTTTGTTTGCGATTGGATCAAGTTCCTCTTGAAGTAAACTTTCTAGAAATAGACAAAATTATTTCTAAAGCCAGTAAGCAATAAATATAGCACGAGCTTGATTATTTCTCATCGTTTGTTGGTATCAATATTCCAGTTCAAGATATACGAAGATTAAAATTGAAGTGATTACGGATTTCAAAAAATAAATTAAAATGAAGTGATTATCTAATTTGAATTTGAAAATCTGTTTGCAGTCGATTGCCGAAATGAAACACAACCCTAATCCTCCTTCGTCTTCAGGCAAAGACGTGTTGGACAAAAATGAATGAGTGCATTTGTTAGTGAAGAGGAAATAAGTGTTTGGTATTGTGTATATTAGAACAAAGTCCCACATTGTGGAATATTTATTCCAATACCACTATATAAACTATCTTTTAACATGCTATTACAAAAGGAAAAGAAGAAGACATGGAGACTTGAGATGTGAGGAAGGCATTGGGCATATGGGCTTTGGGCCTTCATATTATATTAAAATGTCAAAGTTTGTAACGGTTCTGTATCGTCACAATATTTTATACTCCTTGTCACGTATTTTTTCTGTTGCTATTGTTTACAACTAGTAACGCTTTTCTGCTGTTACAAAACTTATAAAGGGATAAGTAACGTTTTTTGAAGTTACTATCGGATTCGTTACACTTTTATGTACTTACGAATAACAATCTTGAAACAATATTATTGTTGTTAGGCGACGATGTCACAAAACAACAACAATAACGTCGCACCAACTCAGACGGTGACAAACGTTCAGCCGGCGCCTTTGGTTCCGACAATGGCACTATCTCATGGAGAAAGGCCAGAAAAGTTTAATGGGACGGACTTCAAGCGTTGGCAACAGAAGATGTTGTTTTATCTAACAACATTAGGCCTCGCCAAATTTCTAACCGAGGATGCTCCTGAAGTTTGCAAACTCAACCCCGATGCAATCAAAGTGGAGGCTGCAAATATCTGGAAAAATTCAGACTTTATGTGCAAAAACTACATTCTCAATGGTCTGGATAATAGCCTCTACAATGTCTATTATACTGTTGCAACATCCAAGGAACTCTGGACGGCCTTGGATAGAAAGTACAAGACCAAAGATGCGGGGATGAAGAAATTCATCGCTGGCAAATTTCTCGACTTCAAAATGGTTGATTCAAAGACTGTGATCAACCAGACTCAAGAACTACAACTGATCATCCGTCAACTGCAAGATGAAGGGATGATGCTTAGCGAATCTTTCCAAGTTGCCGCAATCATTGAGAAACTTTCTCCATCGTGAAAGGACTTCAAAAATTACCTTAAGCATAAGCGTAAGGGAATGACAATGGAAGAACTCATAGTTCGTTCGCGAATCGAGGAAGATAACAGAATTTCTGAGAAGAAGATATCTCATAATATGGCTGCCAAAGAAAATGTTGCCGAGTCAGACAAACCTAACAAGAGGAAACGTGAGAATGCGCCTCAGAAGTCGAAGAAGAAATTTCAGGGTTCTTGCCATAACTGTGGAAAGAAGGGGCATAAAACAACCGAATGTCGTGCTCCCAAAAAGAAGAAATCATAAGCAAATACGGCTGAAGTTACTGATGGCATTTCTGATATGGATTTATGTGCAGTAATATGGGAATGCAACCTTGTTGGTAATTCAAAAGAATGGTTTGTAGACACAGGTGCCACTCGACACATATGTGCTAATAAGTGGATGTTTACAACCTATAAAACTGCAACTGATGATGAACAACTTTTCATGGGCAATTCATCTGCATCAAAGGTCGAAGGCAAGGGAAAAGTTGTGGTGAAACTGACGTCTGGAAAAGAGCTTATCTTGAGTGATGTTCTTCATGTTCCAGAAATCCGCAAGAACTTGATATCAGGGTCCTTGCTTAGCAAGCATGGTTTCAAATTAACCTTTGTAGCCGATAAGTTTGTATTATCAAAGAATGGAGTGTATATGGGAAGAGGATATGTATGTGATGGTTTATTCAAAGCAAATGTAACCACTATTGTACCAAACATTGATATGAATAAAAGTGAATCTTCTGCTTATATTGTTGACTCTTCTAACATATGGCATTCTAGATTAGGGCATGTTAATTTTGATACACTGCGAAAAATGATTAATCTAGAATGTATACCAAAATGTAACATAGACTCCAACTATAAATGTCAAATTTGTGCAGAAGCAAAATTGACAAGAACCTCGTTTCATCATGTTGAACGAGAAACTGAACCTCTAGACCTTATACACACCAATGTATGTGATTTGAAAATGTGTCAAACTAGAGGAGGTAAAAGATATTTCATTACGTTTATTGATGATTGTACTAGGTACTTCTATGTGTATCTCCTTAGAAGTAAGGATGAAGCATTCGATATGTTTAAACAGTATAAGGAAGAAGTTGAGAATCAACTCAATAGGAAAATTAAAGCTTTAAGAAGTGATAGAGGAGGAGAATATGAATTTCCTTTTGAGGAATTCTGCGCTGAGCACGGCATTATACACCAAACTACAGCACCATATTCACCTCAATCCAACGGTATAGCCGAACGAAAAAATAGAACTCTTAAAGAAATGATGAATGCTTTATTAATCAGTTCTGGCTTGCCAGATAACTTTTGGGGAGAAGCTATTCTTTCGGCAAACCATATTTTAAATAAGATACCACGAAAGAAAACATCCAAGTCTCCTCACGAACTTTGGAAAAATAGACCGGCATCCTACAAATACTTAAAAGTGTGGGGGTGTCTTGCCAAAGTAGAGATACCTAAACCAAAGAAGGTCAAGATAGGACCAAAAACAATTGATTGTGTATTCATTGGATATGCACAAAACAGTGCTGCTTATCGATTTTTAGTACACAAATCTGAAATTGGTGATATTCATGAAAATACCATCATTGAGTCGATAAATGCAAGATTTTTCGAACATATATTCCCTTTAAAGCAGGGCACTCATAAGAGACCAAGGGAAGAAGAAATCTCCAGTTCTCTTGAGGATACTGAAGATAACCTTCAGCAAATTAGTGCTGATCAATAAGTGGAGGAGCCAAGAAGAAGTAAAAGGTCTAAAACCTCAAAAACCTTTGGACCAGACTTTTATACCATTATGTTAGAAGATGATCCATTGACATACAAACAAGCTATGTCCTCCAGCAATGTCCCTTACTGGAAAGAGGCTATTAACATGAGATAGAATCCATTATGGCTAACCATACCTGGGACTTAGTTGATTTACCTCAAGGATGCAAGACCTTAGGTAATAAATGGATATTTAAAAAGAAATTGAAACCTGATGGTTAATAGACAAGTACAAAGCCCGTCTTATAGTCCAAGGATTCAGACAAAAGGAAGAACTGGACTATTTTGATACATATTCACCAGTGACGAGGATAACATCAATTAGGGTACTTATAGCAATTGCATCCATACTTGATTTAGAAATACATCAAATGGATGTAAAAACTGCATTTTTGAATGGTGAACTAGAGGACGAAATATATATGAAGCAACCTGAAGGGATTCTTAGCTCCGGAAATGAGAATAAAGTATGCAAATTAGTAAAGTCGCTTTATGGCCTTAAACAAGCTCCAAAACAATGGCACGAGAAATTTGATGAAACTATGTTATCAAATGGATTCACAATAAATGAATCAGATAAATGTGTCTATGTAAAACACACACATGTTGGATATGTCATTGTTTGTCTTTATGTTGATGACTTACTAATCCTAGGCAATAACAAGGCCATAATAACATCTATAAAGAATATGTTGTCCTCTAGATTCGATATGAAAGACCTAGGACCGGCTGATGTGATATTGGTTGTCAAAATTTTAAGAACACCACAAGGATATGCTATATCCCAATCACATTACATCGGTAAGATACTTGAAAAATTCAAGCAATATAATATAACTATTGCAAAATCACCAGTAGATATGAACCAAAATTGGGTAAAGAACACTGGTGATGGTATCTACCAACTTGAATACTCTCGTATACTAGGAAGTATCATGTATGTTATGAATTGCACTAGGCCAGATATCGCATACGCTGTAAGTAAGATTAGTAGATTTACCAGCAATCCTGGTAAACATCATTGGAAAGCATTAATCAGAGTTCTAGGATACTTAAAGTATACGCAAAACTATGGTCTATACTATACAAACTATCCTTCAACATTGGAAGGATATAGCGATGCCAATTGGATAACTGGATCACAAGATACAAAGTCTACAAGTGGATATGTGTTCACATTAGGAAATGGAGCAATATCATGGAAATCATCCAAACAAACTTGTATAGCTAGATCTACGATGGAATCGGAATTTATTGCACTAGATAAGACCACAGAAGAAGCAGACTGGCTTCGAAGCTTCTTGGAAGATATTCCAAATTGGAGCAAACCCGTGCCTCCAATATGTATACATTGTGATAGTCAATCAGCAATTGGAAGAGCTAATAGTACATTATACAATGGTAAATCGAGGCACATTCGTCGTAGACATAAGACAATAAGACTACTTCTCTCTAATGGAGTTATCACTATAGACTACATAAGATCTAAGGATAACATAGCGGATCCACTAACAAAAGGCTTGCCAAGAGAGAAAGTTCAAACCTTATCGATGGGAATGGGGTTAAGGATGATAGACTAAAAGTTTTTCTAAAATGGAAACCCCACCTAGCTGACTGGAGATCCCAAGATCTAGGTTCAAAGGGACAACTAAGTTCAAGAGAAACTTGATAGCACTGTTACACACAAACTATTCCTATGATAAGTCAATGCATTATTTGCTGGAAAATCGGATAAGTATTAGTACTTTTAATGATGTCTGTACTTGAGGAATTACGAATAATCCTTACAGAATCACCTACGTAAGTGCGAAGGCGCCGCTTCAAAGAGAATTATAGGCCTAATTCTCTAAGCACTTATGAGACCAGACAGGTGTTCAAGGCAAAAAGAAACACAAACTGAGAACGAAGGATTATAAGAAACATTTATCGCGTGCTATCTATTTTAGAATTACACAAACGACTTACAGTTCAAGGACCTTCTAAGTCTACTGATTTTCCCGTGATTCAAATAGGTAAAACACTAGGAAAGTTCAAGGCCCTTGTGCTACTTTAAACCGATACGATAAATGTTTCGTAAAATTGTGAACAACTACTCATTCATGTGGGGGATTGTTGGACAAAAATGAATGAGCATTTGTTAGTGAAGAGGAAATAAGTGTTTGGTATTGTGTATATTGGAACAAAGTCCCACATTGTGGAATATTTATTCCAATACCACTATATAAACTATCTCTTAACATGCTATACAAAAGGAAAAGAAGAAGACATGAAGACTTGAGATGTGAGGAAGGCATTGGGCATATGGGCTTTGGGCCTTCATATTATATTAAAATGTCAAAGATTGGGCCTTGGGCCTCTTGGGGTCTCGTGATTAGATGGGCCTACGTCTGCCACTTGGGCTTGTTGTGCTGAAACGGTTAATTTTGAACTTCGAAATTGGACCGTTGCGGCTGTGCGCGCGCGTCTGTCCGTTAAAGGGTCGCAACCTTTCGAACAGTCACGACCGCTCCGAATAGGCACCTCCTCCAGCCTATATATAGGGGCCCGCAACACAGATATACAAACAGAAAATTGCTTCTTCTTCCCTCCTCTCTGAACTCTGTTCACATATATATATAATTCCTTCAGTTCGTCGTCGCTCCGTCTGCCGCACAGCAACTAGAGCCGGTCTGTTTCATCCTGCGAGACAAATTGCTCGTATCCTTTGGTGCGTATAAGGGGGCAATATTGTTTCAAGAAAACAGATATTATCTGGACTCAGACATTTAGGTATTTCATACTAATATCGTTTGTAACTGTTCTGTACCGTCACAATATTTTATACTCCTTGTCACGTTTTTTTTTCTTCTGTTGCTATTGTTTACAACTAGTAACGCTTTTCTGCTGTTACAAAACTTATAAAGGGATAAGTAACGTTTTTTGAAGTTACTATCGGATTCGTTACACTTTTATGTACTTACGAATAACAAGACGGTGGTAGACGGCGGAGGCAGTGGAAAATAGTGGAGGAGGTGGTAGACATCAGAGGCAGAGGTAAAACAAATTGGCGATAATCCCAAAACGAATGAAAGAGGAAAAACATTGAAAGAATGAAATGTTACGTTAGAAATAGGTTAATAACAATAATAGAAGATAAAATTACAATTCTATCCATATTGCCTTTAATTATTTACGAAATTACCAAATTTGGTAACGATAATAACCTTGATAAATGTTAGTAACGGAAATAACTGTTAGAAATTAGTAACGGTTATAACCGTTACAAATTGAAAGCGGAAAATTGTTACAAAATAGCATGTTTGGTGTAGTGTTATTGATTATATATACATGTTGATGATTTATGAATGTTCATATAGATTTTATGACATATTTTAAGGTGAAAACCCTATTAAATGACATCCGTTAGCCTTGCGAATATTTATGATGACCTAAAAGGTTACTTTAGACATAGATTTCAATTTTCAGACTTTTCTGAATTTTTGTGGAATTGTTATGAATTTTCTAACAAAGAAAATGGTATTTTGGATTATTAAATTATTACGAAAAAAATAATTATTGTTTGGATCCGAAAATTTTATTTGTCGAAGAGAACATATTAATTGATTTTATGGAATTTTTTTCAAAAATTTCCAAGGTGTTCTAATAGTTATATAAAATTATTTAAGAAACGAGACTTAAATGTTTCATATAATTATAAAGGAGAAATGAGCTTTTTTCAAAATTATTTAAATTTCCAAATAAGAAAAATCAACAGCATTTCTGAATATAAAATTCTGGCAACCAATCAGATTTAGATAAATAAGGCGGGTTGGGAATAAAAGAACTATTTTAAAGTACAAATAAATAGTTTTTCTACTATTTCAAATCTTTTGGCAGGAGCTTCTGCCTCCATTCCAAACCTTCTAACAAGGTCGAAAGGTATCATTTCACAACCCGATTTTTCGACGTTCGAAAATCGACATCAATACGTCCACTGTATTAAATGCCGAACAATCGAATGTCGGAAAACTACACCATAAGGAAAAGAAGGAGGAGGTAAAAGAAGAAATATAGAAAACAACATCAGAATCTCACAAACGCAGCGGAACAATATATAATAAATAAATGATTGATCTTTATACAAAGAGCTATATCTGTTTTATACGTTACATCATCAGAGTACATCACAATCAAAAGCAAAATACTGGACAGTTATATCAATTTGTCCCCACAAAAGCTGACTACATAACATACCAAACACAGCGGAAATAAGACAGATACGTGTGATACGTCTCGCCATCCAGCACAGCTCCATAGCAGTCCATCCAAAATCTGTACTCTATAATACTCGGTCTGACCCGAGCATTATAGTAAAATAACACCTAAGTCAGTCTGGAAAACCAGCATGAGAAAACACACTCAATTGGATTATTAAAGTTTTCAAAATTCTTTACAAATCAAAGGTATCTCTTAAGACCGCGCCATAAATAAACATACCGGGTTTTTACCTTACGATAACCAAATTTTTTTTATCAAATCGTCTGATATTATAGTAGTGTCAATATACAAATACTTATTCAAATAGCCGAAATTGTTACATTCATTAAATTCCAGCATAATAGGTATACAAACAAGTCCGAAGGCGCTTATTGGTGATTGGGTTTCCATCAATGGCAGGGCTACTGCGGTACCGCCCGTCATAGTACCTGGTCTAGATCAGAGTACCGAGAATCCACCCTGATCCCCTGCAACACAAGACCGGAGCTACCCCTTATTTGATAATCCGAATAAGATCACCCCGTGGTTGGGATCAGCAACCGCCACACAGTCGAATAAAAGAGACATCTAGGCAGGGATGATCTTACCCTAATTGGTTGCTAGCCACTTAGCCTTGTTGCACCTCCCCTGTTTTAGCCATTCCCGGTTGATGAGGCTCGAGGCTATGCATTGCCTTTTTAGAACACATCTCGCTTAGAATGCTCATCGTCCTCCTGACGATGTTCTGATAGCATTCGTCCATACAACTCCGTTCCCGGTCCGAACGGAACTAAAGACACTATTCCTACTACATCCATTTTGGAATCACCCTCGGGATTAGTAGCGATTAGCCCTTTCATTTCACTACTTCATCCTCGACTCCAAGCTCTTGTCTTCGTGTGGCAACCCGGGTTTTCAAACCAATTAAAATTGCCAAAATAATCCGTCCGTTCTAAGACTACTAATGAAAACTACTAATTAAATACACCATATTTGACAATTATTCAACATTACTAAATGTATAGGATAAAATTTCAATTTTACAAGTTATCAGAGTAATCAATTTAATCTACTAGGTATGCTTGTATACGAACCAAATACAAATAAATCTAATGATGCACAACTCTAATAAGAGAGACAGCAACAGCCATTCCTGCTAACTCAATAAACATGTCAAATGCGGAATAAAATAGTAAGCATGAAAAATACAATAACACAAGATAAACAACAACCACTAACCAATAAACATGAAAGGGTTATATCATTTTAGGGGCTGCATCACTACCACTTGTGACTGCCTACGTACCACTGTCTAATTGGGTACCCAA
The DNA here is from genome assembly GCA_030765085.1 of Allium cepa. NCBI lineage: Eukaryota > Viridiplantae > Streptophyta > Magnoliopsida > Asparagales > Amaryllidaceae > Allium > Allium cepa. Next base: position 341,100,721 of record CM060941.1, on the reverse strand, counting down.
TTAGATACAGGGTCAAGCCAACATAGTTCTCCTATCGCAAATAGGACTCATGGAGCCTACGATGCAACAAACAATACACAATTTTCAAAACTACACACTTAGGCTTAATCTTCAATTTTAGATTTTCAAATCTAATTACCTTTTCGAAAATCATCTCTTTGGACTTTATTCTCGAATTCTTATTTCAAAACTTTTGAAATATATAATATCCTTTATATTCAAATTATACTTTACTTCGGGATCCTAAATCAAATAACTTTTGAATAGTTTATTTGGAAATTCCAAATACTGTAATAAAAATATATCAAACCATATGCAATTGATCGGGAGGATTCTCCCAATAACAAGGCAACTGGGTCCCAGTCTTAATACAATCGATAAATAAGTATATCCCTCCATTCTAAGAGCGGACTATACCAAAAACACATGCCCACTTTTTTAGCTACGGGTTAACCGAATCATTGGTTACATAACAAATCATTTTATATGCCGAAGCGATAAATCATTTCACACTAATATTCACCAGTACTTTCAAATCTATAATAATTTTCATTTTCCAAATATGTTCAAAAATCATCTTAAAACCATCGGGTTTAGTCCTCGAAATTCTTTCCGTTTTATAAAACATTTTTATAAAACCATTCTTATATAAATCACTTTTATATAATATAGTTTCAAAATATTCATTACCAAACATTTCTATTTCTTTTAAAGGAAAAGATTCTTTTAAACACCTTTTATTTGGGTCAAAACGAATATTGTGTAAAACATCGTTACGACAACCCAAAATCAATAGTATATGGATTCGAAAATAAGATAGATATATAAACCCCAATACTATACAAAACATTTTCTTTCGAAAATCATTTACTATAACAACAGTGTTATAGTCCATCATTTCCTTATTTATCGAAAACGTCTATTTCAACAATGAATGTTGAAATCTATGGTTTCGATATTCAACACAATTTAGAACATCTTTAAATCATTTAACTCCATTTGAAATATCACTTCCAAATCATTTATTTAATTCAAAAGGTTATTCACTTGCAAAGCATATCATTTTATTCAATATATAATTCACTGTCCAAAATCGTGAATATACTTCTCTTATCCAAATTCAATACTTCTACACCTTTAATTAAGGGATCATCCACTTTCCAAAATCGTGAATGTATCTCCTTTAATAAACTATAATAATTAACTTATCAAATTCAATTAATTTCGAAATTAGAAAATAATGTTTATAAATTCCATTTATAACTTCATTTTAACACTTATAAAATTCGTTTTATAATTCTAATATTTTAATTTATAAAATACCAATTTTATAAATCTCTTATATAAACCATTTTACAAAATAATTAACTTCACATTCCGAAAATCATATTCTGGTTTTATTTCACTAAAATCATATTTCAATTTTATTTTCCAAAACATCATAATTTTTAAAACATAAAAATTATAACTTTTATTTATTCAAAATAAATTAATTCTTAACGATTCAAAAATTCAATAAAACATTTATTTCAAAAATCACTTTAAAATTCTTTTAAATTCGAAATCGTTACTTTAGCATTTTTAAAACTCCAAAATAGGCCCAATGCTGCAACAACACCAAATACATCAATCACAACATCTAAAATATCATATATCATATGATAACAGAATATATCACAAATATCTATAAATAAAATCAATATTGTTGAGGAATCCAGTTGGATCCCTCCAACATGTTACCTGCAACAAATAAACGTATTAGAATATGTGTACAATGTCCGCTTCGAGGCAGACGCGCGTACAAAGGGTCATCCGCTCATACATGGGAACTATAGGGTCATCTGCTCCACTAGACAGGTATATATCCAAATACCAATCAATATATCATATATCATCCAAACAATCATCAATCATCATAAATAATATTTATTTCTTACTTATATAAAAATATCAGTGAGTCGGAAAGAGTGAGTTGTACTCACATTGCTTACAGTTGTCGCGCTAGCGATTTATTCTGATTAAAATTAAACAAGCGTTTAATTTTACCCAAAATTCACACTAGCTCCAATCAACTCCAAACCAGGTCCATCGTGTAGTGTACTTCAATACAGATCCAACACAATTCGTTTCGTGCGAAACGGACCTCGTATGAAAATGTTATAGCTTTTTAAAGATTATACAAATATAGACACACACACACACACACACACACACACACACACACACACACACACACACACATATATATATCAATTTCCTTTTTTTTTTAATTGTAAACCCTACTTTCAATCTCGGCCCTCCATTTCCAATCCCCCAAATCCAAGCCGTGCTTCTCTTTCTTCCTAGTGCTTGGCCAAGGCTTGAGATGGAAGTTGGCCGAAAGTATAAAGAAGAAGTGGTGGAGCTTTGAACTTGAATTCTCAAAATTAGACCCAAAAATCGGTCATATTCTCCCTTGTTTTTGACTCTCTTACTCTCAAAATTTGAAAAACTTGCTAACTGAAAAGTTATTGAAAATTCTTTCTTATTGAATTTTAAAAAAAGAATCATTTGAATCCAAATAGTTTTGAGGGAGATATGATAGAATGAAGAAGAGCTATTGTCGAATTGACAAAAATGAATCACAAAAATGCACTTAAAAGAATTGAGTTTCAGGTATAGAAAACCTCAAAACTGGTAAAAGTAACCAACATAAAAGTTGTAGCCAATGGAATTTAATATGGTTTGAAAAAAATATTTGCTTAAGTTGGTTCTTTTATGAATAAGTTATTATTAAAACAAAATGGCCTATTTTCTGGTTTAAAAACTGGGCCAGAAAATATACTGGAAAGAAGTGGAATTTTGACATAGTTGTCTTTAGAATGAGATAAAGTGTTCAACATGAAAGTTGTAGCCACTGGAAAAACACATAATTTAAAGAAATTAATTTTGCATTTTGGTTCAGGTTTGAAGAATTTATGGCCGGAGAAGAAGAGGTAAAATGTGGAGAAAAAATGAGTTTGATTTGAAGAGAATGAACATTGATTTCTTTTTAAATTTTTGACATTATTTCTTTATAATTTTTTTCTATGGCTTGGAAGCCATTAAAGAGAAGAGGAAGAAGATAAAGAAGCCGGAGAAAAGAATAAGAAAAAAAATGTGAATGAAAGTGAAGAAGTATGTGGATATTTATAGAAAAAGAAAGAAGTGGCAATTTTACCAAAATAACCTCTTACCAAATTAACAAACTAACCTTACTTCAACCTAAAGCAATCTACACTAAACTTAACATCCTACTTTCACTTCTTACTTTATGTCTTAGTCAAAAAAAATTAAGTAAAGAATATCATAATTATGTTGGCTTTGATTTGATATTGATTTGATGTTTACTTTTGACTTTTTTACTTACTTTTGTTAATTCTTACTTACTTTTCTTAATAACTTTTAGAAGTGTTCTAATTTTATTTAGTAAAAGTAAACATGTTTAGTGAATTAATTAATACTTTCACTATTTGAATATATGTTCCTATATAATAAAACAAAGGCGCGGCGACGTTGCGATAACTTTTAATCGACAAAACGTCGTTTTTCGACAAAATGTTTTACGGTCACATTTTGACGTTTTAGTTAAACTATTTATTTATGTGAACCAAATTTAAAAATAAATTTTTATAATGCTATTTAAAAATATAAACACTCATAAATTAATTAAGATAATTTATTTAACAATTGAAACATACTTTTCTGAAATCAGTATTTTGTCACTTTTGTCGATATAGGCAAATGTTACCATTTCTATGTATGTTTCTACTTCCAAATCCTATTGAATATTATTTAAATCATAAATCCTTTTATATTTTATATTTATAATCACTCTAAATAACACATTTTAAAGCGGTCAAATTCTGGGTCGTTACATTCTCCCCTGCTTAAAATAATTTCGTCCTCGAAATTACAAGGATGAAAAAAATATAACGAAAAAACAACAATTAACGAAAGTTATGCATACCAAAAATAGTAATATCACCCATAACCCCTGTCGGAGGTATGGTACCTTATCCTATCCATTTTATTTATCAAATTAAGGTAGTTTCATTTTTAAAATTCCTAGGTTGATATACTAACCCTAGATGAATTTTACTTAGGCACCTAACCTAAGCTCTTATACCACGTGTGACGACCCGGATTTTCGAACCAGTTAAAATTACCAAAAAATCCGTCTATTCCAAGACTACTAATGAAAACTACTAACTAAATACACCATATTTGACAATTATTCAACATTACTAAATGTATAGGATAAAATTTCAATTTTACAAGTTATCAGAGTAATCAATTTAATCTACTAGGAATGCTTATATACAAACCAAATACAAATAAATCTAATGCTGCACAACTCTAATAAGAGAGACAACAATAGTCATTCCTGCTAACTCAATAAACATGTCAAATGCGGAATAAATAGTAAGCGGGAAAAATACAATAACACGAGATAAACAACAACCATTAACAAATAAACATGAAAGAGTTATATCATTTTAGGGGCTGCATCACTACCGCTTGTGACTGCCTACGTACCCCTATCTAATTGGGTGCCCAATTAGATACAGGATCAAGCCAACGTAGTTCTCCTATCGCAAATAGGACTCATGGAGCCTACGGTGCAACAAACAATATGCAATTTCCAAACTACCCACTTAGGCTTAATCTTCAATTTTAGATTTTCAAATCTAATTACCTTTATGGAAATCATCTCTTTGGACTTTATTCTCGAATTCTTATTTCAAAACTTTTGAAATATATCTATCCTTTATATTCAAATTATACTTTACTTCGGGATCTTAAATCAAATCACTTTTGAAAAGTTTATTTGAAAATTCCAAATACTGTAATAAAAACATATCAAACCATATGCAACCAGATCGGGAGGTTTCTCCCGATAATAAGGCAACCGGGTCCCAGCCTTAATACAATTGATAAATAAGTATATCCTTCTATTCTAAGAGCATACTATACCAAAAACACATCCCACTTTTTTAGTTACGGGTTACCCAAATCATTGGTAACATAACAAATCATTTTATATACCGAAGCGATAAATCATTTCACACTAATATTCACAAGTACTTTCAAATTTATAATAATTTTCATTTCCCAAATATGTTCAAAAATCATCTTAAAACCATCGGGTATAGTCCTCGAAATTCTTTCCGTTTTATAAAACATTTTTATAAAACCATTATTATATAAATCACTTTTATATAATATAACTTCAAAAAATTCATTACCGAACATTTCTATTTCTTTTAAAGGAAAAGGTTCTTTTAAACATCTTTTATTTGGGTCAAAACGAATGTTGCGTAAAACATCGTTACGACAACCCAAAATCAATAGTATAGGGATTCGAAAATAAAATAGATATATAAACCCCAATACTACACAAAACATTTTCTTTCGAAAATCATTACTATAACAACAGTGTTATAGTCCATCATTTCCTTATTTATCGAAAACGTCTATTTCAACAATGAATATTGAAATCTATGGTTTCGGTATTCAACACAATTTAAAACATCTTGAAATCATTTAACTCCATTTAAAATACCACTTCCAAAACATTTATTTAATTCAAAAGGTTATTCACTTACAAAGCATATCATTTTATTCAATACATAATTCACTGTCCAAAATCGTGAATATACTTCTCTTATCCAAATTTAATACTTCTACACCTTTAATTAAGGGATCATCCACTGTCCAAAATCGTGAATGCATCTCCTTTAATAAACTATAATAATTAACTTATCAAATTCAATTGATTTTGCAATTATAAAACAATGTTTATAAATTCCATTTATAATTTCATTTTAACACTTATAAAATTCGTTTTATAATTCTAATATTTTAATTTATAAAATACCAATTTTATAAATCTCTTATATAAATTATTTTACAAAATAGTTAACTTCACATTCCGAAAATCATATTCTGGTTTTATTTCACTAAAATCATAATTTCAATTATATTTCCCAAAACATCATAATTTTTATGACATAAAAATTATAACTTTTATTTATTCAAAATAAATTAATTCACGATTCAAAAATTCAATAAAACCTTTATTTTAAAAATCACTTTAAAATTCTTTTAAATTCGAAATCGTTACTTTAGCATTTTTAAAACTTTAAAATAGGCCCAATGCTGCAACAACACCAAATACATCAACCACAACATCCAAAACATCATATATCATATGATAACAGAATATATCACAAATATCTGTAAATAAAATCAATACTATTGAGAAATCCAGTTGGATCCCTCCAACCTGTCACCTGCAACAAATATATATAAATATGTGTACAATGTCCGCTTCGAAGCAGACGCGCGTACAAAAGGTCATCCGCTCATACACGGAAACATATAGGGTCATCTGCTCCACTAGGCAGATATATATCCAAATACCAATCAATATATCATATATCATCCAAACAATCATCAATCATCATAAATAATATTTATTTCTCACTTATATAAAAATATCAGTAAGCTAGAAAGAGTGAGTTATACTCACATTGCTTGCAGCCGTCGCGTTAGCAATTTATTCCGAATACAATTAAACAAGCGTTTAATTTTATCCAAAATTCACACTAGCTTCAATCAACTCCAAACCAACTCCATCGCGTAATGTTCGTCAATACGGACCCAACGCAATTCGTTTCGTGCGAAACGGACCTCGTACGAAAAAGTTATAGCTTTTTATAGATTATACAAATTTATATACATAAATCAATTTCCTTTTTTTTAAATTGTAAAACCTACTTTCAATCTCGGCCCTCTATTTCCAATCCCTCAAATCTAGGCTGTGCTTCTCTTTCTTCCTAGTGCTTGGCCAATGCTTGAGATGGAAGTTGGCCGAAAGTATAAAGAAGAAGTGGTGGAGCTTTGAACTTGAACTCTCAAAATTAGACCCGAAAAATAGGTCATATTCTCTCTTGTTTTTGACTCTCTTACTCTCAAAATTTGAAAAAAAATTTAACTGAAAAGTTATTGAAAATTCTTTTCTATTGAATTTAGCAAAAAGAATCATTTGAATCCAAGTTGTTTTGAGGGAGATATGATAGAATGAAGAAGAGCTATTATCGAATTGACAAAAATGAATCCTGAAAATGCACTTCAAAGAATTGAGTTTCAGGTATAGAAAACCTCAAAACTGGAAAAATTAACCAACATAAAAGTTATAGCCAATGGAATTCCATATGGTTTGAGAAAAATATTTGCTTAATTTGGTTCTGTTATGACTAAGTTATTATCAAAACAAAATGACCTATTTTCTGGTTTAAAAACTGGACCAGAAAATACACTGGAAAGATGTGAAATTTTTATAGTTATGTTTAGAATAAGATAAAGTGTTCAACATGAAAGTTGTAGCCACTGGAAAAATACATGATTTCATTTTTTTTTTTTGCATTTTGGTTCTGTTTTGAAGAAATTATGGCCGAGAGAAAAGAGGTAAAACGTGGAGAGAAAAATGATTTTGATTTGAAGAGAATGAACATTGATTTCTTTTGAAAATTTTATAAATATTTTGACATTATTTCTTTATAATTTTTTTCTATGGCATGGAAGCCATTAAAGAGAAGAGGAAGAAGATGCTTGAGAAAAGAATAAGAAAAAAAATGTGAATGAAAGTGAAGAAGTAGGTGGATATTTATAGAAAAAGAAAGAAGTGGTAATTTTACCAAAATAATCTCTTACCGAATTACCAAATTAACCTTACTTCAACCTAAAGGAATCTACAATTTTTCAAAAATTAACATCATCCTTTCACTTCTTACATTATGTCTTAGTCAAAAAAAAATTAAGTAAAGAATATCATAATTATGTTGGCTTTGATTTGATATTGATTTGATGTTTACTTTTGACTTTTCTTACTTACTTTTGTTAATTCTTACTTACTTTTCTTAATGACTTTTAGATGTTTTCTAATTTTATTTAGTAAAAGTAAACATGTTTAGTGAATTAATTAATACTTGCACTATTCGAATATATGTTCCTATATAAGAAAACAAAGGTGCGGCGACGTTGCGACAACTTTTAATCGACAAAACGTCGTTTTTCGACAAAATGTTTTATGGTCACATTTTGACGTTTTAGTTAAACTATTTATTTATGTAAACCAAATTTAAAAATAAATTTGTATAATGCTATTTAAAAAATATAAACACTCATAAATTAATTAAGATAATTTATTTAACCATTGAAATATACTTTTCTGAAATCAGCATTTTGTCACTTTTGTCGATATGGGCAAATGTTACTATTTTTATGAAAGTTTCTACTTCCAAATCCTATCGAATATTATTTAAATCATAAAACCTTTTATATTTTATATTTAAAATCACTCTAAATAATATATTTTAAAGCGGTCAAATTCTGGGTCGTTACAATTCCTCACGAAAACGTTCAAACCGGATCGAAGTGGTTTTCGGGGAATTAATCCTGATCTCGGTCTCTTCGAAACGATCAGCGTATTGGCCAATATTGATAGTCGGTTATTTAACTATCAAAAAACATTCACAAACAACCATCAGGCCTTAATAATTTTCCAATTTATTTATTTTAAAATATCTTCGCAAGATATTTTTCTACACTTCAACCCTTTGAAAATAGTTTTCGAATCACCTTTTTCTCTCGTGGAATAAATTTCCACCCAATTGTTTTATTTCCGCTGAAAATCACCAAGTCTTAATACTTTAGATTTTTAAATAATTTAAATCTTTATACAAAAATATATATACTTTAAAACATTTAAAATAAAAACTACATTAAAACACATTATTTAAATTACTAGATATGAAATTTTGTACTAATTTTTCAAATAAAAAGCTTAAGCCAAACTACTTTAAAACGGTGCTACTTAACAAAATATAAATATTTAGTAATTATCTTTAAATCATAATACCCATTTAACCTTTAAAATAATTACCATTATAACTAACTTAATAAATATTAACCTTTAAAATTTTAAACAACTTAAATAATAAATTTCTCAAAAGCATTCATTTAAACAACTTTAAAACTTTCAACTTATACTTAAAAATTTGCTTTGAAAACATACTTGGCTTTTCGAGAAAATACACTTTCCATTCCAAAATAGTCCATTCAATCAGTTAGTAAATCCTTCTCAATTTATCCTAATTTAATTTACGTCTCAAACCCGTAAATTTTCTTTCCACACTTTTAAAATAAAACCACTATTTATTTTTAAAACAAATCTCTCTTTCCTTTTAAATCCCATCGTGAATTTATACTTCCAAATTATCCACTGATAAATATTCACTTTATTTATAAACCTTGTTTACAAATTCCATGATCTCATTCTATTTGGAAATACTATTTCAAAATCCATTAATTCTAGATTCACTTCTTAATTTATGATTTAAAATCTTATTTAAAACCAAAAATATAAATTTCATACTTTATTCTAAATTTTCCTTTTATTTCTTCCCAATAATTTAAATCTTGAATTTAAAATAATATCTTTAATTCTTAACACTATAACTTAAGTCCTCAAATTCATTTCTTCCCATTTATTCAAAAATCTCTTTTCTATACTTGGAATTTATTCTATAGGATTTTAAAATCAAACTTTTATTTCTTTTCCAAATTCATTCTTTTGATTTATTTGAATTAAAATTTATCTCTTATATCTCTTTTCAAAATCAAATCTTTTATACTTTAGATATCTTCAAATACCCAAAATATGTTCAGCAAAACCCGTAGCATTTATTACTTAAATTTCCAATAAAATCGAGCACAGATGATCAATCAATCGTAACACATATTATGAAAACAAATTTCAATATTCTGAGGAATCCAGTTGGATCCCTCCAACCTGTTTCCCTGCATCCATAGATGTTAGCACAATATAAAAATACCAGCCCACTTCGAGAGGCGATATAAAGGGTCATCCGCTATTAACGCGGGGCGTGTATCTATATAATGCAGAAATCAATCACTCCAATATATACACACACACACACTATTATACATAATATCACATCCAGAAAGATAATAAATCATCAATTCAAGCAATCAATCCAATAATTTAAATTTAACTATTTAAACTTAACCGGTACCCAAATTAGTGAGATTAACTCACCTTTGATTATATTAGCAAATCCGATCCAAATCAGCCTGATTCTCCATGATTTTAGTCCTAGTATAACATCGTATGGTTTTTTTATATTTGAACTAATCGAATAGTCAATTATCATTTATCAATTTAATTAATAATTAAACTTAAACTGATGATTTGGGTTTTAAACAAATAATTTTCTTTTAAACTAATTTCCTTTTAATAAAATATTTTTAGTAACTAAATAGCTAAATAAGTTTATTAAATAAATTAATCACTATAACACATTATTTAAAATAAACTAGTAGATTAAAATATGTATATGTATATTTTTTTTTTGAAGCTACATATATACTTATAAAAATAAGTTATAGATTTTCAAAAATAAATTAATATATTTCCAAGACCATATATATATATATATATATGCATATTTGATGTTCCTATATATAATAAAATATGTGTGCTTTTTATATAGATGTACTTATATTTATACGTTACTTTCTTGTAAGTAACAACAGATTTTTCTTTACTATGAACATAGACTTTTATCTTACTGTTTAATTTTTTAAATAGATCTTTATTTTAAACCTTGTTGTAAATAAATTTTTCTGCATGTAGATATATACATATATACAAATTAAAGCAAAATTCTTCTTTACTATAAAGAGCATAAAAAAATTTGAAATTTACTTTACTGTAACATTTTTTTTGGATATTATAAAATTTTAAATTTAAATGAATAAATCGAATATACCTCTGCTCGAATCAAGCCTCGACCTCGGCCACCCCTTTCACGATCCATCGCCGCCACCAACGTGGCCACACTCTGAAATCCTCTTGCCTGCATGCGACACCCTTGCCAACGCGAAGCCTAGCTCGATCGAATCGCTCGACTCTGGTCTCAGCTGCACGCTATCGACGCCTGACCCACCAAAGATTTTGCTAAGTCCCTCTCCTCTGCATGCGACTCCAGTCGGGATGACCCCATGGAGAAAAATACCAAGCCTAAATATCTTCGATCAGAACCTCGAGCTCTACCCAAAACGAGCGCCATGCCAAGCCGGTCGCGATGCCCAAATCGCAACTCTGATTGCGGCACCGACTTCCCTCAAACCTGCTTGCGTCCAGGCTTGATATAAATCGAATTCCATTTATCTATTTAGGCTCTTCTTTTTATTTTATTTTTTTGAGAATTCGTTTCTGGTTTTGATTAGGAAAAGAATGGACGCGACCATTATTCTTTTCTGCTGAGTGATTGAGAACGAGGAAAGGGATTTATTTTGTATTTGAAGATGAATATATATATATATATATATATATATATATAAATATTTATTTTCCAAATATTATAAAGAAATCTATTTTTTTAAAGAACAAATTGCCACATTTATACATATGTCTTCTTAAGCCTACAAGTGTCCATTTGTATATTTTATATTTTCTTATTATTTATTTCATGTAACTCAAAGAAATATTATAAACCTTTTATTTATTCTTGTTTAAATTTTAAACTTAAGTTATTAATATTTTAATTAATAATCACACAAATATATATATAGTGTTTAAAATGTAGAGTTTAATTTAATTTAATAATTAAACCACTCAATAAATAGTGATACTTGAAATTCAAGTTAGAAATTAAATTTTAAATATTTAAAATCAATTAAATATCCCAATTTCAAATGTCCAAAATTCCAGGTCATTACATTCCTTCTCCCTTAAAAGAATTCGGCTCCGAAATTACTAGTTAAGAAGAATGCTCCAACCCGCTTACTATTTCCCTAAAACCATACATTTTTAACAACTTTCCACAACAATCTCTTTATCAAAGACACACTATCACCCTTACTAACTTTCCCAACTCAACCATAGATTACAATCAATATTATTGACTCGGTCAATTCAAATTATAACTTAAAATCAAATTTCAAATTATCATAATTTTCTCAAAATTTTTCTAACTCTCTAAATTTCCGAATTATTTTGCCAGGGTCTCCTTTGCGTGGTGTTACCCGGCACCTTGGTCCAGCTACAAAATAACAGTTGAAGATATTATCGTTAGCACTAGGCAAGATTCTGACCAAGAAGAGCCTGAAGATATATGTGTTTGATGCAGTTGACATGTTTTGACATTTAGGTATGGTTAGGCAAGTACGGTTCGACACATGTCGCCCGGTCCAGATGGCTCGGCAAGCCTCGTTCGGTCAGTTGAGTCATCGTCACCCGACATGTACCGCTCGACCAAACGAAGTGGAGTAACACATGGCTCGGTCGAAAGAAGGGACGCCTTGTTCGGTCTGAATTATTCAAGATGTCTCGTTCGGTCGAGGCTGCTTGGCATTTCTTGTTCGATCTCGTGGAGTCCTATTCAAAAGCAGCTCAGTCCAGGAGGACCAGTAAGTGTCATTCGGCAAGTGGACCGGCCAGCTCGAGATCATCCTATATGGGCCGAGTCACCTCGGCCTTGAGGCCCGTGCAGAGAGTCCAACCTATCTTCATCTATAAATAAAATGGCAGGGGCACAGTGAAATGGACCATTTTTCGAGAACACTGGGGAGACTCTACCGATTTCAAGACTCATTCTTTTTCACTTAGCATTTGCATTCGAGTAGTTGGTGTATGGATTGTATCTGTAATCAATTGTTTAGAAAAGCAATAAGGATTAAACTCAAAGTGGACGTAGGCAGTTACGCCGAACCACTATAAATCTGGTGTTCTTGTTTCTCATAGTTGTTACTGCATTTTACTGTGTGATTCCTCAGTTTTAATTTACCTTCTTTATTAATCTCTCTACATAACTCTACTCAAGGGTGTTAGTGACCAAATCTGGTGCTAACGGCTAGCTGGATAAGACTACAAAATGCCACAACTGGCCCCCAGATTTCAAAAGAATACAAAAGGCCAAGTGGCTAGATAAAAAATCATCAAATTTCATATGACAATTAAATACATACCTTTTAGTCGGGCAATTCGTATTTATCTTCTGAAATCAAAGACACCAATTTCCTTTCCTTTCAAAACGCTTGTATATCCTACTTAGCAATAAAAACCAATCAAAGAATCCAAAATCATTTTATTCATTTCTTTACCACAATTTCAATATTGTGTTACTTAAGCCGTCGATGTACACATATCATTCATATGCAATACCAAATCCGTTCGCTCACTCGATCACACAATTTCACTTCCGAACTAGTATCGTCCACCCGACTTCCTAGTGCGGACTCAAATCTGGCTTCTTGATCAGAAACTGTCATTTTTCTTGCATAGCCACATACTATGATAGAGAATTTTAGGATCAATCAAAATCCATATCCAGGGTTCGTCGTCGAAAATCGAGTGAAAAATCCCAACTCGGATCCATATAACTATCTCGAAATTATGTGCTTGAATCTGGATCAAATCGCTATGCGAATAAAATAATATACTCCATCCTATGTATTTATCTCAATTGGTTATTAACTATATAAATTCTCTTTTATTCACATTCATTTTGATTTCTGTTTACTTATTCACAACTTTCCCATTTCACAACTTCCAGTTTAATCTTCATTCAATTATTCACTTAGAATATTTTTACCAAAACCAAATTTACTTAAGAATTTCACCATTCATTTCTTAAGTTCAATATAAGTATTTTATATACTTCTTATATTTATTTCACTTCACCACTTAAGCTTTAATATTTATTTTCATTTAAATTTGGATCTCCAATTCCATTTTATTCAATTTATTTTCAAATATTGAATTCGATTCACCTTACCTCAAACCATAATTAATTAACCCTTTCTTTAATTAGTTTCACTTACTAATTTATTTCTAAATCTCAAACAATTTTCTTATTTCCAAACTTTTATTATTTTTACTCCACATCAACCTAATTTTTCAATTTCACTTTACTTTACACAATTTAAATTAAATATTATCCAAATATTCAATTCCCATTCATTTGCTTACCATTTAAATCAATTAGTTTACTTACTAATTTTAATTTCAATACTTTGCTTTATTTAGTCCAACATGACCAATTTTCCATTTCACCTTATTCAACATAGCTCAAAATGAATTTCAATATCCAGTTTCAATTCCATTTACTTACAAATGTAAATTCATTTGTTCATTCACAAATTTATTTCCCACTTAACAAATTTTTATTGTAGTGGTCATTCCATTTAGTCTAGTCTACTTAAACTTTTTCCTCAAATTCACCTTATTATTTAGCTTGATTTAGTTATATTCCATTTCAATTCAAATTTAAACTTCTATAGGTTTTCCAACTTATTTACATTCCATTTACTAATCTCCTTTCATTTGCTTCATCAAATTGGCTTACCTTCTAACTCATTTGTATCCTTCAGATTTCAAATTTTATAAGTTATCAAACTTATTTATATTCCATAAACATTTTAAATAAGATTCCAGAGTTTTAAACAATCGCTTAAACATTCAAAAACATTTTTGAAATCATATATACCTAACCCAAATCATTTCTTTGAATTTCAAAACCGATCCCAGTTTTGCAAACAACTCTAATTTAAAACATTTTTGGCATCAATTCCTCTCTTGGAAACTCGAAAATGAACATTGGTGATGCTGCAGTCATCACCGAAGTTATTTTCTAGCGACCGAAAAGAGTTTAGTGCTTATACCTCTTTAAAACATTTCCAAATATTTTTAAATCCAAATCCCACCAGATTTCATATCTAACTCAAAAATATTTCCAAAAAATACCACTATTATTCTTCCAATGCCCTTAAAAATAATTTCAAATTCAAAGGAAATTTAAACCTTTCCCAAAATTTCAAATCTCAAATCCTTCCAATCTATATTCAAATATTACTTTGGGATTTTATTTCAAATTATAAATCACATTTATAATCTACATTTATAAATCTCATTCTGTTAATGAATTTGTTTCCTTAACCTTTAGTTATTACCTTAATTTCTTATTCATTTTCCACACCACAAGGATAATAATTTAATATTATCACTTCTTAACAACCAAGCAACCATATATAACTTTAATAGTTTCTGAAAGTTATTACATTTATATATAAAATTAATTTGGGCAAAATTATTTCATTTACCCTATTTTAAAATAATAACGTATAGAATTGTTCTGTACAAATATTTAGAGATCCCTACTAATAACGTTAATTAATCGTATTGACTTGAATCCATAAACCACTCAACAAACCAACCAACACAATATAAAACAATTTTATATTCACTAACAAATACGTGCTCATATCTATTAATACACTCAAACTCATTCTAGAGTACTACAGACTCTATTTCTAATGAGCAATCCCCCACTAGAGCCAAGGTTCTCGTTTAACCTTCAGCTCTGATACCAAAATGTCATGACCCGATTTTTCGACGTCCGAAAATCGACATCAATACGTCCCCTGTATTAAATGTCGAACAGTTGAATGTCGGAAAACTAGACCGTAAGGGAAAGAAGAAGGAGGTAGAATAAGAAATATAGAAAACAATATCAGAATCTCACAAACGCAGCGGAACAATATATAATAGATAAATGACTGATCTTTATACAAAGAACTATATCTGTTTTATACGTTACATCATCAGAGTATATCATAATCAAAAGCAAAATACTGAACAGTTATATCAACTTGTCCTCACAAAAGCTGACGACACAGCATACCAAACACAACGGAAATAAGACAGATACGTGTGATACGTCTCGTCACCCAGCACATCTCCTGAGCTCCATAGCAGTCCATCCAGAATCCGTACTCTATAATACTCGATCTGACCCAAGCATTATAGTAAAATAACACCCGAGTCAGTCTAGAAAAATAGCGTGAGAAAGCATGCTCAATTGGATTATTAAAGTTTCCAAAATTCTTTAAAAATCAAAGGTATCTCGTAAGACCACGCCACAAATAAACATGCCGGGTTTTTACCTTACGATAACCAAAACATTTCTTATCAAATCCTCTAATATTATAGTTGTGTCTATATACAAATACTTATTCAAATAGACGAAATTGTTACACTCATTAAATTCCAGCATAATAGGTATACAAACAAGTTCGAAGGCGCTTGCTGGTGATTAGGTTTCCATCAATGGTAGGGCTACTGGGGTACCGTCCGTCACAGTACCCGGTCTAGATCAGAATACCAAGGATCCACCCTGATACCCTGCAACACAAGACCGGAGCTACCCCTTACTGGATAGTCCAAATAAGATCACACCGCAGTAGGGATCGGCAACCGCCCACACAGCCGAATAAAAGGAACATCTAGATAGGGATGACCTTACCCTAATTGGTTGCTAGCCACTTAGCCTTGCTGCACCTCCCCTGTTTTAGCCATTCCTGGTTGATGAGGCTCGAGCATATGCGTTACCTTTTTAGAACACATCTCACTTAGAATGCTCATCGTCCTCCTAACGATGTTCTGATAGCATTCGTCTATAAAAGTCCATACCCGGTCCGAACAGAACGAAGGCACTATTCCTACTACATCCATTTTGGAATCACCCTCAGGACTAGTAGCAATTAGCCCTTGCACTTCACTGCTCCATCTTCGAATACAAGCTCTTGTCTTCCCTACGAAAACATTCAAACCAGATCGAAGTGGTTTTCGAGAAACTAGTCCCGATCCTCGTCTCTTCGAACGATCAGAGTATTGGCCGATATTGATAGTCGATTATTTAACTATCAAATAACATTCACAAACAACCATCAAGCCTTAATAATTTTCCAATTTATTTATTTTAAAATATCTTCGCAAGATATTTTTCTACACTTCAACCCTTTAAAAATAGTTTTCAAATCACCTTTTTCTCTCGTGGAATAAATTTCCATCCAATTGTTTTATTTCCACTGAAAATCACCAAGTCTTAAAACTTTAGATTTTAAAATAATTTGAATCACTTTATCCAAAAGTATATACACTTTAAAACATTTAAAATAAAAACTACATTAATTTTTTTTATTTAAAATACTAGTTATGAAATTTTATACTAATTTTTGAAATAAAATATTAAGCCAAACTACTTTTAGAATAAAGCTACTTAATAAAATATAAATATTTAATAATTATCTTTAAATCATAATACCCATTTAACCTTTAAATAATTACCGTAATAACTAACTTAATAAATATTACCTTTAAAATTTTAAACAACTTAAATAATAAATTTCTCAAAAACATTCCATTAAACAACTTTAAAGCTTTCAACTTATACTTAAAAATCTGCTTTGAAAACATACTTGGCTTTTCAGGAAAATACACTTTCCATTCCAAAATAGTCCATTTAGTCAATTAATAAATCCTTTTCGATTTATCTTAGTTTAATTTACGTCTCAAACCCGTAAATTTTCTTTCCGTACTTTTAAAAATAAAGCCACTATTCATTTTTAAAACAAATCTCTCTTTCCTTTTAAATCCCACCGTGAATTTATACTTCCAAATTATCCACTGATAAATATTCATTTTATTTATAAACCCTGTTTATAAATTCCCTGATCTCATTCTCTTTGGAAATACTATTTCAAATCACTTAATTTTTTTTAAAATCGATTCTCTAAATTAAATTCCCCATAGAATTTATTTCTCGATTTATTCAATGTTTATTTCAAAATCCATAAATTTCATATTCACTTCTTAATTTATGATTTAAAATCATATTTAAAACTAAAAATATAAATTTCATACTTTACTTCAAAATTTTCCTTTTATTTCTTCCCAATAATTTAAATCTTGAATTTAAAATAATTTCTTTAATTCTTAACGATATAACTTTAGTCCTCAAATTCATTTCTTTCCATTTATTCAAAAATCTCTTTTCTATACTTGGAATTTATTCGATCAGATTTTAAAATGAAACTTTTATTTCTTTTCCAAATTCATTCTTTTGATTTATTTTACTTAAAAATTCTCTCTTATATCTCTTCTCAAAATCAATATTTTTTTTATAATTTAGATATCTTTAAATACCTAAAATATGTTCAGCAAAACCTATAGCATTTATTACTTAAATTTCTAATAAAATCGATCACAGATAATCAATCAATCCTAACACAAATTACGAAACAAATTTCACTATTTTGAGGAATCTAGTTGGATCCCTCCAATATGTTTCCCTGCATCCACAGATGTTAGCATAATATAAAAATATCAATCTCACTTCGAGGGGGATATCGCGGTATAAAGCGCCATCCGCTATTATGCGGGATGCATAGGGTCTCATTCATAGGAATCAATCACTCCAATATATATATATATATATATATATAACTATTATATATAATATCACATCCAGAAAGATAATAATTCATCAATTCTAGCAATCAATCCAATAATTTAAATTTAACCGGTAACCAAATGAGTGAGATTAACCACCTTTGATTATATTAGCAAATCTGATCCAAACCAGCTTTATTCTCCATGATTTTAGACCTTGTACAATACCGTATGGTTTCTTAATATTTGAACTAATCGAATAGTCAATTATCATTTATCTATTTAATTAGTAATTAAATTTAAGCAGATAATTTGGGTTTTAAACAAATAATTTGCTTTTACACTAATTTTCTTTTAATAAAATATTTTTAGTGACTAAATAGCTAAATAAATTTATTAAATAAATTAATCACTATAACACATTATTTAAAATAAACTAGTAGATTAAAATATGTATATGCGTATTTATTTTTCTTTTGAAGCTACATATATACTTATAAAAATAAGTTATAGATTTTCAAAAATAAATTCATATATTTCCAAGATCATATATATATATATATATGCATATTTGCTATTCCTATATATAATAAAATATGTGTGTGTTTTATATAGATATACTTACATTTATACTTTACTTTCTTGTAAGTAACAACAGAATTTTCTTTACTGTGAACATAGACTTTTATCTTACTGTTTGACTTTTTTTCAAACTTATCTTTATTTCAAAACTCGCTGTAAATAAATTTTTCTGCATGTAGATATATTCATATATACAGATTAAAACAAAATTCTTCTTTACTATAAACAGCATAAATTTTTTTATAATTTACTTTACTGTAACATTTTTTGGACATTATAAATTTTTAAATTTAAATGAATAAATCGAATATACCTCTGCTCGAATCAGGCCTCGACCTCAGCCACCCCTTTCACTATCCATCGCCACCATCAACGTTGCCATACTCTAACATCATCTTGCCTGCATCCAACACCCTTGCCAACGCAAAGCCTAGCTCGATCGAATCGCTCAACTCCGGTCTCAGCTGCACGCTGTTGACGCCTGACTCACCTGAGATTTTGCCGAGTCCCTCTCCGCTGCATGCGACTCCTATCGCGATGACCCCATCGAGAAAAATACCAAGCCCTAATGTCTTTGATCGGAACCTTGAGCTCTACCCAAAACGAGCGCCATGCCAGGCCGGTCGTGAAGCTCAAATCGCGACTCTGATTGCGACGCCGACTTCCCTCGAACCTGCTTGCGTCCAGGCTTGATATAAATCGAATTCGATTTATCTATTTAGGCTCTTCTTTTTATTTTATTTTTTTGAGAATTCGTTTCTGGTTTTGATTTGGAAAAGAATGGACGCGGCCATTATTCTTTTCTGCCGAGTGATTAAGAACGAGGAAAGGGATTTGTTTTGTATTTGAAGATGAATATATATATAAATATTTATTTTCCAAATATTATAAAGAAATCTATTTTTTTGAAGAACAAAGTGCCACATGTATACATATGTCTTCTTAAGCCTACAAGTGTCCATTTGTATATATTTTATATTTTCTTATTATTTATTTGATGTAACTCAAAGAAATATTATAAACCTTTTATTTATTCTTATTTAAATTTTAAGCTTAGGTTATTAATATTTTAATTTATAATGACACAAATATAAATTTAATTTAATAATTAAACCACTCAGTAAATCGTGATATTAGAAATTCAAGCTAGAAATTACTTTTAAATATTTAAAATCAATTGAATATACCAATTTCAAATGTCCAAAATTCCAAGTCATTACATATCAAACCTTTCGACTAGGTCAAATTCCAATGCACATGGTATCAGGCAACTAGTACGTAGTGAATTGGATGAAGTCGAAAGGTTTAGGGACGAAAGGTTGGGGCTTTCGAAGGAGATGAAGTTTTTTTTGGGTTTAAAGAAAATATGCCTGCTAGCTTTCGACAAAGAGCTTTCGACACTGTTAAATGGCTTAAAATAAAAAGGTTTCGATTGGTTTGCTTTCTCGTTTTGGTTAAAACCTTTCGACAAAGTCGAAAGGTAAAGCTTTTGACAAGGTTGAAAGCTCAGTTGTCGCTTCCAAACCTTTCGACACAGATGGAGTCAAAGGTTATCTTTTGTTTTATAAATCTTGCCGCCTCTCTTCATAGATTTCGAAGGGTTGGTTCCAACATCAACACTTCATTGTTTTCGAATGGTTTTGAAAGGTTTTATAAAGAATTCGAAGCAGTTGCTTTCGACTCCAATGTTTTTCTGATCCTTTTGCTATACTTAAAGGCATAATCCAAATGTTTTAAGTCGAAACGTTTTAAAGGTTTCAAAGTAGTTAACTTTGAATGCTTTCGAAAGATTTCCACTTTTTTTAAATTGAGCTCAGTGTCTTTGAAAGGTTTTGGTTTCATTGCTTTCGAAAGGTTTATAAATGATTTTAGAGGGGAGGTACCCCAAGCTTTCGACAAAGTCGAAGGTGAAACCTTTCGACTAGGCCGAAAAGAAACCTTTCGACGAGGTCGAAAGGTATGGTTTTAATGTTTTGAAAGGCTATGGTTTAATGGATTTAGAAGGCAGATGTCATATATTTTAAAGCTTGTGAAAGGAAGGCTTTTTAAAAGGTTTTGAAGGTGTTACCTTCAATGATTTCAAAAGGTTTATTAAAGGATATAAAGGAGTCACCTTCAATGCTTTCGAAGGGTTTTATTAATAGTTTTGATGGAGTTAACTTCAATGTTTTCGAAAGGTTGTTTATAGGTTTTAAACAAAGGTTTCGAATGGAATGACTAGGCAGATAGCCTAAGTGTTTTAAGTCATAGAGGACTTTAACTTATTTTAAAAGGATATATAATTCTTATTGAACATCGTCTACATTACTTTGAGTGAAGTATATATAACAAGGCAAAAATAGCTTAGAGTAAAGCTAAAATATATTTTCCTTGTATATATATGATTTGACGGACTAAATCATTTTGGAAAGGTTTTCAAGCAAAGCTTGAAGGGCAGTTAGCCCAGATATTTTTAAGGGTAGTTAACCCAAAAGAAAATTTGGGTTGTTAGCACATTTAAATTCGGACAGTTAGTCCATTTTGAGGGCAGTCCGCCCGGAGGACTGTTAGTCCAAATAGCGACAGTTAGCCCAGATATGAACAGTTAGTTCATAACAGACCTTGCTACTTCTGAAGGACAGTTTGTCTACCCCTTTTACCAATTTTATGGACATATAGTCCATTATTTAACATAAAGGATATTGCAATTTTGGTATAATCAGCTTTTAGACAGTTAATCTATTTATTTCCCATTTTAGCATAATGGATATTGCCATATTATTATTATTATAATCAGTTGACTAAACAGTTTGGTTGCAAGAAAGGATTCGCAAAATATATGTTTTGAAAAGAGATATTAGTAAGGGAAAACCCGTTCCGCTAAGTGGCGTGGTCTCATTATATATCAGTAAATAGAGATGTAACAGAAGTTATTCATAATAGGCTTTATATCTAACTCGAAGTGTTTGTTTTCCATTAAACTCTTAAGTGCTCAAAATTTGATTTGAGTAGATTGAGGGTTTAGGTTTTAGTGGATTTTAGGAAATAAAGCATCCAAAGACGAGCAGGTGGCTGATGGATAGCTAATTTAGGAATTCTGTTCTAAATTGTTTCCGCTTTGTATTGAGACAGTTATGTCTATATTGCTTTGACCATCCAATGGGACATCTTCATATGTCGCTCTTGGCATATTGTTGTAAATTATATTTGATCAATGCTTGGGATTACGTGTGGGGATTTTTGTAACTTGGATATGATATTATTTGAAATGTAATCTTCGAAAATTATTGTTTTTGAAAATATGTGATTTTGTTCATATTCAAGTGCTTCTGATATTATGGATATCATTAACATTACCGTATTTCGTCACCAAAAGTTAATACTGTAGATGACTGTAGCATCCATAGCGCTGAGCTTTTAGCCTCTAGGCACTGAACGTTATAGATTGGTATCAGAGCATAGGTTTATGAAAATTTTAACTAAAAATTGGTTTTGAAAACAAAAATACAAAGAAATTAGAGTAAAATTTGGGGTTGGGTTAACGCCATAGTAACGTACTTGTATTTGCTATATATAAGTATATGTTTTATCTCAATTCATCTATCTTTGATTAGATTATCTTTCTGTGTCTCATGAGATTTGAATACACATATGGATGGTAGAAGAAGCAGAGTTAACCAAGTAGGGGGAAGCATCGAAAGGAATGCCGGACCTAATGCTAGGAGAAACCAAGATAAGGCACAGGGAATAATGTTGGTGCAGAAGTCCCGCAGGTCGGAATGGAAGCCATGTATTAGTTTTTCAAGAATATGATGCAGATGGGAGTTGCAGCTAGAGTGTTAGGAGGAAATGCTGCAAGAGCAGAGATTCTAGAAGTTTCGATAATTAATCATTTTGCTAAGATGAGCGGTGATTATGTGAAGCTAGGAGGGAAGCCGTTTGTGGGAACGGAGGATGCAATTGGAGTCGAGAATTGGTTACTGTACTATGAAAGGTTTTTTGCAGATCTTGGGCTCAGTGATGAGCAGAAGAGGAGGTTGGCTTTCACACAGCTTCAGTGAGTTGCATTGTTCTGGTGGAATAGCGTAACAACAACAGTCGATGAGGAGATAGTAACCTAGGAGCATTTCAAGAGGAGATTTTAGGAGAGATTTATGTCTGTAATGGCATAGACAGATTTGATTAGGCGGTTTGTTGAGCTGGTGCAGGGTGAGATGTCTATTGTTGAGTATGCTAGGAAGTTTGAGGAGTTGGCCCAGCATAGGTATGCTTTCAGTGGATACCGTGTTGAAGTGGAATGAGAAGTTTATCAGAGGATTAAAGCTGGAGTTGGCTAGTGTTACTTTATCTCATCTTAGAGATCCTTCTAACATTATGGTGGAGATGGCTTTGAGGTAGGAAGAAGTCCTTGAGTCTCTAGAGAAGAGCAAGGCAAAAGGGGTGCGGGTTGGACTGGGTCGGAAGAGGAAGTTCTTTCCCAAGAAAGATGCTCGGAATGGTAGAGCAGCCAAGGAAGCGTAGTCTGAAGTTGTCTCTTATAAATGCGATAAGAAAGGGCACTTTGCTAATGAGTGTCGCTTAGGGAAAGCAGAGGATGTAGCTAAGGGGAAGAATGTCAGGTGCTGCAACTGTGACCAGATAGACCATTATAAGAACTAGTGCAAGGAGCCCATTAGAGATGGTAAGGGCAGGGTGTATGCATTGGAGCCTGTTGCTTCCAGGCCAACAGCCTAGGAGAAGGGGAAAATAGTTCTCAAAGGAACGCTTTAGATTCATGGTATGTCTATTAGCATTTTATTTGATACCGATGCATCGCATTCTTTTATATCTAGATGTTTGAAAGATAAGTTTAACCTTGAACCCACATATTTAGTTATTTCCTTGTGGGTTATGAATTCAATAAGAGGATATGCAACTCTAGGGTTGAGGTGTGACCAGTTTGAGTTTGACCTGTCAGGTCATACTTTTGTGTGCAGTTTGCATGTGTTTGATTCTGTGGGGTTCGGGATCATCCTAGGTATGGATTGGTTAAGTGAGTATGATGCTAAGATATTTTGCCAGGGTAGGAAGATATCTCTTAGACACCCGAATTATAGCTATCAGATTGTTTTCACCGTAGGAGGTTCTAGCGGTGCAGAGTTTGCTTGTTGGGTGCTTTGGATTCAGATGATGAGTTGAGCCAAGTTTGATGTGTATTAAGACAGTTATGTCCAATTGCTTTGATCTTCCAAGTGGATATTGTAACATTCCTGAAAATTTACCAAGTTTAAATTGACAATTAAATTAATTTTTGAAAATAAATTGTGAATTAATTAGAGAATTTCTAGAATAAATAAATAATTTTTGAATATAAATAGAAATTTAATTTGAAATTTAAGCATAAGTATCTTATCAATAAATTATTGGATTTAGGAAAAATAAGTGCATTGGGAAAATATTTTATAAACAAATATTGAACTTCAAAATAAAATGTATTAAAAATAAAATATAAATTAAAATCTTGAGATTAATAAAAAGATAATGATAGTTGTTTTCTAAATTTTTAATTATATTAATATTTGGAAGTTGTAATAAAAATAAAAAAATTAGTGTACTCATTTTCAAATGTTATTTTTAAGTTAAATTTTCATATATGAATAAAAGTGATTAATTGTTAATATAAAATCAAAGTATTTAAATCCTTCTTTCCTTTTAAAAGTTGTACAAAAAAAATAAAATAAAAAGTATGAATGTAAATTTTATAATTATATAAGTGTATAAATATGTTGAACAAAATTTAAGGTTGCAATGTGAAAATTAATCGGGATAAAATTTTGTTTGTGTATAAAAGGAAAATGTAATTAAGAAAAAAGGTGTGTGTGTGTGTGTGTGTGTGTATATATATATATATATATATATAAGATCATAAACATAAGAGAAGTATAAAATAGATATAGCATGTTTTATAAAGTGAAATAAAACTTGAAACACAAAATATAAATAATTCAAATAAGGGGTATGTCTATTTATAAAATAAATATGATATAAAAAAATTATTAAAATTTTTCCTTTTGTCTTTGTAAAATTATAAATATTAAATATACATATGTAAGGTATAAAATTGTATAAGTGTTAGATCTCATAATTATTTGTTTTTACACATGGCACTCACTATATTTAATTGAATAAAATAATGAAATTAAAAATTATAAAAACTTTTGAGCTCCCCCATATGCAATCATATAACTTATCAGTAATCTGAAAAATACAGTAACATTAGATTGAGATCTCAAATCAGAAACAATACAAACTCAAAAGCTTCAGTTCAAAAATTTTAAGATAGAAGGAATCATAACCCGGCAATCAACCAAGCAGCAAGAATAAGTTTCAAAACTGGAAACAAATAAAAATCAGATCAAAGCTCTCAAACCTGATGCAAAACAAAAACATCCCAGCTCAAAATAATTCAAGTCTTCTGTTTGAAACAAGAGCTTTCAAATTTTTAAATCTGAAAGCAAAAGATTAGCAAACCAGAAATCTGCAAATCTCTTTCAATATCAAGCAGTGGGTTTGTGTTCCATCTCTCAGGTAATACCTTATAGTTAATAAATTTGTAGTTTTAAAATCAAATTTTAACACAAACTAATCCAAAAAAAAATTGCAGACTATAAATGAAAACAAATGTTGCAGTTTTGGCCAAAGGAAGCAATGCAGTAATTTCTAGAAATATTTAAAGGCAAGTGGATTTCTTTTTTTCTTAAATCTGAATTTGAAATTGTTAAACAATATTAGAGCAAGGATTAATCAATTATGTTAATCAGTAGCAGGAAAATCAAGTTCAAGAGTAAAGTCTATAGCCTGGAAATAAAGCAAATTTGAAGCTTTAAACAAATTCAAACTGTAAGTAAGAAAATTAATTTTTTTGTTATTAATGAACTGAATAAAAAAAATATAATAAGTGATTAAGCAAAGATTTTCTTATAAGTCCCAGATTCAAAGCTTCAGGCAGCTAAACACAAACAAAAGCTTCTCTGTCCAACTTCTAGTTTTCAAAATTTTCAAGTTCTTTTTTCTGCTTCATCAACCAAGTGAGCAAATCCCTTAGCCTGCTATTTTTTTTATGCTTGGATTTGTCTTTGAAATATGTTATGGATTATGGTTGAATGACAGTGTGAATTGGTTTGTATGCTTTTATATATATGTGAAAAAAACTGGGTGCATATTAGTGTGCAGGCAAACAACATGCCTTTGTCCCAGGTTTTAAACCCTACCTGAAAATTTAAAATTTCCCCAACACAAAACATATTGGGTCTTGATTGCTAAATGAATGATGTTTATATGGGTATAACATTGTTTATAAAAATGTGATTAAGCAAAATTGACAGATAGTTTATTGGGAATTAAGGAATTCACAGTAATGACCTTTCAATGATAAAAATCAAGTGATTTAATTTCTGGTTTTGATTATACAATCTGATTAGTGCTCGGGAATGTTGAATTTTAAAAATAAAATTTTGATTTTTAGTTTCAAATCGAAGTGGGGATATGGGTTTGAATGGAAAACACATATTGGCCAAATTCCGACGATTAGAATTGAATTGGACAACAAGATCAATGGTGAAGGTAGCTTGCATGTCGATGATCATTAGAAAAATATTCGAAGCATTTATAATGGGGCGTGGTGGCGACGCGATGAACTTATAGGGTTTAAGGATTCGTTTTGAACAATGGTAGTGACGTGATTGCCGCGACGTCTTCGAGATGCTTCAAGGGATCGGACCAAGGGGAGGTGGCTCATGAGTGAGTGTCGAAGCTTTGGTCAGGTTCGCATGAGTTACGGTGGTGGGGATCAGTGGCGCGAGGCGATTTCATTGATGAAGTTGGGTTCCAGTTCGGTTCGAGATGCCAAATTTCAATTTGTCGTCAAATTGGTTGATCTGGGTGGCGAAGAAGCTCGTGGGAGTCATTTGTGACATGTCGAGAGCAACGCGGTCGACCGGAGGTGATTGCGGCGATCGTGCACGTGGTGTACGGTGGTGTGGGTTACTGCAAAACTTTGGGGAAGAAAATGGTGGCTCGAAGTAAGTCTCGAGAAATTTTGATGATGGCACGAAGAGGACCGGGTCAGGTTACAATGTGCGTGAGAGTTCCCTGTTGCAATCTGTTTTAAAGTTTAAAATGAACAAAGATTAAACGTAAGCTTGGTCTCGGGAACATTGGGTAATTAGCTCGGGTTGAACTCGGGGGTAAAAAGGCTTGGGCTCGGGGAAATTTGAAGATTGGCCTAGGTAGATTTAATAATTACGGGTTTTAACTTTCTACCAGGCATTATAAAAAAAAATTAAATAAGTTTTCAAAGCTAGTTGTAAAAACAAATTTTAAGTTGAGTGTTTTCCCAAGCTTAAACAATTTATTAGCTACTACCTTTAAACAATCAATGCTAATTTAAGTTGTAATTTATTAAAGGTTTGAAAGTGAAATTATTTTTGAATTCAAAGGTATCTTAATAAGCACAACCTTTAATTTAAAGGTTTATTTAAAAAAAACTAAATAAAGATAATTAAGGAGTGGATTAAGAAGAAATAAATTAACTTAAAGGTTTAAAGGTAATTGGTTAATGATAATTAACTCTAAATTGTTTTCAAGAATTTAATAATGTTAAGCAATTAAGATAAGCGGGATATCTTATGTTAATTAAAGTTTTGGGCAACTAAAAATTAATTAATTAAGTTTAATTAACGATAAGTAACTAAAAAAGTAATTAATTAAAGGTAATTACTAAATGAAAGTAATTAAAATAAATTAATTTATAATTCAAGTTTAATTAATCAAGTAATTGAAGAATGATTTATTAGAAGACGACTAATTGCTTAAAAATAATTGATTGATTTGAAGTCATTAAGGATGAATAATTAATGACTTAAAAACTTGATTAATCAAGTGTTAAAGGTAAATTAATTTAAAGGATAATAGATTAATGTGATTAATTAATAAAGGTAATTGAGTTAAGAATAATTTATTAATTAAAAGTAAATTAATTTACGAAAGTGATTAAGGGATGATTATTAAATAAGGATTAATTAATTAATTATTGTAATTAATTAAAGATAATTAACTTGTGTAATCAAATGAAGGCTAATTACTTTGTGTAATTAAATAAAGATAATTACTTTGTGTAATTAAATAAAAGCTAATTCCTTAGTGAAATTAGTAAAGGATAATTAATCAAGGGTTAATTAATATTATTATAAATGGTTAATTAATAAATGGTTAAAGATTCATCAATCAAAATGATTTGTAATTTATTAATATTAATTAACCAGGAATAGTAAGTCATAAGTAATTAAATCTGATTTGAATCAATCAGGCAATTAACTGATTTTACTTATGGATGTTTGGATTCTATTGGGTAATTGAATTGTTTGATGCCCTGATATGTTCTGTTTTGATTTGAGCTATGTTTAATGTAATTTATTATCTGTGTTATATATCTGTGATCTGTGAATAAAAATATAAGTGTTATAGTTTATACTGCTTATCAAATATATTACCGTATTTGAATCTGTGCTGACTGATGATGTTGCACTTTTATTGTGTAAAACCCCCTGGACTACACTTGTACACACACAAATATGGATTGCACGTGGAAATTTGGTTAAGTCATGGATTTTTTGAAATTGTTTTTGAAATTTAATTTTTAAATCCAAATGGTTTTGGAAATGGGTTGGGATTAAAATAAAAAGTTTTTGAAGGGGGATTTCAAAGATTAAAGTTATTTTTGAATAACTTAATTTAGTCTTGGAATTTGATTTAAATTTGAATTCAAAATTTGAAATTGAATTCTATTTACGATTTAAGAGGTTATACAAGTTTATATAGGTTTTAAACCATTTTTAAGGTATTGTTTTGGGACTTTAAATTTAACCCAAGATTTTAACTTGTATAAGTATAATTGGGTTTTTCCGAAACGAAAACTATTTGTTTTCAAATAATATAAGCTTTTACATAAGAAATGAACTTTCAATTGGTGTTAAAGGGATTTCAAGTCTAAATTGAAAATGGTTTTCCAAGTTATGGATAAATCTTTGGAAAACGGGTTTGAAAGCTATAAGTTAAATCTTTGATTTAAAGATTTAATTGAGCTAATCCAAATTGAAATGGAAATTGTTTTGGAATCTATGAATAGATCTTTGTGAAACTAGGTGAAAATTTGTGAAATAAATCTTTTTGTTTAAAAGATTTAAAATGGTAATTTGTTTCATCCATTTGGAAAGGAAGTTTTGGGTTTTAAGTTGTGACTTAATCGAAATCCCATTATCCATATGTTTTTAAATATTGTGCTCATTATTCGGTTTAGCCAGGAGAGGACCTTGTGTCATACAGCCCATTCCAAATAATGATACGACCCTATGGATAACATTTGAAGACCGGTGGTGAAGATCGGATATTTTTTAAAACGGAAGGACAACTCGTCGAATGTCTCTGCATCGACTGGTCCCCGGTATAGAGACTCCATATGTGATGGGAAGTCTGGACGTGATTTTGAATTATCCAGATTTGCAAGGGCTTCTTTGGAAGTGCCTTCGGTTCTGTTCGAACCTGGAATAGACTTGTATGGATGTGTGTCCGAGATTACACTTTGAGATGTAAAACCGGTTTCTATCAAATACATTTCTGCTTGGTGGCGGAGAATTTATTCTCTTAGCTTAACACCCTTCTATGAGACGTACGAGCTCAGAGGTTATGTAGTTGATGGTTACTAGTGATACATTCCCAAGTAATGTGGCATACTAAATGTTGTTGATCATTTGTTGATCAAAGCATGCCTTTGTGAAAAAGCGTAGCTTTGTGGACGAGACCTCATCGAGCCTCACAAACCGGTAATGGTCGAAACAGGAAAGATGCGGCAAGGTTTCAGGGGTAGCTCCCCTAGGTTATGACCATTCCTTCTGGAAAAGGGTGGTATCATGGTATGGAGCCCAGATACTTACTCATGTGGGCATTGTAGTATATTTATTACTGTGTGATGTTGTTGGTGTAGAGGATCCTCGGATAAAGGTCCCAAAGGACCGGGGGTGGCATATCTTAGGTTTAATTCCCCGGGAAGGGGGTAGCCGGCCTTATGTTAGCAGAGAGTCGGGTAGGTTCTTGGGACGTCTCGCCAGAGGCGTTCCCATGTGGCAATAGGAAGTCCCTTAGCCTGAACATTTGTTGGAAACCCATTCATCCAATACGCGCCTTGTACGGTTTTAGTTGAATTACGTGCCATCTACTTATGGTGGCGCCCCACTATTTGGATGGTAGCTATAGTAGGCATAGTTCAGAATGTCTATGCTGGCTAGGATTTATATTATACTTTTGAAATGGTTTTCTACACTATGCATTAGTAATAATATCAAAGAAACTTTCTCGTATTAAGCATATTTGACTATCATAAGGAGAAATCTCCTCCAATTCTACGTTTGCATTGTGTGTGTGGCGGGAGGCCTTATGGTAGTTTCATTTTCCAAAAGCATTGTGGATTTGAACTTTAAAAGCTTTTGTTGTTTGTTTTAAAAGACAAATCTGTTTTTGTTTGCTCACACCAGTCCCATGACTGACCTGGAGGTAATTGTTCCTTCCTAAACTCTGGGTTCCCACTATTTTCCACACGGGTAGTCTAGAGTTGGGTTTTTCAGATAGTCGAATAGTAGGAATTGATTCGCTAGCCTTCAAAGCTCTTTGGATTTGTGGATCGCATTTTCTACACTTCAGCATTCACGGCTGCACTTGCTTATCTTTGTGCAACTTGATGAGGGTTCGAGCTAGCTTTGGATTGAAGATGGAGTTCTTGGAGTTTGGCATTGAAGACATTATCTTTCCGCTGCTATTCTTTGTATCTCTGGTAGTATTGATATCTATTGTAACATCATTATATCTGATTATTGTATCAAATGTTGTATATGAAATGTATTATTTCATTTCTTCCGCTGTGTTGTACATAATGTGTTATAAGCTCCGGCAAACCAGATTCGACGTTTGGATCTGCGGCATTTGAATGCGAGTGTCGTTTTCGGTGCCGATTTTCGAAGGTCGAGTCAGGGTCGTTAGAGATATCTTCATATGTCGCTCTTGGCGTATTATTGTAAATTATATTTGATCAATGCCTGAGATTACATTTGAGGATTTTTGTAGCCTGGATATGATATTATTCGAAATGTAATCACTAAAAATTATTGTTTTTGGAAATCTGTGATTTTGTTCATATTCAAGTGCTTCTAATATGGATAACATTAACATTGTCATATTTTGTCACTAGAAGTTAATACTGTGGATGATTGTAGCATCCATAGCGCTTATCTTTTGGCCTCCAGATATGTGATGTTACATATCAGGACTCCCTTTCCTTGGGATTCTAACCTTAAGCGATATCGACAAATCATAGCTCCACAAGTGATGGATAATACTTTATCGGTTGTATCATATACAACTCCTAACCAGTGGTATCTATCCTAATCTCATTTCGACTTTGAGGAATATTATCAAATATAGAGAGACTATTCACTCTTACCTACGATTTCACGATGACATAAGTATAAATGCACGTACCTTTAGGAATATCAAAAACTATGTGTATATATCTTACCTCATCTATTCAATATACTAATAGTACTACACATAACATCTCTAGTTTGAGGAATATCAACAATAAAAAGTATGCAAGTAATCTATTAATATATATAAATGATGGAGGACAACATTTATATAGAGTTTCAATATCTATAATACATATTTATTTATCTGTTACCGACTTATGGGGTAATCTATTTCTTATGAAATACCGTCATGATTCAAGTGTCAAACACATCTGAAATAACTATATATGAACTATATGTATGTATTTATTCCTTAAATCTTGTTTTGGTTTCTTACAATTCCTCGTATTTAATTAAATCATATTTTATTTTATTTTATTTTTATTAAGTAAATCCTATTTAATTAATTTAATTAAGTATTTAATTAACACATTAATTAATTTAATTTTATTCATTTTAAAAGGGAATACATTTATATATAGTATAGCATTTA
Organism: Allium cepa; assembly: GCA_030765085.1. Taxonomy (NCBI): domain Eukaryota; kingdom Viridiplantae; phylum Streptophyta; class Magnoliopsida; order Asparagales; family Amaryllidaceae; genus Allium; species Allium cepa. The sequence continues at coordinate 341,068,773 of CM060941.1, read as the reverse complement.
TAATAATATACATATATCACTATGCATGTATATTATTTACGGGCAAATATTTAATTAATTTAATTAATTGAAGAGTTTTTTAATTAAAAATAATCATTATTTGGAAATTTATTCGTATTTACCTTAAACATTTTAAGACAGATATATAAACATACAAATATACATATACACATATATGTATGTTCTGATTTTATTCACTAGCTTTTATTTAATTCTTTATTTAATTAATCCAATTAATTGATAAAACATTCAAATATAATTAATTAATTTTTTCAAACAATTCTGTAAAATATCTTATAACATTCATATTTTTTTATTTTAAACTTATCTTTCAAGTTTAAAATATTATTTAAATTTCAAAAATAGATTTAGAAAATTAGCCTAACGTCCAAAATTAATTCAGGCCTTTATATCGGGGATAACCGTTGGGCTTACATCATCCTTCAGGTCAGGCCAGTAAAGGGCAGAGTACTTAGTTATCCAAACTCAACCTTAGATGCTATCCTTAAGATACCCTACCAAATAGGTAGGTTTTAATAGGTTAGCCATAATATTGCTAATTTAGATCGCATAGACTATTGGACTCTAATACTATTAAAGGAACTAGGCTGGATCATAATGGGTAAGTATAGTAGATTTCAATTCTTTTCCTATTTTTGAATCTCTTTGGCCTATGAAGTCCAAAATAATGAATTAGATCTAATCTAGATAAATTAAATAAAATCTAATTTTATTTAATTTTCAAATTTAATCGGTTAATGAATTTTATTAAATTAATAATTAATGTAATTAATGAGTATATCATTATATATTCATATGTCTATAATGCGCAAGTGGAATATATAATGGGTATATGGATATTGTCTATGTATATAGATGTTCAGATTTGCATCTATAACATATACGTTGTCTCAAAACAATGTTTAATAAATATACATAAATTTAAATGTAAAATTCAAAATTATTTACATATAACAATTTACATATATCTAATCTAATTTTGACTAAGAATTAAATTTTAAATTCAAATTTTTTATTTAAAATATCTAATTAAGATTAGTAAAACATTTTTAAATTCAAACAAGATCCTAAAATATTAACAAAAACATATTTAATTAAATTTAAACATGTATATTTGTATAAAATAATTATTACAATTGAAATTAATTTTTATTTTATATATACATATATATATATATATTAATTTAATTAATTTATTTATTTAAAAATACACGACATTGTTTTAGTATGTATATAAACAAATTATATGTATATTTCTTATAATATATATATATATATATATATATATATATATATATATATATACGTCAATCATATTTGGCTAGTAAGAAAGTATTATACGCACACATATTATTTTTTGTTTATTTTTTTAATATACACAGCACTCTTTAACTATGTATAAACAATACATACATACATACATACATACATACATATGTAGACACATACGTACGTACATATGTATGTTTTATAAAAAATTTTGAAAATCATATATGTATGTATATCTATTTTGGTCTATAAAAAAAATTTAAAGCAATTCTTTTTGTTGAAAGTATATGTAGACAAATATAATATTAAAAGTAAAACTTATATAAAATGATAATTGATATATACGCTTTCGACTAGAGAATGATTATTTTTAGTTATTTCTGAAACATAATTTAAGTAACTTAATTGTATATATGTGTGTAACCTAAACTAAAGTATTTTTACTGTTTAAAAATAGTAAATATTCATTTGGAATTACTCAAATTATTCAAAATATTAGCTAATTATTATATATACATAAAAGATGATTTATGGATGAATCAAATATTTACATAATTTTTTTAGCTTGAAATTCTGATTTTTGACCAATAGGTTCATGTAGATTAATTGTTTAAAATTGTTATATGCATTAACATTTAATCGGGACAATATCACACATATAAAATAGTTATAATAGAGTTAGCTAAAGATAAGCATGTAAAAGAAGATTACCTTACTAAAGTCTGTCTTAGAACCACACCTTGATTTATTGGTCTACTAAGTTCTGAATCAGCACCACCATTGCTTGCAATCATTGCTTCACCTATAGATTTAGTTGTATTTTTGAATGGATGTAAATTAGAGCTGAAAAATGGCGTTATGGGATAGAGGAATGGCATCGATGAATGGGAGGAGAGGAGCCAAAAGTTTAAAAAGGCAGAAGCTATTGATTCGAATATAAAATGAGATCTAGGGACAAATAACTTGTACCAATACCTTTTACCAATTCAAAAACAAAAAAACTCCTTTTCCCCCACACTTTATTGCTGCATGATTTAAAGTCCATAATGTTCTAAAACCTCGTATAACCCATTAATAATTTATTTAATTTTAATCTAATTTAAATTGCTGTCGATATCGTATATTAATACACACACAGATACATACATACATACATACATACATACATACATACATACATACATATATATATATATATATATAACTTTTATATATGCATCCAATAAATTAGTAGTAGTGCCCCAAACATTTTAAGAGGCAACTCCATTTTACTAAACATATTCCATACAATAATAATAACTCATACTTCGTAAATATTAATTAATTGATAACAATTATAAATCAATTAAATTAAGTAGTGTTTCAGAGACCAAATAGATTCGATTATCTAATTTGCAAGTGTAAATTTGGCCAATGACTAATATTTAAACAATTTAATTACTAATGTTCACATGTACCTTAGTTATTGCTTTGATAGTTTGACTTAAATCGTTGCTTAAAAATTTCATCCGTGAAATCCAATTTTATGAATTCTTGATAACGTGAGTGATACTTTATTCAAGCAGAGCACTCATTTTGATGTCTTAAGGGCTCAAACACATGACCTTTAGAACCTTCTTATAAATCATCATGCCACTAACCACCTGAGCTAGAGGTTCTTTACCCAATTTCATAAATTCAAACGATACCTTCTAGTAACGATTAATTATACTGATTCTCTTCATCAACACTATATCACATTATGACTTATGGAAATTAGTTTCGGTCAAAATTCCAATATTGTGCACATTCATCTCGGTTAGTCCATAAAAAAGTCATTGGTTCAATATAAAATTTATTATTAATCATTCTACTCTAGCCAAAGATTTTGAATTTGAGTTGACTAGAGTTAACCATGATACTAATCTTATATAACTAAGGAGACAAATTCTCTATTGAATAGTATTTCACTTCTAGTGCTTCAACTTAGCTCCAACTATAGCAGTTCGATAGAAGAATGCCATGATTTAACTATAATCAAAGTTGAGTCTCATCATTGAAGTTCAACAGTATTCTCAAGCTGTGAGAAATATGTAATATTGTTACTCGAGATTCGTATTTGACCTAGTTGTTAATAACTAGCAGGAAAATCTTGGACGAGTCATTTCATAGTAATCCAACAATTGTTAGTACAAAACCCCTTGGTGCCCTGTATAGCCATAAGTAATGCACTCCCTAACATTTGGAGAGCAATACATATTATGGTCTCAATGGATGCATTAATATCCTTACCTTGTGCATCTTGATTAGGAATATTTAAACAATATGTTATTCTATATTGTAATAATTTTATCACAATTACAACTCTTTGTAAAAATTATTACAGAGCATATTATTTAAGGATTTTCCAATTAATATAATTTAAATTAATTACTTAATTAATTATTTCACTATAACAAAGCATATATTTAGAAATCAGATACATTCCTTATGAACAAGATTGGTTATCAAGTCAGATATTTGTAACAAATTATATAATTGCTCATATGCCATACCTTAAATCATTATCTTTTAGGCCAGCTTCCGTAAAAACCCAATAGCAATGAAGCTAGTCTTTTGAAAGCTTCAAAACATTATTATTAAGAGCCATGTAATGCACGATGTCTAATTTTCTCTCAGTCCACGCTATAAGAAAACAAAAACCAAAATTATGTCTATATTATTGATTAACAAACACATCTATTCAAATATGAAATCAACTTACCAGACTTTGAAAAAGTTATTACAATCCTAGAGTTATTAGCTACAATGTAAAACTACCTCTTTACTACAGTCTTGGCAATGGGGTTAACCTGGGGCTATTTCTTTATAATTTGTAAGAAGTTTGTCGGCTCTTGTATAGGAGATTTCACGTCTTTAATTTCAAACAAAAAATTTACCTATGTCAGTGACATATCGGTTTAAGCTCTTCGAAAATACATAACCCTTAGGGAAGAAAGGGTATTTTATGACATAAGGGGAAGCTGAAATGTGTTAAGGTTATAGAACTCTAATAAATCAATGAAGAAATGGCACTATATTACATAACGGCAATTCTTAACTTTCGACCAAACATAATATAATGAAGTAATTTATAAAATTGATAAATTATTAATATATAGAAACTCATATAATGTTTATATTAATTAATTAATTAATTAATTGTAGTTAGAGGGTCTAAAACCAGTTAATAAAATATATAAATTTTAAGTATTTATTTAATTCTTTATTTGGCTAATTTAACCATTTAAATATTATAAATAAATATGCTATTTTGGTAAAATAATAATTATTATTTTGAAAATAGAATGGGCCAAAATATGGTTTTAGATAAACTAATTAAAAATGTTAAATTATGTAAATGAGATAAGAACTTATTTATAGTGGGTCACCCTTTTAATAATCGATCTTGGTGAGATATTTATATAGCATATTGATGTTATAAATAAGCATATATCTCGCATTAAAAAGATATGATTTTTCTTTTTTGTCACGCTACCGATAAATTAGATCTTGATGATGGAGCTTGCGACTCCATCATTGAGCTAGAGAAATGTTTTCTTAAATGTGGAACTGGTGATTCAAGGTGTAATCGACGACTTAATTAGTATGAAAAAACCTTTTTAATTTTCAAAATAAAAATAAAAATTATCAAATTTAAAAATGATATTATAATAAGATAAAAATTAATAAAATAGTTGTAATGTGCATGCACAACTTGTACATACACGATCAACATCGACGACCATGGCCGAAGAGGCTTCATGGGTGTTGTCGTTGAACTTATCTTCGTGAGGTTTCACATAGATGGTGGTGCAGCAGCTTAACATCAATGGATGGTGAAGACTAGAATAAATTTAGATGATATAAAATATGAAATGAAGGTTTTGTCTGAAAATCTTGCTGATAATAAACTGAACCAAAAGTGAAGAGAAGAGGATTTTCCTACTCGTCTTAGAGTATTATAGCGAGTGGTAGAATCAACGTGTTTTTAGTTGGTTAGAACAATGAGATTTCAACAGAAGAAATTTTGATTATGAGTGCATGGATAGGTTGAGGAAGTCGATACAATGGAAAATAAACTTTTTATTATACCCTTTATATTTTAGTAATTATGATTTAACCACTATAACTTAAAACCCTTACAATTTTCGCATACAAGCTCCCTTTTACTTGCAACTTGTGCAGTTAGGTTCGTATTAAAATTTTAGACATATTGATTTTATTTAATTGCGCATTATACAATTGTACATATAAAATTGTAAACTAGATATTGATATATTGTTTAGTTAATAAGATATTTATAAATTAACACGTATCAAAAATTAATAAATTATGACATTGTTTACTACATAATGTTTTTATGCTCAAACTAAAATAAATTACAATTTTAATGTATGTGTATTATAACTTATTTAATATTGTATTGGAACAAATATTGTTTGATTAGCAATAAAATTGTTTTTTAAATGCATATTGGAAAAAAGGCTACTCAATTTAGTGATAAGTACATTACTCAAAATAAATTTTATATGGATTAATAATGAATTCATTAGAAACCCTCCAATAAATGTTATTTGTATTGGTGTCATGCACATATGATGTTAAAAGTTAATCATAATATAAAATTAACTGTAACATAATCAATTTTAAACCATAAAATATTCATCATCTCAAACTAACAGTAAATATGATTTAGTGTACTTATATTATTCATGATAACACTATAACAGTCTAGTGTATAATCAATTACAAAGGGAACTTTTTGAAATTTGCTCCATCACCCTACTGTTTTTTTGCTTGATGCATTTGGTTTAACTGTTACATGCTACCAATCTCTTATATATACCACCCTTATTCAATGCTTATTTTGTAATGTAGGATTTATCAAGTCTAATCCGTGCATATTTATGTGATTTGTACCTAATTGTCTCTACCTTAACGAGCATTTCCTCAAGCCTTTTAGAGTATATTGAATAAGCTTCGTAGTTGGGCCCCATCGCTTTTAATTGATTCCTCTTTTCATACTATTTAGCTTTACCAAATCACCACCTTAATTTACGCGTGTTCTTCCATTCAAATTGTCTTGGAGATACTAGTGGAGGGAAGTTGCATAATGCATAACCAATGGTTCCTCTTCAGTAGCGGATCAGATGCTTAGTGAAGTCTCTACCTTGATGGGTCATCCTCATCTCAACTGTAAGTTTCAGCACTCCCAAGCACATACCTATTATGCTGTTGGAACTGGGCCAGCCCGTAGCAGAAGAAATGGGTGAATTTCGAAAAGTTTACCATTTTGGATTTTTAATGAGCCTATGAAGTCTTGAGATGTTGCCAAGAGAATGCAGCTGGAATGATGAATCAAAGGCTATTATATTCCATGAATCGATCTTCGAATTTTGCAAGAGTTAAGAGATTCGAACCACCTTTTGTTATTAATTTTATTTGATATTTTATTTTGGAAATTCAGAGGTTAGGAAGCCATGAAGATTCGAAATTCTCTAATAGAAGAGCAAGAGGGATGATTGTTACAAGAAAGAAATCGATATTAAAAGAACATAACGGGAGATGTGTTTTAAAGGAATGATAGAAACCTTTCATATTTGTTCCGTAAAACTTTCCCCTATTAATTTATTTTTAAATGTTAATCAAATCCTCTCTCTCTTCTACATGCATGGCTAGCCATAGATGGTGACACATGAGCCCTTAAAAATTTTCAAAATCTCATTAGCATCAATCCCATTTAAATCCAATTCAGATGAGCTTGCGTTTATAACTTTTATATACGCATGCTATTAAATGTTAATGTTATTCAAATAAATTAAAATAAAATTTTAATAATTAATATTTCGTAAATAATAATTAATTTAATTTATTAAAACCCCCCTTTTTAGTATTTATCCTATTTAAATCAAATTTAAACACTCTAAAGATATCATATATCGATATGCACGTTTATAACTTTTATATACGCACTTTACCAAATGCTAAGGACATTTAAACAAATTAAAAAAATTTAATAATTAATATTTCATAAATATTAATTAATTTACAACAATTATAAATTAACACAATCATATGATTTATTTAGAGCATTCATCATTTCGGTTATGCAACTCAAAGGTGTAAATTCAGTCAACGATTAATATCGAACTATTTGAATATTAATGTTCACACGTCACTTAGCAGGTAGTGTAACAAATTGACTGAATTTATCGCTTACATATCTTTTGGTAAAATCTAAATTTACCTCTGTACCCGAGAATGACTATTACTTATATCAATTATCTTCATCAAAACTATATACTTTGGATTTATGGAATTTGGTAATGGTCAAAATTCCAATGCAATCTACATTCAACTTTACAGTCCAAACACAAAATCCTTGGTTCAATAATAATTATTATTAATCGAGCTTTTGTGGCCAGAGACTTTGAGTTGACTTTAGTTGACCATGATACTAACCTCATATAACCGAGAAGATGAATTCTCTCTTGAATAGTGTTTCACTTTGAAAGCATTCACTTGACCCAACTATAGTCGTTCGATGGACATCATGCTATGATTTGACTATAATCAAAGCGGAGCTTCCACATTGAAGATCAACAGTATTCTTAAGTCAAGAGAACTGTGTAAATTAGTCACATCGATATTTTCTATTTGACCTTAGTTATATTAAATAACAGAAAACTATCAAGTGAGTCGTTCCATAGTTATCTAATAACTATCAATATGTAACACCTAGGTGCCCCTAGCAGTCATGAGTAATATACTGTCCAACATTTAGATAGTGTTACATACTCTAGTCTCAATGAATACATCGATATCCAATCTCGATGCATCTTGATTAGGAACATTTAAAATTGTATATTTGTTTCATTGTGATAAATTACTCACGGTTACAACACTTTATAACTACTATCACAAAATATACCATTCATGGATTTTCCATTAAATATAGTTTTAATTAAATTATAATTAATATAACCACATTATATCAAGTATAAAATTGAAAGAAACACCTTTACTGCGAACAAGATTAGCCAACGAGTCAGATATATGTAACAAATTACATAATTTCCCCTAGGGCATATCCCTAACTGTATTTCATGCTTCATTTAGTATAGAGCTACTTATATCACTAAACGAAGCATCTAATGTGCTAGCATACTTACAGGACATCCCAATAACATCTCCAAGCGAGCATATATCTACCTTGTAATAATTTATTGCAACAAAAGGAATTCAAAATGTTACATGCTATTGGTCTCATACATTTACCACGCTTATTCCATATTTCTTAGATGTGACACGTTATAAAATATGACCCGCCCTCCTACTAATGCGAGCCACATCTAACCAATATGTTTTAGTTTAGAAAAATGATTCTACTTAGAAAATTCGAATAAAACTTTAGAATATATAATTTTTCCAAAATGAATTATTTTCTAAGTAGTTCTATTTGAATCAAAAATTTTTAATATTGTAATTTAAAAATCTTTATTTTAATCGTTGGGAAAAATACAAAAATAATAATTTGTTCAATAAATTGTTTTTCACATAAAAGTTTGATAATTATAAACAATAAGATAAAAATTTCATAAAATTCTAAGTTCGTTCATCAAATATGTAACCATTTAAGATGTAAAATAAAATAATAGAAAAAACTTAATCTAATATTTCTATATTATATTTATTGATGAAGTTAGAAAATATCAATAATCCATCAATTCAAAGTGAAATGTGTGTTGAAAATTTTGATTTATGGTCAAAATTATTTTCTTTTTATAAATAGTTGAGATATGCATTTTTATATTTTTAGTCAAAAAACAAGACAACAAAAGGCCTATTGATGGATGTTAATACTTGGAAAATAGTTATTATATATGACACATAACTTGTTGATGTGGAGGACATTATCAACGCACAGGATACGTAACTTCGCACACCTATTTAGAAAGAAATGTATAAAAATTATGGAATGGTCCACTGCATACTCCACGAGGCTTTGTAAATCATGAATATTAACTCAAACCTTTCTTTAGAGCATCTCCGATAGCCACTCACATATCAGATTTTGTAATATTTAACCCTAAATGGACGTGCAACAGAATATAAGATTTGTAATCAATTACAAATTAAGTGTAACATCCCGCCTTTTTGCACACTTTAAACCGACACACGTGCCAATTCAAAGCATACGCAAGGGCGGATTGTTATGGGGTAAATAAGAAAAACAGAGAAGAAATAAAACAAAAACAGAATCTCACAGCGGAAGGATAAAATATAATAACAAATATACAGTTCATAAACAGTTTACAAAAGCTTGATTCTTCTTTTACAATAAATATCAGAGTTACACATACCAATACAAGCAATGCAGCGGAATAGAAAGAGTGTGGTGTAATACTATATATAACATAATACTTATTCTTCGTCTTCGTCCTCCAAAGCTAAAATCTGCTATCCTGAAATGCTCGGACTGACCCGAGCGAATTTGAATAGACAAAAACACCCGAGTCAGACTAGAATATCTTATGTGAGTTAAATAAACAGAATATAAATATGAGTACAGTAACTCAAGAGATGTTCGGGATTTACATCTCCTAAGGATCCGTTAAACTATTTACTATGTAGTATATTGCGCTATTATAATAGTGTCTATTTATAAAATAAACTTACTTTTAAATAGCGTTAAGGCTTTACATTTTCCACCTTAACACGTAATAGTCCCAGTAGTCCGTCCAATATCATAGCCCCTCCTGATCGGGAAGCCACTAGAGGATACCACACGGGCTACGGGAGAAAACCAAACTCGTACAAGGCGCGATATGGTAGGTGACACGGCACAACTAGGCAATGCCAGGGTAGATATACCAATTGCTATCCAGGCTGGTGGAAACGCGTAGCCGCAGTTACCGCCCACCTCGGACTAACTCCCCAAAATCAAAATATAGAAGTGGCCACTGAATCAAATCCAAGTCAAATTATAATATCGAAGAGGAGCGTCCGATCAGAGGAATGACCTCATTGGCCTGAGAATCGCTCCTGTTTTAGCCACCTTATGCCAACTCACGGGAGTTGGGTCCACGTATTTACCTTACAGGAAACGTCGCCACCACCTACTTCATTCTGGAATCTCCACCGCGTACACGGTTAGTCAAAGTGGTTTTCGGTATCGACAGAGAGTATGTCCATATCCGATCCCGGTCTCTTTGCCAACCAATCGTTATTATAACACCGCGGTCATTTAAAAATAGTTTATACTTTTAAAACCAGAATATAATCCATTTCAAACCGTAATATTACGATATCATTTCTTCTTTTAAAACCCAAAACAATATGATATCGTTTATCCCAAATAAAATTATTCCTTTCCAAAAAATTATGTCACTTTTTATTATTTAATATCCCATGTAACCAATATTCTGTTTGTAACTTTCAACATAATTCTTCGAAAATCCATAGCATTTTAAAACCATTATTTTCAAAACTAAATGGTTTGGATATTCAACGGTATGCGAATAAAAAAAAAGTTTAACTTTACTGTTGCTTTATAAAGAAATAAATTACATGGCTTTCCAAATATTTCTTCTTTTAAAGTTAAACCAAAATCCAAAATATTACTTCAAGTCGCAAAACCATTTCAATTTTATATATATTTATATCCATTTTGGAGCATTAATATTTCAACTAAAGTTGGATTTTTATCCTTTCAAAAATCAATATTCTATTAATTAATCTTGACCATTCACATAAAATCCATAATTAATAAGACTTCAATTTCTAGTAAAATATATATATATATATATATATATATATATATTTCCAAATTCAATTTTTACTAGAATATTCATTTCAAAATATTTTGGGAAAAAAATCCAATTATAAATATCATATCTTTAAAATTTCCAACTTAATATTTAAACATAGGATATAATCATCAAACTCCATTTTCTTAATTTTCTTCCATTTTTAATAAAGAAATTTATTCACCTTTTAATTTCAAAATTTCAACTTCATATGCATATAACTATGGAAGAAAACATTTATTCAGTATAAAATTTAAGATTTTTATAAACCGTATTCCATCCAAACCATAGAAATCACATTAAAAATAGTTATATATAGACCACGGTGTCTGTATATAGTTTTCTATCCTATGGTCAAGTGATACAGATATTTATCATTTCAATCCGCAATTTAAAAAATAAAACTGCGGTTGTATATCATTTCAAACCGCAATCCCGAATGAAATGAAAAATGCATACTAACTTGCAGTTTAATGATATCAAATAAAACATCCCTTCAATAACACATCCATCATCCAATCACAAACATCAAGCAATATCAATCAATAACAATTATATATATGATCATATATAACAGGTGATAACTGGCAGTTTATTCAAATTAAATTTTTCAACTATTAATCTAACAATTTATATTCAGTGATAATTGACATAACTGTTAACTAGCAGTTCATATGCAACCAAAAATTTCTAACAGCCAATTAACACGCAACAAATCAATTAAATTAACAGTTACATTCAATAAAATGCAATTCAACAGATATGAATGAAATAACATGCCAAAAGCTCATAAATAAATTTCTATTCATTTCTAAAATTTATTTAACAAACATAAAAGCTTCTAGTAGTTGTGAGTGGGTTAAAACACTCACCTTTTGAATTTAAATTGAATTCAAATCCAATTTAAACCCAAAAATTGGACAGTCTCCAAATTCATCCAAACCAGTGCCAAAACGTCAGAAATTCCGATACGATCCCAGCAAAACAAACCGCGCGTGAATCCGATCTCGTATGCAAAAGTTATGAAAATTTGAAAAATGAAAAATTCTGGTCCTGGGTCAACTTCGGGTTCGACTTCGGGGCGCCGCCTCATTTCCCCGATGCTTGCTTGGAGTTTTCGCCAAAACGACCCGGAGCGACCCGAGTCATTTTCTTCCTGACCCGAAGTTGCTCTAGGGTTTTCTCCTCTGAAACCCGAAGCGCGACCAGAAGCTGCTGCAGATCCACAAAAATTTTTTTTTTTTTTTTTTTTTTTTTTGAAATAAAATTTTGGAATTTGGGAATTAGGTTTTCTGCCATTGGAATGAGGAGTTGAGAAGGAGATGTACGTATAGAAAAATGAAAATAAGGAGTGGCTAGGGTTTATAATCGCAAATATATAGACAGATAAAAGAAGGCTAGGTGGGTACGGATAACGAACGTGCTAAACGATAGTTGGCCCAAAAAGCCCGTTCTGCCTCCGGAGTCGAATTTGTTAAAACTATATATCCAAATAGGTGTTTCAAAATATTCTGAACGCGATGGAAAAAGTTTCGCGACCAAATTCGATCGTATGAAGAAGTTATGCTAAAAAAATAAAATTTTCAAATTGATTTCAAAATGCGTAAATTTCAAGGCGTTTCGAGTCCGTACGATCAAACGACAAGTCCGATCGCAACGAAACTTGAAACATTATTATAATTCACCGTTACGGATCCGATGAAACTAGTTTCGTCGAAATCCGAGTCCGTGACAAAAATGGCTATTTTTAATATTTATTAAATAAATTAAAATAAATCATAAAATCCAAATTTTCTTTCAACTTTAAATATTGGCCAAATTTCATTACTTATATAATCCAATCAATTCCAAATAATTTAGCAAGCTTGGATGTGAATTAAAATTTATAAGTATATAAATTTCGCAGTGTTAACCTCTGCGTTTTCTTATTATTTGGGAATTATAAATTTTATTCGCAAAACCCAATTATTTAATCATATACTTATACTCTCATCTTAAATCTAATTATATAAATAACTTGATTTCTATTATCCAACTCAAAATATATCAATTATTCTCCAACTACATAGTTAACGTTTCTTTTATATATCACTGTGGTAATATTTCAAAATGTTCATCTTTTGTTTGCATAAATTACTGTATTTAGATAAAATTATAATTTTGGTAACTTATCACATAAATAACTTAAAACCTCAACTAATACATTCCACCTTTGTTTCATCTTATTCATTCACTCATCAATATTCCGTACTAACTACAAAATTTAGTGTATTCCTTTAAATTGATCAAAATAAGACTTATCAACTAATAGAAAGATTTACGTACAAAATTTATTGTCATACATCTAATTTACAAGCCTATACTTAATTATTATCCTACAATACGTTTTACGTTACTATAATGTTCATTCTTCCGTTCCTACGTTTCTATAAATTTATTCCTTTATAATTTATTTAACGCAACACTTAATCTACACCTATTGCGATGTTTCAAATTTACTTGAATGAACAATTTCTTTACTTAAAATAGTTGTTGTAAACTCTTAATTCCACATTTATAAGTGTATTATTATTTTCACTCAAATATTATACATATATATAGAGTATTGGGTTTTTATTTAATCATCATTTATCATATATATTAATTAATTAAATTCAATACTTAAGTCTGACTAAATTTATTCCCCAAATACACATTTACATTTCTCAACCAATAAATATAACCAATCAAATTCTCATTTTATTGAACCTTGGTCAATTCCACACGTTAATTTTACTTAAAGTCTCAATTTTTTAATTTACCTCGGTTTCATTACCTTATTACCTTATATGCATAATTGACATGGTTATATCTTCCATTACATCAATAATTTATCATTTCATTTCTATGCAATATATACTCATCTTATTCCATTTATTTGGTTACTGCATTGAAATCTATTTATTAACCAATACTAACGTTATTATCATAAAAAAAAAAAATTTGATTCCCAATTTTATTCAATACTTAGAACAAAAATTTTCACATTAAATCAAATCCTTCTATTCAAACCAAGTATCATGCTATGATAATATTTTACGTTGGTTACACTGAAAAAAATCAACTTTTTATCGTTATCAATTAAACATACATTAATTGCACAAATTAAAGGAATTAATTGCCATTTATCAAATTAAATTTTTCATACATCAATCTATTTCATCTAAATCCTTACCTATGAATATTGCAACCTTTAATTCCATTAAATACCAATTAACCCAAATTATTTCATTTATTCTAAGTCATATCACTAAAATAATTCATCATAATAAACTTAAAATCTATACGTTTATTGATTTATTTCTATTTGTCTTATGTTAAATTCTAAATTTAGTAAGACAACCTAAAGTACTCCACTCAATCGACAGTCCCTTTCAATTGTTAATACGTACTTAAATTTCTACAGTTGCCTTCCATCTGCACTTCCGTTACTATGATAAAAATTAGTAACGTTTATGCCATCAATCCATCATAATTACTTACCCTTAATTGAGTTTGATTTCCAAATAAATTTGCTGACCCTTAATTAGACAATTTATAAAAGTTTGTCATCATACCTATAGTTCTACGCTTATGCTATGTCTTAAATTTCAATAAATTTATAAATTTTGAGATGTTCATTAGGGTTTACAAATTTATTGACTTGCAATAACAGGGTTTCTTAATCTATTCAATTTATCGTTCACAATCTTTTATTGCATTAAATTGGTTTAATATTCCCATATTAAATTTTATGTACAGGTAAGAATTTTTCTTTCTTTCTCTACTTAATTCATTTGAATTTTATTCAAATGTCTTTAAATAGGTTTCTAAGTCACTTCTATATAATTTATTCTAGCCTTCATTTTAATACTTATCTACCACCTTTATTCTTTCAACTAAAATAAATTACAAAATCCTATTAAACAAATAATTTTAAATGGTCGAACTTAACGGGTCGTTACACTCTCCCCCACTCAAAACTTTTCGTCCCCGAAAAGGGAAAGGAAGGGAGAAGGAAGAATAAAACAGTATATCTAATTTCAAATATTAACTTATAACAATAATTTACTAAATTAATTTCCTTTAATGAAATACACTTGTTTTATAATCATTATGTCTTTTAATACTTGAACTATTAAAGTTGGAAAAATATCTTTAACCAAATTCTAAGTCCAAAATTTACGAAATTTTTTGGCAGAGTCTCCTTTGTACGGAGGGACTCTGGAGAAAATATAATATCCAAATATACAAATATATTACATATATTATCCAAAATAAAATATCCCAACACGGGAAAATATATAAAATAGCGCTTTATACGTAATCCGGAAACGTACCTATTTGTCGGGCAATACGCTTATTATTTTGGAACCCAAAAGCAGTAGCAGTTGCTTCCAACCCCTGTATTCACTTATAAAATCTAAAAGTTAAATATCTATATTACAGTGAAATGTTTGGGTAGATTCAATCATTCATATCCAAATCAAATGCAACAACCATACATTTTAACAAACGGCACACACCACAAACCACAATCATTCAATCAACAACCGTTAGTTGTTCGGGTTCAAATTATGAAATTTTACGGAGTGAGAAATAACTATCAAGTGCATCCGTTACTCAACAGTCTTAGATGGAATAGAGATAGATTATTGTTCCTCCAACAACTCCAAAATTCCTTACCCAACAACCATACATCAACCAAACAATTCAAATCAACACCACAATAGCTTATTATACATTTATTTCATGCTTCAGTGGTTTTATTTTCTTTCTTTCATTTATGGAGGGATTTCTTTGTTTCTTACAATTTTCATTTTCCATTTGTTACAAAATTCATTATATTGTATTCCAATTTATTGACTAAGGTTTATATCATCTATTTATACTACTTACCCTTTCTTATATAGTAAAATTTCCAATTTAACTTAAGTTTATACAATTAATTCTCATTTATAACAGCAAATTTATTGAATACCTTAATTACCTCAAGCTTCACTTGTAAGATTTCCCCTTACATTTTCTTACTAACATTGCAACTTTTATTATATGGTAAGTTATGTATGTTTAAGAATGCAAGTGAAAATTTACAAGTTTCTTCTCAATTCCTTTTTATTTATTAATGGTTCAATAAATATATATTCGTTTTATAAATTACAATTTCAACTTACCCTTAATTTCATTCCTTTATTTAATGTTTACGTTTTATTATATTTAATTACAGTAACCCTCTACTTACACTTAAATTATTAACCTTAAAACCTCCATTTTTATAAATAAAGGATCTTATTAATTCATTATCTAGGGTTTACAGACATTTATTTATATTACCTACTTTTTATTATATTACTAGTAGCATTTTAAAACATACTTAAGTTTATAACCGTACACATCAATCTTTATTTATTAAAGAATTTCATTTTATTTACTTAAGTTAAAATCACCTATTAATAATACTCACCTTTAATTTGGGTAAAATTTCAATTATCACTTAAGTTTATACCAATAAATTCTTATTATAACAGTAATTTATTGAATACTTCATTTTTCCTAAATTCCTACTTGTAAAATATTCAATTCCAGTTTCTCATTTAACACTTCAACTTTTATATTTGGGTAAGTTATTTATGTTAAGGAAATTGCAATTGAACTTATACAAGTTTAATCTCCATTCTTTTAATTAAATTTAATGTTTATTCATATTACCCTTTGTCTCATATGTATGCAAATTCCTCTTTATAGCTTTGCAGTTATTCTCTTATTTCAATTAGAGGTTTCAATTCATTCATTTTTCAATAAATCTTTTCCATTATTTATCAGTTAAAAACTTTTACTTCCCTTATCCCTAGCATTAACTTTCTTACTTAATATTTCACTAACAAAGTTTAAACAATTAATTAACGGAAAAATTTAGAATTAAATACCGGGTCAAATTTTAATCTATTTCAAAATAATAGATAAATAAGTTCTTACAACTTTTATATCTCTAATTATATTTAGAACAATAAAAGAAATTTTTTAGAAAATTTCAAAAATAAATCTGCAGTAGAATTTACTACAGTGGCCTTTCCCCTTCGAAACTCGAAAATGAAAGTCGATGATGCGGCCGTCATCACCGAATTTATTTTCCAGCGACAGAGATGAAAGTACAGAATTTAATTCTTTTCCAAAATCTTCTTTAAAACAATTCTTCCAATTTATACGAAATATTTATATAAGAAAATACTTATAAACCAAATCAATAAATTTCACAAATTCTTTGAAAGCAAATTTTCAAAAATCCCGGACTTAAGTTCTAAATCTCCAAATTTGGTTTATTATAATTTCACTTAGCTTCAGTTATTATAAATATTTTTATTGCCTAACATCCAATCTATAGCAACCAAATATATATATATCTTTATAAAACTATTTTTATATATAGAAATATAATAGGCAAATTATTTCATTCACCTATATTAAAAACAAATATTATGTCGGTCTGTCCTATTAAGTGTTTAGAAATCCCTATTGATGACATAGCGTCCCATGCATCAACCAGAATTTATAAATACAAAGCGGAACAGATTAACACAATATTAAAATCTTTTTATTAATACTAACAAGTACGCTCTCTCTTATATATACACTCAGCGACTCCCATAGGATATTTCTACCCTATTAACAAAGAGTCAAACCCCACAAAGCCAAGGTTTATCGCTAAACCAAAGCTCTGATACCAACTGTAACATCCCGCCTTTTTGCACACTTTAAACCGACACACGTGCCAATTCAAAGCATACGCAAGGGCGGATTGTTATGGGGTAAATAAGAAAAACAGAGAAGAAATAAAACAAAAACAGAATCTCACAGCGGAAGGATAAAATATAATAACAAATATACAGTTCATAAACAGTTTACAAAAGCTTGATTCTTCTTTTACAATAAATATCAGAGTTACACATACCAATACAAGCAATGCAGCGGAATAGAAAGAGTGTGGTGTAATACTATATATAACATAATACTTATTCTTCGTCTTCGTCCTCCAAAGCTAAAATCTGCTATCCTGAAATGCTCGGACTGACCCGAGCGAATTTGAATAGACAAAAACACCCGAGTCAGACTAGAATATCTTATGTGAGTTAAATAAACAGAATATAAATATGAGTACAGTAACTCAAGAGATGTTCGGGATTTACATCTCCTAAGGATCCGTTAAACTATTTACTATGTAGTATATTGCGCTATTATAATAGTGTCTATTTATAAAATAAACTTACTTTTAAATAGCGTTAAGGCTTTACATTTTCCACCTTAACACGTAATAGTCCCAGTAGTCCGTCCAATATCATAGCCCCTCCTGATCGGGAAGCCACTAGAGGATACCACACGGGCTACGGGAGAAAACCAAACTCGTACAAGGCGCGATATGGTAGGTGACACGGCACAACTAGGCAATGCCAGGGTAGATATACCAATTGCTATCCAGGCTGGTGGAAACGCGTAGCCGCAGTTACCGCCCACCTCGGACTAACTCCCCAAAATCAAAATATAGAAGTGGCCACTGAATCAAATCCAAGTCAAATTATAATATCGAAGAGGAGCGTCCGATCAGAGGAATGACCTCATTGGCCTGAGAATCGCTCCTGTTTTAGCCACCTTATGCCAACTCACGGGAGTTGGGTCCACGTATTTACCTTACAGGAAACGTCGCCACCACCTACTTCATTCTGGAATCTCCACCGCGTACACGGTTAGTCAAAGTGGTTTTCGGTATCGACAGAGAGTATGTCCATATCCGATCCCGGTCTCTTTGCCAACCAATCGTTATTATAACACCGCGGTCATTTAAAAATAGTTTATACTTTTAAAACCAGAATATAATCCATTTCAAACCGTAATATTACGATATCATTTCTTCTTTTAAAACCCAAAACAATATGATATCGTTTATCCCAAATAAAATTATTCCTTTCCAAAAAATTATGTCACTTTTTATTATTTAATATCCCATGTAACCAATATTCTGTTTGTAACTTTCAACATAATTCTTCGAAAATCCATAGCATTTTAAAACCATTATTTTCAAAACTAAATGGTTTGGATATTCAACGGTATGCGAATAAAAAAAAAGTTTAACTTTACTGTTGCTTTATAAAGAAATAAATTACATGGCTTTCCAAATATTTCTTCTTTTAAAGTTAAACCAAAATCCAAAATATTACTTCAAGTCGCAAAACCATTTCAATTTTATATATATTTATATCCATTTTGGAGCATTAATATTTCAACTAAAGTTGGATTTTTATCCTTTCAAAAATCAATATTCTATTAATTAATCTTGACCATTCACATAAAATCCATAATTAATAAGACTTCAATTTCTAGTAAAATATATATATATATATATATATATATATATATATATTTCCAAATTCAATTTTTACTAGAATATTCATTTCAAAATATTTTGGGAAAAAAATCCAATTATAAATATCATATCTTTAAAATTTCCAACTTAATATTTAAACATAGGATATAATCATCAAACTCCATTTTCTTAATTTTCTTCCATTTTTAATAAAGAAATTTATTCACCTTTTAATTTCAAAATTTCAACTTCATATGCATATAACTATGGAAGAAAACATTTATTCAGTATAAAATTTAAGATTTTTATAAACCGTATTCCATCCAAACCATAGAAATCACATTAAAAATAGTTATATATAGACCACGGTGTCTGTATATAGTTTTCTATCCTATGGTCAAGTGATACAGATATTTATCATTTCAATCCGCAATTTAAAAAATAAAACTGCGGTTGTATATCATTTCAAACCGCAATCCCGAATGAAATGAAAAATGCATACTAACTTGCAGTTTAATGATATCAAATAAAACATCCCTTCAATAACACATCCATCATCCAATCACAAACATCAAGCAATATCAATCAATAACAATTATATATATGATCATATATAACAGGTGATAACTGGCAGTTTATTCAAATTAAATTTTTCAACTATTAATCTAACAATTTATATTCAGTGATAATTGACATAACTGTTAACTAGCAGTTCATATGCAACCAAAAATTTCTAACAGCCAATTAACACGCAACAAATCAATTAAATTAACAGTTACATTCAATAAAATGCAATTCAACAGATATGAATGAAATAACATGCCAAAAGCTCATAAATAAATTTCTATTCATTTCTAAAATTTATTTAACAAACATAAAAACTTCTAGTAGTTGTGAGTGGGTTAAAACACTCACCTTTTGAATTTAAATTGAATTCAAATCCAATTTAAACCCAAAAATTGGACAGTCTCCAAATTCATCCAAACCAGTGCCAAAACGTCAGAAATTCCGATACGATCCCAGCAAAACAAACCGCGCGTGAATCCGATCTCGTATGCAAAAGTTATGAAAATTTGAAAAATGAAAAATTCTGGTCCTGGGTCAACTTCGGGTTCGACTTCGGGGCGCCGCCTCATTTCCCCGATGCTTGCTTGGAGTTTTCGCCAAAACGACCCGGAGCGACCCGAGTCATTTTCTTCCTGACCCGAGGTTGCTCTAGGGTTTTCTCCTCTGAAACCCGAAGCGCGACCAGAAGCTGCTGCAGATCCACAAAATTTTTTTTTTTTTTTTTTTTTTTTTTGAAATAAAATTTTGGAATTTGGGAATTAGGTTTTCTGCCATTGGAATGAGGAGTTGAGAAGGAGATGTACGTATAGAAAAATGAAAATAAGGAGTGGCTAGGGTTTATAATCGCAAATATATAGACAGATAAAAGAAGGCTAGGTGGGTACGGATAACGAACGTGCTAAACGATAGTTGGCCCAAAAAGCCCGTTCTGCCTCCGGAGTCGAATTTGTTAAAACTATATATCCAAATAGGTGTTTCAAAATATTCTGAACGCGATGGAAAAAGTTTCGCGACCAAATTCGATCGTATGAAGAAGTTATGCTAAAAAAATAAAATTTTCAAATTGATTTCAAAATGCGTAAATTTCAAGGCGTTTCGAGTCCGTACGATCAAACGACAAGTCCGATCGCAACGAAACTTGAAACATTATTATAATTCACCGTTACGGATCCGATGAAACTAGTTTCGTCGAAATCCGAGTCCGTGACAAAAATGGCTATTTTTAATATTTATTAAATAAATTAAAATAAATCATAAAATCCAAATTTTCTTTCAACTTTAAATATTGGCCAAATTTCATTACTTATATAATCCAATCAATTCCAAATAATTTAGCAAGCTTGGATGTGAATTAAAATTTATAAGTATATAAATTTCGCAGTGTTAACCTCTGCGTTTTCTTATTATTTGGGAATTATAAATTTTATTCGCAAAACCCAATTATTTAATCATATACTTATACTCTCATCTTAAATCTAATTATATAAATAACTTGATTTCTATTATCCAACTCAAAATATATCAATTATTCTCCAACTACATAGTTAACGTTTCTTTTATATATCACTGTGGTAATATTTCAAAATGTTCATCTTTTGTTTGCATAAATTACTGTATTTAGATAAAATTATAATTTTGGTAACTTATCACATAAATAACTTAAAACCTCAACTAATACATTCCACCTTTGTTTCATCTTATTCATTCACTCATCAATATTCCGTACTAACTACAAAATTTAGTGTATTCCTTTAAATTGATCAAAATAAGACTTATCAACTAATAGAAAGATTTACGTACAAAATTTATTGTCATACATCTAATTTACAAGCCTATACTTAATTATTATCCTACAATACGTTTTACGTTACTATAATGTTCATTCTTCCGTTCCTACGTTTCTATAAATTTATTCCTTTATAATTTATTTAACGCAACACTTAATCTACACCCATTGCGATGTTTCAAATTTACTTGAATGAACAATTTCTTTACTTAAAATAGTTGTTGTAAACTCTTAATTCCACATTTATAAGTGTATTATTATTTTCACTCAAATATTATACATATATATAGAGTATTGGGTTTTTATTTAATCATCATTTATCATATATATTAATTAATTAAATTCAATACTTAAGTCTGACTAAATTTATTCCCCAAATACACATTTACATTTCTCAACCAATAAATATAACCAATCAAATTCTCATTTTATTGAACCTTGGTCAATTCCACACGTTAATTTTACTTAAAGTCTCAATTTTTTAATTTACCTCGGTTTCATTACCTTATTACCTTATATGCATAATTGACATGGTTATATCTTCCATTACATCAATAATTTATCATTTCATTTCTATGCAATATATACTCATCTTATTCCATTTATTTGGTTACTGCATTGAAATCTATTTATTAACCAATACTAACGTTATTATCATAAAAAAAAAAATTTGATTCCCAATTTTATTCAATACTTAGAACAAAAATTTTCACATTAAATCAAATCCTTCTATTCAAACCAAGTATCATGCTATGATAATATTTTACGTTGGTTACACTGAAAAAAATCAACTTTTTATCGTTATCAATTAAACATACATTAATTGCACAAATTAAAGGAATTAATTGCCATTTATCAAATTAAATTTTTCATATATCAATCTATTTCATCTAAATCCTTACCTATGAATATTGCAACCTTTAATTCCATTAAATACCAATTAACCCAAATTATTTCATTTATTCTAAGTCATATCACTAAAATAATTCATCATAATAAACTTAAAATCTATACGTTTATTGATTTATTTCTATTTGTCTTATGTTAAATTCTAAATTTAGTAAGACAACCTAAAGTACTCCACTCAATCGACAGTCCCTTTCAATTGTTAATACGTACTTAAATTTCTACAGTTGCCTTCCATCTGCACTTCCGTTACTATGATAAAAATTAGTAACGTTTATGCCATCAATCCATCATAATTACTTACCCTTAATTGAGTTTGATTTCCAAATAAATTTGCTGACCCTTAATTAGACAATTTATAAAAGTTTGTCATCATACCTATAGTTCTACGCTTATGCTATGTCTTAAATTTCAATAAATTTATAAATTTTGAGATGTTCATTAGGGTTTACAAATTTATTGACTTGCAATAACAGGGTTTCTTAATCTATTCAATTTATCGTTCACAATCTTTTATTGCATTAAATTGGTTTAATATTCCCATATTAAATTTTATGTACAGGTAAGAATTTTTCTTTCTTTCTCTACTTAATTCATTTGAATTTTATTCAAATGTCTTTAAATAGGTTTCTAAGTCACTTCTATATAATTTATTCTAGCCTTCATTTTAATACTTATCTACCACCTTTATTCTTTCAACTAAAATAAATTACAAAATCCTATTAAACAAATAATTTTAAATGGTCGAACTTAACGGGTCGTTACACTAAGTCAAAATGGTCCTTGACTTTTAATCTGTTTGGGACTTGTTCGACAAGTGCCCAAACTTTATACGCCAATTGACAACGCAAGAAAGCAGGCGCTTGTTCAACAGGTGTCTGATGTTTGTAATCGGCGGATTTTCTATCGAATTAGAAAACCATCGAAAAATTTCAAATTAAAAATAACCGCAAGCGCACGGCATACACTTGAAGTACGTGGTGAATACGGATCGATCCGCAGGGAGTTGTTAGAGTTTAAAAAATCTATTCAATTAAATTAGACCAAATGGATGAGAAATTGTTGACTAGAACTAAAATGAAGCTAAAACTAGAATTAAAATGTGATTAGAAAACTATTGAACTAGAGAACAATTTAGAGGAAAATCCACTCTCAATTTTTTGTAAATAAACAGACACATAGTTTATGATCTCTAACTTTGATATTAAGTGAAATAATCATTGCATTTATCATAAGTATAGTTTGTTTATATTATTCGTTAACATACATCAAACCATCAAACTATAATACAACAATTATACCACTTATAATTCTCATGAAAATGAAGCCAAAGCAAAAGTCATTTTAAGTATGATCTATTTACTATTGTAGCTAGTAATATAGATCATCAAATTTCATTTCTACTTTCATTTCATAATCAAAAATTAATTAGCAAATGATGATGTAGATTATGTTTATGTTGAATAAGAATATCTCATTTGCATAAGAAATATAAGCTATCAAACCCACTTGTATAAATTTACATCAAAATTCACATTCATGAAGCATAAACAAAGAGATCATAAATCATAAAAATATTGAAATTATATAAAGTTAGAGAGCTTCATCACCTCTAAATTGAAGGGGTTTAGCTACTCATTTGTGGCATTGAAGCAACACAAGTAAATTTCAACATTAAAAAGAAAAGAGAACAAAAAATAAGCAAAGAAAGTAAAAGAGATTAGCTACTAACTACTTGCATAAATATAAATCTAAGCTATGAGCATAAAGAGAAAGAGAGCATAGAAATAAACATTAATAAAACAAAGAAAAACATGTAGAAAAGAGAGAAGAAAGAGGCTTGGAAGCCATTTTTATTTCATAGAATATTTAGCTTACACTTTGATTTCTTAATTTTCTAAGTAAAATAAAAGAGTAGAAGATGGTTTTATGCACATAAGAGGGCAATATATATATATGCATAAAACCTTAATTCTATTTTTAAGGGGCTTCCTAAAATGCCCTTTAGGAAGTGTGGCCACCAAGTAACCATTAGCCACTAATTAATCCATCATTTGTCGTGCATGAAGCTTTAACCTCCACTTAGTTGTCCATTAGCTCATAATTGTACATTTAGGTAAGTGGGTGGGTCCTCCATGATCTTGAACTTGAATTATTTTTTATTTGTGCGTGCATGTATCTTCATATAAGCATCTTCCATATGCATCCAAATTCCTATGAAAAAAATGTCCAAGTAAAAATTCCCAAATTTGCGCATGCACAAAAATGACCATTTTACCCTTGAATGAAGACGAAAATATGATGATTTTGAAAATAATTGAATTTTGGTTTTAACATGTACAAATGCCCAAATATGATGTTTATTTAAATAAAAAAGAGAAAAGAGATAAAATATGGATGTAAATATATGCACATTTACGTGCACATCAGTTTGTGCGCTTGCTGAACAAGCGCCCAAGTAACAACCATTTTCAATAGTAACATTCAGATGACATTTACCTTCATCCTACAAACACCATTCACCTCCACTCTCTTCTCTTCCTACACTAACCTTATATTACAACAAAAATCATTCTACTCCCACCTCTTCAATAAAAATGTTCCATGATTCAATGTTGCAGCCGATAGATGCAGTTTTGAGGTATTCAATTTTTAGGATAATACAGTTTCAGTTGAAGATGCGTTAACTACTGCTAGTTGGACTTCCATAGAATACTACAATTTATGTAACATATAGTGTTCACTCTCGACCGAACCAAACCAAGGTGTTGACCAAAGTAGTGATACTTTTGGGGCAAAGTTACAAATTGCAATAACTGGAAGAATACTGATCGCAAAAGATCATTTTCTTCGATCAAATATCATTATGGAAAATGGATTGTCAAACACAAACATTTCTCAAATATTTAAGTTGAAGTAGATGAATACTAGTGGCTATGGAAGTGAAATGCATTTTGTAAGATTAACTAATTTTCATATCTTTACAAATTATTTTACAATTCTCCAAATATTTTGTTCTTTTTTTGTAGAGGGCGGCTGCAAATAAATTGTTTGAACAAGTCAACAGACCGAAGAACAAACAAGCACCTATTTTTATTGGTTCATGCCTGTGTATGACATACAATTTGTGCATGTAAAATGGAAATCTTCTCTTTAGAAAAATATTCAACAAGTCCAATCAAAGAAACAAAAGAAAAATGCTAAGAGTTAAAGAAAGCTCCAATCTAGGAAATTCACAAAACGGCTAAAGTATGGGGTTGGACTAACTCCTACCAAAGATGATTTTGTTAGGCTTCAAGGATCTAAAGTAGCCAAAAAGTAGTAGACTGCTGGTGCAGATCAATCCGAAATAAAAGGATGAAGACGCGTATAATCGTGTGATGGAGTTTCGGGCTGCTCAATACTGAGAAAAAATATATTGAAATTGGAATGATTTCTTGCTAGGAACAAAAGAAGAGAAGATGTAGTAATGTTTGTGGATACATCGAATATGTCTAAAGGATAACGAGAGTATACAAAATCTAGCAGGAGAGAAATAATACGACATATGCATAAAGATGGGCTGTAGTCATATTTTTATTTTTGAACTATTGGATCTTTTAATCTTTAGTTGATGTAATAATTTGAACATAATCTAGTATGTTTGTACTTTTAGTAGTATTATAACCAATCAAGTATGTTTTGCTTTTTAACAGTACTGAATGAAATTGTGATACATTAATGATATTAAATCAAATGAAATACACTACAACAAAAATAGCGGTAGTAACAACAAAAAATACTTCTACTGATTGCCATAAAGTTCAAAAGATAATTTACTAGATCATTCTGCTGTCTGCAGTGGAGTTGAACACTATGAAATATTACTTGGCTAGAAACATGAAACTCGAGTTCCATAGCACTTTCAATCGTATTATTGTGTCGTACGTTCGGTATTGCTTCAACATCCTCATAGTCAAAGTTTTCTTCCTTGTCTCTCTTGTCCTTAATAATCATATTATGTAAAATGACACAAGGACACTTTTTATTTTCCATTTTAAGTGGTGACCAAAGTTATGGATTGCTGACTATCGCAAATCTTGATTGAATAACATCAAAAGCTCTTTCAACATCCTTTCACTATTCTTTTTATATTGCTAAAAACTTTATTTGTTTATTATTTAATGGGTTAGAAATTGTCTTAACAATGGAACTCCATTTAGGGTATATTATTGTTAAGATAATATCTGTGATCATACATGTTCCCTCCTAAAGTGAAGGTTAGGTAAATCATTAAATAAAGTAGATCGTCTACTACGTTTAGGTCATTGTTAGATACTAGCGTTTCAGAAAAAGCATGCTAGATTCATAAGCCATATAAAGCTACCACTTCAAGAATAATTGTCGACCTATGAGACTTACCTTGATAAGCTATGATGTATGCCTTTAGACAGTTCTTTCACTCCTAAAGCATACAATCTACACTCCCCAACATTCACGACCATCCTTTACTACCATGCATCACCATTAATCTTATATGTCAGCTTCGTTCGACCTTTATAAGTACCGATCGCCATATATGTCAGTGACAGCTTAATAGAAATGGTACAAAGCTTCTAGCACTATGCTTTACCCTAGGCATATATTCTCATCGAGAGAGTCCGTTGGTCCATCATATGCAAGAATTCTCAATGCAACAGTCATTTTTGGTGACCAGTCAATCCCAAAGTTCGAGATGCATTAGGTTTGAAGGTAAAGTGTTTATCATGTTGTATAATGGATTATAGAATCTATGGAATAAAGATCGACACATTCAAAATTTTCTTCTAAAATCACCATCGATGTAAGTAGGATTCGAAATAAAATAGCCTTCCATCAATCTTTCATTGTATTAAGAATGATTGTGATTTTTGTAATGAGGGTCAACAACTGGTCTACCATGTCGCATATTAATTGACCAATTTATAGCATAGACATTACTAGTAGCTCTCTTTCACGAAGGAAATGATCTTCTATCATTTTAGCAAAGCTATCATAGCTATCGTTGAAAAATAAAAGTTCTGTAGCTGATAGTATTATTGTATTGTTAAATAGAAATGAAGAATTACTAGAGATTTGAATCAGTGAGAATGAATAAGATTACTATGGGTATTTATTATGATGTTGACCATCTATATATACATGCCAACTTGTTTATGGTAGATAGAATGAATCATTGTCAAGTCACGTCAAACGGTATAGCCATGCTCTCTTCTATTCACACATGCTAGCTTGTTTAGAGTAACAGAATGGCTTATTGTCTCATCCTGTTAAACACTGTAGCCATGTTGTCTATATGCCCATACAAGCTAGCTTGTTAGGGTAGACAGAATGGCTCAGTGTCATGTCATTTCAAACATAGTATCTACGTTGTCATCTATCCACATATGTCATCTTGTTTAGCATACAAAAAATGGCTCAGTGTTCCATCATGTCAAACACTATAGCCACGTTGTTTATCAATCCACACATGCTAGCTTGTTTAGGATAGATAAATAACATATTATTGTATTGTATTATATATAACCTATTTCTTACCATACTTCTCTGCACCCATACCTAATCACTTTAAATAGTAGACACGAATGTTAGATTACAACCATACTTCTCTGCACTCATCATACTCATATGAAGGTCCTTTAAGCAATGATATTTTGCTAAATACGTCATCCCTCCAACCAGCTGTATGGTACGTTGAAATGTAGAAAGACACTCTGAAAATTTAAGAGAGCATAAGGGAGATCTGCAAGCGCGTAGGCTTTTGGAGGATGAAAGATGTAACAACCTGTATTTTACGTATTGAAGGATCGTAAAATATTATTTTGTAAATTTATATGAAGCCATATGACTTTATAACTTTGGGAAATGCCTGCTAGTGACATTTCCTATCTTTAGATTCTAATCAGATGATTTTAACTCTGAAAACTGGTAACGGCTATAAATTTTGATATAATCCAATTTAGCGTCCGATATAACTTCCATTGGAAAAATATGATGGTTTCCCTTTTCATAGAGTGGTAAAACTAGCGATTTGGACTTTTTGCCGAGAGATACGGCTGTTTGAAATTTGGCAGTTTTAAGAGCTGCTTAATGGGTAATTGTGAGATTTGGGGGCAAGCCCATAAACCCATTTCGAGTTCAGGCTATAATAGGTTGAAGCATCATGCTCAAGTCATTTTTTACCACTTTTCAAATAGATCTAAGCTCCTATTAACTCATTGTACAACTTAAACGTTCTCTTTTCACCTCTAAATCAAGTCCAAAACATAGGTTAAGGTTTGTTTAGTAAGGGGATTGATTAGAGATTCTCATATCTACATTTTAGGAAGGGAAAATCAGATCTTGGCCGTTGATTCTTAGATTTGCATCGATTTATGTGCAAAACTTGGATTTTGGAAGGTTGGTGAGTGATTTATCATCTCTTACTTTATTATATATATGTACATATAGGTTTTAACATGTTTTGGATCTGTTTTTGAAGTCAAAATTATGTTTTATTGCTATTTAAGAATCATACCTATAGTAAAAATATGAATAAATTTATTTTGGGTGTTCTAGACATGTTATATGGATGTATGATTTCCTTGATGTATGTCAAGCTATGTTGTAGGCAGCTTGTATAATGATTACTATGATTGATTGTGTGAGTTATGAGTTTGATGCATGTATGTTCTTTGTTTATATGCTTAGATGGTTGAAAACGCTCATCCAAGCGAACTAAGTAGGAACCATGAATCAAGTTTTGACGGATAGGCTCTAGAGCATTTGGAGTCATACCATTGCATAGGTGATGCAGTCTGGTCGAAGTGTTGGGTGTAGCAATAGAGTTGGCATGAATTTGATATGCTAAGGGGTACAAGTTTCTAGTTCGGTGGAGCTTGGTCTGACATGGGATCGTTTGGTGGTTGGCTTCATTTAGCAGGGGAAGATTGGACAGGAAACCTTGTCAGGTAGCTAGTAGTTTGGAAGTGGAGGACTGGACTGAAAACCTGTCGTGTAGTAACCTTTTCCGGTGGGGTGTTGTTTCGGGCTTAGCTTCGGTTAGGTTGTAAAGAACATCAAATAAGATTTTCAGTTCGAGGATGGTGGTTTGGGAATGATGGGTACCAAACAAGATGATTGGTCTAGGGTATTTCTTAGAAGTTTGGCAGCATGGTTTCGGTCCGATAGTGGAAGAGGTCAGGGCAGGCTTGAGGTTTCAGGAGTGCTTCGAGCATGGAGGAGGAATACACCAGGTACAGTTTAGTTTTTCTTTGGGTATGTGAGGCGAATGACGAAGCGACGACATAACACTTCAATATGATGATTTCAAAACCATAGTATGTGACTTACGATGGATGTCTGGAGATGTTCTGAATATGAAAACTTAATGACATGAGTCATAGCGGTGGTCCATAAGGACAAGTTCAATGATGATGGCTTATGAGTGGGATTTGCTACTATGTTCTACCGTGGAGATAACCATGATGGAATAACGACTGAGTTCCACTATGGTGATGCATGTAAAGGGATCATGGTAACTTAGAGGTTTCTAATGTGCTCGTAAAAAAAGGGTATGTTGTAGTTCCCACCTGGCTTTGCGACCGTGTCCAGATTTTACAATAGTAGATTACCTGGGCTTTTACGATTGTGTGCCTGGTTCCTAGCTTTATGAAAAGGCATGGATTCGAGCACCAATGAAGCCTGGATTTTGACCTGGTTTACGATTGTGTCATACTGGTCATCATATATCCAGCGCACATGAGAGATGGTGAGGATTGTTTGCTGGATGTTATATTTTCCATGGTTATTTACCACTCTAGGGTGTCATATGATGTAGGAATTTTCGACTATATACCTAGAAAATAGACGTTGTACTTCAACTGTAGTACACTTATATGGAGATGATAGTAGATTAGCATATATCGGCTGCTATGTGCTAACTCTTTGGATACATGGATAAGTCAGGTATAGTCCTTTGTATCCTTTACCCTTAGTTACTATATACAATATTTATAGTATTTTTGAGATGATGTATTGCGTACATTAGGCTGTTATCTGACCCGATATTTTATTAATTGCTTCTTATTTTCTTGAGTACTCTTAATTGAGTAGATTAGAGATAACATGTTTGGATAGCGCATGGAGCTATATAGAGTATGAGCAGGAGGCTATGCTTTCATATATCTACACTTGGAGTTTACTATTTCTTATATTATACAGTGTAGTCCTGTGGAGCTAAACCAATGCTTATATTACTATAGAGACAATTATAGTGTTTATTTTGGAGATTGGGGGTGTATAAACTCTATCATGTTAATTTTTGTGTAATCTATGAATCTGTTGCACTCTAATGTTCTTATTTATGGTTCATTTGATTATATCACTGTCTCACTTGTTTAACATCCATGTTATTATATTGTATTTTGTCTGTGCACTATGAGATTTATGTAGTTTCTATGCTTGAGTTTTTATTTCTTTTCACACTTGGCTATCATCATGCATCGGCTAGGTACCTCCACGGTGCATTATATAATTAACTTGGGTACGAAGGTGTAAGGTGGTCATTACATTTGGTGTCAGAGCTTAGATTGTATAAACGACCTAAGTTAATACTTGGATCCGTTAGAGAAAAGGAAGGAGTTATTGCCTTGGAATGAATCGAGCGATGTATGAGAGAGCATACTTTTTATATTTTGGTTTTTAAAACTATATATATAGTATATAAGAGCAATGCAATCACGGACACTACGTATTCCTTTTAGAGAGACTGATCATTCTTATTACAGCTTGTAAGAATGAGCCGGCTAATGAGGAATGCTGCTAGGAACTCCATTTACGGAGTTGAGGAGGGGGCGGGATCGGGGGCTATTAACCCCAACTTTTAGAGCATGCTCACTGTGATGGTGAAAAAAATGGTTCAAAATGCCCAATTTACTTCAGCAGTGGGTGTTGATAGTGGTTCTCCAATCCAAGCGTCGAGGGCTTACTTTGCCAAACTAAACAAGGATTACTCCACTCTGAGAGGTAAACCGTTCCTTGGAACGAAATCAATCTTCAAAGAGAAGGATTAATTAGACACCTGGAAGGCATCTTTGAGGATATGGGGTTAGAGGATGTGATGAAGAGAAAGGTAGCCTCTAGACAACTTTAGGGATGAGCTATGGATAATGGAACGCCGTAAAGACTCTACTCCTGAGGATCAGATTACTGGAGAGCTATTGAAGGCAAGGTTTAAGGAGAAGTACATACCAAGGGCTCAGAAGTCGCTGCCCTTTTGAAAGTGTGCCGACTTGAGACATAGGGTTACGTCTATGCGGGGTACGTTGCCAAGTTCGATATGCTGTCGAAGTACGGTCATCTTTTATTGATACTCTGCTAAAGAAGAATGAGAGTTTATTATAGGCTTGGAGGATTATCTTGAAGAAAAGCACATAGGGGACATTGATGAGACATTTGAGAAGCTAGTGGAGAAGACTCTTTGACATGAGAGTCTGTATCCGTAACAACTCGTACTTTAATGAGCCCAAATTTCTCTCAAAATTAAATTTGGGCAAAAATTCTATAAAATATTTGAGCTTCAAAAATAATTTAAAAATCAAAACTCTTCTTTTTTTTCAAGCGAAACTTACTAAATCAGTTTGGTAAGGAAATGTCCACCAACCAACCTTTAATGGCAAACTAGAATTTGCATTTGAAGAATTAAAGTCAGTTCCTTAGTCTAAGTACATGAGAGAATTTTTGATAAAGTATATTTTGGAAATGCCTTAGACTTTGGAAGAAGGGTTTTCAAGGGATTTCTTTTCCCAAGGATTCGATTTGGAAATTTTGTATTAGGAAGTTTGGAAATTTTAATTTTCAAGAAGCACGTATACCACTAAGTTGATCAAGTTTAAGATATTTTAGTTTATAAAGGAAAAAGTTTTGAAATCCTTAAATATTTATATGTATGTATATCAGTAAATGTTTGATTTTAATTTTTGGCAAGAAGATAGTTATTTAATTTGGAAATGAGTTTCAAAGGGTGAATATTTAGCCCAATGATTTTTCTGTTTATAGAAATTGAAGTTTTAAAAGTTTTCTCTCTTCTAAGAGGTGGATAAAATAGGAATGACATTTAATTTTATTGAGTATGTAGTTAAAAGTGTTGTTGTACCTGCTCGTTTGTTGGAAACATTTTTTCTCTCTCTCTTGCTCGATGCTAATGTGGCAATCTGATATCCAAGGAATACTATTAATTCCAATGCAGTAGCCATAGTTCATATTTATATCCTATTATTGTTTCCGCTGTGAGTTTAGATATTTACTAATCATTGATAATGCTCATGCCTATTTATTTGCAAATACTAAATACAATGATTTGTGCTTTGATGGACTTGGGTTTCGATTATTGTCGAAATTTAAGCTCATTAAAGTACAGGTTGTTACAGTATCCTAAGCTGAAGTTGGTCGTTGCTCCTAAGGATGAGCCAAAGCCATAAGCAGGCGAGAGAGGCAAGAAGAAGTGGAACAACAACAACAAGAGGAAGCAACTGTAGATTAAGTGTGGCCAGAAGAAGGGTAAGTGGGAATCTACATGCTATAACTTTAGGGAGAAGGGCCATCTTGTTGAGATTTTAAGGCGGAAGGAAAGAAGTGCATTGCAGCAACTGGGGCATATCAAGAAGGATTGGCCAGAACCGTCGAGAAATAAGTAAGTTGTGTCTGGTTACACTTTGAACGTTGTTCCAGCTTCGTTGAGTGCTCCATCGCTGGTTACACTTTAATCTATTCCAAATCCTTTGACTCTTGAATGGCAGTGACTTTGGCTTTAAAAATTCGTGGAAGGACTCTGAGGATTTTTCAGACTATTTTCAACTCAATGTATGATTTTCCAAGAGCTTTTGATTTGTATACGATATTGGAAAGTCATCCATACATCTCTATGACATTTTCATCGTTAGCCATTTTGAAATTCTCGAATTTTCTACTAAGCATGACAAGACGAGATTCTTTGACTTGTGATGTTCCTTCATGAGCCACTTCAAGTGTGTGCCATATTTCCTGCGCAGTTAGACAATGTGAGACATGGTTAAATTCAATTTGATCTAATGAACATATAATAGAATTCATAGCTTTAGTATTAGCATTCTGTAGTTTATTTTCTAGATTTGTCCATTGATCCATTATTTTATTTATTTCCTGATTATCTACCACTATAGTTGGTGTCCTTTAAACAGTCTCAACAATATTCCAATCATCAATGGTTTCAAAAAAAATTCATTCTATTTTTCCAGTAAGCATATTCACCACTGAACATTGGTGGTCTAACTATGGACTGACCCTCAACAAAGAATTATTAAAAGAAACCATTTAAAAATTTTAAAACAACAATTTTTTTTTGAAAAATTAAAATTTTAAAACAAAAATCGACTTTTGTTCTTATCTCCGATACCACTTGTAGGATCGATTTCACTCTAAAGGAGCGGTGAATAGGGTGATACTAATAAATATAAAAATTTAATGTGGAAATAATTAAATTATTGCAACATAGATATAGCAGAATAATAGTAGCATAGATAATAGCAGAATAAAAGCACAAATAGAACAACACAGATTTACCTAACTTCGACAAAACCCTGCCTACGTACTGCCCCCAAGGTTTCTATTAGAAATTTAGTAGTCAGACGCTTACACACGTAAACTCATGACACCCGCTACCGACTAACCTAACTCTACGCTCAAAACTCTGCCACAAGTCGGCCACTGAGTTGCGAATTCTCGAACTATACCACCGTAGTTCGTCCTTATTCACACAAATAGAATTTACAAAAGTTTAAAAGAGAAATACAAAACAAAAAATGATTAAACACAAAAACCCTAATATTAAACCTAAGAGTAAAAAATTGCTGGCACAAATTAATAATAGGTGGAGTCCTTTTGTTTCCTTTTATTTATGTCGGCCTTGTATCCTTTGTTTTTGTTCTATATTTCGATCTATCTTCGTTCCTCTTAAGAAAATTAGGGATTTTGTAAATTTGAAGACGCTGACTTCGTTGATCGATCGAGTAGATGTTTTTGCATTCCTTGCTTTTTCGATTGATCGCCTCTTCGATTTGCACACGGCTGCTTCAATTTTTCGAGTTCGATTTGAACTGGTATGTGATTTCCTTTTTGCTTTCGTTGATATAACGACACGTAAATTTTAATGGTTTTGATAACGTAATTAACTGAATTTTATGAATTTTTAGATAATTTAATTTGGAAATAAAAATTTAATATTTGCAATACGTCTATTTAAACATAGCAAATAGTAAATTTTCATGAGATAATATGAAAGTTTATTTTATTATGTAATTTTATTTCAATTCAAATCAGTTAATATTTGATGATAATAAAATAATTCACAAACCTGAATATTTTTATACAATAAATTTGTAAATCATCTTCTGAGTGGAAGTCATATTTCGTTTCGTCAAATTTGGACTGTTATTGCTCCGTTTATCTTATTTTCGACAAAACAACAGCATTTTCGGTACCAAATATCAACTTTCGATAGGATGGTCGTATCGCCGATATCTATGTACCATTCTGATCGTCTCGTCATGCTGATCTGCACAGTATATCCATTTATGTATTTTGAAATTCGGTACGTGATGAAATCAACAAAATAACTAGCCGTATCGGTTTCGTATTTTAGTCTTTTGAGTTTTCGTGCCATTTTATTTTCCACTGTGTTAACGTATAGCCGTCAGTGATCATTATTTCCCAAAATCAACTCTCGATTTCTGTTATTCCCAGACCATTGCTATTCCCCTGTTTAATACGTATGCGGACTCGTCCTTTCACTTTCACTTCTGTCTGCTCTCCCTTCTGACATTGCTTTTGAAAATAAAATTTTATATTATATATAAAGTTATATAAAATGTTGCCTGTGAACCATATATCCTTACCTCTCCTCTCCTCCTATTTCTATCTCCACCGTGCATAAAACCAAACCCATCATCCAATCCATCCTCTTTTCCTCTCCACTCTTGCTCGGGCCGCGTTTGCCTCTCACTCACCCGAAGCCGCCCCACCGCTTCTCCTCCCCTCTCCGTTTTCTTCCCATCCCTTGCCTCTACACATGAGCACCGACCCAACCATGCAGACTACTCTTTTTCGTGACTTCATCATGCAACCACACCCATCTACCCGGATCAAAACCTTCCCTAACCTCGCCAACAACCGCTCCTGCATGCTCCGACCCCTAGCCTCCAACCTTGGCCACCCCATCAAGCTGCAACCAAGGCTTTCCCTAGCCTCTGCTTTCGGCCGTAGCCTTGAACCCGTACACCGCTCGTTCTTCCTCGACTAGATCCAAATTCTTTGCAGCCCGATCTCCGCTCCAAACTCCCATCACCGCATCTCCATGAAACAAGCTTTTATCAGTGTGTGTATATGTGTAAGTTTAATGTATATTAGTATTTATATAGTTAGTGTTATATATATAAGATATATATGTATATGTATATATGTATATATATATTAGTTATATAGGTATGCAGGAGAATTTACTTTAAGAAATGATTTGCATGTTTAGCCGAAAGTACTCCTTACAGCCTTTATTTGTCAGGGATATCTAATAGAGTTATATATATTCTATAGGATTTTGAATATGTATATAACATTGGCTTTGAAACAGTTATATATATATATATATAAATATATAAATATATATATATATGTGTGTGTGTGTGTGTTTTTAAGATTTTGTTTTTTGTATTGGTTTTAAAAGATACTGTCTTTATATTTATCATTTGTTTTGTATTCCTGAAATAGCTTGAATTGTCACGGTTTGTATAGTTGTATATGTAATTTGTAAAATATTATATATATTTTATTAAAAAGTTATCATCGGTAGTGTATGTACATAACTTATATATGCGTCGAAAATGATTTTTGAAACAAAACATGTAAAGATTTTATTTTTTATGTGTGTGCAAATTTGATATTGATTTTTAAAAAAAATATATAGAAATTTATCCTATTTGGTTTAAATATAAAAAAAATGATTTTGAAATATATATGTCTATATATGTTTGTGTGTGTGTGTGTGTGTATATTTTGATTTTATACGAATGTGTTTTTAATTTTATATTAATTTTTAAGAAGATATATAACGATATAATTTACATCTCGTTTTAATTTATATCAAACTGATTCTAATTATTTCATCGATTCCATATCTATCAGCTTGTGCGTCGAATTCATCTCAATTTTGCTTTGCTTGGAATTCATGCTTGGATTTGTAACTCATCTCATTCTCGTTCATCTCTAGCCTCGAAAGGTGAGCAATCACTCATCATTAACGTTCTTATATTTATTAGATTTGATTTCAATTGAAATGACAATTGATGTATGCTGTTGCTAGTTGTTTAAATTTCTTTATATATGATATGCCATTATCTACCACTGTTCACATGTGACATCTGACACCATGATATGTTATTTATATTTTATTTGTTACTGATGATATATGCTTGTTGCTGATTATTAAATTATTATCATAACTTTTCTCACTCTACAAGTTCCCTGTTAGTATAGACTCCCTATGGGTTGAAATGATACATACCTGAACGATTTGTAGAATATGAGAAAATCGTTATGGGTTAAAATG
Source organism: Allium cepa (assembly GCA_030765085.1). Taxonomy (NCBI): domain Eukaryota; kingdom Viridiplantae; phylum Streptophyta; class Magnoliopsida; order Asparagales; family Amaryllidaceae; genus Allium; species Allium cepa. The sequence goes on along the minus strand of CM060941.1, from coordinate 341,031,385 downwards.
ATAAACCAAGAGGTTTTAAATTGGATTGAAATTGAGATTACGGGTTGAAAAGATATATACCCGTAGATATTTAAATAGCGGATTGAAATGATAAATATCTGTATCACTTGACCATAGGATAGAAAATTATATATAGGCACCGTTGGTCTATACATATATTTTGAAAATGATTTCCAAGGTTTTGAAAAGAGATACATGTTTTAATAAGTATCGACTTTAAGATATTATTTATATAAATGTTATTTTTATAAAGATTTAAATTTCAGATTTTTAAATCTATATATTTCGAAAATTTAAATTTATAAGTTAGTTTTGAAAATATTGTTTTTTTAAGAATTTACTTATAATTTTATTTTTTTTAAATATATAAATAAAGTTTTAATATAAAAATAGATCTAATAATAATCTTTAATTTAATAAAGTTTAGTTTAATTAGTATATAATATGTTTTAATATTTTTTTAAATTTTATTTTAAAGATAGATTTTTATAATAATTTTAATAAATTGAGATTAGGAAGATAAATTGAAACTGATTTTAAATTTGTATTTGTCTAAAAGAATTATACTTAAATAAGATTGATTTGGAACTTATTAAATTCGAGATTTTAAAGATATGATTTTATAATTGATTTTGATTCAAAGCGATTAAATGAATATTTCAAGTATAACTAAATTGAAGGGAATATCTAGTTTATTTAAATTGTAATTAAGGTTTTATTTAAATGATATTGAATTTGACTAAGTGAAAATTTTCATTATTAAATAATGGTAAAGTTGAGTTCGAAATATAAATGAATTTATCAGAATTGAGTTATTGTAAATGTTTGAATATTTAAAGCTTTGGAACCTATTGAAATCGAAATGGTTTGATTTGTACTTTATATACATACATACATATATATATATATATACATATATATATACATATATATATATACATATATATATATATACATATATATATATATATATTGAAATCGATATAAATTAATAGTTTATTGAGATGTTGAATTAAATTGAAATTTGTGAATTGAGATTGATTTAAATTTGAACTTTGAAATTTGAGTTGGTTTGAATCGATTTATAAATTTGAGGAAACTATTTTTTATTATATAAAGTATTTTAAAATATATTTAAACTATTAAACTATTTTTAATATTTTACTTTATAAATTATTTTAATATAAACTATTTTAATTTTTAACTATTTTTAATATACTAATTATTTTAATTTATAAACTATTTAATTTATAACTATTTTAATATATTAATTATTTTATTATATAAAGTTTATGATTCTGCAAATGAATATTATTTTAATTAAGTTATTATCTCGAATTGATTTGGTTTTGAATGGATATGATATTTTGGTTTGAAATATAAACTATTTGAAATAAAATGACCGCGGTGTTATAATAACGTTTGGTTGTTAAAGAGACCGGGATCGGTTATTGTCATACTCTCTGCCAATATCGAAAACCACTTTAACAACCATATACACGGTGGAGATTACGGAATGAAGTAGGATGGTTGGTGATGATTCTATTTGAGGTATATACATGGACCTGACTCCCGTGAGTTAGCTTAAGGTAGCTAAAACAGGAGCAGTAGAAGGGCCAAGTGAGGTAGCTCCTCCGATCGGACATACTTCTTTGATATCATTGTATTACTTTGTAATTGATTGGGTGCACCCTCGGATTTTAGGAGTGTGGATAGAGGTGGGCGATAGCTACGGCTATGCGTTACCATCAGCCCTGAAGTGTAATTGGTATATCAACCCTAGCATTGCCTAGTTGTGCCGTGTCACTTACCATATCGAGCCCACTACGAGATGTTTTGTACCATACCTATGGAGTGCCATCTGATAAGCCTCCAGTTTACAGGGTAAGTTACGATACTGTATAGACTATTGGAATATATAAAAATGTGTTAAGGGGGATATGGGCAATGGCTTAATGCTATTTTAATAGTTTATCTTACTATAGACATATTATAATAGCGTATTGTACAACATAGTAGATAGTTCCACGGATCCTTAGAGGATGGGTATCCTAAACATACTTTAAGTTACTTGTATTTTAGTTGATATTTCACTTGAGTTGGATTTATTGATATAAGAATGTTAATCCTGGCTCGAGTGTTTTGTGTTTTGCCTCGGGTCAGATTGAGTGTCACAACATTTGAGACTCATCTTTGGAGTTGGAGCTTCGCTTGGAGATCCAGCTATCTATTCAACTTTCAGTTATTCAGTTGACTCCAGTGATATATTCATATTTTGGCATTTGACTACTGTATTGAGACATCTATGTATTCGAGACCTCTGTTGTATCTTGTTTTAAATCTGTTATATATATATATATATATATATAGTAGCTTCTTGAACTACTATTCATTTGTTTCCGCTGCTTATTATTTTATTACTCTGTATTTGTGATTCTATGATTTATTTATTTACTGTATATGCTGAGTTTTACCAAATATAAATTAACAATATGATATTTTTAGCAATTCAAGTTTGACATGTGCATATGCGAATGACACGAAATAGCGGGGATGTTACAGTTGATATGCTTGAATTCGATCTGATTCGAGTTATTGATTTGAATCTTTGCTCTATGTTATTGCTTAAACTCGAACACCTTTTAGGCCGATGATGAGATTGGGTTAAATAGGATTCGAAATCCTATAATCTCGTTCGTATATATTTTATTTGATTTCTTGCTTGGCCATTGATTTTCATTTGGATGCTTGTGATGTTTTTTGACTTTTTCAATTCTTATAACCTTGTTCCTTGAATATCACGGCTTTGATTTTGATTAGGTTGATTTTACCTTGGTCAACACGGCTCTGACTTTGGTATTTAAAATTGTGATAATCTGAACTTTTATTTGATTTTGTTCTTTTCACCGTTGACTTCGACCATTTGTTTTAAACTGGATTTGTTCGATTTTTGATTTCGACACTTGACATTGTGATAATATTTTTGGGATGAAAATTTGCTTTGAACTTGCTATTATCTGGCTTTGACTCTAGCATTTAAACTTGACTTGTTTGAACTCATGTTCCATTCTTGAAATGATTTAGTTGTGTCACCATGTGTATACATACATATGTATGTGTGTATGTATGTGTTGTGATTTGCTCGAGTTTAAGTTATTCACTGCTCTATTGAAACAAACATTGATTTGATATTGGCTCTGGTTGTTCCTTTGTACTTAAAGTCTGTAGCTTGCCATTGGTTATGGTTTACTCGAGTTTAATCTATGAGCCGGTTCATGTTGTAGCCGGACTTGCCTTTGAGCTTATCTGGTTGTGTGAGTAGTAATCTTGTTGTCCTTTTAGCTGGTGTTTTTTTTGGTTCTGTTGCATCCATTCTTCACTTTGATATTTGCAGTCTGGTTTTGTATGGCTTTGAGTCTTTTGCCTTTGTTCATTATTAGACTTGAAGTCTAGTATTGTCAGTACATATGTGCTTGGTTCTCTGGTCTCTGTAGGATTGTGTCTTCGGTTGTAGCATGTTCATTAGTCTGCACTGTGCACTTGAATGCTGGTCATCTCCACTTGTGTACATACATTTATGTATGTGTGTGTGTGTGTGTGTGTTCATGGAGTTTGGTTGGTTGTGTTGACATACTTGTGTACATGTTCATGTGTGGTATGGTTGGAATAGCCTCTGGTCATTTTTGCAGACCAATTTATATTCTTTTACCTGCCTCTCCATAACAATCCATGATGTTTCCATATTCATTCTTAATATTCTCTGACTTATTAGTATTTCCATGTACTTGTGCCATTTGGTTGTCTACACTACGATTCTCGAATTACTTGTGTATATATGCACATGTTCTATTTATCATTGCTAATTTGAGTTAAAATTTGGACCAAATGCATTGAGTTATGTGTCCATTTTGTAGCTGGTTGGACCTGAACTGGTTCGTTGTTTTGGTCCAGTCTATAAATTGTTTGTTGTACTGGGTTCACTATGAAGTGTTTACTTGTGATGTGCATGCTCATGTCTGTTGTACTTTAGTGTTGAGCCTGATCTCTGTATTGATGTTCATGCAATTTGTTATTGTACATTTGATTTTAAACTTATGCCTAGTCATCCATACTTGAGTTTTGAACTGATGCATGCTTTGTTGCTTTCCTCTAATCATATATGTTGACTTCTTCATCCCTTTGCTGTTGCACTTGATCTGGTCTCTGATTGAATGCTTGTGTGGTTAGATCTTGAACTGTTTCCAATTGAAGCTGATGCCATTGTTTGTGCCTTTGACCATTTTGCTTCGGGTTGCAAACATGCTCATGTATATACATGCATTAACATGTATGTATACATATGTGTAATTGTGTAATACATGTGTCGTATCCCGTTTATACTCGATTTGTTCATGTGTGTATTTGCATCTGTGATGAATCCATCCTCGGCTCGGGTTTGACCTTGTGCTCACCTGTCCCTGCATTTTTATCAAGTGTATATTTATGTGCACGGCCTTATGGCATGTACAGTGATACAATATGCATGTCACAAGTTTTTCATGTAGATGAATTCAAAGTAAATGATGACAAACAACCCAAATAACTGAGGCAAATAAGATTTTCAAAATACACATTTTATTTTACACTCCACAATTTTTTTTTTCAATTTTACTACGTCAGTGCTTGTTTTGTAGATAATTCAGCTGTTGGATACAAATTGGAATATACTTGAAGATTAAATAAGAGTGAACAAGTGATATGTAGTGAGGTGCAAATGTATGTATAGTGAAAAATGTGACATAATTGAAATTGTAATGTAATTGAAAAATGTGTATATATAGTGAGAGCTCAAATTTGTACTATTCAAAATTGTAATAAAATATTTGTTTGAATAAAATATCCGTTTGAATTTAAATTGCATGTTATTTATTTTATTCAGCAAATATTTATTTAATTGTGCGAAAATAAAATAGTACAATAACTAATACATTCAAATGAATATATATATATATATATGTTTATTATCATCAAACAAAAATCATATACTAGCATATTCAATAAGTCTGCATTCTCGATTTCGGTGGATCATGGGATGATCACTTACACTTAGTTGAGTTTGCATTCAACAACAGTTATCGGTCTAGGGTCAGTATGGCGCTATATGAGGTGTTATATGGCTGACCATGCACCACTCCTTCATATTGGTGAGAAATTGATACTTGGGCGAGTTATGATTAGAGAAACTTTAGAGAAGATCAAAATCATTCGGCAACGAATGAAAGCTGCTCAAGATAGATAAAAGAGCTACAATAATAGGATAAGATATAATTTAGAGTTCTCTATCGACAATATGATATTTATCAAAATCTCTCCATTGAAGAATGTTGTTCGATTCGGTACTAAGGGAAAGGTGGCATCGAAATTCATTGGTTCTTTTCTGATAATTGATAGGATTGGGAACTTGGCTTGCAGAACTGACTTACCTCAAAAGACGGCGGGCGTGCACATGTTCCATGTCTCTCACTTGCGGAAGTTTGTGCACAGCTTAGGCATGATAGTTGAACCGAGTTGGCTTGATTATATTGAGGTTGAACTAGAAATATCAAGACATCATAGGCATATTTGTACCGTCAGACATGATATGAACTAGCTTAGGGAAAAAACGGAAGAGATAGTGAATGTTCAGTAAAGTGAGAGCGAAGTCAATTATACTTGGAAGACCGAGGAGAACATGATGACCACTTATCCAGATCTCTTTACTTGGTGATATTTTCTGTTTATCATATTTACTTTCACTTTCCATATTATATAGGATAGTTTAGTATCCTACATAGTAGGGCAGACATTGATATCATTTCTTACTTTTGTGTGCATGTTTGATGTTTGATATGTTTGCTCATGGATGTTAGGCATGTGTGGTAGTTATGTTTGATTTTACCTTTTTGTATTGGGGATTTCGGGGGTGATATTCCTAAAAAGGGAGAGTCTAACAACCCATATTTTACGTAGCAGAGATCATAAAATAGTTTAAATTCATATGAGGACGTATGACTATATAATTTTGGGAAATTTCTATTAGTGACATTTCCTATCTTTAGAATTTTATCGAACGATTTTACCCTTGAAAACTGGTAAAGGCTATAACGTTTAATAAATTCTAGTTTAGCATCCGAAAATACTTCCATTGGAAAGATATAATGGAGCTTCATATCTACAGTTATAGGGAAGTAAAACTAGATCTTGGATGTTGATTCTCGGTGCATGCAAAACTTGAATTTTGAAAGGTTTGGTGAGTGATTTATCATCTCTCACCTTATTATATATGTATATATAGGTTTTAACATGTTTTGGATCCATTTTTGAAGTCAACACTATATTTTATTGCAATTAAAAAACCTTACCTGTAGTAAAAACATGAATAAATGGATTTTTGGTGTTCTAAACATGTTATTTGGATATGCAACTGTCTTGATATATGTTAGGTTATGTTGTAGGCACCTTGTATGACGATTATTATGATTAATTTTGTGAGCTGTATGCTTGAATGTTGTTTGGTGCGTGTATGGTGTTTGTTAGAATGCTTATATGGTTGAAAACGCTCGTCGGAGTGAACTAGAGGCAAGAACTGTGAAAGCAGATTTCGACAGATAGGCTTTGAAGATTTTGGAGTCATATCGTTGCATAGGCGATGTTTGCAGATCGAAGTGTTGGGTGTAGCGATAGGATCGGCATGAGGTTGACATGTTGAAGGAGCTACAGGTTTCTGGTTCGGTGGAGTTAGGTCCGGCACGAGGATGGTTTGGTGGTTGGCTTCGGTCGGCAAGGTAAGACCTCACAGAAAATCTTGTTTGGTAGCTAGGAGGTTTGGAGGTGGAGGACCAAACAGTAAATCATATCTGGTAGCTACTAGGTCTGGTAGGTTGTTGGTTCAGTCTTGGCTTCGGTTCGAATGTAAGGACTTCCGAACAATATTTCGATCCAGCGATAGTGATTGGGGAATGACGGGTACCAGACAAGATGATTAGTCTGAGGTGTTGCTTAGGGATTTGCCATTGATCTAGGCCCGTAGTGGAAGTAATGGGTGAATTTTCAAAAATTAACATTTTGGATCTTTATTGGGCCTATGAAGTCTAAGTTATTTGGAACATTTCTAAATTTCTTTTAAATAAAATCATTATTTTATTTAAATTTATAATAAAGCTTTATATTATATAATTAATGCTATTATATGTTTGTGTGTGCGTGTGTGTGTATATATATATATATATATATATATATATATATATATATATATATGCAAGTATCATACACAGACAGATACACACACATACACAGATATATATATATATATATATGTGTGTGTGTGTGTGTGTGTGTGTGTGTGTATGTGCACACATGTGCATGCATGTGTAACATAACAATCTGTGTAAGGTGGTGCTAGATTTACACCGCAACGAGCATGTTAGCTCATCCATTATACAAATACATTGTCTAAATATATGCTTATACACTTCAATTTATGTATATAAAATATTATGAATACACACACACATGTATAAGTATAAACTATATTTTACATAATTATATATACATAAATATATACATGGAATTTTAACATTATAAATATATATATATCTAATATATGTATATGTCTAAGTTATTTATATAACAAAATTAATTTTTATTTATTTATTTATTTACTATAAAACCGAAAGTAATATACATATAATTTTTTTTAAACGTGTGTGTGTATATATTATTATATACACATGCATACATATATATATTCACGTATATATATTATTTTAATAATAAATATAAGTATATTAATACTTTTAAAATATTCAAAATATATATATTAAATTTATATATGTAAATACCTTATAATACGCATGACATAAAAAATTCTTTATTTTTTAATTTAAAATGTTTATTTAAAAAATATCCATGTGGATAAATATAAAGTATTGAATAAAATATATTTTGAAAACAAAATTTCAATTTTTTTGTAGAAATCTAAGTGATATTTAGTTGTTTGAATATTCGATATATAATTCTTATAATTTAAAAAATCGAAGATATTTTTAATTTTCAACAAATTCTAAAATATTTTAATAATCTAAAAATATGTTTTTTTGTTTTCTTTTCTATTACATCTTAGGTGCTAATTTAATTTTATAACATGTAAACACATTTTATAATATGTATATATAATTAACTTCCATAATTAGTTGATTAAGTAATATTTAATAATAATATATAAGTCTATAAAAACTATTTTATTTCTGCCGAAAATTGTTTACACATGAATCAATTAATATAAAGTTATAAAAAAAATATTTTAGCTAGAATGGATATAGAATTCTAAATTATAAAGCTTATGTATAATTAAATGACATATATTAAATTAATTAAATAAAAAAATGCCTTTTTTTATTTTTAGAGGTGCATACTATAGGTTGTAATATGACAAAATATTTCTTCATATGTACATAAGTATATATAAGCATATAACCAATCAGATTTTCATAATATATTGATATAATAGAAACGTTACCTAACTAATACAAGAGAATATGATATATAAATAATAATTCAATAGAGTACAAACCTATATCAGATTATAACCTTGTACCAACGCTCTCATACCTTGAAAAGTTAAATTGAACTCCTAACTCGAATTCTAATCCCAATGATGTTATGTCCCAAGTTACAGACCACGGGCTATTGAATAGTATTTTATTTGATTTGACATGAGCTTGTAATATTGGACAAGAAGATATTAGGGTTTGGCCAGATATAGGAGGGTTTGGAGTCTTTCAAAAATAATTTTTAATAGGTATGAGTTGAGATGCTTATATATGGGAGGAATAGAGACAAATTGGGATCTAGATCTCTTACCAATTCTCCTTCCCTTATCCATACAAACCTAGCCCATTTAGTTTCCATCAAATGGCCGCATACTTAGCTTCATCATGGCCGAAACCAACCGGCCCCATACGGGCTTCAAACTCATTTTAAGCCCAAGTAAAATATTTTGCATTTAAATCCAATTAAATGCATATCGATATTGTACATCGATTAATATATCTATAACTATTATAATACAATTAATAATATTTGTTTACTAAATCAAAAATAATTTTTTATAACTAATATTTCATAAATATTAATTAATTTATAACAAGTATAAAATAATTAAATCATGTGGTCAAGGAGCAACTCTTTAGGTGTAAATTTGGTCAGGGATTAATATCGAACTATTCGAGTACTGAGGTTCACATATCACTTAGCAGCTGGTGTGACATTTTGGCTAAAATCATCGGTTACTTAGTTTCAGTAAAACCCCATTTTACTTTGTTAAGCATTAACCGAATATAACTATTATTTACACCAATTCTCTTCATCAAAACTATATCACTTTAGACTTATGGAATTTGGTAATGGTCAAAATTACAATATCAACCATATTCAACTCTATAGTCCAAACACAAAGTTCTTGGTTCAATAATAACAATTATTTTTAACCGAAATGCTCTAGTCAAAGACTTTGGCTTTGAGTTGAATTCAGTTGACTGTGATACTAACCTCATATAACTAAGGAGATAAATCCAATCTTGAATACTTTTTCACTTCCAATACTTCCACTCAACCCAACAATAGTGTTCGATGGATGCCATACCATGATTTAACTATAATCAAAGCGAAGCTTCCACATTGAAGGTCAACAATATTCTTAATTCAAGAGAACTACTTAATTTTGTTGCATTGATATTTTCTAATTGTCCTTGGTTATATTAAGCAATAGAAACTATCGAGTGAATCATTCCATAGCTATCCAATAACTATTAGTACATAACCACTTTGTGCCTTCAGGAGATATAAGTAATACACTGCCCAATATTTAGAGAGCGTTATGTACTCTAGTCTCAATGGATGTACCGATATCCAGTCTCGATACATCTTGACTATGAATATTTCAAGTGATATATTTATATTCTTTGTGATAAATTACTCATGGTTACAACACTTTGTAACTGCTTTCACAAAACATACCATTTATGGATTTTCTATTAAATACACTTTCAATTTAATTAATTAATTATAAAACACATTGCGTTAAGTATATAACATAAAGAAAAAACCTTTTATTTTTAACAAGATTGGTTATTGGGATAAACATATGTAACAAATTACATAATTGTTCTTAGGGCATACCCTAATTCTATCAATCTCCCACTTGCACTTGGGCTCAATTATGGAATCTTATTCCGGCTTCTCAAATCGGTTTCCTCAAAACCAATTGGACCACTCCCTCGGTGAATGGATATGCTATTATGTTTTAATTATCTACTTTGTCAATTAATCTCTCCGACATTGGTAAACTGCCTTTATCATGTAGAACAATTCAGAGTATGTCTTTCGAATTCTAGTGAGCTCTAAAGTTCTGTTATGAACTATATTCTGACATTGTTATCATATAACAATGTTATGGCATTCTGAACAATTGGGATCACCCTCGGGTTAGTTATAAACTTATGCATTTATATTTGTATACATTGTTTTTATTGCGGCACTATTCAAGAGATGTACTTAGCCTTTTTCATTGAATCAGCCACAATCTTTCATTTGTAACATTTCCAACTTAAAGACTCTTAACTTGAATTTATTATTGACATATTGTACTCAATATTACTTGTGAAAGTTGGAGTCTAAATGCTGCTTCACAAGGAGTTTGTTGCTTTTATAAATAATTCTCTGCTATTTCACAAATATATGAGAACACCTGAAATAATCATTTAGTTATAGGAATTTGGATTTGATATTTGCTTCATGTATCAAATACATAAACAAATAATGATAATGTAGACAACATAACATGTAATATAAGTCCTATTGCAAATGCATAAGGAATTCATCTTACATGTTCCGTATTAAACACATTAATAAGGTGTCCTTGCATATCCTTTGGGTCATTCTAATTATCTTTTATATTTACCTATAAAAGACATCATTTACGAATCCAACATTAAATATTGCAACTAAGGTTGATTTTTACACAATTACATCATTAATAATCAGTAGTGTGTTATTTACTTATGGTTTAGAAATATTTATTAGCTTTTAACTTTCTTTCTTATGAGCACTCACTTTCTTTGCATTTTGATTGACAATCAAACTAGTTGATATTTCTATCAAAACATTTGTTCAATTTTGATGTCTGTCAAACGACACATTCATATCTTTTCTTAGATCATATCCAAAAATTCACAGACTCATTATCGCTCTCACTGATTTCGAGACATTTCTATTATGTGTAAATAGTTTAGTCTAAATCATTATTTAAAATTTTCTATTTCAACACATACGTACCAAAACATAAAGTCATATCATACAATAATTTTGTGAGTAAATTCTGAACCAACTTGAGAAAATCAAATAGTAAATTTGTTACGTTAATTTCAATTGAAATTCATTGTATTATTCTTATTAGTGTGGCTCTCTGTATTTCAACTGCATCTGTATTTCTCTTAAGGATACATTTGCAACCAATGGATCATATTATTTCGGATACAACTATCAAAATCACATATTGATAATGTACTTTTAATCTATTTTAGATTTGCATATTGTTTCGAATATGCTAATATATGAATTTTGTTAGATGATAATAAAAATATATATTCATTTAAATGTATTTATTATTGTACTATTTTATTTTTCATGTAATTAAATAAATAAATATTTGTTGGATAAAATAAATAACATGAAATTTAAATTCAAACATATACTTTATTCAAAGAAATATTTTATTACAATTTTGAATAATACAAATTTGACCTCTCACTATATATACACAATTTTAATTACATTAGAATTTTGGTTATATTACAAATTTTAATTTACAATGCTGACCTCACTATATATTACTCATTAACTCATATTTTATCTTCAACTTTGTTCCAGCTTGAATCCAACATCTGAGTTACCTGCAAAATAAACATTAATGCAGTAAAATTGAATAAGAAATATTTTACAGTGTAAAATAAAATGTGTATTATGAAAATGTTACTTTCCTTAGTTATTTGGGTTGTTCATCATTATTTATTTTGAATTCATCTACATGAACAACTTGTGACATGCACAGTGTATCACTGTACATGCCACAAGGCCGTGCAGTACGATATACACATGATAAAATTGTAGGGACGGGTGGGCACAAGGTCAAACCCGAGCCATAAGCTGGATTCAACTCAGGTGCAATACAAAAACATCACAAAATTTTCTAGTACAAGTTCTCATGCAACAAGAATCCAAAACCAATATAAAACAAGCCTCAATGGAAAATTCAATGTGTACACATGAGAACGGACTAGATAGTGAAGTCATGAAGCAACCAACCTAAACTTGTACAGTCCAATGTGTACAATAGGACACCAACATTCAAAATGACAACAAGACTACTGCTCATACAACCAGACTGACTCAAGTGCACAAGGACAGATGAACACGCACGAAAACATGTATCAAGACAACCAGAGCTACAGTTCAAGCCCATAATAACAACATGAACCAGAGAAAGGTACACCAGACTCTAGAGAATGATGACATACATCAAGCATACAAAACATGCAGATAACAGGACACGCACATGAAAACCTAAGACAAAATCAAAGGCAACTTAGTCCAAATGAATGGGGAAGCAGACCAAACCAAACTACAAACAATTCAACAGACTTAAGTGAATATGCAATAGAACCAAATAATAATGAGGCATGAAAAAAATCCAAGCATCAATGTACACATGAACAATTAAACCCAGACCCAATAGGCCAGAAAATCAAAGTGCAATCAAACTGCACAACTCCATATTAATCCAGACTACATGAACACACACATATATACATACATAAATGTATGTATTTATACAAGTGGAGATTCCAGCATCCAAAGTGCAACATGAAGACTTGATTGCAACTAGGAAGTTTAACTCGAAGTAAATCAAGATCAGACACAATTCAACATGAAGACCAATCATTATAACCCATGATTGAAATGCAACCAGACTTCATTCAAAGTGCACAAGACAATAAAAAAAGCAAGAACGTGCTCACAAGATCAAATGGTCTAGTGTGAATACAACATAGGGTGACCCACATATATACAATACAGACCACAATTTAATGTCCAAGCAACCCAGCAAAAATAACCAAGCTCGTATGCAAGTTAAGTTTTAAACATATAGTACAAATATACAATGGAGCATGCATCAGTTCAGGTATGAAAGCAATATAGGGTAATCCAGCAAATAGTGAATGAATTTCAAGGAAATGAATACGGAATACGACAACATCTATGTAATAGTCCAGACAGTGGTGAACACAATACTGGAGCCTGCATATATATACATGTGTATATATAAACAAGTGATTCGAGAATTATAGTACAAACACATGAATGAGCATAAGCATGGTGACATATATACATGCACTAATCACATATTTATATACATACATACATACATACATATACATATACATACATACATATATGTATATATATAGGTATATACATGAAGATGACACACAACAAAGTAGTTTACATGTGTATAACAGTGAAGCAGACTGCTTATTTACAGTAAAAAACAGTTGCATTACGAACAAAGCTTAGAATTTTTTCAAAAGGTCAAGACAACAAAAACAGAGAATGGCCATATGTTTAAACAAGTCATCAAACAAGTCAAGTTTCATAAAATCCAAATCTATCTCAAATTCAAGTATCGAGCCATAAGAGAACGATACCAAAATCAAAGCCGTGGTGACCAAGGTAGAATCGAACAAAGTCAGCAAATAATATATATATATATATATATATATATATATATATATATATATCAAATTCAAATACCAAGCTATAATCAAGGAACGAACCAGTCGGAGACCTCAAGATCATATGATCAAAAATCAACGCGGAAAACAAAATCGTGAAATATTCAAACCAAAATATACGAACAAAAACTAAGAGATTTCATCCATATAAATACCCAAAAATCATCATCGGTGAATGGATGAGTTCACGCACCAGTAAATCAATACACCAATCAAGTCGAGCTTAAGTAAAATCAAAATGGGCAAAAATCAATTACCAATTTTTATCCATTCGAACTCATCACTTGAAGCAACCGATAAAGAATTGAACCGATTGAAGAAGCTTCTAATTGAGTTGAGAGTACGTCATCAGAGGATTCGAGTTTCAAAAACCATTTGGCGACTTCAATTTCGAGCAATGCCCTAAAATTATGCAAGGCTTAATTTTCCAGAGCAGAGTGATAAAGAGAACAAGGTGACCACGATAATAAGAGAAGAAAATATCCAACATTTATCTTTTAATTTATGGGCCAGCTATTGTTTATTTGGGTTAAATATATATAAAGGGCTTTGTTTTGTTTTTAGTTTTTAGTTTTTATTTTCCAATTTTTCTTTTAAAATTTTGTAACTTTCTATTCGTGTGAATAGGGACAAACTACAAGACGTAGTTTGAAAACTCGCAACTCAATGGCTGAGTTGTGGCAGGGTTTTGAGCGTATATTAAGGTTAGTCGATTGCGGGTGTCACAAGTTTACGTGTGTAAGCGCCTGACTACTTAATTTCTAGTAGAAACCTTGGGGGCGGCAGGTAGGCAGGATTTTGCTAAAGTTGGGTAAATCTATGTTGTCCTACTTCTGCTTTAGTTATACTGCTATATCTGTGCTACAATTATTATATATATTTATGTATTAATTTTTATTATTATTAGTATCACCCTATTCACCACCTTTCTAGGGTGAAATCGATCATACAAGTGACATCACAGCTAGGAACTAAAGCCAATTTTGTTTTAAATTTTTTATTTTTCAAAAACAAATTATTTAATTCTTTTGTTGAGGGACAGTCCTTAGTTAGACCACCCATGTTCAATGGTGAATATACTTACTGGAAAAATAGAATGAATTTTTTTCTAAAAACCGTTGATGCAGGAAACGGAAGAGGAAATCTAGGTGGTGGGAGCACCACCACCAACTGAAATGCTCGACCTAATACCAGCAGGAATCAAGGTCGACATGCTAATGCTAATCCAAATGTTGAAGTTAATGTAGGTGCTGGAAATCTGCCAGTAGATGCGGGGATGGTATATCAGTTGTTGTCCAATCTTCTGCAAGCAGGAGCTACTAGTAATGCTGAAGGAGCTAATCTTGTAGCTCCAGTTGGATAATTATGCTAGGTTGAGCAAGGATTACACTAGTCTGGGTGGAAAGCCGTTTATAGGAATGAAGGATGCTGTTGAGGTTGAGAATTGGCTACTGAGATGTGAGAGGACCTTTACTAATTTTGGTTTGGATGATGGGGAAAAGAGAAGACTGGCCTCTAGACAGTTGTAAGGGGTAGCGCCCCATTGGTGGAATATTGTGACAGCCAGAGTTCTGGGGGAAGAACCAACTTAGGCTCATTTTAGAATGAGGTTCGAGGAGAAGTTTCTATCTGAGGTAGCCAAGTCAGCATTGATGAGAAAATTTATGGACCTTGTTCAGAGAGATATGTCAGTAATCGAGTATGCTGCTACGTTTGATGAGTTATCTCGATATGGATATGCTATTATAGACACTAACATCAGAAAGCATGAAAGAATTCATTCGAGGAATAAGGCCAGAGCTAGCTAGAATGACTATGACCCATGTCAGAGAACCTTGTAATATGGTGGTGGAGATGGCTATTCACCATGAAGAGATGCTTGTTGTTTCTGTTAGGGAGAAGCCAGTTGAATCCCAGAGTCCTTAGAAAAAGAAAAGGAATTTCTTTAAGAAGAAGAGAGCTTAGAAAAGGGAGGCTGCTAAGAAGGCAAAGGCTAATTTGGTGTGCTTCAAGTGTGATAAGAAGGTTCATTATGCTGACGAGTGCCGGACAGGCAAAGGGAAGAATCCCGGAGAGAAGAAAAATGTGAAATGTTTCAACTGCGACCAAGTTGGGCATTACAAGAACCAGTGTCCAGAGCCAGTCGGGGCGGACAGAGGGAAGGTATTTGCTATTGGACCAACATCTTCTTCTAGGCCCACTGCGGCAGAGAGGGGAAAACTGTGATGGAAGGTAAGCTTTTAATTCAGAGTATACCTATTAGGGTACTATTTGATACCGGTGCATCACACTCATTTATATCACAGTACTTGGTTGATATGTTATGCATAGAACCCACTTACCTTGTTACTTTCTTAAGGGTTGCGAATCCAATAGGAGGGTATGCAACTCTAGGGATGGGATGTGACCAGTTAGAACTTGATTTGTTAGGTCATAAGTTTGCATGCAGCCTGTATGTTTTTGATTTCGTTGATTTCGGGATCATTTTGGGCATGGATTAGTTGGGTAAGTATAAAGCTAGGATATTTTTCTAGGATAGGGAAATATCGTTGAGACACTCAGATAGTCATAACCGAATCATCTTCTCAGTGGAAAATTCTAGTAGGAGTGTTTGAGCTCTGTTAAGTGCCATGGAGGTTGAGAAGAGCTTAATCAGCTTTGAGTAGCAAGGGAATTTGCAGATGTCTTTGAGCCGGTTACAAGATTACCACCAAAACGAGCTATTGAGTTTCTGATAGACCTTGTGCTAGGAGCTAAACTTGTGAGCAGACCGCCTAGCAGGATGACACTAACAGAGATGAAGGAACTAAATGTGTAACTAGTGGATCTAGAAGGAAGGAATTTTATTATACCAAGCAGTTCGCCTTAGGGAGCAGCTAGGTATTCGTAAAGAAACTAGATAGGTCACTAAGGATGTGCATCGAATATCGTAAGTTAAACAAAAGGACGATCAGGAATAGGTACCCTCTTCTGAGGATAGATGATCCGTTTGATCAGTTAACGAAAGGTCATTAAGGTTAGTTTCATGGGATTCCTAGTAGCATAGTCAGTGACAGAGATGCATTATTCACTAGCGAATTTTGGAAAAGCCTATAAGAGGTATGAGTACTAAGCTCAGATGAGTACAGCTTATCACCCACGGATGGATGGACAGACAGAGAGAGTCAACAAAGTACTTGAGGATTTACTGATATCTTGCGTATTGGACTATGATGGATTTTGGGAGGATCGCCTATATTTGATTGAGTTTTCCTATATTAATAGTTATCAGACCACCAAAGGAATGACCCCTTTTAAAGCTTTGTATGGAAGACCATGCAAATCGCCTGCATGTTGGTTAGAGACCGAAAACAGGTTGGTCTTAGGTTCGAATTTGGTTAGAGAGGCGTTAGAAAAGATTGAGTTAATCCGAGGATGGATGAAGGTAACTCAATCCAAACAGAAGAGTTAAGAAGATAAGAGGCATAAAGACATAGAATTCTCAGTGGGATACCAGGTTTTCATTTAAGTATCATCGATGAAGGATGTGGCAAGGTTTGAGAAGTCGGGAAAGTTGGCCCTGAGATATGTTGGACCATTCTATATGTTAGAAATGATTGGAAAGCTTGCACATAGAGTAGAGTTTTGGATCAGTTTAGCAAGTGTCCATAATGTATTCCATGTGTCTCATCTTCACAAATACGTACATGATCCAGAGGCTACTATTCCTCAGACAGAGTTGGAGGACTTGGTAGCTAAGACTGATTTGACCTTTGTTAGACAACCATTCCGGGTTGTAGCGAGAGATGAGAAAAGATTGAGGACCAAGACAGTCAAGTTGGTGAAAGTTCAGTGGTGTGACAAAGAGAAGGACTGTACTTGGGAGACAGAGGGCAGGATTCGAGATGATTATCTTGATCTGCTTTGATGGTATGTCCGTATTAGATTTATATAGATTAGTCGCTAGTTGGGTATGTTAGTATGGATGTTAGGAGTTGTTACAGATGATTGTTGTGTTTTCTATTTAGTCCTTACTGAATTTCGAGGATGAAATTCTTTAAGGAGGGGAGCCTGTAACACCCCTAATTTTTCATAACATTATTCAAGAGATTTAATTAGAATAAATTAAATATAATAATGTAGAGTGATAAGGGGATTAATATTGGTAAATGAATATAGGTGTCCATGCTTAATTAAATTAAATGAATTTATAAATGGTTAAGTGCTAACTAGTTAATATAAGGGCATTAGGGTAAATAGCCGCCCATATTTCCCACCCTTATACCATTACCTCTAGCCATATATGTTCATTTTAAAGCAAAAAAAAATTGAAACGTTAGAAAGCTAATAGGAGCCGGCGAATAAGGAGAAGGAAGAAGAGATAATCAAGTAATGCTTAGGATTCAATCTAGAAGAAATCAATCTTCAATTTCCTTATCCAAACTAAGGTGAATAATAATCACAGCATCTCTATTTTTGGTTTTATAATCATATGATTTTGGATTTAAAGGTAAATTCTTTTTTATGATATTAGATGATGATATGCTTGATTTATAATTTGGTTAGATTAAACAAATTGTTTAAAAGAAGACATGCACGATTTTAGGGTAAAAACAAGAATAATGATTTCTAAATGCCAAGGAAAAATTATATGCTTTGGAAAACATTATTTTGGAGTTGGGTTTCAATTTTATAATTGTCCAACCCGTGGAGAATTAGTTATGAATTTTCAAAGGAAAATATGATTATTTGGGTTTATAAATTCAATTTGGGAAAAATATTAAGATTTTGGATCTGAAATTTTGATATTTAGATAACATGATTAAAGTGAATTTCTGAATTTTTTGGAAATTTTTACTAAGTGATTTAGTATGGAATTAAATTATTTTAAAAGGAGGGTCTACATGATTTAATTGTTTTTTTTTAGCAAAGGCTAGCGGGGTTATCAGGGCCCCTACCTGATTTTATTGCGACAACACAATAAAATACATAGCTTGTTCACAGAAAAAATACACAAAGGGATTAACCAGAGGAAAACAAGCACACGGAGCAAACAAGACAAGAGAGAAACCACCATCTATCTCCAAGGATCACTAAAAACAGCAGGAATAGAGGGTTGCATCATCATAGCTAGATATATGTCATGTTTTAAGACTTTCCATAACACCTGTCCATCCCTCCTCTTATTTTCAAAACAAATCATATTTCTTTCATTCCAAACAATAGACATATATTTCTTCAGGCATATAGTAAGGCATCTTGCTTTCATAGTTCGCCACCTCGTTGCTTTATATACCATGTCAAGATCCATTGGCCTAATATTGTACAACAAGTTACTTCCAGCAAGCTGCATCATGTTACCAAAAAGCAACATGTTACAAGAACATTCTAAAAACAAGTGTTGCATGGTCTCTAGATTATTAGCATAGAAATAACAGGAAACTCCATTGTCAAAACTCATCTCCATCATCTTGCTTTTAGTTAACAATGCATTTTGAACAACCTTCCAAAGCACTAAATTATCCCTGGGAGAAGAATCAGCAGACCAAATGATCTTACTCCATTTAAAAGCCTGGTTACTGGATCGATGCAGAAGATTATACACATGAGAGACAGTGTGAGGTTTTGCACACCAATGAACAACATCAACCTCAACTGGAGGGTAGAAATTCCTTTTAATTTCATTCCAAACAGCCCTGATGAATTGATTAGAGGAGTAAGGTAGCTGCAGATCACCATGGCTAATAAAATCAACAGCTTTGGCATCAATGGGAATACCAGTTTGAATAAGTTGTTGATAGCTGAAAAGTTTATGCAATAACACACCATTGGCAACCCAAGGATCAAACCAAAATTTAACATCAGAAGAGACAACCATCCTATGAACGATGAGGGGAAGTAAAGTGTCATGCAATCCAAGAATCTTTCTCCACGTCCAACTACAAGTTTGAGGTATAGGCAAACTCCAGAAACAAGACCTACCAATTCTATGAGCCCATACCCAATTAACCCACCCAAATTTCTTCTTGACAATTATTGAACTAATATGAGTACTGAAAGCAGCAATGTTCCAATTGATAATGTTTATTACTCCCAACCCTCCAGAATTTCTTACCTTTTCAAAGAGGCTGAAAGAGCAAGGCAGTGGCTTCCTGTTATTGATGGTACCAGTCCAAAAAAATCTTAGCATTGCACCTCTAATAATATGCAAAAGCTTAGCAGGCAGGATAAAAGTTTTAGACCAATATACGACCATAGGAAAAACAACCGATTTGATAAGTACAAGCCTTCCTGCCTGAGATAAGAATCTATTTGACCACCTGTCAAGCAAAGAAACAATTTTGGAATACATTGGAAGGCAATCAACAATCTTTAATCTAGAGGTTATGAGCGGGAGGCCAAGATATGTCATATTAGAGACCGGACTATTAAGACCAGTCGTTTGGATCAGAGACAAGGAAAGATTGGTGGAGATTCCAGCAAAAGATATACTAGATTTAGAACAATTGAGAAGCAAACCAGTCATCTTGTAGAAATCAGACAATGAACTAATAACACTGGATCGAAGGAAGATGTGGCTTTGTAAATATCATAATATCATCAGCAAACATAAGAGTTGTAACATTTGTAAGCTTACACTTGGGATGGAACCTGATCAGACCGGAAGTGTACTTGGTTTTCATATATCTGGAGAGGACTTCCATCACAAGAAGAAATAAATAAGATGAGATCGGATCACCCTGTCTAATCCCTTTCCTACTCTTGAAATAACCAACAGGACGTCCATTCAGAACAATGGAGAAACTGGGAGTTGAAATACATTCATAAACCCAACCTACAAAAGGCTTTGGAAAATTCATTAAGGCCATAATACGTACTATTGTGGACCAGTGAATGGAGTCATAAGCTTTTGTGATGTCTAGCTTTAGCATTGCAGAAGGGGTAGCATTAGATCTCGCATACCCACAAAGAAGCTCTTGGGCAAGAAGAATGTTGTCAAAAATACTTCTGTTGGGAAGGAAGGCAACTTGGTTCTAAGAAATGATATGAGGGAGGACCTGCATTAGCCTAGAGGCAATAATTTTGGATATACATTTGTACACCACGTTGCAGCAAGAAAAAGGTCTAAAGGATGAAACAGAGCTAGCATCAGGGCATTTTGGAATTAAGACAATGTTGGTAGAGTTGACTTCAGATAGCAGAGAGCATTTATTGAAAAAATTGTGAACAGCCTTTGCAGAAATCAAAATGAACAATGTCCCAGCAACTAACAAAGAATTGAACATTAAAGCCATCAGGTCCTCCACTCGATTTTCTATTCATAGTAAAAAGAGTATCCTTGATTTCCTCATCAGTAACCTGATCAACAAGCAAAGCAGCCTTCATACTGGATATAGTAGGAAGGGAAATGTCATTCAACATGTCAAGGTCCGGACTAAAATTAGAGGTGTTACCTAGTAAGTCTTCAAAATAACTAAGAAAGGAAGCATCAATTTGGTCAGGAGAGGAGACAAGAGTACCGTCTTGAGCACGAATTGTGCGAATATTTTCTTTAGCTTGCTTAATTTTGATCGAGGAATGAAAAAACTCAGTGTTACGATCACCATATATAAACCACTTACAGTGTAACTGTTGTTGTTTCATCCCGCTTTCAATATCAAGGGCTTTGTTAAGAAGCATGCAGAGCTTACCCTCCTCCTCGGTAGCAACTGGGTCATGAGGGTTATTCATCATAAATTCTTGAGCATGTTTATACCTACTCTTCAGAATAGTTGTTTGCTTGGTTCCATCACCATACTTTTCAGCTGCCCATGTTCTCAAGTGCTTTTTACAAGTTTGAGTTTCCTGCAAAGAATAAACATAGGGTTACCATAACAATGAGAGGACCATGCTATACCCACAACTGGTTTAAATTCAGAGGAGAGAGACCAATCATTAAAAAATTTGAAACTTCTTTTTTCCTTTTTCATTTTGGGACCATCAGAGAGAATCAAAAGGGAGTGATCAGAGAGGATGGGGTGGATTAGATTGACAGAGAGATTAGGCCAAACAGTGAGAGATTTAAAATTGCAGAAGGCATGATCGATAGTGGAGAAAGTTCTGACTCCACTCCTACTTTTATTATTCCATGAATATCTAGCACCAGAAGTTTGAAGTTTGAGGAGGTCAGAATCAGATATTGCAATGTTTAATGGAAGAATATGCTTTGGGTATAATGGAAGGCCACCATACTTATCATCAAGCTGAAAGCAGCTATTAAAATCACCCATGACCAGCCATGGATGCGATTCTTGCCTGATAAAAGGCAAGTAGTCAAAGAGTTTTTGTCTTGAAGCAGCAGAATTATCCCTATAAATAAAAGTTAAATAGAAAGAAGTTTTTGTTTGCTGGCAGATGATTTTTGTGTGGATGAATTGCCTAGAGGATAGAATAGAGGTTATGGAAAAAGCAGAAGGATCAAAAATGATTAAAATCCTACCATATTGAGAATCAGATAGATTATGGAGATGATTCCAATTTGGATTAATGTAACTAGCAGCCCTAGTAGTTAACAAGAGGTTGAGTTTAGTTTCGAGAATAACAATAATTTTAAGATTATGAGAGAGGATGAGATTTTTAACTTGATCAAGTTTCAAATGACAATGAGCACCCCTAATGTTCCATACTCCTATATTATGTAACATCATGAAACTAAAGAGATTGATGGATTTTGTTTTTTCTGCTCCTGGTTGCAGGAGATTGGGAATCAGCAGGACCAGATTTGGATCTAGACAATTTCTTGGATGTCTTTCTTGTATTACTTTCAAAAATACCATGGCCAGATTCATCACACACTTGTTTTCCTTTGTCATACCATCCTGGGATAATTGTATCATTAACATAAGGAAACTGGGTTGAAGATGAAGGAAGAGAAGAAGATAAGTTTTGATTGAGGGGAACAGATGTAGTTGAAGAAAGAAGAGAGAGTTTAGATGAAGAAGCTGAAGGAACATTTTGCATTGAACAGGCAAGTTCAAAAATGTTATTTGCATATGTGCTGATGATGTTTGATTCATTTGAAAGCATTACTTGGATATTTGAGTCATTTGTTGCCACCATATGAGTTCGATCAGTATAAGGTAGAAATAGCGAAGATTCTTGATTGTTGATTTCAGATACGATATGCACTTGCACAGGAGTAACACCATGCACAAAGTTAATGTCTAGTATATTCCCACTTTCAGCAACTTGGAGGCAATTTGCGGGATTTTCCCTGCCTTCTTCGAGCAATTCTCCCTCCTCAATGCCAATGTCAACATCAATTTCTTTTTCCTTGTCTTTCAAAACTGCTTCATTTGTTACTCCCAATATATCATCTGCAAGCACTTGAAAACTATTCACCATACTTTTATCTAAACCATGAAGAGACACTGGTTTTTGTTTATCTTTTTCTGTTCTATCGTTGGAAAAACCCTCCTCAATTGCAGTGGTACACTGAAAAGACTCAGTGCCAACCAAAACACTTTGGTTATTACCAACTTCTAAAAGACCGATATCCTTGTTCCTGCTTTTATTATGATTTACTTTTTTCCAAACCTGTTTGTGATTTCTATTCTTGCTCATCATCCCATTCTTGACTTTACCTGCCTCATTTATACTAGGCATAACATTATCATCATGATTAGGGTCCACATCAACTTTAGATGCAAATAAGTAGTTCATATCAGAATGTCCAAATTCTCGACAATTTACACACACTTCCGGTTTCCATAAGTATTCAACTGTAACTAGCTGGTCACTGCCATCCATCAGTTTAACTAGAAAATTATTAACTAGTTCTTTGTCGGGTTTAACTTCGACAAGGCATTTAGCATACGTTATCCTTTCCAAACTCTCTGTTGACTGATCCATGCACAGAAACTTCCCAACCCTTGAAGCTAACCAATTTACACCATAATGAGACCAGGCATATAGTGGTATGTTATATAATTTGATCCAAACAGGAACAATCGAATTGTTCCACAACTATTACCTACAGTAACGTCCCACGACTTTAAGATAAAAAGTTTGTTTCTCATTATAATAGGATCTGCCTCGGAGATCCTATGTTTTTCATCAACGGAAGAAAAACTGATTAGAAAAAGAAAACCATCTGACTTTACTTTAACTTCACCTTTCAGCTTCCATACTTTCTTCAGATGACACACAACAGAAGCATAAGGAAGTGGTTTATCAAGGAAAAACCCCACAAGGTAGTCCTTCCAAACATCAGTACCAGCCTTAATAATTTCACTAGATGGCTAGAGCACATCACCAGAGAACTGAAGTGGAATATCCTGAGGTACGTACGTGCCTGCATTTCTTGGCTTAGATTTGAAAAGTGAAGTCCAAGGCAACGAGTTAAGAGCAGTAGAATGGTTCTGTGACGACCCGGAATTTTGAGCAATATCAATTTAATAATCTTTGTTAATAATTAAATTGATTTGATCATTTATATTATAAATTGACAAGTTAAATTTATTTTAAAGATTAATAATAACAATTTGTTAATATCTATTAATATTTTTCTTAACAATGTAAATAAGTAAGATTAAATTCTTTTGAAATTTATAATAATTTGATTTTTGAAATATTTATGTTGGTAAATAAGAAGTTTTTAATGTAATAAAAATTTATATTCAAATTGTGATATATATAAATGTATTTATTGTGATTTGATATTTGTATTAAAATTTAATATGGAAATTAACAAATTTAATGTTAGGATGTTTCTATTTGAAATGTGTATATATTTGTATATATATGTTTTAAATAAGAATGTTATTAATTTGAGTTTAATAAGTATTTCCAAACTTTATTTAGATATATATATAGTTTTGAAATTTGAAATGTTAATTTGATTTAATGACTTTGAATTGATAATTGAGACTTAAATTTTTAATAACAAAGTTAATTCCTTATTTATGATAAATATGTACTTTAAGCTTTTAAATAAGATTTAAAATAAAAGTTCATTTGTTTTAATAATCTTTCATTTTAAATTTGAACATAAGATAAATTTTTTTTATATAAGAGTTAAACTCAATTTCTCAAGTTTATAAACATACATTATATAAAATAAATCAAAATATAAGTTATTTAAATATACATGATGTTTATTAAAAAGGTAAATACACATTTCCATATTACATAATTACATATACATAGCTTAATAATTATAAAAAAAAGAAACATTTATAAAACATAAATTAAACATTAAAATAACACTTGTAAGTATATTTGGCTTATTAAAAGACATTTGTAAGAATATAAACATATAAGGGACAAGTGGCAATTCTGTTGATAACTTAATTTAAAATTTAAGATTTGTAAAATATGAAGAAGGAATTTACTTTTAATTTTCAGCTAAGAAATCACTTTCTTCTTTCAAACAAAAATACAAATATGAAAAAAAATGAATACAAATCTGAGAACCAGATCTGGGAATAAAAATGAAACTTGAAACAAGAAATTTAAAAGCAAGTTCAACATCAATATAAGGTCTTCAAATGCAAAACAAAGTTCAGAAAAAAAAGGGAAGAATCTGGAAAATCTGGAATTGAAAATCTTCAAGAGGCTGGGAAGTAAACATTCATCATGCAAAGGATAATTCAGAAGAAACATCAACATGCAAGGATAGATCCAGGAGATTCATTCAACTTGAAAGATAAATTGAAAGCCTGGAAACCATTTTTCTGTCTTCTGCTCTGTTCTTTGATAAGGTGAGTAAATGAATTTAAAAACAGTTTAAACTTTGGATTCATCTTGTTCTAATGATTGGATAGCATGATGTTGATAGAATATTTGATTTGAATTTGAATGCATTGGGTATGTTTGTCTTGCCTGTGAAGTATACATATGTTCTGTGTATAGAAATAGGTTTCAATATCATTATAAAATCAATAATCTAGTATTGAATTCATATTGACCTATGATGTATAAATAAAAGATGTTTGTAATCAACTAACTTATCATCTAAAAATGTTTGTAAGTTTTAAATTTGAAGAATTAGTTGTAAAATTTCAGATTTACAGTAAAATATAAATTGGGTCAAAATTTGATGAATTCAATTTCAAGTTTTGATTGCATGATTGAATTGCAAATGGAAAATTTAGATTTTTAGTACTTGAATCATAATTTTTAATGAGTTTATTAGCGAGCATTTTGGGATTCATTGATTTGGGGTTTTCAGCCAAATCACGGCAAACCACGACGAATTGGACATCGCCGTTAAACTCGAAGGTGGAGGGGGCTTCAGTGATCATGTGAAAAATTTCTTCATGAATTTTTAATTGAGTGGGATGGCTGATAATCGAGGAGTTAGGGTTTTATTACCTGTTTTTGGCCGATGTGTTCATCGTGGTTTCACGGTGTCGTGGTGATATCGGAGGCTGTCGTGAGTGAAGCTATGGTTTCAAGGTGACGTGGGAAGGTTACGGCAGTGGTGGCAAGGTTGCTCGAGTCTGAAGTGGTGGCAACCTACATCAACCGGGAATGGCTAAAACAGGGGAGGTGCAGCAAGGCTTCGTGGGTCGCTCCCATTGGAGAGCAAGATACATCCCTGTCTAGAAGTCCCTTTATATTTCGGTTGTGCGGGCAGTTGGTCTGCAGCCAACTGCGGGGTGGTCTTGTTCGGGACTGTTCAGTAAGGAATGGTCCCGGCTTTGTGTTGCAGGGGAGTGGGAGTACTCCTCGGCACGGTGATCTAGGCCACGTACTGTGACGGGCGGTACCCCAGTAGCCCTGCCATTGTTAGAAACCCATTTTCCCTACGAGACCCTACGGTTTTGTTTGTATTACCCACTTTAACGGCTAGTAGCTGGAATTTAATGAATGTAACAATTTCGGCTATTTCATATTTACTTGAAAACCCTAGACACTATTATAATATCACTGGATTTCCTATCAAATGTTTTGGTTAGCGTAAGGTAAAAACTTTTCCATGTTTATGTGTGGGAAGTCTTACGTGATCCCTTTCTTTTCAAAGGATTTTCTAAAGTTAAGCAATCTTAAACCGTTTACTCACACCAGACCCCTGTCTGACCCGAGTGTTTATTTTCTGTTTTATTAAACTCTTGGGTACTCATATTATATATGAGTAGTCAAGTGATTCAGGTTATCTCTTGACAAATTCTGGAGGAGCTTTGGAGCAGGGGGCTTCAGCGTGTAGATATATAGTTAGAGTTTCCGCTGTGTGTTATTCTGTGATGATGTTCTTGTATTGTATTAGACAGAAATGTTATAACTGTCTAAATTGAGATGTTAGTTGTGTACTCTGATGTATATGATACTATGTATATGTTCTATATTATATTTAAATCGTTCTGCTATGAGATTCTGATGTGTTGTTTCTTTTTCTTCTCTTTCTTTTCTTCTTCTATCCCTTTCTTTCTTAATTAGTGATGCGATTTTCCGGGAGTGGAAAGTCGGGTCGCTACAGCTGGTATCAGAGCGTTAGGTTGAGTGAATACCTAGGCTCTGGAGTGGTGTCTATCTTGAGAGAGCGTACTTGTAATTTATATATATACATATTTATATAACGACGTAATCTGTTGGGTTATCTGTTCGGATTTTCCAACATATGTTATAAGGTAGATAAGGTAGGAGTGTGTGGAACACGACTACTACAATTGGAAGAGGTTTATATGTTGTGGTTGGAGATGTGTCTGTCGAGATTGTAGATCTAATACCGTCTCGAATGAGTTTTGGTGGATTGTAGAAAGGATTTCTTTGAGTCCAGACTTTATTAATTCGAATAAGAATTTTATTAATTTGAGTTTAATAAGTATTTCCAAACTTTATTTAGATATATATATAGTTTTGAAATTTGAAATGTTAATTTGATTTAATGACTTTGAATTGATAATTGAGACTTAAATTTTTAATAACAAAGTTAATTCCTTATTTATGATAAATATGTACTTTAAGCTTTTAAATAAGATTTAAAATAAAAGTTCATTTGTTTTAATAATCTTTCATTTTAAATTTTAACATAAGATAAATTGTTTTTTTTATATAAGAGTTAAACTCAATTTATCAAGTTTATAAACATACATTATGTAAAATAAATCAAAATATAAGTTATTTAAATATACATGAATGTTTATTAATAAGGTAAATACACATTTCCATATTACATAATTACATATACATAGCTTAATAATTATAAAATAAAAAAAAGAAGAAGAAACATTTATAAAACATAAATTAAACATTAAAATAACACTTGTAAGTATATTTGGCTTATTAAAAGACATTTGTAAGAATATAAACATATAAGGAACAAGTGGCAATTCTATTAATAACTTAATTTAAAATTTAAGATTTGTAAAATATGAAGAAGGAATTTACTTTTAATTTTCAGCTAAGAAATCACTTTCTTCTTTCAAACAAAAATACAAATCTGAAAAAAAAAATGAATACAAATCTGAGAACCAGATCTGGGAATAAAAATGAAACTTGAAACAAGAAATTTAAAAGCAAGTTCAAATCAATATAAGGTCTTCAAATGCAAAACAAAGTTCAGAAAAAAAAAGGGAAGAATCTGAAAAATCTGGAATTGAAAATCTTCAAGAGGCTGGGAAGTAAACATTCATCATGCAAAGGATAATTCAGAAGAAACATCAACATGCAAGGATAGATCCAGGAGATTCATTCAACTTGAAAGATAAATTGCAAAGCCTGGAAACCATTTTTCTGTCTTCTGCTCTGTTCTTTAATAAGGTGAGTAAATGAATTTAAAAACAGTTTAAACTTTGGATTCATCTTGTTCTAATGATTGGATAGCATGATGTTGATAGAATATTTGATTTGAATTTGAATGCATTGGGTATGTTTGTCTTGCCTGTGAAGTATACATATGTTCCGTGTATAGCAACAGGTTTCAATATCATTATAAAATCAATAATCTAGTATTGAATTCATATTGACCTATGATGTATAAATAAAAGATGTTTGTAATCAACTAACTTATCATCTAAAATTGTTTGTAAGTTTTAAATTTGAAGAATTAGTTGTAAAATTTCAGATTTACAGTAAAATATAAATCGGGTCAAAATTTGATGAATTCAATTTCAAGTTTTGATTGCATGATTGAATTGCAAATGGAAAATTTAGATTTTTAGTACTTGAATCATAATTTTTAATGAGCTTATTAGTGAGCATTTTGGGATTCACTGATTTGGGGTTTTCAGCCAAATCACGGCAAACCACGGCGAATTAGACATAGCCGTTGAACTCGAAGGTGGAGGGGGCTTCAGTGATCATGTGAAAAATTGCTTCATGAATTTTTAATCGAGTGGGATGGCTGATAATCGAGGAGTTAGGGTTTTATTACCTGTTTTTGGCCGATGTGTTCATCGTGGTTTCGCGGTGTCGTGGGGATACCGGAGGCTGTCGCGAGTGAAGCTATGGTTTCAAGGTGACGTGGGAAGGTTACGGCAGTGGTGGCAAGGTTGCTCGAGTCTGAAGTTGCCGTGGAGGGATGGATTTGGGTGATGGTGGTTTCGAACGTTTTCAGGTTGAAGGTCGAGATTTTGATCTCGATTGAATTAGTGATTTCTGGGTTTAGTTTGTTGATGTCGAGGTTGAAGTCGACCTGGGGATGATCGGCGTGGAGTTTGCCGTTGATCATTGGCGTCTTGCACGTTCATGTGCATGTTTATGGGCTACTGCAGAAGTTCTGGGGAGAAGAAGATGGAGACTCGAAGTATATCTCGTGTTTTCGTATGTTTTACTCGAAGCATGGATTATGGTGGGTAACACAGGAAGGCCTCGGGGTGTTTGCTAGTTTTTCTCGGGGTGTTTGCTTGTTTTACTCGGGGTAGGCACGGGTTTTAGTAGGGTTACTCGAGCATTATTATGTCCAGGCTAGAACAGGATGCTTATGTTGTTAATACTAAGAAAAATTGATTTTTGGGAATAGAGTTTTTTAAACAAAGGTTAAACTAGTTTCAAAACTAAAATTTGTTTAAAGCTATGTTTTAAACAAGTTTTATAGTTTGAAATATAAAAGTTTTTTTAAAATAAAATAAGTGAAATTTTAATAATATGTTTGTAATAAATTTTATTAAATAACTTTGAAAGTTCAAACATTTTTAATTTTGAATGTTTCAATTATTTTAGTTAAAATTGATTTCTAAAGTATTTTATTTTAATAGGATAAATAATAAAGATTTAGAGATCAATAAAAATAAAGATTATCTTTAGTTATTTTGAACTTTGATTTAATTAAAAACAATTAAATTTGGAAAGGTAATTAAGATAATTAAATTATTAACCATTTAAAAGTTATTGGTTAATATAAATGTGTTAATTAAGAAAATGGTTTCTTGTTTAAGAATCTTTATAATATAGTAAATCAAAGAATCATTTAATTAATTTTAAATGATTAAGTTAAATAATTAATTAAATAATTAACTTGTGATTAATTAAAGATAATCACTTTGGAGTTGATTAAGTATAATTTCTTGGTGGAGTAATTAAGTAATTAAGTGGTTAATATTTGAGGTAATTAAGTAAGAGATAATTACTTTATGAAAGGTAATTAAGTAATGTGATTAAGAGTTAATCACTTAGTTATTAATTAAAGACTTAATTAATAATTAGTTAAAGATTTAAAATTATTTGATTAATGATTAATTAATAAAAGTATTAAGAGTAATTAATTAAGTGATTTATTACATGTTAAAGTAATTAATTAAGAAAGAAATTTGATTAATGAAGTAATCATTAATTAATAGAAATAATTAATTAATTTTTAATTAATAATTTAATAAATAATTAATTTGTACTAAGCTTTAATTACTAAATGTAATTAAAGTAATTAATCAAAGGTGATTAATTAAAAGTAATTAATTAAGTATGATTAATTAAGAGTAATTAATCAAGTGTGATTAATTAAAAGTGATTAATCAGGTGTAATTAATCAAAGGATAATTAAGGAATAATTATCAGAATAATTAGAGAATAATTAATCAAGGTTGATTAATTTAAAGGGTAATTAAGAGGTAATTACTTAGTATAATTTGGAAGAAATTAATCACGATGATTAATTAATATGGTAATTAAGTAATAATTACTTAAAGTAATTAAGTGATAATTAATCAGGGAAGATTAATTGAAATGGATAATTAAGTGAGTTAATTAATTAATTTGTAATTAATTAATGAATAGTAAAATGGATTGAAGATAATCCAAGTATTTAATTTAAGGATTAATTAAATTAATTAAGTTTGAATCAAACTTGTTTATGAATGATTAATGATTGGATGATATATCATTGGATGAGTTAATGATATTGGTTGTTGTGGATGACATTGATTGATGGGTGATGATGTGAATATGCTATATCTGAATGTGATATGTATGTTGCTTTGTGATATGTATAGGTACATGTGATAATAGATGCTTATCTATCTGTGTAATATGGTACATCCATTTATGTTAAGTGATATTTTTAAAATATCTATTGTTTAAATCCCTTAAGTACAACCTGGACATTAAAATGGCGTTTGGTTTCGATGAGACCGGGATCGGGTTTCCATATTTGGATATCCGAAAACCACATCGATTCCAATTAAACTTATGTCGTTAATCCAAGTGGAGCGAGTGAAGACTCGAGGTGTAAGGGCTATACGTCAGTATAACTCTGTGGGTGATTCCGTAATGAGTTTGACGGAATAGTGCTTATAGATTCGAGATGGAGATTTAGAGTGCAAGGGCTATGGTCGTTGACTCTGAGGTGATTCCAAAATGAGTGCAACGAGATAGTGCCTTCGGTTTCGTTCGAACCCGGAACGAACTTGTATAGATTGAATGCTTTCAGCACATCGTCAGGCGGACGATGAGCATTCTAAGATAATTGGTCCTATAAAGGTAATCGCAACCTCAAGCCTCATCAACCGGGAATGGCTAAAACAGGGGAGGTGCAGCAAGGCTTCGTGGGTCGCTCCCATTGGAGAGCAAGATACATCCCTGTCTAGAAGTCCCTTTATATTTCGGCTGTGTGGGCAGTTGGTCTGCAGCCAACTGCGGGGTGGTCTTGTTCGTGACTGTTCAGTAAGGAATGGTCCCGGTTTTGTGTTGCAGGGGAGTAGGAGTACTCCTCGGTACGGTGATCTAGGCCACGTACTGTGACGGGCGGTACCCCAGTAGCCCTGCCATTGTTGGAAACCCATTTTCCCTACGAGACCCTACGGTTTTGTTTGTATTGCCCACTTTTGTGGCTAGCAGCTGGAATTTAATGAATGTAACAATTTCGGCTATTTCATATTTACTTGAAAATCCTAGACACTATTATAATATCACTGGATTTCCTATCATTGGTTAGCGTAAGGTAAAAACTTTTCCATGTTTATGTGTGGGAAGTCTTACGTGATACCTTTCTTTTCAAAGGATTTTCTAAAGTTAAGCAATCTTAAACCGTTTACTCACACCAGACCCCTGTCTGACCCGAGTGTTTATTTTCTATTTTATTAAACTCTTGGGTACTCATATTATAGATGAGTAGTCAAGTGATTCAGGTTATCTCTTGACAAATTCTGGAGGAGCTTTGGAGCAGGAGGCTTTAGCGTGTAGATATATAGTTAGAGTTTCCGCTGTGTGTTATTCTGTGATGATGTTCTTGTATTGTATTAGACAGAAATGTTATAACTGTCTAAATTGAGATGTTAGTTGTGTACTCTGATGTATATGATACTATGTATATGTTCTATATTATATTTAAATCGTTCCGCTGTGAGATTCTGATGTGTTGTTTCTTTTTCTTCTCTTTCTTTTCTTCTTCTATCCCTTTCTTTCTTAATTAGTGATGCGATTTTCCTGGAGTGGAAAGTCAGGCCGCTACAGCTGGTATCAGAGCGTTAGGTTGAGTGAATACCTAGACTCTGGAGTGGTGTCTATCTTGAGAGAGCGTACTTGTAATATATATATATATATTTATATTTATATAACTACCTAATTTGTTGGGTTATCTGTTCGGATTTTCCAACATAGGTTATAAGGTAGATAAGGTAGGAGTGTGTGGAACACGACTACTACAATTGGAAGAGGTTTATATGTTGTGGTTGGAGATGTGTCTGTCGAGATTGTAGATCTAATACCGTCTCGATGAGTTTTGGTGGATTGTAGAAAGGATTTCTTTGAGTCCAGAGGAAGTATTTGCAAGTATTGGAGTATATTTTTGAGTGTGAGGTTGATTTGCTCTCAAGTGAGCGGGATTTCTAAAAGTTGAGTTGTCCGCTGAGGAGAAGCAAGTGGTGGTATCTTGATAGCTTCAGGAAGGAATAGCTATGTGATGAGATGCAGTTTCCATAGATGGTTCTGAAGATGTTTCTTTTGGAGCCAGATTTAGATGGTGTTGGAAGAGCATTGATGTCTACTGCAATGAAGATTCGAATGTTTAGAGATTCTCTAGATCTCAAGTAAGGGTATCTTATCTTTATTGAAGTAGGAGACTAAGGTCGATGAGTTACCTTATTTCAGACATGGTCTCATTTGTTTCCTTAAGAGATAAGTGGTTGGTGTTTGGTTTGGAGCTGAGTTTCTTGAGAAGATGTCTACTCGTCTCAAGGATTTTTGGCAAAATTGGATGTTAGTTTGGTGTTTCAAGAGGCTTCTGGTTAAGGAAGATCTTTTGGCTCAGTAGTATCATTGAAGTGAAGTTTGGAAGTAGCAGCAATCTTCGATGATTCAGTAATCTTTGGGATTCTACTATCAGCAGACCAAGCAGATGGTGAGGGCTTATCCTTTTCTTTTGGAAGGCTCAGCAGAGTGAGATATCTGTTGGAAGTGATCTATCGGTTTCTGATAGGTAAGCCATTCTTGAAGATTTATCTTGATTAGGAAAAGCTGTTCTAGTTGGGAGATAGTTCTTTGGAGTCTGAACTGAGTGAGATCGCAAAAGTGACTTGCGATTAGTTTGGGAATCTTGGAGTATTCTTGGTTTGAGATTGAGGCATTCCATTTGGGGGTAAAAGCTAAGGAAGTGGTCAGAGATTTTCCAGATGTTTTTGGATGAATTCAGAAGTTGACGTGAATCGGAGATTGAGTTTTCTTATCGACTTGAAATTCAGGATTAATTTTGATTGTTCAACCCTATAGTAGGATGACTCTTGGAGCGAGAAGAGTTTGGCGAGGCAGCTCAAGAATTCTTTAGAGAAGGATTGATCATCTTATTCTAAGTTGATATTTTGTTGGAAAGTTTTGACCAAGTGGAAGGGTCACTAAGATTTTTATGAATGGGATGAACTGTGTTTGGAGAAAGATTGTGCTTGAGTTCTTCGATAGCATTCTTATCTGCTCTAGATCAGAGTTGTGCAGCGGAAGCCAGTTGGCAGTTATTCCAGTATGGAGCAACCGGAAGTTGCAGTTTTCTTGGATTATAGAATTTCTACAGGAAATTCAAGTATGAAGGAATTTTCTGGAGTTAGAAGGTAAGGTTGTCAAGTTCAACTGTTTGGCTATTCAGATATGAGATATAGGTTTGAAGTCCACTAATATTTATGGTATAGAGTTGTATCTTGGATTTCAGTATATTTTTGGGAGATCCATTTTGTTGAGTAGGATCCGGAGATTTGATTTGAGTTGGTCCTGTTGGTTCTTGAAGAAATCAGCAAGGGTTAGGCTGATCAGGAATATTGGAGGTGACTCAGGGCATCTGAAGAGTTACGCAGTTAAGAATTGAGGAGATTTGGAATGTGAAGTTGGAATTTGGATATCGATTAGGTTTTATCCAATCAAAGGAGATATAAGAATGGGTAAAACTGGAGAGTTCGCTCTGGAAGTATTTTGAGTTTTTCCCTATGTTCTCTGGAGATTTGTTTTTGATCTACAGGATTTAATTGCCAGTTTGGATAGCTGGAATTCGTTGTATTTCACATATCTCTGAGGAATATGTGTATGATTCTTTGAATGATAGAATCAGCAGTTAAGAAGGAGTTGGTAGTTGAGCTGGTTTGAGTTTAGTCTGATATCTTGTTCAGATTTGTAGGATCAGATGAGGGAGTTCTTGGTTTTAGTAGTGTAGTTACTTAAGATTTTGTAGAGCGAGTATTCCAGT
Source organism: Allium cepa (assembly GCA_030765085.1). NCBI lineage: Eukaryota > Viridiplantae > Streptophyta > Magnoliopsida > Asparagales > Amaryllidaceae > Allium > Allium cepa. Next base: position 340,996,459 of record CM060941.1, on the reverse strand, counting down.
ATAGGTATCTGGAAACTCTAGATAATATTAGTAAGTTCTATTCAGAATTTTTTCTGGATAGATAAAATTGTTTGTTTTAATTGGATGCTATGATTGATAATGTATGATTGATTGTTTGATTTCTGATAAAAATTTAAATTGTTTAGCCGGGTTATTAAATTATCTTTGCTTTTAAATTTCGGGGACGAAATTCTTTTAAGGGGAGAGGAATGTGACGACCCGGAATTTTGAGCAATATCAATTTAATAATCTTTGTTGATAATTAAATTGATTTGATCATTTATATTATAAATTGACAAGTTAAATTTATTTTAAAGATTAATAATAACAATTTGTTAATATCTATTAATATTTTTCTTAACAATATAAATAAGTAAGATTAAATTCTTTTGAAATTTATAATAATTTGATTTTTGAAATATTTATGTTGGTAAATAAGAAGTTTTTAATGTAATAAAACTTTATATTCAAATTGTGATATATATAAATGTACATATTGTGATTTGATATTTGTTTTAAAATTTAATATGGAAATTAACAAATTTAATGTTAGGATGTTTCTATTTGAAATGTGTATATATTTGTATATATTTGTTTTAAATAGGAATTTTATTAATTTGAGTTTAATAAGTATTTCCAAACTTTATATATATATATATATATATATATATATATAGTTTTGAAATTTGAAATGTTAATTTGATTTAATGACTTTGAATTGATAATTGAGACTTAAATTTTTAATAACAAAGTTAATTCCTTATTTATGATAAATATGTACTTTAAGCTTTTAAATAAGATTTAAAATAAAAGTTCATTTGTTTTAATAATCTTTCATTTTAAATTTTAACATAAGATAAATTGTTTTAATTTTTTTTAATATAAGAGTTAAACTCAATTTCTCAAGTTTATAAACATACATTATATAAAATAAATCAAAATATAAGTTATTTAAATATACATGAATGTTTCTTAAAAAGGTAAATACACATTTCCATATTACATAATTACATATACATAGCTTAATAATTATAAAATAAAAAGAAGAAGAAGAAACATTTATACACTTGTAAGTATATTTGGCTTATTAAAAGACATTTGTAAGAATATAAACATATAAGGGACAAGTGGAAATTCTATTAATAACTTAATTTAAAATTTAAGATTTGTAAAATATGAAGAAGGAATTTACTTTTAATTTTCAGCTAAGAAATCACTTTCTTCTTTCAAACAAAAATACAAATCTAAAAAAAAAAATGAATACAAATCTGAGAACCAGATCTGGGAATAAAAATAAAACTTGAAACAAGAAATTTAAAAGCAAGTTCAACATCAATATAAGGTCTTCAAATACAAAACAAAGTTCAGAAAAAAAAGGGAAGAATCAGAAAAATCTGGAATTGAAAATCTTCAAGAGGCTGGGAAGTAAACATTCATCATGCAAAGGATAATTCAGAAGAAACATCAACATGCAAGGATAGATCCAGGAGATTCATTCAACTTGAAAGATAAATTGCAAAGCCTGGAAACCATTTTTCTGTCTTATGCTCTGTTCTTTGATAAGGTGAGTAAATGAATTTAAAAACAGTTTAAACTTTGGATTCATCTTGTTCTAATGATTGGATAGCATGATGTTGATAGAATATTTGATTTGAATTTGAATGCATTGGGTATGTTTGTCTTGCCTGTGAAGTATACATATGTTTCGTGTATAGAAACAGGTTTCAATATCATTATAAAATCAATAATCTAGTATTGAATTCATATTGACCTATGATGTATAAATAAAAGATGTTTGTAATCAACTAACTTATCATCTAAAAATGTTTGTAAGTTTTAAAATTGAAGAATTAGTTGTAAAATTTCAGATTTACAGTAAAATATAAATTGGGTCCAAATTTGATGAATTCAATTTCAAGTTTTGATTGCATGATTGAATTGCAAATGGAAAATTTAGATTTTTAGTACTTGAATCATAATTTTTAATGAGTTTATTAGCGAGCATTTTGGGATTCACTGATTTGGGGTTTTCAGCCAAATCACGGCAAACCACTGCGAATTGGACATCGCCGTTGAATTCGAAGGTGGAGGGGGCTTCAGTGATCATGTGAAAAATTGCTTCATGAATTTTTAATTGAGTGGGATGGCTGATAATCGAGGAGTTAGGGTTTTATTACCTGTTTTTGGCCGATGTGTTCATCGTGGTTTCGCGGTGTCGTGGGGATACCGGAGGCTGTCGCGATTGAAGCTATGGTTTCAAGGTGACGTGGGAAGGTTACGGCAGTGGTGGCAAGGTTGCTCGAGTCTGGAGTTGCCGTGGAGGGATGGATTTGGGTGATGGTGGTTTCGAACGTTTTCAGGTTGAAGGTCGAGATTTTGTTCTCGATTGAATTAGTGATTTCTGGGTTTAGTTTGTTGATGTCGAGGTTGAAGTCGACCTGGGGATGATCGGCGTGGAGTTCGCCGTTGATCATTGGCGTCGTGCACGTTCATGTGCACGTTTATGGGCTACTGCAGAAGTTCTAGGGAGAAGAAGATGGAGACTCGAAGTATATCTCGTGTTTTCATATGTTTTACTCGAAGCATGGATTATGGTGGGTAGCACAGGAAGGCCTCGGGGTGTTTGCTAGTTTTGCTCGGGGTGTTTGCTTGTTTTACTCGGGGTAGGCACGGGTTTTAGTAGGGTTACTCGAGCATTAATATGTCCAGGCTAGAACATGATGCTTATGTTGTTAATACTAAGAAAAATTGATTTTTGGGAATAGAGTTTTTTAAACAAAGGTTAAACTAGTTTCAAAACTAAAATTCGTTTCAAAGCTATGTTTTAAACAAGTTTTATAGTTTGAAATATAAAATTCTTTTAAAATAAAATAAGTGAAATTTTAATAATATGTTTGTAATAAATTTTATTAAATAACTTTGAAAGTTCAAACATTTTTAATTTTGAATGTTTCAATTGTTTTAGTTAAAATTGATTTCTAAAGTATTTTATTTTAATAGGATAAATAATAAAGATTCAGAGATCAATAAAAATAAAGATTATCTTTAGTTATTTTGAACTTTGATTTAATTAAAAATAATTAAATTTGGAAAGGTAATTAAGATAATTAAATTATTAACCATTTAAAAGTTATTGGTTAATATAAATGTGTTAATTAAGAAAATGGTTTCTTGTTTAAGAATCTTTTTAATATAGTAAATTAAAGAATCAATTAATTAATTATAAATGATTAAGTTAAATGATTAATTAAATAATTAACTTGTGATTAATTAAAGATAATCACTTTGGAGTTGATTAAGTATAATTTCTTGGTGGAGTAATTAAGTAATTAAGTGGTTAATATTTGAGGTAATTAAGTAAGAGATAATTACTTTATGAAAGGTAATTAAGTAATGTGATTAAGAGTTAATCACTTAGTTATTAATTAAAGACTTAATTAATAATTAGTTAAAGATTAAAATTATTTGATTAGTGATTAATTAATAAAAGTATTAAGAGTAATTAATTAAGTGATTTATTACATGTTAAAGTAATTAATTAAGAAAGAAATTTGATTGATGAAGTAATCATTAATTATAGAAATAATTAATTAATTGTTAATTAATAATTTAATAAATAATTAATTTGTAATTAAGCTTTAATTACTAAATGTAATTAAAGTAATTAATCAAAGGTGATTAATTAAAAGTAATTAATTAAGTATGATTAATTAAGAGTAATTAATCAAGTGTGATTAATTAAAAGTGATTAATCAGGTGTAATTAATCAAAGGATAATTAAGGAATAATTATCAGAATAATTGGAGAATAATTAATCAAGGTTGATTAATTTAAAGGGTAATTAAGAGGTAATTACTTAGTATAATTTGGAAGAAATTAATCACGATGATTAATTAATATGGTAATTAAGTAATAATTACTTAAAGTAATTAAGTGATAATTAATCAGGGAAGATTAATTGAAATGGATAATTAAGTGAGTTAATTAATTAATTTGTAATTAATTAATGAATAGTAAAATGGATTGAAGATAATCCAAGTATTTAATTTAAGGATTAATTAAATTAATCAAGTTTGAATCAAACTTGTTTATGAATGATTAATGATTGGATGATATATATCATTGGATGAGTTAATGATATTGGTTGTTGTGGATGACATTGATTGATGGGTGATGATGTGAATATGCTATATCTGAATGTGATATGTATGTTGCTTTGTGATATGTATAGGTGCATGTGATAATATATGCTTATCTATCTGTGTAATATGGTACATCCATTTATGTTAAGTGATATTTTTAAAATATCTATTGTTTAAATACCTTAAGTACAACTTGGACATTAAAATGGCGTTTGGTTTCGATGAGACCGGGATCGGGTTTCCATATTTGGATATCCGAAAACCACATCGATTCCAATTAAACGTAGGTCGTTAATCCAAGTGGAGCGAGTTAAGACTCGAGGTGTAAGGGCTATACGTCAGTATAACTCTGTGGGTGATTCCGTAATGAGTTTGACGGAATAGTGCTTATAGATTCGAGATGGAGATTTAGAGTGCAAGGGCTATGGTCATTGACTCTGAGGGTGATTCCAAAATGAGTGCAACGAGATAGTGCCTTCGGTTTCGTTCGAACCCGGAACGAACTTGTATGGATTGAATGCTTTCAGCACATCGTCAGGCGGACGATGAGCATTCTAAGATAATTGGTCCTATAAAGGTAATCGCAGCCTCAAGCCTCATCAACCGGGAATGGCTAAAACAGGGGAGGTGCAGCAAGGCTTCGTGGGTCTCTCCCACTGGAGAGCAAGATACATCCCTGTCTAGAAGTCCCTTTATATTTTGGCTGTGTGGGCAGTTGGTCTGCAGCCAACTGCGGGGTGGTCTTGTTCAGTACTGTTCAGTAAGGAATGGTCCCGGCTTTGTGTTGCAGGGGAGTGGGAGTGCTCCTCTGTACGGTGATCTAAGCCACGTACTGTGACGGGCGGTACCCCAGTAGCCCTGCCATTGTTAGAAACCCATTTTCCCTACGAGACCCTACGGTTTTGTTTGTATTACCCACTTTTTTGGCTAGCAGCTGCAATTTAATGAATGTAAAAATTTCGGCTATTTCATATTTACTCTAAAACCCTAGACACTATTATAATATCACTGGATTTCCTATCAAATGTTTTGGTTAGCGTAAGGTAAAAACTTTTCCATGTTTATGTGTGGGAAGTCTTACGTGATACCTTTCTTTTCAAAGGATTTTCTAAAGTTAAGCAATCTTAAACCGTTTACTCACACCAAACCCCTGTCTGACCCGATTGTTTATTTTCTGTTTTATTAAACTCTTGGGTACTCATATTATATATGAGTAGTCAAGTGATTCAGGTTATCTCTTGAAAATTTTTGGAGGTGCTTTGGAGCAGGAGGCTTCAGCGTGTAGATATATAGTTAGAGTTTCCGCTGTGTGTTATTCTGTGATGATGTTCTTGTATTGTATTAGACAGAAATGTTATAACTGTCTAAATTGAGATGTTAGTTGTGTACTCTGATATATATGATACTATGTATATGTTCTATATTATATTTAAATCGTTCCGCTGTGAGATTCTGATGTGTTGTTTCTTTTTCTTCTCTTTCTTCTCTTCTTCTATCCCTTTCTTTCTTAATTAGTGATGCGATTTTCCGGGAGTGGAAAGTCGGGTCGCTACAGGTTCACTGGAGGAATGATACTATGGATATCAGAAGGGGACAAGCGAGGAGGATACTGCTCAGCGACAGCTTGAGGAGGGGGGTCAGGAGAAGGAGGTGGAAGGATAGGTGGGGTAGTTGAGATAGGGACAGGTGGATGATGAGACAAAGGACGAATGGGAAAGATAGAACGAGGAACAGGAGAAGGAATGGGAAGGACAGAAGGTGGTACAGGAGAAAGTAAGGGAAGAGCAGAAGGAGAAAGGTCCCCATTGAAAAAGGTCCCTATGAAGGTGGTACATGAAAATGTTATTTAATTGTTTTATTAATATAAAGGGCTTATTTGTAAAATATTATTTATTTTAGATTTGAGAAAATGTGACAAATTTTAGTAAAATAATTTGAAAGTTCTGTGTAACCAATCATGTAATTACAAGTGGGTATTTAGTGAAATTCGCCTTTAGCTCATAAAAGTGTGTTCCGCCTTCTTTAGAAGGACCTTTCGACCCAGAGCTTCCACCTCCAACCTAGTCGAAACCTTCTAGGTCGAAACTAGTAAACCAATACACATGGTATCATTTAGATGGTACGTAGTGGATTGGAAAAAGGCGTAATGCAGGTTGTCGGAATGTAGCTTCCGAAAGGGTTGGTTCCTTTGTTTTGTTTGGTTTTAAAAGAAAAGCGCTTTCCTATTTACAAAGGGTTTCGAAGTAGTTGAAACCAATGGTAAAGTGTATTTCAAAAGAATCTTTTGGAGGAGAGCTGCCGCCTTGGTTTTAAAGTAGTAGCTTCCAAAGAAGTTACTTAGGTTTTTATTGAAGCTTTCGAAAAGGGTAGTTTTGACCAAGTCAAAACCTTTCTTTGATTAGATGCCTTTCGATGGTATTGAAGACATCAATATTATCGAAAGGTATTGTTTATCTTTATAAATATAAGCCACTTCCTACTGCTTTCGAAAGGGGTTAGTGGTTTCGAAGGCAATGGTTCTAGAAGGGGTTTCGAAACCAACATTCAATGTTTTTACCCAGATGTTTAATGCCTTTGAAAGAATGGTTTTGACATCATCAAGTTTCCCCAGTGCTTTTATAAAATAAAGAATGGTTTCAAAAGAGATACTTTCGCTTATTATCACTTTCACCCAAATATGTTGTTTTAAAAATAGACCCGATGGCTTCGAAAGGTATTGGTTTTGAAGGGTAGCCTTCAATGATTTCGAAAGGGGGACTTTCAATGGTTTCGAAGGGTAACCATCAATAGTTTCGAAAGAGGTATTTTTGAATGGTTTCGAAGCTATGCATCTATACTTAAATGATAACACATTAACAACGTCGAAAGGTTTCGAAAGAGATGTTTTAAAGTATTCGAAAGGCGGGAGCCTAATGTTTTAATGGTAGAATTTAATGCATTCGAAGGAGGTTGTCCAATGAAGTCGAAAGCAAGGTTTCAAAGGTGTCGAAATGCTTTTTAGACCCAAACTCGGTTTTAAAGGAAAAACCCATGGCTAAATAAAGGAATTTTGAAATGACTTTAAGTATGTAAATTTGAAGAAGTATTGCATTGATAAAAATATAGGTAAAGGGATTAACTATGTTTTATATGAAAATTATTTCAAGGACTTTAAACCCTTAGTTATGGGATTGTAAGTTGTAATGTATGCTTCTTCAAATTTGAATATATTCACATGATAAAAGAACCATAACTGCATTTTAGGGATAAAGGGGTAGAAGAACCAGTAGTTAACTCGGTAGTGAATATAAATTGATTAAGCCCCTGAATGAGTAAAATTGCATCCAGGGAGCCAGGGGGACCAAAACATAGGAAACCTAAACTTTAAAGTCGTCCGGGAGATAGGTTCATAGTAAACCCATGAAAACTATGATTAAGTTGTTGGGGATAAACAACAGGTTCATAGTAAACCCACGAAAACTATGTACTAAGGATGGTCGGAAGGGGCCAATTGGTTTATAGTGAACTCATGAAAACTATATCCGGATTAAGTATTGACATCAGTCTAAAGGTTCCTAGTCGACCCATGAAAACTAGGCTATGAAGGAAGTTACTAGAGTAATCCATATATTCCTAGTCAACCCATGAAAACTAGGATAAAAGATGAGTTATTGGAATGACCAATAGGTTCAGGGGGGACCCATGAATTGATTGAGTTACTTGGCAGGCGCCTATAGGTTCTTAGTGATCCCATGGAGACTATGAAGTGGGACAGGGTGTCCATCAATTATAAAAAGGTTATTAGTAAACCCTTGAAAACTAATAGGTTAATAGTGACCCCAGAAATTATACCTATAACCAGGAGTCAATTAAACCGAGGAAGGCAAATCCAAGATGTTTATATATATTCATATCCTCATAAATGTTTTAAATGCTATGTTTTAACCATTGTGGATGCAAGAGCATAATTTATGGTTTTGAAAAGGTTTTAGGATGCTAGTGAGGGAAAAATCCATTCCGCCAAGCGGCGTGGTTTCACTAGATATCTAAATGGATTGAGATGTTAGATTATTGTTCATACTAGGCATTATGTCTGACTCAAAGTTTTTATTTTCCCCTTAAACTATCGGGTACTCAATTGATTTTGAGTAGTTTGAGGTTTAGGGTTTCCAGGTTCTCTTCTTAGACGAATAAAGCTTTCGAAAGCGTGCAGGAGGCAGTTAGTTGTTTAGAGTTATCTTTTTCCATTATGTATTTTGGATGTAAAGGCAGACTTATTAGCCTTACTATACACTCTGATCAACCAAAGAGGCATCTTCATATGTCGCTCTTGGTGTATGTGTAATAATTATATTTTTCTGAACGTGGTTAACGTTTGTGGGAATTATGTAATGAACGTGAAATTTTTTAAATGGAATGTGGAAATGTGTTCGTAATTTGTTAATTTTTTTTCCATATTCTTGTGATCTGTGTATCAATATATCTAACACCGCCGTTTGGTCGCCGAGGATTAATGATTATGGATGACTACAACATCAGCAGTCGTTGGTTTGGGTAAGGGATATTAGATTTATGTTTTACCTTCATAAAATAATTAGCAACCCTTATAATTAATATCATTAATTGATAACCTTTTTATCATGAGTAATTCATAGAAACTCATAACTGTTTGGGAAAAATCCCTAAAACTCACCGAAAATCAGAATTCCCATCTTCTTTTACAAATAAAACTTTCAAGGACAAAATATTTATTTATTTATTTTTAATAATTAAAATCTGAAGTAAACTTCTTTTCCATCTTAGGAAACACATAAAATATTCATATGAACTTGGAAAATTATGAAACTAAAAACCCATTTCCAAAATAATGTTTTACAAAATATAAATTCTGAGTCAAATGGAGATTAAAAATTAGGTTTTTACCTTTAAAACCCATAAGAATAATTCCAAAGTAATTTCAATAAATCATCATTCAATCAAACAATTGTGTAAACCATCCAAGCATGACATATTATAACAACAATTCAAAAGTCAAACATAGATCCAAAAACAAGCATAAATAAATGAGATGGATACTATTATTCACCTTAGTTGAATATGAGAGATCGAGATTTGATGTTGACTAATTCCTTTAGCTTCCTCTTTGAATATGTCAAGTTTCCTCTTCTTCTTTTACTGTAATGGCTGGCCTTTCTTTTTGCTTTTGTTTTTGTTTAAAAAAGAAAGTGGGAAAAAGAATGAGAGAGGCATGGTTTAGGGAATGGAATTTATTCCTGTCTTATTAATTCCTTTGTATTCGTTGTTTAAGACAATCTTTTTAATTAATTACTTAATTAAGGCTTGACCCAAGTTAATTAACATATCTCGTTCTCTTTATCGCACCATACATTATTTCATCAATTTATCTAATTAAATCTTCTGAATAATGTTACATAGATACTAGGGGTCTTACGCAAACCGTTAAAGACGTCGAGCTCCAACTGTTCAACAAAGGCAATAATTGTAGAACTGGAATAAAAGAAAAGGAAAGGTATCGAGCCTTAGCAACCATAGAAGTTGTCGAGCATGAAAGGAGTAAGGTGTATCAAACCTTTACTAACTTCTAAAGATTTCGAGCATATGATAAGCAGTGGTAATGTTGAATATCGACAACAAATCAAGTGTCAAGTCCACAAGGCAATGAAGGTGTTGAATCAACAAACACATATAGATATTGAGCCACTGCAACAAATAATATCGTAGAACAAGTTAAAAGAAGAATGTCGAGCATTTATACTCAAAATGAAAGTGTCGAGCTTTTGGAGATAATGAGCCTATGCTACACCAACATTCATCAAGGTAAGAAGTGTAATAATAATAATTGATACTTAGCATTGGAATGAGAAATACGATTTCTATTCCAAAATATATTTCCATATAGAAAATTTTTCTATCTGATTTATTCCTTTGAGTTCAAGGTATTTGGTCAAAGAACTATTCGTTGTGAACTAATTGCAATATATGAAATAATAATCTATATTAAGTGCATGATGAACATCCGAATTCAGTATATTATAGGCGGAAATAGTGGAAGCATGTTACATAACACTTATTGATTGCATCAAATTACGAAAATTATTATCATATAACATACCAAACATTATTTATGAAATAATAACTATTGTTAATAAATTTCTTTGCTAACGAAATATGTAAGGTAGGGTGAGATTGATTTGGATAAGGGATTAAGTAGCCTTATGCAAGCTTGGAAAAGATATTCAAGCTTAGTTCAAGTCTAAGTGAAGTCATATGTTTGTTTGTTATTCAAACTCAAGTTCGGAATATAGTCATATGCTCGACAATAATTTAGGAATAGTCAAGTGTAGTCATCCAAAAGAAGTATGCTATGTAAAAATTTATTATCCAAATCCTTATGTGTAAATTTCGAGAATCATAACTTTTCAAAGAAATATACTGGAAATTGTTAAATGTCCAAGGTCTTATGTGCAAATGTCAAATAGTACAATAGGCATATTCTAAAATACTTAAATAATATAAATAAAATGTTTTTTGTTTTTTCGAATACATATTATGTGCGAATTTAATTTTACAAAATGTAAAAGGTGTTTTATAATACATATATATATGGATATAATTAATTTCCATAATTAACTGGATTAAATAATATTTAATGATAATATATAAATATATAAAAATTATTTTATTTTAGCTAAAAATGTTTCACATATGAAATAATTAATATAAAAGTATTTAAAGCATATTTTGATTAGAATAGAATATAGAATTTAAATTATAAAGATTGTGTATAATTAAATAATGTATACCAAATTAATTAAATAATAATAAAAAAACTTGTTTAAATTTTGAGATGTGCATAATATAGGTAGATATATGAAGAAATATTTTACTTACAACTATATATAACTATATATAAACATATAAACAATCTGATTGTGATAATATAATGATATAATAAAACCGTCACCTAACTGATATAACAGAATATGATTTATAAATAATAATTCGATAGAGTATAAATGTATATCTGCTCATTACCTTATAATAATACCAAAAACTCACACCTTGAATCGTTTAAATTGAACTCTTGAATGGAATTTTAATCCTAAAGGTACCATCTCTCGAATTACAGACCACCGGCTATGGAATAGTATTTTATTTGATTTGATTTGAGCTTGTAATAATGGATAAAAGCATATTAGGGTTTAGCTAGAAGTAGGAGGGTTTAGAGGCTTTCAAAAAGTTTTTAATAGCTATGGGTTGAGATACTTATATAGGGGAGTGTTAACACCAAAATTGGTCACTAATACCCTTGAGTAGATTTATGTAGAGAGATTAATGAAGAGAGTGAATTAAAATTGAGGAATTACACAGTAGAATGCAATAATAACTGTAAGAGACAAGAACAACGGATTTATAGTGGTTCGGCGTAACTGCCTATGTCCACTTTGAGTTTAATCTTTATTGCTTTTTCAATCTATTAAATACAGATACAATCCGTACACCCATGACTTGATTACAAGTTTGAATTAAAAATAGATGAGTCTTGAAAATGGCAGAGTCTCCCCAGTGTTCTCAGAAAAAGGTCCCTTTTCAATGCACCATGCCGCTCTATTTATAGACGAAGACAGGTTGGACTTCCTTCGCAGGCTCAAGGCCGAGGTGACTCGGCCCATATAGGATGATCTCGAGCTGCTCGGTCCATTCTTGCCGAACGACATTTACTGTTCCTCCCGGACTGAGAAATTCCTGAATAGGACTCCCGAGACCGAACGAGAAATGTCGAGCCGTCTCGACCAAACGAGGCATCTCGAATAATTCAGACCGAACGAGGCATCCCTTCCTTTAACCGAGCTATGTGTTACTCCACTTCGTTTGGCCGAGCGGTATATGCCGGGCGATGATGACTCAACTGACCGAACAAGGCTTGCCGAGCCATCTGGACCAAGCGACGTGTGCCTAACTGTACTTGTCGAACCGTACCTAAATGCCAAAACATGTGGGCTGCATTAAATCCGTATATCTTCAGGCTCTTCTTGGTCAGAATCTTGTCTAGTGCTAATGATAATATCTTCAATTGCTGTTTTGAAGCCGGGCTAAGGTGTCGGATAACATTTGCCCTCCAAAGTGTGTCGTGTGAAGCAACACGACACGCTTTGAATCAGTGAGTATTCCTTATTTCCAGAAAGAAATCCATCATGTTGCTGAATAGTCATTGTCCTTCAATTTTATCCTCCCAAGGTCCCGTATCCTTCTTTGGCTATCATGATGCTTGGTCGATTCCTAATATTATAAATGCAGGGTTGTAGTTCATCAGTGGCCATCCGTGTCTGATTCTATAGAGCTAGTAAGCTTCGGCTATCTGATCCAGTCTTTTCTTAATAACCCTAATTGAGAATTCAATTTCTGTTGGTTTCAAGAAGTCAAACTTTTTTGGATGTACACATGCATGTTCGGGTACATGTTCTTGCCATTGGCTCGCAGATGCATTTTATATTCTCATAAGTCGTCACCAATTCCATTTAGTTTAATTGCAATTCAATTGCGATTCCTTGTTTATATTTTCTCAAAGCAGTAAGCAAGGGCGAATGGAGTACGGCCAGTAACAGACTCATGGGTATTTCTATAAGTCCATAATGTTGTTGGGAGTCCATGCACCCATTTGCCTCTAGCCTTTTCCAAACCCTTCTTCAGAACAGAACCTTTCTTCAGAACAGACTTTATGATTTTGTTCACAGCTTCAACCTATCCATTTGCAGTTATAATGGATCATGGAAGGTCATAAGGACAGATGATGTTACGGACAATGAAGTTGATTATTTTCTTCATCTTGGTCGTTGCTAAAAGTTCTTCATCTGCCCATTTGGTGAAGCAATCAACTGCTATGATGGCGTATTTCGCACCACATTTAGGATCGGTAAGAAGATGATGTCAATGCCCCCAACTGGCAAACAGCTATGGACTAGCCATTTGAGTAGTTTCCATCAGTGTGGCTCCCAGATTTTTTGCAAACTTCTTGCACTTGTCGCATTGTCTAGCATGATCAACCAAATCTGGATTGATAGTTGGTCAGTAATACCCATAATAGAGTATTCTCTTTATCAGGGTTTTTCCCCTTAATGTAATCGCCACATTCTTCTTCATAGACTTCGCTCAAGACTCATTTGACATCATCATGGGTGATATACCAAAGCATGAGAATGGATAAACTCCTTTTTACACATGACTTCTGCTTGGATGATTTGGCATGAAGCTTTGAGGACGATCTGTCGTTTTCCATTCCTCTGTTCGGTAAGAATTCCTTATTGTAGATAGTCTTTGATAGGAGTCAACCATGACCCCTTTTCTGGCTCTGTCTTCAAGATCTAGCCGATCTCCATCCATCAATGCTTGGAATATTGAGCATTTCAACCGAAACAATGTATGTCAATTGCGCGTCCCTAAAACTAGCCAGCATGGCCAATGACTGGACTCTTTTCATTTTGTTCGCTGAGTATGTGTGTAATGATGTAATTCGTGAAGTCGGCTAATAATTCTTGGACCTGGCCGAGATAAGGAGCAAGACAATGCCCCCTAGCAAGATCAACTTCCTTAACTTTGCATGCTACCAATCAGGAATCACAAAAGATATGTAAAGTTTCCACTCCAAATCCTCTAGCAGGTTTGATGCTGGCGGTCGAGGCTTCATAATAAGCATCGTTGTTTGTTACAGAGAAATCGAGTTTTAGGACGTAGCAGATCAATCGTTCCTCAGGGATCATTAACATGACTCCTGCACCATAACACTGATCACTAGAAGCTCCATTCGCATACATTTTCCATCTATTGGTTGGTTCTCTACTACTCTTCGAGTAGTCATCTGTTGTAGTGAATTCGGGTATGAGGTCTCTTAATTTTGTCCTTAGATTGCCCTTTGAGGGAAATAAGTGATATCAAATTGGCTTAGTTCGAGATTCTATTTAAGTAGTCTTTCAAACGTCTTAGGTCGTTGTATGCCCTGTCGCAACGGCTGGTAGGTATAGACATTGATAGGGTGAGCCTAAAAGTAAGAGTGGAGATTTCATGATGAAATCAATAGACATTGCACTAGATTTTGTAGCTTTGGGTCGATATTCAATGCATGGTTCGTGATAGTTGGTGAAATCACACATGTGGGTCAGAATGGGTCCAAAAGAACATAACATCATTGCGTCGAGATGCGATCCGATATTCAACAACCGGAAAGGGTCGCCAAGGCTGGTTGTAATGTCTTCCAGTTTAGCGGGTGCAATCCCAGATTCTTTGAGTTTATATGTAACTATTTTGCATAACATTGAATGTGAAATATTGTTGGGACGGTCAATGTTGATGGTTACTCTGGTCGAATCCTAGAGTCTTGTCATGAGTTATTAAGTCTAATAGTGAAGGGATCAGAATGCTCTAATCGATTATCTGCAAATGGCCAAAGATTAGGCTTAAAAGCACGTTGAAGAAAATGTCGAGTAGGGGTCAGCCTCGAGTTACATGCAACTGCATAGCTGGATCTTGCCATGAGTTTGAATTTGCTTGTATATTCGAGTAATGCACTTTCTATTCAATGCATTCATGATCGTTTACCCGTCCTTCGGGTTAGAGTGACAGTAAGTTGCCCACGAGCTTAGGTATCGATTTAATGATTCTATCTCTAGGCATTCTTTCGGTCGTAGCCTTGAGTAGCTGTAAGCACTATATATAAGTTTCAATATTGAGCTATTGCAGCCGGTCTTTAGATGACCATGCGTCTGCTCCCAGTTTCGGGTCGATAAATGTACTGCATGGACGGTTGAATCTTGTCCTAGCTATGTTTATATTCCCACCTAAACTCCAAAAACATAGAGTTGATCGATGAATAGTCGGTTCACATTTATCTTGCTTCTCGCTCGTGCCTCCAGGTCTGTGGCATATACCGATAAGTAGGAAGGCCAACCATACCCACTTTAGCTTTACTCTCTTTCCCGTTGAATCGTGGGATCGGGTCAGTCGATGTGAGGCTGGGTCTCGCCTATCTTGGATTGTATTGTAGTTTTTCATTCCATGAGGAATAATTCGATGCCTTGTTAGTTTCAGGGTGTAATTTGGACACTGGACGGTCAGCCCCGTCCACTTCGGTTCATGTTCTATAATCAGATCTCGGGGAAAGGTTAGCCCAAATGCAGTCGGGTCATGCTCATCCAGTTTCATACTCCTCCTGATAGATCGAAGGAGGGTGCTAGAGAATTTATGACCAAGTCTTCGTAGTTAACTGTCCTTTTTATAGCTTGGAGAAAATAGTTTTTCAGGGAACATTCTAGTCACATTCGTATGTGCTTGGTGCGGATCGGTATTGACCCTCGATCTGAGGTATGATATAGTTGGTCGTCCGTAGCTTTGGATGCTGTTTCGATTGGTTCTTTATTGAGGCCTCCTTGTTTTTGTTGCCTTAATTGGTAAAGAACGCCAAGCTAAAGCTATAATAAGTTGTCGTATTCATCTTTTAGTGATTTGTACTCCTGCTTCCAGCACTAATTTGGACAGGCCACTAGTCGGATGGTTGAACTCCATCCTTAGCGAGTTAATACTCCTCCTATCGATTTCAGGCTGAAGTTTGCAGAATAGAGAATGGTTAGAATCCACTCGTCTATTTATCGATGTTTATACACCACTCTGCATTCTGGTGATATAGTGTTATTATCCCCACGGTCGAATCGCGCCCAATTCGTATTCATGCTTCGGTCCATGCTCCGGGGACTTAGAGATTTGTCGAACAGTTTATGCTTTAGTCCACAGTTTGGGATGTAGAGATTTTCGTCAATTCGTTTATAATCCAGTCCGCACTCTAGGGACTTAGAGTACTTTAGTCAACTACTGGGACTTAGAGATTTTTCTCAAGTCGTTTATACTCCAGTCCGCACTCTGGGGACTTAGAGTACTCTGGTCCGCACTTCGGGGACTTAGAGAGTTTTCTCAATTCATTTATACTCTGGTCTGCACTCCGGGGATTTAGAATACTCTAGTCCGTGCTTCGGGGACTTAGAGATTTTTAAGTCATTTATACTTTAGTCTGCGCTCTAGGGACTGAGAGTATTCTAGTCTGTACTCCAGGAACTTGGAGATTTTTAAATCCTTTATACTCTAGTCCGCACTCTGGAGACTGAGAGTACTCTAGTCCACACTCCGGGGACTTAGAGATTTTTAAATTGTTTATACTCTAGTCCGCGCTCTGGGGGCTCAGAGTACTCTAGTCCACGCTCTGGGGACTCAGAGTACTCTAGTCCGCTTCAGGGACTTAGAGTTTTTCAAGACGTTCATACTCTAGTCCATGCTTTGGGAATTCAGAGTACTCTATTCCGCACTTTGGAGACTTAGAGGTTTTTAAGTCATTTATACTCTAGTCCGCGTTCTGGGGACTTAGAGTACTCTAGTCCACTTCAGGGACTTATAGGTTTTTAAGTCATTTATACTCTAGTCCGCACTCTGGGGACACGGAGTACTCTTGTCCACACTCTCGGGGACTTAGAGATTTTTATGTCGTTTATACTCTAGTCCGCGCTCAGGGGACTTAGAGTACTCTAGTCCGCACTCTAGGGACTTAGAGATTTTTAAGTCATTTATACTCTAGTCCGCACTCAGAGGACTCAAAGTACTCTAGTCTGCACTCTGGGGACTTAGAGATTTTAAAGTCATTTATACTCTAACCCGCACTCCGAGGACTCAGTGCACTCTAGTCCGCACTCTGGGGACTTAGAGATTTTTAAGTCGTTTATACTCTAGTCCATGCTCTGGGGACTCAGAGTACTCAAGTCCGCTTCAGGGACTTAGAGGTTTTTAAGTTGTTTATACTCTAGTCCACGCTCTGAGGACTTAGAGTACTCTAGTCCGCACTTCGACGACTTAGAGGTTTTTAAGCCGTTTATACTCTAGTCCGCGCTCTGGGGACTCAGAGTACTCTAGTCTGCTTCAGGAACTTAGAGGTTTTTAAGTCGTTTATACTATAGTTCATAATCTGGGGACCCAGGGTACTCTAGTCCGCACTTTGGGGACTTAGAGGTTTTTATGTCGTTTATACTCTAGTCCGCACTCAAGGGACTCAAAGTACTCTAGTCCACACTCTGGGGACTTAGAGATTTTTATGTCGTTTATACTCTAGCCACGCTCAGGGGACTTAGAGTACTCTAGTTCGCACTACGAGGACTTTAAGATTTTTAAGTCATTTATACTCTAGTCCACACTCAGGGGACTTAGAGAACTCTAGTCCTCACTTTGGGGACTTAGAGATTTTTAAGTCGTTTATACTCTAGTCCACACTCCGAGGACTCAGAGCTTTCTAGTCCGCACTCTGGGACTTAGAGATTTTTAAGTCTTTTATACTCTAGTCCGCACTCTGGGGACTCTGAGTACTCTAGTCTGCACTCTGGGGTCAGAGAATTTTGTTAAGAGCAGTCGTATTTCCACCCGTTTAATTTATATTTCATTTACGGTATTGAGGCTAATGTTGTCAAATGAACGATCGAACCATGTTAGCTCATGGAATGGGACTTTACCCCCATCATGAAGGACGAAACTAGAAAAAATGGACGTCGATTCTCGTCCGCTCGGTGATTATAGCTCTTCTAATTAAGTCAATGAAGGAGATATATGACAGATGGATGGATCACATCCATGCTGGGTTGGATAATCAAGTCTCATACATTTTTCTTCGTATCTCTTTCTAGAAAATAATGATAACGGATTATTGAGTAGACAAAGTAAATTGCATATGTTTCAAGGTGCAGTCATGTCCATGTATTAAAAGCGATGGTTGACGAGTAGTTAGTCCATCACAACTACTCCAAGTCGGGCTTTCGAACAACCCTTTGTGTTCAGGGTAGGATTTGATGTATAGATGATCAAATCAAGTCAACTCTAGATAGATCCCGGCGTCACTGAGCTTCAGGAGAGGCATTTGTATTTTGTCAAACTTTGTTTTATGACTCGATTTTGAGTGGATGATCGGGCCATATTCATTCCAAGCCTTTCTTAGGTCTTCAAGTCAAATGTGGAGGTCGACGAACAGACAGTCGGTCATGTTCAATTTGTATTGAGCTCTGATCGTGACGATCTTTTCAATCTCTAGTCCATAGCCTCAAATCGAAGGCATATGGTTGATGGTGAAAGGTCGAATCATGCTCATATTGATGAAACTCCACAGGTCCGATCATGGTCTACATGGATTGGTTGGAAGCCAAACCTGAGTACTTGGTCACCTGCATGGTTTTGAAAGAAGTTTAGTTCAAGTAGGTCGTAATTCAAAGCATAATTGAAATTAAAATAATCTAAAGAAGATTGGTGTAAATCTCATTGATAAAGGGGAAGTATCGTGTGCTCGCTATTCGAAGGTCCTAGCTCGCCATTCTGCAAGGCTTGTATGTACTATTGAAGCTTTTCTTTCTGAATCTTCTTTCCATTGACACCTCGAAGGTGTTCGCAATCGCCAGTGTTAGGATAAGTGTGCATCTTGGAATATACAACATTTCCCTGATCTCTTTTGGACTTCGATGGACTCTCTCGAGGTTAGTTTTCAGCACAACTTTGAGTCGCGAGTCTCTAAATAGAGGCTATCGATTGAATCTTTCAAAGTGCATATGAGTCGAATTTTAAGATCTGGTTTTTTCTACTGGAATCAGTGTCCATAGCCAACGGGCCTGTATTGTTATTTTTCCTAATCTGCTCCACTCCTCCTCACTTTGGTTTTGATTCATTTTGTAACAGAAATAATCCATGGTCATAGGAGGCTCTCCTGCTAACTAGCTCTCCCGCTAACTAGCTGCCAAAATATATTTGGAGGTCGGCTCTCCTCAAACGCGATTTGTACGATATCCTTGTTAGCATTTGGAACTAATTGCTTAGAGCCAAACATTGGTCTGCTTGGAGTCACTAAATATGAAGTGCTGGGTCAGTGAAGAATGGTGCTTGGATTCATCTTGGCATTTGTCTAGGGTCATATCTTCTACGTTCTCCAACCTTTGGGAGTATCGTTTGAGTAGCAGTTGCTTGTCTGTTTCCCTTGTTGCCGTTCAGAAGCTGCCGCTGGATCCTCTATGCCCTGGTCGATCATGGGATATAAGGGAAGTGGATAGAATGTTCCTTTAATAAGTTAAGTTTTAAATTCACTATTCGGAGGCACTGCGCTGCGGCTAGGGTTCGGGGGGGGGGGGGGGGGTTCTTTTTCGAAAATTTGGGTCGTACCCGAAAATATTTTTTTTTGAAAATAGGGGTCGTATAAGAGACCGGTATAACTTAAGTTTGGATCGGCTAAGCATGGCTCCGCCAAGGCAGTTCGGCCAAGGTGGATCAGCCAAGGGGGTCGGTTAAGGAGGATCGGCCAAGGGTGGCTCAGCCAAGTTGGATCGGCCAAGGTGGCTCGGCTTGGATGCCTTTCGGCATAGACGTGTGGCTCGGCCTGGATGCCGTTCGGCAAAGGCATGTGGCTCGGCCTGGATGTCATTCGGCATAAGCATGTGGTTTGGCCTGGAAGCCATTCGGCATAGATATGTGGCTTGGATGTGGCTCGGCCTAGATGCCGTTCGGCATAGGCATGTGGCTCGGCCAGGATGCCGTTTGGCATAGGCATGTGGCTCGGCCTGGATGCCATTAGATATAGGCATGTGGTTCGGCCAGGATGTCGTTCAGTATAGGCATGTGGCTCGGCCTAGATGTGGCTTTGCCTGGATGTGGCTCGGCCAGGATGCCGTTTGGCATACGCATGTGGCTCGGCCTGAAAGCTGTTCGACATAGGCATGTGGCTCGGCCTGGATGGCGCTCGGCATAGGCACGTGGTTCGGCCCGGATGTGGCTCGGCATAGGCATGTGGCTCGGCCTGGATGTGTCTCGGCCTGGAGTGGCTCGGCCTGGATGTAGCTCGGCCTGGATGTGGCTAGGCCCGAAGTGGCTCGGCATATGTCTTTTCAGGGGCGATCGGCATACACCTTTTCTGGGGCGATCGGCTGAATTTCCTTAAGAGGAGGGTCGGCCTTCATTCAACTTGAGTGCAAAGTTCAACGTCCAATCCCCAGATCTTGCGTGCATCAGTGAATCCAATCCTTTCACGTGAACATGAACACTTGATTAACTCTAAACAAGAAAATTAGCATAATCAAATCTTCCAAAAACAGGGGCAGTAGACTTAGTTTCTCTGACTACGGCTATCAGCTTCCTTTAGATTTCTATCAAATTCGAGTAGAATATGAAGTTTTTTAGTAAACAACCGGATCTATCTAGCAAATATGGAAATCCTCTAGTAGACGATGAAATCCATTCAAGCTGAGAATTCAATTCTCGGTGAAAGCACCAAAATATTAGCACCAAAATTGGTCACTAACACCCTTGAGTAGAGTTATGTAGAGAGATTAATGAAGAGAGTAAATTAAAATTGGGGAATTACACAGTAGAATGCAATAGTAACTGTAAGAGACAAGAACATCATATTTATAGTGGTTCAGCGTAACTGCATACGTCCACTTTGAGTTTGATCTTTATTGCTTTTTCAATCTATTGAATACAGATACAATTCGTACACCCATGACTTGATCACAAGTTTGAATCAAAGTCTCCCCAGTGTTCTTGGAAAAAGGTACCTTTTCACTGCGCTCTGCCCCTCTATTTATAGACGAAGATAGGCTGGTCTTTCTTTGCGGCCTCAAGGCCGAGGTGACTCGGCCCATATAGGGTGATCTCGAGCTGGCCGGCCCATTCTTGCTGAACGACATTTATTGGTCCTCTCGGTCTGAGCTGCTTTTGAATAGGACTCCGTGAGACCGAACGAGAAATGCCGAGCCATTTCGACTGAACGAGACATCTTGAATAATTCAGACCGAATGAGGCGTCCCTTCCTTTGACTGAGCCATGTGTTACTCCACTTCGTTTGGCCGAGCGGTACATGCCAGGCGATGATGACTCAACTGACCAAATGAGGCTTTTCAAGCCATTGAGACCGAGCGACGTGTGCCAAACCATACTTGCTGAACCATACCTAAATGCCAAAACATGTCGGTTGCATCAAATCCATATATCTTCAGGCTCTTCTTGGTCAGAATCTTGTCTACTGCTAACGATAATATCTTCAACTGTCGTTCTGTAGCTGGGCTAAGGTGCCGGGTAACAGGGAGGAATGGGGAAAAGTTAGGATTTAGATCTCTTACCAATTCTCCATCCCTTATATATACAAACCTAGCCCATTTAGTTTCCATTAAATGGCAACGCCTATTTAGCTCCATCATGATTGAAACCAACCAGCCCCATATGGGCTTCAAACTCATTTAAAGCCCGAACAATATATTTTGTATTTAAATCCAATTTAAACGCATATTGATATCGTATATCGCTTAATATATTTATGACTATTATAAATACGTTTAATAATATTTGTGCATCAAATCAAAAATAAAATTTTATAAATAATATTTCATATATACTAATTAATTTAATTAATTTACAACAACGATGAACTAATTAAATCATGTAGTCAAGGAGTATTTAATGATTCGGTTGTGTGACCTTTAGGTGTAAATTTAGTCAATGATAATATTGGACTATTTGAATATTAATGTTCACACATCACATTACAAGAGGTGTGAAATTTTAGCCAACTTTATCTCTTACTTGGTTTAGTAAAATCCAATTTTACTTCATTACCATTACCGTATTGTGACTATTATTTATACCAATTCTCTTCAGCAAAACTATATTACTTTGGACTTACGGAAATTGGTAATGGTCAAAATTCCAATAACATCCATATTCAACACAATAGTCCAAACACGAAGTCCTTGGTCCAGTAATAACATTTATTACTAACTAAAATGCCTCTGGCTAGAGACTTTGACTATAAGTAGACTTCAGTTGACCGTGGTACTAACCTTATATAATCAAGGAGACGGATCCTCACTTGAATAGAGTTTCACTTCTGATGCTTCCACTCAATCCAACTATAGTCGTTCGATGGACGTCATACCATGATTTAACTATACCACAGAGCTTCTGCATTGAAGTCAACAGTATTCTCTTGTCAAGAGAACTACATAACTTCGTCACATTGATATTTCTATCTAACCTTGGTTATAACCAACAAAAAACTATCGAGTGAGTCATTATTTGGTTATCCAATAATTATTAGAACGTAATCCATTGGTACCTCAACAGCCACGAATAATACACTGCCCAATGTTTGGGGAGTGTTATGTACTCAAGTCCTAACGGATGTACCGACATCCAGTCTCGATACATCTTGACTAGGAATATTTAAAATGGTATATTTATTTTCATTTTGATAATTACACAAGGTTACAACACTTTGTAACTATTATCATAAACATACCATTTATGGATTTTCTATTAAATATAATTTTAATTAAATTAATTAATTAATATAACGCATTATATCAAGTATATAATAGAAAGTAAACAGCTTTATTTCGAAAAAGATTGGTTATCAAGTTAAATATATTGTGACAATCCGCTCCTCTTAACATACCGATTTAAAGTATAAGGTGAGTTTTGGACTCGCGTCGGTGCCAAGAAATTCAAGCTGTCAAGGTTTTTAAAACAATTCATAGAATAAAATGTACATATATGATCTAAGATATATTTCACTTTCAAAACTCATTGCAGAATGAAACAAAATATAATTACAGAAAATAACCATCTCAGAAAATATCTCAATAAACGGTTTAAGAAAATAGTATGAGATAAATATAGAGTATACAGAAATACAACTAAGAGTCTAATAAAATACTAAGTATTAGATAAGATAAATAGTTAAATAGAGCGTAAAATAAAATGATAAGCAACTCCAATGATGAGTTCACCTCTCCACGTACCAAACTCGGACTTATCACTTGTTGTCCTACCCTTTTCTAGAAAGGGAAAAAGAAAGGTAAAACATGAGTCATAAAAAAATATAGTGAATGAGTACACTATTAATATATAGTTATCAAATGCAGTTGACTTTAATATTACTCTATGTGGCTTAGGGTATACTTACATGTGTCCGTGTATTACTAGGGTTCTTTACTTAAGGGTTCTTTCATGATACACACCTACACTAAAAACTTGTGCAGACTCCTACAAGGATCGAACTACATATCAAACCTCAATAATTAATGATCGGATAATAGCTACTAGAGATCCGCTAACATAGGATCATCCTGAAACTTTCCTGTACGAGACTATATTTCATACATTACGACTATGCATAACTATCTTACATAGGTTTCTCCACAATTTCCACATAGGAATATATTTCCTACAACTATGACTACATATACCCCAACTACGCATTGAAGGGAAGCCCGCAACGTCGACTCTTCGAAGTGTCTTGACGTCTGCATCCTTGTCCACCTCTCATTCATAGCAAATGCCTCTTATTGCATGCGTTGGGATCCATCAACCATATAGAATCGTATCCATGAATGCCAAGGAAATCCTACATTGTTGGGCCCACACACTTCATTTGGTGTCAGTTTGTAACAGCCCGCAAACCCGTACCCCTTGAGTCGACACTATTCTCCATCATATCAACTCAAAGTGAACGAAAATACGAACCATTAGGGTTAAAGAAGAAGGAAGTAGAACAAGAAATAGAAGACAATATTAGAATCTCACAATCGTAGCGGAACAATATATAATAGATATTAAAGTAGTTTTATTTTAAAGATAGTTTGGCTAAAGTTTATTTTTTGAAAACTTGTATAGAATTTCATAACTTATATTTTAATATTTGTTATAAGCTTATATAAAAACTAATTTTAAAACTGGTTTAAAATCTTTATATAAGAAAATAACAAATACGCCCTCATATATAATACACTCAACGCATTCTAGATATTTCTAATTATTAGAATTTATTTTTTCAACTTACAATCAGTATTTTAATAATTTAATCTAGTTAATTACTAATTAACCGATGTCCAAATATCCTGGTTATCACATTCCTCCTCCGTTTGAGTCTTTTCGTCCTCGAAAAGGAACGAAGCCTGAATTTTGATTACAATGCTTATTATTAGTTAAATTATCCTTTAAACATTTTTAAACAGTTATAGATTCTTTTTTTATAAAAAACTATTGTAATCTATTATATGTTATTCCACTGCGATTGTGAGACTCTGATATCGTTTCCTTTTCTTCTTCTACCTCATTCTTCTTTAACCCTAATGGTTCGGTTTTCCGACATTTGATTGCTCGGCAATTGATACAGTGGACGATGGATGTCGATTTTCGGGCATCGAAAAATCGGGTCGTTATATAGTTAGTGCTGTGTGTCTACCGTAGAACCTCCTGTGACTGCTATTTGAGATAGAATCACCTCCAGTCAAAAAATCGACCCATGCTGGATAAATAACATTTACCCAGTCTGCAACCTCCTCGCGTTATATGCTAGGGAACTAGCTTCCCTACTATACCTAACATCCATTTATACATATAAATATTTAAACAATTGCTTATTATTTATAACCTAGGCCTTAGGCCAAAGTTTAACCTGCATGCTTACTAGTCCATCACTATATATTGGGTGGTCGACCGCTTGCTGTCGACCACTCCAACTAATGTAGTCGACCGGTTGCAGTATAAAAATTTGGTTTGTTCGATTTTCATTAACTATTTATTATATTAATTGTTGTCATTCTCAGGTTGCTTACAATGAACCTTAACCACCAAATTACAGTAACCTAATCTTTGCAATTTATCCCAACTTCTTATTCAAATTAAATTCATAGATTTACACAAGTTTACAGTAGATTAGTTTAACCTAGGGTTACTATTAACATCTTATGGTATCCCAATTTTTATAAGTTAACAGATTAGGTGTGATGGTTCGTATTTTCGCGTTCGAAAATCGACATCCATACTTCACCCATATTCGAATGCCGCAGATCCAAACGTCGAATCTGGTTCGCCGGAGCTTATAACACATTAAGTATAACAACACAGCGAAAGAAAAACAATATATAACATTGACACAACAATGAATACAATATCCGATACAATATGAATTCCAACAATATCAGAGTCAAATATATAGCAGCGGAATAGGATAACAACAACAAGGATGGTCTAGACTTTGTAACCATCGACAGTGGAAAGATGACTATCAATAAAGTCTTTCAAGTGAGAAAATAGGAATCGAACAAACTGAGTCTTCAATGCCAAAGCTCCAATGCTCCAAGCTCGAACCACCATCAAGCTGAATTGAGCAAAATGCGATCCACAATGCGATCGGCAATCCAAAGACTCCTGAGATATCAAATCAACATCTATTGTCCGACTATTTGAAAATTCTAACTCTAGACTGGCCGTTGGAAAATCGTGGGTACCCAGAGTTTAGAAAGGGAACAATAACTTTCGGGTCAGTCATAGGACTGGTGTGAGCAAACGAAAATAGTTTTAAACGAAAACAAACAACAAAAGAATTTAAGATTGAAATTCGCAATGCTTTTTGAAAAATGAAACTACCACAAGGCCTCCCGCCGCATACACCATGCAAACGCAGAATTAGAGGAGATTTATCCTTATGATAGTCAAACATGCTTGATACACGAAAACCATTTTGACATTATTATTAGTGCATATTTGAAAATATTTGCAAGTATAGTATTAATCTTAGCCAGCATACCACATTTCGTTGTATGCCTACTATAGCGACCATGTTCAATAGCAGGTTACCGCCACATTACATGGCAGGTTATACAACTAAAACCGTGCAGGGCCGTATTGTTTCTTTGTATTTCCAACAAATGGTCAGGCTAAGGAACTTCCTTACCGAATGGAACGCCTCTGGAGGGACGCCCCCAAGAACCAAAACGGTTCCCTACCAACACAAGGCAAGGTTACCCCTGCCGGAAGTAACACCTACAACTAAGCCATCCCCGGTCATTACCGACCTTTATCCCGGGATTCACCAACAAATAGCAACAACCACACAGTTAAATATCTAGGCTCCATACCATGATATCACTTTTATCTAGAAGGAAATGGACATACCCTAGGGGAGAGACCCCCAAAAAACCTTGCCGTAACATTCCTGTTTCGACCATTTTCGAATTGTGAGGTTCGACGAAGTCTCGTCCACAAAGCTACGCTTTTCACAAAATCCATGCTTCAATCAACAAATGATCAACAGCACTTCGTATACCACATTACCAAATTGGGAATGTATCACTTGTAACCATCGACTACATAACCTCTGAGCTCGTACGTCTCAGAAAAGGGTGTTACGCTAAGAGAATAAATATTCTTCATCAAACAGAAATGTATTTGATAGAAACCAGCTTTACATCTCAAAGTGTAATGTCAGACACACATCCATACAAGTCTGTTCCGGATTCGAACAGAACCGAAGGCACGTCCAAAGAAACCCTTGCACATCCGGATAATCCCTAATCACATCCAGACTCCCTATCACAAAGGGTGATCAAATCTCTATAACGAGGACCAGTCGGTGCGGAGACATTCGACGGGTTATCCTTTCGCTTTAAGAATCCAAACGTCCATAAGTAAGGTTAATAAATCATCTGATTAATTGAAACCAGATTAATTATTAATCCAGGTTAATTAACATTAATTAATTACAAACCATTTTCAATTAATTATCCTTTAAGAATAAATTAATTATCCTCTAATCATTAATTAATCAATCTTAATTAATAATTCAATCAACCATTAATAATTAAATAATTAACTTTTAATGATTTAATTATCCTTTAATTAGTTTCCCTTAATTAATTAATTAATAAATTAATCAACCCTTAATTAATTATACTTAATTAATCACATTAATTAATTAGCCCTTAATTAATTATCATTCCTTAATCACCTTCATTAATTAAATAACCTTTAATTAATTAATTATCCTTAATAAATCACATTAATTAATTAGCCCTTAAATAATTATCATTCCTTAATCACCTTCATTAATTAATTAACCTTTAATTAATTAATTGCAATAAATGATCATCCTTAATCAATCATATAAATAAATTAACTTAAATTAATCACGTTGATTAATTATTCTTTAAGTAATTAAGTAAAAAATCCTTTAATCAATTACATTGAGGGATTATCTTTTTAATTGCTTTTGTTATATTTCAAAACACTTGTTAATTAATTGTATCAATTAACGAATTCATATTTATTCAATACCAAAACAATTTATTAACTTTTAAAATTTCAAACTTTGAAACTCGGTTAGAATCTTGTCTAATAATTTAGTTAAACTTGGAAATATTCGTTTGAAACCTTATTCATTTTTTTCTAAACTTTAAAACTTGGCTAATGCAATTTGAATAAAATCCGAGTCCAAAACTAAAATTTCCGAGCTTATACCCGAGTCTTCCCTTCTATATTTTTAAAACTTGTTTTTGATTAAAATTTTTAAACCTGGTTTATAAACAAAAGCAACCCGAGTTACTTCACCAAATTCTTCGAGACATTCCCGCAATCAACACAAGATCAACCCGAGCTAGAACCCTTCTTCCCCAAAGCCTAAACAAACCCAGACTTCAACGTGTACGTGCACGTGCACACGCAATCGGAGTGACTCCGATCATCAACGCCGACAACTACTAATCACCGATCATCTCCTCACCTCGCCTGAGCGCCCAGATTCCTCAAATACGACGCCGATCAAAATTGAGATTTTCAACTCGATTGGGACCAAAACTTGCCGACAAAAAACCTCTTTGCCCCAATGCCACCTTCCACCGACGTACTTGTCGTTCCTCCTAGATCTTCGCCATAACCCCCAACATCGATCCCCTCCAGACCGGACGACTCCGATCAACCCACGATGTTACACGAGCATGCTGAACAACGTCGACCAAAATAAGTTCTTAAACCCTACTCTGCCTTCCCCAGGCTATTCCAACCATCAGAATATTTTCCTATTATTTTTCCCGAGTAGCCTATCCTTTATCTACCTTCAGTAACAACCGCGTCGCCTAGTTTGTTGCCGATCATCGGAATTCGACGATTTTGCGATTTCCGTTCAAATCCAAAATCCATCCTTAGGTCGAAACTAAAAATCATGATTTTATTGTTAAAATTCACCATTTACAATATCGAATCAGACTATAAAGTAAAATCATTGAATTTCCTCGATTCAAAAGTTTTTTTTACTGTAATCCTTATATTTCTAAATATTTACCTAATATTTTTACTTAAGACTATTTTTTATAAATGAATTAACATTGTTCCAATCCTTTTTCATGTGAAGACCATTACCTAAAAAAATTTAGATTTTGAGATATGAATATGGAATTTTACTAGTCTGTTGTTAACAGAGATGTATCTTTGTATATACATAGAACAGCATTTAACAACTATATATATATATATATATATATATATATATATATAAGTGTGTGTGTGTGTGTGTGTGTGTGTGTGTATCCACACAGACATGCAAACATTTATACTAACAGCTTCGAGTATATCATCAAAAATCACAACAGATTTAAACAAAATTTGATAATTTG
This sequence comes from Allium cepa, assembly GCA_030765085.1. Classification (NCBI taxonomy): domain Eukaryota; kingdom Viridiplantae; phylum Streptophyta; class Magnoliopsida; order Asparagales; family Amaryllidaceae; genus Allium; species Allium cepa. The sequence continues at coordinate 340,967,817 of CM060941.1, read as the reverse complement.
CTCACCTGGATTTGAAGAACAGAGAACCTTGCATTGTTTTTTTTAAAACCAAAAACTTTGATTTTTGTTACTTGACTTAAATTTGCATTTTGTAGGATCGATTTCACCCTAGAGGGGGGGTGAATAGGGTGATAGTGTAAATTATTAAAAATTAATCGCGGAAGCTTATAAATTAATTTCAATTCAGTTCACAGAATAGCAGCACAGATATCGCAGAATATAAATAACAGAATAAAACAGAACAACACAGAATTTACCCAGCTTCGGCAAAACCCTGCCTACGTGCTGCCCCCAAGGTTTCTACTAGAAATTAGATAGTCCCTCGCTTACACACGTAAACTCGCTATACACCGCTATTGACTAATCTAACTCTACGCTCAAAACCTTGACCACAACTCTACTACCGAGTTGCAAATTCCCAAACTACACACCGTAGTTTGCACCCTAGTCACACGACTAGAAAATAAACTGTTTAACAATAAATACAAATTAAAAAACAATTTAAAATAAAAATAACCCTAATTAAATTCAAAACCCTTAAATAAAAAATTTCTCCCTTTTAAAACAATAGGCCGGCCTCTTTTATATTCTAGCCCGTCTCTTCCTTGTTCGTGATGGCGGCTGTTCCTTTTTCAATTTTAGGGCTTCGTCCCTTTAATTCAATTTAGGGCTTTCGTTCGTGATTCAAATTAGGGCTTTCGAAGCGCCTATTGGATTTGATTGAATCTCTGGTTGGTGTTCCCTTGCTCGATTGATTCGCGTTGCTATCTCTGGCGACTTCGAGTTGATGAAGTTCGACTTTGATTCGGTATGTGATTTATGCTTTGTTGCTGTTTGATTTTCGTATTCGAACTTCATCATTATTGCCGATGATGATGTAGGGTTTTATATAGGAGTTGAATTCCTATTTTTGCGTTCGTTTGATTTCTTCAATTTTATGCTATCGGCCCTCTGATATTTGTTGAATGATGATGATTGATTCTGACTTTGTCAATTGCGTATTATTGTTGCTTAATGCACACGGTTTTGAATTTTGACTCGGTCAGATTGCTTCGGCCTTGAACTTTATTTTTGAGAATTTCTGGCTTTGATTAAAGAAAAGACTTTGATTTTGTTTAAGCATCACCTGAGTTGATCATGTTGCATTCATTGTAGCTTGCTACTGTGTTGTACTTGTGTTCTTTGTTGTTGTACCATCCACGGCCATGTTGCATATTGGATATTTGCAGTTGGTATTTGAATTTGAGTTGTGGCTTTGCTTATTTGTAGTTGCACTATTTTGTCCACTGTCGTGTTTCAGTTGCTCGGCCCTTGACCGTGCATAGTTGTGGCATGGTCATTTGTCTGCACTTTCACTTGAACTTGTAATCATGTACGAACTGATACTGCACTTGGTCTTTGTTGTAACTGGAACCGTTGAGTTTGTTTCGACTTTTGATCATTTGGTTAGCTTGCATCTGCTTGTAGTCACTTTGATCATCTTGCAATCCTGATGAGATTGATACTGTACTTTTATTGTTCACTGTTTTAACACTGTTGTTAAATGTTCTTGTTGACTGCATCACCATACTCGATGTTTTGAACTGCATTGGTGCAGTTTCCATTCATGTTGCCTCTTTGTGTATGCATTTGTATCACTAGTTGTTCACTGTGTCTCTTGATGCATATGTTTGCACTGTGCATTGACTTAAGCTTGGTTCTTCACTTGGAATTGCACTTCTGTTTGCTGTGCTTGTGTTGTAGTTGTTGTCGAATCATGTTGCTTTCATATGCATATTTGTGTCTTAACTTCATTGGTCTCTGATCTTAGTTCATTGGCATAATTGTGTGGTCTGGTCTGGTCTGGTCTGGTTCTTGATCATCTTGTAAGCTTTAGTGCAGTTCCAATTCATGTTGCCTTAGTCCTGTACTTGACATTGCCACTGATGTTCACTTGAACATTTGTATTCATGCATGTGTATATATATTTGTTGATCATGTTGCCCATTTGGTCGAGCTGTAGCCCCCATGTCTTGTGTCTTGCCATTCTTTGTTGCCTCTTGAATGAATAAATGTTAATGATGTTAACATGTGCAGTTTTGACTTGAGTCTGGACTCTACTTGCTGCTTTGATATGAATCCACTGTCCTTTGCCTTGGTTATATGGATTTGATGCAGGCACATGTTCACTGCCTTGTATATATTCTTGCAGTTGTATTTGGACTTGTTGTTTGCAGTCATATTGATTTGAAAGAATAAGTGCAAGTGATATTAACATGTGCATTTAGCATTGTTTAAACTTGTATCACTTGAGTTTGTTTCAACTTGATGTTGCTTTAACTGCCACTGTTGTTTACTTGAGTTGAACCTGTCTGGGTTTGACCTTGTACTTGATTTGTTAGCTGTGCATTTTGTTTTGCACACACGAGTAGGCGAGGCAGTGCACACAGTGTACTGCAGCCACTTTTGTCCCTGATAAAATACTGATATGCACAGATACAAAAATATGATGACGAACAACCCAAATAACTGAGGCAAACAATGTTTTCAAAATCATCTTTTATTTTGAATTGCAAAAATATTTTATTTTCAATTTCACTGCGTTAGTGAATATTTTTGCAGATTTCTCAGATGCTGGATTCAAATTGGAATGCAGTTGAAGATAAATATGAGTGTGAGTGATATGTAGTGAGGTTGTGATGTAAATGTGAAATGTCGTGTATTGTAATCAAAGTTGTATAGTTATAGTGAGAGCTTGAAATTGTACTATCAAAATTGTAATAAATATTTATTTGAATAAAATATTCGTTTGAATTCAAATTCTGTGTCATTTATTTTATTCAGCAAATATTTATTTAATCTGTGAAAATAAATAGTATATTAACAAATACATTTAAACGAATGTATATATGTTTATTATCATCAAACAAAAATCGTATAAACGCATATTCAACAATCTCCCCCTTTTGATGATAACAAACATATATTTAAGATTTTGAATATATTAAATGTATTTGATAATTTTTGCTCCCCCTATTTGAATGCTTCCTTTCTATATGATACTCCCCCTACATATATGACTCCCCCTACGTATATGCATACAAATAAAATGTGCAAATGAGTCTATATGCATATTGAAAACTTCTTTGACCTTTTCTCTCCCTTTTTACAAAATCTTAACTTTTCTCTCCCCCTTTTGTTATCAGCAAAAGAATAATAGTAATAGAAAAGTAGAGATATAGTGATCGATATTAATTCAACATTAAAACTCAATTGAATATAAATATTAAATTTTGATAAAAAATCAAACAAAAATCATAAATATTTTGTTAGGCGCATATTCCACTTTTAGAATGATGGAGATGATGTCATCATATAAAACCATACAATTGTGTCTATTTGTGGTATTTTTATATCAGGAATTTGAATATCTACTAATCATGCATAACCGTTAGGACTTTTAAATGAGATTAGTAGTATTCCAATTTTATTTTTAAAAAAAAATGAATTCAAGTATCTTCTAACCACGCATAACCGTGAGGACTTTTAAATGGGATTAGAATCAACTTGTTTATTTTAAAAGAAAGAAAAAAAATCAACTTTTGATATGCGTTCCATACATGCATAACCGTGAGGACTTTTAAATGAGCATGGAAGCACATAACAAATTCCAAGTAATTCACCCATGCATAACCGTGAGGACTTTTAAATGAGAGTGAATACTTTGGTATTTATTTATTTATTTATTTTTGCCTTTTTTTTTTTTAAAAAAAAAATGTGAAAATGAAAAACGAACGATTCCTGTTTAAAGTACCACATATCGACAAATTATATAGAATTTTGATGAGTGATGGTTGTTAGAAATATGATAGATATAGAGATGGTCATGGAATTTTTACCAACAAAAAGTTTTATAACTCTTGTTTAAATTTCTAAAGAAATTTTCTAATTATACTTTCTCGAGTTATAATATATGATAAATATCAACACTCATCACTTTTTCAATTACTATTTTTCTTTTCGATAAACATTAGGGAGTCAGATTAGTCAATATAGTCATTTAAAATCAAATTCAAAAATAATTATGAAACCAATTTTTCAAACTGACTAATCTGAAATATGGTCAAAAAATGATTTTCTCCAGGGGGTTTTAAAAGAAATTTTTTTGCTGTTTGGAAATTATTTGAAATGAAGAATATGCAGATATTTTCTTTGGAAAATGATGCAGTTACTAAATGTCTCAAAAATTAATCACGTTACACTAATAATTTTTCTACCAACCATATTACCAGTGTAATTTGCATCTGAATTTAAATTTTACTCAAAATTCACTCGTTGATTGTCAAAGACCAGATTAAGAAATTTCTCATGATTATTATCAACAAATTTTAAATGAAATTCTCTTGGATTTGAAATGAAAACCGTGTCAACAATCAATCATATATTAAAGTGTCAATTTTAGAAGCCATCAAACGTTATTTTTATTTCAAAGCAATTTCTTAATAGTTTCAACAATTTCAAAAAAAAAATTAACATCCTTTTCACAATTTTTAAAATAGAATTCATTAGGATTTTAAATCGAGGTCGTGTCAAAACATGAATATAGATTTAGCCAAAAATATTATAACAACAATATTATTATCCAATCAAAACACTATTTTTCTCTCAAACTTATATATCAAGTAATTCTAGAGAATTTTATAGTGTTTTTGGCATAAGAATATAAATGGCTAATCAATTTTGAATAAAGTTAGAATCAAAATCATCACTAAATCATCATCATATCATAATTGGCTGATTTTATTCAGAAAATGGTACAGATTATCACATTTAATATATCGTACAAATAAATATACTTTTACCTGTCTTTACCTTTACGATATTTCTCGTCGTTGTTCATTGTGATTCTGTCACCCTTATACTAGGCTAAGGAACTTAGCTTTGTCGTCCGTTGTGTTTCTGGAACAGCCAAAAATCCAGGAAACACTATTGTTGTTCCTTAGCCCGCCACCACACCTACACGATGAAAATTTTATGTGACCTATTTGTTTTTATAGGTCCATGGTTGTTAGTGGCAGAAAATTTTGAAAAATAATTTTGTGTAGACCCAAAACTATTTATAATTGTTCCCTTTGGCACCCAAATTTGTTTAACTTTGAGAGATTTTATATTTGTGCCTTTAGGAACCCAAATCGATATAGTTTTCACATGTTTGGGTCTATACCAACAATTATTGTGATTGTGTCCATATTTTCTACAAATTGTGCACATAGAATTAACTTGGTTAATATTACTTTCAACAATCTTCGAATTATTATATCCAAGTCCTTGTCTAACTGTATTAACAGTTTGCTTTCCTAATAGCATATTCAACGATTTTTCACTTTTTGAAAATTTATCTAAAGTCGTTGACAATTGTTGGACTTGTGATTTGAGAGATTCATTTTCGTTTAACAACTGTGTGCACTTTTTAATAGAATTCTCTCTCCTAGTATTTTCATTCTCCTTTAAAATCAGAATTTCATTTTCAAGCGATTTTATTTTAATTTCTGATTTTTTAATTTCCTCATCAAATGTTGGACACTTATCACACTTAGGGATCCTACTTTGATAGGTTTTAACTAATTGATCAAGTTGTTTATTACATTCTATCAAAGTATCTTTTTGAGATTCAAGTTTGGCGTATTTTTCCCTAAGTCGTTCAAAACAACCGTTTACTTCATGAAAATATATAAGCAACTCAGAATGGGTAAGTTTTGATACCTCGCTTGGCTCGTCATTGTCACTGTCAGTTGTATCACCTCGAAGACACAATTCTGCCTTTTCGCTTTCACTGCCAGTGCTTTGATCATTCTCGTCTATTTCATCCCAAGTGGCTGCAAAACTTTTCTTTTTCTGTTTCTTTCTGTGGCTGGATTTAATTTGTGGACAATCGGGCTTGATATGGCCGGGTTTGTTGCAATTATAACAAATAAACTTTTGTTCTTCTGAGTAGTCTAGTGCTTTGGCTATTCTGCTTTTTGCTTTTTGATTTCGAGCTGAATTTCCATGTTTTTGATTCCATTTTTTGAATTTCCTTATTAACAGCTCCAATTCTGCTGCTCCATCATCTTCATCGTTATCATCATCACTTTCGGTTGTTCCTTTGAGAGCTATTGATTTCTTTTGAGTGTCACCTCCTTCACGCTCTTCTTTGAATTTCATTTCTAGCTCATAAGTGGTGAGATTTCCGATGAGTTCCTCAACTTTAAGTTGTTTTAAATCTTTCGATTCTTGTATGGCAGTAACTTTTGCTTCAAAGCTTCGTGGAAGGACTCTGAGGATTTTCCGGACTATTTCTAATTCGGTGTATGTTTTTCCGAGAGCTTTTGATTTGTATACGATATTGGAGAGTCGTCCGTACATCTCTTTGACATTTTCTTCCTTCGCCATTTTGAAGTTCTCGTATTCGCTGCTTAGCATTGCAAGGCGAGATTCTTTGACTTGAGATGTTCCTTCGTGAGTCACTTCTAGTATGTGCCATATTTCCTGCGCAGTTAGACAATGTGAGACACGATTAAATTCAAATTGATCCAATGAACAGATAATAGAATTCATAGCTTTGGCATTAGTGTTCTGTAATTTATTTTCTAATTCTGTCCATTGTTCCTTTGGTTTCTCTATTTCCTGATTATCTACAGTTATAGTTGGTATTCTATAACCTGTCTCAACAATATTCCAAGCGTCAATGGTTTTCAGAAAAATTTGCATTCTATTTTTCCAATAAGCATATTCACCATTGAACATTGGTGGTCTAACTATGGATTGACCTTCTGCAAAAGCATTATTAAAAGAAGCCATTTTTAAAAATTCAAACTTTAAAAACAAAAATTGATTTTTTCAAAAAAAATCGAATTTTTAAAACAGATGTTGACTTCTATTCCTGTCCTAGCTCTGATACCACTTGTAGGATCGATTTCACCCTAGAGGGGGGGTGAATAGGGTGATAGTGTAAATTATTAAAAATTAATCGCGGAAGCTTATAAATTAATTTCAATTCAGTTCACAGAATAGCAGCACAGATATCGCAGAATATAAATAACAGAATAAAACAGAACAACACAGAATTTACCCAGCTTCGGCAAAACCCTGCCTACGTGCTGCCCCCAAGGTTTCTACTAGAAATTAGATAGTCCCTCGCTTACACACGTAAACTCGCTATACACCGCTATTGACTAATCTAACTCTACGCTCAAAACCTTGACCACAACTCTACTACCGAGTTGCAAATTCCCAAACTACACACCGTAGTTTGCACCCTAGTCACACGACTAGAAAATAAACTGTTTAACAATAAATACAAATTAAAAAACAATTTAAAATAAAAATAACCCTAATTAAATTCAAAACCCTTAAATAAAAAATTTCTCCCTTTTAAAACAATAGGCCGGCCTCTTTTATATTCTAGCCCGTCTCTTCCTTGTTCGTGATGGCGGCTGTTCCTTTTTCAATTTTAGGGCTTCGTCCCTTTAATTCAATTTAGGGCTTTCGTTCGTGATTCAAATTAGGGCTTTCGAAGCGCCTATTGGATTTGATTGAATCTCTGGTTGGTGTTCCCTTGCTCGATTGATTCGCGTTGCTATCTCTGGCGACTTCGAGTTGATGAAGTTCGACTTTGATTCGGTATGTGATTTATGCTTTGTTGCTGTTTGATTTTCGTATTCGAACTTCATCATTATTGCCGATGATGATGTAGGGTTTTATATAGGAGTTGAATTCCTATTTTTGCGTTCGTTTGATTTCTTCAATTTTATGCTATCGGCCCTCTGATATTTGTTGAATGATGATGATTGATTCTGACTTTGTCAATTGCGTATTATTGTTGCTTAATGCACACGGTTTTGAATTTTGACTCGGTCAGATTGCTTCGGCCTTGAACTTTATTTTTGAGAATTTCTGGCTTTGATTAAAGAAAAGACTTTGATTTTGTTTAAGCATCACCTGACTTGATCATGTTGCATTCATTGTAGCTTGCTACTGTGTTGTACTTGTGTTCTTTGTTGTTGTACCATCCACGGCCATGTTGCATATTGGATATTTGCAGTTGGTATTTGAATTTGAGTTGTGGCTTTGCTTATTTGTAGTTGCACTATTTTGTCCACTGTCGTGTTTCAGTTGCTCGGCCCTTGACCGTGCATAGTTGTGGCATGGTCATTTGTCTGCACTTTCACTTGAACTTGTAATCATGTACGAACTGATACTGCACTTGGTCTTTGTTGTAACTGGAACCGTTGAGTTTGTTTCGACTTTTGATCATTTGGTTAGCTTGCATCTGCTTGTAGTCACTTTGATCATCTTGCAATCCTGATGAGATTGATACTGTACTTTTATTGTTCACTGTTTTAACACTGTTGTTAAATGTTCTTGTTGACTGCATCACCATACTCGATGTTTTGAACTGCATTGGTGCAGTTTCCATTCATGTTGCCTCTTTGTGTATGCATTTGTATCACTAGTTGTTCACTGTGTCTCTTGATGCATATGTTTGCACTGTGCATTGACTTAAGCTTGGTTCTTCACTTGGAATTGCACTTCTGTTTGCTGTGCTTGTGTTGTAGTTGTTGTCGAATCATGTTGCTTTCATATGCATATTTGTGTCTTAACTTCATTGGTCTCTGATCTTAGTTCATTGGCATAATTGTGTGGTCTGGTCTGGTCTGGTCTGGTTCTTGATCATCTTGTAAGCTTTAGTGCAGTTCCAATTCATGTTGCCTTAGTCCTGTACTTGACATTGCCACTGATGTTCACTTGAACATTTGTATTCATGCATGTGTATATATATTTGTTGATCATGTTGCCCATTTGGTCGAGCTGTAGCCCCCATGTCTTGTGTCTTGCCATTCTTTGTTGCCTCTTGAATGAATAAATGTTAATGATGTTAACATGTGCAGTTTTGACTTGAGTCTGGACTCTACTTGCTGCTTTGATATGAATCCACTGTCCTTTGCCTTGGTTATATGGATTTGATGCAGGCACATGTTCACTGCCTTGTATATATTCTTGCAGTTGTATTTGGACTTGTTGTTTGCAGTCATATTGATTTGAAAGAATAAGTGCAAGTGATATTAACATGTGCATTTAGCATTGTTTAAACTTGTATCACTTGAGTTTGTTTCAACTTGATGTTGCTTTAACTGCCACTGTTGTTTACTTGAGTTGAACCTGTCTGGGTTTGACCTTGTACTTGATTTGTTAGCTGTGCATTTTGTTTTGCACACACGAGTAGGCGAGGCAGTGCACACAGTGTACTGCAGCCACTTTTGTCCCTGATAAAATACTGATATGCACAGATACAAAAATATGATGACGAACAACCCAAATAACTGAGGCAAACAATGTTTTCAAAATCATCTTTTATTTTGAATTGCAAAAATATTTTATTTTCAATTTCACTGCGTTAGTGAATATTTTTGCAGATTTCTCAGATGCTGGATTCAAATTGGAATGCAGTTGAAGATAAATATGAGTGTGAGTGATATGTAGTGAGGTTGTGATGTAAATGTGAAATGTCGTGTATTGTAATCAAAGTTGTATAGTTATAGTGAGAGCTTGAAATTGTACTATCAAAATTGTAATAAATATTTATTTGAATAAAATATTCGTTTGAATTCAAATTCTGTGTCATTTATTTTATTCAGCAAATATTTATTTAATCTGTGAAAATAAATAGTATATTAACAAATACATTTAAACGAATGTATATATGTTTATTATCATCAAACAAAAATCGTATAAACGCATATTCAACACATTTGATCTTGAAGCTTTGAATCTGATCTTGCTTTGATTTAAACTGGGTTGAATTTGCATTTACATATGCATGATCTTTAATTCGAATTTATGTTGCTCTGATCTATGCGTTGCCTGAAACTTGGTCTTGATTTTATGAATGAGCTAAAGCTGTTTTTGATTTCCAGTTTGAAAATTTAAATCTGTTTTGGTTCCAGATTGAAAACTTTTCATTTTGTTTTTCAGATTTGTTTCGCTTTGAATTTGGTTTCTCGGATTTGAGAAGTTTTAAAAATGAAAACAGACTGGTTATTTTTTTTCTTCTTCTTATGCATGTTTATAAATTTTAATTAAAAGATAAATTCCACTTGAACAATTAAGTTACACTTGTAAATTCATATCCTCTTAATTTTAAAAATGTCATTATATGATGAAATTGTGTTTAAATCCTTAATTTAAATTAATTTATAGGTTTAGCTTTAAACCCTTGTTTATAATTTACTTACAAATTCATGTATATATTTTTTACTGACTATATTTAATTTCAAATATATATAAAAGAAAAGTAATTTAAATCTTTTGTCAAATCTTATTTTGTATATTTACAAACTTTATTAAGCCTTGTTTTATATCATATATACATTACACATACAATTTCTCAATTTTTTTTACACTTATATATCATTCATACTTTTACAACTTTTTAAATAACCTTAAGAAAAATGATTTGAAATCAAATTATACTTTTAATAAATAATCATATAAATCCAATTCTATATATCCATTGTTAATTAAACAATCACATTTTATTTCATTTGTTCCTGGTAATTTCAAATTAAATTGCCAATTAATTCTTAATTAAATAAAAAAATCAAATTAATCATTAAATTAATTTGGCTTAAAAATTAGGAATGTTACAGATTCCCCCCCTTAAGAAAATTTTGTCCCCGAAATTTGCTAAGGAGACAACAAAGAATATAGAAGGATAGAGAGATGAATCACTAGATCAAGCTGAACATTTATTCTGCATTTGGCTTATCAAATGAGAACATCAACAATATGAGAACAACTCATTCGATACTAAACGAAATACTCAGGTCATATGATCTACGAAATATGCAAGGGCATTGGTTATTTTGAAGGATAACCTACCATTCGTACAATATATCTAGACCCAGCAGAATAGACAAATAGAAACTTAATTCAGGTTGGAATATCCCAAAGTATACATTTTCTTGTCCCACTTTGGACTTTGATACTCACAAGAAATTACAATAGAATTTCAAATTTGGTTTTAATCGAAATCGGTACAACCCAATTCAGCTTTATATTTTCGTTTACCAATTTATTTTAAGAAACCGATGAAAAGAATATGAAATAGGAACTTATCTACAACGATATGCAGGGCCATCACCACACCGAAGCTTCTTTCCGGAGCTGCCAGTAAGTCCTCAAAGAATTGATATCGGATGACGATTATTGACCATTTGTAGTGGTACTCCCCTGACCCCTACCTCGTCCTCTTCTTGCACTCATACTCACTATCAGTGGATAATAAGAAAATTTACTGAGGCATACAGACTGATATCTGAGGGATATACTCATTCTAGGGTATACTTCACCCTATCTCTAATGAGATACCTAATGTGTTATACTCCTGAGCTAAAGTTCAACCTTAAGCTCTGATGCCAAATGTGACGGTCCGGATTTCCACGTTCGAAAATCGACATCCATACTTCACCCGTATTTGAATACCGCAGATCCAAACATCGAATATGGTTCACCGGAGCTAATAACACATTAAGTATAACAACACAACGGAAGAAAAACAATATATATCATTGATACAATATCTGATACAATATGAATTCCAACAATATCAGAGATAAATATACAGTAGCGGAATAGGATAACAACAACAAGGATGGTCTAGACTTTGCCACCATCGACAGCGGAAAGATGACTACCAATAAAGTCTTTCACGTGCTAAAACGGGAATCCAACAAACTGAGTCTTCAATGCCAAAGCTCCAATGCTCCAAGCTAGAACCACCATCAAGATGAATTGAGCAAAATGCGATCCACAACGCGATTGCCAATCCAAAGACTCCCTAGATATCAAATCTACATCTACTATCCAACTATCAGAAAAATCTTACTCTAGACTGCCCGTATGGAAAATTGTGGGCACCCAGAGTTTAAAAAGGGAACAATAAACTCCGGGTCAGTCATGGGACTGGTATAAGCAAACAAAAACAGTTTTAAACAAAAACAAACAACAAAAGAATTTAAGATTGAAATCCGCAATGCTTTTTGAAAAATGAAACTACCATAAGGCCTCCCGCCGCACACACCATGCAAACGCAGAATTGGAGGAGATTTACCGTTATGATAGTCAAACATGCTTGATACGCAAAAACCATTTTGATTTTATTATTATTGCATAGTGGAAAACATTTGCAAGTATAATATTAATCTTAGCCAGCATACCACATTTCGTCGTATGTCTATTATGGCTACCATGTTCAATAGCAGGTTACCGCCACATTCCATGGCAGGTTATACAGCTAAAACCATACAGGGCGCGTACTATTTCTTTGGATTTCCAACAAATGGTCAGGCTAAGGAACTTCCTTACCAAATGGAACGCCTCTAGAGGGACGCCCCCAAGAACCAAAACGGTTCCCTACCAACACAAGGCCGGGTTACCCCTGTCCAGAAGTAACACCTACAAGTAAGCCATCCCCGGTCGTTACCGACCTTTATCTCGGAATTCACCAACAAAAAGCAACAACCACATAGTTAAATATCTGGGCTCCATACCATGATATCACATTTATCCAGAAGGAAATGGACATACCCTAGAGGCGCGACCCCTAAAAAACCTTGCCGCAACATTCCTGTTTCGACCATTTCCAAGTTGTGAGGTTCGACAAAGTCTCGTCCATAAAGCTATGCTTTCCACAAAATCCATGTTTCGATCAACAAATGATCAGCAGCACTTCGTATGCCACCTTACCAAATTGGGAATGTATCACTAGTAACCATCAACTACATAACCTCTGAGCTCGTACGACTCAGAGAAGGGTGTTAAGCTAAGAGAATAAATCTCTGCCACCAAACAGAAATGTATTTGATAGAAACCAGCTTTACATCTCAAAGTGTAATGTTCGACACGCATCCATACATGTCTGTTCTGGGTTTGAACAGAACCGAAGGCACTTCCAAAGAAGCCCTTGCACATTCGAATAATCCCTAATCACGTCCAGACTCCCCATCACAAAGGGTGATCAAATCTCTATACCGGAAACCAGTTGGTGCAGAGACATTCGACGGGTTATCCTTTCGCTTTCAAAAATATCTGTTCTTCACCACCAGTCTTCAAATGCTATCCATAACGTCGTATCATTATTCGGAATAGGTTATATGACACAAAGTCCTCTCCCGGCTAAACCGAATAATGAGCGCAATATTTGAAAACATATGGATATTGGGATCTTAGTTAAGTCACACTTTTAAATCCACAAACCTTTTCCTTTATGTAGTTTAACCAAATTCCCACTTTCAAATCTTTTTAAACAAAAGATTCACCTTTGAAGATACTCTTCAATTTTCTTTAAAACAAGGTTCACCAAATTTTTCACAAAGATTTATTCATAGCTTTCAAAACAATTCCATTTCAAATCTTTTATACAAAAGTTACACTTTTAAGATCCTCTTCAATTTCAAAACAAAGTTCAACAATCTCTCCCAAAGATTCATTCATAGCTTTCAAAATTATTTTCATTTCAAACTTGAAATCCTTTCAACACAAATTGGAAATCCTTTCTTTATTTGAAAGCCATTCTCATTTGAAAACAAAGAGTTTTCGTTTCGGGAAAATCCAATAACATTTGCTCAGGTTAAAGCCCTTCAAAGTATAAAACTTGGGTTAAATTCAAATTTCCAAAATAATATTTTTAAAATGGTTTAAAACCCATATAACTACATTATATAACTTGTATTACCTTTCTAAACCATAATTTTCCAAACATATATTCATAGAACTTAATTTCAAATCTTGAATTCTAATTCAAATCAAACCATATAAATTACAAAACTTTATCAAGTTATTTAAAATAACTTTTATCTTTTAAAACTCCTTTTTAAAAGCTTTTCATATTCTCCATACTCCATTCCTAAACCATTTGAATTCAATATTCAACTTGTAAAGCCATTTCATAATATTAAATTCAAATATCTGTGACTTAACCGATTTCCTCATGAAATCCATATTTGTGTGTGTATGGTGTAGTACAGGGGTTTTACACAATAGTGCAACAACATCAATCATCACAGATTCAATCATATAAATATCGATAAGCGGTATAATCTATAACGCTTTTCTTCCATTCACATATTCACATATAAATAATATGTATTCATCACATATAGATAAATTACATTCATGATAGCTCGAATCAAAATAATTCATACACAAAACATTACACGCCAGAGATATCAAACAATTCAACATTCAGTAGAATTCAAACATCCATCAGTAAGTTTAATAAATCATCTGATTAATTGAAACCAGATTAATTACTAATCCAGGTTAATTAACATTAATTAATTATAAACCATATTTAATTAATTATCCTTTAAGAATAAATTAATTATCCTCTAATCATTAATTAATCAATCTTAATTAATAATTCAATCAACCATTAATCATTAAATAATTAAAAGTTAATTATTGAATCATCCTTTAGTTAGTTTTCCTTAATTAATTAATTAATTAATTAGTTAACCCTTAATTAATTATTAAATTAATTATCCTTAATAAATCACATTAATTAATTAGCACTTAATTAATTATCATTCCTTAATCACCTTCATTAATTAATTAACCTTTAATTATTTAATTATCCTTAATAAATCACATTAATTAATTAGCCCTTAATTAATTATCATTCCTTAATCACCTTCATTAATTAACCTTTAATTAAGTAATTGCAATAAATGATCATCCTTAATTAATCACATAAATAAATTAACTTAAATTAATCACATTGATTAATTATTCTTTAAGTAATTAAGTAACAAATCCTTTAATTAATTACATTGATGGATTAACTTTTTAATTGCTTTTATTATATTTCGAAACACTTGTTAATTAATTATATTAATTCACGAATTCATATTTATTCAACAACAAAACCATTTATTAACTTTTAAAATTTCAAACTTTGAAACTCGGTTAGAATTTTGTTTAATAATTTAGTTTTGAACTTGGAAATATTCGTTTGAAACCTTATTCATTTTTTTCTAAACTTTAAAACTTGGCTAGTACAATTTGAATAAAATCCGAGTCCAAAACTAAATTTCCCGAGCTTATACCCGAGTCTCCCCTTCTATATTTTTAAAATTGTTTTTGATTTAAATTTTAAAACCTGGTTTATAAACAAAATCAACCCGAGTTACTTCACCAAATTCTTCGAGACATTCCTGCAACCAACTCGAGATTAACCCAAGCTAAAACACTTCTTCCCCAAAGCCTAAACAAACCCATACTTCAACGTGCACATGCACACACAATCAGAGCGACTCTGATCATCAACGCCGACAACTACCAGTCACTGATCATCTCCTCACCTCGCCTGAGCGCCCAGATTCCTCAAACACGATGCTAATCAAAATCGAGCTTTTAAACTCGACTGGGACCAAAACTTGCCGATGAAAAACCTCTTCGCCATGACGTCACCATCCACCAACGAACTTGTCGTTCCTCCTAGATCTTCGCCATAACCCCCAGCATCGATCCACTCCAGACCGGACGACTCCGATCAACCCACGATCTTACAGGAGCATGCTGAACAACATCGACCAAAATAAGTTCTTAAACCCTACTCTGCCTTCCCCAGGCTAATCCGACCATCAGAATATTTTCCTATTATTTTTCCCGAGTAGCCTATCCTTCCTCTACCTTCATTGTCAATCGCGTCACCTAATTTTTCGCCAATCACCGGAATTCGACGATTTTGTGATTTCCGTTCAAACCCAAAATCCATCCTTAGATCGAAACTAAAAATCATGATTTTATTGTTAAAATTCATCATTTACAATATCGAATCAGATTATACAGTCAAATCATTAAAGTAAATCATTGAATTTCCTCGATTCAAAAGTTTTTTACTGTAATCCTTATATTTTTAAATATTTACTTAATATTTTTACTTAAGACTATTTTTTATAAATGAATTTACATTGTTCCAATTCTTTTTATGTGAAGACCATTACCTAAATTTTTTTAGATTTTGAGATATGAATGTAAAATTTTACTAGTCTGTTGTTAACAGAGATGTATCCGTGTATATACATAGACAAGCATTTAACAATAATATATATATAGTCACATAGACATGAAAACATTTATACTAACAGCTTCGAGTGTATCATCAAAAATCACAATAGATTTAAACAAAATTTGATAATTTGCTCACCTGGATTTGAAGAACAGAGAACCTGGCATTGTTTTTTTAAACTGAAAACTTTGATTTTTGTTACGTGACTTAAATTTCCATTCGATCTGAAGCTTTGAATCTGATCTTACTTTGATTTAAACTGAGTTGAATTTGCATTTATATGCGCTTGATCTTGAATTCGAATTCATGTTGCTCTAATCTATGAGTTGCTTGAAACTTGGTCTAGATTTTATGAATGAGCTGAAGCTGTTTTTGATTTCCAGTTTGCAAATTTAAATCTATTTTGGTTTCTCATATTTGAGAAGTTTTAAAAATGAAAACAGCATGGTTATTTTTTTTTCTTATGCATGTTTATAAATTTTAATTAAAAGATAAATGACACTTGTACAATTAAGTTATACTTGTAAATTCATATCCTCTTAATTTTACAAATGTCATTATATGATAAAATTGTGTTTAAATCCTTAATTCAAATTAATTTATAGGTTTAGCTTTGAACCCTTGTTTATAATTTACTTACAAATTCATGTATATATTATTTACTAACTATATTTATTTTCAAATATATATAAAAGAAAAGTAATTTAAATCTTTTATCAAATCTTATTTTGTATATTTACAAACTTTTATTAAGCCTTGTTTTATATCATATATACATTATACATACATTTCTCAAATGTTTTTTTACTTATATATCATTTATACTTTTATACTTTTGAAATAACCTTAAGAAAAATGATTTGAAATCAAGTTATACTTTTAATAAATAATCATATAAATCCAATTCTATATATCCATTGTTATGTAAACAATCACATTTTATTTCATTTGTTCCTGGTTATTTCAAATCAAATTACCAATTAATTCTTAATTAAATCAAAAAATCAAATTAATCACTAAATTAATTTGGCTTAAAAATCAGTAATGTTACATTAGGTTTACAGATCTAGGTTAGAAAAGAGGAATTATGTTCATATACTAAAAATTAAAGTTCTAATTTAATTAGACAATGTTTACAATTCAATTTCTAATAGCCTAGATCAAATAGTGTATATTAAAATTAACCACAAATAATCATCTAATTAAATGTGTTCCCACTCATCTCGGATTTAAGATTTTCGCCTAACCTATGCCTGGAAATCTACTTATAGTAATAGAAAACTTTGGTTTCATATCGAAAACCCTCACCTAGTGTTCGCCATCAAAAATCAAGTGATAGACCCTCATTTGGAACGGTGTGAAACACCACAAAGTCATGTACTCGAATCTTGGACCAAAACAATATGAAAAGGGAAATGATCTACGTTCAACATACGCACTTATTTTTTTATTGGTACCCACTAATACCAATTTCTTTTTCTGTTAAAATTATTTATGAAAACATTTCATAAAAACTAAATTATAGTCCAATTTGCATAATACCCTACTACAGCCTGAGAGTATATACCATCACTTGGTTCAAACTCCATTTTGAATTCATTTAGTAAACTCAAAATCCAAATATCCAGGTTTTTATCCAAAATCCCATTTGAAATGTAACTATATATTTTAAATCCATTGAATATATATAGCCCGAGTAATCCCAAAATGATAATATGGAACTAGGTACTGCCAAATAGTATCATATATTTCCTAACCAAGAAGGATAATACTTAATAGAAGTGCTTACTATCCGAACACATATCTTTCTCATTTTTAGTCATTTTCAGGCCACTCGAACTAGTTAACATATCTCTTCTATTTCAAAACTATTTCTTTTGAAAAATATTATAGAATTTCGAAATAAGTAATTTTAAAAAAATAAATCAATAGCCAACTTGCTTTGGATTTAATTGGATTTGGACTTGTTTTGGTTATACAACAATAAAGAGAATAATTTACTAAGTGCACAATAACATTGCCTAAGCAAACATCCGATCGTCACTTAAAACATTATTCAAATCATCGCAAAACAACTCGAGACTCATTCCCCAAACCAAACCTAAGAAAATACTCCTTACTTGAAAATTTGATTTTCAAAAATATTTGTACTTAAAAATATTTTCAAGTAAAACTACTACCACTATTTTCCATAAAACATTTGAAATCTTCTTCAAGACTCTAGGATTTATATCTACAAATCCCTTACTTATGAAACACATTTTTATAAAACAAATTTATATAAAGTCACTTCTTTATACAAAATCATTTATAAAATATTTATTCCTAAAATATTCTGGCTTTTAATAAACATCTTTTATTAAAATCAAATTTTAACCCAACATTAATATCGAACGCCTTATAGTCAAACTGTTAAACTTAATTCATAAGTTGTTCGTTTCACCGGTCCCATAATTTTATCTACCCAACTAATGTTCTAGAAAGATAAATTACTTATAAATCAATAAACAATAGTTACCCAAAACTGGATGAGGATGACTAATCAAATCTGAAATGAAAATAATTGAATATTACCATTCCCTAACAAATAAACACATCAAAAACTGTATTAGCTTTTGAAGATTATCCTTTTATATATAAAATATACTCCTATGTAAAATTAGTTCATATACTAATTTGAAATAATATTGTGTTGGTTGGCCTTTTCAAGTGTTTAGGAATCTCTATTGAAAACGTTGGCCAGACGCATCGATCAGAATTCATATACCACTCAATCAATTAGACAACACAACATAAAATATTTATATACCACTAACAAATAAGCGCTCTTATACATATACATACACTCAAACTTATTCTAGGATGTTACTAACCCTATCTTTAATGGGGTTAAGCCACCAGTGCCAAGGTTCTTGCTTAATCTTCAGCTCTGATACCATCTGTAACAACCCACCTTTTCGACCCTCAGAAGTCGACACTAATACATCCATGTGCAGAGCATTAAAACGCCGGAAAGACAGATTGTCAGGGAGAAATAAAAAGAAAAAGAGAAAACAAAATCTCATAATCGCCATGAGTAATATATAATACTAAACAAGTCTTTACAAAAAGAAAGAGACTATAATAACATCCATCATATTACAACACTAACCTGTCGTCAGCCTAGACAGTTATAACAAATTACCCTCACAATTGCTGATAACTACAATAAGAACAAACATCAGAAGGTAAAAAAATATGGAAGTACATCTTGGAGGCATCCAGTTCGTCTTCTGAAAGCTCCAAAGTGTATAGCTAAATATGAAAAATATGCTCGGGCAGACCCGAGCATTATCAGAAAAGAAGGGCCCGTATCAGTCAGGTAAAACCAGCGTGAGTAACACAGTCATATGGATTCTTACAGTCATAAAACCATTCAAAATAAACGTATCTTTTAAGACCACTCTGCATATAAACACGAAAGGGTTTTAACCCTACGAGAACCAAACCATTTTTATTATAAAACCCAATGATATTATAATAATGTCTTGGGTAAAGTAAATATTAATCATAGATGAAATTGCTACATTAATTAAATTACAGCATAATAGGTAGATAACTGATTCTATAGGGCTACGTATTAGAGATTGGATTTCCATCAATGACTGGGCTACTGGGGTACCGCTCATCATAGTACACCTTTAGAAAAAATGTACAAAGGTCAACAAGAACATCTTACACTCCTTGCAATACAGAACCAGCCTACCCCTTACTGGAGACTACTGAATATGTCATCTTGTCGATTGCTTTACAACCGTTTCCCGAGAGCTCTCATGCACAACCAAATCCATAATGTATATATCTAGACAGGCGATGACATACCCTAATGGATGCGACCTGCATGGCCCTACCACTTATCCCCTATTCTAGTCATTCTCAAGTGTGAGTCTTGAGGCTACTCTTTATCTTTTTAGCAAATCCTACTAGGACTGCTAACACAGCCCTTCAGAGGACAAGGAAAACGTTATTCTTCGTCTATACAAATCGTTCAGGATATGAACGAATCAAAGACAATACTTCAACTACATCCATTATAGAATAATCCTCAAGATTAGTAGCAAGTCGCCCTTGCACTTTAAAGAGCCCTTTCTTGAATCCTATCATCTTTAGGATGTCTTCCATTTCAAACGCTTGAGTTAATTCGAAGTAGTTTTCATATAATTAAAATTTATGTGATCCCGGTCTTTTTGAACCAACATTCAATAGTTTCATGTAAACTCAACTCTAGTTCTTTCAAAAATAAACAGACAATGCATAAAAGCGGAGACCACCCCCTAACTGTTAAGGCGGATGGATCTTCTTATTATTTGTTCTAGAAGAACACAATAAGTTTGTACGTATAATAATATCATTTAAGATAATTGTACCATATAACTCACGTGTTTCTCCTTGATATTTCTAAAGTTATATTTTAGCCATGATTTTGATAGTCGGTTATTTAACTATCAAACAATCAACAACAAGATTAAAGTCCATATGGGATTCACCAAATCTCTATTAATTAATCTTTCCATAAATCAAATCACTTTCAAATCTTTGATTCAAAATACCTTTACTAGGAATATTTTTTAAACCCTTGTACTCTTTTCAATACTTAGAAAATATATGTATACTTATCTCAATGATAAAAGTATATTTCCAAAACATTATGTTTTCAATACTTAGAAAATATGTCCATATACTTATCTTAACAATATAAGTATATTTACAAAATTTAAGGAGGATTTCCTCTTTACCCAATTTCATATTTATATGGGCTAACAAAATTTCATTTAAAACATTTTTTCTATAAACCAAAACACTACCCTTCGGTGTTAAGTATGGAAAGAACGTTTCAATACCACCATAATTAAGAAGGATAAATAGTCAAAACAAATCTCATTCCTTTATAAAATCACCTTTTTATAAGCTCATTTTATATTTATAAATACTTATATAAATTTTCAATGAATTTATAAAACTCTAAAATGATTTATAAACTATTTTACAAAATGTCTTTGTAAATCTAATTTAATGAATCCTTTTTACTAAGTACAATCTTTTTTTAGAAAATAATTTATCATTTATAAACACCTTTTATTTAATAAATTAATCACTTTTAAGCATCGTAAATGGAAAATTAATTTACCTTAAAACAACACTAACAAATTAAGTAATTAACTTTAAATACATCATTAATTAAATAACTAATTAACTTTAGACAAATCTAAACCAATTAACTAACAACATTAATAATATAATTAAATAACTTAAAAGTTTTATTAATAATGTAATTAAATAACTTACTTTAAATCATCATTTATAAACACTCAACCTTAAATTGTTATACAATTGAAGTTATTTTAAATCCATAACGTTACAAATTCAGAAAGAGACGTGGCGACCACAATGGTACTAAATCAAGTTACCATTTAATTTGAATTGACTTTCAAGTCCCATAACTAGTGTTTACATAAGCAACATATATGCAAATAAAATTAATTAGCAATCACTAGCTAATCCATAACTTATCCAATATTAATTAATTGGCATACGATTAAGTGTCCAAATTAGTACAACAATAGAACATGGATTTATTATGCAAAATAAATGTCATCAATATTATATCCAATTAAGTTATAGCAGAATGGTGTCTTATTCTACTAAACGAATATCCTCAATAAATTATTCATATTTTTTTAGCAACTTATTGGCACAGACAAAGAGAATCCCTTGTTTTAAACCCATTTACTTATAAAAAAATTGCTTTTTAAAAATAAATTGATACATGGAAATAGAGTAATAAAAATTATAACCTTTATTTAATTAATTTAAAATAATTTAAAACCTTATTTAATAATAATTACAACTTAATTAAATATTAATTAAACCTTAAATATCTTTATTTATTATTTAATTGACAAATAATTAAACCATACCCGATTAGCAATTAATTAATAATGAAACCATAATCAATTAATAATTAAACCTTAATTAAATTAAAATTAATGCTTACTTAACTCTTTACTTAATTAATAATTAACTAAAACTCCCTTAATTAATTAACTATAATTATCTTAGTTAATTAATACTTAAGTACTAATTACTCTTTACTTAATTAAAAATTAAATGAAAATCATCTTTAATTAATTAATTAATCATTATAACTCAAACCTATTTAAATAATAATTACCTTTTATACTTAAATTATGATCAAAAAGGTATTTTTCAAAAATATTTAAGATAAAACACTTTTAGTTTAGAAAAAATGTTCGATTTTTCGAACTACATCCATAGCGACCATCGCTGTGGATATCATAACCTTTTAAACTAGTTTTACAGGTCTAATGTTCTTCAAACCTTTGCTTTTCACTTACTTTATAAAATATAGTATGAAGTTTTGAAAACTAAAAATAAAGTTTAAAATTTTATAACTTTCTTAGTAAATTATAAAAGCAAACCCGATTTAAAACCAAAGGACCTCTAAGTCACTTATACAAGCACAAATGCTAACTTTCTTTAGCATATATAAAATCACATATTTACATGCCATAACAACAAAACACAAGCAATTTCATAACTTTCTAACCAATCTTTACGTTAGACTTCATTTTCAAGTCTAAATTCAACATCTCATACAAACACATAAATACCAAACCAAATCACCATTGTAATCCATTCAACAACCAATATTATATAGCAATAATAAACCGCATAATTTAAGGTTAATACTTTCCCTAAAATAAGTAAGTTTTACTCACCAAAAGTTTACGAAAATACGCTAAATCACTAGTCAAACTTAGATTGCCTTAGATCTTGGCTCCTACTTCGTAAAAACTTTATTTTTGACCCAAGGAAGTGAAAATTGGGCTCGACCTAGGCAATTATAGGGCTCAACCTTGGGTGTTATGGGTGATGTAGCTTCTTTTTTGAAAGAAGAGGGATGTAGGAAGAAAAGAAAGGATTTTAAAAGATTTTAAATAGTTTAGAAGTAAAAAAAATACTTGGTTTTCAATTTTTATAATAAGGGAAGCCTTTAAAATGTGTTTTGAACTTAAGAAAGAAGAAGATGAGATTTTGAAAAGTAAGAAATGAAATGGAAGTGGAAGAGAAAATTTAAAATTGTTTTTATATCATTTGAATTTACCAAATTAGCCTTAAAGTACATACCCTTCTTTCATTTAGTGCCACATCATCACCATCCACCTCCTTCTCCCACTCCACGCCCAAGCAAAAGAGCCCCCCCTTTGTCCACCAAATAAAACACTTCCTTATTATGTTACTAACCTCACTTTTGTTATTAATATATGTGTATATATGTGTTAACTAAAATGTACGCAACGTTTTCGATAACTTTTAGACACCAAAAAGTCAAAAATTCGGAAAATAATTTCTAGTCACATTTTCTATTTTTCTTCAAACAAATTATTTTTGTAAACATATTTTGAAAACCATTTCACCATCATGGTTATTAATTAAAAGTGGGTATTTTAACTATTAAAACCATTAATTGAATATTTAAAATAAATTAAATATTCTCAAACCAAAGCGATAAAATTTCGGGTCATTACATGTACTCTATGAATGTAGGTTGAGGGGGGATTGTGCATAGAAGGCTACGTGTATAGAGAAAATGAAGGCTCAAAAGTAGCCAGTGGTAATGGAAATCTACTAGAGGTGATACTTGTAACAACTCGCACCCCAATGGGCCTGAATTTTGCTGAAACAGACTATCTTTACAAATGGGGTATTCTTTTATCTATACGCAAGCATATACTCTCCATGGATCTTATGGTTGGATATGTCTCACATTAGTATAATGTAAATGCAACTGTTGGTGGCTCCTTACGGTGGGCAGGCTTCTATTATGTAACACTACCGACCTTGCATTATAACCTATCTAATGACTATATCAATCTTTTCATTCAATCATATATTAACTTTCATAGTTCACACTCTCCGTAAAAGCATACTTCGTCCATTCTTGTCCATTTACCGTGCCTCTTCTATTCATTGCCGACAACATTTCTTTACTTTTCTACCTGTATATTTCTTATTTAATCTAAAGTCATTTAGCACTTCCTTTTTAAATATATTTTCTTTAATTTCCTATATATACTTATTACTTCCATATCCATTTAATTGCATCTTCTTTGTTTATCGTTTATTTTCTACATATTTTAAATTATAGACTTTGGGTTTTCCTTTTTCAATTGTTGTTATTATTCCTACTTACATTACTTTAGTATACTTGAGGAGTTTCACATCTTAATATATTGAAATTACTTCTTTTCCCAAAGGAAATTGTAAACGTTATAATTCTCTATAAATTTCTTTGAAAAGGACTAGTATTATGCATGAAACCAAAATGAATCATCTTTTATTTTTCTATTGGAATAGACAGTACAAAATACGATGATTCCCTTATTTTTTACATCACCCCCTTTTATTTACATCCTTTTTTATTTTGACCAATACAACTTTTATTGTATTTTTAGACAATTTATAGAAATTTACATTTTTTACACAATTTATTCCAAATGTTAAAATATCGTTTAATCCCAATTTAGTCTGTCATCATTTCTAATTTATATTAAACAATATATATATATAAGCTAATCAGACCTAAAATCCCAACCTATATACAATATCTATCAAGTGTAAAGTTTTTCGTAACATATAGCATATTCTCCGTAATATTACACTTCTATAGTTAAATATCCAAATAGTGATTCATATCAATTCATTACACGTATAAAATTTAATATCCAAATCATGATTTATATCTAGGCATATATGAAATAGATCCACAACGATATAAGTCCAACATTATTATAAAATATGTAATTTTCCACTCAACTCCTTTTATCTTTCCAAATCTTCGGATTTAATCCATATTATTCCAATTTGACCCTCTTTTTTTCTCCCTATTTGAATATATACCATGTTATCTGGCTTTATAACCAAACCGTATTCGAACAATTAGCTACCAAACAGAAAAACTATATAGCAAGAATCTAGAGCGATAAACTGCCATACCTAGATACCATACAAGATCACTAGATTAAGTCATCCACTTGCAAAGTTTCCCATGCATAACTCACTTCAATCACGAGATCGAAGTCCAAGACTGGTGCAAACGCACGAATTGGTACCAATCCATGATAAGGGATAGGTAGCGATCCCCAACTTTTCCTTAAATTCACCAACAACTTACACCACATGAAGCCGGAATGCTTATAGGCTAGTACATATCATATGGGATGATTCGCTAGTCGTCTCTAACCCAAACAATTGATGAGAAAACCAAGAGATATGAACTAACATTTAAGCAAGGAGTTTAATCAAATTCAAGCTCACATCCTGGTAACTAGATGCCAAGGACCAAGATAGAAGCTAAACAAGCAATTACAACAGGTCGGAAAGAGATTCGCAACACAACTTAGTACCGATCCTTGAATTTTGATAATGTAGCCACAATCTTCTCAGCATTACTCCTCTTAGACATGGGGAACAAGGGCATGAATGTGGTAGAAAATATTTCACAACCAGCAACTATAAATTGAAGAGGATGGGCATTATTCAAAGGACTTTTGGCTCATTTAAATTTTTTCGATATACTCTCTATAATATGATGGATCATCACTGATCACTGAATACCGATCCATAAGACAAACTTTATAAATTTCAAGAGAAAGATAAACAAAGTTCAAGTGGATGTAGGCTGTCGACTAGCCACACCACTATAATTGTTGTGTGAGATTTCCTTTTGCTTTTTCAGTTAATTTCTTCATTCAATTCTCTACTATATTCTTTTGAGTGTTTGTGCCGTTTTTGATGAAAACATTTTAGCGCTTTCACTAAGGGATTCGAATTACTTGACTTGAAACATGAAATTGGAAAATATAATAAGACCATCAACCAGGAAAATTGCTACGGGAGAAAGCAAATAAGAACATTGGGGCAGCCAAGAAGTGTCATTGGGATCTAACCCCATTCCATCTACATAACCAAAGATGAGATGGAAATGATGATGACAGAAATGCAGGACAAAATGATAGTCCCCCAGGAAGAGATGATGGAGTGATTCTTCAGGCGAATGAGACAAGTTGGAACACCTGAGATTTTAGGGGATCAAAACTAAAGACCAGAGACTAGAGACCAGAATAAATTCCCCTAGAAATAGAATGGAGCTAAGTGGGGAAACCCCTAAAGAAATGCCATGGATTGGCACAGATCCCTAAGAACGGATTGGTATCGAACCCAAAGGAATTAGATGTATGGATGATTTGATCTTGGACAGAGATGGCACACGTTTGGGAAATAATGTTGTACAACAGAACGTGAAACATAATCCAATTGCGCGACCAAAGGAGTTTGTGCCAGAATTTCCCCGTAGGAACAAGGGAAGGGGTAAAATGAAAATGTGGAATAGAGACTTTGATTAGATGGTGATGACAGAATTGTTGAGTTGGTTGGACGAGCAATGAGAGGTGGACCACCGGACCAGAGTCTGGGAAATGTAAACCGAAATCCATTCACTTCTAATATCTGGTATGCGAGGAATCCGCCCGATTTTAAGTTATCGACATTAGAAATTTATGATGTAAAACTGATCCAACGGTACATCTAATGAGATACATATCTGACATATGAAAATGTTAGGTGCATCTAAAGAAGTAATGGGATGATATTTACCTTTTTATTTGACAAACTTGGCTACGATGTCGTTTAGCCAGTGGGAATATAATTGGGATAAAGGATCTTGGAATTAGAATTGGGATAAAGGATCTTGGAATTAGAATTGAAAACCAATTGTTTTGGGAAAAAACCAAAGGATTCGAAAAAGTGAATGTCGAGTTTAACTAAGTGGATTTTGTTAAGTATGGGTTCGGAGCATTTTCCTGCCTTAGCAATTTTGGGGACGAAATTCTTTCAAGGGGGAGGAATGTAACGACCCAGATTTTTCGTCGTTTGATTTTAAATATTTAAATGGTTTAAATATTAGATTTGGAATGATAATTGGTTTAGGAAATTATTAAAAATGAAATTTCATATAATTTCACAAAATTTTGAAATTTGTCAATTTAATCGACACGTTAAAATAGCGATCCAAGGCATAGTTTTGGAATTTCGACGAAACCAGTTCCATTAGATCCGTAATAATATATTATTATCGGATTTCAAATTTCTAAGCTTTTGGAGTTATCGTTTGATCGTACGAGATAGCAACGCATTGAAATTAATATCGAATTTTAATATAATAATTGGGTCCAAAAAGCTACCTTTTCCATATGATCGAATTAGGACTCGAAAACTTTTCCATTGTGTTCAGAATAGGGGTAAAACATTATAAACGCCTAGTGGAACATCTCGATAGAGGTTCGAGATTTTAAGTGCAAAGATCGAGATGTTTTGAAATTAGATTATTTTATTAATTGGTCAGACTTCCTTTCAACTGGTATTTTATCCTTTCACTATACTATCTTCCTCTCCTACACGCCATCTTCTTATCAGTCCATCCATCCCTTTCTTTTTAAATCAAGCATATCTCATCTTTTATCCCTTACCTTTTTCGCGAAATCAAATTCATTAAAGGAAAAAAAAAACCAAAACGAAATTAGAGAAGAGTAAAATATAACCGCGTTCACACGCGTGTGGAGTTGAAGGTGGCTTGTTCATGGGTGGTTCGACTGGAGTTTTGGCGAGACGTTGCGCAGGCATACTAAAGCATGAGCGATAGAGGAGGGATTGTGGCTTTCAAGAAGTGGCGTTGGCAATTTCGAAGGTGCGTGGGGTTCAATCGCGAACAAAGCAGGCATGCACGTGTTCAGGAGTGAAGTCGCGGTAGGATGGCGAGGCTTGGTAGCGAGGTAGGAACCTCCACGACTAGTTGAATGGTGGAAGTGGGTCGCAAATTTGGGTTGTGTAGTCGTGATAGGAAGAGAAAAAAAAGAAAGAGGGTCACGAACAGGATGAAGAGGAGTGCGACGCTGGAGGAGGAAGAAGGGGACGACGATGGTCGTGGTGGCTGGGTTCACAATGCACTACCATGTGCATGCATGGGCTTTGTCCGAGGCATGGAGCGGTGAATGTAGCGAAAGCGAGGTTGGCTGTTGGATGATAGTGAACGGTGGCGCCGATCGTAGGTAGAGGGGCTGGTGGCAAAGTTTTCGAGCAACTAGATGGTGGGCGAGGCGACAACCTGGATGATGCTAGGTTCTATTTTGTCTTGATCACTATAGGTATATTTTTAATTGATATGGGATTAGGTTAATTTCACACATATAAAAAAGGATTCGTTAACTTATATATATCGTAATTGTTTTTACGAGGTGCAAATTGAATGTAACAAGCCATGTTGGGTTTGTGTCGTCGTCCTCTATGTGACAGAATTAATTAGGAGTCGACTTAATCTTTAATGAGCATTTAGCAAAAATAGAAATCAAGATGAGAAAATTTTCACTCATTTGGATTACCAGAATTTAAATTTTTAATAGTTGAAATTAAATTTTAGATGCTTGTTGAATTATAAATTTATTATCTATTGAATGATATGATATGTATAGTAACAATATATTAGCATTGGAGCGATATACGCACACATTATAGCGGATGAGACCCTATGCTCCCCGCATAATAGCGGATGACCCTATATACCACGATATCCCTCTCGAAGTGAGATTGGTATTTTTATGTTGTTTTAACATCTATGGTTGCAGGGAAATAGATTGGAGGGGGTCCAACTGGATTCCTCAAATATGTTATCTATTTTTTAAAAATTGTAATATATGGATTGTGCAGAATAATCCAGTCTAGATTATTTGTAGTGATTGAAATTATTGGATGTTATTGTAGCGCTGGCCTGAATTTTTAATATTTTAAAATACCATAAATAATTTTTTTATATTTAAGGGATTAAAGGGACTTTTTGATAAAATAATATTTATATTGGAAATTGAGTTATTTTTAAAAAAAAATTGAATTGGGAATAATATATATAAATTTTAAATTGTACGTAACTATTCATGAATGGGTTTAAATAGAGACTTTAAAAATTCATTATATAAGAGAATTTATAAATGATATTCTGGAAATATAAAAAAGGACTTAAAATCAATATTAAAAATAGATTGGAGTTAAATGGAATTTATAAGAAATTAATTTATATAATGGAATTTTATAAATAAGATTTGTTTCATAGATGGGTAAAACCAAAGGAGTTATAAAAATTTATAAACGATGTTTATAAATAAAGGAATTCGATATCAGATGATAATTGAAAATATAAATTCATAGGATGAATTTATGTTAGAATATAGGAACAGGGTTGAGAAAAATAGTAGATTCTATTTTTCAAATGAGAATGGTTAGGGAATCGACAAAGAATTGATATGTTGTGAAATCGAGAGGAAGTTATAAATTAAATTGGCTATTGAGATTTTAAAAATATATTTTTATTTTTAAGAAGTTAAATTCGTTTTTCAAAGGGAAAACTTTGTTATTTAAATTTTAAAACTAGTTAGTATTGGAATACTTCGAAAAAGTGGATTTTTAAATATTTAGTATTTATTGAAATAAAATTTTAATTTTTATAATCAGCTTTGTAAATTGATTTGTTTATTTTAGATGAGTTATTGATGGTTTAATAAAGGTGTTTAATATTTTAAATAATAACTTAAAACATATTTTATAAATAAAAATAAATTACTATTCTTCAAAAATGCTTATTATATTTATTGTTTGAAATGATTGAAAATTTACTTATAAAATTATCTCGAGGTGGGTAAACAGTTTTAAATTTAAAGATGAGATTTTATAAGAGAAATCTTAAAAATGTAATTCTAAAGACTTAAGAATTTTTTGATTTTAGATGAGATAACTTCGGAAAGAATTTGAATCCATTTAAAGGGGTTGTAAATGGTTGGTTGGGATTATAAATAAGTATAATCGGTTTGAAAATCGTAGGAAGAATTTATTAAAATTCCGGAGACATATGGGACAAGTTATTAAGATGGTTTGGAAATTATACGTATAAATATTTTCCTAAGTATTGAAAGGAGGGTTTTGGAAACATTTTTAGTGAGAAATGATTTGGGAATAGAAATATTTTGTAAGTGTTATAAAAGTGGAAGTTGGAACTATTTCTGAGTATTGAAAATGGTGAAATATCCTGTTATAGATACAAGTGTTGAAACCGTTTCAAATATACAAATATTGAAGAGATTGAATATATATATATATATATATATATATATATATATATATCTAGGCGAAGATGTTTTGGAATAAATATTTTGAAGGTTTATAAAATTTGAGCCCAGTGACTTCTTATGGATGTTTTTTGATAGCTAAATAACTGACTATCAATATTGGCCAATTTTGTTAATCGTTTTGAAGAAATCGAGATAGGATTTAATTATCCTAAAACCACTTTAATCCGGTTTGAACATAGCGAATGAATACCGTGAAGATGATGAAGATGGTGGTTCGGTTTGTCCAGACCTAGGACAACTTTTATGGACAAATGCTATCAGAACGTCGTCATTGGAAGACGATGAGCATTCTAAGTAAAATGATTCTTTGAAAGGCAATGAATGGCTCAAGCCTCATCAACCGGGAATGACTAAAATAGGAGAGATGCGGCAACGCTAAGTGGATCGCACCTAATTAGGGTATGTTATCACCTTTCTAGATATCCTCGGAAATCTATATCTTATGGATATGATTGTTCATGAAAGAAGGAGCGCTCGATGGTAAGGGTGGGAACACCGGGGTGATAACATATTCGGTCTATCCAGGTTAGAAGTAGGCCGATCTTGTAGCAGGGGATCCCGGTGAGGTCCTTAGTACATTGTCCTAGAAGTGTACTGTGATGGGCGGTACCCCCGTGCCCCGGTCATTCGATGGAATCCATTCTCCAATAAGCGCCATGCGGTTTTGATTATGCCCAACTATGCTGAAACATGAGATGCAAGAATTTCAACTATTTCCTATTTACTTGGTTTAGACACTATTATAATATTAGATGATTTTGATAAAAAGGTTTTGGTTGTCGTAAGATAAAAATCCATCGTATTTATGTGTAGCATGGTCTTACGAGATACCTATGTTTCTAAAGGATTTGATAAAAGTTAATAATTCAAACTGAGTGTGTTTTTCTCACGCTGGTTTTCCAGATTGACTCGGGTGTTATTTTACTATAATGCTTGGATTAGACCGAGTATTACAGTTCTAGGAATGGAATGCTACGGAGCTCAGGAGTCGTGCTGGATAAGTTCAAACGTATTTTCGTACTTGACTTTTTTTTCCGCTGTAAGGGGACAAGTTATTATAATTGTGCAGGATTGATGTATTGATTTATTTTACTCTGATGATTGTAAGTATAAGCAGATACAGATTCTTTTGTGTAAAAATCTGTTATTATATATTATATTTTGTTCGCTGCGATTGTGAGATTTTGTGTTGTTGATTATTTTCTTCTATCTCTTTCTTCTTCTTTACCTTAGTTATTCGCTCTTTCGTACAATTTGGGTTGAACAGGAGTGAATTATTATCAACTCAAAGGGTACGGAACTGTGGGTCGCTAATAGGCGACAAACCATAAGAACAAGTTTCCTTCTCGAAAAGCAGGTGGATTGGACTAGTACGTGATAGCAATCCCCCTCACAGGAGAGTTTGCATATTTTCCTTATTTAGACATGGAGTTCCCTCACCAAAGACTAAGCGATTTGGACTCAACAATGATCCGGAGAGATCGAACCATAGTTGGATGCTAAATGATCCGAAGATATCATGGATTTAAGAAAGATCCAGAGAGATCAAGATTTAATTAATGGCCCATAAAGGCCACAGATTCACCTAACGATCCAGAGAGGTCGAGGATTCAACTAATGGCCAGAAAGGCTAAGGATTCGATTAACGATCCGAAGTGGTCAGGAATGGAATAGGTCATCGATTATATGACCTGGAGAAATCGATAACTAGATTTTGGTTTTCAACATTGTCCTTGAAGCAATTCGATAGCGATTATCGAATCGAGCCACTAGATTTATTGTGTGATTATTAACTCTCGGATGAATACAGGACAATTCTAATTCATGATACAATGCACAATATAATAATTCCTGGAGAACACAGTGATTATTTGTGACTAGCACTCAAGCTAGGACTCGAACCCCTAGCTATAATGGTCTGGAACGATCTTTGATTTACAGATAAATCCGAAGGAACCAAATGGTTCACCGCAGTTTGGTTGATCAATAGCCAGAAATTCAACCGCTATAGTTTCATTGAATTCGATACTTGTTCTTAACCAAAGCACACCTTCACCCACACGGCGAGCTTTAGGGGGGAAAATATTATCCGGCTTTATAACCCAGCCGTATTCGGAAAAATCATATGTCAAATAGTTAGAGCAAGAATCTAGAGTGATAAATTGCCAAACCAGGATATCGTACAAGATCACTAGATCAAGTCATCCACTTGCAAATTTTTCCATACATCAACTCTCTTCAATCCCGAAATCAAAGTCCAAGATCGATGCAACGGCACAGATCGGTAGCGATCCTCAACTTTTACTCAAATCGACCAATAACTTACACCACATGAAGCTGGAATGCCTACAGGCTAGTACACCTCATATGGGATGATTCACTAGACATCTCTAACCCAAACAATCGATGAGCAAACCAAGACCTATCAACCAATATTCGAGCAAGGAGTTCAACTAAATTCAAGCTCACACCTAAGCAACTGGGTGTGAAGGACCAAGACACAAGCTAAACAAGCAATTATAAAAGCTTGGAAAGAGATTCGCAACACAACTTATGGATCGGAACTGATCCATAGGCATGGATTGGTACCGATCCTCGAATTTTGATGGTTTGGCCATGATCTTCTCGACATTACCCACTTGGACGTGGGAAACATGAGCACGAATATGGTGGAGAGGATTTTGGCAAGCTACGGCTATAAATAGAGGAGGAGAGGCATTGTTCATAGGACTTTTGGCTTGTTTAACAAATTTACAATACTTATTGTAATGTGAGGGATCATCACCGATCCATATGATCTACTTTGTAAATCTCAAGAGAAAGATAAACAAAATTCAAGTACACGTAGGCCATCAATTAACCGAACCACTATAATTGTTGGGTGTGATTTCCTTATTGCCTTTTCACTTAATTTTTTATTTTATCCTCTATTATATTCTTTTGGGAGTTTGTGCCTTTTGATGCAAACATACTGCAAGCGTATCTAGATCTTATTAAAAATCTGGATTAGAAAATAGATTTGGATTTTATTTTGTAATTAAAATCCAGATTTACGATTTACCTTGGCTTGGACGA
Source organism: Allium cepa (assembly GCA_030765085.1). NCBI lineage: Eukaryota > Viridiplantae > Streptophyta > Magnoliopsida > Asparagales > Amaryllidaceae > Allium > Allium cepa. The sequence continues at coordinate 340,934,358 of CM060941.1, read as the reverse complement.
TTTGATACGACTATATTCCTCTTTTACAATTCTACAATTGAGTATATACATATAACTAGAACTAATTTAAGAACTTAGAATTTTGGAGGAAAAGAGAAATGGTAGAGCTCTGACGTTGCTCTGAAAATATGAGTTTAGAAGTGAGGGTCTAGGTCTATATTTATAAGGGTTTAAACCAATGCAAACCGTTTGATTAAACTGTTTTAAATCTGACCATTTAGGCCTTTGTTTGTTCTTGAATTTTGCTTGGCAACAGTCAACCGCTCATCCCATGGGTTGACCGCTATCGGTCGACCTAGGTGACCTATGGGTCGAGCTGTGGCCTTGTTAAATGGCAGCTAATTAACTTGCTTGATTTTGTTAATTTTCTTCCCTATTTATTCATTCGAGATAATTTAGTTCCTGTTATAATTTTCTTAACATTTAAGCTACCGTTAAGTCTAACTATTTGCAATTAATGTTAATTAATTATTATTTGTTTCCTTAATTACAGATATAATTATTTCAAATTTTTTGTTTGAGATCAGAAAATCGCCACGAACCCAATGGTGCAAGTTTCGTAGCCAAATTTTGACATTTGTAATTAATCTATTTTCTAATGTTTACTATTTATTAAACAATTATTGTAAAAATCACGGGACATTACATTCTCTCCTCCTTAAAAGATTTCATCCACGGAATTACCCAAGGACTGAAGAATGTAACATAACGTACAACCATTCTAAGCTAACCAATCAATTAATGTACAACTAATTTTGCAATCAATCCTAGACAAGTGCAAGGTGTATCACAATATGTATGATATGCATACTGAGCAATTCTGAATCGGCACCTTATATATGGATGCATTCTTTTAAATCAATTTCGAAAATATGTTGCAAACATCCTAAATATACTAGCAGTTCCATATGCATGCAACTTTTGAAAACCAAAATTTTATTTTTACATCCAAATTTTCCTGCACTTCTATAAACAGAAGTATAGTTCAACTAATTTTGCATCCAATGCCTACCATCCAAAATCCTAGCACACTGTTGCTAACATCCAAATTTAGAAAAATTCTATTTTCTAAACTTATCTTCTTTTTGCTGGGAAAATGTTTAGATGGAAAATTCCATATTTCCATCCGTTTTCTCTTGGGTACCCAACTTCCCATGGTACTTTGGAACCTTCACTTTGCCCCCAATTCTTTTCAAACTTTTCCAAGTACAGTTTGCATAGTTTAAAAAAATTCCTTAATATTTTAAAAGAGGGTTTATTTCAAAAATTAACTTTTTGTTCGCCTATCGACAATGTATATAGGAAAGGATTCCATAGCTAAAACAGCTTCATCGTCACTAACCATATTTTATTTTGCTTCTACTTCTGCTGCATATTAAAATCCATACTAATCAACCTATTAGCTATTTCCCCATGTCAAGTATGTGGCATTTTCAAAATTCGATTTTTTTTTTCTGGCCAAAAATATTTTTGTCTTTTTTTAAAATATAGGTAAAGTATGGACTTCAAAATATTTCGTCATAAATTTTTTAAAACTTTTCACGAAGGTATTCTTTTTTTCAAAACCAAGTTTTGAACAAAAATTCTCAAAAGTATACATATTATGTATTTTCTTTAAAAATTTATTCCATATCTCATGAAATCGCGGATTAGTTAACAGTCTAACATACATAGTGGACTTCACCTAATTTCACGGTAAATTTTAAGTTTTAAAACTATTCTTTTAGTTACTATAGTAACCAGCAAACAAGTTCATTTACAAAATTTCAATTTTAAAGGTACAAAGACATTGACCCGTAGCTTTGCAATAAAATTTCCCCATCCTTCGCTTGTCAAAATTTATTTCTCGAACTTTTTCTCGGGATTTACAATTTTATTCGATTTTTATCTTAGTGGTAAGTTAAATAAATTTTCCTAATTTATTTCTTAGCTTCCAGTCCCTATATTTTCTTTTCTTTTGCATTAGTTAAGTGTCTTTCCTGAAAATTCCTTGATTTTTTTGTTTTCTCATAATATTGTGCTACAAACAGAAAACACATAAAAAGAACATTTTCTATAATATCATACGCGCTTTTACATAACAAAATCAACTAATGCTCACAATCCAATTAGAAGAAAAGAAACCGCTGGAAGAACATACAACTACTACTAGCTCTTAACTAACTACTATTACCTATGGACCTTTCTAACGTGTCGTTATAATCTAACCCACATATCTTAACTTTCCTTTATGTCTTTCGATGATTAGTAATCGTTCATAACCTCCATTTCCATACCCAATTATGGAACAAATTGTGCTTCTTCCCGCACTGTAGTGAGTAAGAAAAACAAACTACGGACCATTTGAATAACTCATTAGCAACTGGCTTGGCGAGATAACTTTTCCACCCCTATCTTTTCTTCCTTAGTTTTGAGTCTACCAATGTCCTCTATGTGTTTGCCATCTCATTACCCTTTGTTACTATCTTCTCTTAATCTCAATTTCTTGATAGTTTTCTCAAATCTTAGTATTTACTTCCTTTACTCTTATCTTTCCTACGAGGATACCCCAGAACCCGTAGAAGTGTACTTTAATACCATTTATCATTCCATTTAGGGTTCTTCTTATTGCTTTCACACATGTATATCAAAACATTCGTAGGTTCTCACCAATATTCTTTACACTCAACGGGGATTTCTTATTGCTAATCTATGAGTAGTTATCGTTAGTCTTACCTTTTACCTCGTCTTACCTAGGCAGTCATTTCTATCTACTCTATATTTAAAACTTTGATTTGGTCTTCACTAATTTTTCTTTCAAGAAATAAAACTTAAAATTTTTAAAGTTTTTTAATCCTAAAACTTTTGTCTTTAAAACTGCAACATAAATTTTTTTTGTTTTGCAAATACAAACATAACTTAGTGTCTTAACTTTTAAAACTGCAATAATTTTTTTTAGAAGTTCTTACTTTTGAAGACCTTTTTCAACTTTTACTTTTTAAAAATTGAAATTGTTACGCAAACCATTTATTAAGTTTTTCTTTTAAAAACTCAGTTGTTATACCAAATCATTTAAAAAAAATATATTCTTTACAGTATTTCCAAACATCCTTTATAATTTTTAACAATGAAAACTGAAGTAAATATGAAGAAATCTCACTCTATCATTGTCCTATCACTCATACCGTCATCACTTCCAATCCTTGGTGGAGTTTCTAATATCGTGTAAGGGGAACTTTTAAATGATATTTACAATAAATGTGCACAACAATGAAAAATGTCTATTTTCCTTTGTTTTCCCTTTATTTTCCTATGTTGTTACTAGAATTATTTTTAATATATTCTCCTAATTTTATTTCTAATTACCAACATTGTTTTATATAAATCCCTTGCAATATTTCTTAATATTTTATTTTATCTAAATTGCTCTTATATAAATGGCTTATAATTATATAGTTCTACTCTCACCTTATAGTCTTCTTAGTTAAACCATTATAGTGCATTTTCTTACTGCTTTATTTACGGGTTCTAATATTTTTTTCCTTTTTTTTTTACCCTATTTCAATCTTGTACCACTTTCTATTATCCACCCTTAAAAAGAATTTTCCAACTTAAAAATTTTTCCATCTTAGAAAAATCAACGTGCCATATATGCTCTAATAGTTTTTTCAAAAGAAATAATTTTTTTATTAAAACCCATTTACTGTAATTTTTGGTCCAACAAATTAAAATTTCCTATTAATTTTTTTATTTATTATTCGATAGTATTTTATTGAAAATCTAATATTTACTTACTTTTTCAAAAATAATGTTTTCTACCTTCAATTTTTTTAAAATAATTCAAATATATTACATATATATTTTTTCTCAAACGTTTATACTAAAATCGTTTCAACTTTTAAAATTATTTTCAATTGGATCGGACTTAGAGTGAATTTTTGTTTGTCCCTTCTTTTGGAATTCTCTTCCTTCAACTTACCTATTGACTTATCTTCTTCCAGCTACATAATACGGCTATCAACTTAGAGTGACTGCTACACACCATCCTTCAGGAACTCAATTTCTTTCGGATATCGACAACATACGGATTCTTAATTTCCCCTATATGGATCTTCTGTACATCATCAATCAGCATCATACGAGGATTTACAATCATTAGGCTATCGGGAGCCCAATTAAGGAGTCACGTACTATCCAACTTTAGGGACCTTCCTTATGTTGTACCCATGCTCTTTTTAAGTCAATGCATTTGCACATGACCTAATTCCTATGGGATAACCAGGGTAGGTGTACATCTTCAATCTCTTTCATTATTCCCGCCCGCAGTTTCGTACCCCTTGAGTTGATAACAATTCATTCATGTTCAATACAAATTGTATGAAGAGCGAATAACTAGGGTAAAGAAAAAGAAAGAGGTAGAACAAAAAATAACAACATCACAGAATCTCACAACTGTAATGGAACAAAATATAATACATAATAACAGATTCATATACAAGGGACACTATATCTGTTCATGTTCATACAATCATCAGAGTACAACAATTCAATACATCAAGATGGACAGTTATAATAACTTGTCCTCATATAGTGGAAATATAAATCTAGTACCGCAATACGTTCGAACTCCTCCAGCTAGTCTCCTAAGCTCCATAGCATTTTTAACCCGAAATTTTAATACTCAATCTGACCCGAACATTATAAAAAAATAACACCCGAGTCAGTTTGGAAAACCAGCGTGAGAAAACACATTCAATTTGAATTATAAGAGCTATCAAAATCCTTTGAAAAACAAAGGTATCTCGTAAGACCGCGTCACACATAAACACGATGTGTTTTTTCTTTACGATAACTAAAACATTTTATAGAAAATCTAAAGATATTATAATAGTGTCTAAATGCAAATACTTATTCAAATAGCCGAAATTGTTACATTAATTAAATTCCAGCATAATAGTCTCTACAAACAAAACCGTAAGGCTCGATTTGAAAAATGAAACCCATAAAAATGACTGGGCCACTGGGGTACCGTCCATCACAGTACAACTCTAGAACAATGTACCGAGGACCTCGCTGGGATCCCCTACGACACAAGACCGGCCTACCCCTAACCTGGATAGACCGAACCCCGAGTGTCCCCACCCTTACAATCGAGCACTCTTCTTTCATGCACAACCACATCCACAATATATAGGTTTTCGAGGATATCTAAAAAACTGATAACATACCCTAATTAGGTGCGACCCACTTATCCTTGCCGTATCTTCCTTGTTTTAGTCATTCTAGGTTGATGAGACTTGAGGCTAAGCGTTACCTTTCAAGAAATAATTCTACTTAGAATGTTCATCATCCACCAATGACGATGTTCTGATAGCATTGGTCCATACAAGTTGTCCTAGGTCTGGACAAACCGAATCGTCGTCTTCATCATCTCCATGGTATTTATTCGTCACATTCAAACCGGATCGAAGTGGTTTTCGGATAATTAAATCTGATCCTGGTCTCTTCGAAATGATTAATGGAATTGGTCAATATTGATAGTCAGTTATTGAACTATCAATAAAACATCCATCAACAGTCACAAGGCCTTATTATTATTTTCCCAAAATATTTATCTTCGAAATATCTTTATAAGATATATATTCAAATCCCTTTCCATATTCCAATATTTGAAAACAATTTAAAATACTTAAATCCATAACAGGATATTTCTAAACTATCTCAACACTTAGATATATTCCCATATTTCCATTTTTATACTTAGGAAAATATTATAAATCTTATTTTCCATAATCTTTCCAAATACCAACACTTAAGAGAATATTTTGTAGCTTATCTCATAAGTTTTCGAAATCACTAATAAATTCCCTTTTCAATTTCAAAATCTAGTGTACTTGTTTATAACCCCATTCAACAATTTATAACTCCTTTTATAAATTCAGATTTCATTTTTAAAATTTCCATATTTAACATTTTGAAATTTCGTTTTCTCCAAATCCCTTATGATATTCCTTCCCTCAAAATCTTATCCATTTAGAAACCCCATTTACGAATCTCGAGAGAATTTATAAATGAAATTTTTCAATCACTTCAAAACTCTCTCTATATATATATATAATAAGTACTTGAAAAGGATAATAATTTATTTTTAAAACATTTTCAAAATAATTATTTAAAATATCAAAAACACTTTTATAAACATTAATAACCCATTTTTAGATAACAAATAAATTTTCAAAGCTGATTTTAAAAGTTAGAATTTACTAAAATAAATACTTAATGTTTGAAAATCAACCTACTGAAGTATTTCAATCCTAACTAGTTTAAAATTTCATACTTTAAATAGTAAAATTTCCTTTTAAAAACAACTTAACTCCTTAGAATTAAAAATATATTTTTAAAACCTCATTAACCCATTCAGTTTATAAATTTCGCTCGAATCATATTACATCACTTCCATTCCGATCTCCATTCAAAATAATTTTCACTTCTTTTTCAAAATAGTATCCACTATTTTCTCACCCTATTTCCATATTTTAATATATATCCACTCTATGGATTTTATATTCTCAATTTATCATCCTGATATCGATTTACTTTGTTTATAAACATTATTTATAAAAAAATTATAACTCCTTTGAGTTTTACTTGTTTATGAAAACAACCTTATTTATAAAATTCCATTTTTACAAATCCATTCCTTTATAAATCACATTTATAACTTTCAACCTATTTTTAATATCGACTTCAACTCCTTTTTATATTTCTCGAATATAATTTATAAATTCTTTTTATACAATTCATTTTAAAAAAAATCTCTATCTTAAACAACTAGCGAATAGTTAAGTACAACTTAAACAAAAATCTAATATTTTTATTTTTCTATTCAGTTTTCTTTAAAATAGTTCAATTTCCATTATAAATATTTTTATATCCAAAATTTCTTTTTATTCCTTCGAATTCCAAAGAATAATATCTATGGTAATTAAGAATACCAAAATTAAAGGCCAGTGCTACTATAGCATCCAATAATTCAAATTTCAAGAATAATCGATAAAAGATTATCTACACACATCATATATCACTATATATGAAAAATAAACAATATATTTGACGAATCCAGTTGGATCCCTCCAACATGTTTTCCTACATCCACAGATGTTAGTACCACATAAAAATACCAATCCCACTTCGAGGGGGATATCGCGGTATATAGGGTCATCCGCTATTATGCGGGGCGCATAGGGTCTCATCCGCTAAAATATGCAGGAATATCAATCCGAATACTAGTATATATATACTACTATATGTATAGTATAATATCATTCAACAAATAATCAATTTAACCAAACATCCAGAATTAATTTTTAACTATTAAAATTAAACTCGGTAATCCAAGTGAGTGAGAATTTCTCACCCTGATTTTTATTTAATTTTTTCGAACATCCAAAATTTTTAAATTGCCCAATCTCCAACTAACTACGAATTGACTCCAAACCAATTCCTATCATGTAGATTTCAAAGCTACGAACCACACTTGACTTGTTTAATGATTTTTGAACCTCGTACGAATCAGTAAATAAATTAGTAAGCATTCGATTTTAAATAAAATAAGCATTTACTTTAATTGCAAGCAAAATTATCTAATTACATTTTATAGTAAAATTACCTTTAAAAGAATCATCTTCCCAAAATCGCGACTGCATATGCATAGAGGACTCCTGCCGTATACAGAGCACCGCCAAAATCAACAAGCTGCCACATGCCTTTGCGCTTCCAAGCTTCGCAACCACGTGCTGTCGCGACCCTGCTAGAGTTCACCCCCCCTATTGCGATCCTCTGCCTGGACTCCAATCATGCCTCAATTTCCATGAAACCCACCCGCACACGCTTCCCTTTCTTTTTCCTGCTTCCTCCTATCTGCCATTGCGGACCCAACAACTGCACACACACTCCCTCCTCTTTGGCCATCAAACGATCGGCCCCACCCCTACGTCGCCATCATTCTCTTCACGCGACAGCTTTAGGTCGCACATGTGTGTGTTTTCAAGAAGCACGCTCACCTCGTCATCATCCACTTGCGTCGCCAACCTGCTCTCAAATCATGACTTGCCTTAGGTCGTGGCCCATCCCGCGCATCTCCACACTAGGCTCGCGCGACTTCGATTTTTCATTTTTTTTTCCGAATGAATTCGATTTTCTTCTTTTTTTGTCTGAAGTCGAACTGATTTTGAAAAGAGGGAAAAGGTACATGATTTAAATTGAAGAACAGCAAAAAAAAAAGAAATGATGTCTTAACAAATGGGAGGTTGCGTGTTTGGATGGTTTTTGGGCTAGTGGGATAGGTCGGTTGAGAATTTGTCCCTGATTTGATTTTATAAATTTATAATTAAATTATCTCGTTATGCCTCGAAATTTTGAAACCATATTTAGACATATCGCCTAGCGTTCATAATATTATACCACTATTACGAACCTAATAGAAAAGGTTTCAAGTTCTAATTCGATCGTAAGGAGAAGATAGCTTTTTGGACCCAATTATTTTATTGAATCTTCGATATTAAATTCAATGCATTTGAATCTTGTACGACCAAATGATAACTCCAAACATTACGAAATTTAAAATCTATTAATAATACATTATTACGGATCTGATGGAACTAGTTTTGTCGAAATCTGCGACTGTGCTCCGGATCGCTATTTTAACGCGTAAATTAAATTGATGATTTCAAATAATTCCGAAACCGCTTGAAATTTTCAGTTTTAAAAACCTTTTAACTCAATTATAATTCCAAATTCAACATTTAAACCATTTAAATATTCAAAATCGAACGATGAAAAATCCGCTTCGTTACAAATCCGACTCATAATTGACTTACCCATATTTCAATGTACGGTTGCAACTACTCTATAGTCGAAAATTATAGGATGTAAATACAAATACGTTCACTCAGCGTTTCCTAATTTTTCAAGATCGACTAACCTAAGCTCTAATACCAAATGTAACATCCTATACCCTAGTTCACCTGAATTGTCGCTAAATCAAAAACTCAAGTTCACCAAAGTATGGATCATTTGTTTGGTATTCTGCAAGTAACAAATAAATGCATAGAAAATCACTATCAATATAACTCACAATGGAATAGTAAAGTATAATAAAATATATAGTTATCGACCAAGTTGACACTTCCAATATCTGGTGTCCTTGTCGGTGTCAAGCGTGCATTAGAAAAGATGTCCTTCCACTATTCCCGCCCTATACCAGTACCTGTCCCTCTAAAGCTATCATGTAGGTTATAATGAGGAGAAGGTCATAACATCGTTCTACTGACTGGTATATTATACACTTTGTGCATAACACTAGTTTATGCCGATTGCTTTCCATTACATGTTATGTTTGTATTTTACTTAGTCATCACGACTCCATATTCGCGTACGATACGCCCTATCTACCCAAAGTAGACAATAACTACATGCGTATATATAAATATATAAGTACCACATCCCCTTTTAGACCAAGATATTATCCCCGCTAGTATCCATAATTCTACACCATCAGGCATCATCATTAATATCTAGACCAAACTTCCCGTGTACACAGTAGAACCTCTTGTTGGTGCCTAATAACGGTGTCACAAAAGTTTAGCTGTATTCTATCTCGTCTTAGAGATTTACTAACTTTTTCTGCTTTCTATTGTGGACTTAGCTCCACAGACTACCCCGTTCGTTTTTGAAAGAACTATTCTATAGGTTTTCTTGCCCTAACAAACAAAGTAGGAAACAACTATGGTCGTGCATTATCTAATGTGGCCTACCCTAGTGGGAGGTGTATCCTATTAGATATAACCCTGTCTTTCCCGTTTTGATTGCTCTAGACCAATGATGCACTCAACATATATAGCTCATACTCCTGATTTGGTGCCTATATTTGCTAATATTGCATCGAGCTGCTCGCCAACTTATTTGGATTTTCTAACACAATCAAGGTAATACCCCTTTTTCCTATTTTACTGAAACATACTACCTTTTCTATTGGGGTATTCTTTTACTTAGATATAAATGTATACTCTCTATGGGTCCTATGATTGGATATGTCTCACATCAGAATAATGTATACATAACTGCTGGTTTGGATATGTCTCAAATGTAATCCATGTTATTCCAATTTGATTCCATTTTGCTTCCTATTTGAATATATGCTGCAAGCATATACAGATCTTATTAGAAATCTAGATTAGAAAAGAGATTTGGATTTGATTCGTATTTATAATCTGGATTTATAGTTTATCTCGACTTTGACGATTTGATTTGACCATGTTAACCTGCCTAACGGCAAGGCCATAGACAGGCGGGTTTAACTATACCGGTTGCTCGATTGTCGACATTGAAATACGATGGATTTTGGTCAATTGGATGGATAGGCAACCAATTACGGATGGTAATCATGATTGTGCAGCAGGGATTCACCATAGTCGATGGACGAAGGTTATTGGATACTTGAAATTTGGGTTTCGATGAGTCGCAAGTCGCTTTCGATTTGCATCGAGTCGTATGAAGTCGAGCTTCGAGTCGTATAAATGATTTCTTTAAGTCCTTTAGGCGGCTTGGCATGAGTGGCTCAACATTAATGGCTCGGCATAGAGGTTCGGCCTCAATTGTGGTTCGGCACATGGAGGTGGCTCGGCGTTGTGGTTCGGTCAGGATGGCTCGGTGATGGTGGTTCGGCACTTGGGGGTCGTTCGGCCTGAGGGTTTCGCAAATGTTGTTCGGTTTTGGTAGCATGGATCAACATGAGGATGTGGATCGGTCTAGATGATGGTGTGGTTCAGCATGGTGTTGTGGGTCGACATGCTTGAGAAGTATTAGAGTGGGGAGTGGTCATTGTCGATCGGCGTAGGTCGTTTGGCGTTTAGATGGCTCGGCATTGGAGTGGCTCGGCCTGAGTGGAATGGCAAACATGGCTCGGTGGCAAACTGAGTCTTTGTTTCTAGGTTGGTGCATATGGATCGGCATAGGCAAGAGGATGAACTGCTTCGAGTCAGTGTTAGGATTGCTTCGGGTCAACATCCAGGTTACTTCCATTCGGTATGTCAACTCCTCGGGGTCGGTCGTAATGTTGACCCTCGATCGACGATGGCCTTAATTGGCCCGGAATATTCAGAAAGCCCAGTAAATCGGGATTTGCCTATAAATACGGCATGTGGGTCTCTAGATAAGAGGATCTTCGTTTTGGGATCTTTGGTTTTCTATTTTTGAAGGCTAAGGCTACTCTACCGTTTTGTAGCTGTAACCGATTATTACAGCAATAAAAAGGAAATTTATGGAGTGGACGTAGGCCGGAGTTAGCAGAACCACTATAAAATCTGTAGTTCTTTACTGCTTTCATTTGAATCTTTGTTGTTCTTTATATTAATATCCTCTAGACACATTCTATCTATGATTGTGACCATGAATTTGGTGCTTTCATCTGGATTTGGGTGTTAGTGACCAATTTTGGCCCTAACATTTTGGTGCTTTCACCGAGAAATCTAGCATTCGGTGATTTTGGAGCTTGGATTTCAGATTCAGAAGCTTGGGAACTTGGATTCTAGGAATCAATGGCTAGACCACTAACAAAAAAGCAAGCAATGGAAAGGAGCAACCAGGAGGGAAATCAAGCAGCCACTTCTGGAGCTGGAACGGATCATGCATCCATCTACATAACTTGGGATGAGATATAGGTTATGATGGATTCTATGCAGGAGCAGATGATGAAACGACAAGAGGAGATGATGCAGGCTCTTCTTAGGCAATTTGGACAATCAGGAACTGTAGGTGCTCAAATTCTTAGAGCAGGATTAGAAGGACACAACCAGCAGGCATGCGGAGTGATTCAGCAGGGGGCAGCTCCCAGTCAACAAACAACGATTAACCTGGATCGACCCAGACTTGGGGGCATACCGCCAAATAATGTTGGACCAACCCATGGAGGGATATCAGGTGATGCTGTGCAACCGATATCAACAGGAACATAGGAGTACGTGACGATGAATATGTGCCAGAGTTTCCACACGGAGTTGGAGAGCAGCTAGGAAATCTGGATAGGGAGCAACCCTTGGCAGGTAACAATGGATTGGCTGACATCATTAGGAGAACTATTCGTAGAGGTATGACAAATAAAGATTTGGAGGGAGTCAACAAAAGTCCGTTCATTCGGAACATCAGGACAGCTTGGAATCCACCTGATTTCAAGCTACCCACTCTGGAAGTATAAAACGGTAAGACGGATCCTACGACTACTTGATGAGGTAAACAAGGCATTTTGAAGTGCTAGGGCATCAAAGGAGGTCACGGCCAGATGCTTCCCCCTATACTTGACCGATATAGATGCTATGTGGTTCAGAAAGTTGGAGGATGGATCCATTGGAACATGGACAGAACTGGAGGACAATTCCTTAAGTCAATTTCGAGTTCACATAAAAAGGCCAAAGAACGTGATAACGCTGACATCAGTTGAACAGGGGGTGGATGAGTCGCTCAGGACATTCTTAACTCGGTTTAATGCAACAGTTGCTTCAGTGGATCGACCAGATCCATCAATGGTTCTGATGGCGGCGGTATCAGGAGTCAGGGATAATTCGGATTTCGAAGTATCCCTGATACGGGACCCATCAATTGAACTCGGGGAATTCTTCCATGAAGCTGAGAGATTTCTTCAACAAGAGGATGCATGTTTGGATATAAGACCAAAGGAAGTAAACATGGTAGATGGAGGACTGCCCGGCGGAAGCTCGGATAAGGACAAGGATAAAGGGAAGAGGAAACGCTGGGGAGAATCAAAATTCTCCAATTACACAGGATTAATGCAACACTGGAGCAGATATTCTTGGATGCTCGAGATCGCCTTCCGTATCGATGGCCGCAAGGAGGGAGCCCTCAGAATGCAAAAGGGCATCAGGAAGGCATTGTCTTTTTCATGACCCGAACGAGCATGATACTAACAACTGTCGACATCTAAAGGATATAATCGAGGAATATGTAAGGAATGGTCAATTGCAGCAATATGTCAGAACTCGAAATGCGGCAGTGGAATAGAAGCGGCCACCGCCTATCTTGAACGATGAAGGCGCGAGGCCCAGGAATGGTGGTCGGTTGGTCATCAACTAATTGTGATGGTTGGGAATAAGTAACAAACTCCGGGCAAACGACTAAATCACTTACTCATGTATGAGGTTAGAGATAACCCTTAGGCATGCTCTGAGATAATGGTTTATCGAGACGCTCTGGTTTGTGAAATTTGTTTTTTCCTTTTGCCTTAGACATTTGCTTTTTCTACTTTGGTTTTGAGGTTCGGTTTGAACTCCGGGTTTTGTTGGTTTCTTGGTTTGGATTTTGGTTTGGATGCTTGCTTTTTGATTTGGACTTTTGATATGAATTTGTGGTTTTTTGATTTGAATCTGGGTTTCAGATTCAATTTTGATTGATTTTTATCTGGTTTTTGGCTAAAAGGTCATCGAGCATGGATTATGATCGGCAAGGGTCCGGAGAGACCAGGATCCGGCCTAGGATTTAGGCCCCATATTATCTATCGGTTACTATTATAGGTCGTCGAGTATGGACTATACCCGGCAAGGGTCCAGAGCGACCAAGATTCGGCTTAGGACTTAAGCCACGACATTACTCAATGTTCAAGGACACTGAATCAGGAACACCATGACACTACTTGACATAGGTCGTTAGGTGCAGGTTGCGCTTGGCAAGAACCCGAAGAGGTTACAGATTTGGATATTGGCTATGAACAGCTAAGGATTTGAGCATGGATCCGGAGCGGTCCCAGATTTGAAATCGACCCAGAGAGATCATGGATTCGGTTATTGGTTATCGAATAGATCGATTGTCGGGTTCGAATGGATATGGCACTTGGATAAATTGGATTGGATTATGGATCGAATGGCATGGCTATGGATGACGTATGGACTTTAGGCGATGGATTAAAAGCTATTCAAAACACGCCTTCCTATCGCAAGACATGTTTTGGGGGGCAAAAATGTCAACCCGTCTATCGGCAAGGCCATAGACAGGCGGATTTAATATACCGGTTGCTCGATTGTCGAGATTGAAATACGATGGATTTTGATCAATTGGATGGATAGGCAACCAATCACAAATGGTAATCATGATTGTGCAACCGAGATTCACCACAGTCAATGGACGAAGGTTATTGGATACTTGAAATTTGGGTTTCGATAAGTCGCAAGTCGCCCTAGATTTGCTTCGAGTCGTATGAAGTCGAGCTTCGAGTCGTATGAATGATTTCTTCGAGTCCTTTAGGCGGCTCGGCATGAGTGGTTCGGCACACGGAGGTGGCTCGGCGTTGTGGTTCGGTCTGGGTGGCTCGGTAATGGTGGTTTGGCACTTGGAGGTCGTTCGACCTGAGGGTTTGGAAAATGTGGTTCGGTCTTGGTAGCATGGATTGGCGTGAGGATGTGGATTGGTCTGGATGATGGTTTGGTTGGCATGGTGTTGTGGGTCGACATGCTTGAGAAGTATTAGTGTGTAGAGTGGTAGGGCGGTGGAGTGTGGATGTGGTTCGGTCAACGTCGATCGACGTAGGTCATTTGGCATTTAAATGGCTCGGCATTAGAGTGGCTTGGCCTGAGTGGAACGGCAAACATGGCTCGGTGGCAAACTAGGTTGTCGTTTCTGGGTCGGTGCATATGGATCGGCATAGGCAAGAGGATGAACTGCTTCGAGTCGTGGTGTAGTTTGCTTCGAGTCAGTGTTAGAATTGCCTCGGGTCAACACCCAGGTTACTTTTTTTCGGCATGTCAACTCGTCGGGGCCGGTCGTAATGTTGAGCCTCGATCGGCGATGGCCTTAATGGGTCCGGGCTACTCAGGAAGCCCTATAACTCGGGATTTGCCTATAAATACAGCATGTGGGTCTCTAGATAAACAGATCTTCTTTTAGGGCTCTTCGGTTTTCTATTTTCGAAGGTTAAGACTACTCTACCGTTTTGTAACTGTAATCGATTGTTATAGTAATAAACAGGAATTTCTGAAGTGCACGTAGGCCGGAGTTAGCCGAACCACTATAAAATCCGTTGTTCTTTACTGCTTTCATTTGAATTTTTGTTGTTCTTCATATTAATGTCCTCTACATACATTCTATCTGTGATTGTGACTGTGAATTTGGTGCTTTCATCTGGACTTGGGTGTTAGTGACCAATTTTGGTCCTCACAGACCATATTCCTCTTCTTCATCATCTTCTACAATTCTCCAATTGAGTACATAGGTATAACTAGAACTAATTTACGAATTTAGAATTTTGAAGGAGAAAACAAAATGACAGAGCTCCGACGTCGCTTTGAAATTTTGAGTTAAGAAGTAAGGGTTTAGGTCTATTTCTATAGTGGTTCAAATTAAAGTAAGCCATTCAATTAAACCGTTTTAAATCCGGTCGTTCAGGCCTCTGTTTATTCTTGAATTTGGCCTGGCAACGGTCGACTGCTCATGCCCCAGGGTGGACCATTATCAATTAACCTAGGTGACCTACGAGTCAACCTGTTGCCATGTTAAATGGAAGCTAATTGATGTTGCTTAATTTTGTTAATTTTCTTCCCTGTTTGTTCGTTCGAGAAAATTTAATCCTAGCTATAATTTTCCTGACATTTAGGCTATCGTCAAGTCTAACTGTTTGCAATTGATATTAGTTAATTATTATTTGTTTTTTTAATTACATATATAGTTATTTTCAACTCTAAAATTTCAAACTTCAATAACATTTTCATTTGAACTCCAACCAGTAAATTTTATATCTGAAAATTGATCAAAAAATCAGCACGAACCGAGTAATGCAAGTTTCATAGCCAAATTCCAGCATTTGTAATAATTATAATTTTCGGTGTGAATTATTAATTAATTATCATAAAAATCAAGGGGTGTTACAATACCGGGACCAATATGATCGGAGTTCAAATCTCGTATATAATCAGGTAACGTAATCACATGGGGCTACTCGAGACCAGTATGATCGAAACGTCCAGATACAGTAAAAGGCTCACCTTCTATCTATCCCATGCTCTCATACCAACAATATAAGTCGAGCCGGCCTAAATAGATCCATACATATCATCCTACATAGGCGAATCAGAAGGAATACATACTACATCAAACAACTGCAACCGGCACTGCCCCCCTAAATATCATACGAAAGGACATATATGAACCTGAAACCATACCTTATGTCTTGAAATTGAAAAATAAATGTGATGAGATGCTCGTCATCAGGCTCCATAAAGTGAATATACTCATGCCATGGACAAAAAAATAATGTTGTTGTGTCATTTCATATCCATCTATTGTGCGACCTCCATAAATTCAATATGTACCCCATGTACCACACGGTCCACATGCATAACATTCCTCCAACGATGTAATCTAGAAAAGTAAATATATGAAGTAGTGTTTGCTTCATTAATAAGTCATGAGTGCATGTTAGCCGTATACTCATAATACTCAAATAGAAGGATTTACCAAAAACCAAACTTCTGTCGGAACTGCTGTAGCGCATAAGTATTCAACGCTACATAAGGATATCCAAGGATGGAAATACTGTAGCCGTAAATATAAATTCTATATAAATTACCAATCCAGCTAGATATCCAAGTCTAATCGTGCTCTTGTTATTTATGTAGAGCCAAACAGATATAGTAAGAAAGCACGTATAACAGGAATGCGCATCTCCTCATTGTCTCTATAGTCTACCATATATCTCTATAGATATACAAGTGTAGAAACACCTCCTTTAACCCCCCATCATCGGCCAAAGCAGGTAAAGACGCAAAATATGACACAAACTCCTCGTATGTACTATCAAAGGATACCGAGACATGGTCTAGTCAACAAACCTCTATATCAATCGGCATATAAAAGTCTAAAGTTGTCACTTCTAACTCAAAATTTGAAAAATGAAAATGCATGTGTTGTGTTCCACCATCTCTCGACAAGAGCCTCTACTACACAACGGTCTACATGTCAAACATAGAAAACTGTAAAAAACATCGAAGGGTGATGCGTATAGCCGAACCTTAATTGGCTAAAGTAATGTGTGAAAGTACTCAGTAATGCACTTATGTCAACAATTACGCATAGCTATATAACCAGCCTATATAAGGAATTATTTAAAGTTAACAATAAACTACGCAAACTGATAAATATTTATAATTTATGATATGCGTATTTATCTAGTTACTATATATTAAAAAGATACATGCGGTGTCACCAGCGTTGTACTCAGTGGACGTGTCTTCGTCGTTTGCAGCTCATGCAAACATCAAAGATCATATGCGGTTATACTAGCATCTAAAATGATATGAATTGCACCAGTATTGGCATTGATCTTGTAATGGATAACTCGTCTAACAATTTCGACGTATTGTTGAATAATAAGGAAAAAGTGAAAGAAAAAAAAACGAGTTGAATAAAAAGGAAAAAGCGAAAGGAAAAGAAAAAACGATGGATTGAAAGTAGAAAATAATTGAACGGCATCAAACGGGTGTTTGATATAGACGCTGGTGTATATATGCTTGTTGAACAATCGTCTATCAAACGTTGAGATGTGCGGAGCATCTTGAGCAAGCGCCTATTTCTCAAAATGGTTAGGCAACCCACCGCATTACAAATTGTATTCACACAAAATATAACTGGTTGCCTGGTTTTTTTTTTTTTTTTTTTTTTTTTTTTTTTTTTTTTTTTTTTTTTTGGGATGCTTTAAGACGTATACAGTATAATAATATATAACAAATCTCAAAATGTACAACAAACAATAGCAAAATGATGATTCATACATTAGCTATAAATTAATCCCATGTACACAAACAAATACATAATAACTCCTTTAAACTAGCATATACAAAGAGTACATAAACAAGAAACAAAACATCTCAGACACAGACGTACAATACATGTAATAGATCAATGTCTATATATAAAGAGCAAAGAAAGAGATCATAAAAGGGTAAAGAAGAGCAAAAGCTGTACTGGGCACGACTTCAAATGCCACGCTCTGCACTGAAGGTGGAGCAGCAGGAGCCATGCTGGGTTCTTGTGCATTAACCACAGCAAACACCATAGCCAACATCAACACAACTGCCTTGTATGATTCCATTGATTGACTAATGTAGCTATCAAATTCTGGATTGGGGTATGAAGAAATATTTATGCAGTAAATAAACAAAGCAGATGACAATATTAACGAATAGTATATGGAGGAACTGAAGAAGAGATATATGGAGCGATATTTATATAGACAGACACAAAGGTGGAAAAGTACTGAAGTAAACAAAAAGAGACGTTAAGAAAAACGACAGCTGGTTTAGAAGAAGATTTTGGCTCTTACGCGTAGAGTAGCCGTTAGAGCAGTTGACGTGGCAATAGATGAGTGGGCAGAAGAAAAATCTGGTTGACCTACCCCTTGATTTTTATCAGTTTGTTTTCAAACGTAACGACGTGTAGGAGTTCTTGCAATGTGTGGCCTTTGCTTCCATTCGCATCCCATCTGCTAATTAATTTCGTATTTCTCTGGATCTTTTTCTTCCTTGTTTTGATGATGGTTTTGTCCTATGGAAACGAAAACAAATGGATAGGCTACTTAGGCCAGTTATGGTAATGCCGTTATTGTACCATTTCTGCTCCTAAGCTAAGATTGTTTACCGCAATTGATTCGTGAGCATACTAAATACTAATATATTGTTGCGTTGGTAATATCAAATTACCCTCTGTTTAGAAGAATTCAAAACATCTATATAACTTTACACTCTAACGATGCTTATTTGTGCAGTTCATTATTTCACTAAATAAAATACATGTGCTCAAAATCATTTGAACTGAATTTAATCATTTGTTTGCTTCTAAATGTTTGAAATACAACATATCACTCGAATATCTATGCATTATAGATAAACCAATAAATTATCATTACTACTAATTTTGAAAAAATACTACCGATGTTTCACCACATTAAATAATAAATTTACCGTTATCATATTAATTATATTGATATTCTAACCTTATCCGAAAATAGTAGTCAGATGATTCGCTAACGAGAGTATCATTATCATAGCAGTCCTATGATTAGGAATCCAAGATAAGCTGCAAGGATCTCCTGCATTTAATCATTCAGCATCCTGTAACATCAATCTTCCACTTCCAAATTCATAAATGCATTATGCAAGCAAAAGCATCAATATAAAAGTAAAGGGTTTCATCGACTAATAAGTTTTCTGTCCAAATTATAATTTCTCATATGAATTCAAACTTAAAATAATGATATCTCCCATTTAAAACTTACTGGAATTACAATTTTACTGTTAAATCGTGAATTTTATAATCTTCCAACAACATTCATATATTACATGTTTCTTTGAAAATTGACGTTTTTCAAATTTTTACAAAAGCATTTACGACGCAACTTTACAATTATTAGTTTACATGCAGTGTCAAATATTTGCATTTTTCACGAATTTATGACATCCAAAAAGAAATATTTGCATTTTTCACGAATTTATGACATCCAAAAAGAATTATTTTTTGACTGTTGAATCACAAAATTTATAACCTTTGTTACAATATTTATTTATATGTTATATAACTTGGTTACAATTTTTATATGTTATATAACTTCACAAAATTTCGTGCTGCAAATATTTTGCAGTTTGAATTAGTAGCTACAAATACTTGAATTTTCTTTATTTTAGTTTCAAGTCCGAAATAAAAGTTGCAAATATTTGCAATACAATGTGGGAACTATACGTATTCACAATTTACCAATAAAAGGCGGATCTTTCTCGAAACATACAACGTATGGATCTTGTTATAAAGAGCATAAATTTTGTGGTTTTATGGAGATAACGAAATTTCATTTCAACATTTCTGCGAAAGATAATTATAAATTTTATGTTAAAAGTGATGGTAGTTGTTAAATCATATTTTAAAGAGGGTATTTGTATCTTTTCGGTATAATCACCCCTCCAACAATCAACATTAAAGTAATAGACAAGCACCTTTGTCCAAGTAGTTAATTGATTCGGTTTTGGTGCAGAATGTCACAAGTTCGAAACTTGCTTTCGAACGTTTATTTGACATGAGATATGTTGTCCCAATGATTTGTTGTATATAAAGTACCAGTTCAAAAAAAAACATTAATGTAATAGAAGCATAGCATTCTCCACCCTTTAAAATCTACGCTAAAATATTTTATTCTCATAGCTAAGACCCTGAGGGAATGAAATACCAAGTTACTCAATATATAAATGATTTTCTATAATATAAAATGTTGAGCAATGAAGGGTAATATAAGACTAATCACTCCAAGGCACGAAATAATCGTTGCTTTCAAGAATGTTTTCCCCTTCTTTATCACAACGAGTTATATGAAAACCTTCTTTCAGGATACAATGGAGATTTATCTGTGCAAGTTGTAATTACTTGCTTAGATCAGAAGAAACACTCTGAAGTTGTTACTGCTATCGATTTTAGATTTTAGAGGAAAAGAGAAAGTGTCTTCTGCGTTGATGGAATGCACTGTTATATAGAGAGTGAGGTGTCTATTCGTCCGTATTCGAACGGTGGTGACCGTTTTCTAACGGTTGTTACTGTTGGCTGTTGAATTTGAATTCAACAGTCAATAAAATGTACCGTTTTGGACAGGACGAATGCCGTAGCGGGGGCGTTGCCCCCGCACCCCCACCTTGGGGGTTGCCACCCCCTTGGACCACCCTCCGTAGGAGATCTTATTTGAAAAAACATTCAACATAAAATTCAATATCGCTATTAGTCGAAGGGTTCAAAATACTTGGGGATTGTAAAATTATAATTCCGTTGCTCTAACAACAAACAAAATAAGTGTAGTAACCCAATTTATGAAATGTAAAAATATCATTGTTTGTATTATAGAATCGAATTAACCTTAGAGGGGGGTATGAATAGAATTTATTATAAATTCACATAATAACAAAAATTACAGCATAGATAATAACATGGTAAATGCGAAAATAAAAGAATACATAGATTAACCCAGCTTTGACAATACTTGTCTACTGGTGCCCCCAAAGTTTCTATAAAGCTTAAACAATCGATCACTTACAGATATTATAAACTTTTTACTATCGCTTACTTGATTGTTCTAATCTAAGCTCGAAACTCTACATCAACTCTGCCCCCATGTTGAGAATTTCCCGAACTACGCTTGGTAGTTTGATCCTGGTTAAAACTAAGGTTTTATAAAATTTTAAATACAATAAAAAAAAACAAAATAAATGACTCCAAAAATATATGTATAATAATTTATAACAAAGGTTGAAAGACTACGACCCAATTCAAACAATGCAGTTTCTATTTTTTAGCCCCGTTCCTCCTTGTTTCAAGCTGATTCCTTTTTTCTTGATTCTTCTTCAATTAGGGTTTCCTAATTTTGAAGCCATCGATTTTAATCGATTGAAGTAATATCGCCTGTGTTTGGAAGGCGTTGGTGGGTCTGGACTTCTCGCCATGGCTGATGGGGTAGGAAATTTGGAAGAAGAAGAATTTTGTGTTTAAGAATGAGGTTATGGTCTTGTACCCATGCACAGGAATAAATGTGCTCCACAAAGCAAGAAAATGACCCAAATATAGGAAAAGAAATTATGTGAAAAATGAAGAACAGGTGGAAGTTCTTAAAGAAGATCAAGATTCGGCTGAGTCAAAGAATGATGGTTTTGCAGTTAATATAGTAGAAAATTTGTTATGCAGTGGTTTGTGATAGTCAAGAACAAAACCAAGACTTAGCTTGATGAAACTATGCCTTGAAGAAAAGTAGGAAAAAATGCAGAATTTTCTCGGGAAAACATGACAGGATATTGTGTTTCGGCAGAAACATGAAATTGTACAACAGAGCATGAAAGAACAGATATGAAAATCTAAAGATTTATGTGCAAGAACCGAGGATTAGCGATCTGCAGCTTACAAATAACCAGTGAATCAAAGAACAAGATATTTCAACTCAAAGTAAAAGATAGACTCAAAAACATTATACAGATTCATAAAAGATTGAATATTGTTGAACAGAGATTCAAAAATTAAGATTCAACTAGTAAAAAGAAAAGAAAAATGGAACACCGAAAAAAGAAATTAACCACAACAACAGAAATTGAATTACAGAAAAGTTTAATCTGAGGATTCAAAAAAGAAATGAATAGCAGTAAACAAAAAAAACTGGAAATGGAAAATTGTATTCTACACAATACTGTAACAAATGAAAATGAATTTTATTGCTTTCAGTTTTTCTTCATACCTATGGCTAGTGCATGTACATCCTTATTTATAGGCACACATACAACTGGACTTAACCCATCTCAAAAAACCCAATACAGACCCTATACAAGTCCATCTGCAACTACATACCACTCAATGCAGACACATAATCTGATCGTATCTAGAATTTTCTTCAATTTCTGGGCATAGGCAGTAGTTTTTATCCTCTTTAATCATGGCAATCATTATGTGGTTGGTACATCTCCCTTTCCCTTCAATAATGACCTTGTCCTCAAGGTCGGATGACTAACCTATCCTTTTTTTTTAAAAAATTTATGCACTATTCAATCTAAACACCTCAACTTCTCACGCCTTCCAATGGAACACCGCCCGGATCGAATATGAAAATAGTTTCTGTATTATAAGGCTTTCTAAAACACACATGCCACTCAAAACCACGAGTAGTGATCATCCCATTTTTGGTTAAATCTGAACAAAAAATGCATTCGTTTACAAACTTAGTTGCAAATTCCTTAGTAGCATTCCCATCCTCCTTCTTTTCTTTTGATCTATTTTCATCAGTTGTAATCTGCCAATCCACTTTCTGACACATAAATTGGCTTTCATTTGATTCATTAACAATTTCTAGAATACCATGCTTATCTTCTATTTCATTGCTTGTACCATGTTCTATCTCGAATTTGGGCTTCTCATTCTCATTATTAAATTCAATGGGTGATGGAATAGGAATTCTTAACTCCGAATGAAGAACCGTTGGCATAGGAACTGAAATGTTAGTGGTTTATGGGTTAGGCAGCAGAGGTTCTTGATGGTATACAAGGGGTGGTTGGGGTATAATAGCAGTTTGCTGGAAGTCTTGGGTAAGGGTAGTGAATGAGTTATGTAGAGGAGGTTCTTGAATGTGTATAGGGGGCAGCTGGGGTGCTGGTTGTGGTGCAACTGGAGGTTGGTTCTTGTTTTGCTAGAAATCTTGGACATAAGATGAAACCGATCCTATATTAACACCACAAGTAGTAACAGCCAGTATAAAATTACTAGAAAAATCAGTAATATATGAATTCTGTAATAGTTCATCCAAGATGACAGCGAAGAGCCCGAATTCATTGAGACATAAATCATAACCTTCCGGATATTCATTTGTCAATTCGATGCAAACATTTCAAATTCTATAAGGAAGCCCATTGATCTTTTTTTTTCAATCTTTGAAAGAGATGTTGTTAATAGGCTGCTTTGAAGGGAAGTGATAGTATCACCAATATTTTTGTTGATAGATTCGATGAACATCATTATGGTGCTTAACTTCATTGATTCCAAGATCTTGATTGAATGCTCTAATTCAAATATTAGCCATGCCGGTGATTCAAAATCTTGGGTTTGAGAGATGTTAAAGGTATTGTTAGTAGCAGTTCTTAAGCTTTGGAAATGGTTTGAATAATTTTGTGGTAAGGTGGTTCTTGATGAAAAATTAGAGGTTCTCGGAGCATTTGCAGGGAGTCTTTGGGGTGCAGGTTGAGGAAATGCAGGCGTTTGCATAGGGTAGGGATTTGGCAGATGAGGATCTTGATATGGGTAGCCGATAACTTTTTGCCTTTCCCATGCTAGATCTTGATATGGAGGAAAGATTTGAGAACAAGTGCTGGCGAAGTAAGGATCTGACTAGTTATCAAAGGTTGCTCCAGTCATCGGCTCTGATACCAAATTGGAAGGCACTGGTGGGTCTGGACTTCTCGCCATGGCTGATGGGGTAGGAAATTTGGAAGAAGAAGAATTTTGTGTTTAAGAATGTGGTTTTGGTCTTGTACCCATGCACAGGAATAAATGTGCACCACAAAGCAAGAAAATTACCCAAATATGGGAAAGGAAATTATGTGAAAAATGAAGAACAGGTGGAAGTTCTTAAAGAAGATCAAGATTCGGCTGAGGCAAAGAATGGTGGTTTTGCGGTTAATATAATAGAAAATTTGTTATGCAGTGGTTTGTAACAGTCAAGAACAAAACCAAGACTTAGCTTGATGAAACTATGACTCAAAGAAAAGTAGGAAAAAATGCAGAATTTTCTCGGGAAAACATGACAGGGTATTGTGTTTAGGCAGAAACATGAAATTATACAACAGAGCATGAAAGAACAGATATGAAAATCTGAAGATTTATGAGCAAGAACCGAGGATTAGCAATCTGCAGGTTACAAATAACCAGTGAATCAAGAACAAGATATTTCAACTCAAAGTAAAAGATAGATTCAAGAACATTATACAGATTCACAAAAGATTGAATATATCTGAACAGAGGTTCAAAAATTAAGATTCAGCTAGTAAAAAGAAAAGAAAAATGGAACAGCAAAAAAGAAATTAACTACAACAACAGAAATTGAACTGTAGAAAAGTTTAATCTGAGGATTCAAAAAAGAAATGAATAGCAGTAAACAAAAAAAACTGGAAATGGAAAATTGTAATCTACACAATACTGTAACAAATGAAAATGAATTTTATTGCTTTCAGTTTTTCTTCATACCTATGGCTAGTGCATGTACATCCTTATTTATAGGCACACATACAACTGGACTTAACCCATCTCAAAAAACCCAATACAGACCCTATACAAGTCCATCTGCAACTACATACCACTCAATGCAGACACACAATCTGATCGTATCTAGAATTTTCTTCAATTTCTGGGCATAGGCAGTATTTTTCTCCTCTTTAATCATGACAATCATTATGTGGTTGTTACTGTGTCCCTTTGTTGACTGATTGCTTGAATCGCATGACGATCTATCCCTTCAGCAGCTTCACGATCGAGTATTCTTTGGTTGAACACTTTGGTACGATTTTTCTGATTTGGGTTATTTTACTATTTGGATCTCGATGATGATTTGGTTTAAATAAGGATCGATTCCATATATTTCGAATATTTCTGTTTTGAATATTTCCACCTTTGTTAGTTGATTTTTTGATCGACGGTTCTAAATAGTTAATCTATGATATTTTTTATTGTGGCTGAATATTTCAACATGCGTATATTCTCCTTGTTGTTTCTGATCATTTTCAATCGTATTTGACTTTGAATTTTTTTTTGTTTCTGACCTGAATTTCTCGGCTTGATCAGTGCTCTGATATATTTCGAAAATTCTTCTCTTCGGCCAAGTCTTTGAAAATTTTCAATATGTCATATGCATATATACATATGTATGTATGTATCTTTATTATTATTTTTCCCTTGTACTCTACTGTATGGCCTTTGTTGCTCCTGCTTGTCGTTGCACTTGTATATTTTTATGTACTGTGTACATTCAAGTTGTTGAGTCTGATGTACTTGCTGTTGCCATGCATTTGCCTTCTTCTTTGTATGTGCACTTACACTTTTTAAACTGCTTTGTGTTTCTGGTTTCTAGTTTGTGATGTGCACATTCCTATGTTATTGTGCATTTCTCATGATCTCCCCTATGCACCTTGCTGATCTGGTTGCACCAGATTTTGTATGTTGTACTTGTGCACTTGTACTTGTGCACCTGGTCTTGTGCATTACTTGTTTTGCTGTTTGACCGGTCTTATGAATGTTTATGTGTGCATTATGTTGAGCTTGCTATTGTCTTTGAGTTTGCAGTGTGTGTGTTTATGTTTTTCCTTATGCATTTGCTCTTGCTGGTGTTTTGTTTTGTGATGCACTATGTTGCACACATTTGCACCTACTTTCGCCTTCTATGTGCTTGTTATGTGCACTGTATTGTTGTTGTACATGTTTGTTTTGCACCTTTGGGTATTTTTTTTCCTTTGCCTAATGAATAAGTTTGCTGTATTTTTGTGCACTTGATTTTGTACTATATATATCTGTGTGTGTGTGTGTGTGTGTGTGTGTGTGTGTGCACCTGGTCTTGTTTGCTGTTATATTTTACTTATGGTCTTGTTTGCTGTTATATTTTACTTATGCTATTGCGTTGAGCCATTGAGTTTGACCTTGCACTGCTTGTGTTGACATGTACAGTAATGCACCATGTTGAGCTTTTGGGCTTGATCTTGTTGTATCTGACCTGGTTGACCTTGCTTTGCGCTTGAAATTGAATTGTTGCAAATGTGTTCTAGATATGTGCTGGTCTTATGACATGTACAGTGATACATTGTACATGTTGTAGATTGCTCATGTACATTACTAATAATTTTGTTGTCAATTTCAAAATATGAAAAAAAAACCAATAGACCGAGGCAACATTGAGTTCAAAAATATTTATATTTTCGAAGTCTAAATTTGTCTCTTTTTGCTTTTTACTACGTTATTATTTGACAAGCAAAGTAGACGATTGGAGAAAAACAGTTAGAGCAAGTAGATAAAAGAAATCGAATTTGAGTGAGTGAGGTTAGAAGTGATTGCATTTGAAAGTATATTCTATACGATAGTGAAAATGTAGTGCTGTATACGAAAGTATAAAATATTATTGTATTTGAATATTGTATTTAAATTATTATGGAAGTTGTTATTATAATTGTGTGCACTATTGAAATAAGCTATTTGTTGAAATAAAAATTTCATTTGTTTACTTCTATCTTTGATTTTACAATAGTACTATATCAAACACACACACACACATGTATATTATCATCGGAAAAAAAATCAGAAACTGATGTATTGTACAATTCCCCCTTTTGATGATAACAAAAACAGTTATTAAGATTTTTTATCAAGGAAATGTGTTTATGTGTTGTGTTCAAGCTCTCCTTATTTACATACTCCCACTACAACTAGACTCCCTTTACACAGATGCATGTAACTAAAAAAATCCTAAACACCAAAGAAAAAATTAATGTTAAAATAATCGCAAGACTAAAAATAGTCGTTGAAAGAAAATGAAACCGACTAATGAATATCATTAAGGGTATCACTCCTCCAACAAAACCTTAACATCTCCCCCCTTTTTTTATTGTCAAAATAACAATAATAATTAATATACTGATGAATTTTTCCGTATGTATAGCACAATGGAAAAATGATGCTTAGGTCTGATAACAGATCTAGGTTCGAGCCCTGTCTTGCACACACACTTCTCGTAAAAAATAGCACCTTGGGGGTTATAGGTACCATGAGGTGAAGAAGATAAAGAAAACTTAATCCGCCCTTGGAGTTGGTCGGTCTGTCGTTCCGTCCAAAGGTCCTCCATATCAAGGAGTTTCTAAAAAAATACAGTGATGAATTTTGATTGGGACTATACATCATATATATATATATATATATATATAAGTTCCAATCAATTAAACAAAAATCATAATATTTTATTAATAAGACACAAATTCCACTTTAGAGTAACAATTAGGTTATGCTTTAGGGGAAACTTATGCAGTGATGGCAGTGTGGTAATTTTAATAAAGGAAAAAATTTTGAAAAATTATTCTTTTAAAAATTATACAAAAAATGTTAAGCATTTTCTAACCATGCTTAACCGTTAGGACTTTTAAATGAGATAGTAGTTACTTCAAGAAATGTCAAGCATTTTCTAGCCAAGCACTACCATTGGGACTTTTAAATAAGGTTAGAAACTATTTAAATATTTATCCCTCTCTTTTATAAGTGTTCCATCCATGTATAACCGTGAGGATTTTTAAATGAGAATGCAAGCATGTATCTAGAGATTAACTTTATTCATCTATGCATAACCGTGAGAACTTTTAAATGATAGTGGATACTTGGGGATAGAACTATATAAATTATACTAAAATATATTTCCTTGTTTATCGAAGTACCAACTTCTGCATATTATATTAACTTTTGGTGTATGGATCGCAAGAAGGACGATAGCAGTAGAAATGATCATGGAATATGTACCGATTTTGAAAATATTATGAAACTTGTTCAATTTTCAAGAAATTTTTAACATACACTTCTTCTAGTTATGAAGTATAATTTAATCACTATCCATCACTTTCTCAATCATTATTAATAAATTTTAATAAATTTCAAAAGGTTCAAGTAGTTAACAACCAACTTTTCGAGAGTAAATCCCTTACTAAAGAAACAAGAGTATTTTTATCAAGGTAAAAATCTAAGTTATATGAAAAGTTTCTAAATTCAAAAGAAGTTGTGAAAATCTATTTTCTACAAAGGGTTTTGTAAAAAAGTGTATGCTAATTTTCAAATCAATCGAAATATCAATCAAATGTGAATATGATCTCAAATGAAGTGCTATCTTATACCACTTATACTCTAGTTCCCAAAGTGACATACAATGGTATATTATTAAAGAAGTCGGTTGTATACTCTATAATATTACTTGAATTGAAAAAAAATTCAAAACTTTTCAACCAAGCCATTATCGTCAAATAAGGGCAAAGTCATTTATGTCGAACACATAACTACAAAATCTCTAACCAATGATCTGTTAGTTTACAATAAAGGTAATGAAAGTTTTCATTATGTATAGATAATTGACCATTGTTGTGTTGAAAAGTTAAACCATTTGAAACCACTATTTGAAAACTTTAAGTCTGTGATTTAATTTAGTGCCAAACTAAAAATTTTAGATATTCAATTTTGCTAATCGCAAAATTGGTTTCCAGTCAAAAAATAATGAATCAATCAAATGTTATATCTAAAGTACTACAACTTGTTGGCATAAATCAAAAACGCTTTTTAAGTGATATGCTGACATGATTGCTATTTTTCAAGGTTTTCCAAATGAATCGGCAAAAACTCAAGATAGTAAAGTTGTAGTGTTATAAGTAGGGTTTCCAAACTTAAAGAATTTTGAAATTCGAAGTAAATATGCTCAATTTATGATCGAATTACTACAGCTGTGCGAAGTTCTGAAACTGTTTTCAAACAATATACTGAATATTTTTTAGTTTTTCAATAGTTAATTTCAAATCCTGGAAAACCACATAATATAAAATTTATATAATTTTCTATTCATTTTTCATAAAAAATTGAATTAAGAAAATTAGAGTAAAGTAGCTTGAGATAAGGTAATTATACTGCAGCAGTGTCAACAAAAATAGAATTAACAACAAGAAAAGAAAACAAGGTTTTTAGTGTTGAATTTTGACGATACTATATAGAGAATTGAAGTGGTCGGAAGTATCTTGTTGACGGAGAAGACGGTTCGCAAATTGGAGCTCGGAGGAGGAAGATATGGTGATGAAGGTGCAGTGATGTGGTCAGCATCAAACGACAGACGTCTGTCATAAAGTGATAGATGTTTGTGATAGCAGGGTTAGGAAACTGAGGCTTAGAATAGACGTACGTCACTTTGGGACAGATGTTTGTGGTTTCATGGAATTCTTTCCTACAACATATGACAAACGTCTGTCAAACTATGACAGACGTCTGTGATGACTTTCAGCCTATTTTCGGCTTGGGAAGTTATATGAGACTTGTGAAGATTCAAGGAGCATTTGGGGGATTTGCCAAGGTTTTCTACTCTCGTATATAAGCTTTTTAGATTCAAAGGAAAGAGACTCAATTATTCCAAAGCTTTAATCAATGGTTTATCCATTAACTTAGGTTTAGCAAAACCTAGTTTTCTTCAATTCTCTTCTCCACAAATCTAATCTATTTGAATATTGATCACTGTAGTCAATCACTTGTACTTTTCTCAATGGTATTCATAAAGGCTCTCTCTTAAAGTAGATGTAAACTAACAAGATGTTAGTGAAACCACTATAAACTGATATGCGATTTATTTTTATCGTTATTGCTTTGTTTCTCTATTGCTTGTTTGGTGATTGTGATTGGTTTTGGGTTGGATTGAGATTCAGATTGAGATATTGATGGGTTGTTTTTGCACTTCTTACCACGATCTCATTTTCCACTGTGCTTTGAATTTGAGCGGACTCGAGTTAGAATCGCCATAACATTTGGTATCGGAGCTTTGATGTTAGTTGGTGGTTATGGAAATGCCAAAATCAGATAATACCTCAAGTAGCCCACAATGGTCAGTCCAAGTAGTGTATTTCCATATAGATGTGCCTCGTACATGGCTTCGGGATCGCAATTGGTTATAGACACGTGGAATGGTGATAATGATTTTGAAAAGTAGCAATAGAAGATGAAAGCAGTTCTTAAGCGGAATCGAGTGCATCGGGTAGTGTTTGATACACATTTATTGCCGGAGGACATCTTAGATGTTGAGAGAAAGGAAATGAAAGAGTGGGTATTCACTACACTTCAACTTGCTATGGGAAAGAATGTTGTCTCCAAAATTAGTGGTGAGACTACCACTAAGGGTATTTGGGACAAGTTGGAGGCGTTGTATATGAAGAAGTCACTAACTAATCATTTGATCTTGTTACGAACGTTCTTCACCTATAAAATGAAGGAGGATACTTCGCTAAAGACGCACTTGAATCTCTTTGATGATTTGCTAATGAAGATGAAAGTGGTAGATTTGAAGATTGAGGAAGAGCAAAAGGTGATAATATTGTTGTGTTCGTTACCGAACCATTATATGGGTTTCTCAAATAGTTTGATCCATAGTCGGGATTCACTGACTCTTGATGATGTCTAAATAGGTCTTTTTAGTGAGGATTTGTATGATCAAATGAAGTAGTTTGGTGATGGAAGTAATGGTGCTAGTAGCAGTCATGGTTTATTTGTGGAGAAGGAGAGATATGAGAAGAAAGGGTACCGATGGCGTTGTAAATCAAGAAAGCCCGGTTGGGAGGAAAGTCAAGGGAAAGAAATGGCAAGCGCTTTATTTGTAAGAAACCTGGTCATTGGAAGAATGAGTATCTAGATGAAGAGAAGGAAAAGAAGGATGTAGCATCTTCATCCGTAGCAGTGAAGAGTGGAAATGGTGAAGGAGACGTAGATGTTTCGACGGTGGTAGTATCGGATGTTTTGGGTAGTGAATGGATGCTCGATTCAGAGGCGTCTTATCAAATGACGCTGAATAGGAATTGTTTTTCTTCTTATCTCGACAAAGAAGGAAATTCAATTATTATGGGTAATGGTGCTATTTGTAAGTCGAAGGGCATTGGCTCCGTGCAAATTTGGATGTTAGACGGAGTAGTTATACTCTTACTATTGTATGCTATGTTTCGAGACGTCGGAAGTCTCTTATCTCTTTGGGGCGGTTGGATTCTTTTGGACGTAAGATTACCATTGAGAATGATAGCTTACAGGTTTCTAAGGGTGCGCTTGTGGTGATGAAGGGTGCTAGGACTCATGATGTTTATTTGCTCCAAGGAGTGGCTATTGAACTTGAAACTTGTGTAGGAGTTGATAGTTCTCGTAGCTTGGATGCGACTAGGTTGTGGCATTTGAGGTTAGGTCGTGTCTCGAAGAGGAGTTTGGATATTCTTCAAAAGAGGGAGATGATCGATGGAGAGAGTTTCAACAAACTAGAATTTTGTGAGGAATGTGTCATGGGGAAGCAAACTAAAATATCATTCGGTGAAGGAAAACATGATTCGAGATGGGGTCTTGAGTATGTGCACATGGATGTTTGAGGACCGGCACCAGTAGCTTCTTTTGGAAGAGCTTGCTATTATTTTGCTTTCGTTGATGATATTTCTCGTATGGTATGACGTTTGTAATGAAGGCCATGTCGGAGGTTCAAAGCATGGAAAACTCTTATTGAGAATAAGAGTGACAAGTCATTGAAGGTTCTAAGGTCCGACAATGGAGGAGAGTACGTTTTCGAAGAGTTCTTGGAGTTTTGAAAGCATTATGGTATTCGAAGGCATTTTACTTCACCGGGAAATCTGTAGTCAAATGGTACTACGGAGAGGATGTACCGTACTCTACTGGAGAAAGCTCGATGCTTGAGATTGACATCGGGTTTGTCCAAGGGATTTTGAGCCGAAGCATTGTCAATTGCAGTGCATATTATTAATCGAATTCCATGCTCGGCTATTGGTAACAAAATTCCAGAAGAAGTGAGGAAGGAAAATAGCATTGACTTGAGTTATCTTCGTGTGTTTGGTAGTCAGGTTTATATGCATGATTAGATAAATGATAAACTAGAGCCTAGATCTTTCAAAAGGGTCTTACTTGGCTATACGGATGGAGTAAAAGGCTATCAAATATGCAATCCGAAAATAAAGAATGTTGCGAATTCTTGTCATGTTACTTTTGATGAGTCGACTTTGTTCAAGGAGAATGAGAGCTCATTGGATACTTTGAATTTGGTTCATAGTGAATCAAAGGAGATGGAAGTTATTCTCACTTTTAATCCAAGGAGTAGAGTACTTGAAGATGTTTATGAGGAGGAAGCAGTTAATGTTACATCACATAGTCCATAAGATGCCTCTAGTAGTGTTGGTGATGTACATGATTCTAGAGGGGATTCGGTTCAATGTGGAGCCGAAAGGAGTTTAGGTGATGGTATTACTAATCGAGTGGGTCGACGTGCTATAAGGCCACCTAATAGGCATAATGATTGGAACTATCTTAGATTTTGTGATAATTTGTACTATGTACTTCATGTAGTCTAAGATAAGCCGATGGACCTTAATGATGTCGTGGATTCGAGTGATAGATCGAAGTGGATTTGTGCCATTGAGGAAGAGATGCAATCATTATTGAAGAATCAAACTTGGGATTTGGTTCAACTTCCTAAAGGAAACTGTGCTATTGGGTGTAAATGAATATAGGAGGTGAAGGACGATGAGAGATACACAACTAGGCTAGTGGCTAAAGGGTTTGCACAAAGGAAAAGAAAGGAGTGTGATCGGACTTTCACATCGGTTGTGCGCCATACTTCGATCTGGATATTACTTGCTATAGTTGCTATTCATGACTTGGAGTTGGGGAAACTTGATGTGAAAACTGCCTTCTTGCACGGTGACTTGGATGAAGACATCTACATGGAGCAACCAGAACATTTTGATGTAGATGGTAAGTCAAATTTGGTTTGCAAGTTAAAGAAATCGCTATACGGTTTTAAGCAATCACCCAGACAATGATACAAGAGATTTGATCATTTTATGCTTGAAAATGGTTTTGATAGAAGCATCAAAATGCTTGTGTATATTTCAAGAGGTTGGAAAATGATTATTGGGTGTATTTACTCTTGTATGTGGACGACATGCTCATTGCTTCTAAGAATAAGAATGAAATCAACAAGTTAAAACTAAATTTGACATTAGAGTTCGAAAGGAAGATCTTGGAGAAGCAAGGAGGATATTGGACATGGAAATAGAAAGGGATCGAAAGCATTTTGAGTTAAAATGGACTCAAAAGGAATATATAAAAAAGTGCTTTGCCGGTTTAGCATGGAGAATGCATAGGCGTCAAATACATCTTTACCTTTGCATGTGAAGCTTCAAGTGGGTGATCATCTATCTTGGAGAAAGATAAGGCTTATAATCAAAGGTACCATGTGCTAGTGCGGTTGTAAGCTTAATGTATGCTATAGTATGTATGAGAGGCTCGATATTGCAAATGTCGTCAGAATGATTAGTCGGTATATGGCTAATCCGAGGTACGCATTGGGAAGCTGTGAAGCTTATATTGAAATACCTTGTAGGTACATCATCTCATTGTCTTGTTTATGGAAATAGTGAGGGGATGAATTGCAAACTGGTCGGTTATTGTGATTAGGACTACGCCGGTGATAGGGATCGGAGAAAGTCAAGTTTCGATATGTCTTCACGCTTGGTGGTACGGCCATAATTTGGAGATCGAGATTGAAAACCATAGTTGCTTTATCCACTACTGACGCAGAGTTGATAACCGTGATGGAGGCAGCAAAGGATACACTTTATTTGAGTCGATTGTTGTGTGACTTGGAATTTGAACCTGATAGTATCGATGTGATAGTCAGAGTGCTATTCACTTGGTGGAGAAATTGGCGTTTGGCTCACGGACTAAGCATATTGAAATGAGAGAGTCATTTTTAGTAGCCATGCATGGATGAAGATAAACAAGTATATCTTCGGAAAGTGAACACAAAGGATAACGCAGTGGATATTTTCACTAATGCATTACCGGTTGGGAAGTTCGAGCTTTGCTCGAACTTGGTTCGTTTGTTGAAGTATTAGGTGCCAAGGGGTGGCACAGTTGAGGTAGGAGCTTAGTTATAGATGATGAAGAGTATTGGCGAGAGATTGTGGTTCTATCTTCTTGGTGAGTACTAGTTTACACTCCCTGGTGCTTTTGTCTTTTGGTGAGACGGTTTTGGATTTGGGTGCTTTCAATACTTAATTAGAGGGTAGGGGCTTTGCTTGGGCTCGTTGATGGAGTGCAATGGGTTGTGGCTTTTCCAAAGCTCATTGGGAAAGCATTCAAGCTTATTTGGTTGAAGGTAGATGTGGCGATAGTTTGGCACTATCGGTTGTTGGTGATGAAAATGGATATAGTATAGAGGTGGAGTGTTGAATTTTGGTGACACTATATAGAGAATTGAAGTGGTCAGAAGTTGCTTGGTGATGGAGAAGATGGTTCACAAATCAAGGCTCGAAGGAGGAAGATATGGCAATAAATGTGGAGTGTTGTGGTCAGCATCAAGCGACAGACGTCTGTCATAATTGACAGACATCTGTGATAGCAGGATTTGAATCCGAGGTTTGGTACAGACATCTATTGCTTTGGGACGGACGTCTGTGGTTTCAGGAAATGCTTTTCTGTAACATATGACAGACATTTTTCAGAATGTGATAGATGTATGTGACGACTCTCGGCCTATTTTCGGCTCGGGTAGTTTGGTGAGATTTGTGATGTTTCAAGGGGCATTTCAGGAATTTGCCTATGATTTCTACTCTCCTATATAAGCTATATTCAGATTCAAAGGAAAGAGACTGAATTACTCCAAGGGTTTATCCTCCATTAAATAGGGTTTAGCAAAACCTAGTTTTCTTCAATTCTCTTCTCCACAAATCTATTTTATTGAATGTTGATCATTGTAGTCAATCTCTTGTATTCTTCTCATTGGTACTAATAAAGGCTCTCTCTCTCTCAAAGTGGATGTACACTAACAAGACGTTAGTGGAACCACTATAAATCAGTGTGTGATTTAGTTTTATTGTTATTGCTTTGTTTCTCTATCACTTGGTTGATGATTATGATTGGTTTTGGGTTGAATTGAGATTCAGATTGAGATATTGATTGGTTTTTTTGAAAATCTTACCACGATCTTGTTTTTTGCTATGCTTTGGGGTTTTGATTTGAGTGGTCTTGAGTCGGAATTACCATAACATATAGATCATACTTTGCTTACATTTGATGTTGTATTTTCCTCCACCATTTTATCGTAGATCTCCGTCTCATTTTTCTAGGCTAAGAAATATTGGAATTGTTCCTCTTCAATCGTATATAGAATAACTCGAAGTCTAATAGTTGTTCCTTAACTCGTTTTTGTGCCTAAATGTTAGAAAAAATGAGTGGCCTAACAAAGAATGTAGGACCACTCTTATTTCTGTTTGTTACCTTTGGTGCTTAAATGTATTTATATAGCAAACTGTTAGCATTTGCGATTGTACCATTGGGAAACCAAACTAGTTTAAATTTAAAAAAATATACATCTGTACCTTTTGGAACTCAAATTTGTTTCATGGTTTTGTGTTTGTTCTTATTTCAATAATTATTATAGCTATGTCCTATATTGCCACACTTAATGCATTTGGGTATCACACTTCTTCCTTTAACGACGTCATTAGTCGATTGTTTATATATTACAACTTCTTCAAATCCAAGTCCGTTTTTATCGTTTACAACGAGCCGATTTCCTAATAACATATTAAACTATTTTTTCCCCAATGGAAAATTTTCAAAGAGTTAATCATTGACTTTAGATTTTAAAAGTTTATTTTCATTTATTTGAATTGAACAACAATAATGGCAATTTGTCCCTTTTCAACATCTTTTCTATTTGAGGCCAAATTATTATTTTCAAGCTCTTTTATTTTGGTCTCAACAAGCATCTTAGTTTCAAAGCATTGGCGTTTCTCAAATTCAAGTTTTTCAAAATCCTTGATTTTTTTAATTTCTTTTTCTTGTTCGTGATTCATTCGAACAATTTCAGTTTTTCTATTTTTCAAAATCATGTTTTCATTTTCAAGAGTTTTGAAAAAAAACTTGACCTTGTTTAATTCCCTTTCAGAGTTTGCACATTTGGAATTTTCGGACATCTTAAAACTTTCCAACTTCTTTTGTAAAATATTTTTTTCCAAATTAGCTCAATTTCGTTTGTTGCCAAAATCAAAATTTTCTTTTCTAGCTTTTGAAAATTTTCATGAGAACGAGCAAATTATTTTTCGTGGTTCAACAATTTTTGAAATTTGAATTTTCAATTTTCTTAATGTTTTTAAGCTCATTTTCCAATTCATCATTGTTTCGACGCAGTTAATTTTTAACACAAGAAAATTAAATCTTTGAATGGAAAATCACTTATCTCATCATCTATTGTGTCTTCATCACTACCTTCTTTCCTACCATTGTCCAAGTTATCTTTTGTATATCTTGTAAAGAACAACCTGTCTAGAATATTTCTTTAGCTGAGCTAATTTAGGAGAGTTTCTCGTTGTCGTTATTAACTTTTCTGCCATATATTGTGTAACAACCCTACATTTTTATGTATATTTGAATTTCGACTTTATTTCATTTTGAATTTTTTTTAAACTTGTTTTAGTACAAACATTTCATTTTAAATATAAACTTTGATTATTATGTGAATTATAATTTCAAACTGGTATAAATTGAATATTTTCCTGAAATGTTGATTTTTGGTATCTGGTCAAACTTTGACTTTTAAATTTAAAATTTAAATTTTTGAATTTTTGAATTTTATTATGAAAATATATTAAATTTTAATAATATTGCTCTTCGTTTCGTTGAAATCCGATTTATATTGTGAAAGTTATGCTTTTTACAATATTGTACGTAAATTGGTTTATTTAATAAAATTATCTATTTTAATTTATATAATAATATTTTATTTGTCAAGTCTTGTTCTAATATGCGTTATATGAAATTTTAGGTATATATTTTATTTTAAAACATTTTAAAGTGATGTTATAATTTTTCAAAAATTTACTGTATTTATTTCCTATTTTTAAAGGCTGTTTTCTATTTTTCTGCTATTTTCTTCATTTAAATTATATTTAATTAAAATTTATACATTTACTTTTTAAATGCATTTTTATTTTAGTTTATTATCTTTGTTATAAATATTATTACAATTCCATATAAATTTTTCAAAGTTCATTCTGTTTATTTTCCATTTTTCTAGACTAGTTTGCAATTTTGTGTTATTTTCTTATTTTAACCTTATATAATTAATAAATATTTATATATATTTAATATTTTGTTATATTTTCGAATTTGTGACTGAAATTATTATTATTTTCAGTAATTTAAACTTATATAAATAAACTAAAGGTAATTTGAAAAGGTTACGACTTTTGACTTTCCTATGGCTTTTTATCTTCCACCTTTTCAAATTTAACATAACTTTTCATTCAACTAGCCATAATTTCTCACATGTTCAGCCGACCACTTCCTTTCTCATTCACGTACATTCATTTTTCTCATTTTTTGAAGAAAAAATTTCGGCCATTACCTTTGAGAAATTTTTGGTAAACTCTTTTTCTTTTCTTTTGTTTTTACTTTTTTTTCTCCTTTGATTTAAGCTTTGCACTTGTTCTTCTTCATCATAGGTTCGGCCATGCTCCTCTCCATGCCCTGCCGCCTCCACCATCACCTGAGAACACCTCCATCACCACCTCCTCTCTGGCCAAACCTCAAGCCATGCCTCCTAGTTGATTGATCCATCACCAAAATCCAACAAAACTCCACGTTTTGTCCTAAGCCGAGCACTACCATGCATACATCCACTTCCACACCCCATGGCCGCCACCAACACCACCTCCACCACCTCCAGCACCACCTAGAATCTCAGCCACATCATCGTATTTGCTGCTACAGTGAAGTCCATGACCCTAGTGGCCTTGACCGAGCCTAACTATGGCCTTGAATCCATGTATGTTGCCTTGTTGGTGTAGTTTCCATCACCACATACCTTTGCATCATCTTTTCGTATGTATGGCCGACTTGTTGAACCCAAAACCTGATCCAAACCTGATCCAAAACCATCCCATTACAGTGCTTTTACAGCCCATTGCTGAAGCATATGAGGTTTAAGGCAAGTGGAAGTGGTTTGGAGATGTTTTGTGCATGAATTTATGTGTTGTTTAAATTTTGTGAAGTGTTATTCGTTATATTTGAATTGTTTTGTCTCATGTATTCAAGGCATTTAGTCTTGTCTCTCTCACACTCAAATCATTATCATGCTCTCATGCTTTTATGGATCTCTGTTGAGTGTATTTGTTTGCCATCTCCAGCTTAAACAGGTGAGTTATTCTCACCAGACAATATACATATATAACTAGTAAATTAACCCCTTTTGAATCTGTAAAATGCATTATCATGTTACACCTGCTATATTATGATTATATGATATTCACCCATGCTTAAACACCTGTTATAACATCTGTTACTATTATATTATACTGTTCTGTTATTTTTATCAGCTATCACACTGCAAGTTCCCTTTAGATTAGAATCACAATGGGTTGAAATGATACATACCCGAACGGACTTTAGAATAGGAGAAAATCATTATGGGCTGAAATGATAGCCCTAAATGATTTTCAATTATTTTCATTTACTTGGGATTGCGGGTTGAAATGATCAAACCCGGATTTTCTTTGTAAATTACGGATTGAAATGATATATTACCCGTATCACTTTACCTAGGCTAGAAAATGAAATACAGACTCGTGGTTAAAATATGTTTTATAAATTTTTTTAAATATTTTAGAAATGTAAATATTATAATATTTTGATTTAAACTTAATTAAAAATGATTTTTGTAAAGTATTATTGATTTTTCGAAAATTTATAAGTGAAATAAATTAATGGTAAAGTTAGAAAATCTGAAATGTAAGTTTTTTTGAAAATTTAATTTTGGTGATAATTGGAATTCAAATTAAATATGAAAATATGATAAATTCATGATCATTTGGATTAAAGTGAATTTAAATGATTTTAAAATATATTAATGATTTTTGAATAAATTTAAATATGAAATGAATGAATATTTAAGTTGAAATTTTGAAATATAACTAAAACTGGAAATTTGTGAATTTGGCTTAAATGTGAATTTTAAGTTAAGTAAATAAAAACGAAATTAAGTTATATTTGAAATTTAAACTTAAATTTAAGTTAAAAATTAATTTAGTGAATTTAAATTTAGTGTTGGAATTTAATAAATGAATTATTATTAAATATTGATTTTTGAATGGAAATTTAACTTTATAAAATCATGAATTTCAGGAAAATTAAATGATGATTATAAAAGTGAAAATATACGATTTTATAAGTTAAAAATGATTTAAATAAAAATATAATTGTTTGTGAAATTATATTGAATATTTGAAGTTAATTAACTGCATTCCTGAAATGCTATTATTTCTAATGTAAATGATTTTATAGCATTTGTAAATGCTGTAGTTGACAATAATGAACTAAATGGCTAAAGTTAATTAAAGGCTATTATAACATTTTTGTAAGTGCTATAATTGTTGAATTTAACTAAGTTTCTTTAAAACTAATGTAACCTGTTACAGCATTCTTAAATGTTGTCTTTTGTTAAATTGAGCTTTTTTGAATGTGACTTTCCATGGCATTTTCTAAATGCTACGAAAGGGTGAATTTTCACTGTTTTGGTAAATATAAGTGAATAAATGAACTTTGAAAAGTTTTAAAATTTTGAAAATTGATGCCTTAGCAGTTGATTATATTAGTCATGGATACCTGCAACTTTTTTATTCCTCAAATCAAGTCATCAGGACAGTTTGGAATGAAATCCAAGGTAATTCCTACCCTGCTGTTGATGTTGATGCTGTTCTGTGGAATGCCAAACCTCACACTGTTGCTATAGTGTATAAATATTTGCACAGACCCAGTAGCCAAACATTTAAATGGAGTAAGGTCATTTGGTCCGTTGATTCTTCACCCAGGGATAATCTGATGCTATGGAAGGTTGTACAAAACGCCTTGTTAACAAAAAGCAGGTTGATGGAGATGGGCATTGATGCTGGTTTGTCATGCCTATTCTGTGATAATGAAACGGAGTCCACGCACCATTTGTTTCTTCAATGTACCTATACTATGAAGCTATTTGATAAAATGATGCAACTTGCTGGTTTTAATTTGCTGCCCAGTCTTAGGGCAGTGGATCTTGACATGATATATAAAGCAACTAGGTGGCGTAATATGAAAGCAAGATGCCTAACAATCTGCGTGAAGAAATATATGTCTATTGTGTGGCTTGAAAGAAATATGATTTGTTTTGAAAAAAAGAGGAGGGATGGGCATGTGTTATGGGAAGCTTTGAAGAAAGATATTTTTCAAGCTCTGATGTATCAGCCCTCTTTTCCTTCTGTTATCAGAGATGTGTGGAGATAGTTCGTGGTCTTGGTGGTTTCTTCTCTAGTTTGCTCGGTGTGCCTTTTTTAAATTTTCCCTCTTGTTCACCCCAATATGTATTTTCTTGCTTGCTTCTTCTTTTTGAACAAGCGTTGTATTTTATTGTTTTGTTGCAATAAAATCAGGTAGGGGTCCTGTTAACCCCGCTAGCCTTTGCTAAAAATTTTTTTTGGAAATTTAATAATTTAATTATCAAATATAATAACTTCATTTTTATGATTTAAAATGAAGTAATTTGTTTTGAAATATAAACTATTTTGAAATGTGTGTTGAAATGGTATTTTAAATAGATGAATGTGGTTTGGGAAAATATGATATTTTGATATTTTGAAATGGATTTTTAATGATATTGAATTTTGAAATGATAATCCTTTAAGTTATGGTGCATTTCTACTACAGTTCACTTGAGTTGGTTTACATTATATAAGTATATATTGTCCTGACTCGAGTGTTTTGTGTTTTACTTTACGCTCGGGTCAGCTTGAGTATTTACAGCTTAGATTTGGATTTCTTTCTGGAGCTAGGAATCACTGGAGTTTCTGCTTATCTACATTTATATCTATTTCTGTTTCAGTTGTTCTAGTTTATCTCATGTATTTATAAATTTCTATGTATTTGAGATTTCTATTGTATATGGTTTTTCCAGACTGATATTATGTATTATGTTTTGAGAGTTTGTTATAGTAGCTTCATGAACTACTATGGTATTTTAATTTTCGCTACCAGTTATTCTGGTATTTTCGTGTCTGTGATTCTGTAATTGTATTTCATTTGCTCCAAGTTTATTTACAACGCGGTATTTTGAGAAATTCAAGTCCGGCATGTGTGGATGCGAATGGACCAAAATATCGGGTTGTTACAGTTGGTATCAGAGCTTTGGTTTTAGGCAAACCTTAGCCTGCGAAGCAAAAACTCATTAGAGATAGGGTAGAAATACCCTAGAATGAGTGAAATCAATCTCAGAATTCTTTCTTTGTGAGAGAACGTATTTTCGAAGTATAAAATGATTTCCAAATGATTTTAAAAGATTTTCAAAGATTATTTTGGTATAAAATTTTTCTTACCTTGAAATCAAGATTTTCTAAACTTCATTCTTTCGGTATCCACCTTGTTAGGAATCTCTTGGTTAGGATTCTTATCGATTAGGATTCCTTGAATTTTGGAACGCTCCCACTTGTTCTGAAATCCAGTCTTGTCTTCCCTATTTTTTTATCCTTTGACATTGGAGCATTCCGTAACCCCACATTGGAATGACCTCCATAAAGATCGAATTCCGAAAATCTTTGAATGATTTGTAAAGGGGTGAAACTTTTTTACAATTGGCATTGATTCACCGGAGATTTCTATATCCTCGGTTTACAATGCTATCTATCTCCTGCTCTACCCGAATTCTATCTCTGGCGATCGAATGTCGATTTACCTTAGAGTTTCGCATTGGTTATATTCCTGAAGTCCCCGTTGACCCAGTTAAGGTCGCCCGCGATTTATAAAGGCTTATCCATCTTCTATTTAGT
Organism: Allium cepa; assembly: GCA_030765085.1. Taxonomy (NCBI): domain Eukaryota; kingdom Viridiplantae; phylum Streptophyta; class Magnoliopsida; order Asparagales; family Amaryllidaceae; genus Allium; species Allium cepa. Next base: position 340,892,164 of record CM060941.1, on the reverse strand, counting down.
AATTAATTATCTCATCTTCGTTCGAGTTTATCTTCGAACCAGAATTCTATTTGATTAGAGTTCCTCTAAAAATTGAATATCTGTTTGTTGGAAATTCAAACTTGAATCATCCCTTGTGTTTGTTTTGAAATCCATCCTTGAGTCATTCTTTGGAGATTTGTGTTCAATTGTATTTTGAATTTGTGAATACAATGAAATTATTATTTTGATAAGGATGACCCTATTTTGTATATAAAAGTGAAATGTTTTCAATAAGGATTATATACCTTTTAAAAGTGAAAATTTAAAGCTTTGAAAGGATTTGAAATTTTGAAGATTTATAATAAATTTAAATTTATATAAAATGATTTACAACTGAAAGGTTTTGAATTTGAATTTCGTGGAATCGAACTCCGGTGTTTTGAAAATCGATTTTAAGATTTTGGAAAGTATATAATAATAATATGATTTAAAAATATTTTTTGAATAAGAAATGTTCCAAATGTACTCGAACTAATTCCAATGATTTCGAAGAGATTTCAAAGAAGTTTCAAGAAAATAAAAGTCCAGAACCCACTTATGTCACTGGAAAATAATTTCGGTGATGAATGCATGCATCATCGACATTGATTTTCGAGTTTCTGAGTGGGGGAGAGGCCACTCTAGTAGCTTTGCTATGCGAGTGATTTTGTGAAACCAATTTTGATTTCAGATTTCGAGGTATGATTTGATTTTCAAAAGATATGTATGTGTATTTGAAATGATTTAAAGTAAGCCGGTGTTCAGTCCCCGAGTTTCGGATTTGAAACCTATCTTTTGAAATTTTATTTATTGATTTGTTGTTGAGTTCCAACTCTTGGATTGAAAATATGATTTCTTCGACTATTTTGAAGGTTCGAGCACTTTCAAATCAAGGTTAACTTTTCAAAGCTAATAAATTTTGAAAGATATAAGGTATTTGATAAAGAATAAGTTTAGTTTGTATGTTTCAAGTATGAAATAATATGATTTGTATAAGTTGAAACTGTTTTGTTAAGTAAATAAATAAGACTATTTTGAATTATACTAATATGAAATTTAGTTTTGAAATGTTTTGGATAAAAATTAGTCTTCAAATGTTTGAGAAAAATTTGGTTTTAAATGTTTTAACTTAGTAACATCTTTATGAAACTACTTATTTAACAAGTTGGAATAGATACGTAAGTTATACATATGCTGTTTTATTTGCATAATTAAATTGATCCAAGTTTGAGTACACAAGTTCGAGGTGAATTACACCATTTCGTGTTAGGATTTTTCATTTGATTCTTGATGGAGAATATTTGATATGGATTTTGGGCTTGATTCTAGAATTCTCTATCATATTATATGGCTATGCAAGGAGACTGATGGCTTCTAGTCGAGAAACCATATCGAAGTCCGCATTAGGGAAGTCGAATGGACAATACTAGTTCGAAAGCGAACTTGTGTGATCGAGCAAGCGATCGAGTGTAATGTTGTGAAATGATGACATATGTACATCTTATATCCTAATATCTGTGGTATACTTGACGCTGAAATTGAAAGTTGTTGGGTTGGATATCTTTGTAATTTAATTGGAATTTTTCTTTTATGAGAAACTACTATCAAATTTAAAACCATTTTTCAAAAATATTTTTCTTTTATTCTTCTTAAACTAACTGTTTTATTCTATTTTTCATACAAACTATTTTATATACAAAACTATTCTTAATTAAAAATCTTTTAGTAAGCAAAGATGTTCAATCCCATATGGCTTTTCATGCAGCGAAATTTATTTTTGAAAATTTTGATCCTTATATAAAATAAACTTTATGTAAGTATAAGATGATTTTGAAAACTATTGATTTTGATAAATGAATAATTGATGCTTATATTAGTATGAAAGGATATTTGGTTTACCTGTAATTTGAGTTTATTTAAAAATAATGGATTTATGAAATAAATATTTCAACACTAAGTAATAATGAAGTAAAATTTGAGATATATGAAATTATAAAATTTAGTTTTGAAATATGGTATATTTAAGCTTTGAAATATATTAAAGATTGAATAGTTTATTTTGGATCAAATCTTTATTTGAAATTTGATAATTTTTGAAATGGTTTTGTTGGAAAACTAAATTGATTTGAAACTGATGGTTTGAATTGAATTAAAATTGAAAAATTTTAGATTTGGGTTTAATTGAATAAATTTGTGAAATGTAAAGAACTAAAGGAATGTTTTATGATTTCAAATGTATGATTTCTAAATGTTATGATTTTCAAAGTGTAATGATTTCAAGTATTTTGGTTTCGAAAGATTTATAACTTTGAAAGTATTATGATTTGAAAGTGAATATATTTGAAATGGAAATGAATTTGTTTGACCTAAATTCTGTAGATTTGGAAATTTGGATTATTTTCTAAATCTATTGTTTTAAGAAACTTTGAAACTGAATATATGTAATTTGGAGGAAATGATTTGGTGAAATCATATATGATTTTGATATTGAAATACTATTGAAATGAATTAAAATTGAGAACCTTGTTTTTTTAAATACTTTGATTTGGGAGTTATCGAAATTATTTAAATGATTTGTATAAGCATGAAATTGATTTGAAACGGTTGATTCGAAAAGGTACTCAATTTGTAAAGTGAAATCTTATATAATCGAAGTCTTTATAAGTGTGATTTGACATACTATTGATTTTGGAAAATATTCGATTTGAAATGGAGTCTTATATATAATGGACTTTATTTAAGTATGATATTTGAATGTGATTTTGAAAGGTACTATATGATACATGTTTTCGAAGTAAAGTTATGGAAAGTGCCTTCTGCTTGATATCCGCTTTGTGGCCACACTGTAGATTCATTCTATCGATATTATTCTCTCTCTGATTTGGGTTTTCCGGATATGATACTCGAGTGTCCATCGAATTCCACGGCGATCTCCGTGGTCTAACGAGCGCGACTGCATAGCGCAACTGCCTAGCTGAGCTGGCTTAGGGGTATGGATTGTTTCCCGAGGGATCCAGGCGTAATCATTGTGTATCCTACACTCTATGTAGGTCACATTAGTAGAGAAACTGCCTGGCTGAGACGGCCTAGGGGTACGGATTGTTTTCTGGGGGATTCAGGCGTAACCATTGTGTATCCTGCACTCTACTAGTCATCATGGCGTAACTCGCAGGGCTGAGAAAGCTTACGGATACAGATTGTTTCCTGGGGGATCCAGGCGTAACCATTGTGTATCTACGATCCATGGTTAGACAACTATTTGGTTTGGTTGATTTGTTTGGATTGTACTTTCCATATCTGTTTTTTAAGAAAATGGTTTACCAGTATTTTCACTGTGTGTTGAAACAAGTCTATTAAGTACCTGAAGAATTCTACCTTTGCGCCTAATCAACGCATGGCCAAAGTCTGTAGGAACGAAAGTAAACTTGTTAAGACATCGAGTTATAAAAGTATTTTGATAAAAGTATCTTTGTAAAGTACTATATAAAGAATATTTTGATTAGTTATTTTCCCCTCTAAAGATTTTAAAATGTTTTAAATATTGTTTACTTCGAATTATCAATTTGAATAAAATAACTATTTATCATATTAAATGTTTAACATGTTAAATAAAAAAATTTAATTAAAATAATGGTTCATCCATGTCTTTCAACCTACTTTCCCTCCTAGCTACTTTTTTCCTACCTTCTTTCAGGATGTCTTCCAACCTATTGTTCTTTCTAGTTGTTTCTCTACTTCCTTCATTTTCGAGGACGAAAAGATTTGAGTGGGGGAGAGTGTAACAACCCTACATTTTTATGTATATTTGAATTTTGAATTTATTTAATTTTGAAATTTTTTTTAAACTTGTTTCAGTTCAAACATTTTATTTTAAATATAAACTTTGATTATTATGTGAATTATAATTTCAAACTGGTATAAATTGAATATTTTCCTGAAATGTTGATTTTTGGTCAATCTGGTCAAACTTTGACTTTTAAATTTAAAATTTAAATATTTGAATTTTTGAATTTTATATTTTATTATAAAAATATTTTAAATTTCAACAATATCGCTTTTCGTTTCGTTGAAATCCGATTTATATTTTGAAAGTTATGTTTTTTACAATATTGTACGTAAATTGGTTTATTTAATAAAATTATCTATTTTAATTTATATAATAATATTTTATTTGTCAAGTCATGTTCTAATATGGGTTATATGAAATTTTAGGTATATATTTTATTTTAAAACATTTTAAAGTGATGTTATAATTTTTCCAAAATTTACTGTATTTATTTCCTATTTTTAAAGGCTGTTTTCTATTTTTCTACTATTTTCTTCATTTAAATTATATTTAATTAAGATGTATATATTTATTTTATAAATGAATTTTTATTTTATTTTATTATCTTTGTTATAAATATTTTTACAAGTCCATATAAATTTTCCAAAATTCATTCTGTTTATTTTCCATTTTTCTAGACTAGTTTGCAATTTTGTGCTATTTTCTTATTTTATCCTTATATAATTAATAAATATTTATATATATTTTATATTTTGTTATATTTTCGAATTTGGGACTGAAATTATTATTATTTTCAGTAATTTAAACTTATATAAATAAATTAAAGGTAATTTGAAAAGGTTATGACTTTTGACTTTCCTATGGCTTTTTATCTTCCACCTTTTCAAATTTAACATAACTTTTCATTCAATTAGCCATAATTTCTCACATCTTCAGCCGACCACTTCCTTTCTCATTCACGTACATTCATTTTTCTCATTTCCTGAAGAAAAAATTTCGGCCATTGCCTTTGAGAAATTTTTGGCAAACTCTTTTTCTTTTCTTTTGTTTTTACTTTTATTCTCCTTTGATTTGAGCTTTGCACTTGTTCTTCTTCATCATAGGTTCGGCCATGCTCCTCTCCATGCCCTGCCGCCTCCACCATCACCTGAGAACACCTCCATCATCGCCTCCTCTCTGGCCAAACCCCAAGCCATGCCTCCTAGTTGATTGATCCATCACCAAAATCCAACAAAACTCCACTTTTTGTCCTTAGCCGAGCACTACCATGCATACATCCACTTCCACACCCCATGGCCACCGCCAACACCACCTCCACCACCTCCACCACCTCCAGAACCACCTAGCCTCTCGACCACATCATCATATTTGCTGCTACAGTGAAGGCCATGACCCTTGTGGCCTTGACCGAGCCTAACTATGGCCTTGAATCCATGTATGTTGCCTTGTTAGTGTAGTTTCCATCACCACATACCTTTGCATCATCTTTTCCTATGTATGGCCAACTTGTTGAACCCAAAACCTGATCCAAACCTGATCCAAAACCATCCCATTACAGTGCTTTTATAGCCCATTGCTGAAGCATATGAGGTTGAAGGCAAGTGCAAGTGGTTTGGAGATGTTTTGTGGATGAATTTATGTGTTGTTTAAATTTTGTGAAGTGTTATATTTGAATTGTTTTGTCTCATGTATTCAAGGCATTTAGTCTTGTCTCTCTCACACTCAAATCATTATCGTGCTCTCATGCTTTTATGGATCTCTGTTGAGTGTATTTGTTTGCCATCTCCAGCTTAAACAGGTGAGTTATTCTCACCAGACAATATGTACATATATAACTAGTAAATTGACCCTTTTGAATCTGTAAAATGCATTATCATGTTACACCTTCTATATTATGATTATATGATGTTTACCCATGCTTAAACACCTGTTATAACATCTGTTACTGTTTATTATACTGTTCTGTTATTTTTATCAGCTATCACACTGCAAGTTCCCTTTAGATTACAATCACTATGGGTTGAAATGATACATACCCGAACGGACTTTAGAATATGAGAAAATCATTATAGGCTGAAATGATAGGCCTAAATGATTTTCAATTATTTTCATTTACTTGGGATTGCGGGTTGAAAAGATCAAACCCGGATTTTCTTTGTAAATTACGGGTTGAAATGATATATTACCCGTATCACTTTACGTAGGCTAGAAAATGAAATACAGACCCATGGTTAAAATATGTTTTCTAAATTTTTTTATAAATATTTTAAAAATGTAAATATTGTAATATTTTGATTTAAACATAATTAAAATTGATTTTTGTAAAGTATTATTGATTTTTCGAAAATTTATAAGTGAAATAAATTAATGGTAAAGTTAGAAAATCTGAAATGTAAGTTTTTTTGGAAATTTAAATTTGGTGATAATTGGAATTCAAATTAAATATGAAAATATGATAAATTCATGATAATTTGGATTAAAGTGAATTTAAATGATTTTAAAATATATTAATGATTTTTGAATAAAGTTAAAATATGAAATGAATGAATATTTAAGTTGAAATTTTGAAATATAACTAAAACTGGAAATTTGTGAGTTTGGCTTAAATGTGAATTTTAAGTTAAGTAAATAAAAGCGAAATTAAGTTATATTTGAAATTTAAACTTAAGTTTAAGTTAAAAATTAATTTAATGAATTTAAATTTAGTGTTGGAATTTAATAAGTGAATTATTATTAAATATTGATTTTTGAATGGAAATTTAACTTTATAAAATCATGAATTTAAGGAAAATTAAATGATGATTATAAAAGTGAAAATATATGATTTGATAAGTTAAAAATGATTTAAATAAAAATATAATTGTTTGTGAAATTATATTGAATATTTGAAGTTAATTAACTGCATTCATGAAATGCGATTATTTCTAATGTAAATGATTTTATAGCATTTTTAAATGTTGTAGTTGATAATAATGAACTAAATGGCTAAAGTTAATTAAAGGCTATTATAGCATTTTTGTGAGTGCTATAATTATTGAATTTAACTAAGTTTCTTTCAAACTAATGTAACCTATTACAACATTCTTAAATGCTGTCTTTTGTTAAATTGAACTTTTTTGAATGTGACTTTCCGTAGCATTTTATAAATGTTACGAAAGGATGAATTTTCACTGTTCTGGTAAATATAAGTGAATAAATGAACTTTGAAAAGTTTTAAAATTTTGGAAATTTAATAATTTAATTATCAAATATAATAACTTCATTTTTATGATTTAAAATGAAGTAACTTGTTTTGAAATATAAACTATTTTGAAATGTATGTTGAAATGGTATTTTAAATAAATGAATGTGGTTTGGGAAAATATGATATTTTGATATTTTGAAATGGATTTTTAATGATATTGAATTTTGAAATGATATTTGATTTTGAAGTATAAAATACCATTTTGAAATTTTAACCACGCGATATATTTAATTTATAGTTTAACTAATTCTTAAAGGACGGGAGATCCCAAGCATCCTTTAAGTTATGGTGCATTTCTACTATAGTTCACTTGAGTTGGTTTACATTATATAAGTATATATTATCCTGGCTCGAGTGTTTTGTATTTTACTTTACGCTCGGGTCAACCTGAGTATTTACAGCTTAGCTTTGGATTTCTTTCTGGAGCTAGGAATCGCTGGAGTTTCTGCTTATCTACATTTATATCTATTTCTGTTTCAGTTGTTCTAGTTTATCTCATGTATTTATAAATTTCTATGTATTTGAGATTTCTATTGTATATGGTTTTTCCAGAATGATATTATGTATTATGTTTTGAGAGTTTGTTATAGTAGCTTCATGAACTACTATGGTATTTTAATTTTCGCTGCGAGTTATTCTGATATTTTCGTGTCTGTGATTCTATGATTGTATTTCATTTGCTCCAAATTTATTTACAACGCGTTATTTTGAGAAATTCAAGTCCGGCATGTGTGGATGTGAATGGCTGAAAATATCAGGTTGTTACATATTGCACCGAGAGTATTCAAGATTTCCTATGTAGTTGAGCACTGAGAAGTATGGTTAAATTCATCTCTATTAATTAGGGAGTAGAGAATATTTATAGCATATGCAATAATTGAAATATTTTTCTTATCTACCTCATCGCACCCATTTTTAATAATAACCCAACACTTAAAATTAACAAATTTTAAATAAAGTTCCATTTTCAATTTTTGATTTAAAAAATATGTTCCGTCAAAAACAGGTGGACTAACACTGGACTGACTCTCGCTAGATCTATAACTAGGGTAGACATTTTCACTAGCAACCTTGCTCTAATGCCACATGTTGGATCGAATTAACCCTAGAGGAAGGGGTTGAATATGGTTTATTATAAATTTATAGAATAACGAAAATTACAACACGGATAATAATAGAGTAAATGCGGAAATAAAAGTAACATGAAGGTTTATCCAGCTTCGGCAATATTTTCCTACTATCGCTTCCAAAATTTCTACTAAGATTAAACAATCGACCGCATATAGTCCCTGTGAACTTATGACTATAGCTTACCTGATTTTTCTAATGCTAAACTCGAAACCTTGCCACAACTCTATCCTCGAGTTAAGAATTTCTTACACTACACCTTGTAGTTCGATCCTAATTAAAAATAGAGTTTTAGAAAATAAAAAAACAAACTACAATAGAATAAAGCAATAGAAAAAACCCTAATAGTCTTCATTAATAGTTGGCTTGAAAGCGCAATCATTTGGTCCGACTGTAAACTTTTCAAAATACCCTTCACTCATATAAAATTCAAGTATTATCTATATTATTTACTTTACAACCACCTAAAACAAAAAAACAATTTCTGTTATTTTTAACCTATCATTTCCATGCTAGACTGGAACAATTCAAACTAAGTTAAAACTTGAATATTTCAATGAATATATTTCTTGGTTTGCATGTTCACTGAAATGAGAATAGGTCAAATATGCACATCATATAATAAAAGATTCTTCTACATAATTCAACACATCTTTATTAATAGTTGTAATACGTTTGGTGTCATACATTTTTGGTGTCAACGTGAACTACCAAAAATGCCACTCTGTTTTAATATCACTGAAAAAGATGTAACTTCTTCTACAAGTTCAAAATTCCCCTATGCAAATATTACAAAATTTTATTATCATTTAAATATAGGATTTAACAAATAAACCTCTACAAATATTAACAAATTTTAGTATCGCTTGAATATGGCATCTAACAAATAAACTTTATTTTACAAATTTGAAACTTTTCCTCTACAAATATTATCAAATTTTAATAACACTTTAAAAATAATCTAAAAAATAAACCATTTTTTACAAATTATTAGAAACAAAAATTCAAATAACAAAAAATTAGATATTGCAACAATGAAACAAAAACAAAAATTTATTGCACATGATTTTGATGTAAAAATATGACTTAACTTTTGCGCAAATCATTTCTCTTAAATATGTTAAACACATTCAATTTATAGAAAGACTTCGGCTCAATTCAAACAATGCGGTTTCTACTTTTCAGCCCGTTCCTCCTTTTCGCTCCAAACTGATTTCTCTTTTCTTCATTCTTCTTCGATTAGGATTTATGTAACATCCTGGTATTTTCATCCATTCGCATCCATTCATGTCGGACTTTAATTGCTCAAAATATCAGTTTGTTAATTTATATTTGGAAAAACTCAGCATATACAGTAAATAAAATAATCACAGAATCGCAGACACAGAGTAATATAACTATAATGCTGCGGAACCAAAAGAACGGTAGTTCATGAGGATACTATATATGTGTATAACAGAGTTAAACAAGATAAAACAGAAATCTCGAATACATAGATGTCTTAATACAATAGTCAAATACAAAATCTAAATACATCATTGGAGTCAACTGAGTAACTTAAAGCAGAATCGAGAGATGGATCTCCAAGCGAATCTCCAACTCTAAAGGTGAGTCTCGAATATTGTTACACTCAGCCTGACCCGAGCATAAAGCAAAACACAAAATACTCGAGTCAGGATTAACATTCTTATATCAATAAATCCAACTCAAGTGAAATAACAACTGAAATACAAGTAGCTCAAAGAATGTTTGGGATAACCATCCTCTAAGGATCCGTTAAACTATCTACTATGTAGTAATATATGCTATTATAATAATGTCTATAGTAAAGTAAACTATTAAAATAGCGTTAAGGCTTTACGTTTTCCACCTTAACAAATTTTATATATTCCCATAGTCTATACAATACCGTAATCTCCCCCGTACTGGGCGTTGTCAGAGGGACTGCATAGGTATGGTATAAAACAAACTCGTAGTGGTCTCGATAGGCTAGGTGACATGGCATAACTAGGCAATGCCAGGGTAGATATACCAATTACACTTTCGGGCTGGTGGTAACACGTAGCAGCCACTACCGTCCAACTAGGAACACACTTCCAAATAAAAGAAATCAAGCGTGGCTAGCAAATCAATCACAAAGTCAGAATATAGTATCGAAGGAATGTGTCCGATCAGAGGAGCTACCTCACTTGGCCCGTTGATTGCTCCTATTTTAGCCACCTTATGCCAACTCACGAGAATTGGGTCCACGTGTATACTTTATATAGGATCTTCGCGGCCATTCGACTTCATTCTGGAATCTCCATCGCGTACACGGTTGTTAAAGTGGTTTTCGGTATTAGCAGAGAGTATGACAATATCTGATCCCAGTCTTTACAACCAATCGTTATTATAACACCATGGTCATTTCAAGATAGCTTATACTTCAAAATCAAAATATCATTTCCATTTCAAAACCATATCGATACGATATCATTTCCATTTCAAATATATTCACTTCTAAAATCATAGTACTTCAAAGTTATAAAACTTCGAGATCAAAACACTTGAAATTATAACACTTAGGAAATCATAACATATTGAAATCATAACGCTTTGGAAATCATAACACTTTGGAAATCATAAGACTTTGGAAATCATAATTTAGAAATCATAATACTTTGAAATCATAATACTTCCCACTTAACCGGTTTGGATATTAAAATAGTATATATAATAAAATAGTTAATAAAGTAAAATAGTTTATATAAAATAGTTATAAGTTAAAATAGTTTATATTAAAATAGTTAGTACATTAAAATAGTTTATATTAAAAATAGTTTATATGAAAATAATTTGTAAAGTAAAATATATAAATAGTTTTAAATATAATTTAAAAATACGTTATATAGTAAAATGGCTTCCTCAAATTTCATAAATCAATTCCAAATCAACTCAAATTCCAAAATTCAAATTTAATCAAATCTCAAATCATCAATTTCAATTCAATTCAATTTCTCAATAAGCCATTTCAAACTTTATCGATTTCAAATCAGATTTGAACCACAAAATAAACCATTTCAATTCTGGTATATTCTAAAGCTTTATATATTCCTCATTTCTCGAAGTAATTTGATAATTTCATATGTATCTTAATTTAACTTCATTATTCTTTAATTTTGAAATATTCACTTAATATATACAATATCATTTAAACAAAACCCAATTTCAATTTCACTAAATATTTCCTTCAATTTATTTAAACTTGAAATATTCATTTAATCACCCCAAACCAAAAATCAAGGTCTAAAGTCATATCCGTAAACAATATCCAAGGAGTTTCAAATTGATTTTATTTAAATATAATATTTAAATGACTATTATTTCAAATCAACTTAAATTTATCTTCCCAACCTTAATTTATAAAACCGTTATAACAATCTATTTTAAGATATAGTTACAGAAACATATTATGTATTAATTAAATCAACTTTATTAAATCAACTCTTATTATCCAACTTATTTTATATTAAAACCAATTTATACATATTTTAAAAAAGTAAAGTTATAAGTAAATTCTTAAAAATCATAATTTCAAAACTAACTTATAGTTTTAAACAATTTCAAAACATAGGATTTTAAAATCAAGAATTTAAACTTTATAAAATAAATTTATATAATATCTTAAAAATCAAATTTTATTAAACCATGTTTTTTTTTCCAAAACCATAGAAATCAACTTCAAAATATCTTATATATATAGACCAACGGTATCTGTGTATAATTTTCTATCTTATGGTCAAGTGATACGAATATTTATCATTTCAATCCGCTATTCAAATATATACGGGTATATATCATTTCAACCCGCAATCCCGAATTCAATTCAAATGAAAATCGATTGGGTTTATCATTTCAACCCATAACGATTTTCTCCTATTCTACAGATCGTTCGGATATGTATCATTTCAACCCATAGGGAATTCTATACTAATAGGGAACTTGCATAGTGATAACATATATGACAATAATATAACATGCATGTATCATTAATATAAATAATAGATAATAGTGTCGATGTCACAGGTGAATAAATACAGATCATAGCATATATATAGTAATGTAAATAAGTAACAACAACATATTTCAATTGTCGTTTCAATTGAAATCAAATTTAATAAATATAAGAATGTTAATCATGATTGATTGCTCATCTTTCGGGGCTAGAGATGAATGATGAAATGAGTTAGGAATCCAAAGCAAAGCTAGATTGAACGCGAATTTGAACAGCAAAGCTGATAAATAGGAATTGACGAAATCAAGTCAGTACTGGATAGATGAAGACAAAGATATAAGTGAACTGATATAGATATAACATATAAAATTGTGTATATATACAAAATCATATTCTAATTTCAACACATATTAAATAAAATATGTATATGCATATATTTATATACATATGTTTCAAAAAAAATCGTTGTTCAAACTAAACTCAAATATTAAAGTCAAACATATATATATATATAATAAATTTTTGATCCATACATTAGAACTTATCAATTTAAAATATATTTTTATACAACTTATAAAATATAACTCAGAACATAAATATATATACACTATATAATAATAGATCAACTTATAATACATACTTTATATACATTATCTTATAACAAAATCTATAATAAATATTTATACATATAAATACTTTTAAAACATAAAATATCTATATATATGTACACTTTTTCTACATAAATAGCATACACAAAATAACTTTATAGTATTACTTAAAATACACGCAACAGCTTTTAATACATTTGCTTTATACACAAAAGAAGGAAGGGAACCGAAGTATGGCAGCTTGTAAATATAAGATATGAACATATATTTTTATATCTATACGTGCTAAAACTGTTACAAAACTAATTTATATAATAGCAGAATTTAAATGTATACCATGTCTTTAACAATATATATATATATATATATATATATATATATATATATATATATAACACATACCTTACTGTAGCATCTTTGAACATATTGTATGATATTAACATACTTTACAAACATAGAATATACAAAATTTATACCATGTAATTGTTGAAATATATGTGTGATACTGCTTTTTATAATATATTCGAACAACAGGACCTAGGCTTTATATAATTTATACTATATATATATATATATACATATATTCTTCTACATATTACAAATATATATTTCAACATTCATAATAAAATCAATATAGCAAATGTACATAAGATACTCACATATTATGAAACCTTTATAACAACACATTATATATAATTTATATGATAACCACACATATAAACTATAAATTATATATACACGTATACAAATAAACTAATATACATACTCACTGACATATGTATATACCTCATATATTCATCAATTAGCGAGCATGGATCTTGGGCGAGGAAGATGAGGTGGCTGAGCGATGGAGAATGGAGCTTGTGAAGGTGATGTGGTGAGGCTGGGGTTTGTGGATATAACGCAGTTGTTGGGCAAGCCATAGGTGATGGGGAGAGAGATGGGGCCAAGGGTGTGGTTTGGTTTGAGGAGGTCAGTGGGTTTTCTGGATGCGGAGGTTGTGCAGGCAACCGATGGAAGTTGACGCGAACGATTGGCCATAGAGGAGGAGACAGGTTTTGGGTGTTGAACTTTGGAGATGGCTAAAGGAAGATTCAAAGGTTGTTGTAGCCAGGGGAGTAGGCCGTGAATTCTACGCTTGGAAGCAGTTTGATGGATTGGAGGGGACGTGGCTGTCTATGCGGCGTGTTAGGGCCAGTGTAGTGAGAAGAAAGGGAAGATTGGCATAGGTGAGGACGCTAGGTTCGATGGTGAAGATGGAGGAGGCTCTGGTTACAGCAAAGAAAAAACATGTGGGAGAAGTAGAGTGAAGATGTAGAAGTTTGTTTCAGAATTTTATATGTATTACTATAAGTCTTTATCAAAAGAAATGAACGAATATGTGGAAAATGAAAAGGCAGCAAACGAAGTCAAGGAACCAGAAGCATATTAGATGAACAATAAATATCATATTAAATTAATGGAATAACAAAAGTCATATATTGAATTTAAGAAATATTAATAGCTGATGGTTGTTGGTCAATGCACGTTCGAAATTAAACGGACACAGGCATCAAAAAGGCACGAAATGGGTACCGATATGGAAATCGTTCCATAGATTTACGTTGTCACCCGCACTCCGAAACACACAAACGAATGTACTGCGGAGGTCAGCATAACGAGACGATCAAAATGGTATACAGATATTAGTGGTACGACCATCCTATCAAAAGTCGATATCGGTACTGAAAATGTTGCAATCTATCAAAAATAAGATAGACGCAGCAATAGCAGTCCAAATTTGGAACGTCTCACTCAAAAGATGATTTACACATTTATTGTATAAAAATATTCAGGGTTGGAAGACATTTTATTATCATCAGTTATTAACTGCTTTAAATTTTAAAAAAAATTACACAAGAATATAAACTTCCATATTATCTAACGAAAATTTACCACATGCTATGTTAAAGTAGACGTATTCCAAATTTTAATTTTTTTATTTCAAAATTTTATCATTTAAAATTTCATAAAAAATTCAATTAAATGTATTAATAAAATAAATAAAAATTTACAGATCGTTACAATTTCCTAATTTTGAAGTCGTCAATTGTCAATTGATTGAAGTAATTTCGTTTGCATCCCTTTAATGACTGATTGCTTGATTCGCATGATGATTTATCACTTCGACTGCTTCACGGTCGAGTATTCTCTAGTTGAAAACTTTAGTACAAATTTTTTGATTTGGGGGTTTATTTTGCTATTTTGAGCTAGAAGACTTTATTGCCAATGGTGATTTGGTTTAAAAAAAGGGTCAATTCCATATATCTTGAATATTTCCACCCTTGTTTGTGGATTTTTTGATCGACGGTTCTGACTAGTTCATCTCTTAAATTTTTGATTGTGGCTAAATATTTCAACATATGTTTATTCTTCTTGCTGTTTCTGTGACGCCCCACCTCTATACTCACGCTAGTCAAGAACACTACGGTGAATGCTGTCAACTAGCACGGAGAATAAGGCTGTTGAGGAGCGATCATCCGTGTAATTGCTTTGCGCGAGCATCGATATGTCAGATAGTATAACATGCAATACATTATCAAGAGGAAATCCGACATACCGACACAAACTCAAAGCTACTACACAGTGGCTATAATATCTTCGGAAAACAAATATAGAAATAAACATAACATAAATCAGTCACAGACAAATCATATCACAAAGGCGGAATAAGATATGAATATTACACATAAAAGTGTACATCAGAGTAGTGGTCAAAGAAATCCACAATAATACAAAAGAATAGCAACACGTGCTATACAAAAGAATACAACTATGAGTCTATATCTCAAGTGTATACAACAAAATAAACTACTAATCTAAGTAGCTTGCCGAAAGTCAGAAGATGGTTCCAGATAGGAAGCCATGAGGAAGCACCTGAAAAATCTCAGTCTGACCCGAGTATTATTTAAGAAGAAAATAATAAACGGATCAGTCTAGCTATAAATATCAGATGAAGTGATATATAATAAGAGATATGACATAAACATATAATAATCACAATGCCAAGCTGTGATAAATAAGTAATTGAAAATCAACAAGAGATTAATCAATATCACAATAATCTACTCAAGATAAAAAGGAATGTTATACTCCTAATTTCATTCACCAAGCCATAATAATTGACATATATATCAATGCCCATCGTAAAAGTTGGTGAAACATAAATTCCAGAAATCAACACACGAAATCCAGAAATTACAATAAAAAGGATGGCCAATCCATAAAAATGAGCCAGAGTTCCTCCAGACAGGGTATAGTCCCCCATTGCGGACATTTAGCCGAAGCTCCTCCTGGTGAACCGAAGTTCCTCCTGACAGGGTATAGTCCCCCATTGCGAACTTTGAGCCGAAGCTCCTCCTGGTGAGCCGAAGCTCCTCGTGACAGGGTATAGTCCCCCATTGCGGACTTTGAGCCGAAGCTCCTCCCGGTGAACCGAAGTTCCTCGTGACAGGGTATAGTCCCCCATTGCGGACTTTGAGCCGAAGCTCCTCCTGGTGAGTCGAAACTCTTCCTGACAGGGTATAGTCCCCCATTGCGGACATTGAGCCGAAGCTCCTCCTGGTGAACCGAAGTTCCTCCTGACAGGGTATAGTCCCCCATTGCGGACTTTGAGCCGAAGCTCATCCTGGTGAGCCGAAGCTCCTCGTGACAAGGTATAGTCCCCCATTGCGAACATTGAGCCGAAGCTCCTCTTGGTGAGCCGAAGCTCAATAAAAACGACGTACAATCCTCTACGTGGACAAAGAGACATCGCACAATGCTAGTCTAAACCATAAAATGATCATCATGATCAAAGAGAAGTGTCAATTACAATAAGCTAGTAAATATATGAGCTTAGCTTCATGTCCCATAACCACTAGCTTAAATTAAATATTTACGAACAAATTGTAGATCTCCACTAGAAAATTGTCACAAGAGATTCAATCGAACAAGTCCAAGAACTAACCGACGAAGTAAACGCAAGCGTTTCATACCACTTGTTTTACTAAGTCGTTTAATTAGATTTCTCATACGAGTGAGGTAAAGGTTTGTATATACTAATAGATTGGAAAACGGTTTAAGAAAAGATCTTTGTTATTGAAAATAGAGTCGAAATCGTTTGATGAAAGAGTTTTGATATTTACTACTAGTATAGAAAACCTTTATATTTTTAAAGTGACAAATCACAAAGAAGATTGTAATAACAATCAATTTAGTAAAATTCACATTCGAAGACGTGAATAAAATCCAAAGAAACCGATAAAGAATCCATCGAAATGGATATTCAAAAATCCCTAAAAAGGAGTCATCAAAGTCATAATAAATGATAACAACAAATAGGATCATCACGAGTCGATTTAAATTGGAATTCTCAAGCGAAAAGGCAAGCAGGCAAAACACTGCTGATTCAGACGTCTGAAACAAGTGGTTCAGACGTCTGAATCTGGAAATATAAAGATTTTCAGAACACAATTCAGATGTCTGAACCAAGTGTTTCAGACGTATGAAATAGGCACTTTTTAGCCTATTTCCTTTCTGGTTCCAAATGAACCATTTCAGACATCTGAAACCATATATTCAGACGTCTGAATCTGGGAATAGAAATCTTCCCAGAACAATATTCAGACGTCTCAATATTACGTTTCAGACGTCTGAATCTGGGGTTCAGGGCATTCCCTGAACCTAGGCCTAAAATGGCCAAACGAATATCGGAAACGATCGAACGAGCAAATGGCGATGACTAAGGAATTACGTCGAACGACAACCCAGCCTAAACGGCTCTTCGATACGCCTCAAATATCAATGTCCAATTATCCATAATAGGATTTTCATAAATTAGACCAAAACACCAAAAATTGGAATATACACGAAATCGATCCAAACCAAAATCAATTGCACACGAATAAACGTTAGAAATTCATACCTAACAATCGAAGATAATTATAGACAAAGATGTGAGATAAAAATCTCACCTTTTTACAAAATCGAACAAGAAGAAGCTTGAAAGTAAATGGAGAATCAACCACACTTCAATCTCAACACAAGAAGCTTGAATCTAAGCTAAAAAGAGAAACATTTCCTAAATTAGGTTTAGGAATTTTCTGAAATCAAGGAGAGAAAGAGTTGGAGAAGAAGAAGGAGTTGCTTACCAATGGGTTCTCTTGAGTTTGGAGCTAGAAGATGGATTTGCTAATGGAAACTAGGGCTTAGGATTTCCTAATTCTTTTTCTCTTCCACCATTGTTGAAAGCTTGAAGAGTTAGGAATTAGAAATGAAGTAATGAAGAGTTGGAGGGGGTTGGGACTGAATACATAAGTGGGCTCAGCCCAAACCAAAACCCTAAGTGAAAAGTAGCAAAATTCAACTTTCTTCAAACATATCGAAGCTTATACTCAAAAAGGTCGCAAACGGCATTTTAAACTCAATGGGAGTGGTCTCGAGTCCCAATTCGACCGTATGCAAAAAGTAGCTTTTCGGACTAAAATCCGACTAACGATAAAATATTTAAATAAAATATTTAAATATAAAATCGATAAATATGCGGGTTGTTACAGTTTCTGACTGTATTCAATCATTCTGACTTCGAATAATTTTGTTTCTGGCCTAAATTTTTTGACTTGATCGATGCTCTGATTTATTTCGAAAATTCTTGTCTTTGACCAGATCTTTGAATTTTTTAATACTTCATGCATACATATATAAACTTATATACATATACACACACACACATATACATATACATCTATATGTGTGTGTGTGTTTGTTTGTGTATGCATGTATATTAAAAATGTTTATTCCCTTATACTCTGTTGTATGGCTTGTGTTGCACTTGTTTGCTGTTGTACTGGTATATTTTTGTGTACTGGTGCACACCCAAGTTGTTGAGTCTGATTTACTTGCTGTTGCTGTGCATTTGCCTTCATCTTTATATGTGCACTTGCACTTTTAAAATACTTTATTTTTCTAATTTATAGTTTGTGTTGTGTATATTCCTATGTTACTGTGCATTTTTCACGATTCTCCTCTAAGCACCTTGTTTATCTGGTTGCACCAAATTTTGCATGTTGTACTTGTGTACTTGAGCTTGTGAACCCAATCTTGTGCATTACTTGTTTTGCTATTTGTGCACCTGGTCTTATGCATGTTTATGTATGTATTATGTTGAGCTTACCGTTGTCCTCAAGTTTGCAGTGTATGTTTGTATTTGTCCTTGTGCACTTGCTTTTACTACTGTTTTGTTTTGTGATGCACCGTTGCATATATGTAACGATCCATATTTCTAACTATCTTAAATTTTATCGAACTTAATGTGGTTATTGGATAAAAATGGTTAGAAATAAAATTTAATAATTTATAGTGAAATTTATTTGAACATAAACTTGAATAAAACTTTGAAATAACTAATTTCAGTGATTTGGGCAATAATCAATATTGAAATGGAATTCTATATATTGACAGTGTTTATAATAAATAATTGAAGTTGAATAATAACCACGAATTATTTAGATGTAAATAAAATAATGTTGATAACTAAATTTATTTGAAATTTGAGGATTTGTTAATATTGATTTATCGGGTAATTAAGTTGTTTAAATTTATGTTGAAATTATGTAAATAATGGAATTCTAGATTTAATATGAATGAAAATGGCATCGAAAATTGATTTAAATTTTATTTAAATATGAATGAAGGTTTTTAGTTGTTAAAATGGAATATAAAGTGATTAATTTAAATTTTGAAAATTGCTTGTTTTAATTAACGAGTAAAAATAACCATTTTAGTAACTGTCTTGGATTTTGATGAAACAAATTTCATTGGATCCGTGATAATGAGTTATTGTAGAATTTTAAGTTTCGTACCGATCAGACTTGTCGTGTGGCCGTGCGAGCTTGAAACGCGTAGAAATCAATTTAAGGAATTCGATAAAATAATTTAACTTTGAAAAGTTATCTTCTGCATACGATCGAATTAGGCATCGAAACTAATTCCATCGCAATCGGAATGGAGGTAAAACACTATAAACATCAGGCAACACGCGTTGATTGGAGTTCAGATGGTTTTGGACCTAACTATATAAATGCGGCACACAAACCGATAAATTTTATTATTATATTTTTCAAAACCCTAGCCGCCTTCTTTTAATTTTTGAAAATTCACCAAATTATCCCCTTGATATCTCTCAATTCGTTCAACGAAATCCAAAACTTCCAAAGACAAAGTTGTAGAGCTCAACGAGACCTACACATTCAAAGCTTGATTTGTGTTAATACATCATGAATTCGCCAGGACCTGGGATGGAAGTTTGCATGCATTTTGGCATTTTTTGGTCGTTCGGCGTGGCTTTAGGCGTTGGTGACTCTCGAACAGGCACATGCGATGGTCATATTAGATCATAGTCTGGTCATCCTTTTTGCCAAGCGTTTGAAACCCTTGGGTCACGTGTTGATGGGTTAGGCCGATAACTATTGCGTAGGGAAGAAGATGAACGTAGTTTCTTTTATTTAACAATTAATTATATATTAAAATTCAAATATTATAACTCGAATAACTTTTGCATATGAGCTTGGATCGAAGCGCGGTTTTCTCCACTGCGTCATATCTAAATTCCAGACAACATGAAACTGGTTTGGATGCATTCTGAGACTGTTCAAATTTGGGCCTTTATTTGGATTTTAAATCGTCAATAAATCAAACGTGGGTGTTTATACGCTCACAATTGACCGAAATAAATTTTATATTAGTTAAATTAATATTGTGAAGTGACTGAAATTTATTTGTTATTGTTTGATAAGTTTAATTGACATTTAAATTGACATCTAAATTAATTGATAGAATTTGAATTGACAGTTAAATTGAGTTAGAATTTAATTGCTCGTAAAATACCCGATGTTGATAATTATGAAATTGTTGTGAATTTTATTGACTGTTGGATGATTGATTGTGATCAATGCTGTTGGTTGATATTTTGGATGTTTATTTATTTTGATATATCATGTTATCATCTTGTATATTATTTACAGTATATAAAACTATAAATTAAATTATTTCGAATAAATTAAGAAATATGTTGAAATGATAAATATCCATCCCTGGAATCAATTTGAAATAACTGATTCACTTGGCTATAGGGTAGAGAAATATATACGGACTTCAGATTGCTTAAATTAAATGATTTTGAAAATTTTGATATGAGATTATTTAAAATGATTTGATTTAAGAAGTAAAAATCGAATTTATGGAAATTGAATTATTATCGAACTTGAGCTCGGAATGTAGAAATTTAATTTTGAGACAAGAATTGTTTAATTAATCGAAGTTGAGATTTCTAAGTTATAATCGAAATATGATGTGAATTTTAGGAATTGATTTTTTTTTAAAAGATTGGACTTTTATTTGAACTTTAGATATTGCGAAGTAAAAATGATATAAAACGATATTTCAAAATTAATCTCGGAATTTAATTATATGTGAAGATTTAATTTTTTAAATTTGATATTGAAGGAAATTTTGATTTAAGTGTTTTGAATCAATATTTTGGAAATCGCACTCAGAATTGATGTAAATCGAAATGGTTTAAATTTGAAATTAAAGTTGAAATTAATTTGAAATTGGAATTTAAACTAATTCGAAATTGGAGTTGAAACTAATTTGAAATTGTAATTTAAATTAATTTGGAATTGGTGTTGAAATTAATTTGGAATTAGAATTTAAATTAATTTGGAATTGGAATTGAAATTAATTTGGAAACGATGTTGAAATTAATTTGGAATTGAAGTAAAATTCGACTTGAAATCGAAATTAAATCGATTAAATTAAAATGGAAATTGGAATTGATTTGAATTGGAAAATTTGGAAAGTGAACTAGTTTGACTTTGAAACTATTTTTAAATTAATTGTTTTAGTATAATCGGTTTAAAATTTATATATTTTTAAATATTCAAATTAATTTGATTTTCCTAACTATTTTACTATATAAACCATTTTTATTACACAAACTATTTTCCATTAAACCACTTTAACTAACCATTTAAATTAGTTTCTAAAATTCAAACTGGTCAAAGTGTGGAATGTTTATATTTAAATCTTGAATTTAAATGTGAATCGGGTTAAATTGAAGTTATAACCTTAATTGTAATTCGAATCAAATATTGAAGTGAAATCGATATATCGAAATGAATGGACATTTTGAAGTAAAATATGATTCTGGGGAAATAATTCTAGGGATGACTACAGCATCACTAGTATTCATTTTTGAGTTTTTGAGTGAGAATTTCTACCAAAAGAAATTTGTTTTCGATTAAAACAAGTTTTGATTGGGAAAAATATTCTAAGTATGATTTGATAAATATACGAAATAATTTTGAACTTATAAAGTGAAATTATTATGGATAAAAATAAGTTTGTAACTTATAAATTTGAATCGAAAAATAAAACCGAATTTAAAATGGTTAAATTTTTGGTTAAGCAGAAAAAAAGAGAAAATTGAATTCGAGAAATGAAATAAAATATTTAACTTAAGAATGTTAAATAAATTGAGTTGATAAATGTAGAAAAAAAATATGCTTAGCTCATGGATGCTTAAATAAAAATAAACTCCATTTGAAATGAATTAGATAAAACAACAAAATGAAATTTTAAGAAGTTAATTTGTATAACTTATAGATTTGAGAATCAGTAAGCTAAAAACATATTTAAATTTGCTGAATGTGAATGAAAATAAAATTTGACTTGAATAAGATTAAATAAAATGAGTAATGGATTAAAATGTAATGAAGTATACCTTAATATTAAATAAATTGAATTGGATATAAAATGAAACTAGATAAATTAGTAAAGGGAATTATTTTCACTTGAGCTATAAAATGAATTAATAAATGAATACGAACTTCAATTTTTGAATGAAATGTAATTTAAATGTGGAAGAAATAAAATAAAATAAATGGATGTAATAAAAAAAAATATATGAGTAATTGAATTTAATTTAAATTGGATGTAAATAAATTAAATGCAAATGGAATAATTTCAATATAAATTGAATGTTAACTAATATAATATGGAATAAGTTATTAGAATTAATTGTAATTGAATTAACTAAAGAGAAGTTGAATGAACTGATTGAGGAATTTTTTATATATATGAGTTGGAGTTATAAAATAAAATTTACTTAAGTAAATTTATTATATGAATCAGAATCAATGAATAAACTAATTAAGTGAATCAATGGGTTAATATGAACTTAAATTATGGAATAATAATAAAAGCGAGTTGCAATTTTGTAAATTGTTTATAATAAACTTAAATGGTTTATAAATAATATTAGTATTAAAATACTAAGTGATAATGAAATAAGTTTAACAAGGTTAAATGGAAAGTAAATCCATTGAATGGTTAAGGAAATGAATGTTAATCAATTAAATGTGAATAAATTTAAGATGAACCAATTAAATTCGGAAAAAATCCATGTGGATAATTTGAAGGCAAACAAATTGTATATAGATGAAATAAATGTCAATGAGTTAAAAGTAAATCAATTTAATATTGATAGGAGATGAATGTATAATAAACCGAATATTGAAATTAGGAAGTGTGAATTAGTATTGGTGTGAATAAGATTGGATGGATATTATTTGTTGGATGTTTGTTTTATTGCATTTGCTATATTCGTTTACGGTTATTACATAATCCATGTTATATGTCGATTCTACTCTTCAGATATATGTTCTCATTTGTTTATCAAGTGTTTAGTAGGTATATATGGCGTATGCTAGTTTGTGGAGTTCAATTGGCATTATGTTGCTTTTGCTCGCTTAATACGAGCGAACTCGCTCGTATTATTAATAACAAGGTACGTATCCCGGATTACGTACCATGATTTTATGCCTCATCATTAAGATGAGATGCATATTTGATATATATTGGATATATTTGTGTTATATATTATATTGTAAAAAATTTCCGAACGAGCTGCGCAAAGGAGACTCCGGCAAAATTTTCCGTAAATTTGGGAGTTAGAAATTTTTTGAAGTTTTAAAATTTTATAACTTGTTTTTATATATATGTTATGTTCTCCGTAAAACCGATATCAGAGTGGCATAGTAGAAGCGTAGTAATAGTTTTGCAAATAAGATGTTTATGTGTATAAGTTAATTATTTTGAGAAAATATATTGTATGTTAAATTCTGTATTTAACTCCTTTTCGAGGACGAAAAGTTTTGAGTGAAGGAGTATGTAATGACCCGTATTTCTAACTATTTTAAAATTATTGAATTTAATGTAGTTATTTGATAAAAATGGTTATAAATAAAATTTAATAATTTATTAGTGAAATTTATTTGAATATGAACTTGAATAAAACTTTGAAATAACTAATTTCGGTGATTTGGGCAATAATCAGTTTTGAAATGGAATTCTATGTATTGACTGTGTTTATATAATCAATAACCGAAGTTGAATAATAAATGTGAATTATTTAGATAGAAATAAAATAATGTTGATAACTAAAATTTATTTGAAATTTTAGGATTTATTAATATTGATTTATCGGGTAATTAAATTGTTTAAATTTATGTTGGAAGTATGTAAATAATGGAACTCTGGATCTAATGTGAATGGAAATAGAATCAGAAATTGATTCAAATTATATTTAAATATGAATGAAGGTTTTTAACTTTTAAAATGGAATATAAAGCGATTCATTTTTATGCGGAAATTGTTTATTTTAATTAACGAGTAAAAATAGCCATTTTGGTAACTGTCTTGGATTTCGATGAAACAAGTTTCATCGGATTCGTGATAGTGTGTTATTGTAGGATTTCAAGTTTTATAACTATAAACTTGTTGTGTGGCCATGTGATCTTAAAACGCGCAGAAATCAATTTAAGAAATTCAATAAAATAATTTGACTTTGAAAAGCTATCTTCTGCATACGATCGACTTAGGCCTCAATACTAGTTCCATTGCGTTCAGAACGGGGTAAAACTTTATAAAAGCTAGGCGGCAAGCCTCGATTGGAGTTTGAACGATTTTGGACCTAACTATATAAATACGGCATGCAAACCGAAAAATTTTATTATTAAATTTTTCAAAACCCTAGACGCCAGTTTCTTTTAATGGCCGAAAATTCACCATCTTCTCCCCTCGCTATCTTTCAATCCGTTTAATGAAATCGAAAACTTCCAAAAGCAAAGTTGTATAGCTCGACGAGCTCTACACATCCATCTGTTGATTTTGTTAATACGTCACGAATTCGCCAGGATATGAGGTGGATTCTTGTGTGCAATTTGGCGTTTTCTGGTCGATTGGCGTGGCTTTAGGTGTTGGTGACTCTCGAACAGGCGCATGCGATGGTCATATTCTATCGTCATCTGGCCATCCTTTTTGTCGAGCATTCGAAACCTTGGGTCACATGTTGATGGGTTAGGTAGATAGCTATTGTGGAGGGAAGAAGATGTATGAATTTTATTTTATTTAATAATCAATTATTTTATAGTAAAATTCAAATGTTCTAACTTGAATAACTTTTGCTTACGAGTTTGGATCGACGTGCAGTTTTCTCCACTGCGTTCGTATCGAAATTCCGAATAGCATGGAACTAGTGGTGATGCATTCTGGACTGTTCAAATTTGGTGCTTTATTTGGATATTAAATCGTCAATAAATCAAATGTTAGTGTTAATACACTCACAATTGACTGAAATAAATTTTATATTAGTTAAGTTAATATCGTGAAGTGGTTAAAATTTATTAATTGTTTTTTCATAAGTTTAATTGACATCTGAATTAATTGACAGAATTTGAATTGACAGTTAAATTGAATTAGAATTTAGTTGCCCGTAAAATACCGGATGTTGATAATTATGAAATTGTTGTGAATTTTATTGACTGTTGGATGATTTGTTGTGATGGATGCTATTGGTTGATATTTTGTATGTTTATTTATTTTGATATATCATGTTATCATCCTATATATTATTTACAGTGTATAATACTGTAATTTGAATTATTTCAAATAAACTAAGAAATAGGTGGAAATGATATATACCTATGGCATTTATTTTGGATTGAAATGATATACACCTATCCTTGGAATTAAATTGAAATAACTGATTCACTTGGCAATATGGTAGAGAATTATATACGGACACTGGATTGGTTAAATTAAATGACTTAGAAACTTTAATTTGAGATTATTTAAAATGATTTGATTTAAGAGGTAAAAATCGAATTTATGGAAATTGAATTATTTCGAACTTGAGCTCGAAATTTTGAAATTTAAATTTGAAACAGGAATTGTTTAATTAATCAAAGTTGAGATATCTAAGATATAATAGAAATATGATGCGAATTTCAGGAATTGATTTGTTTTAAAAGTTTCGAATTTTATTCAAACTTTAGATATTGCTAAGTAAAAGTGATATAAAATGATATTTCGTAATTGAGCTCGGAATTTAATAATATGTGAAGATTTAATATTTTTAATTAGATATTAAAGAATAATTTGATTTAAGTGTTTTGAATCAATATTTTGGAAATTGAACTCGGAACTGATATAAATCTAAATGGTTTAAATTTGGAATTAGAGTTGAAATTAATCTGAAATTAGAATTTAAATTAATTTGAAATTAGGGTTGAAACTAATTTGAAATTGGAATTTAAATTAATTTGGAATTGGAGTTGAAATTAATTTGAAATTAAATTTAAATTAATTTGGAAACGAAGTAAAATTACACTTGAAATTGGATCGATTAAATCGAAATGGAAATTGGAACTGTTTTGAATTGGAAAATATGGAAAGTGAACCGATTTGACTTTGAAACTATTTTTAAATGAATTATTTTAGTATAAATGGTTTAAAATCTATATATTTTTAAATATTCAAATCAATTTGATTTTCCAAACTATTTTACTATATAAACAATTTTTATTACTCAAACTAGTTTCTATTAAACTATTTTAACTAACTATTTTAAAACTAAATTACTTTCTAAAATTCAAACTGGCCAAAAGGGTGGTTTATATTTAAATCTTGGAATTAAATGCGAATTGCGTTAAAGTGAAGTTATAACCTAAATTGTAATTCGAATCAAATTTTAAAGTGAAATCGATATATCGAAATGAATGGAAATTTTGAAGTAAAATATGATTTTTGAAGCGAATATGGTAATTTCGAAATGGATTTGATTTTGAAGCGAATATGATATTTTGATATCATGTACGAATTCTTTTCGAAATATAAAAGTACCAACCGTTGTGAAAAATGATATTTGGTTGCTAAAGAGACCGGGGTCTCTTATTGGCATACTCTTTATCAATATTGGAACCTCTTTGACAACGTGTACATGGTGGACGATATTCAAAATGTGGTGATTGAATTAAGGAACGTTTACTGGAATGAAGTAAGAGAACGATGATGGATAGCTTCGACAGTCATGTCATAATTAAAATGACTAAAACAGGAGGATATGCTTGACCGATGAGGTTAGTTACCTCTAGCGACGTTGATCCATCATATCACTATTGTAATTTCATATTCGATGGGTGCACCTTTTTCGTTTGGATTGATTGTCGCGGTCGGCCACGGATGGGTTACGACCAGCCAAAAGGGGTAAACTGGTAGAATCCTAACTTGCGCATTGCCTCACGTGCCTTATCATATTTATCCTTATACGAGCCCATTACGACTTTGGTTTAGTACTGTACTTCTAGCAGACTCTCTGGCTACTGACGTTACTGGTTGTGTTACGGACCTGCATAGACTGCATGATATTAAAAATGTATTAAGGGGGATAATGTAAAGCCTTAACACTATTTTGATATTTATTTTACTGATAGACAGTATCTGTAATAGCGTACACTGTTACATATAGATAGTTTGACGGATCCTTAGGAGATGGAAAAATCCGTAACATCTATTAAGTTATTGCACTCATATTTCATAATATTGATTTGGCTTACATAAGAGTATTTTACTCCTGACTCGAGTATTTTTTTTCATTACGCTCGGATCAGTCCTTAGTTTTTTCTGCGAATTGAAGATTATTTTTTGGTGGACGAAGACAAAGTTGGTATATTATTACTATTATTATTCTCTACATCATGTTATTCTGCTATATTGTTCACTTATTCCTAATATATATAACTTCGATTAATGTTGTATAGATTATAATCAAATGTATGATATAAATAGCTTCATGGACTGTTATTTGATTATTATATTTTATTGTTTTCGTTATGAGATTCTATGTTTGTTTTCTTCTTCTTTTATTATTTAACCCTATTGATCATCTATGTTCCAGATTGTTTAAGTCGGACATGTGTGGATTGTTGTCGATTTAAACCTTACGAAATGTGGGCCGTCAAAATATATTTGCACCCACTCTCGACTTATATGTGCTTGTTCTATGCACTTTATTACTGCTATGCATGTTTGTTTTGCAACTTTGTGTACTTTGTTTTCCTTTGCCTTGTCTATAAGTTTGTTGTTTTCGTGCACTTGATTTTGTACTGCATATATATGCACCTACTCTTGTTTGCTGTTATATTTTACTTGTGCACTTATGTTGAGTCTTTGAGCTTGACCATACACTATGTTGAGCCTTTGGGTTTGACCTTGCTGCACCTGACTTGTAGACCTTGTTTTTGTTCCTGAAATTCAATTGGTGCAAATGGGTTTTGTGTATATGCTCTGCTTTGTGGCATTTACAATGATACACTGTGCATGTTGTAGTTTGCTCATATACGTTATTGATAATTTTGGTGCCTATTTCAAAATATGAAAAGAACAGAACCACTAGACTGAGGCAACGTCGAGTTCAAAAATATTTATATTTTTGCCGTTTAAATTTGTTTTTTAATGCATTGTTATTTGATTGGTAAGCACATGATTGGAGAAAAATAATTGGAACAAGTAGATAAAAAAAAATCGAATTCGAGTGAGCGAGCTATGAATGATTGTATTTGAAAGTGTGTTGTATATGAGAGTGAAAATGTAGTGTTATATATGAAAATGTAAAATATTGTTGTATGTGAATATTGCATTTAAATTATTGTGGAAGCCATTATTGTAATTGTGTGTATTATTGAAATTGTATTGAAATAAACTATTTGTTGAAATAAAAATTTCATTTGTTTACTTTTATCTGTGATTTTATATTTGTACTATATCAAACACATTTAAAAAAAATGTTCATTATTATAAAACAAAAATCTTAAACTGCTATATTCTACAATGGTAACTTTTTCCAATACTAGAACAAGTCTAACAAATTTTGTATCAAGAAAATAACGAACATCTCTATATCGATCACATACAATACCTGGCAGACGGGTTCAAATGTAATCTAAGGTGAATAAATGAAATCATAATAACCAATGAACTGCAAATAAGAATTTTGACCAAAACCATATATTATATATATATATATTGATAGATTATAATAAATGAATCTAAAATTTATATAAATCGTTTATTACATATGATATGATTTATAACTCAATCTTGAGAAAGGACATACATGTTGTCCTGTTCGTCACAAGGATTGAATTTCCCCATCAAATTGTTTAATAAAAGAATTTAACAAATATTCTACAATTCCACTTTCTAATCTGCATGTAAACCTGTTAAAGGCTTTACGGAATAACTATTTTTAGCTTAATTGATTATTATAATAGTTTCGAGCAAATTTCCAATTTAAAAGCTACGTATAATGATAAAATTGATATCAATGTGTGTGATAAATGCTTATGAACAACATTGACCAAAGTGGGTATTTTTATTTTGAAGTTAGTATTTCTTACCGAAACAAATTTGCTAACTCCCCATTTTCCACCAACATATTATATGTATATTTTTCATGTACTAAGAAATGATTCTGGTAATGAAGTTTTCATTCATTTTGCTTAAAATTTTCATTAGTATCATGGTATAGGTTATTGCTTGAAATAATCATGGTATTATTTTGAAAGTGATATTAATTATTAATTATGTAAAATCTGTGTAGTTAATGCCCCGCTATTACCCCGCTACAACCCGCTATATCTCATAGCGGATTTCTATCGCTACGATTTTTCCATATAGTCCCAGAATATAGCATTTCCGCTTTAATCCCCGCTATTTCCGCTATATCCCGCTATTTCCGCTATATCCCGTTATTTCCGCTATATTCTGCTATTCGCGTTATATCTTTTTTAATAAAATGAATTGAAAAATTACATTTATACACTATAAAATTACGAAACTAATTTATTTGATTTAATTTTTAATATATTTTCAGAAAAGAAAATACTCTAATATTCTACCAAATTCAATTATGTTATATAATAGTTTTTCGTTTATTTAAAGTATATTTGCACATGTTTTTATTTAAAATTATTTATGTATTATTTATAACTCGATTGAATGATAATTTTTCATTTAATTAATGTTTATATATTTGTAAAAAATTAAGTATGATTTTTATATGCTATTTTAGAGTCATCCACTATATCCCGCTATATCCTCGCTGTATCCCCGCTATGACTTTTTACACCTCCACCGCTTTGAATCTACTGAGCGCATTAGCTGCAGAGCGTAAAATATTATTTTTGGAATAATAGCTAAACTAATTAAAAACATAAAAAATTACATCTAATTTGCCTTTCAATCTAATTTCTAGCTGTCTTTTATTCAAAAGGAAGTTTAAAGTTTTTTTTGATGTTTTAAAACTCAACTTCTCTAAATTTGTCTATAGATGCAACTTTAAAGTAGCTTTTGTCTAAAAGAAAAGATGATTTTATCTATGATAATAAAAATGATAACTTGCACATAACAACTAATGCGTATAACTTATTTTATTTTTTATAAGTCATTTATTCAGGCACTTCTATTTTTATAATCACTCAAAAAGGGTATTCGAAGCAGTCACCTTTGAATAATTATATAATCACATTTACTTTATCTTTCTAAACAAGCTTTTATCATTACTTCTATTTGTTCATATATATTTTACATTATAAAAAAAATCATTTTCATAACACATATACATTTCAAACTAAAATCTATAATTCATGTACGAGTAAATGCAGTCAAAAACAAAACATAAACACATGAAACCAAATGCAATGTATCCATAAATACAAATTATTGTATACATAAACCAGTAATACAATTTTAGATTCTAAAAAAATGGAAAGAATATAAAAATAACACAACTACACGGTCAAATGAACTTCCTTAGAGAAATATTCCATGTTATTTTAGTTTAAATTTAATTTTTGAGTTCAAAAAACAAAATTTAAGTACAAAAAACATTATTTAAGTTCAAAAAATATTATTTGGTTTAAAATACAACGTGTAAGATTAAGAAACGTGTTTCTAGTTCAAAAAACATTATTTGATTTTAAAAAACAGTTTGAATATGCAAATGGTATTTTAAAAGGATAAAAAACATATTTTGACTTCAAAAAACTTTATTTTATAAAATATTATTTGGGTTAAAAAAATATTATCCGAGCTAAAAAAATATTTTAGAACTTTAAAAACTATAGTTTGAGCTTAAAAAAACATTATTTGAGTTTAAAAAGTATCATATGAGTTTAGAAAACATTTCTGAGTTTAAAATTTAATTTTCGAGTTCAAAAAAAAATATCTCGGTTAAAAATACATTATTTTAGTTCAAAAAATATTATTTGGTTTAAAATTTATCGTGTATGTTTGAAAAACATGTTTTTTTCACAGAAAAACATTATTTGATTTTAAAAAACACTTTGGAAGTGCAAAAAAATAAGGTTAAAAACATATTCTAAGTTAAAAAAAATTAGTTTTAGTTTATATAATATTATTTGAGTTTTAAAAAATATTATTTGAGCTAAAAAATTATTATGTTAGTTAAAAAATATATTTTATGCTTAAAAATACTTATGAAAATATTATGATAACTGAAGACGTCTACTTTTGGCAAGAATTAACATTTGAAATAATTTTATTTACTATGTATTATGTAATGGCAGAGTAATGTACTTTTCGCTACCACACATCACATAATGTGAAAGGTTTTTGCTTTTCCAAAGAAATATTTCTTCACTGGAGCAGCCAATTTTATTTTTTCCTTTCTTACTTGAAAAATTCTATAATTAGTTCTCCTGCACAGTACTTTTTAAAACATTTTTTGGTTTTTTGAAAACTTTCCTAGTTCATGAATTTCATATATGAGAAATTGAATTGAGAAAAAAGGAAAGAATTAAAAGTTAAGTTTGATTGAATCTTTGTGATTTTTCAATGTAATGGAAAATTAATTTTTGGAGAAATAATTTCTTTTTAATAAAATGAAATCAAATAGTGGGATTTTAAGATGCAAATTAGAGGAAGTCTTTATATTGTTTTCGCATTCTTATTTTAAGAGCCTGGAACAAAGATGAATATCTTTTTAACACCTTTTTATAGTTTAAAATACTAAATAATTAAGGTGTTAAAAAGATATTCATTTTTATTCCAGGCTCTTAAAATAAGAACATGAAAATAATATAAAGACTTCCTCTAATTTACATTTTAAAATTCCACTATTTGATTTAGTTTTATTAAATAGAAATTATTTTTCCAAAAATTAATTTTATTTTTAATAAAATGAAATCAAATAGTAGGATTTTAAGACGTAAATTAGAGAAAGTTTTTATATTGTTTTCACATTCTTATTTTAAGAGCTTGGAATAAAGATGAATATCTTTTTAACACCATAATTATTTAGTATTTTAAACTATAAAATGGTGTTGAAAAGATATTTATCTTTGTTCCAAGCTCTTAAAATAAGAATGTGAAAACAATATAAATACTTCCTCTAATTTACATCTTAAATCCCACTATTTGATTTGATTGTCGTTGATGGGCATGAGAATATTTGATGACATAGTGATTTAGTATTGCGATCTTTTATTTGCATATGGCGTATATTAGATAGTTATTATTATGCCTTGTGTTTTATGCAAATTTATTAGTGATATTTCATGGTGAGACTTTCTGATGTTTAGTGCGATACAGTATTTGAGCTTATGTATCTTTGATGCTATGCATACTTATTGTTATATGTACTCACCTTTTGGATATTTAAAGGTAGTTTGACACGTTTATTTTATAATACGGGTCAGACCAAGACTTGACAATTATGGGGACTCGATAACTTTGGATTTAGTCTAGCTAAAGTAGACTTATAAAGTAGTATCTTAGCGATAGAGTTCCCTTTTGAGATGTTGGACTTATTGTAGACTTGTGTTATGCTTGGCTATTGTATTGACTTATAATGACTTGTATATTCTTTTAGACCTGTCATAGTTTATGCAAGTATATATTTGTGTGCGTAATTTTAATCACTGTAAAACTAAGATTCAAGCCACAACTAAAATGTATTCAAATTAGATATAATTACCTTGATAAGTTAGCTTCAGAAATGATCTAATTTGCAATTGGATTGGACCAAAATGGAGGATTTAGCTTTGGTTTTTAAAAGAGGGAAAGCTATGTTTTTCTTAATGTTGTTTTTTTTTTTTTTTTTTTGAAATGGTACTTTATATACAGCAAATCATTGGGACAACATATCTCATGTCATGGAACGTCCGAAAGCAAGTTTCGAACTTGTGACCTCTTACACCAAAGCCGAATCAATTAACCACTTGGACAATGATGCTTTTTCTTAATGTTGTTTACTGTAAGCTAATTACTTGTATGAATATAAACTTAAGGATATGTATTCTATGTAAGATGAGAAATATTGACTCATTTGATGTAGATATTCATTTCACACTTAGGTAGTATTTGAGATGTAACATGTTATTTACGTTGATTTTTGATTGTGTGTTCCGAGATGTGTATATATTATTCTGAAAATTTATTGCTTTAGAAAATTTATGTGTTCCGAGAAGTTCGGCATTGCTTTGTGCCGAGAATGGTCACGAAATTTATTAATTCAGAATATTTTAAAGGTAAGTCGTAACCGTGTTAGCCCAAAGTAATATATGGATGGTCGCTCCTAAAGAGCCTCATTCTCCATATTACTCGACAATATTACTTGAAATACTCTTAGGTAGTGTGGGTCTCAAGGTGGAGCGTTATAATTAGTATACCAAACTGTAACGACCCCATCGCTATGTCCATATTATTAAAGAACATTGTAAACAACGTCGTCTAATAATACAGATCGGCTTGTTAAGAGCAATTTTAATCTCAGTTATTTTCTATATTTCCAAATTAATTATTTGTTATGTCAAAATGCCTCGTTCGATCTTTAGGAACTCCTATCGATAAAACGGTGTCACACATATCGATCAGAATCCTTAATATTTTCTGGATAAATTATAATAATTCATCCTAAATTTTCCTTACTTATATTTATTTTATTATCTCTAATATCCATGCATGCAATTTAAACCAATCCCTAACAACCAATCAACCAAAACTAAATATTCGAGTTCAATGAAACAATTCAATTTCTAAAATTTCACTACGCAACTCTGATTATTCCTTGACCATTAAAACTTTTAAAATCATTTACTCAAATTTTCTAAATTAATTCACTCCAATTTATCTCTTTTAAAATTAATTTCCCAAATAATCCAAAAATAAATGTTTGAACTTTAAAGGATTTTAACACATCGCTTTCCAAAAATTGATTGTCATCGATTCCAACTTATTTAATTAAAATTTTAAATCAAAATACGTCCTAAATGATTATCCCGATAATCATTTTATATTCCTATCCCTATATAAATAATTAATATAACCATCTAGCATACAGCATAAGGGATAAGATTCTAAGTCTCACTAGGTCTAGATCTGTGATATTATATGCTATAACATTCTGACTCAGCTTTGATACCATCTTATTTCATTTACTCAAAAATCCAGGTTGTTACGTATTTTTGGATTGACGATATTTTGGTGTACGACTTGTAATTAAGATTATATCTCTCATTTTACAATAAATTTTATAAAGTAGTTGCATAAAACAATGCTCATGGCTAAACATAAGGGGAAAAGAATGTGGTTAGAAGATTGGACGATATTCATTTTGTTTGACATTAGAAAATGATGCGTTCAAGAAACTTGATGGTTTAGTGAAGAAACTCTAATAATTCCCTCTAAGTACAAGCTTAGTAGAAGGGGCGTTTGCTCAAGGCAAAATATGTAGGAATCCTAGAATTCCAATGACCAATATAAAAAGTCCAATAAATGCCCCCAAGCATAAACTTGGTAGGAGAGGTAACTGCCAAAGGTAATATTAGAAGTCCAAAAATTCCAAAGACCAATATAAGAAATCTAATAACTGCCCCATAAGCATAAACCCGGTTAAAGGGTAAATAACCAAAGAGCAATATTATAAGTCGAAGGATTCTGAAGACTAACATAAGAAATTCAATAGATGCCCCCTCCCAAGTATAAACTTGGTAGAAGGGATAATAACTGAAGAGCAATTTGTTGGCGAGGAAAATGCTGAAAGCTTTTATGAGAAAATCATCACATAATTAAAGGGTGTTAAGGATACCGAGACCAAGTGACCATCTTTCGAAGGCATGACATTTTTTTCTAAAGGGACTTAAGGCTGTATCTCGGTTTTGAATATCTCAGTTTTGAATCCATATCTCCATAAATAAATCTTGTATTGGCTGAAATGTAAAAGATGCATTACATTCATTTGTCAAAATATTTGAGTTTGACAAAAGATTTTTCTTGGAAAGAAAAAGACAACGAGATTAAACATTTTATCAAACCAAGAATAAAAATTTACTTCTTAATAAACATAGAAAGTTCCCCTTTTTAATCATTTTCTCGATGGCATAAGATAGGGTTTGACATCCATCGATCTTATGTTCATTTATGATATGATAAATGCAATATTTTCTCCCTATGGACTTTTTCTTTTCGGTGTGGGGAAATTTAGGTAGGAAAGTCTTTTATGTGTATTTTGAAAGATCTGAGACAAGCTTTCATTGAGTGAAGGTAAGAATGCTATCCTATTTTAGCTTCTTTTAGGGGTTCGTTAGTTAGAGTAGTAGGAAAAGGCCTTTTAGTATTTAGGATAGTGTCTTCGTAATCCATCAACTTGACATTTAGGTCTCTTGCTTCATCGTTCATAGCCTTAATGATTTTCTGAAGTTGAGCTAATTTTTGAAGGGATTGGTGAAGATATCCCAAAATCTGTCTAATTTGGAGAGCCTGTTCGTACATAGGATCATATTCCCGCCTTTGACTTTTTCTGCAATTAGAGGGACAAGAAACTCATTGTTGTGTTCTTCAGTGAGCTGAATCCGAAGGTTTACGGGCAATTTTGAATAAAATTCTATAATATTACTTTCATTGCTCGAGTTAGACATGGCTACTTGGGAATAATAGTCGATTTCTGAGATAGGTGAAAAAATGAATGGAGGTTCAGCCCTCCTTCTAGTGCTAAAAATATTGGTGGGATTTTATGTCAAATACCGTCATCCCAAGGTTTAAAGGAAAAATTTAGAATACTAAGTCTTTTGTCTACTTGGGTATATTGTCAATCGAAGGTTTTAAATAGTTGTTGGAAGTTAGGTTTGATTTCTAAGCGAGGATACCGAAGTATATTTCGAGACTAGATGCTACAAGTAGGTTGAAAGTAAATGTGCTTAAAGTAAAAATGCTGATGGTTGTCTTGGTTCATGCTAAGATCCCTATGTCCAATTTCTTTTCCTCCGTTAGAGTTCTGCTATATAGCCGAGAGGCAGATACAACAATGAGATGGCCAAGTACCTTATTAATGAGTTTTTAATACGAGCAATAACATGAAAAAGTTCTAATATTCCTAATGTTTGAATTATGCAGGGGCCAAAAGAAAAAAAAAAGTTTCACAATGCATTGAGGTCAACGTCTACTTATGGGCATCTTGCTGCCACTACTAGAGAATGGCTAAAATAGCTATGAATGGCGGGGCGTAAGGAAGGCATTGGAAAGTCATAAATTAGAAAAAAGGTGTCGCAATGGGGTCAGGAAATTTCGAAGCCTTTCCGATGCCATAATTTACCCGACAAAAATAATAAAGGCGTCGGAATAGCGTTAGAATGTGTCGACGCCATTCGGACACCTTATTTATTATTGTCGGGTAATAAACGGCGTCGGAGAGGCGTCGATAACTTTTGATGCCATTGCGACGCCTTTTAACCCACTCTTCCTCTCCTTTTCCCTACCGATTTACATGTACTATGTAATTTTTGTAAATAACAATATATAATTTTCAAATTATTTATATTTCAATTATTTAAATATTATATATTTTATATTATAATAACATATATTTTATATTTTAATAATATATATTATTAATTTTTTTTAGCTTAAATATTATTATTTTATTCATATTTTATGTGCAAATTTATGAAATCGGACGTACACATTCATTAGTATGGTATGAGTAATTTAAATATATGATTTTATGTCGGTTTGACCGTTCTACTTATAAGTCTATTATTAAAAACAATCGATTAAATTACGGAAATATGGATCATATTGACTCGGAATGCAACAAAATTTTATACTTAAGCATGTACGACAACAATATTGTTCTTGTTACCCAGTAACTTGTCTTGGGTACGAGGTACCGGTTATTGACCTGAATGCCACCGTTTGGCATCCCTCATTCGACCGCCAGTGCTTAGCTAGGGTGTCTCTACACTTAGTTGCTCGGCATAGGCATGCTGCTCAGCCCAAGTGTCGTTCAGCCAGATCAAATTGCTCGGCATTGATCCCTCACTCACCATTAAGGGCCTCGCTTGGCATAGGCTTGTCGCTCGGCCTAAGAGCCTCTCTCGGCACAAGTACATTGCCCGGCAAACAAGCCTCGCTCGGCATACATGCCTCGGGTAGCATACATGCCTCGTTCAGCCTAGATGCATACCTCGTTCGGCATACGAATGCCGTTCGGCCTGGATGCATACCTCGTTCGGCATACGAATGTCGTTCGGCCTGGATATGTGGCTCGACACACGAGTGCCATTCGACATGCATACCTCGCCTTGGATATGTGGCTCGGCATACGATTGCCGTTCGACATGCATACGCCATTCGGCATTCTCTGGTTCAAACACCGTCGCTCGATGCACACTAAAGAAGTTAACAAGTTGTCAAGCCCACAACAAACTAAGGGCGTTTGGCAGAATTTTACCTCGAGTCACTTGATGATCGTTGCAGACAATTCTCAACCGGCATCTCTGGCTCGGTGCACAGAAGCAACTTACAATGGCCCGAAGTATCTTGCCCCTGGGCCCGCTAAGGAGTCCGGCCTATCTTCGCCTATAAATAGAGGGGCAATGGCACAGTGAAATGGACCTTTTTTCGAGAACACTGGGGAGACTCGGCCGCTTTCAAGACTTGTTCATTTTTGCTTAGCATTTGCATTCGAGTAGTTGGTGTACGGATTGTATCTGTAATCAATTGTTTAGAAAAGCAATAATGATTAAACTCAAAATGGATGTAGGCAGTTACACCGAACTACTATGAATCTGATATTCTTGTTTTTTATAATTATTACTGCATTCCGCTGCGTTTTTCCTCAGTTTTTAATTTACCTTCTTCATTAATCTCTCTACACAAATCCTTCTTCGAGTGTTAGTGACCAATTCTGGTGCTAACATTTTGGTGCTTTCACTGAGAACACATTCTCAGGTTATCAGGATCTGCTTTGTAGCTACTGGATGGAAGAAATCCCCTGAAGAAGATCCAAGTTATTCACAGGAAGACCGTTGATTCTACTCAGAGTTTCTATCAATAACTCTACAATAAGAAGACCTCGTACTAGATTAGCCTCGCACAATGTAGACGTCAACGAGACTGCTAACGTCCAGCAAATAGGACCCAGCAATCAACAAGTTAATCCGGGCACAGGAACTATCGCTGCCCAAAAGCAAATGGAAGTTGTCACCAGAGCGGAGTTTAACGATAGGATGAGAGAACTCATGGAAAGTAGGAGGCAACTTAGTGAATAGATCCAAGCTAACGCTAACCTTATGACTCAGCTTACTCAACAACAGCATCAGAATGCTAGAGGTAGCCCCACTCCTTACTCTTCATCTGATAGCTCGACTTCGTCCATTGAACCTTCCAGGCATAGACGCCGCAAAACTGAAACAACACAAGCAGGTGCTGCTGATCGACCAACTAGAGATCACTTACACCTTAGAATCCACACCCAAGATGGAGTAAGAAACTTAGGATCTAGAGTGCGAGTGGAAGCTGGACGGTCGGCCCACCAAGGTCCTCATGAAGCTGGTCCCTAGGATACATGTCTGGAAGACCGCCAATAGAGAAGACACCAACTAGAACGATCGCAAGGGACAGATTCCAACCTTTCACCTTCCATACAAACCCCGACCTATCGGCTATGGTTAGACAGCTGATGAGAGAAAATCAAAGCTTGACCAATGCAGATTGAGGGATATCCAGGAGTCATACTCCATTCATAGATACAATTCTACCGGCCGAGTACCCTAGGAGGTTTAGCATGCCAACTATCCCAGCCTACGAAGGGAAGACTGATCCCCGTCGGCATGTGATGAGATATGAATGGATGATGGATTCAGCTAAAGGAAATGACGCAACTAAGCGTAGATGCTTCCCGATAACTTTATTCGGAATTACGACCATGTGGTTCACTCGACTTCCTCCACAGTCAATATCAAGCTTTGATGAATTAGCGAAAAAGTTTGTGAAGCAATTTAGGATTCATGCCACTTGTCCAAGGACGTGATGTCCTTGTCCAGTGTGATTCAGGCTCCAGGGGAATCATTGAAGGGGTACTTACAGAGATTTTATGTTGCAACCACTGAAGTTAGCAACCCAAATGGCCATGCAATTCTGATGGCTGTGATGCAAGGGGTGGATCCAGATTCGGAGTTTGGAGATTGGTTGGCAGGAAAGCCTTCGACCACACTAGAGTGTTTTTATTCAAAAGCTCATCAATTCATAAGGAGAGAGGAAGCCAGGTGGACGAGGCAAGATAATGCGCCAGGGCCTGGCATGGAGGTTGTGAAAAGCAACATCACTGTAAGACAATCCGGTGATAACTCGGGGAAGGCTCAGGTCAATCTCCAGAACAAGCCTGGGCAATCTAAAGTGTCCAGAGAAGGAAATCCCGAAAAGAAAAGGGAAGCAGAGAAATGTAAACCAAAGATTCCAACTTACAACGAATACACTCCTATGAATGCATCTTTGGAAAATATTTACCTATCAACTTGTAGTACTTTTCAATACCAAAAGCCATGCCCAAAGGAGTCTAGGGAGGAACAAAAGCAAACCGGGAAGTATTGCCGCTTCCATGAGACTTATGGACACAATACAAAGGAATGTAGACACCTCCATGATGCTATAGAAAAGCTAATTAGACAGAAAAAAGTTGTAGGAGTTCGTCAAGAGCCCATAGGAGGGCAGACAAGGAACATCAGACCCCGGACGTGGGAAAGCTCCACGCCATCTAGAGAAACCTGCTACAACCGTGGGAAGACTAGTCTTAAATACGATAGTCGGTGGACCTCACCCCATGATTAAGAGTTGGCAGGAAATGGAGTGGTATGCTAATTCCCTATGGCATGAAGATTTTGAGTGTTGTTCAAATAGAGAGGACGGTTCTCCACCTAAGCAGCAGCGAACGATGACAAACAATATAGTTTTCAGAAGTAGAGATGTTGATCAGGTGGAGGCTCCTACCGTTGACCCGATGGTCATCTCCGCGACAATCGTGCCAGCATTTGTGAAAAGAATTTTAATTGATTGTGGAAGTTCTATTAAGAACATCTTCAAAAAAGCTTACAACTAAACGAAGATGGAGATCAAAGATTTAAAACCATCTAAAGCCTGCATCAATGGCTTTAATGGTGCAGCAACCTATGCGGTAAGTTATATTGAATTGTCAGTTGAACCGAGACAAGATGAACGTAGAAGGGTGCGAATCCTACCTTTCATTGTTTTAGATGTTGATTCTCCATACAATGTTTTTCTGGGTCAACCGGCCCTGGGGGAGTTTAGGGCAGCTTTGGCCCTTTGGTGTTTAACTTTGAAATTTCCGACGGACAAAGGAGTTGGTGTGGTGCATGACGATCAGGCGATCGGTCGTGCATGTTATGTGGCTGAGCTGAGAGAGGCCCAGCGGAGAGAGAAAGGAAAGGTTGCAGATAGCTCCGTCCGCACCCGAGTCACTGAAAATTGACAAGTACTGCCCAAGCCCTGGCTCGGACAACACGATCAGATCTATAGAGACATAGATCCAAGAGATGGTTATGAGGAACCCAGGGAAGAAAAAGCAGCACCGGATGAACTGACGTTTGACATTCCAGTCAGCCTAGATGACCCCATCGTGAGTACTTGAGATTGGATCACAACTTGACCCCTCGATGGCCGAGGATCTCACCGATTTCCTCCGAGCAAATCTGGATGTTTTCGCTTGGACACATTCTAATTTGTGCAGGATTTCTCTTGCTATTGCGAGTCATATGTTGAACATAGACATAAGGTACGTACCAGTAAAGTAGAAAATAAGAAGCATGGACCCGGAGAGGTCCGCTGCTCTCAGAGAGGAGGTGGACAAATTCAAAGCCAATGGGTTTGTCCGCGACGCCCTCTACCCCAAATGGGTGTCTAACCCCGTGCTAGTGAGAAAAGCGAATGGGAAATGGTGAACCTACATAGATTACTCTAATCTGAACAAAGCATGTCCTAAGGGTAGTTTTCCTTTACCCAGGATTGACCAGCTGGTCGACTCAACAGCATGACACGAGTTACTATCATTTATGGATGCGTATTCGGGATATAATCAAATCCCAATGCTCATTCCAGAACAAGAACACACTAGACATCGAGCTATGTTGCTTTGTAGTGATGCCTTTCGTATTGAAAAATGCGAGAGCAACTTATCAGCGTTGGTGAATACGGCAGTCAAATGACCACATTCGAGATTTGGCGGAGATGTTTGATATACTCAAATATTATGGAATGAAAATCAATCCTTTGAAGTGTTCTTTTGGCGTTACGTTAGGGAAATTTGGGGTTTCATTGTTAATGCATGGGGAATTGAAGCTAACCAGGAAAAGATTCAAGCTATTCGGGACATATAAGTGCCCAAAACAATAAAAGCCTGAACGAAAAATTAGACGTGCTGAGTCGATTCATATCCAGAGCCACAAATAAGTGTATTCCCTTTTTTGATGTAATAAAGAAAGGATAGAGAAATTTTGAATGACGCCCGACTGTGAGGAAGCATTCCGAGCTTTGGTAAGACATTTGAAAAATCCCCCGGTGTCGTCGAAGCCTATAGACCATGAAGTATTGTATGTGTACTTGGATGTATCCCAAAATGCTTTTAGTATGACTTTGGTTCGCGAGGAGGACCGAGTTCAAAAGCCGGTATACTATGTAAGTTAATGTTTAACGGGGGAAGAAAGAAATTATCCTAAGTTTAAGAAACTGGCCTACTGCTTGGTGATTGCATCACGCAAGCTTCGTCCGTACTTTCAAGCACACTCGATCAATGTTTATACTGATCAACCCTTGCGTCAGGTACTCCAACGACCAAAGACTTCTATAAGGATGTTAAAATGGAATATCGAGTCGAGTCAGCATGATATTACCTACCTGCCAAGAAGGGCCATACAAGGGCAAGCGCTAGCAGACTTCATCGCTGAATTCACCGTATCAGGCGAACCAAACAACCACGGTGTTATTCCCCTCATTCGATGGAAACTATATACCGATGGGGCATCTAACGACCGTTGCTCCAGGCCTGGTATAGTTCTTGTAACTCTCAAGAACCGATCAATTTGTTACGCTTTGAAGCTCAATTTCTTAGCTACAAATAATGAAGCTGAGTATGAAGCATTGATTGCTGGCTTGAGACTCATCAAGGAACTGGGAGTAAAATCGGTTGAAATCTTTTGTGACTCACAATTGGAGGTGTACTAGGGCCGGGGGGGGGGGCTATCAAGCAAAGGGACAGAGATTTGCCCCATATCTTGCATGGGTTCGAGAGCTATTAGCAGATCTAGAGTATTATGATATGTTGCATGTCCCGCGTGAACAAAACAGAGAAGCCGATTCATTGGCCAAATTTGCGAGTACTGGCAATGCACAGAAAATGGGATTGGTTCATGTTGAAACCTTACATACTTCGAGTATAAATGTGATGGAGATAGATTTCGTGTTAGAAACAGAAATTAAGAAGGAATCATGGATGACCCATTCAAGCAATACTTGCTACATGGGGTCTTGCTCGAAAGAAAGAGCGATAGGCGACAAGTCATTCGTAAAGCTTCCCGATATGTAATGCAGGATGGAATAATGTATCGAAAGGGATTCTCGGCCCCCTTACCCCGGTGCATTGCCCATAATGAGATAAAACGAGTCGTGAAGGAAGTCCATGAAGGATAATGTGGTGACTATACTGGGGGCAGACGTTAGCAAAGAAGATCCTCTGCTATGGATATTATTGGCCAACTATAAATCAGGATGCTGCAAACTACATAAGGAGATGTGACAAATGCCAGAAGTATGCCAAAATCCCGAGAGCTCCACCGACAGAACTCACACAAATGGTTAGTCCATGGCCGTTTGCAATGTGGAGGATTGATATAATCGGTTCTTTACCCATATCCAAAGGTGGTGCGAAATACGCAATAGTTGCGGTCGATTACTTTACCAAGTGGGAAAAAGCAGAGCCCTTAGCCATGATCACCACCAAGAAGGTCATTAATTTCGTTGTACGAAACATTATATGTTGTTTTGGCCTCCCACGGACTATCATTACAAACAACATAACTCAATTCGAAAGTAGGGAGTTCAAAGAATTTTGTCAGAACTATGGCGTTGAAAAAAGGTTTGCAGCAGTTGCTCATCCAAAAGCCAATGGACAAGTAGAAGCCGTGAACAAAATAATCAAGTCCATATTGAAAAAGCATTTGGAAAATGCTAGAGGCAAGTTGGTCGATGAACTTCTAACAGTGCTTTGGGCTTACAGAACTACCCGCAAGTCCACGACTGGCCACACTCCATTCGCATTGGCATATGATGTGGAAGTTGTTATACCTGTGGAACTTGAAGTTTCTTCACATCGAGTAACTCATTATGAACCTAAGACGAATCGAGATCTTTTACTAGAATCATTGGATTTCGTTGATAAAAAACACGAAGAAGCTGATTTAAGCACAGCTGCATATAGACACCGAGTCTCTCAACATTATAATGAAAAAGTGCGACCGAGAACCTTTGATGCGGGCGATCTTGTTTTGAAACGAGTTTTCTCGGTCCCATCGCATATGAATCCCATATGGGAAGGTCTATATGTCATTAAACAAAGGCTTAGAGAGGGAACTTTCAAGCTAGCGACCG
Organism: Allium cepa; assembly: GCA_030765085.1. NCBI lineage: Eukaryota > Viridiplantae > Streptophyta > Magnoliopsida > Asparagales > Amaryllidaceae > Allium > Allium cepa. Next base: position 340,848,029 of record CM060941.1, on the reverse strand, counting down.
TTGGTGGCGCGACACTCCTCCGAGCATGGAATAGCGAGCATCTACGGCATTATTATACTTAGTCTATTTCTTTCGTATCTTTGTTGCAATTATTTCCGGTATATTTTTATTTCGTTGATTCTTAGTTTTCGGCATGTAATAAGACAATTTAGTTTGTTTTCATTAATAAAGGCTTGAAGCCATCTTTTCCATGAATTATTGATGTTTCCGTGTATGACAATTATATGGCAAAAACCTAGAGTTACATTATTCTGTCTGACGTATGAATGCGCACAAACAATTAAAATCTCCAAGTCCCTAGAGTGCGGACTGGAGTATTCTAAGTCCCCAAAGTGCGGACTAGAGTATAAACGGCTTAAAATCTCTGAGACGCCAAAGTGCAGACTGGAGTACTCTAAGTCCCAAGAGTGCGGACTGGAGTATAAATGACTATTAATCTCCAAGTCACCGGAGTGCAGACTAGAGTACTCTAAGTCCCAAGGGTGCGGATTAGAGTATAAACGACTTAAAATCTCCAAGTCCATGCAGTGCAGACTGGAGTACTCTAAGTCTCCAGAGTGTAGACTAGAGTATAAATGATTAAAAATCTTCAAGTCTCCGTAGTGCGGACTGGAGTACTCTAAGTCCCTAGAGTGCGGACTAGAGTATAAACGACTCAAAATCTCCAAGTCCCCGGAGTGCTGACTAGAGTACTCTAAGTCCCCAAAGTGCAGACTATAGTACAAAAGACTTAAAATCTTTAAGTCCCCGGAGTGTGGACTAAGTACTTTAAGTCCCCAGAGTGCGGACTAGAATATAAACGACTTAAATTCTCCAAATCCGCGGAGTGCAGACTGGAGCACTCTAAGTTCCCAAAGTGCGGACTAGATTGTAAATGACTCAAAATCTCCAAGTCCCCGGAATGCGGAATGGAGTACTCTAAGTCCCCAGAGTACGGACTAGAGTATAAACGACTCAAAATCTCCAAGTCCCCATAGTGCGGACTGAAGTACCCTAAGTCTCCAGGGTGCAGACTAGAGTATAATAGACTCAAAATCTCTAAGTTCCCAGAGTGTGGACTGGAGTACTCTAAGTCCCCCAGAGTGTGGACTAGAGTATAAATGACTGAAAATCTTCAAGTCTCCGGAGTGCGAACTGGGGTACTCTAAGTCCCATGAGTGCAAACTAGAGTATAAACGGCTTAAAATCTCTAAATCCCCGGAGTGCGGACTGGAGTACTCTAAGTCCCCAGAGTGTGGACTAGAGTATAAACGACTTGAAATCTCTAAGTCCCTAAAGTGTGGACTGGAGAACTCTGAGTCCCAGAGTGCAGATAAGAGTATGAACAACTTGAAATCTTCAAGTCCTCGGGGTGCAGACTGGAGTACTATAATTCCCCGGAGTGTGGACTAAAAATATTCTAAGTACCCAAAGCATGAAACAAAGGATTTAAGATTCTCAAAAAACTTTCGAGTCACATGGAGGTGAATTGGAGCTCGGGTAACTCACCAAATGTCAAGTTATGGTAACAAGTTAGACAGTAAGCTGAACAGTAAAAGTCCTTTGAAAGACAAAGAAACTAAATTTTATTTGTCAATCCAAAATGAGGTTCCACAACAATTCCTCCAAAACTCGAAGTCAAAAGTCTATTTACATTGACCATGAAAATAGATAAAAATAATTACATAAAACTAGGCTAACTCTCGTTGAATGAGTGTAACAACTACTTCTTTGGTTTCTTCTCCTTCCTTGTTTTCTCAGATGACTCCTCCCCCATGCATTTTCATTTGGACGCATTGTTTGCTGGGGAAGTAACATTCGAGGAAGGAAGAGGATCCATTGCCCTAGACCCCCTAGGAAGAATGACCTTCAATGGTCTGTTCAAAGGATCGTCTAGTTCCACTACTTGGGGCTCGACCTTGATCTCAACATTCTTCTTTTTCTCTTCCGAAGGTTGCTCCTTCATGCTCACTTTCGAAGTGTGTCTGGAGGCACCTGTAATCTCAACTTCGTAACTTTCTTAGATGGGTGAGGAAGCTTCAGACTTGTCCTCGTCAAGCACCTCAATCACTTGAGCATCAGGACCGGAAGTCTCTCCCACTTGAATAGCCTCACTCGTCTTCTCCTTCTCCTCTATGGCGTCATCGCTTCTTGGAGTTGGCTCAGGATCAGAACGGCCTACAAAAAATCAAAAGAGACAAACGCTAGAATACAATAACCTCTCGCCGAAAATGATGGCTCTTTGAACTTTAAGAAGAAAAGTTATGTACCAGTTTCTTGTCGACTCTCAACCGTGCAGGGAGTCTCACCCTCTGTAATAGGAGATAGAACATGAATGTCATGGCCACGGTCTTGCAGATCGTAACCAACATGCTGCTCGAACGGATCAAGTACTGGCCAACTAGTCGATTGAGCAGGGGAAGGAACTAGAGACCTGGTTCCATATGGACCGGCAATGTCATTTTTTCCTTTTGACGAGGAGGAATCTTTGCTGTAGAGAGCCTTCGCTGCAGACAAGTCTGAAGGCTACTTCCCCCGAGAAATTCCTTTACTAAAGCCTCCTCATCAACCTCTTCGGTGGCCGACTAAACCTTTCATATCTTTATCAAAGTTTCCTATGCTTCGGCTAGATATTCGAGGTAACCCTCGCCAAGAAATGTTAGGTCGCGATGCATGAGAACTCAAGTGTTGTACTCGGCAATAAGCAGATCAAACATGCATTTAATCTCCTCCCTTCCAACCTCTGTAGCCGCCTCAAGGCGAGAATCAATCTTCGTGGATGCTATTCTTTTGCCCTCCTTACGAGCTTCATCATTCAGCATCTCAACTTTAGAGAGTTCATCATTGAGCTTTGTCTTCAGGAGTCGCGTAGCAACAATCTCATCGTAATATCGATGTGACTCGTCATGAGCAGTAATTTTTTCCTCTCTCTCTCTTAGAGAAGTATCTCTTCCAACTCTTTGACTCGATGAGCGAATGCATCCCTCTCCTTCTGAACGGAGTCTTTCTCTAAAGCCAAGACCCCGCAGCATTGAACCGCTTCGTCGATTTCCTTCTTATGCATGGCCTCCAGACGACTAACTGCCTCAGCTGTGTCTTTGGCGTTTTTCTGAGCGATTTCAAGCTGTGACTTGTATGAGAGAAGCTCTTCATCTTGGGCTTTAATGATGTCTTTGTCGTGGATGGCTTTGAGCTTTAGAGATCAATTTCATGTTGGCGTTCAATGGAGACTTCTGACACTTTCTCTGCAAAATGAACAAAGGCATCATATTGAACGTAGACATCATTGTTGCAAGCGATGGCGCTTTTGTTTAACGTGCCCTGGAATGTGATGAATCGCTGGAAGAAATTTCAGACCATCGAAGCATATTTTTGAGAATGTGGCCTTGAGCTCGGTAAGTCTTTTCGCTATCGACGGGTCATGTATAGGAGCGGGAGGAGTTTTCCTAGAGACTACAGATGTTTTGTGAGGTTCCTGGGATTGCCCGGTAGTAGATGAACCAGAATGTTGATCTCGGTGAGCCTTAGGCTGGGACCCCTTATGCATAGATTTCTCTTTTCCTTGCTCTATTTGAAAAGGAGGATCGCGAGAGCAGGAAGACTGGCTGTATGTTTTTCTTCGATAAGATGAATCTCGGGGGCGATAGTCTCGATCGCCAATGTCATCTTTGTCTCGCGTTTGCCGGAGCCCGAATCCTGGCCAGAATGATGAAAAATAGATGACCCGCGAAGATGGTCGAGTCCATGAGTATGCCCCATATCACCTGCGCAGAAATTGAATGACGACAATTTGGTAAAAAATAGAGCGATGGCAAAGGTTTAAGTGCAAAGTGAAATGCACGTGTCCGTGTGTGTCCTAGCGTTTCCCCTCGACGGACCAGTTTCTTTATCTTTACTTATAGGAGTATTTTCTCCTTGGTTATGGGCTTGAGCGCTAACATCGCCTCTTATGGGAGAATGAAGCTTAAGGGCTTCCGGGTCATTGAAGCCATAATTGAGTAAATCGTCGGGAATGGAGAGGTCAGATAAGCCTTTCAATGAACCCACCATGTGTTGAGGAGACTTCTCTTTTTCCACTGGAGTGATTGTAACTTTTGAGGTTCCACCAACAGTCTTCTTCCTCAGTTTGTACACCATTTTCTTTTTTCCCTTCGAAGGGGGAGGCGTTACATCGGTGCCATGTGCCTCAACCATCGACTCCCGAGCAGGAATTACATTCTCACCAGGTGTTTCTGACACCTTAGCCTCTCTAATCTCGCCTTCCTTTGGTGTGTCAGGAGTATCACGTGTTGAAGGCCCAGCTTGCCTTTTGCCTTTGTCTAAAGAAAACCCGGTTATAGTGACGCCGTGAGGAAAACTTATTCGGCGACCTTCCGCCAACAGCCCGAATTTGGAGAGCGATTCATTGGAAATGATAGATCTGATATCCCGGTCTTCCATGGGAACGTCTTGGATAGCTTCAACGGCCTCAGAGTACCCGGAGCCTTCGGGACGTGGGCTGATACCTGTAAAAGTAGAAAAAGGGTTAGGAAAGGTGCACTTTTCGCCAAATACAAGTATTGATCCAGAAAAGAAACGTACTCCCTTCCAGCCATCTCCTTGCAAATCCAGGGGAACAGCGCACGTAGAACCATTCCTGCTTATACTGAGCAAATTTGCTCCACGCTCCAGTCATGATTTGGCACTTGTTATGTAGCTCAAGGTATACGAAAGATGGGCTGTCGGACCGCCTCTTGAAACGATAAATATAATGGATGTTGCTAGGAGTGGGGAGCCTGAATAGAATGCTCATGAAGAGAATGTACGTGCCGTATACGAATGCGTGACTGCTGGGGTGTAACTGTGATGGAGCGATCTCAATATATTGTAACAAGTCACGGAGGAAGGAGTTGAATGGTGGCACGCTACCAACCCAGCACATAAATTTTTTGCAGGCCATATATCCGGTTGGGGGCAAGTGAGGATGATCTTGTCCCGATGGACCAATACATCGTCAAAAGGAATTCAATGTATTGAGCATATGCAACGAAGAGCGCTCTCGTTAATTCTTGAAGCTTGAGAATCGACCGAATTGTCTAAAAAGATCGCTGCATCTAAGGCACCAGGAGCCAAGTCGACAGATGCGATCATGGGACTCAGAATATCTTGAACAGGAGCTGTCAGTGGATTTGAGGTTCCAACCATTTCCTGTTGAGAAGTTGGCTCGGGTTTATCCAAGACTATGACAGAACTGGATTTTCTAGACATATTTAATGAGTGTTGGATCTGATGAAACACCTGTTAAAGCTATACTTGAAAAACAATCAACATTAGACATAACAACAAAAATACTCCCTCTATGTGGTGTGTGAACTAGTGAAATTGTTAGAGTATAAGTGTCAAAGAATTAAAAGTTATAAAGGTGATAAAATAAAGCTAGGCTTTGAACTGTCATCTTCGAAGGTCGTCATCGCTGACCATATCCAAGAGCCTGTCCTATGATGGTTTCAGATTTGAACTCGGGCATTAGCGCTACATGTTGAAGGCTATTATTAGTCCTAATCAGGTTAAAATCAGGTTTATAGATGTTGAAATTGGGGCGTTATTAGTCCAAATAAGTTCGACAGGCTTGAAGTTCTGGTCCTTGTTCATTGTCCTATGATTAGGCGTGGGAGGTAGTTGAACCTGACATTTGTTGCAGTCGAGGCAGAATGATAACGACTCACATTGTTTACATATAAGCTCAATGCCGAATGACCCTCAATGCCGAACGACCCTCAATGGCAGATATCCCTCAATGCCGAATGGCACTTAATGCCGAATGGCCTTCAAGTCCAAACTGCTCTCAATGCCAAACGGCTATCCATGCTGAGCAGCTCTCAACACATGTTAGCCGACCGACTCACTGTCCTCACTGACACACTCTTAACACCGCAAGAGGTCGACCTACTGGCCACCTAACTCCCTAACTTCATTCTCGTATGAAGACAACCGGACCACCTATTTCCTACTTGGCCAGTTTTCACTCACCTACCAAGACACTCACCTCTTCCTTGCACCTAGGTTACCAACCGACCTCGATCAACAATCTAGTTACACTTCAGCAACCTAACTCCCATGCTCAGTGACCCTGTAGGAGCCTACAACCTAGAAAACACTGGTGTCACCTTCCCTTCTCCTCTCCATTTCGCAAAAACCCAAAATCGGTTAAAGTTGCATCGAGTTCCAACCCTAAGGCATATTCAAACCTACTCGATTTGTATTCCTTATCTACACGATTACTACCATATGAAGAAGTTTCGCGAATTCGAATTTCATGCTAAAACCTCCTAGTTTGAAAAAACGTTTAAATGAGAGCTTATTACCTAAGGGAGTGTTCGAAACTTCAGGATCTGGTTAGGTTCAAGGTTGAAAATCGTTTAAACTCGACTTGCGAAAGAACTATAGGGAAGACGTGCTAAATTCGGAGTAAGGAAAGAGGGTTGGGAAGATAGCCAATGTTCGTAGGAAAGTCACGAGTTCATGTGGATTCGAAGTGAAAGTAAGAAAGAAATGAAGAGAAGTATCAGTTTATATAGGAAAGAGGGGAGGTGAACAGGCATCAACTAGTGGAACCGGTCAAGATATCTCAATGGTTCGGCATACAGGGGCCCACTCGGCATTCAAGTCCTGCTTGGCATTCATGCCCTGCTCGGCATTCAAGAAATTGTAAGAATCCATTATTGAGAAGTAAGAGCAAGGGCTTAAGTGAAGAAATGGAGTACTCGTGGTTCAAAGGGCATCGTGCTGATTCACACGATATGCTTTAGGGGGCAGATGTTACCCAGTAACTTATCTTGGATACGAGGTATCGGTAGTTGACCCAAATGCCACCATTCGATATCCCTCATTCGACCACCAGCGCTCGGCTGGGGTGGCTCAACACTTGGTCACTCGGCATAGGCATGCCGTTCGGCCCAAGTGTCGTTCGGCTAGATCATGTCGCTCGACATTTATCCCTCACTCGCCATTAAGGGCCTCGCTCGGCATAGGCATGTCGCTCAGCCTAAGAGCCTTGCTTGGCACAAGTACATCGCCCGGAATACAAGCCTCGCTCGGCATATCGGCCTCGGTCGGCATACAGGCCTCGGTCGGCATACAGGCCTCGTTCGGCCTGAATGCATAGCTCGTTTGGCCTGGATATGTGGCTCGGCACACGAGTGCCGTTCGTCATGCATACCTCGGCCTGGATATGTGGCTTGACGTACGATTGCCTTTTGGCATGCATACACCGTTTGGCATTCTCTAGTTTAAACACCGTCGCTTGGCGTGCGCTAAAGGAGTTAACAAGTTGTCAAGACCACAACAAACTAAGGGCGTTCGACAAAACTTTACCTCGAGTCACTTGACGATTGCTGTAGACAGTTCTCGACCGGCATCCCTGGCTCGGTGCATAGAAGCAACTTACTATGGCCCAAAGTATCTTGCCCCTGGGTCCGCAAAGGAAGTTCGGCCTATATTCGCCTATAAATAGAGGGGCAGGGGCATAGTGAAATGGACCTTTTTTCGTGAGCACTTGGGAGAATCTGCCGCTTTCAGGACGTATTCTTTTTCGCTTAGCATTTGCATTCAAGTAGCTGGTGTACGGATTGTATCTGTAATCAATTGTTTAGAAAAGCAATAAGATTAACTCAAAGTGGACGTAGGCAGTTATGACGAACCACTATAAATCCGGTGTTCTTGTTTTCTTTTATAATTATTACCGCATTCTGCTTCGTTTTTCCTCAGTTTTAATTCACCTTCTTTAGTAATCTCTCTACACAAATCCTTCTTCGGGTGTTAGTAACCAATTCTGGTGCTAACAATTCTTAACGGTCAAGATTCAGAAATTCATAGTATAGGCGGGACTGTTGATTTAAACTGGTCGTTTTCCAATATACAAGTTACTTAGAATTCTATAGGAATCGACCCACTTCGAACCGAAATTCCTATATACATCCATATTTATAAAACCCAACTGTACACATTTGTTAATACCACATGAGAGGTTTAAATACATGATTTTATATAATTATGAGTTGGTTTGACCATCCATCTTATTAAATGTAAAAATTCATTGGGGTTAGTTAATTATTGGAAGTAATTTATTTACTTATGGGATCTTAGTTCAAACTGAATCGCAATGGCTGAAATTGTACACTTAAGCATATGAGACAATAATGTTGATTTCCAATGATCAGACTTCAGAAATTCGTAAGTTTGATAAGTTAATTGGCTCAAACTAGTTGTTTTCAATCAGATTATGTAAATTCTACCAAAAACGACCAGTTCTAACTGAATTCTCATATATTTTAAGACCGTATAATACAATTTTATTTTCAAATTCCAATTCAATGATTTCTGAAAAATATAAAAAATATGTTTGTTATCTTAAAATTTTTAAATATAAAAATATTAAAAAGTCAAAACGGCCTTGCTAATTTTCGGCGTCACGCTTTTATTTTCCTCTCAAATAAATAGCCGCCATCTTCTTTTTATTATTTTCATTTTACGCGGCCAGTTACAAAATAACATCGGCTAAAACCTAAATCCCCAAAACCAAAATACGTAGAACCTAACATCGACTCCCGCCTTGCTAGCGCAACCGCTTGCCTCCATCTCGCTAACCACAACAGCCGTTGCGCCAACCTCCGCCTTGCTAATCATGACCGACGTAGTCGTAACCGCCAGCCCCCGCCTAGATGAATAGTTCAATAGTTATCATCAATAGCAAGGAGTTTCTGCAGCTCGTGAAGGAAAAGTCTGTAGTTTGAAAGTGGTAAGTTATGTTCCCTATTTTCCTTTGAATTCAATACTACGAGTCTTGGCTAGTAATTTACCTTTTTTTAAAATTTGGGTTGGTTAAAGGTTTGAGGTTTCTATTTAATTGTTGCGATTTGGATTTTTTGGGATCGGTTTCCATTTAGTGTTGATTTTACGTATGTAACCAATTTTTTTTCACACTTAGACACCTGGATACTAAATATGAATTTATGTTGGACATCAAGTAGGAATATCGTATCCTTTGCCATATGCAACCTGGCTTTGGATTGCATGTGTAACAACCAAAACTTGGTAGCCATGATTGTGGAGAAAGGAGGCTGCTGCTCCTAGGCAAAAAAGGAAGAAGATGACAAGCTCCAGTCAGGTTCATCGGAGATGGCCAAAGGACAACCAGAGTCGGTGACTAGATGCTGCAGGAAGATAACATGCCTTCGATGGGTGAAGCTTGGCCTGAGATGCAAGATATTGGTGTGTGTCAAGATTTGCATGTGCACACTGGTACGGGCCTTCTTTAAGTTTGTGAATGGGTAAGTTTTGGGTCTGTAAAAAGGGTGTTTGGACTGTGTGGGTGGATTAAGTCAGGGGAGAGAGTGTTTTGCAGTTGTGTATAAATACAATTGTAAAAATTGTAACTAGGATGTGAAAAAAATCTAAAGGAATAAACAAATGTTACATTTTTTTACAGCAGCCTGTCTTCAGTTCTTTCTAGTTTCTTTAGTTCATTTTTCATAATTCATCTCCTCAGTTTAGTACATTTTTAATACAGCCGCTAGTTCCATTGGATAATGGATGTTAGTTCATTTTTAGTCATTTTACTTTTCTTTTTCAATCATTTTTGAATTCTTGAAATTGCAAGTTATTTGCTCTGTTATTTTCTTCAATTTCAATTGATATTCCTGATTTTTATTTCTTTCTTTTATTAATCTGTAACACTCCAGTTCCATATCTCTGTTAGTTCAAATTTCTGTTCTAAACTTCTTGAACTATCATCTGCTAATTCTTGAAAATAATCATTTTGTTCTAAAGTTCTTCTGACATCTAAAGCCCTCTGTATTTGTTCACTTATGTTCAAGATTTATGCTATGCAAATGTCAATGTTCAATACAACAGCTCTATCATTTTTCAGAAACTTGTATTTTCCTCCAAGTGACAATTTTATTTTGCCGATTCTTGATCTAAATCTCTCAAAAAAACTTATATTTTAACAGTGTACATCTATATTTGTGCATGTGTTCAAGATCACGACCATCTTCTTGTTCTAGAAGTCATCTTCTTCTTCGTACACTTAACTCGGCAGCCATGGCTAGGAGCACTGATCAACCAGGGCCTTCCAATTTGGTATCAGAGCTACCTTCTGAAGTGCCAGCGAATCCTTAGCTCGAACCACCAAACATCAGTAACTCATTCCATCAACCTTTTCACCATCATGATCCATCGTGGATGAGGCAAGAGGAGTTCAATCGATGAATCGAACAAGCTCAACAAGAATCAAACACTAAATTTGAAGGGTTCCATAATGTACTGACTATTTTTTCTCGAGACATCCAACAGACCAAGAATCAACCACCACACATACGCCTCCAAATCCATGTCAAGAATATCATTATCCCCACAATCATCGAAATTCTTGGTCTCCCCAAGTACCTGGATGTCCTCCACCTTCATTTCCACCAAATTCACAACCTGTTCCCCCACCACCATTAACACCACCGTGAATGTCGATACCACCAAGAACTTATCAGAACTCACAATATTATCCTCAAGAACCACCATAACCTTCATATAACCAAAGAAACCCATACCCTAATAATTATTATTCAGATAATCCCTCAACAAGCACCCCCGTTAACTTCCCTTAAACATGATTTTCCAGTGTTTTATAATGAGGAACGAGTGGTTGATTGGCTTCAACAAACTGAACAATATTTTTGATTTCATCTGACAGATGAAAGACCGTGGGTTGACATTTGTTCATTCTATCTAAAAAGAGAACCATTGCAATGTATAATTGTGTATACATAATGTGCCTAATCATAGTTCTTGATATATTTTTAAGGAAGAAATCATGGTGAGATTTAGTCCTGAAGAGATGGAAAGGCCATTTGAAGCCTTGGATGGGTTAAAGCAAACTACTATTATCTAGAATTACCGTAACAAATTTAAACAATTACAAATGGCCGCAGATGCATTACCCTCAAAGTTTGTGTTACACAGATTTATTGGAGGGTTGAAGGAAGAATTGAAGTATGATATTCTTACATCTAGACCAACTGATTTCAAAGAAGCCATTGCATTGGCGAAAATGTTCAAAAACAAGCATTCTTATACTAGGAGAAATAGCAAGAATCTTAACCCTACCATGAACATACAAAAGGGTACTACAACACAACCTACTACCATTTCACAAATTCCTACTACTCACAACTTTAGCCCTGCTACTCACCACAAAGATACACAGATAGAAGCCTTAGCAAAAAGTAAGGGTCTCACTCTCAGTCAGTTAATTGAAATGAGAAGACATAATTTGTGTTATGGATGCAAGGAAAAATGGCACAGAGATCGTAAATGTAAAAACACTCAAGTCTACCTACTAGTGGGGATGATGCCATTGGTTGAAGAAGATCAATTAGAAGGAGCTAAAATTAATGCATTGACAGAATCTACTGATGAATCCTTAACCATAACATTGCAAGCTATGTGTGGAATATATACTTTATCAACTATTATGGTTTAGTGTAGCATTCAAGGTAAAATAGTTCAAATATTGATCGATTCTGGTTCAACTCGTAGTTTTATTAATGCCACCCTCGAAAAAAAATAAAGCTTAAGATTGAAGAATCAAGAGTCTTTGAAGTTGTGGTTGCAAATGGTGAGAAGGTAGCTAGTAATGGTGTACGTCAAAATGTCACCCTCACGTGTCAAGGCCGTGTCATGCCAGTGGACCTACGTTTATTTCCATTAGATGGATGTCAAGTAATTCTCGGTGCAAAGTGGATGAGAAGATTAGGAGAAGTGACATTAAGTCTTAAGAAATTGCAATTTAAATTCAAGTATAATGAAAAGGAGTATATATGGTAGGGTATACAATAGGAAGAGTTGAAGATTATAAGCACAAAGGCTATTAGCAAGGAATGCAATCAAAGTCAATTCACCATGATGCTATATACTTTAAATTCATTTGAAACCACCTCCATTGACATTCCTTGAGAAATTGAAGAACTCTTAAAACGTTTTCCTGAAATCACTACCAATACACCTCCTCTACCTCCACACAGACTACATGATCACAAATACCCTTAATACCGAACTCAAAACCCATTTGTATTAAACCATACAGACATTCGTACAATATTAAGAATGAGCCAGATAAACTTGTTAAGGAAATGTTAGATTCTGGGATAATCAGGAACAGCTGTAGTTCATATTCTTCCCCAATAGTAATTGTGAACACCCCGCCTCTATACTCACATTAGCTAAGGACACTACGGAGTAATGTCGTCGACTAGTATGAAGAATAAGGTTATTGAGTAGCGACCATCTGTGTAATTGATTTGTGCGAGTACCGATATGCCGGATAAAATATCGCTTTCATTTTAAGAGGGAATTCGACATACCGATAAAAACTCAAAGATATTTCACAGTAGCTATGTGGTCTTCGAAAACAAATATAAAATAAGCATAACACAAATCAGTCACAGATATTCATATCACTAAGGCGGAAACAGATATGAATATATCACATAAAAGTGTACATCAAAGTAGTGGTCATGCAAGATCCACTACATCATAAAAGAATAGGTACAAGTGCTAGACAAAAGAATATGTATACATCAAGGAGTCTCTCTCGAATGTATAAAAACAAAAACTACTAAGCTAAGTAGTTAGCCAAAAGTCAAAAGCCGGTCCCAACTAAGAAGTCAAGTGGAAACACCTGTAACACCTTGGTCTGATCCGAGTATTATTTAAGAAGAAAATAATAAACAGATCAGTCTAGCTATAAATATCGTATAAAATGAAAAGGATAAGAGATGTGATAAAAACGTATGTTAACAATAATGCCATATTGTGACAAGTATACATTAGATAACAACAAAAATCATACAATATCTCGAATATACTCAAACACCAAAAAGAATGTCATATTCTTTAACATATTCACCGAACCACAAATGTTGATAAAATTTATCAATGTAAATCACAAAAATTGGTGAAATACAAATTCTAGAAATCATCAATTAGAAATTCAAAAAACACAAAGGGGGAGGCATATCACAAATGAGAGCATGAAAACTCACCAACATATGCATCACAAATGGAACGCTATTCCATGGTCGCTAACCATCTAATTTGAGCCGAAGCTCCACAAACGGCCTAAAGACCTTTGAGCCGAGGCTCCACAAATGGCCCGATGACATTTGAGCCTAGGCTCCACAAATGACCTGAAGACGATGGGTCGCTACCCTACCAAATTGAGCCGAAACTCCACCAAATGATCATCATAGATCAATAAGTGTAAATTACACTAAGCTAGTAAATAATGAGTTAGGCTTCATGTCCTATAACCACTAACTTAACTTAGTTATTTCAAACAAATTGTAGACTTCCACTCGAAAATAAGTGTAAATTACACTAAGCTAGTAAATACATGAGTTAGGCTTCATGTCCCATAACCACTGGCTTAACATAAATATTTACGAACAGATTATAGATTTCCACTCGAAAATTGTCATTAGAGTTCAATCGAACAAGTCCAAAAATTAATCGACGAAGTAAACGCAAGCATTTCATACCACTTGTTTTGCTAAGTTGTTTAATTAGATTTCTTATACGAATGAGGTAAAGCTTTGTATATACTAGTAGATTAGAAAACGGATTTCAAAACAAGCTTTGTATTAAAAGCAACGTTGAAATCATTTTTGTGAAAGAGTTTGGATATTTACTACTAGTGTAGAAACCTTTATATTTAAAAGTGACAAATCGCAGAAAACGATTGTAAAAACAATCGGTCGCCAAAAATTCACATTCAACGACGTTAATTAAAAACCCAAAAATCGATATCAAATCCAATCAATTCGATATTCCCAAAAGTCCAGAAAAGAAGTCATCAAAGTCAATAACAAATGATAATAACCAATCAGATCAACAAAAATCGATAAAAATTGGAAATTCACTAAAAAAACAGCCAAAATTGACAGTTCCAGACGTCCGATAGGTATTTTCAGACGTTTGGCCCTAGGTTCTGGTATGTTTTTTCTCCTTTCTCGTTTTAGTTCCAAAACCATTTCGAACGTTTTGATTTTTCAACCAAACATCTAGATTTTGTTCCAGACGTTTGGATTTTTGTTCCAAACGTTTGGATTTTAGCTCTGCCCTTTTTTCTTTTCCAGTGACCCTTTCCAAACGTCTGGATTTTTCAACCAGACTTATGGATTTTGTTCCATACGCCTGAATTTTTTTCCAAACGTTTGGATTTTTCTCCTAGGCAAAAAAAATCAGCCTAGCCCAAAAAGGGTAAATCCAAACCGAAATACGATCGAACGAGCGATGGATGCTAGGGATTTATGCCAAGCGACAACCCAGCACTATAGGCTCTTCGATACACCACTAAAAACATGGCCAAACATCCAAGATAGGATCTTTAAAGATTTTAACTTCAAAACACCAAAATTGAAAAATTCACCAAATCAATTCAAATCAAAAGCAATTGAACATGAAATAAATGTTAGGAGTTCATACCTAACAACCATGAAATCTACAGACATAGATGTGAGTCCAAGAACTCACATTTAAACCCAAATATAGGAATGAGAAGCTCTAAAACAAGCTAAGATTGATTTCTCTTCAACAACACCTCTAGAATCTTCAATCTATTATCAAATGAAATGAATTTCCTAAGTTAGGGTTTAGGAATTTATGAGAACTGAAGAGAGATTGAGATGGAGAAGATGAATAGGATGCTTATCTAAGCTTCTCTTCGATTTTGGAGCTTGAATTTAAATTTCCTAGTAAACGAGGCTTAGGAATTTCTAATCACCTCTCTTTCCCCCATTTTACGTTTTGCTTGAGTGTTAGGAAATATTATGAATGAATGAAGAGGAGTGGAGCGAGAGTTATTAGGTAGAGGAGTTGGCTTCTCTTGTTGGGTTATTGGGCTAAAACACAAACCCAAAGCCCTAAATAAAAATACCAAAATTCTAGTCAACTCTAAATATATCGATGTTTATACTCAAAATGGTCGCAAATGCCATTTTGGACTCAATGGAAGTGGTCCCGAGTGCTAATTCGACTTCTAAAAAAAAGTAGTATTTTAGACTTTAACCTGATTAATGATGCTATTTTTAAATAAAACATTTAAATATACAATCGTAAAATATGTGGGTGGTTACAGACTCCCCTCTTTAAAGAAATTGCGTCCTTGCAATTCTTAAGAAGAAAACAAAGAGTTACAACCACAAAAACATACCAACACAAAAAAAAATTGAAATAAGAAGTTCATCTCAAGGAGCTCAAGAGAGTAAGTCCGGATGTGTTCCCTCGATGAATTCTCTGGATTCCCAAGAACAATCCTTAGGATTTGAGGACCATTGAACTTTCACAAGCGGAACATCTTTATTACGAAGGCGTTTAATCCCCAAAAGCAATGATACGAATAGGATGTTGGTCATATGTCAAATTAGGCGAAACTTCAATTCCTTCAGTAATGACGGGCTCAAGACTAGAATCGAAATCCCTAAGGCATTTCAGTAGTTGAGAGACGTGGAAAACATCATGAATAGCAGAAAATTAAGCTGGTAATAAAAGGAGATAAGCCACGGAACCAATGCATTCGGTGATGGGAAAATAGCCAATGTATCGAGGTGCTAATTTTCCCGATCGACTGAAACGCACAACACCCCTTGTAGGTGAAACATGAAAGAACATCAAAATTCTAAGAGCGGAAACAATGGCCGCAAGCACTAGATCATGAGTGGCATATCCAGTCTCGGTAAGCTTTAGTTGTATAGAAGTATAAGCGATAATGCATTCCCTTTTTGTATAAGAACGACACCCAAACCAATATGACTAGCATCGGTAAAAATAGTGAAGTCTTGGTTCCCTTCAGGAATCACAAGAATAAGAGCATCAGAAAGTAGTTCTTTCAAATGATCCTCTTTCCCGAAAAGCTTAAAACATTCAAATTTATAATTAACTTTATGTGACCATCTTTTTAGAAAATTTAACTTATTATAAGTCAATTTACCGCGTCAGACTGTCTCATCATAGCGTTTAGGAGATTCCTATCGATAACGTTGATCATGTGCATCGACATAATTCTTAAAGCACTCAATGGGCAATACAACACAAAATCATCTTCTATATGATAAAAATATCTCTTAAATTTTTTACGAATATTCTCTATTCGTTTTAAGAACGGAATCCAATTATACTTATAAATATATCTTATTAGAAAGATTTGCAATTTTAAATTGTTGTTTTCACCCATAATCAATGAATACAAGGATAGAGTCATCGAGATACTCACAGAATACTCGATTCATAAGATGGATGAAATAAGCTGGAGGGTTCGTCAAAACAAATGGCATAATAAGTCATTCATGAGAATCATAATGAGTGCGGAATGCACTTAGTGGAATGCTATCGTCTGCAACTCATAACTAATGAAAACTGGTGGAAAAGTCGAACTGAAAAGACCTTAGCACCACACAATAGATTGCTTAGGTGATAGTCCTAAGACAAGCTTAAAAACATCGAAAAATTCACAAACTACTTGAATGAGAGAAATAACATTTCCCTCGTCATGTGGGTTTAAAGCATAAAATGATGCCACCGAATTGGAATCGAAATCATTAAGAAAAATTAAAAACCTGCTTAACAGATTGAGAATGTCAAAGATGGATAGTCCTCTCGGGACATAGGATATGGCTTCATAATGATTAAGCCAATCCTTTCCCAAAAATCAATACCGAAGCCTTAGTAACACATAACATGCAAATTGGTTAGGAATGCACAATCATATAAAATAATCTCGACGTCTTTACAAAGTAAACTGAGTGTTGCGGATCCACCAACTGGATTCGCAATTCTCAAAGAAGTCATCAAGCCTATAACATTTAACGAAAAAGTGTCAACAAGTTCTTTTGATATAAAAGAGTGGGATGCAATCATGTAAAAAAGAACTCGAATAAGTTGATCACAAGACATAATAATGCCATCAAGGATAGAATGAGAAATACCTTGACCATAAGAAGTGTTACTAGGGGCTTGCACAAAATTCATCTTTCCCTCCTTCCTACTTTGAAGTTTGGGACATGTAGATATATTGTGACCCGAATTTTTGCAATAGCGACAATAAAGAGGTTTCGGACACTCATTTGCATAGTGGTCTGTTGAACCACAATTGTAGCATTGTCCACGACTAGTGGTAGGAGTTTTTGCTACCATGGTTTCTTGCTTCCCTTTCTTGTTGGGATTGGGGCCTTTGAACATAATAGGCCTCTTCATGTTATTATTGTAACAACCCGCATATTTGTACCATTTAAATTGACAATAATCCACACATGTCAACTTAAATAGTACAAAACACGAACCATTAATGGAGTATATGTATATAAATGAGAATCATCACAGAATCGCAGAAGATACAACATAACAGAATAACGCAGCGGAATTACAACAATGTCATAATAGTATTTCATGAAGCTACTAAGTAAATACAACAGTATCTCAAGAAAATAGTGAAATAGAAATACATAGATGTCCGATAGTATCAAAATAGAAAAGAGCAATACTGATAAAGGTAAAGATAAAGATAAATGATAGTCTTCAAGTCTTTAGCTTTCAAGCAGCACAGCAACAGAAATCCTCAGACTGACCCGAGCATAAGCATAAACAAACACTCGAGTCTGGACATATATTCTTATACAGATAATATAGTTCAAATTTGAAATAACAATAACTCAAAGATGAATGGAATAACATCTTTCAGGATCCGTTCAAGTATCTATATATATAGTAGTGTACGCTAAGTAGATAATGCCTAACAGTAAAATAAAATATCAAAATAGTGTTAAGGCATTACCATTGTTCCCCTTAACACATTTATATAGCATTATAGTCTATACAGCACTGTAAACTCCACCATAAACTAGTGGGATATAAGGCAGTACTCTATAGGTATAACACAAAACAAAACGTAGTGGTCGCGTATAGGGGTACAAGTATGACAAGGCACATGAGGCAATACCCAAGGTAGAGAAACAACCGTTTGCCTGATCCGGACTGGTGAGAACGCATCGCCGCAACGATCGCAACACCGCGAAACAACACTCTAAATTCAAGGGTGTGCACCAATCAATAACTAGTAATGAGTAGTTTACGAAGAGGTGTGTTCGCTTGAGGTAGCTAAACCCATTTGGTCCGGCACGACTCCTGTTTTAGTCATTTCCAATTTGACACAAGTGTCAAGGTCATCCATTATCGTTCTCTTTCTTTAATCATCAACGTACATCGTTCCAACCAGTTCATTCTAGATCACGCTCCGTGTATAGTTATTAAAGTGGTATTCGGTTTAGACAGTGAGTATGTCCTTAACCAATTCCGGTCTCTTTAATAACTTTCGTAGTTATTATACCGATTGGTCATTTAATATATTTCAAAACCAAATCAATTTCAATTTCTCGTTGAATTCGAAAGCCAACATTTCATTTGCCTTTCTATATCAATTTCCAAAATTTACGTTTCAAAAATTTCAAATTTTCACTTTCAAAACTCTATAATTCAATTTCAATTTTAATTTAAAACAAATTCAAATATTGATTTAAATTCACATATAGGTTTCATTTCATAATCAACTAAGTTAACCTAACATAATATATCGATTTAAATTCATTGATGGATTCCATTTAATAATCATTAAATTAAGTAAATTTTACATTCAAACAATATAAATTCATTGGTCCATTTCATTTAATAATCATTAAAATAAGTTAATTTAACATTCCAAACAATTTCAATTTAATTTCCAGTTTATTAAATCAATTTAAGTTTACCTATATTATATCAAACTTACAAATTATATTAAATTAATTTCGTCAAATTAAATTCTTTAAATTACAAGTCTTATATTAATTTCCATAAATCTCATTTTATTTCTTATTAAAGAAAGCCAATTTCACTTATTTAATTATTTAATTTAAACAAATTTCAAAACTTAATTATTAAAGAAACTCAATTTCACTTATTAAAGAAATTCAATTTCACTTATTAAAGAAATCAATTTTATTTAATTATTAAATAATTCAATTTTATTTAATTATTAAACAATTTCAAAACTTAATTCAATAATTTACTTGAATTTAAACAACATTCTTTCATCAACACTTTGTTAATATTTGGTTTCACATTATTAAATATTAACGTTTAAATTTCACTAGAATTCAAATTCCAAACTTCAATTTTTTTTAAACCCTTATTATTTCATTCAAATAAAATATTGATTTATTTTTAGACCGAATTATTTGACCAATCGAGTTTATATTAAATTTTCTATCCTAAGTCAATGTTCTATTTGGGTATTTATCATTTCAACCCGATTCCATTTCAATTCAAAATCAAAAATAGTAAAGGAAACTTACAGTGTGATAACTGGGATGGTGTAAAAGTAAATAAACAAGTAATAACAACAATTAATAACAATCCAATAGTTAAATTAAATAATCCTGAAATAATCATATTAATTTACATTGTTGTTTGTGCAAATTACTATATTTATTTCTAGAATCTACACTATCATTTCATGTAGATTAAAGATTATTACACTTAACATTTTATGCAATTCTATACTTAGTTTCTACTTATTCAAGTTCATACTACATTAATTTATACAACATAAATTTAAATAGTTCAATGGTAATTAACCATATTTCTACGTGTCAATTAATTAGACATTTAAAGGGGTCATATTATACAAATTTTGTCTAATCAAATTCAACACATATATCAATCTCAAATTTGTTAACTATCCTACGTCAAATTCAATTGCATATTATTTATCACTTCATACATTAACAATTTTAATGTCCAATGTCAACATCAAACAATCAATCATTTATCAACCAAACTTGATTATCATCGTATAAGAATATAAGTCGTGAAATTTAATTCACCTTTCGTGGTTAGAGAAATTGAACGACGAAGCACGAATGGAATTGGTTCAACACGGCTCAAACACGAACAATGGAACACTGCAACCATCGACAAAAGAAAGATGATATTAATTCAAAAAGAACGTTCATATATATTTTATAAAATTATATATATGCGCTTACCAACGATGAAGAAAACGAAGAAAGCTGAGAATTTTTGGTGCTGCTGGAAAGTGGGACTTCAACTGGTTGCTGCTGTACACTACAGGAAATAAGTGGTTACTATTGTTCAGTCAACAATATATATATATATATATATATATATATATATATGTTGTATATATATATTCCTTTGGCAATTCTTAAACAACAGTATACTTTCTCTTTCATAAAGCAACTGTACATTCATCATCCCTTTTTTTTTCTTTTTTTTAAGAAACGAGACCGTTGCTTCAAATTTTTTATATATATGCCAACATCTCATGCACGCATGCATTCACCGTGCACACGCCTGCATGAAGTGGCACAGCGAGGTCAAGGAAGGGGGTGATGCGCTGGAAGCTACTGCGCAAGCGAGGCAAGGTGGCTGGAGGTGCGGCGGCGGTGACTGGGGATGTCGCGCGTGCGTGCAGAGGAGTGGTAGGGGGCAGCGAGTGGATGTGGTGCTCGGTACAGTGGTTTTGCGCGATGGTCGGAGGAGTGGAAATGAGACGGTGTTTGGTCGCTGGAGTTTGGTGACTGGGTGGTGCGGTGTCGGCTGAAGGAGGTGGAGGTGGCGTACGTGCGCGTAAGTGGTGGGAGAGTGTGGCGTGCGATCTGGAGGAACGGTGGAAGGTTGTTGCGCTTGGTAGGGGATTCAGGCGAACGGAGTGGTGTGTGGCGCGGCCGGTGGGATGTTGTGCGTGTGCTGGCGGAGGGCATGGGCTCGCGGCTAAGGATGGTGGTTGAAAGTGGTGAAGTGACGTGTGGAGGCGAGCTTCGGTCTGGGTTCATTTTCTTTTGCGTTTGATGTTTTTACAGTAAATAAAAAAAAATGCGAAAAGGAAGAGTAAAGATGAAGAAGGAGAGAGGAAAAATAAAGATGAAGAAAGGATGTTGTTTCATACATGTAGCAATTTGAGGCAGATGAGTACGTTTTGTTTTGCTTTTTAAATTTTTGTAACTAGCTACAGTTAATGTCATTGAGGATTTCGAAAGGCCACCACTATTTCCAAGTCACAACTACCATCTGCCAACTACTCTAATGAATGCACACAGCTAATATTTTATTTTCAAATTTAAATAGACACGGGCTGTGCATCTCAGGGCTGAACACGCATTTTACTGGTCCGTTTGGAACGGTAAAATTAGCGCGACGTTTAACATCGAACTCCGATTTGTACAAATGAATCTACCATTTTGATCGGCGCGACGAGACGCTTCCAATGGTACACAGATAATTTCGATATGACAGGTTTATCAAAACTCGAAATTTACGCCGATTAAATTATTTGTTTGACAAAACAATTTAAATGAAGCAGGCGATGACGGTATTTGACGAAACGAATTGCGACGTCTAAATGAGATAAATTTTTACAACACTACTGTGTAAAAATATTTGGATTCGAAAGATAAGTTTTTCGCGGTTTAAAATGAACTGATATACAATAAAAACGCGAATGAAATTTACTGCAATATTTTGCAACGAAATTTAATTGAGAACGTGTGCAAATTTCTAATTTTTATATTAAAATAATGGATTTAAAGATTTTAAATTGGGTCGAAAATTCAGGGTTGTTACAATTGTTGAAGTTCTATTTGACACCCACGACTTCAACATCACTTTCTTTATCGGCCTCTTCAAGTCGAAGAGCGATATCAACAAGCTGATCAAAAGAAACTTCTAGTTTCAGAAATAATGGCTTCTTGAGATTCTTATTCATCTCATAGACAAACCTCTGATTTTTCTTCATTGGGTTATTAATGTACTCAACCCCATATTTAGAGAGAGATTCAAAAGATGCAACATAGTCTGTCATGGAAGATTCACCTTGAACAAGGTCAATAAAGCATCGGGCTAAAGTTACTTGTTCAGCTTCCGGCACAAACTTTAATTCGACCCTTTCTCGGAATTGCTCCCAAGTAAGATCCGCTTCAACGATTTTCGAAATCAAAAGCTCATACCAATCTAATGCTCTTTCTTGGAGAATGCTAGAAGCCACTTAGACTCGATGTAAATTCAAAAGATTCATGCGAGAAAAGATGTGGTCGCATGTTCTAAGGCAAGCTTGGAATTCTATAACGATTTCGGATCCCTTGAATGGCCTTCCATCCAAATCGGTATAATCTCTACACAAGCGTGCAAACCCAAATTTAGGGTGATTTGGCTCTGGAATGGGTCCGGCGGCTTGAGCATTCTTTACAAGATTTAAAAGCTGCTGGGCAGACTCCATCCTAAGGAGTAGCACTGGATTGATCGACACTGGGATGACCAGGTCTAACCATTTCTCTTCTTTAATAAAGAAATAAAGAAGAGGAAAAAGGTTATTCTCGGAGTGAATATCAAACAAACTTGATTGATAAAACAAGGCATCACAAAAGAAATTAGGATAGTACGGGTCATATGACTCGGATAGATCCTAAGGCACGATTCCTAAGAGAGACTTAGGACGATGATCCTTACTATAACATTCTATATTGTTCCGAAGTTTGGCTCTAATACCAAGATGTGAACGCCCCACCTCTATACTCACACTAGACAAGGACACTACGGAGTAATGCCATCGGTTAGTGTGAAGAATAAGGCTATTGAGGAGCGACCATATATGTAATTGCTTTGTACGAGTATCGATATGCCAGATAAATTATCATTTTCATTTCAAGAGGGAATCCGACATACCGATACAAACTCAAAGCTACTTCACAGTGGCTATGTGGTCTTCGAAAACAAATATATAATAAGCATAACACAAATCAGTCACAGATATTCATATCACTAAGGCAGAAATAGATATGAATATATCACATAAAAGTGTACATCAAAGTAGTGACCATACAAGATCCACTACATCACAAAAGAATAGGTATAAGTGCTAGGCAAAAGAATATATATACATCAAGAGGTCTTTATCTTGAATGTATAAAAGCAAAAACTACTAAGCTAAGTAGTTAGCCAAAAGTCAAAAGCTAGTCCCAGCTAAGAAGTCAAGTGGAAGCACCTGTAACACCTCGATCTGACCCGAGTATTATTTAAGAAGAAAATAATAAACAGATTAGTCTAGCTATAAATATCATGTAAAATTAGATAGGATAAGAGATATGACAAAATATATGATAACAATAATGCCATACCGTGACAAGTATACATTAGATAACAAAAATCATACAATATCTCTAATATTCTCAAACACCAAAAAGAATATCATATTCTTTAATATATTCACCAAAGCACAAATATTGATAAAACTTATCAATGTAAATCAAAAAAATTGGCGAAACACAAATTTCTAGAAATCATCAATTAAAATCCAGAAAGCACAAAGGGGGAGGCCTATCACAAACAGGAGCATGAAAACTCACCAACACGTGCATCATAAACGGAATGCTATTCCATGGTCGCTAACCATCAAATTTGAGCCGAAGCTCCACAAACGGCCAAAGACTTTGAGCCGAGGCTCCATAAACGGCCCGAAGACCTTTGAGCCGAGGCTCCATAAACAGCCCGAAGACCATGGGTCGCTACCTCACCAAATTAAGCCAAAACTCCACCGAATGATCATCACAGATCAATAAGTGTAAATTACACTAAGCTAGTAAATAAATGAGTTAGGCTTCATGTCCTATAACCACTGGCTTAACTTAATTATTTAAGAACAAATTGTAGACTTTCAATCGAAAATAGTGTAAATTACACTAAGCAAGTAAATATATGAGTTAGGCTTCATATCTTGTAACCACTGGCTTAACTTAAATATTTACGAACAGATTGTAGATTTCCACCCGAAAATTGTCACAAGAGTTCAATCGAACAAGTCAAATTAATCGACGAAGTAAACGCAAGCGTTACATACCACTTGTTTTGCTAACTCGTTTAATTAGATTTATCATTATAAAACGATATTAAAAACGAACTTTGCATTAAATGTAACGTTGAAGTCATTTTCGTGAAAGAGTTTGGATATTTACTGCTAGTATATAAACCTTTGTATTTTAAAGTGGCAAATCATAGAAAACGATTGTAAAAACAATCAATCACTAAAAATCACATTTGAAAACGTAAATTAAAACCCCAAAAATTGATATCAAATCTAATCAATTGGATATTCCCAAAAATGCATAAAAGAAGTCATAGAAGTCGATTATAAATGACAATAACCAATCGGATAACAAAAATCGATAAAAATTGGAAATCCACTCAAAAACAGCCAAAAGAGGCAAAATTAACAGTTCTATACGTCTGGTAGGTATTTCCAAACGTCTGGTCCTAGGTTTTGGAAAAATATATGCTTTTTCTCCTTTCTCTTTTTAATTCTAGAACCATTTCAAACGTCTAGATTTTTCAACCAGACATCTGGATTTTGTTCCAAACGTTTGGATTTTAGCTCTGCCCTTTTTTCTTTTCCAAGGACACTTTCTACACGTTTGGATTTTTCAACCAGACGTTTGGATTTTGTTCCATACGTCTGAATTTTTTTGCTAGGCAAAAAAATCAGCCTAGCCCAAAAAGGGAAAATCCAAACCGAAATGCGATCGAACGAGCGATGGATGCTGAGAGTTATGCCAATCGACAATCCAGCACTATAGGCTCTTCGATACACCAGTAAAAACATGGCCAAACGTCCAAGATAGGATCTTTAAAGATTTTGACTTCAAAACACCAAAATTGGAAAATTCACCAAATCAATTCAAATCAAAAGCAATTAAACATGAAATAGATGTTTCGAATTCATACCTAACAAAAATGAAATCTATAGACATAGATGTGAGTTCAAGAACTCACCTTTTAACCTAAATATAGAAATGAGAACCTCTAAAACAAGCTAAGACTGATTTATGTTCAACAACACCTCAAGTATCTTCAATCAATTATCAAATGAAATGAATTTCCTAAGTTAGGATTTAGGAATTTTTGAGTGTTGAAGAGAGATTGAGATGCAGAAGATGAAGAGGATGCTTACCTAGCATCTCTTTGATTTTGGAGCATGAATTTAAATTTTCTAGTAAATTAGGGCTTAGGAATTTCTAATCTCCTCTCTTTTCCCCCAATTTCCTTTTGCTTGAGTGTTATAAAATGTTATGAATGAATGAAGAAGAGTAGAGTGGGAGTTATTAGGTAGAGGAGTTGGGTTCTCTTGTTGGGTTATTGGGCTGAAACACAAACCCAAAGCCTCAAATAAAAATACCAAAATTTTAGTCAACTCCAAACATATCGATGTTTATACTCAAAAAGCAAACGCTGTTTTGG
This sequence comes from Allium cepa, assembly GCA_030765085.1. Taxonomy (NCBI): domain Eukaryota; kingdom Viridiplantae; phylum Streptophyta; class Magnoliopsida; order Asparagales; family Amaryllidaceae; genus Allium; species Allium cepa. Next base: position 340,822,682 of record CM060941.1, on the reverse strand, counting down.
ACTTAATGGAAATGGTCCCGAGTCCTAATTTGACTGTTTACAAAAAATAGCATTTCAGACTTTAACCTGACTAACGATGCTATATTTAAATAAAACATTTAAATAAACAATCGTAAAATATGTGGGTTGTTACAGTAATGGTGAGAAAAAAAGATGGAACATGGAGATTATGCATTGATTATAGAGCCTTTAACTCACAGACTATAAAAGATAAATTTCCCATACCTTTGATAGAAAAGTTGTTTGATGAACTTTATGGATCTAAATTTTTCTCTAAACTAGATTTAAGCTCGGGATATCACCAAATCAAAAAGGATGAAGCAGATATTCACAAGATTGCATTCAAAACTCATGATGGGCATTATGAGTTCAGAGTAATGCCCTTTGGGTTAGCTAATGCACCCTCTACTTTCCAATCTTTGATGAATGAAATCTTTAGACCTTACTTGAGGAAATTTGTATTGGTGTTTTTTGACGATATACTCACATATAGCAAAATCTGTCTCGAGCATTTAGAGCAGTTGCAAGTTACTTTTCAAGTATTGAGGCAAAATCACATGGTGATTAAAATGACCAAGTGTAGCTTTGCAAAGGAATCTCTAGAATATTTAGGGCATGTTATCTCAGTACAAGGAATAGCTGTTGACCCTAACAAAGTAAAAGTAGTGGTGGATTGGCTACTCCAAGGTCTCACTGGTTATTATAGGAAGTTTTTAAAAGATTATGGTACCATTGCTAGACCATTAACCAATATGTTAAAGAGGGATGCATTTGAATGGAATGAAGAAGCTGGAGATTTCAAGACGCTTAAGCATGTTTGATAACAACACCAATATTAGCAATGCTTGAATTTTCACAACCATTTATTTTGGAATGTGATGCGGTGGATATGGCATAGGAGCTATCTTGATGCAAAAACACAGGCCTCTGGATTATTTGAGTAAGGCTTTACATGGAAGAAATTTGAACTTATCAACATATGAGAAGGAGCTACTAGCCATTATAATAGCTACAAGGAAATGGGCACAATATTTGATGGGTAGACAATTTATTATTAAAACTGATCACCAGAGCTTAAGTTACCTATTGACACAAAGACTACACACTAGAGTGCAAAAAAAATGGCCCGCCAAACTGCATGGATTTGATTTTAAGGTAGAATATAAGAGTGGTAGAGACAACAAAGTGGCAAATGCATTGTCTAGAATAGAAGAAAATGAAGAAAAAACTCTCAAGTACAAGCAGTTTCTATGGTACAAACACGATGGGTGCATGAATTAAAAGACTCTACAAAATTCTACATGGTATCAACAAAAAATGATGAAAATTCAAAGGAGTGAACTACCTGGTAGCAAGTATAAGGTGGTAGATAATTTAATTTTTCATAAAGCTAAAATTTTAATAGATCGTCACTTGGATATTATTACCCAAAATCTTGTAAAGGTGCATCATTCAACTCCATTGAGAGGGCATTCTGGAATCAAAGGCACATTAAAGAAACCGAAACAGGTCTTTATTGGAAAAAAATGAAAAGAACTGTGGAAGAGTATGTAAAAAATTGCGAAGAGTGTCAAAGGAATAAAAGGGAGAACATATTAATTCCTGGACTTCTACAGCCTCTTCCCGTTCCTGAGATGATATGGTTGGATATTTCTATGGATTTTATTACATGCTTACCTAGAAGTCAGAAATATACATTAATATATGTAGTGGTGGGTAGAATTAGCAAGTGTGCCCATTTTTTCCCATTGATTCATCCTTATACAGCTAAGGAAATGGATGCAGTCTTCTTCAATGGTGTGTTTAAATTGCATGCAATGCCAAGAACTATTGTAAGTGAAAGAGATGTTATGGTTACAAGTAATTTTTGGAAAAAAAATCTTCAAATTGCAAGGCAACAGCTTGAAATATAATTCAGCATATCACCCACAGAGTGATGGCTACTAAACTGAGCTGGTTAACAAAATTTAGGAGGGTTATCCAAGGCGTTTTGTTTGTCACAAACCCCAAGAGTGGTCGAGGTGGCCAATCTTAGCTGAGTATTGGTTCAACACTACCTGGAAACTCCCACTAATACTACACCATTCAAAATAGTTTATCGCACTGTTCCTCCAAACCTTTTGACTTATGTACCAAATTCTGCAAAGGTAGAACAAGTTGTAAAGGAGTTATATTCACGAGATGTGGTATTGGAGTTTCTTAAGGACGGGTTGAGGTTAGCTCAAGAGAGAATGAAAAAAATTGCAGACTTAAGGAGAACAAATAGGGAGTTTAAAGTTGGGGACTGGGTGTTTTTGAAGTTACAACCCTATAGGAAAATTACTGCTAGACTTCAAAAGATCCACAAATTATCACCTAAATACTATGGCCCTTACAAGGTTGAAGAAAAAAAAAGGCAAAGTAGCATATAAACTGCAACTGCATGCAACCGCCAAAATACATCCTGTTTTTCATGTTTCCCGGTTAAAAAAGGAAATCAATGAAGGCTTGTTAATACATGAGGATGCACCTAGTTATGTGGAGAAGGTAGTGGATCAACCTGAGGAAATTTTAGATAGAAGATTGGTACCAAAAATAATGAACCAGTGGTGCAAGTGTTAGTCAAATGGAAGGACAGACCTAGAGAGGAAGCAACATGGGAAGATTATTGGCCATTAATTTGGAGATTTCCGACCTTAGACCTTAGGACAAGGTCAGTTCTTAAAGAAGGAGGGAATTGTAACAACCAAAACTTGGTAGCCATGATTGTGTAGAAAGGAGGTTGCTACCCCCAGGCAGAAAAGTAAGAAGATGACAAGCTCCAGTCAAGTTCATCAGAGATGGCCAAAGGACAGCCGGAGTCGGTGAATTGATGCTGCAGGAAGGTAACATGTGCTTCAATGGGTGAAGACTTGGCCTAAGATGCAAGATATTGGTGTGTGTCAAGGTGTGCTCGTGCATACTAGTATGGGCCTTCTTTAAGTTTGTGAATGGGTAAGTTTTGGGTCTATAAAAAGGGTGTTTGGGCTGTGTGGGTTCATTAACTCAGGGAAGAGAATATTTTTCTGTTGTGTATAAATACAATTGTAAAACTTGTAACCAGGGTGTGAAATAAATATGTAGGAATAAACAAAGTTTACATTGTTTTTTTTACAATAGTCTGTCTTCAATTCTTTCCAGTTTCTTTTGTTTATTTTTCTTAATTCATCTCCTCAGTGTAGTACATTTTTGATACATGCGCTAGTTCCATTGGATAATGGATGTTAGTTCATTTTTAGTCATTTTACTTTTCTTTTTCAATCAATTTTGAATCTAGAAATTGTAAGTTATTTTCTCTGCTATTTTTCTTAATTTCGTTGATCTTCTTGATTTTTAATTTCTTTCTTTTATTAATCTGTAACACTCCAATGCCATATCTCTGTCAGTTCAAATTTTTGTTCTAAATTTCTTGAACTATCATCTGCTAATTCTTGAAAATAATCATTATGTTCTAAAATTCTTGTGAGATCTAAAGCCCACCGTATTCGTTCACTTATGTCCAAGATATATGCTATGTATATGTCAATGTTCAATACAGCAGCTCTGTCATTTTTAAAAAACTTGTATTTTCCTCCGAGTTACAATTTGATTTTGCCAATTCTTGATCTTCCTAAGAAATCTCTCAAAAAACTCATATTTTAACCGTGTACATCTACATTTTTGCACGTGTTCAAGATCATAACTATCTTCTTGTGATGACCGACACTTCAACCTTCGAAAATCAGCATCCAACACATCTCCCGTATTCAAATGTCAGAGATTCAAACGTTGGAGTCCGGTTAGCTGGAGCTATAACACATTAGATGATAACAACACAATGGAAACAAAATAACTTTCATTCAATAGACTACATGGATTACAACATTCTACGACAAGTGACCAACATCATCAGAGCTATATATACTACACAACGGCAGAATACAATATAACAGCGGAAAAATAACATCAGCAGGTTCTTCCAAGAGAGTCAAAAGTACCGCATCTTCATTTCCAAAGCTCCAAAGTCCAAACCAAAAAGCTCAAAACCAAAAGACTTCCAGATCCACATTTACTTTCAACCTTAGCTCCAGAACCTACTGATAACCTGACTCTAGGCTACTCGTGTGAAAAATTAGAGGCACCCAGAGTTTGGCAAAGGGAATAATAAACACCGAGTCTGTCATGGGACTGGTGTGAGAGACATAAAACGGTTATTTGTACAAAAAGAAATCCATTCAGGCTTTTGGAATATGAAACTACTATAAGGTCTCCCGGCACACACTCAAATGCAATCGCACACATGAGGGAGGTTCTCCTTATATTAGTCAAACATGCTTGATATGCGAAAATCCTTTTGATATTATTTTTACTGCATAGTGTGGAAAAATATTTTGCACGTGTAATATTAATCTTAGCCAGCATACGTACCATTATAGTACGCCTACTATAGCTACCATGTTAAATTGCAGGTTCTACACTTGAAATCGTAAAGGGTTCGTATTGTTTGTTTAGGTTTCCAACAAATGGCCAAGGCTAAGGAACTTCCTTTATCCGAATGGGTACGCCTCTGGAGGGACGTCCCGAGAACCTAACCAAATCTCTGCCAACACAAGGCCGGGTTACCTCTATAACTAGGTAAGTAACTGTCACGAGTATGTCATTCCTCGGTCGTAACCGACCTTTATCAAGGGCCCTCAAATTCCAACAACCACATAAGTAAAATATCCGGGTTCCTTACCATATACCACTTTTTATCCAGAAGGAAATGCACATACCCTTAGGATCGCGAACCCCATAACCTTATTGCATCCTTCCTGTTTCAACCATTTCCTGGGGTGTGAGGTTCGATGAAGTCTCGTCCTACAAAGCTACGCTTTACACAAAAGTCATGCTTCGATCAACCAATGCTCAACACTTAGCATGCCACATTACGAAATTGGGAATATATCACTAATAACGATACATAACCTCTGAGCTCGTACGTCTTAGAGAAGGGTGTTAAGCTAAGAGAATAAATTCTCCGCCACTAAATAGAAATGTATTTGATATAAACCAGTTTTATATGTCAAAGTGTAATGTCAGATATACATCCATACAAGTCCATCCTGGGTCTGAATGGAACCGAAGGCACTTTGTCCAATTAAGGAAAAAGTCCTTGCAAATCCGGATATTCCCGATCTCATCCGAGCTCCCCATTACATAGGGTAATCTCTATACCGAAGCAACTCGGCGCAGAGACAATCAACCGGAAATCCTTTCGTTTTCGAAAATACCCGATCTTCAACCACAATTTTCAAATGCAATTCCATTCCATCGTATCATTATTCGAAATAGGTTTTACGACATAATGTCCTCCCCCGGCATTTTCGAATAATGAGCGTTTATTTTAAAACATGTGGATACATTCGGATCTTAGTTAAATCACAACATTTTATCCCTTATTTCCCAAAACCTTTCCTTTAAATGGCTTAAACAAATTTTCATTTTTAGATCTTTTCAACAAAAGATCCACTTTTTATAATTCAATGTAGAACATTATATTCACACAACAATTCATCACAGATAAGTAACTTACATTTATCATAGCTCAATCCAAAGCAAATCATATCAGAGAATATTACAGATTAACATACTAGAGAAATTAATCAATCTAAGCATTTGATATAATTAATCATCCATAAGCAAGATTAATTAATCACATAATTTATAGTTAATTTAATCTAAACCAAATTGATTACTTATAAATTGATTACCTAACCCTGCTTAATTAACATTAATTAATTACAAACCATTTGTTATTATTTTAATTAATTAATGAAATTAATTAATCATCCTTAATTATCCATCTTAATTAATTATCCTTAATTACTTAAATTAATTAATTATCCCTCCATTAATTACATTAATTAATTAACCTTCAATTATAAATTGATTAACCTTTAATTACTAATTAATTAACCTTTAATTAATTTCATTAATAATTATAATTTAATTACTTACAATAATTAATCATCCTTTAACTAATTACATTAAGTAATTATCATTAAATTACTAATTATTGATCGATTGATTACTTAAGAATTAAAGATAAACCATTTATCTTAATTAATTACTTAATTATTATTTAAATCCTATTTAAAATAAATGCTTGAAATTGATTTATACAAAATCAGTTGAGAGTTTTAATACTTATCTTAATTACTTAATCACGTTATTAAATTCTCATTTAATAAACCTTTGAAATTAATTTATTATTAACATATGAATTAACTTAAGACCTTAAGTTTAATTAATGATAAAAAACACTTTACTTTCTTAATCAACTACTTAATTACCATTTAAATTTATTTTAAATAAACCTAAGAATTTACTTAATTAATTCAAGTTGAAATAAATTATATAACTTTTATCTATCCAAACATTTAGATAAACATTTGTTATTTAAAAGAAATTTATTTAAGAAAATAGTTTAAAAATTGATTTATTTAAAATTTAAAAACTGATTTATCTAAAAATTTAAAACTGTCATCACAAATACCCAGGGCAAACCTAGTACCAAACCCGAGCCCAACCTGAGCAAACTTCCCTCTTTTTTTTGAAAACTATTATAACATATTAAAAACCCACGCCAACACCCTGATACAAAACTCGAGCCAGATTTGCATTTCCTTGAGTTAAAACTCGAGATTAACTTCTCCTTCCCAAACCCACAGACACACAGATGCACGTACACATGCATAAGCGATCGCCAACGTTTTGGTCACCGATGCCATTGCCGGCAAGTCAATCTCTGCCTCCTCACTCGATTCCGACCACCAGAGCTTCAAACGAACACCAAAATCGAAAACGAGCAACATCGAACTCCACTGGATCGAACCTGATCATCCAAGAATCACCTCACGTGGCCACTTCTTGTCACCAGAAGGCTCGACACTCCAACCAAAGCTTCGCCACGAAACCACACTTCCATTCCCCCTATTTCGGTCAAGTCTATTGCTTCGACGTTGACGAACCAGGGTCGAAAATCACGTCGACCAAACCAGGTCCTTGAACCCTACTTCAACGTCGTGTCATCACCATGGAGATCAGAAAATTCACCCACTATTTTGGCCAAGACCCCTGACACCTAAGCAAGCTTCGGCAAGACCACGAGATCCATTTCTTCGTCGATCGCCAGAAAATGTCCAAAACAACGTTCCCGTTTAACCCATGAATTCTCAATCATTACTAAATTAAAAATATTGATTTTATTTTTAAAATTCCTGGATTTTGAAATCGAATTAGATGATGTAGGTGAACCATAAAATCCTAGTATTCGAATTTTCAACATGCATTGAGTTTCACTGTATATTCTTCTTCCAAGTTAAGTTTCTTCTCAATATATTTTGAAAATAATTTTAAAATTAAGACTTGTTTATTCAAAACTATTTTGTTCAAATATCCAAGCCTAAAAAGAATTAGGGGATGAGATTTTTGAATTTTGAATAGGTTTTGAAACCTGTAATCTAGAACAGAGGCATATTAGCTTGTTCCCGGACATGCACGCCAATATCACATACATATATACTTGAAATCACATTTACACAACCATGCAAAGCATATTTCATATCATACATTCATGCATCAGGTTATAGATCAGATTAAGGTTTTTAAAAAATAGTTTAATCACCGATTTTATGAGGAACAGAGGAGCCTGGAAATTTTGTTTTGAACTTGGAAAACTAGGAACTTGATTTTTGATCTGCTTGATGTTTTGAGATGATATAATCTTTGCTTTGTTTGGGATGAACTGAATTTTGTTTTGATTGTTGTTTGCTTCAGTTTTTTATCTCTGGTTTTGCTCTTTAGTTTTTGTTTTTGAATAGATCTAGAAAATGAGAAAAGAAGGATATATATATATTTGTCTGTAACTTTGTTTTTATTATTTTTATAAATAAAATAAAATAAAAAATATGACACTTGTTATTATGCATATAATCTTAGCTTATAAATGTTAGTTTGCATGTACTTATGTTTTTATATGTTTTGATATTATATTTTAAATTTTAATAAATACAATTTCTTTTATTAATATTTATAAAATCTTTAAAAAAATGACTTAAAACTAATTATACATTAATAAAAAATATATATATATTAGTTTTTAAAATATAAAGTTTTAAATCCAATTTATTTTTAAGATATTTATTTTTGAATTTCAAATCAAAATTTTATTTTTAATCTTTATATAATACATAAAATAAACACATATGTTATTTGTTTTGGAAAATTTTCAAATTAATTCACAAATTAATTCTAAAAAATTATATTAATTACCAAATTAAATTTGGCTTAAAAAGGGGATCGTTACAAATTCCCTCTTAAGAAAATTTCGTTCTCGAAATTTGATAGACAGGGAGACAAACAAAGAACATATGAACACATAAAAAGATTGAGAAATGTCTTATCAGATCAAGCTGAAATCTCCACTCTATATTTGGGATAGGACTTTTGCATGCTTTCCTCTGTTTTCTAAGTACAATCATTCAGATCTCCACTCCATTGTACTTTTAACCATTTCACCACTTTATTCCTCAACCGCTATTCATCTCGACCAATAATCTTCAATGATTCTATTTTCACTGCCAAGTTAGGTGTAATTTCCAAATCCTGTCGAGAGGCCTCCTCAATGATATGATCTAGGTCGTACACATACTTTCGAAGGTGTGAAACATGAAACACATTATGCACGCCAGCTAACCAGTTAGGTAACTGCACTCGATAAGCCCAAGGACCAATCCTCTCAAGTATAGGAAAAGGACCTATACATCGCGGTGCCGCTTACCCGTCTTTCCAAATCTCATAACTCCACGCATTGGAGAAACCTTTAAGAAAACTGAATCTCCTGGAAGTCTAAAGTTCTTCTTGTGTGGTCGGCATAACTTTTTCGTCGACTCTGGGCAGTTTTCAACTTCTTTCGAATGAAATCAACCTTCTCAGAAGCTTCCCTTATCATGTCCGGATCAAGAACAAGCCTATCACCCGACGCAATCCAACGCGCAGGTGATCTACTAGGACGGCCATACAATGCTTCGAAAGGATCCATTCTGATACTGGCCTGATAACTATTATTATATGAAAACTCAACCAAATGCAAATGGTCCTCCCATGAACCTCCAAAATCAAAAATATAAGCACGCAAAAGATCTTCCAAGATTCGATTTATTCTCTCAGTTTACCCATCAGACTGCGGGTGGTAAGTAGTACTGAAGTTCAACTTGGTTCGTAGTGCGACTTGAAATGCCTCCCAAAATCTGCTAGTGAAGATCGGGCCATGATCACTCACTATATTACTTGGTATTCCATAGAGTCGAGCAATCTCCTTCACATATAACTCTGCTAAACTCATTGTCGTTTGGGTGGATTTAACTGGGATAAAGTGGGCAGTCTTGTTCAGACGATCCACAATAACCCAAATCGCCTCATTAACCTTCCGAATTCGTGGAAAACCATCGATGAAATCCATAGACAGTTGGTCCCATTTCCATTTGGGAACTTCGAGTGGTTGGAGTAAACCTACCATCTTCATTTGATCACTCTTTATTTGTTTTCAAGTTGAGCATCGACTAACATAAATGGATATACCCCTCTTCATCGTTTTCTACCGGAAGGTCCTCTTAATATCTCGATACATTTTGTTAACCCCTAGATGGATACTGAACTTGGATTTGTGACATTCGTCCAATACTTCTCGTTTGAGATCTAGGATATCTAGAACACAAATCCTCCCTTTCAACCTCATAATTCCACTATTATCGATTTCGAAGCTGGAATCTTCTCCTTGATGTATTCTCCCATAAATTTCTTGGAGAAATATGTCTTATTTATGCTTACTAGCAATCTTCTCAAGAAGTGTGGGGGTGACAACAAGATAACCAAGAACACCATGTCTTCTACACAAAGCATCAGCTACCACTTTTGCTTTACCAGGTGTATACTGAATATCCAGGTCGTGTGATGCTAGGAATTCCAACCAACGTTGTTGCCTTAGGTTCAAATCCTTCTGGGTAAAGCGGTATTTCAAAGATTTATGGTCGGTGAACAATTCAAAATTTTCACCAAAAGATAATGACGCCATATTTTCAAAGCAAAGGTAACTGCCAAAAGCTCAAGATCATGGGTTGGGTAGTTCTTTTCATGTGGTCGCAATTGTCTACTCGCGTAGGCAATCACTCTACCCTCTTACATTAGAACAGCACCCACTCCTTTACCACATGCATCTGTGTAAACAGATAAACCTTTATTCCGTTAATAATAGCAAGAACGGGAACAGTGGTCAACCTTTTCTTCAATTCCTGAAACGCTTCCTCGCACTTTAGAGTCCAAATAAATTTGGCACTCTTCATAGTCAGCATAGTTAATGGACTGGCTAACTTAGAGAAATCCTGGACAAACTTTCGACAGTATCCAGCTAATCCCAGAAAACTTTTGACCTCCTTTGGGGTTGTGGGTTGCTTCCAATCTAGGATAGTGGAAACCTTACCAGGGTTTATAGAAATTCCTTCTTCTGTTACAATATGTCCTAGAAATCTAACTTCTTTTACCCAAAAATGACATTTAGAAAACTTGGCAAAAAGAATATTCCTCCTCAATATTTTCAAAACTACTTTTAATTGTTCGGCATGCTCTTCTTTAGATTTGGAATAAATCAGAATATCATCAATAAATACGAGAATGAACTTATTCAATACTTCACGAAATACTCGGGTCATCAGGTCTATGAAATATGCAGGGGCATTGGTTAGTCCGAAGTGCATAACTAACCATTCGTAGAATGTATCGGGACCCCTAAAAGCAGTCAAATGAATACAATCTTCCGCAATTCTCAGTTGATGGAATCCTTGGGCTAGGTCCATCTTGGAAAAGAACTAAGCACCATGCAATTGATCGAATAGGTCGTCGATTCGGGGTAAAGGAAATTTATTCTTAAGGGTTAACTTATTAAGATCACGATAATCTACGCACAATCTCAAAGATCCATCGGACTTGGCTATAAATACCATAGCTGAAATCCAACTGGAACGACTAGGTCGTATAAATCCTTTCTCCTGTAAATCTTGGGTTTGCTTAACTGGCTCCACTCTTTTCCTTGGTGCCATCCTACGACTTGCATGCACAACTAGATGGGCATTGGAAACCAGGTCGATTCTAAATTCGATTTCCCTATGCGGAGGTAAAGACTTAACTTCTTCAAATACGTTAGGAAATTCTCGAATAATAGGTATGGATTCCAAACTCAGGTCGGGATACCCTAAAGTATACATTAGCTTGTCCCTCTTCGGACTTGGATCCTCATAAGAAATCACATTAAAATTCCTAAGTTTGGTTTTAACCGAAATCGTTCTATTGATACAATCTAATTTAGCTTCATATTTTGTTAACCAATTCATTACAAGTAAAATCTCAAATTCATTAAAGTCAAGAACGAAAAGGCTGATAGGAAACTGATGAAGAGAATACGAAATAGGAACATTTTTACAATGTAAACAAAGATTCGCAGGGCTCCTACCGGGTTCTTCACACAAATAGGTTCGTCTATGAATTAGGGTTCAAGATTTAACTCTTCTACGGTTTGCTGGAAAGCAAAACTATGCATGTCTCCGGTGTCGAATAGAACTCCAACAATTTTATCATAAATAAGAAGATTACCTTCCAAAACTCATTTCCCTTTATCGGCTCCTGAGATTGAAGGGTCATCCTTGATTGCATATATCTTTGCTACTTGAGCCTGCTTTATTTTCGGGCATTCGTTAACCATGTGTCCTGGCTCATGGCAATAGTTGCATTCCCTGGCTTCTTATCTTGGCTTCTCAGGTTGATCCTTCTTCCTTTTCTTCTTGGGCTTCTTGCAATTATTTGAGTAATGACCTTTCTCCAAACCGTTGAAATAGGTAACATTCTTCGCCTTGTTCACCTGAGTATCCTTCTTTTCTTTACCTCACCTAAGGCTTCTTTCCTCCAAACTTTCTCTTCTTCCAATTTGGATTACTTTTGCTTCCTTTCTCTTCTGGCATCTCTTATTTATCTAAGGTGGCATATCTATACCCATATCTACCAAATCAGTAAAAGACTCCTTCACATTACCTATCATCCTTTCATGAAACTTCTTGTTCGTCCCTTTAATAAATCTCTCATTCTTCTTAAGAGGGGTATTCACCAATTCAGGTCCAAATCAAGATAACTCATTAAACTTATTTAAGTATTTTTCAAAAGATAGATTTCCTTGCTTCAAATCGGTAAACTCTTGATACATCCTGGAAATACCAGCGGAAGGCATATAACGCTACTCAAATACTTACTTGAATCTACACCACGTAAATTCATCCTCGTATTCGACCAAAGTAATGGTCTCCCACCATGCCAAAGCTTCTTCCTGAAGCTGCCAAGAAGCCATCAACCTCTTTTGATCATCATCCAATTTCAATCCTTTATAAATTATCTCACAAGATCGAATCCAATCTTGCGATTCTATAATAGTCTCCGTACCTTTGAATGTTTTCCCTCCAAGACTTGAGAAATTTCGATATAACTCTGCTAGGTTTGCCTGGGGTTGGATGGGAAGAGTTGCTCCCTCCATTATTGTTGTTGCAGGGTCTCGACCATTTTAGTGGTACTGCTCCTTCCCCTACCTCGTCCTCTTCTTGCACTCATCTCACTATCTGTAAATAGTAGAAAATTTGATTTAGGCATATGGACGAGATATCTTAGGGAATGTACTCATTCTAGGGCATTTCTAACCCTATCTCTAATGAGTCACCTAGTGAGTTATACTCCAAAGCTAAAGTTCTTTTTCAACCTTCAGCTCTGATACCAAATGTGACGACCTGCACTTCAACCTTCGAAAATCGGCATCCAATCCATCACCCATATTCAAATGCCGGAGATTCAAACGTTGGAGTTCGGTTCGTTGGAGCTATAACATATTAGATGATAACAACACAATGTAAAAAAATAACTTTCATTCAATACACTACATGGATTACAACATTCTACAACAAGTGACCAACATCACAGAGCCTATATATACTACACAACAACAAAATACAATATAACAGTGGAAAAATAACATAAATAGGGTCTTCTAAGAGAGTCCAAAGTACTGCATCTTCTTTTTCAAAGCTCCAAAGTCCAAACCAAAAAGCTCAAAACCAAAAGACTTCCAGATCTACATCTACTTTCCAACTTAGTTCCAAAACCTACATATAACCTGACTCTAGGCTGCCTGTATGGAAAATTAGGGGGCACCCAGAGTTTAGCAAAGGGAACAATAAACTCCGAGTCATTCATGGGACTGGTGTAAGAAACATAAAACAGTTATTTATACAAAAATAAATCCATTCATGCTTTTGGAAAATGAAAATACCATAAGGTCTCACGGCATACACTCAAATGCAATCGCACAAATGGGGGAGGTTTCTCCTTATAGTAGTCAAACTTGCTTGATACGCAAAAATCCGTTTGATATTATTTTTAGTGCATAGTGTGGAAAAACATTTTGCAAGTATAATATTAATCTTAGCCAGCATATGTACCATTATAGTATGCCTATTATAGCTACCATGTTAAATGGCAGGTTCTACAACTGAAATCGTAAAGGGTTCGTATTGTTTGTTTGGATTTCCAACAAATGGCCAAGGCTAAGGAACTTCCTTTATCCGAATGGGTACGACTCTGTAGGGACGTACCGAGAACCTAACCTGGTCTCTGCCAACACAAGGTCGGGTTACCTCTGTAACTAGATAACTAACTTTCACGAGTATGCGATCCCCCGGTCGTAACCAACCTTTATCGAGGGCCCTCAAATTCCAACAACCACATAAGTAAAATATCTGGGTTTCACACTGTTATCCCACTTTTTGGCAAAGCCGTGATACCAAAAGATCGATCGAAAACAAAAGACAGTTCATCTCAAATATTGGTTATACTTTGCTTCACTATGGATATCGATGAATTTTGTCCGAGCCAGGATCAGGCTACAATGGATAGGACACGGCAAGAAAAGTCAAGGGAGCCAACGTTCCAAATTTCAGGTCAATCGGCCGTATGAATGAGTTATGATCGATGCAGATTGAAGGAGATAACTCCATCCGTTCGTATCCATCCTAGAGCACTGTTTCGTATCCATCAGTAGGCCGCACTTCGTATCGATGGACTTAGTATCCATTGACCGAGTTTACTTCGTATCGATAGGCTCGTATCCATCACCACACCTCGGTTCGTATCCATCGACTTCGTATCGATCGGAATGGCCAGGTCTTCGCATCCATGAACTTCGTATCGGTCGACCAATGATTAGTTCGAATCGATGAACGAGGCGTTCATTCGAATCCATCAGGCAGCTTCGGTTCGTATCCATCAAAATGGTATCCATTAAATGGAGACATCACCATCGGTACGAGCTAAGCTGCTTATCTCGATTCGAACTAGACGTTGAAAGTTGATACGAAATGCATGAAGTTGATTGATTCAAACTGGATAACAGTACTCGATACAAATGAGGCAAAATTCATGGATGCGAAGCGGTCGACTCGGCATAAGGAGCGGATCGATCCAAGGAGTGCGCTCCATGTCGTCTCGAAAAAACGTGCATCCATCAGTTCGAATATATGGATTCGAAGTAATCAATTCGAAGAGAACAGCCAACCGAAACACTCCGATTCATATCGATCATATCTCCCAAACCACAAGTCCAAATGCTATGAAATTTTCATAGCATCTTCCATGCAAGGTAAAGATTGTTCCTGCCAAGTTTCAGCTCGATTGGATCAATTTTTGATGGATATGAAATTGTTTCGTATCGATCGCAGTTCGAGTCGAAACTTGGTGGGGTCGGTCGCGTGGGCCCACTCACGTGCTAGAAGAAGTCTCCCGAAGTTTGAGCGCGATCTCAGCCTCCTACGCCTATAAATAGCCCCCTGAAGACTGTAAAAAGCGGACCTTTTGGCCATTCAACGTCCAGACTCTGTCGGATTCAATTCTACGTCTTTCTGTCACCGTTGTAATCAAACATCAGAGCTATAACTTGCTGTAATCTGCTGTAACAGATCGATATCATCAAAAGAATCAATAAAATCATAAGCTTCAGAGTGGACGTAGGCAAGATCGCCGAACCACTATAAATCCTGTGTTTTTTATCGTTATTTGTGCTGGATATTGCTTAGATCTGAGATTTGTGTTGAATATTACTGATTTGTATTCACATACGGGTGCTTTCACGATACTGGGTTTGTGACCATTTTTGGTGCAAACACTTTGGTGCTTTCACTGAGAAGGCTGATTCAGGAGAAGTTGAATTTAAAGATTTAAGAATTCAGATCTAAGGGTTATGACAAGACAAACAAGTAGAAGATAAAGGCCAGAGAGAAGTGAACACGAAGGAAGTCAAGAAGCTTCCTTAGGAGCGAATCAGGCATCGATCTTCATCACCAGGGATGAGATGGAGGCAATGATGTAGAGACAAGAAGAGTTGATCCAGAGTTTGTTTCAACAGATTGGGCAACTTGGAGCGCAGAATCGAGGAGCAGATGGAGTTCAGAATGGAGCAGGACCATCCGACGTAGCACCTGGATTAGGGGGCACACACTTAGAGCATGTTGATCCAATCCTAGAGAGAGAGATAAGGGCATCTGAGCAACCTAGAGGAAGTAGAGGGATGAACGCTCAGCCAGGGGGCAGATTCCAGAAAGCTCTCATGGACTCGGGAGGCAGGTTGACAGCGATGAACGAGGATTACAACTAGAAGACAATGATAGATTGGCGAAGATGGTCAGGCAAGCCATGGGAGGCGGATTAGTGAACAGAGATCTTGAAGACGTGAACATGAGTCCCTTTTCTCCTGCAATTAGGATGGCTAGGAACCCGCCAGAGTTCAAGTTACGATCAGTGGAGATGTACGATGGGAGAACGGACCCCGCATTCCATCTGACAAGGTATATGAGGCACATGGAAGTGCTGGGGGCATCACAGGAAGTTATGGCCCGGTGCTTTCCATTATATCTGACGGATATCGCAGCGTTATGGTTTAGGCAGCTGGAGAGTGGCTCCATAGGAACGTGGGCAGATTTAACTAAGAAATTCATGAGGCAATTTAGGGTTCACATAGCGAGACCCAAGAATGTGATGAGTTTGGCAATATTAAAGCAGAAAGCTGGGGAGTCTTTGAGGAGTTTCCTGACGCGATTCAACACGGCAGCGACATCGGTGGATCGACCAAATCCATCCATGGTTATGATGGCAGCTGTGTTTGAAGTAGCTGATGGCACAGAGTTTAAAAATTCGTTGACTAAAGATCCACCTATAGATCTAGGAGAATTCTATCGCGAGGCGGAAAAGTTTTTGCGATTGGAAGACGCAAGTGCAGAAAGAGAAGAAGGAGAAGAGATTAATGTTTATGCGGTCAAAGATGGAAATCCCCCTGAGAAAGGTAAAGAAACTAGCAAGGGAAAACGAAAGGCTGAGAATAGCTGTAACAGATCAATGAGACCACGAAAGGAACCAAGGTTCACCACATACTCAGAGTTGAATGATAGTTTGGAACGAATCTATCAGGATATCAGAGAGCAGGTTCCGTATCGTAGACCAATGCGAAGGGATCTAACTTTTGACGAGAGGAAATCAGATAAATATTGCATATTCCATGAACTGAACGGTCATAACACTAATGATTGTAGACATCTGAAGGATGAGGTGGAAGGGCATATCAGGAACGGTATGCTACTTCAGTATGTGAGGAGGCGAACTCCAGCGGTGGAGCCAGAGGGACCACCGTCTACATCAGCTAGAGGTGACCCTGAACCGGGACAACGTTTGATTATCAATTGATTGACTGATTGAAATAATGATGAACAAGTCGTAAACCTCTCACTAACACGGTTAAATTATTTACATATGTAAGAGATCGCGCACGATCCATAGGCATGCTCTGAATGACTACTAACCGCACCATCGTAAGAGTTTACGCTTTGACACTTTCGTCTTGCTTTTGCTTTGATTTTGGTTTGGACATTTGGATTTAGTTTGTTTGGACATTTTTGTTGTGACATTCGTATGATCATTGCTTTGATATTTGGAATTCTGTGAAAGAATTTACTTGTATGCCCGTTAGATCGTGAACGGTCCACGAGCACCTCCTGTATGGCGATGAACCGCCAAGTCTCTGATTCAGAAACTCCCCTGAACGTGAAATCTGACATCGATAATACTAAGTCCTCCCGGGCACACCAATTTGCCTTGAACGGCACCCGACCTCGAATGGTCACAGTTCGCCGCGAACGGCATCCGACCGCGAACGGTCCCGTATCACCATCTGCCACGAACGGCATCCGACCGCGAACGGTCCAATGTCATCATTAGCCACGAACGGCATCGGCCGCGAATGGTCCCGTCTCATCATTCGCTGTGAACGGCATCGACCGCGACCGGTCCCGATTTACCTCAAGTGGCACACGATCCCGAACGATCGTCATTCGAGGTCATATGGAACTATCGAGTTTTTTACAGGTTGTTGACAGGATATGAACATCCAGCTTATGGCATTACAAAACACACCTTTCTACCGCAAGGCATATTTTGGGGGGCAAATGTTATCCTGCTTTTTGGCAAAGCCGTGATACCAAAAGATCGATCGAAAACAGAAGACAGTTCGTCTCGAAGATTGGTTATACTTTGCTTCACTGTGGATATCGATAAATTTTGTCCGAGCCTGGATCAGGCTACAATTGATAGGACACGGCAAGCAAAGTCATGGGAGCCAACATTCCAAATTTCAGGTCAATCGGGGTTCGTATGAATGAGTTATGATCGATGCAGATTGAAGGAGATAACTTCATCCGTTTGTATCCATCCTAGAGCACTGTTTCGTATCCATCAGTAGGCCGCACTTCGTATCGATGGACTTCGTATCCATCGACCAAGTTTACTTCGTATCGATAGGCTCGTATCCATCACCACACCTTGGTTCGTATCCATCGGCTTCGTATCGATCGGAATGGCCAGGTCTTCGCATCCTTGAACTTTCTATTGGTCGACCAATGATTAGTTTGAATCGATGAACGAGGCGTTCGTTCGAATCCATCAGGCAGCTTCGGTTCGTATCCATCAAAATCGTATCCATTGAATGGAGACATCACGATCGATACGAGCTAAGCCGCTTATCTCGATTCGAACTAGACGTTGAAAGTTGATATGAAATGCACGGAGTTGATTGATTCAAACTGGATAAGAGTACTCGATACAAACGAGGTGAAATTCATGGATGCGAAGCAGTCAACTCAGCATCAGGAGTGGATCGATCTAAGGAGTGTGCGCCACGTCATCTCAAAAACACGTGCGTCCATCGATTCGAATACATGGATTTGAAGTAATCGATTCGAAGAGAACAACCAACTGAAACACTCCAATTCGTATCGATCATATCTCCCAAACCACAAGTCCAAATGCTATGAAATTTTCACAGCATCTTCCATACAAGGTAAAGATTGTTCCTGCCAAGTTTCAGCTCGATTGTATCAATTTTTGATGGATATGAAATCGTTTCGTATCGATCGCAGATCGAGTCGAAACTTGGTGGGGTCGGTCGTGTGGGCCTACTCACGTGCCAGAAGATGTCTCCCGAAGTTTGGGCGCGATCTCAGGCTCCTACGCCTATAAATAGCCCCCTGAAGCCTACAGAAAGGGGAGTTTTTCGCCATTCAACGTCCAGACTCTGCTGGATTCAATTCTACGTCTTTCTATCACCGTTGTAATCAAACATCAGAGCTATAACTTGCTGTTATCTGCTGTAACAGATCGATATCATCAAAAGAATCAATAAAATCATAAGCTTCAGAGTGGATGTAGGCAAGATCGCCGAACCACTATAAATCCTGTGTTTTTGATCGTTATTTGTGCTGGATATTGCTTAGATATGAGATTTGTGTTGAATATTACTAGTTTGTATTCACATACGGGAGCTTTCACGATACCGGGGTTTGTGACCATTTTTGGTGCAAACACACACCATAATACCACTTTTTATCCAAAAGGAAATACACATACCCTTAGGGTCGCGAACCCAATAAAATTGCTGCATCCTTCCTGTTTCGACCATTTTTGGGGTGTAAGGTTCGATGAAGTCTCGTCCCATAAAGCTACGCTTTACACAAAGCTACGCATTTCCCTAAGTCAAAACTCGAGACCAACTTATCCTTCCCAAACCCACAGGCACACAGATGCACGTACACGTGCACAAGTGATCGCCAACGTTTTGGTCAACGATGCCACCGTCGGCAAGTCGACCTCTACCTCCTCACTCTATGCCGACCACCAGAGATTCGAATGAACTCAAAAATCAAAAACGATCAACATCGAAATCCATTGGATCGAACCTGATCATCCAAGAATCACCTCGCGTGGCCACCTCCTATCACTAGAAAGCTCGACACACCGAACAAAGCTTCGCCACGAAACCACGCTTTCATTCCCCCCTACTCCAGTCAAGTCCGTTGCTTCAACGTTGACGAACCAGCCTCGAAACTCACGTCGACCAAACCAGGTCCTTAAACCCTACTTCAATGTCGTTCCATCGCCATGATGATAAGAAAGTTCACCTACTATTTTTTTCGAGACCCTTGACACCTAAGCAAGCTTCGGCAACGACCACGAGATCTATTTCTTCACCGATCGCTAGAGATGCCCAAAACAATGTTCCCGTTCAATCCATGAACTCTCAATCATTACTAAATTACAAATCTTTATTTTATTTTTAAAATTCATAGACTTTGAAATCGAATTAGGTGAACCAAGAAATCCTGGTATTCGAATTTTCAACATGCATTGAGTTTCATTGTATATACTTCTTCCCAGTAAAGTTTCTTGCTCAATATATTTTGAAAATATTTTTAAAATTAAGATCTTGTTTATCTAAACCTATTTTGTTCAAACATCCAAGCCCCAAAAGAATTAGAGGATGAGATTTTTGAATTTCAAATAGGTTTTGATACCAGTAATCTAGAACAAAGGCATATTTGCCTATTCCTGGACATGCACACCAATATCACATACATATATACATGAAATCACATTTACACAACCATGAAAAGTATATTTCATATCATACATTCATGCATCAGGTTATAGATCAAATTAAGGTTTTTGAAAAATAGTTTATACACCGATTTTTATAAAGAACAGAGGAGCCTGGAAATTTTGTTTTGAACTTGGAAAATTGGGAACTTGGTTTCTGATTTTCTTGATGTTTTGAGATGATATGACCTTTGCTTTTTTGGGATGATCTGAATTTTGTTTTGATTGTTGTTTGCTTCAGTTTTTTCATCTCTGGTTTTGCTTTCTTTTTAGTTTTTGTTTTTGAATAGATCAAAGAAAATGAGAAAAGAAGGATAAATATATATATACATACACACACACACATATATAGATAACTTTGTTTTTATTATTTTTGAAAATAAAAGAAAATAAAAAATATGACACTTGTTACTATGCATGTTATCTTAGCATACAAATGTTAGTTTGCATGTACTTATGTTTTTATATGTTTTGATATTATATTTTAAATTTTAATAAATACATTTTCTTTTATTAATATTTATCAAATCTTTAAGGCAAATGACTTAAAACTAATTATACATTAATAAACAAATATATATATATATATATATATATTAGTTTTTAAAATATAAAGTTTTAAATCCAATTTATTTTTAAGATATTTATTTTTGAATTTCAAATCAAAATTCCATTTACAATATATATATATATATATATATATATATATACACACATAAAACAAACACATATCTTATTTGTTTTGGAAAATTTTCAAACTAATTCATAAATTAATTCTAAAAAATTATACTAATTACTAAATTAAATTTGGCTTAAAAAGGGGATCGTTACACTTCTTGTTCTAGAAGTCATCTTCTTCTTCCTGCACTTAACTCGGCAGCCATGGTTAGGAGCACTGACTAACCAAGGCCTTCCTGAATGTGACTCCCTATCTACTGAAATGTAATACGCTAGATTTTTCTCATGAGATGACAATCTAGTTTTTCATTTACATAGGTATTCACCAGATACAAAACCAAAATTTACATTTGCATAAAACATGCACTTTATAATGAATAATCATGGGAACTTCACATTAACTACGAATTTATGCAGTTAAAAATATTTCATCAGTGGCTAGTTCTTAATTGTTAAGTACATTTTGGTTGCATTATCTCCTGTACTTAGACATCACCAGTTTATATAGCTACTGAAATTGAACTTTGAAATGAGAAACAAAATGTTCATCTCAACTTGCACTATGCTTAGAAACATGTCCTATTTTTGTTGACCTTAGATTACATTTGTCCCCATCTGGCAAGTATTGTGCCTAATCGTTATTAGATGTTCGTCTTTTATTAAAAACGAACTTCGATATTCACCTGATATGGATTTGCCCCAGTATTGGACAAGTTACAGGCATAAAGATATTTTTTACATATCATAAATCATTTCAACCCAAACGGTTAGCAAAATTTCGAGTAGTATTTCCTTTTTGTTCCTCATGTACGCACATTAGTGTACAATACAGGTAATAAGGGTAAATGCTACTGAAATTTTGTTTGATCGTTCGAGATGAAACGATTTACAAAATGTGAAATAGCATTTTGTTTGCAATGGGAAGTAGGTTCATGACCCATAAAAAAGATGTTAGACTTTACGTATCTTTAGAACAAAGTATATTTAACATTAACAAAATAAGGATACTGTATGGAGTTATAATAAAAGAAAATATTATACATATGATCTATAAATAAGTAATACTAATGCGTGATATTAATAACAAAGAAATTGTAATATATGTTTTTTTAATAATATGTGACTTATAATACCAAGTATATGTATTATTTATAGTTGAAGATGGATTATTTGAAAGTTCGAAATTGGATGTATAAGTTTAATGTTAGGAAGAAAGTAACCATACCACTGCATTTTAAAAATGGCATGGAAGCATTTATGAAAGTGACATCTTGTAATAGAACAAAGCAGCATGAAATTAGATGTCCTTGTTCTAAATGTCGTTGCGTACATAGTAGTTAAGGCACAAGGCTTGATCCTTAGGTTTTTTGCGCCTTGGGCTTTTTTGTGCGACTTTTATTGTTACTTACCCACGTTCAATTATATGCGCTCAATTTCTGCGTTTTTCGCATTGCAACGAACATCACACTATTATCACTTGTGATTGCTTCTTATTTATTTATTTCATTTACATATGGTGTCCAACCTATTTTCACAGTTTCATTTATTTACCCGATAGTTATTTAGCTTTTACATTTCAAAAACTCAAGCGAATATTAGATGAATACTATTTTTTTATATATGCTATGTCAGTTGAAAACACTTGGCATATGTGAGAACATTAGTTGCTGCGGTTTTATAGTGGAGATATTATAGTTTTTCTATCAACAACGTGTATTATTGTATGGTGATACCAAAATATTGTCAAATATGTATTTTGGAATTTTGAGGCAAACTACAGAGTCACAGACAATGGAGTTTTTGAAACTGCTATGGATTAAGTGGTTGTATGTTATAGATCAGAACTGAGGATTTTGAACTAAGATAAATATAGGAACAAATTTCCTATAATAAAGGCGTTTTTCTTCTCAATAGGAATTTTGGACTAAGATATCTATTCAGTTTAAATTATTGATTATTATTTAATATATTTTTTCATTTCTCAGCTGGAAGATCTTAACAGGGAACCAACATCTTAAAATTTTATTGTACGACTCACAAGATCAACTTAAGCAATGATGGATCGACCACAGTTGGATGGATTGACGACACCGTGAAGCAATTTTCGGTAAGCTATTCAAAAAACTAAATTTAAAAAGTACATGCATATAGTTGTGATGCTGATGTGTATGAAAAATAAAAAACAGACACAATATCAAGCTCAGGTTGACGATCTAAAAAGTAGAGGCATAGACATCACATATGAGATTGAGGAAGAAGTTTTTCGCGTCCTCACCACTTATATGGCCGAAAGGCCGGACCGTAGATCCAATTATGGAAATATACATGCAGTAATTTCTAAAAATTCAATTAAATAATTACATTACTGTAGTGAAACAAATGTTATTATTTGACACTGTAAATAACTAAATAAATGCAGAAGTAACAATAATATTCCAAATCAATCAGCATAATACATTGCCCACATGGAGCAAAAGTTGGTAGCGATAGAGGCCGAAGTCGAAATGCTTCAGTCAAATTATGAGAGGTTAGCCGATTGGTTGAGGAGCACATGCATGGACAAGCAAATGAGCGCCGTTAGGGCCATGACTACACAGAAGACAAGTGAAATTTCATGTTTGATATGCAGTTATGGTTTTTTACTTTAGACATTATGATGTGTGTATATATATCTACGTGGACATGATTTTCATTTCGACTTGCATCTATGTGGCACTAGTTTAAGTTGTAACGTATAACATTATGAATGTTGTGTGTTATCTAAATGTCTCGTCGATTATGTTATTGTTTTTATTGTTTTATAATGTTGTTGGTGATGTTATTTTGTATATACGTTTCAATGCATGTTTGGCATTGCCAAAATGTATGTATTTGAGGTTGAGTTTGGATTGAGATTAGTAATTAGAATAGAAATGATAAAAAATTGTTTAAGAAAAGACTTCGAAAAGACGTGGAAAAAATCAAATAATTGTAATTTAAAATTGGCGTTGATATGACGTTGAAAAATAAAGATATCGGAATAGCGTCAGATAGGCGTTTGGAAATAAGGTGCCGAATGGGCATCAAAAAATACATAGTCGAAAAGGGGTTGGATAGACGTCGGAAAGGAAACGGCCTCGAAATGGTGTCGAAAAGTTTAAGATGTCAAAACGGCTTTGGAAACACCTAACGCCCGGCGTTAGAAAGGTTTTTCCATAATAGTTTTTCTGAGGTAAAAAAAGACGTTGACGTGACGTCGGAGATATGTTTTTCAACGCAAAGCCAACATCAGTTTAACTTTAGAATTTTTTCTTCTGTTGTAGCGTGCGTTGTTGTTGGTGGAATTTTTTTTCTGTATTGCTGACTTGGTTTGCTTGAAGGATTAGGATTTGAATATGAGTTGTTATTTGGTTATTTATGAACTGACGTGAATCAATGATATGACATTCCATATACGGCTTTCAAAGGTGGCAATTTGCACATGTTGTGTATGCTTTAGGTCATCTGAGCCGTTAATGCACCTAAAAGCTATCTTAGACAATGATCTCGGTTGCCTTTTTAAAGTGCTTTCGGCTACATGACTTTGTATTGGCTTTAACTTTTGGTCGATGCATGTTAAAGGGATTGTGGTTTCGGTTTTCGCCGATCGGAGGATCGCTATTTTTGGCCATTCTTTATACTTCGGCATTGGGGGTTATCCTTTAGTCAAGTGAACCGTGGAAGTGAGCCGAGGACTGCTATGTAGAAGCATATTCAATGTACTTGTTAAAATTTAGTATTTATGGAAAGCTTAATGCATAATAGAATTTACATTGTTTAGAAGTGGAATATAACCGAATAAAAATTATGACATAATAGTTGTATTCAATATGTGGTTGCTTGTTAAAGATACGCTCGACACTGTCTCATTTCTCAGAAGGAAAAATGTTCACATAAACCGACAGTGCTATGTTGGATAATCTGTCGATGATTCGAGAATGAAGAAGACGATAACTGTTGTACTTCTGACTTCAAGAATCTACTGCGTAGATTCTTTAGACAATAGTTCAGCCCAACAGGTACAAATGGGTTATCGAACTATCGACTTAGGATTCAATGAAGCCTTGAAACAGCATAATCGGATTCAAAAGTTGTATGATTTTGATCTAACCAAGAACAATCAAATTTGATCTTTGATGATGCAATTTAGCAGAGAATACAAAGAAGAAGAAGAGGAGAATAAATCTACAATGTTTCTGCATTCGTAACACATAACAGGCATTGCAAATTGTAGTGGAAATGACAGTGTTTTGCAACACTTTCTGCATGTTGTAGATTTGGAGGAAGAAGAAGAGACAAGAAAAAGAGATTAATCTTTTTTTTGAAATGGTTCCTGGGCGTCACTGTTTATAGTAGAAGAGGAAGTGTCCATTTGTCAAACGTTGCATCCTTTTCAACAGTCTGAAACCGTTACAAACGGTCGCGCCTTTTTTCAACGGTTTAAAATGTTGCTAAAGGGTCGCGTCTCTTCAATCAAATGACCCGTCAAAAATCTTTCCTTCAAATTCTGGATTCGGTCTATTAACAAAAATTAATTCGTCATTTTAGGCCCGAGCCCGCACCCGGCGCGGCCGGTCGGACGGATCGCGGCGGCGCGCGTATGGTGGTGATGCATAACTTCCCTCCTCACATCAAAGCAAAGTTTTGGATGCCCAAAGGGTCCAACCTTCCTTAGAGAAATCTATATTTAACTAAGTATAAATCCCCTAATTTCCAAGATGTGGGACTATACATTCCATCTTTTTCTTCCATCTTCTTCCCACTTCTTCCCTTTTCAAAAACAAACCCAAACTCAAATTAATTTTGAAAATTTCCAACAATTTTCCCCCATTTTCTAAATAAGTAAAATAAATAAAATAGACAGCAGCATCCCTAGAGTGACTACCTACATACCCAAGTGGGATCAAGCCAATGTAGTTCCAAGGTCAAGTTTTGCATCATCGTGAAAACCAATACATAAATGATAGGTATCTTTTGGATTTGAACATTCACTTAGTGTAAACCATTCAAAGTTAACCAAGTACCCCTAGTGATAGTACCGGAACAGTCACACATACTATTTTCCGTATATGGAGTGTTATGTATGCTCAGCACATTAATGGCCATGTGCTTAAATCCTAAGTTCATGAGTCTACTTTAGAAAGCGGTCTTACTTTCTTAGGAAACAACCTGATTTCCATACTCATATACGTAAGTCTCTGATGTTTCTGATACACCTTTTTAAGGTAACTAGACTTATTAAGGATATATTATCCATCCTTTGTTCTTGCAAAATCCAAACTAAGTATTATGGGATTATTGATTTAGTGTTCCATAATTATTCTCTTAACTTGTTGGTACCCATTGAACTTTGTCTATCTTTTTAAAAACATAAGTTAGGTTTCTACTAAGGATGATCAGCCTTCATTCACAGGCCGTAGTCCAATTTCCTTTGATTTTATAGAAACCATTGCCTTTGGAAGACTCTTTGTGAGCAGGTCAGCCAAGTTTTTCTTTGTTTCTATGTAATCAACCGTTATTACTCTACTTTTGAGTAACTGTCTTATCATTGATATCTTAGACTCATATGTCTAGATTTCCTATTATATGTCCTATTAGAGACATTGTATATTGTAGCCTGATTATCATAGTTAATCAAGACCACTGGAGATGGCTTCTTCCATAATGGGATTTCTATTGATAATTTCCTAAGCCATTCTGCTTCCTTACAAGCATCTGCTAATGCAATCAACTCTGACAGCATTGTTGAGTCAGATATACAAGTTTGTTTCTTGGAAACCCAAGACACAGCATCACCTCCTAATGTAAAGATCCATCCAATTGTAGACTTATATTTTGATTCTACATTGTTCCAGATTGCATCACTATATCCTTCTATTACAGCAGGATATCCTTTATAAGATAAACCATAGGTAATAGTTCCTTTCAAATAATCTAAAACTCTGGAAATAGCTTTCCAATGTTCGAAACCTGTATTACTCGTAAATCGACATAACATGCTTATAGCATGTGTTATGTCTGGTCTAGTGCAATTCATATCATACAAAAGACTCCCTATAATACTGGAATACTCAAGTTGAGAAATGGTATGTCCAGTATTCTTTTCTAATTTAATACTAGGATCTAAAGAAGTAGGTGCTAGTTTGTTTTTATAATGACATACTTTCAGAGGAACTTCTCAATATAATGAGATTGTGTTAATAACAACTCCACATCTTTCCTAATAATTTTAATTCCAGAATTACGTCATCTTCTCCTAGACCTTTCACATCCAATTTAGAAGATAGAAACTTCTTAGTTTTATTCACAAAGGATATATTGGAACCAAATATTAGCATGTCATCAACGTATAAACATATTATGACATAATTGTTGTTGTCTGATTTGCTATAAATACATTTATCAGCATCATTAACAATAAATCCATATGACAATGCTATTTTATCAAACTTCTCATGCTATTACATGGGATCTTGCTTCAGGCCATAAAGAAACTTTATTAATTTGCAAACTTTCTTTTCTTAGCCCGGGGTTTTGAAACCTTCAGGTTGTTCCATATATATCTCTTCTTCTAAACCTCCATTTAGAAACGCAGTCTTTATAGCCATTTGATGTATGACCAATTTATGAATTGATGCAAGTGCTATTAAACATCGTATAAAAGATATGCGAGCAACTGGAGCATACGTATCAAAATAATCTACTCCATGTCTTTTCTTATATCCCTGAGCAACTAATCTGGCTTTAAACTTATCAATGGATCCATTTGTATTCAACGTTTTCTTAAATATCCATTTACATCCTATAGGTTTAGCACGAGGAGGTAAGTCAGCTAAAACCCAAGTTTGGTTTAACAATATGGAATTCATTTCATCATTAATAGCTTCTTTCCAGAATATTCAATCTCTGGAACTCATAGCCTCAGAATAAGTTTTGGAGTCATCATCGACGTTCATGACATATCTAGTCACATTAAGGACTTCGTTCTTACTGCCTTCTATAAGATATTAATGAAGTCAGGGCCATAGTCCTCTATTCTTACTCTTTTACTCCTCCTTTGTTCAGTACTATTATTTGGTACTGATACTTCCTTATTGTTTTGAGCTGGAGTATAGTCATTATCATTGGTATCATTAATCGTATTAGGTTCTGGGCAGATGATCTCAATGGAATCTCAACAGTTTGATTTTTAAAGAATTCTATATCTATGGATTCTATAACCTCTAAGGTGTCAAGAATTAGTAATCTATAAGTTATACTATTAAGTGAATATCATATGAAAGCACATTTAAATGCCCTATTTTGTAACTTTGGTCATTTAGGGTCTGATTTTCTAGCATATGCTAAACAACCCCAAACTTTAAGTTTTGTAATATTAGGTTTCCTATTAAACCATAATTCATAAGGGGAAACATTATTCTTTTTAAGTGGTACTCTATTTAAGATATAACATGCAGATAACATAGCACCACCCCATAGGTTATAAGGTAAGTTTGAACTTATGAGCATGGCATTAACCATTTCTACTAAATTTCTATTTTTCCTTTCAGCAACACCATTTTGTTGCGGTGTATATGGGGCAGTGCGTTGGTGAACTAAGCCGTATTGCTTACAAAATAAGTTGAATTCATTTGAGAAATATTCACCACCTCAATCTGAGTGTAATACTTTTATTTTAACTCCCAATTGTATTTCGACCTCTGCTTTGTAAATTTAAATTTATCAAAAGCCTCTTCTTTAGTTTTCATTAGATACACATATGCATATCTAGAATAATCATCAATAAATGTTATATAGTTGGTTACCACCATAGGTGATATGATTTTTTAAGTCACCCACATCACTATATACTAAATCAAGCAAGCCAGTTTTCCTTTCTACATATTTAAAGGATTTTCGATGTATTTTTGCTTGAATACATATTTCACATTTAGAGATAGTATCGAAACCACAATTAAAAATTAATCCTAGTTTATGCATATTTTTAAGAGAATTATAATTAACATGTCCTAGTCTACCATGCCATAAACTAAAAGAATCAACAGTATAAATAGAAGATTTATTTATTACATTCAACTTAATCATATCGTTACAAGAATACCCCTATCCAATGAACTTTCCATTTTCAGACAACACTAGTTTGTTACACTCATACACCATCTTGAATCCTCCTTTATTAAGAAGGTATTCAGAGACCAAATTCTTACAAATGTCAGGTATATGATATACATTAACCAAAGTAAGAGTTTTTCCAGAAGATAACGGTAGTTCTATAGTGCCTTTGCCAATCACCTTACTACGAACATTGTTTGCTTCAGTAAATTGATTATCATCTCCGCTAACATCTTCGTAGTTCTTGTAGAGACTACGGTCCTTGCATATATGAATGGTTGCTTCAGTATCAAGCCACCAATCATTTCCTATGTTCTCAACGGAGTTTTCCTCTTGCACTACTGCAACCAATTTGTCTTCGACCATATTCGCCTTTAATTGTTTCTTTCGTAGATGACAGTCAAGAGCATAATGGCCGGACTTATTGTAGGATCGATTTCACCCTAGAGGGGGGTGAATAGGGTGATGCTATCAATTATAAAAATTATTGCGGATGCTTATGAACTTATTTCAACACAGATATATCAAAATAATAGCAGCACAGATAATAGCAGAATAATAAATGCATGATACCCGCTATCGACTAGCCTTAACTCTACGTTCAAAACCCTGCCACAACTCAGCCACCGAGTTGCGAATTCCCAAACTACGCCACGTAGTTTGTCCCCTAGTCACACGATTATAATTTACAAAGGTTTAACAGAAGAATTTAAGTTTAAAAACAAATTTAAACAATCAAGACCCTAATTGAAAAGATTAAGCCCAAATATAATTATAAAACAATAAAGGTCGGTCCCTTTTCTTTTAACTCTAATCGGCCCGTCCTTATTTGGTGAAAATGGCGGCTCTTGTTTCGTTCGTTCCTTCCTCAATATGGAATTAGGGCTTGTGAAATTTTGTTAAGCCGTCGACTTTGTTGATCGATTAAGTGGATATTCGCATGTAACATTGATCGATCGTTTCCTCGTTGCTCACTTTGACTACTTCGACGAGTTCAATTCGTAAATCTGATATGTGATGTTTACTTTTGCTTCTTCTGATTTGCTTGCTTAAACTCTATGACTTTTTGCCAATGATGTTGATTGCTTATATAGGGTTTGAATCCCTATTTTTTCGTTCGTATGGAGTTATCTGAATTTGTCAATTGATATAGCTCGGCCATTTGATTATACTTGAATGAATGTGATGACTTCTGACTTCTTCAATTCGTATATTTTTGTGTTAATTGATGGTCACGGCTTTTGATTTCTCTGACGTTGTTTTCCTTGATTGCCACGGATTCGATTTTGAGTTGTTCGATCTTTTCCTGTTCATCACGTTTCTGACTTTGTTTTGAAACACGGCTTTCTTTGAAACGACTCTTGATTTTGAAATTTGATTCTGTTGTGATTATCCACTTTAATTTTATGCTTTGACTTGCAGCTTGAACTTGTAATATATATATTTACACATATAAACAAATGTGCTTAACTTATTCACCGAACTGTTGTATCACTTGGTGTTGCAGTTTGCACTGTGCATTCATGTTCACTCCGTTCACTTGCTTTTGCTTCTCTCTAGTCATGGCTGGTCTGGTGATGCATACGCTATGTATTTTGTGTCACAATGATCATTTGTGCAGTCGCCCATTGGAGATGTTGTGTGATTCAATGATATACTTGAGCTGATCTTTATTGCCTTCACTGTCGCTATTGCATTTGCTCCATGTATTCGTGTCTCACTATTCGTATATAAATGTACATGTGTTTGAGCTTTGCCTCTATTCGCTTGATGTCTACCTGTTGTCTGGTTAGCTTGTCTTTGGTCGAGACTGCGTTCGTCCCTGTAGCATCTCACTGATTTATCCTGATGCATTGATTTGAAACTGCTGCATGACTTCATTGTTCAATTTTAGCCTTGACCACTTTGGCTCTGACTTGATGCTAAAATTTGGCATGATTGTTCTGTAGCATACTCGACTTTGGCATTGCTTTGAACTGTGCATTTTGTGTTGCCATATCAATCCCTCTGGCCTCTTGTTGGTTTAGTGTGTGCACTTGCTTGGCCATTCGACATCCATATTTGTAATATCCCAGAATTTTGACCATATTATTATAATAAGTTTTTAATCTAATTTAAATAAAATACAAGTTTTTCATTTATAAATAAAAAATATTTTGGGAATTTTTAGTTATATATGTGTTATAAAGGAAATTTTAATTTCAAAATTTAAGATAGCTCTTTTAACTATATTTAAAATAAAATCTGTTTTATTCAATTAAATTAAAGGCTATGTATTAATGACATTTAATATCAGATATATAAATGTAGTTAATAATAATAATATTTACAATAACACAATTCTATTCATATTAAATATAAATATAATGTATACTAATGCAAATATAAGTTACAAATCAAATAATCGAAGATTTAACTCTAAATGAAAACAATTTTATAAATATGGAACATAAGTAAAATAAATATACATGGTTATAAACATAAGTATGTAGACATAAGAAAACAGTAATATTAATATGAGTATAAAGTAAACAAGTTAATGAAGTCAGACAAATATAAGAATATCTGGACACATATATGTGTAAGTATTGTTCAAGCTTGATGATGATAAAAATAGAATTCTTATACAATACATATCAGACAAGTAAGAATACCTGACAAGTGTAGATTGTTGTCCAAGTTTGAAGATAATAAAACAAAATCATTGTACAAAAATCTGTAAACAAAACATCTTTGTACAAATACAAAGATCAGTAAATACATATATTGTTATTCAAGCTAAATGAAGATAAAACAAAAACCTGCAAACAAATATCCTTTGTACCAAATTTTAGTGTCAGCCAATATTAATAAGTTGTAAAAATATTTGAAGGCAAGTTCAATTAATGCTTTCATTTTCAGTCCCACAAACATTAAATTCAGCCGAAATACCTATATCATCATAGATTCTTAGTACATAAACATAAAACAAAATGTTATCATACCCAGGTAAGGCTTATATTAGAAGCTAATACATTGTTCAAAAATTGTTCTTATATATTTAAACACCTTACTACCTATTCATAATATTGAGTTCGTTTACAACATAAAAAGTAAAACTGAGATAAGAAATGAAATACAAACAACATCATTTTGAATTCCAAGCTCAAACAAATTCAAGGCAAAGGAAGTTACAGGGATTTATATTTCAAACTGTAGTCTTCTTTCGTCAACAAATTCCCTCTGTTTCAACAGTAATATTTGGTGAGTAAACTTACTTTTTGAAATTTAATTTTTAATAATTGATTCATGAAGAATTGTTAGGTTGATGTATAATGTTCTGGAATGTTTTGTTAATTACTGTAAGTTCTGCATATTGATGTTCTTTAAATTTCAAATTGCTGAGGCAAAGAAAAACAGAGAATGAATTATACCCTTCATATAAACATTTTTTACTTAGAAATTTAACTAAATAATTTTGTTTAAACTAAAGATCAAAGCATGGAAAGTTGTTTAAGGGTGGGCTGTACAATATAAAGAATGTAAATTCAAATATACAGTATAAAGTAAATCAATGGACTAAAATTTATAAATTTAAATTGTAAGTTTGAATTTATATCTTGAAATAACATTCAAAAGTATGATTTTTAAAACAAAAATTATGATTTTTAGATAACTATACCCAGAGCAGTTCATTAATGAACCAAAAATGCTTTTATATGAATATCTGTTGATTCAATCAATTATTGATGTTGAAATTTATCGTGAAGCTAGAGTGTTGATTCGGGAACATAAGAAAAATGTTAAAAAAAATTCACTTGCAAGATTATTGAGGGCGAATCGAAAGTAGGGTTTTGGGTTCGATGTTTTTGGGGTCTGCACATTTGATGTCTGCGTCGTCGTGCTTCAACCGAGTTTCACGAAATCATAGGAGCAAGGGGGTGGTGGCCGTGGAGCAAGGGGGAAAGCCGCTCCAATCAGGGGAGAAAGCAAGGCAAATTTGCATAGAAATAGGAGAAAAAGCAGAAAGAAAAGAGGAATTTACCTAAAAAAATTCTTCAAGATGGAGGCCATGATTTTTAGGGTTTTGGAGCTTTGAAAATTCATGAATAATAGGAGGAAGTCGGCTGGAGGAAAAAAAAAGAGGAATAGTTAGGGTTAATTGGTGAAAGGTTAGGTTAAAAGTAAAAGGGTGGACTATAAAGGCCCATAGGAAGATAGAAAGTTTAAGGCCTTTCAAATTTCTCTTTTCTATTTTGTAAATACATAAAAAACCTGATAAAATAGATAAATAATCTCAGAAATAATGTAAATAAGAAAAATAAATAAGTACACTTTAAATTATATAATTTATATAAAGAAAATATCAATATATGTGAAACTAGGCTAAATAAATTGAAACAACCCAAATAATCTTTCGAAAAATCTATTTTTAATCAAAATATATATAAAATTAATATTAATAAAGTATAAACACAGCAAATAAAAGTGAATTTATAAAATAAATAAATAAAGTAAGGAGTGGCTAAAATAACTGATGAATTGATGACAAAAGAAACTGTAAAAGAAACGTGAAACGACATTACGTTTCTTAGCCTTTAAACCTTTCAAACTTCTTAAATTTGTTTACATAACTTGATATTCTGGAATTAATAATAATAACAGATAATATTTCGAAAATTTATCAATATATATATATACATTATTAAATATATAAAGTTAAATTAAAGAAAATAGCTAAAATAGTAAACTAGTCTAGAAAATTTGAAATTACATGAAATAAATTTTAGAAAATTCATATGAGCTTGTAACATATTTTTAAACATAAATAATAATATAAAATAAAATTACATTCACAAAACAAATAAAAAAAATTAAATATAATTTTAATGAAGAAAATAGCAGAAAATAAGAAAACAGCCATAAAAAAATAGGAAATAAATACAGTAAATTTTTGAAAAATTCTATTATCATTTTAAAAATATCCAAAAGTCAAAGTATACATAATATAACACAAATATACAAGTTGTAATAAGATATATCAAATAAAATTTCATTTATAAAATTTAAAATAAAGACTATTGCTGAATAACCCAATATACACACAATATTGAAAACAGTATAACTTTTGCAATTTAAATCCGTTTTCAACGAAACGAAAAGCAGTGTTCTTAAAATTTTATGTACTTTCATAATAAAAGATAAAATTTAAATTTTCAAACTTTTAAAAATTTAAATTAAAAGTCAAAGTTTGATTAATTTGACCAAAATTCACTTTTTGGAAAATATTCTTTTTAGTCATGCTTTGGAATGATAATTCATATCAAAACTAAAGTTTATATTTAAAGTAACAAAATTAATCATTCAAAATAAAAAAAGTTTTTAAATCAAAATTTAATTAAAATAATTAAAATATACAAAAAAATAAATCACAAAATACAGGGTTGTTACATTTAACTAAATAATTTTGTTTAAACTAAAGATCAAAGCATGGAAAGTTGTTTAAGGGTGGGCTGTACAATATACAGACTGTAAATTCAAATATACAGTATAAAGTAAATCAATGGACTAAAATTTATAAATTTAAATTGTAAGTTTGAATTTATATCTTGAAATAACATTCAAAAGTATGATTTTTAAAACAAAAATTATGATTTTTAGATAACTATACCCAGAGCAGTTCATTAATGAACCAAAAATGCTTTTATATGAATATCTGTTGATTCAATCAATTATTGATGTTGAAATATATCATGAAGCTAGAGTGTTGATTCGGGAACACAAGAAAAATGTTAAAAAAATTCCAAATGCAAGATTATTGGAGGCGAATCAAAAGTAGGGTTTTGGGTTCGATGTTTTTGGGCTCTGCACATTTGATGTCTGCTTCGTCGTGCTTCAACCGAGTTTCACGAAATCGTAGGAGGTGGTAGAGAGATATGATGGCGAGGTGTGGTCAGAATCGCTAAGCAAATGGTGGACGAGGAGATGTGGACGTGGTGTTCTTCTCCAATATGTTCGAGTCGTTGTTCCTACAAAAGAACATATTTTTGATTGCGAACTTTTTGCATCAAATTGGTTTTTAATTTCGAACGAGAGGACGATGCATGATTTTCTGGCAGTGTCGTTGGTCGCCAGAACGTTGGCGAGCCACCGTGCACGTGCACGGTGGCATACGTGACATTGATTTGAGATCCGGGGCTTGTCGCATTGTTTTGCTCGAGAAAATCGTGATGTTGCTTTGGGTTTCCCTCTGGGTCGTGGTTTGGTGCGAGCGAGTGTTAGTTTGGTTATAGTAGTTTAAAACTTAAACTTAAAAAAAAGGGAAGAAGAAAAGAATAGTGAAAGAAGAAGAAGGGATGCACGAGGAAGGACGCGGGGAAGATCAGAGTAGACACAAGATTAGCACGAGCAGTTCACGTTGTTTTCTCGGGTTTCAATTTCCAGGGATTAGCCGATTAAATCTTAAGACAAAAAGGGGTAAACAAGATACTGATTAAGTTATTATTGTTGACCAGGGTTAAACTAAGATTTTACTTAAAATTTATTAAGGAAGTTTTACAAAACGTAAGGGGATTAATTCATTTGACTTGAAAGTTAATTAAGATTAGTAATTAATTTATAATGATGATTCAATAAATAATTTACGGTTTAATTAAATTTGTAATTAAAGATTTTTAATAATAATCTTGTGTAAATCAATTTGTAATTAAAGAATTTAATTAACCATTTGAAGTTAATTAATTAACAAATAGAAGTCAACTGATTAAATAATTAATTAAGGATTAAACGATTAAGTTAATTAGTAATTAATGTTTAATTAAGTAATTAGTAAAAATTAAATGATTAATTGAGTTTTATAAATCAATAATTAAGGTTATTGATTAATAATTAAGAATTAATTAATTAATTAAGTGAATAATCAATAAGTAATTAATAAATTTAAATAAGTTAATTAATTAGTAATTAACTAAGCAAGAATAAAATGGTTTATTCTTAAGCAAGTAATTAAGTTTAAAATAAATCAAACTAAATTT
The DNA here is from genome assembly GCA_030765085.1 of Allium cepa. Lineage (NCBI taxonomy): Eukaryota > Viridiplantae > Streptophyta > Magnoliopsida > Asparagales > Amaryllidaceae > Allium > Allium cepa. The sequence continues at coordinate 340,786,764 of CM060941.1, read as the reverse complement.
GAGATGGATTGATGATTCTGTTTGATTGACACTAATATACAATTATATCCTATGATGTTCTGTGATATTCTGGATATATCTGTGATGACTGTGTATGATTTATCTATGATAAATTCTATGTGAATTCAATTGTTGAATTAAACTGTTTAAAATTAATTTAAACAATTTGGCCTTTAAAATGGCGTTTGGATTTCGATGAGACCGGGATCGGGTGTCAATTTGATATTCCGAAAACCACATCGATCCAAATTAAATGTTAGGTCGTGACATCTCAAGTGAAGATCAAGATGGTGTTTTCAGAATGCAAGGGTTATTGTCGTTAACTCTGAGGGTGATTCCAAAACGAGTATAACGAGATAATGCCTTCGGTTTCGTTCGAATCCGGAACGAACTTGTATGGATTGAATACTTTCAGCACATCGTCAGGCGGGCGATGGGCATTCTAAGAGATATGTTCTATAAAGGTAATCGCAGCCTCAAGCCTCATCAACCGGGAATGGCTAAAACAGGGGATAAGCAGCAAGGTTAGGTGGGTCATGCCCAAGTAGGACGAGGTATACCCCTGTCTAGATGTCCATTTTTATTCGGCTGTGTGGGCGGTTGGTCTACAGCCAACTGCGGGGTTATCTTGTTCGAGACTGTTTAGTAAGGAATGCTTCCAGCCTTGTGTTGCAGGGGAGTTAGGGTGGCTCCTCGGTACGGTGATCTAGGCCACGTACTGTGACGGGCGGTACCCCGGTAGCCATGCCATTGTATGAGATCCAATTTCCAATAAAAGCCATACGTTTTGATTGTGCCTAACAACGTTGGAATGTGAGATGTAAGCATTTCAGCTATTTCTGTATTTTACTTGAAAACCCTAGACACTATTATAATATCACTGAATTTCCTATAAAATGTTTTGGTTAGCGTAAGGTAAAAACTAACCCGTATTTATGTGTGAAAGTCTTACGTGATACCTTTATTTCAAATGATTTTCAAAGCTAAACTACTTTAACCCATTTACTCATACCAGATCCATGTCTGACCCAGAGTTTATATTTTATTTTCATAAATTCTTGGGTACTCAAATTTTTATGAGTAGCCAAGTGATAGGTTTCGGAGTATAGAGTTTTCTGGAGGAGTTAGAGAAGAAGACCAGCCGTATGTATCTATCTATATAGTTCCGCTGTGTTAGATAGTTTATGATGTATTTTGATTTTATGTATGGATATATATGTATAGGACTCATCAGTTGTATGATATTGTATAACTCTGATGTATATGTAACTATGTAATAGTTATGTCGATGTATTATATTTTGTTCCATTCCGCTGTGAGATTCTGATGTTGTTATTCTTTCTTTTATTCTTTTCTATTTCTATCCCTTTCTTTCTTATTGATGATACGTCTTTCTGGGATTAGAAAGGCGGGTCTTCACAGCTGGTATCAGAGCGCTAGGTTGAGCGAGTACCTAGGCTCTTTAGTAATATTTATCTTGAGAGTGCGTATTTGTATTTTCATATAATTATATATACCTATCTAAATTTGTTGAGTTACCTGTCCAGGTAGCCAACATGAGTTCTGGAAAAAGAGGCAGAGTTTGGGCCAGTACTTCGATTAATAATGGTCGAAGTCAAAATGCTAGTGAGGCTGTAAATCCAATACCGCCTTAAGTTAGTTTTGCCGCCTTATGTAAAGACTTCAACAATCTTGGAGGCCGACCATTTAAAGGTTCAGAATCGATAATTGAAGTCCAAGCCTGGCTACGCTCTTGTGAGTGCATTTTTAAGAGTATGAGGTTATCTGATGATCAAAAAAGGGAAATGGCATCGTGGCAATTGCAGGGAGACGCGGCAGCATGGTGGGATGAAACGGTAGCAAATATTCCATAGGAAGACATTTCATGGGAAAGATTTAAGGAGTTATTTGAGGAGAAGTTTCTACCAACAGCAGGGAAAACTCAATTGTACCAGGATTTTCTGAATGTAAAGCAGGGAAGCATATCTATTTCTGAGTATGAGACCAACTTCAACGAACTTTCGTGCTATGGACTAGGACTCATTGATACTCCCCTCAAGAAGAATGAAAAGCTTGTGCAAGGATTAAGGCCTGAATTTTACGATAAGATGACGGTGCTTTTGAAAGGATCTTTTGTTGATTTAATAGATATGACTTTGAGATATGAGAATTTGATGAGCAAGAAATCAGAGGCAACAGCAACAGTTTCGAGAGGGAATTTCGTTAACCCAAATAAAAGGAAGTTTAATCCACTTTGGAAAAGACAAGGCAAGGGAAAGAAACCGGGAGAAAGCAACAACGGGCCCCGCAAGTGTTATAATTGTCAGCAAGTTGGACATTTGGCAAATCAGTGTCCTCAGGAAGGATCTCAACAACAGCAACGTAAGAGTAGTTCAGGGTCAGCAATGGTTCAGAGATCGTTGTGTTTTAATTGTCACCAGCCTGGTCATATGATCAAGAATTGTCCACTTTTGCAGAGAGCGCCTCAAAATAAAGTCTTTGCGCGGGAAGCCTTTCCATCTTCTTCGTCTCAAGGCAAAGGGGTACTGGAAGGTACCTTACTCTTAGATGGCAAATATATTAAAGTTTTGTTTGATTCGGGTGCTTCTTTGAGTTTCATTTCTCTAGAATCAGTAGAAAAGTTCTTTCTCAACCCCAGTACTGTGGATCGTCCCATTTTTGTATCTAATCCTATAGGTGGGGCAACCAAATTAGATACGATCTCTAAGGACTTGAAGATTTCTTATTTGTCCCATAGTTTCTCTTGTGACCCTTATGTGTTAAATTTTAAGGGATTTGATCTTATATTGGGAATGGATTGGCTTAATAAGTATAAGGCAATCCTGAATTGTGATGAGAGAACAGTTTCGTTGGAAACTGATTTGGGTAGGATTGCCAAAGTGTCATGTGATAATTCTGGATTACACTTGAGTAGTCTTCTGCAAGGAGTTAAGACTCCTCAAGAGAAAGTTGAAGAAATCGATGTGGTTCAAGATTTTCATGATGTCTTTGAAGAAGTTAAGTGTCTGCCTCCACGTCGAGAGATTGAGTTTCGTATTGATTTGATTCCAGGAGCAGTGCCGGTGATTCAGCCCAGTAGGAGAATGGCTCGTAGAGAGAGAGAAGAGTTAATTAAGCAGACACAGGATCTTTTGAAGAAGGGTTTGATTAGACCCAGTTTTTCTTGTTGGGGATCTGCTGCGGTGTTTGTCACCAAATCGGATGGTTCCCTAAGGTTATGTGTTGATTATAGAGAATTGAACAAAGTGACCGTTCGAAATAAATATTCTTTTCCTCGCAATCGATGATCTCTTTGACCAGTTGCATGGAGCTTCTATCTTTTCTCAACTGGACTTAGCTTCAGGATTCCATTAATTAAGGGTAGCTGAAGACAGTATTCCCTTGACTGCATTTAGGGGACCGAATTGTTTCTATGAGTGGTTGGTTATGCCTTTCGGGTTAACCAACGCTCCTGCCTATTTTGTTGACCTGATGAATCGAGTCTTTAGAGATGTGTTGAATAAATTCGTGTTGGTATTCATTGATGATATCTTGGTCTACTCCAAATCTGAAGAAGAGCACAGGGAGCATTTGAGGATTGTATTAGAGACTCCGAGGAAGCATGTGTTGAAGGCGAAGTTTTCAAAGTGCCATTTCCGGAAATCGGAAGTTAAATTTTTAGGGCACATTGTTTCTGGTGAAGGCATTTCTGTAGACCCAGCGAATGTGAAACTATTCTGGAACGGAAGCAGCCGAAGACACTCGGAAGTTCGCAGTTGGCTACTACAGGAAATTTATTAAGGATTATTCAAAGATTTCTTCACATTTGACTAAGCTGACTAGGAAGGAAGCAAAATTCAAATGGACACCCCAGTGTGAAGAAGCTTTTCAAGAATTGAAAAGGAGGCTAACTAGTGCACCAGTGCTTGCTATTCCGGATGGGAAGAGCAAATTCGAAGTTTATACCGACGCTTGTATGGTTGGTTTGGGAGCAGTTCTGATGCAGAATGGAAGGGTAATTGCGTATGCGAGTCGGCAGTTGAAGCCACATGAGAAGAACTACGCTACGCACGATCTTGAACTGCTAGCCATTGTTTTTGTTTTGAAGATTTGGAGACATTATCTTTTGGAAGAGAAATTCGAATTGTTCACGGATCACAAACCGTTGAAATATCTTTTCTCTCAAAAAGATCTTAGTCTGAGACAGCAGCGATGGGTCGAATTTCTGGCATCCTATGATTTGGATATTCTGTATACTCCGGTGAAAGCGAATGTTGTAGTTGATGCTCTTAGTAGAAATGCAGTTTTGTCTCTGTTGGAAGTCGTTCCATCTCTCTAGGAAAGAATCATTAGTAAGAAAATGGAGGATAAATCTTTTAAGGAAATAATTTTTGTAACTAAGGACGATCGATATTCGGATTTCAGGGTGGACGATCAAGGTGCTTTAAGGATTAATGGTCGTTTTTGTGTGCCTAACATTGATGGACTGAGGCAAGAAGTCTTAGCTGAGTGTCATCGCTCCAAATTGAATATCCATCCGGGAATCTCAAAGATGTATAAAGATATGAGGAGAGTCTTCTGGTGGCCGAATATGAAGAGAGATGTAGCTGCTTTTGTGAATAGTTGTGCCATCTGCCAACAAGTGAAGGGAGATCAACAGAAGTCAGTCGGATTATTGCAGCCTTTGGAAATTCCAGATTGGAAGTGGGAGATGATTTCGATGGATTTTATTGACGTATTGCCTAGAACCGGGAAAGGAAATGATGGAATATGGGTTATTGTGGATCGTTTAACTAAGAGTGCCCATTTTATACTGGTAAAGGCAACTCGTACTGCAGTTTCTCTGGCAGAAATTTTCTTGAAGGAAATAGTCAGATTGCATGGTGTTCCAGTCAGTATAGTAAGTGACCGTGATCCTATTTTCACTAGAAAATTCTGGGAGTCTCTGCAATCAGCTATGGGAACAAGTTTGAGATTGAGTACAGCCTATCATCCTCAGACAGACGACGGAGAGGCTTAATCGTATTCTTGAAGATATGCTACGAGCTTGTGCATTGGATTTTGGAGAATCGTGGTAAGACCATCTTCATCTAGTGGAATTTTCTTGTAATAATAGTTATCAGGCAAGCATTAAGATGGCCCCGTATGAAGCTTTGTATGGAAGACCGTGTAGATCCCATCCTGTTGGATTGAATCGAAAGATCGTCTTGTGCTCGGACCCGATCTAATTCGAGAAGCTTCTGCGAAGGTTAAGCTTATCAAGAAAAGGATGAAAGCTGCTCAAGATCGTCAGAAGAAATACACAGATAAGAGACAAAGACCATTGAAATTTGAGATCGGAGATTTAGTTTTTATCAAAGTTTCCCCAATCAAAGGAGCTATATGATTCGGAAAGACGGAAAAACTTGCTCCGAGATATATTGACCATTCCGAGTACTAGAAAGAATTGGAGCTGTAGCTTACAGGATTGAATTGCCAGAACGAATGTCTGGAATTCATAATGTATCCCATGTGTCTCATTTAAGGAAATTTGTTCATGGCCCATCGCTGGTTGTAGAACCAGTTGTCCAGGAAGATTTAGAAGTTGAACCCATTTTGACTGTGGTCAGAAATCCAGTTCGGATTGTAGATCAAGACGAGAAGCAACACAGGAACAAAGTGGTGAAACTTGCCAAGGTGTAGTGGAGCGAGGATCCCATAGATTGTACGTAGGAAACTCTGGATAGTTTTAGGAAAGCTTATCCGGATTTGTGTCCGGATAGCTAGTGGTGTTGTTAGAATAGACTGTTTGATCGTTTGTTTTCGTATGGATGATATATATGTTTGGATTGTTAATATTAAGCTTTTGAATTAACTGTTGGTTAAATTTTGGGGACGAAATTCTTTTAAGGGGGGAGGAATGAAATTCCCGGAATTTTGACCATATTATTATAATAAGTTTTTAATCTAATTTAAATAAAATACAAGTTTTTCATTTATAAATAAATTAGATTTTGGGCATTTTTAGTTATATATATGTTATAAAGGAAATTTTAATTTCAAATTTTAAAATAGACTCTTTTAACTACATTTAAAATAAAATTTGTTTTATTCAATTAAATTAAAGGCTATGTATTAGTGACATTTAATATCAGATATATAAATGTAGTTGATAATAACAATATTTACAATAACACAATTCTATTCATATTAAATATAAATATAAAGTATACTAATGCAATTATAAGTTACAAATCAAATAATTGAAGATTTAACTCTAAATGAAAACAATTTTATAAATATGGAACATAAGTAAAATAAATATACATGGTTATATACATAAGTATGTAGACATAAGAAAACGGTAATATTAATATGAGTATAAAGTGAACAAGTTAATGAAGTCAGACAAATATAAGAATATCTGGACACATATATGTGTAAGTATTGTTCAAGCTTAATGATGATAAGAACAGAATTCTTATACAAATACATATCAGACAAGTAAGAATACCTGACAAGTGTAGATTGTTGTTCAAGTTTAAAGATAATAAAACAAAATCTTTGTAAATCTGTAAACAAAACATCTTTGTACAAATAAATACAAAGATCGGTAAATATATATATTGTTATTCAAGCTAAATGAAGATAAAACAAAAACCTGCAAACAAATATCCTTTGTACCAAATTTTAGTGTCAACCAATATTACTAAGTTGTAAACATATTTGAAGGCAAGTTCAATTAATGCTTTCATTTTCAGTCCCACAAACATTTAATTCAGCCGAAATACCTATATCACCTTAGATTCTTAGTACATAAACATAAAACAAAATGTTATCATATCCAGGTAAGGCTTATATTAGAAGCTAATACACTGTTCAAAAACTGTTCTTATATATTTAAACACCCTACTACCTGTTCATAATATTGAGTTCGTTTACAACACAAAGATTAAAACTGAGATAAGAAAAGAAATACAAAGAACATCATTTTGAATTCCAAGCTCAAACAAATTCAAAGCAAAGGAAGTTACAGCGATTTATATTTCAAACTGCAGTCTTCTTTCATCAACAAATTCCCTCTGTTTCAAAAGTAATATTTGTTGAGTAAACTTACTTTTCAAAATTTAACTTTTAATAATTGATTCATGAAGAATTGTTATGTTGATGTATAATGTTCTGGAATGTTTTGTTAATTACTGTAAGTTCTGCATATTGATGTTCTTTAAATTTCAAATTGCTGAGGCAAAGAAAAACAGAGAATGAATTATACCCTTCATATAAACATTTTTTACTTAGAAATTTAACTAAATAATTTTGTTTAAACTAAAGATCAAAGCATGGAAAGTTGTTTAAGGGTGGGCTGTACAATATAAAGAATGTAAATTCAAATATACAGTATAAAGTAAATCAATGGACTAAAATTTATAAATTTAAATTGTAAGTTTTAATTTATATCTTGAAATAACATTCAAAAGTATGATTTTAAAAAAAAATTATGATTTTTAGATAACTATACCCAGAGCAGTTCATTAATGAACCAAAAATGCTTTTATATGAATATCTGTTGATTCAATCAATTATTGATATTGAAATTTATCGTGAAGCTAGAGTGTTGATTCGGGAACATAAGAAAAATGTTAAAAAAAAATTCACATGCAAGATTATTGAGGGCGAATCGAAAGTAGGGTTTTAGGATCGATGTTTTTGGGGTCTGCACATTTGATGTCCGCGTCGTCGTGCTTCAACCGAGTTTCACGAAATCATAGGAGGTGGTAGAGAGAGATGATGGCGAGGTGTGGTCAGAATCGCTAGGCAAATGATGGACGAGGAGATGTGGACGTGGTGTTCTTCTCCGATATGTTCGAGTCGCTGTTCCTACAAAAGAACATATTTTTTATTGCGAACTTTTTGCGTCAAATTGGTTTTTAATTTCGAACAAGAGTACGATGCATGATTTGCTGGCAGTGTCGTTGGTCGCCAGAACGTTGGCGAGCCACCGTGCACGTGCACGGTGGCGTACGTGACTGTTATTTGAGATCCGGGGATTGTCGCGTGGTTTTGCTCGAGAAAATCGTGATGTTGCTTCGGGTTTCCCTCTGGGTCATTGTTTGGTGCGAGCGAGTGTTAGTTTGGTTACAGTAGTTTAAAACTTAAACTTAAAAAAAAAAGGAAGAAGAAAAGAACAGTGGAAGAAGAAGAAGGGATGCACGAGGAAGGACGCGGGGAAGATCAGAGTAGACACGAGATTAGCATGAGCAGTTCACGTTGTTTTCTCGGGTTTCAATTTCCAGGGATTAGCCGATTAAATCTTAAGACAAAAAGGGGTAAACAGGATATTGATTAAGTTATTATTGTTGACCAGGGTTAAACTAAGATTTTACTTAAAATTGATTAAGGAAGTTTTACAAAACGTAACGGGATTAATTCATTTGATTTGAAAGTCAATTAAGATTAGTAATTAATTTATAATGATGATTAAATAAATAATTTACGGTTTAATTAAATTTGTAATTAAAGATTTTTAATAATAATCTTGTGTAAATCAATTTATAATTAAAGAATTTAATTAACCATTTGAAGTTAAATAATTAACAAATAGAAGTTAACTGATTAAATAATTAATTAAGGATTAAACGATTAAGTTAATTAGTAATTAATGTTTAATTAAGTAATTAGTAATAATTAAATGAGTAATTGAGTTTTATAAATCAATAATTAAGGTTATTGATTAATAATTAAGAATTAATTAATTAATTAGGTGAATAATTAATAAGTAATTAATAAATTTAAATAAGTTAATTAATTAGTAATTAACTAAGCAAGAATAAAATGGTTTATTCTTAAGCAAGTAATTAAGTTTAAAATAAATCAAACTAAATTTGAGATGAATCGATGATTCTTTTTGATTGACTCTGATATATAATTATATCCTGTGATGTTCCATGATATTCTGGATATATCTGTGATGACTGTGTATGATTTATCTGTGATAAATGCTATGTGAATTCAATTGTTGAATTAAACGGTTTAAAATTAATTTAAACAACCTGGCCTCTAAAATGGCGTTTGGATTTCGATGAGACCGGGATCGGGTGTCTATTTGATATTTCGAAAACCACATCGATCCAAATTAAACGTTAGGTCGTGACATCTCAAGTGAAGATCGAGATGGTGTTTTCAGAATGCAAGGGTTATTATCGTCAACTCTGAGGGTGAATGCTTGAATGCTTCTATGGATTGAATGCTTTCAGCACATCGTCCGGCGGGCGATGAACATTCTAAGAGATATGTTCTATAAAGGTTATCGTAGCCTCAAGCCTCATCAACCGGGAATGGCTAAAGCAGGGGATGTGCAGCAAGGTTAGGAGGGTCATGCCCAAGCAGGAAGAGGTATACCCCTGTCTAGATGTCCCTTTTTATTCGGCTGTGTGGGCGGTTGGTCTGCAGCCAACTGCAGGGTTATCTTGTTCGGGACTGTTCAGTAAGGAATGGTTTCGACCTTGTGTTGCAGGGGAGTTAGGGTGGCTCCTCGATACGGTGATTTAGGCCACGTACTGTGACGGACGGTACCCCAGTAGCCCTGCCATTATATGGGATCCAATTTCCAATAAAAGCCGTACGTTTTGATTGTGCCCAACTACGTTGGAATGTGAGATGTTAGCATTTCAGCTATTTCTGTATTTTACTTGAAAACCCTAGACACTACTATAATATCACTGAATTTCCTATAAAATTTTTGGTTAGCGTAAGGTAAAAACTTACCCGTATTTATGTGTGGGAAGTCTTACGTGATACCTTTATTTCAAATGATTTTCAAAGTTAAACAACTTTAACCAGTTTACTCATACCAGACCCATGTCTGACCCGGAGTTTATATTTTGTTTTTCATAAATTCTTGGGTACTCAAATTTTTATGAGTAGCCAAGTGATAGGTTTCGGAGTATAGAGTTTTCTGGAGGAGTTGGAGCAGAAGACCAGCTGTATGTATCTATCTATATAGTTCCGCTGTGTTAGTTAGTGTATGATTTATTTTGGTTTTATGTATGGACATATATGTATAGAACAATTCTGTTGTATGATATTGTATAACTCTGATGTATATGTAACTATGTAATAGTTATGTTGATGTATTATATTTTGTTCCATTCCGCTGTGAGATTCTGATGTTGTTATGCTTTCTTTTATTCTTTTCTATTTCTATCCCTTTCTTTCTTATTGATGATACGTCTTTCTGGGATTAGAAAGGCGGGTCGTCACAATATTGTTTCGAGCTAGTTCACATTATACTGTTGGCACTAACTTCATCATGTCTGCACTTTGATAATCATGTTTTCGGGCTTGTGTATATATGCACATTTCTATTTTACTTTGGTATTGAATCACATCTTTTGGGTCTGGTCTTTGATGATGCTTGACTACTTGTTGTTCATGTCGATATGTACTTTAGTCTAAAGCTTGTATTCATCTTTGTTGTAGCATTGTGTACAAGTGCACATTGATGTATACGCATTTGCCACTGTTTGTACACTTTCATTCTGCTGTGTTTTATTGTGCATCAACACAAGTGTATGGATTCATCTTTTGCACTGTGTATTTGATAGCCTCGAGCCTTTGTGACATTTGCAGTTTGATTATGCATTTTCACTTTGTTGATGATGCTTTGACTGTTGAACTTGGTTTGGATTTGTGGTCTTGCTAACATGTCTGCATTGCACTATCCTTTGTTCTATATGTTTGCTCCTTCGAGTCTGTGAAACTTGTATATGAATGTTTTGTAGTCTCCAGTTTGTATTCTACTGTCACCATGTGCTTGTATACACTTTTTTTGTCACTGCATACATTATGATGTACCTATTTTGTTGCCTTCATGTACATGTCTTTCTTGCTTTAACCTGAACTAGTCTGGTTTGCTTCCATATCATGGTTGGTTCATGTATACTTGATGTGTGCTGTGTTTCCAATCATCATTTCTGGATTTAGCAATTCACATTGATTTCCACTTGTATACATACATACAGTTATGTGTGTATATAGGTGTGTGCATATGGAGTCTTTGGATAGTTGCTGTGCACTTTGGTTTCATGATGTAGGACTTGAAATTTGGTCTGCACTTGTGTTGAATCCATCTTATAGCTCGGGTTTGACCTTGTACTGATATTGTGACATTATTTTTATTGCACTTGAGTTGAACCCGGTGTTTTGGGTTTGACCTATGCTTACCTGTCCCTGTAATTTTATCAAGTGTATCTATCGGTGTGCACGGCCTTATGGCATATACAGTGATACACTGTGCATGTCACAAGCTGTTCGTGTATGATGAATTCATATTTAAATGATGACGAACAACCCAAATAACTGAGGTAAATAATATTTTCAAATTTCACATTTTATTTTATACTGCAAAAAATGTTTCCTTTTCAATTTTACTACGTCAATATTTATTTTTGCAGATTGCTCAGATGCTGGATTCAATCTGGAATGAAGTTAAGGATAAATATGAGTGAATGAGCGATATGTAGTGAGGACATTTGTACACGAAAGATTGTGATGTAATTGAATTTGTATTGTAATTAAAATTGTATATGTATAATGGGAGCTTGAATTTGTACTATTCAAAATTATAATAAATATTTGTTTGAATAAAATATCTGTTTGAATTCAAATTATGTGTTATTTATTTTATTCAGCAAATATATATTTAATTATGTGAAAAATATAATAGTACATTAACAAATACATTTAAATGAATATATATATATATATATGTTTATTATCATCAAACAAAAATCATATAGTCGCATATTCAACAATCTCCCCCTTTTGATGATAACAAACATATATTTCAGATTTTGAATTTGTTAAATGCATTTGATCCTTCAACTTGCTCCCCCTATTTGAGTGCTTCCTCTCTACACAAAGCTCCCCCTTCATATATGCATACAATTAAAAATATGCAAATGAGCCTAGATGCAAATAGAAAATATTTGACCTTTACTTGATTTTATTTGACAAAATCTTAACTTTTCTCTCCCCCTTTTGTTATCAGCAAAAGAGTAATAGTGTTAGAAAAATAGAGATAAGTGATCGATATTAATACAACATTAAAACTCAATCGAATATAAATATTAAATTTCAATAAAAAATCGAACAAAAATCATAAATACTCTGTTAGGCGCATATTCCACTTTTAGAATGATGGGAATGATATCATCATATAAAACCATACAGTTGTGTCTATTTGTGGTATATTTATATCAGGAATTTGAATATCTACCAACCATGCATAACTGTTAGGACTTTTAAATGAGATTAGTAGTATTCCAATTTTATTTAAAAAAAATGAATTCAAGTATCTGCTAACCATGCATAACCGTGAGGACTTTTAAATGGGATTAGAATCAATTTGTTTATTTAAAAAATCAATTTTGATATGCGCTCCGTACATGCATAACCATGAGGACTTTTAAATGAGCATGGAAGCACATAACAAATTCCAAGTAATTCACCCATGCATAACTATGAGGACTTTTAAATGAGAGTAAATACTTTGAATTTTATTTTATTATTATTATTATTATTTATTAAAAAATATAAAATGAAAAATGAATGATTCATGTTTAAAGTACCAAATATCGACAAACTATATTGAATTTTGATGAGTGATGGTCGTTAGAAATATGATAGAAATAGAGATGGTCATGAAATTTTTACCAACAAAAAGTTTTATAACTCTTGTTTAAATTTCTAAAGAAATTTACTAATTATACCGTCTCGAGTCATAATATATGATAAATATCAACACTCATCACTTTTCAATCACTATTTGTCTTTTCGATAATTAGTAGTTAGTCAGATTAGTCAATGTTATAATTTTAAATTAAATTCAAAAATAATTATAAAATCAATTTTTCTAAAAATAGCCAATCTGATAACAAGGTCAAAAATGATTTTCTAAAAGAGGTTTTATGAGAAAATTTGTTGCTATTTGAAAATTATTTGAAATGAAAAATATGCAGATATTTTCTTTGAAAAACGATGCAGTTACTAAATGTCTCGACATACATCACGTTCCACTAGTAATTTTTCTATCAACTAGATTACCAGTGTAATCTGCATCTGAATTTTTTTTTCACTCAAAATTATCATTAATTGAATTTGATAGACCGGACCATGAAGTGTGCATCAAAATATCTTAAAATCAATTTAAACATCTTTTTAAATGACAATCTCTTGAATTTGAATTAAAACCATGTAAATAATCAAAAACCGTGAATTTAGAGTCAGCCGTAAAATAACCAAATGTATTATCGTTTACCAATAAAACGCTATCATTAATCCAAACTATTACATATGAAGTAGTTCAAAAATTCTAGAGATTTTTATAGTGTTCTTGGCATAAGAATATAATTGGCCAACAATTTTGAATAAGTCAGAATCAAAATCATCATTTATTTCATCATCGCATTACTGGCTGATTTAATTTAGACTACGGTACAGATTATCACATTTAATATATCATTCAAAATATACCATTACCTGTTTTACCTTTATGATATTTTTTTTTCGTTGTTGCCCATTGTGATTTTGTCACCTTTGTACTAGGCTAAGTAACTTTGCTTGTCGCCCGTTGTGTTTCTGGAATAGCCAGAATCCAGATAACACTGTTGTTGTTCCTTAGCATGCCACCACTCCTACACGATAAAAGATTTTTGTGACCTATTTGTTTTTATAGGTCCATGACTGTTAGTGACAGAATATTTTAAAAATAATTTTGTGAAGACCCAAAAGTATTTATATATGTTCCTTTCGGCACCCAAATTTGTTTAACTTTGAGAGATTTTATATTTGTGCCTTTTGGAACCCAAATTGGTATAGTTTTCACGTGTTTGGGTCTATACTAACAATTATTTTGATTGTGTCCAAATTTTTTACAAATTGTGCACATTGAATTGACTTGATTAATTTCATTTCTAACATTTTCAGATTGATTATATCCAAGTCCTTGTCTAACTGTATTAACAGTTTGCTTCCCTAATAGCATATTCAACGATTTTTCACATTTGGAGAATTTACCTAAAGTCGTTGACAATTGTTGGACTTGTGTTTTGAGAGATTTGTTTTCGTTTAATAATTGTGTGCACTTTTTTAAAGAATTTTCTCTTCTTGTATTTTCACTCTCTTTCAAAATCAGAATTTCATTTTCAAGCGATTTAATTTTGATTTCTGATTTTTTAATCTCTTCTTCGAATGTTGGACACTTATCACACTTAGGGATCCTACTTTGATAGGTTTTGACTTATTGTTCAAGCTATTCGTTTACTTCAATCAAACTATCTCTTTGTGATTCAATTTTAGTATATTTCTCCCTAAGTCATTCAAAACAGCCATTTACTTCATGGAAATATATATATATATATATATATATATATAAGTAGTTGTGAGTGAGTTTTGATACCTTGCTTGGCTCGTCATCGTCGCTATCAGTTACATTACCTCAAAGGCACATATCTGCTTTCTCACTCTCACTGCTAGTACTTTGATTATCTTCATCACTTGTATTCCACGTGGCTGCAAAATTTCTTCGTTTTGATTTCTTTTCAAAGTCGTGTCGGTTTTGAGGACAATTGGGCTTGATGTGTCCGGGTTGGTTGCACTTATGACGAATGATCTTCCATTCCTGGATTGTCTAGTACTTTGTCTATTCTGCTTTTCAATTTCTGATTTAGAGCTGGATTTCTATATTTGCGGTTCCACATTATGAACTTCTTCATTATTAACGCCAGCTCAGCTGCTCCATCATCATCGTCATCGTCATCACTTTTAGTTGTTCCTTTGAGAGCTATTGATTTCTTTCGAGTATCTCCTCCTTCACGCTCTTCCTTGAATTTCATTTGTAGTTAATAAGTGGTGAGATTTCCGATGAGTTCTTCAACTTTGATTTGTTTTAAATTTTTCGACTCTTGAATGGTAGTCACTTTTGCTTCAAAACTTCGTGGAAGGACTCTGAGGATTTTTCGGACTATCTGAGATTTTCCGAGAGCTTTCAATTTGTATACGATATTGGAAAGTCGTCCACACATCTCTTTGACATTTTCTTCCTTCGTAGTTGTGAAGTTCTCGTATTCGCTGCTTAGCATGGCAAGGCGAGATTCTTTGACTTGAGATGCTTCTTCGTGAGTCACTTCTAGTGTGTGCCATATTTCCTGCGTAGTTAGACAATGTGAGACACGATTAAATTCAAACTGATCTAATGAACAAATAATCGAATTCATGGCTTTGGCATTAGTATTCTATAACTTATTTTCTAGATCTTTCCATTGATCCTTTAGTTTATTTATTTTCTGATTATTTACAATTATAGTTGGTGCTCTATATCCCGTCTCAACAATATCCCAAGCGTCAATGGTTTTTAGAAAAATTTACATCCTATTTTTCCAGTAAGCATATTCACCATTGAACATTGGTGGTCTAACTATGGTCTGACCCACCGTGAAGCATTATAAAAGAAGCCATTTTAAAAATTCAAATTTTTAAAACAAAAATTGCTTTTGAAAAAAATTGAATTTTTAGAAAAAAAACAAAAGTTGACTTCTATTCCTAGCTCTCATACCACTTGTAGGATCGATTTCACCATAGAGGGGGGGTGAATAGGGTGATGCTATCAATTATAAAAATCATTGCGGAAGCTTATAAAATTATTTCAACACGGATATATCAAAATAATAGCAGCACAGATAATAGCAGAATAATAAATGCAGAAATAGAACGACACAGAATTTACCCAGCTTCGGAAAAACCCTGCCAACGTGCTGCCCCCAAAATTTCTACTAGAAAATAAGCAATCAGACGCTTACACACGTAAACTCGTGACACCCGCTATCGACTAGCCTTAACTCTATGCTCAAAACCCTGCCACAACCCAGCCACTGAGTTGCGAATTCTCAAACTACGCCACGTAGTTTGTCCCCTAGTCTCACGGCTAGAATTTACAACGGTTTAACAGTAGAATTTAAATTTAAAAACAAATTTAAACAATCAAGCCCCTAATTGAAAAGATTAAGCCCAAATATAATTGTAAAACAATAAAGGCTGGCCCCTTTTCTTTTATCTCTAATCGGCCCGTCCTTATTTGGTGAAAATGACGGCTCTTGTTTCGTTCATTCGTTTGTTCCTCAATCTGGAATTAGGGCTTATGAAATTTTGTGAAGCCGCCGACTTTGTTGATCGATTAAGTGGATATTCGCATGTAGCTTTGATCGATCGTTTCTTCGTTGCTCACTTCGGCTGCTTCGAGGAGTTCAATTCGTAAATCTGGTATGTGATCTTTAGTTTTGCTTCTTCTGATTTGCTTGCTTGAACTCGATGACATTTTGCCGATGATGTTGATTGCTTATATAGGGTTCGAATCCCTATTTTTTCATTCGTCTGGAGTTATTTGAATTTGTTAATTGATATATCTCGGCCATTTGATTGTACTTGAATGAATGTAATGACTTCAGACTTCTTCAATTCGTATATTTCTGTGTTACTTGATGGTCACGGCTTTGATTTCTCTAACGTTATTTTCCTTGATTGCCACGGCTTCGATTTTGAGCTATTCGATCTTTTCCCAGTCATCACGTTTCTGGCTTTGTTTTGAAACACGACTTTCTTTGACACGACTCTTGATTTTGGAATTTGATTCTGTTGTGATTATCCACTTTAATTTTATGCTTTGACCTGCAGCTTGAACTTGTAATATATATATATATACATATACATATATATATATATATATATATATATATATATATTTGCACATAAAAACAAATGTGCTTCACTTGTTCACTGAACTGTTGTATCACTTGGTGTTGTAGTTTGCACTGTGCATTCATGTGCACTTCGTTCACTTGCTTTTGCTTCTCTCTGGTCATGGTTGGTCTGGTGATGCATACACTGTGTATTTTGTGTCACAGTGAACATTTGTGCAGTCGCTCATTGGAGCTGCCGTGTGATTCATTGATATGCTTGAACTGATCTTTGTTGCCTTCACTGTTGCTGTTGCATTTTCTCCCTGTATTTGTGTCTCAATGTTCGTATATAAATGTACGTGTGTTTGAGCTTTGCCTTTATTCGCTTGATGTCTACATGATGTTTGGTTAGCTTGTCTTTGGTCGAGACTGTGTTCATCCCTGTAGCATACTCACTGATTTATCCTGATGCATTGATTTGAAACTGCTGCATGACTTCGTTGTTCAATTTTAGCCTTGGCCACTTTGGCTCTGACTTGATGCTAAACTTTGGCATGATTGTTCTGTAGCATACTCGACTTTAGCATTGCTTTGAACTGTGCTTTCTGTGTTGCCATATTAATCCCTCTGGCCTCTTGTCGGTTTATTGCGTGCACTTGCTTGGCCATTCGACATCCATATTGTTTCGAGCTAGTTCAAATTGTACTGTTGGCACTGACTTCATCATGTCTGCACTTTGATAATCATGTTGTCGGGCTTGTGTATATATATAAATGTTCTATTTTACTTCGGTATTGAATCAGATCTTTTGGGTCTGGTTTTTGATGATGCTTGACTACTTGTTGTTCATGTAGATATGTACTTTAGTCTGAAGCTTGTTCATCTTTGTTGTAGCATTATGTACATGTGTGCACATTGATGTATATGCATTTTTCACTGTTTGTACGCTTTCATTCTGTTGTGTTTTATTGTGTGTCAGCACAAGTGTATGGATTCATCTTTTGCACTGTGTATTTGATAGCCTCGAGCCTTTGTGACATTTGCAGTTTGATTATGCAGTTTCACTTTGTTGATGATGCTTTGACTGTTGAACTTGGTTTGGATTTGCGGTCTTGCTAACATATCTGCATTGCACTATCCTTTGTTTTATATGTTTGCTCTTTCGAGTCAGTGAAACTTGTATATGAATGTTTTGTAGTCTCCAGTTTGTATTCTACTGTCACCATGTGCTTGTATACACTTGTTTTGTCACTGCATACATTATATTGTACCTGTTTTGTTGCCTTCATGTACATGTCTTTCTTGCTTTAACCCGAACTTGTCCGGTTTGCTTCCATATCATGGCTGGTTCATGTATACTTGATGTGTGCTATGTTTCTAGTTATCATTTCTGGATTTAGTAGTTCGCATAGATTTCCACTTGTATACATATATACAGTTATGTGTGTGTATAGGTGTGTGCATATGGAGTCTTTGGATAGTTGCTGTGCACTTTGGTTTCATGATGTACGACTTGAAATTTGGTCTGCACTTGCGTTGAATCCAGCTTATAGCTCGGGTTTGACCTTGTGCTGATATTGTGACATTATTTTTATTGCACTTAAGTTGAACTTGGCGTTTTGGGTTTGACCTATGCTACATGTCCCTGTAATTTTATCGAGTGTATATATCGGTGTGCACGGCCTTGTGGCATGTACAGTGATACACTATGCATGTCACAAGCTGTTCGTGTATGATGAATTCAAATTTAAATGATGACGAACAACCCAAATAACTGACGCAAATAATATTTTCAAAATTCACATTTTATTTTATACTGCAAAAAATATTTCCTTTTCAATTTTAGTGCGTCAATATTTATTTTTGCAGATTGCTCAGATGCTGGATTCAATCTGGAATGAAGTTAAAGATAAATACGAGTGAATGAGCGATATGTACTTAGGATATTTGTAAATGAAAGATTGTGATGTAATTGAATTTGTATTGTAATCAAAATTGTATATGTATAGTGAGAACTTGAATTTGTACTATTCAAAATTATAATAAATATTTGTTTGAATAAAATATCTGTTTGAATTCAAATTCTGTGTTATATATTTTATTCAGCAAATATATATTTAATTATGTGAAAAATATAATAGTACATAACAAATACATTTAAATGAATATATATATATATGTTTATTATCATCAAACAAAAATCACATAGTCGTATATTCAACACTTATTACAGAAATAACAAGCACTTTCTTTTTATCTTTCTTAGAATAATTTTTCTTCTTAAACTGTGTCTCATTCTTAGATTTTAGAGAATTTGATATTTCAACATTATTTGGCTTAGAATGAGACTCAGTTTGTGGAATATCAATTAGTTCTCTTTTACGAGAGTCCTCTTCTATACGAAGATGACGCTGTAAATTCTCTAAATCATAATCTGTCTCTGCATGTTCCAATTTTATTTTATAATCATTGCAAGAGTGAGGGAGTCTAGAAATAATAACTCCAATCACAGAGGATTCAGGGAGTTCAATCTTGACATCTTCTAGTAGATTGACTATATATATTATATCACTAACTTGTCTAATAATGGACTTATTATCATTCATTTTGAAATCCATAAAATTGCATACTAAGAATTTCTTGTTGTTTGCCTCAGATATTCGATATTTGCTCTTCAGGGCTGTCCAAAGTGCTTTGGTTGTTTCCAGACTTCTATGTGCGTCGTAAACTGATGTAGATAATGCGTTGACAATGTGCTCTCTACATAGGAAATCATCCTCTTTGCGCTTTGCTCGTTTTGCTTTCAATTCGTCAGAATCTTTATCAGTTTCCTCTGTAATTTCCTCCAAGTTATCTTCAAGAATATAGAACAATTTGACCGTGATAAAAAAGAATTTCATCGTCTCTTACCAACGAGTGAAGTTTTCACCATCAAAACACTCCAATCGCGTCAAATGTTGATTCATAACTTGAAGAGTATTGATATTGCTTGAACTTGAACCATCCATGGTTGAAATATTGTTTAAAAATTGCTGGATATTATATCGATGATTCGAAAATGATGAAGATGATAACTGTACAGCAGTTCGATAACCCGTTTGTACTTCAGGATTCAATTAATGAAGCCTTGAAACAGCATAATCGGATTCAAAAGTTGTACGATTTTGATCCGGTCAAGAACACTCAAATTTGATCTATGATGATGCAATTTAGCAGAGAACACAAAGAAAATGAAGAAAAGAGAATAGATCTGTAACGTTTCTGCGTTCGCAACACCTTATAGGTGTTGCAAACTGTGTTGGAAACGGCTATATTTTGCAACATTTTCTGTACGTCGTAGATCTGGAGGAAGAAGAAGAAGAAGAGATAGGGAAAAGAGATTAATCGTTTTTGAAATGGTTCCTGAGCGTCACTATTTATTGTAGAAGAGAAAGTGTCCATTCGTCAAGCGTTGCATCCTTTTCAACAGTCCGAAATTGTTACAAACGGTCGTGTCTTTCGTAGCGGTTACTAAACGGTCGCGTTTCTTTACTTAAATGACCCACCAAAAATTTGTCCGTTCAAATTCTGGATCCGGTCCCTTAACAAAATTAATTCGTTATTTCAGATCTAAATCCGGTCATTCGAACGAACGATGGAGCACGTGTGGTGGTGATGAATAACTTCCCTCCTCACATCCAAGCAAAGCTTTATGTGCTCAAAGATCCCAAACTTCTTTAGAGAACCATATATTTAACTAAGTTTAATCCTCTAATTTTCAAGACGTGAGATTATACATTGCACCTTTCTTCTTCCGTCTTCTTTCCTCTTTTTTTCTCTTAAAAAACAAACCCAAATCCAAACTAATTTTGAAAATTTCCAACATGCTATGCTATGCTATGTCTCACATTAGCTGTGACATAATGGAGGAATCCTCCATCTCTTCTGCAAATATGAATTCATCGTGGGAAAGCAAATTTACTTCTCATTTTAACTACAATTTCTATGATTATTGGGATCGTAGTAATCATGACTTCTAAATTACTAGACGCCTTTTTGACTAATTAGTTCCGGTCAGGTTACATGGATTAGGATTTAAATATGTGTCGTTATCTGTTTATTTACGAACTGACGTGAATTAACGACAGGACATTACATATCGAATAAATATTTGACAGTACGACATGACATGGGATGCCAATCAATATTTCATCATATGAACAAATCTCAAACGGTACAGCATACAATAGCAAAACGATGATTCATACAGTAATTGTAAACCCATCCCATCTACGCAAACAAATACATAATAACTCTTTTACTCAACATATACAAAGAATATAGAAAAGCAAACAACAATATGTATATAAAATCTTAGATACAAACATACAATAAATATAAAAGATCAATGCCTATACATAGAGAGCAAAGAAAGAGAGCACGAAAGTGAAAAGGAGGAGGAAAGCCGTACTGGGAACAACGTCGAAGGCTGCACTCTGCATAGAAGGAGGAGCAGCAGGAGCCATGCTCGGTTCTTGTGCGCTAACCACGGCAAACACCAAAGCCAACACCAATATCACTGCCTTGTAAGACTCCATTAATTATAGTTTGAAGTATGAAGAAATATGCAGTAAACAAAGCAGATGAGGGGGGAGTATAATATATTATATATGTTGGTTACTGAATAATTAGGTAGGAGAGAAACGAGCGAGGATGCGTATATGTATAGAGACGGCCGGAGAAGTAAAAGTGACGTGAAGAAGTGACAGCTGGTGGGAAAGGAAAATTCCGGCAATCACGCGTAGAGTAACCGTAAGGAGAATGGACACGAGGCGAGAGAAGAGTGGGCAGCAGAAATGACAGGTACAGCTAACCGTTGAATTTTATGACTTTGTTCTGAACGATGTTGCCAATGTGACGATGACGTGAAGTGGTTTCTGTGATGTATGGCCTTTCCTCCGACTGCCATCCCATGTGCTATTTATTTTCCTACTTTTCTTCTGTTTTATTAAGACTTTTCGTCCTTGGTTCCGTTTATGTATTATGTGGATCCGGTTGTTTGAATTGAGCGATCAATCAACATTTTAAAAGTTCTCTTTTGATTTTGGTTTCACATTTTGTTGTCTTTTCATTTTTGTTCCTTTAGCGATTGGGGAAGTTCAAAGTTCACTTTTGACGTAGAACGGATCCAAGATTAAAAATTGCCCATTAACTCTAAGTTGATTGATCGGTGGATAATGATTATTTGAGTGTGAAAATGTGTGCATTTTTTAAGTAGCATTTTGTATTTATGTTTCAATATCGCAAAAAATAATGCTTATTATTCACCAAATATAGTTAGGTTTTTTATCAGTTTTATCAATAGAAATGTTAAAACTTTATTCTTTTTTGCAATAAAAAAAAAAGAATGAATTCTGGCATACATTCTTCTAATTGGTACATGATTCAAAATTATGGCTGAAACATTAACATATAAAAATTAAAAGAAGTTTACAAATCCAAATATTTATAATATTGAGCATGTAAAAATTCATTAGATATTAGAAATAATCTACACCAATAAGAGCACTAACAATGTAAGGACAATGATTTGTGCATCAAAATCCAATGGTAGAGCACGCATCTTTAGGAAAAATAAAGAGGATCTAGGATCCAAATATGGAATCCTAGTGTCATGCGTTCACCCGGCTTCCTTTTTGTAGTTAAGGGTTTGTTATATGAACGATTACGCAGTTTGATAACACATACTTAGCTTTGTTCGAAATAAATCATGCTTTTGGTTTTATTTATATGTATGTATGTGTATGTATATATGTATATGTATATGTATATGTTTATGCATGTGTATATATAATTATTTTAAGAGTAAATTATGATAAAGTTAAATTACTAGGATAAAGTGTGATAACTCATAAATTATGCCCTGGTAACGTAAATAATTGATTTGAGATTAAACCGAATTATTCTAAGGGGGCATAAATGTCAATTCATAGAGATGAACGAATTATATCACAAGACCTCTTTCGTTAAATTAGGAATATCATCTAGAAGAGTTTTGTTTAACAATTCTATGAGAAAAATAATAAATGATTTTGATAATAAGTTAAATGAGAGTTGTGGATTTTATAAAAAAGGAAATATAATTTCTTACAAACTTTGATTTTTTTTTTTGCTTCATTGACATGAGAGCAAATACTTATATTATATTAGCACATCTCCTAAATGGATGGCGGAGAATTATTTAATCCTCGGGCTAATAAACATTCTCTTGAATTATCTATACTTTTCATAAGAATTATTTTAAATATCTTTCTTTTATAAATCCAAATGAGACAATAATAGGCGCACTTCACTATTACTACACATGTTTAGACAACTTTCAGCTTATAAGGTATAACCCACCCTCTAATTGAAGCCAAAAGCAATTATAAACAATTGAACCTAAAATTCAGTTTAACTTCCAACATCACTCTTAAAGTTAATTTTGCAACTCCAAGTAAATCTCGCCTTCGAAAATATTCATGCTTTGGTGCCTTTGTGAAATATCAACCACTTGATCTTTTGAATTAACATATCACCTGTACTTCCTTTTTGCAATGCGCTCTCAAATAGTATGGTATCGTTTATCGAAATGTGAACTTCGATCATGGATGATGAGATTCTTCGGTAGATCTATGGCTGAATTATTGTCCAAAAAAAACTCCATTGCATTATGTTGTGGCATATACAACTCCTTTGATAGGTCTTGAAACAAAATTGCATGATGAATACAAGTTGAAGCTGTACCATTCTCACCTTCATAGGTGGAAAGCATCACAATTGGTTATTTTTTTGATCCACATGTGAAAGTTGTGTCCTCTATGAAAAAAAAGCCTAGTTGTACTTTTACCAATCATCAACATCTTCAGTCTGATACTATCACGGTAGCCAATCAACTTGAAATTGTCTGATCGTGAATATAACAATCCAAAATCAGCAGTACCTTTGACATATCGAAGAATCATTTTTGCGGTTTTAAGATGTAACATATTAGGAGCTTCCATGAGCGACTGATGAGACCAACGCCATAAAGTATATCAAGGTCTTGAGCAAATTAAATATCACACACCACCAACTAGACTCTTAAATAGAGTAGGATCAACGTTTTCTTCTTCAACACATATTAAGATCCATGTTACACATTTTGTTGGAGTGGTTAAAGGATTACCACCATATATCTTTAGTTTCTTCAATATTTCAATGTTAGCTATTATATTTGCAAGAGGAACCAAAAATTTGAAACTGGCAATTACCCATAATAAACAATGTGCAATCGTTCTATGACTTGGTGATGTACAATATATTGACAGCGACAATTGGCTATGGTTGTGATCGGGTTAAGGATGTTTCCTATGGGCAGTTGTGTAATTTGTTATATAATTTAACACTTGTACGAGAATCTTGATCGAAATAAAGTACGATTTTAGTTTTGTTTTCTATATCAATATTTTGTGATACAAATAATGAGCTAAATAAATTAAATATATAAGGCTAGTAAATTCTTAGAAAAAATATTTAATCGATTGCAGTTGTGAATTTGTTCATAACCATAAATTTTGAATTGAACATTTAAAATAGTTATTCTTATATTGTTCCTATTTAAGATGTATCGAAAAAGTGTTGACGCAGCGGATTAATCAAAACAAACTTCAATCGGTGAAAGTAGCGATCGATGGAATGAAGATACCGAAATGTCCAAATTCGTTGATCCGAAGATACCGAATTCTAGCTATCTCAAACACGTTGATAGCGCACTATACCGTGTTCAAAGATCTACGATTCTTCGTACGTTGATCTAGCGCACTAGATTCCCTGAATCGGCTTCTACGATCGTTGAATCGAGCGCACTCGATTATCCGAAAGAGGAGATAGGAGATTACACTCAACTACCAATTTAAGATGAAAAGCACACAGCAATCAACAAGAAATTTTATTCAAGAATCAACCACCCAAAAAGTTACAACACACTCCCTATTTATAGCCTTTTCTCAACACAGCTTCTTAAGTCGTTGCCGACTCACGACTCATCCCTAACACACATTCGTCCGACGCACCTACAGGCCGACCTTCGACTCAGCAGATACACCGACTCATATATACACATAACCGAGACAACTCTTAAGTCGGCACCGACTTAACATGAAGCGACTCAGAAACTACAAACACACATCCTTCTACCGACTCAACTTCATGCCGACTCACGACCTATGGAGTAACCGACTCAAGAAAATACACTACACAGACACATTGCGGCATAACTCCTTAACGACTCAATTAGGTCGACTCATCATGAGTCGTAACTCGTTGACTCGGCACCATTTTCTCTCTGTATCCAGTTATCCCTTCTTTCAATCTTTCCTTAGGTCGTTGCCGACCTACTTCCGATGCCTTGTTAACTCGGGCTAACTTCCCCCATGGCTTGTTAGATCGTGGCCATCCTTCCTTAGCTCGGAAACGACTCAAGCTTTCATTGAGTCGTGGACGACTCATCAAAATACACCACAAGCTCATGCTTTCAGGAATTAAAGATTGCACAATTTCTTCTTTGGCTTTAGCTGCATCAAGTGTTATCGATACGGATAGAGTTAGGAGTATGCATATGGGCAATTATGTTATTTCTTATATATATCTAACTCGAGAACCATTCTTCTTCATAATATAGTTATTTGATTTCTGATATATTATGTTATATAGTGATATAATTTATTAAGTAACTAATTTAAGGTATACTAATTAGAAAATCCTTAAATAATAATGATATGTAATAGTAGTAACAAAATTCGTAACCATGAGAAATTTATCACATTGTATAATAACATATTGTTTTAAATAATTCTAGTCAAAATGTTTCAAGAAAGGATATTAATACATCTGTTGGGACTGAAGTATGTGATGCTCCCTAAATGTTGGATTGAGTATTACTCATGATAGTTAGGGACACCAAAGGGTTACGTACTAGTAGTTATTGGATAACTATGAAATGACATGCTCAAGAGTTTCTTGTTGGTTAATAACAACTAGGTCAAACATGAAATCTTGAGTGATGATATAACATAGTTCTTTCGACTTGAGAATACTTTTAAATTTTAATGCAAAAACTCCATTTTGATTATAGTTAAGTTATGGCATGACATCCATCGAAAGACTTTAGTTGGTTTTGATTTGATGCATTGTTGGAAGTGAAACACTATTACGACCCATTTTGTATGAATCCCTAAATATATGGCCTTCAACACATATATTCAGAATACCATGGTAGGGGTACCATCGTGTAAATTTAAACAAAACTAGATTCTAAATTTTGACATGACTCCATTAATTATAATTTGAAGTATGAAGAAATATATAGTAAACAAAGCAGATGAGAGAGTATAATATATATTTTGGTTACTGAATAATTATGTTGGAGATAAATGAGCAAGGATACGTATATATAGAGACGACAAGAGAAGTAAAAGAGACGCGAAGAAATGATAGCCGCTGGGAAAGGAAAATTCCGGCGATAATGCGTAGAGCAACCGTAGGGAGGAGGACACGTGGCGAGAGAAGAGTGATCAGTAGAAATGACAGATTGAACTAACCGTTTAATTTTATGACTTTGTTCTGAATGATGTTGCCAATATGATGATGACGTGAAGTCGTTTCTGTGTTGTATGGCCTTTCCTCCGATTTGCGTCCCATATGTTGTTAAATTTCCTACTTTTCTTACTTTTAAGACTTTCCATTGTTCATTTCATTTATGTATTACTAGTATGTATCCGTGCTTCGTACACAGGCTGTTTGTTTTATTATATATGTTGATATTTTATTTGAGCATCGGAAAACAAGGGCATTTTTGGAATTTCAAAAAGACACCGAGTAAATTAGTTCAACAAATTTTCTTTATTAGCAGTAGAGATGTGGATCCAGTTGTTTTTAATTGAGAAATCAATCAACATTTTAAAAGTTCTTTTTTGATTTTGGATTCGTGTTTGCTGTAGATTCATTTTTGTACCTTTATTGGTTGTGTAAGTTCAAAGTGAACTTCTGAGTTGGAACTGATCCCAGAAAATCCACATTAAATTAATTGACTAGTGGATAATGATAAAAAAGCAGAAATATTCAAACCATAAGAATGTTCAACAAAATCTTTTGTATAGCATAAAGTATTTTTTTTTATTTGTTCCTATAAAAACAAAAACCCGAATGCCTATATGAATGGAAGAAAGTAACAACTTTTAAATTCAATTTTTCACTTAATTGAAAAGCAAACTTTTTCCCTTTTTTTACATACAAAATTAAACTAAACGATGGACAAAATTCAGTAAAATATGGAAAAAATATATTAAAAAATGAGGTAGATCAAAATTTTCAAATTAGAACTGTTAATTTCAAATTCAAAATTTCAACATTTAAAATTTAAAATTTACAACTTAGAATTCAAATTTTAAATATTCGAAATGAAATTTCAAACTTAGAACTTAAATTTTCAAACCCAAAATCCAAAATTTCTAGTTTCAATTGTTAAGGGAAAATCTAGCACAGTCTCGGAATAAAATCAAACTAGTTGGAAAATATGCCTAAGGTCAGGAAATGCACCTTGGTCTATTTGAGGAAACAAAACTACTGATCCAAGTTTCACTCAGTTTCGACTCAAAACAATGTATTATTACCCAAAGAAAATCAGTCCACAACATAACAACAAAAACGGTTCAGAAGTAAGCAAGTCCCGAGTATGAAAAAGTCTGGTAGCGTGCTTGCTGAACATACATCTACCAATCCGACTTCTACTGAACCAAATTGGTCATACATGAAAACACCCATTTTGTAGGAAGTGCTGACTAGATTCCTTCACAACCTCGTATCTTAAGCAAGTCCCGAACATGAAAACGGTCTGGTAGTGTGCTTGTTGAACTGACATCTACCCACCTGACGTCTTCCTAACCGAATTGGTTATATTTGAAAATGCCCATTTTGTAGGAAGTACTGACCAGATTCCTTCATAACCTCATATCTATAATGAACAATGGATGAACAATAATCACATATAAGTTTAGAGCAATAAATACCATCGAACAGAATTACCCAAACTGAATTTTTAGAACACTTTTGGATAGCAAGAGATCATCTCATTCTAATCAATTTACCTTCAAACATCCAGTCCGCCATCCAATATCAAATTATGGCAAGCCAACCTCAAGATATACGCCATCAAAGCTTTTCCAATCATAGATTTAGTAACCAGTAATTATTGTAATCGAACCGGGAAGATCTAATAAGAGTTGTAGCAATTATAAACTAGAGAATCATTATAGAAGACATAAAGTAGACATAAGCTAGAGATTACCGAATTATTATAAAAGATACATGTTGTCTACTTTTTCTACAATCTACTTCTTGATTTCTAGTACATTGGCATGTGATTTTCGAATTAATTCATGGTGAGAAACTAACATATTTGACGATCAGAGATCCTATCTCCTAAAAATCAGTACTAGGATAACATTCAGGATCCTTTGCACTACCAAATCTTTGTTCTTAGGTATTCGGTCATTTTTGATGCTAATATTTTTGTGCTTTCATTAGGAGCTCAATTTGAAGCATGAAGTCACCAGCTAGTAAGCAAGGATCAAAAAGGGGCACTGTTAGATGGAGAGAAGTCTACTCATGGAGGCAGTTAGGTAGCAACGTCCAATCCAAGTAGACTGGTCAACCACCTTATTTAGGTGCAGACAATGACGACAAATATGTAAACTTCTTTCTTAGCACAGCAGCAAGAGACGATGGATGTGTTATGTAACATCCTTCATTTTGCGACCTAAAGTTGGAACCTCAATATGTCGCAGTCACCTTAGAATTATTTTTTGGCAACAAAGAATGAGTTCAATTATATTAAATAATATTTAGTTAACATAGCAGATATACTAAATTAAAGCACAATATTACAGATTAAGTTTTACAATTTACATTCTAAAGTCATTTTCACGTGGGGCCAAAAATATAGTACAACATGGTCATTAGTGTCGTGTCCAACATATGAAGATGCTGACATAAACATTAATACAGTGGAAGTAAAACATAAATATAACACACAAGTCTCCTATTTTTTCTTTGGTTTGCGTTATTGTGCTATCCCAAAAGCTACATGTTTAGGCCTATAACAACCCAAAATTCTGGTTATTTTATTTTAATTAATTAATTTTAAGTATTTAAATAATTAGATTTTGGAATTTAATAACTTATAATTCAAATATAGGGAATAATTAAATATTTGAACTGTAAATTAAAAGTTAAATAAATGGATTTAATAATTTTATTCAACTCCTTTTAATTAATAAATAATATTGATGAATTTAATTTGTAAATTTATTTAAAAATATAAATAGATCGAATAAATATCGATAATTAAATATTTAAATCTGGAAAATTATCGTTCTGGGGCGCAGTCTCAGATTTCGACGAAATCAGTTTCATTGGATCCGTAATAGTGAATTATATTATGCCGTTAAACTTCATGGCGATTAGACATATCCTTTGGTCATGCGAGATCGAAACGCGTTGAAATTAATATCAGAAATTTAATATAATAACCGGGTCTAAAAACCTATCTTATGCATATGATCGAATTAAGTCTCGAGACTAGTTCCATTACGTTCGGAATAGGGATATAATATATAGAACGCCAGGTGGTACATCTCGACGGAAGTTCGAAATTCTTGGATGTTTTATAATTTTTTTTTTCAGATTCAAACACAGAGCAAATGTTAGTTTTGCTCTCGGGATAGCAATAGAAACACTCAATTTTGACCCGGATAACTTCAAAATTTCAGAAAACTCAAAATATGAGACTTGTAGTACATGATCTAAGCTTTTCAGAACATCTAAAATTATTTAATTTGGTTAAAAAACGAAATATAATTTAAAATTTAAATTATATATATATATATATATATATATATATATATCAACCATACTCTCAACCCATACTTCATACTTCATCTTATTCACTCCATACTTCACCCATGCCTTCACCATGTCTACCCATGACCATCCTTCCACTATAAAAATCATGGCATCAACATGAAGGGGGATGGCTAAAATTTCAAAACCATTATAGCCTTATCTAATGGATCACGATCACTGGGACCGATCTGATCCATGCATTTTCAGGCCACGCTGCCAGCTAGAGAATTATTGAGCTTGACTTAACAAAGGGATTCAATGGAGGGATCGTCGTAAAATGCATCGTGGTGGCCGATTTTGAGTCGCATTCGAGATTGGAGGGGGGTCGGTTTTGGGATGATCGACGATGAAAGGTGGCACGAAATGGGTCGGCGCGACAATGGGGAGGTACGACGAGAGATGGGCCACGCTTGGGTATAGTTTGGAAACCTCTAGTTGACCAACGGAATGCCATCGGTGAGTTGAACGGAGTGACGTTCATAAAGCTCATTCACGGGCTATGGGCGGAGAGTGGAGGCGTCGTTAGTAGTCGTGGGCTTGCCTTGGCCAAGGCTTGCATAGGCGGTGACGGGGAGGTAAAAGGTGGGCCGTGATGGTGGCAGTTTGAAGATGGCTGAGACATCATTTTGGGCGGCCGTAGTTTTTTTAACGAAGGTGGGATCATGTTAATGACTATAACTATAAAAAAGTTACATTATCTAACTGAGAAATCTTATGAAATGCATAACTTTTGCATACGAGGTCGGATACAGACGTCGTTCATTGTGTTGCACTTATATGGACATTGTCTTCGCTATGGAATTTGTTTGGTTCGATTTGGAACTCATTGGAATTTAGGCTAAAATCGGATGACCGTTCGGTTCTAGTCCAAAATCGGAACGTTTCGACGGAAATGAAAACCATGTGAGTTTCACTCACATCAAATTTTATTATAGCATATCTATGATATTAAAATGTTTGTTGATTGCTTGAATGTTAATCAAATTGTTTGATTGATTGTTTGGTTGAATTTCCGTTTGGAAAATAGATGACATATTAATTCGATCGTTATAAACACATATTATTATCTATATATATTATCCATAACCATTGTTTGTAGGAAAATCCGTAGAGAGGTCCTAAGGGGTTTCTCTTAAATGAATTATCTATTTTCATATTTGTGCTGTTTTAATTGAATTAAATCCTGATATTCCATTTAACTTGTTAATTGTCGTTATAGCGATTTCGCTATATCGTCATTTATAAAATTTCATCCCTAAAACCTTGTCAAATGAACTTGAGCTCGTGTTTTTACTAAACAGAATATTGAAAATTTAATATCATTTTGATTAATGATAATTTAAAATAATTAATCATTTTAACTAATGATTTTGAGATTAATTAACCCATTTAATAAATAGTGTTTTAAAATTGGTTTATCTTTAGATTTACTTAATCATTTTTGCTAATGATGTTATATACTTAATTAATCGTTTTAACTAATGATTATTTGAGTTTAATTAATTCTTTTAATTAATGATAATTGAAATTTATAATAATTTTACTTATTGATATTTAAGAGTAATTAATCATTATAAATATGATATTTGAATATTATTAATAATTTTAATTAGTGATTGTTTTAAATTTAATTAACTGTTTTAACTAATGATATTTGTAATTTAGTTAAATCATTTTAACTGATGATGTATTATAATTAAATAAATCATTCTAACAAATGATATTTTAAGTAATCATTTTAATTAATGAGGCTTGAATTTAATTTATCCAATTAATTTATGATTGTTTAAATTTAATTAATTAATTAATTAATGGGATTTAGAATTACTTATCATTTTAATAAATGATGTTTGAGATGACTTATTCATTTTAACTAATTATTATTTATATTTAATTAGTCTTTGTAATTAAAGATATTTAAAGTTAATTAATCAATTTAATAAAAGTGATTTAAGTAAATTATCTAATATAATAATAAAATTGCTTTAATCAACTGATTTAAAATTAATAAACTGATTTAGTAAAGATTTTAAAGTGGATTTATCAATGTTATAAAAGTGTTTGGGAATAATTATCTATTTTATTAAAGATAATTGATTTGTTTATTTAAAAGAGATGTTAAATGTGATTAATTATCTTTCAGGATAATTAATACTTTTTTAAAGTTATAAAAAGGAATTGGAACTCGATTATTGGGATATTAAGTTGGATAATCTTCTGGGTTTTCGGTCTGATGTTGGTTTAGGTCTTTGAGATCACGCACTTGGAAAAATTATTCTCTTAACCTTTTAACAATCAGGTACTAATTCTAAAAGTGTTTTACCAATATGAAAATAAAGCACATGTTCAGTTTACAAAAAAGTTAAAGTTCGATTTAAGTTATAGAATAATAGTTCTGTAATCGATACCGCTTATATGGAAAGGATCTAGTCATGCATTTAACACTAAATGTTGAGGCTTGGACTCATTTCTATCTCGAAGGTTAGAAATCTCGTCAAGATAATGCCTAGAGGTTACACTACCTTAACTTGCCCGGTTTCATTTCAACCGAGAGATGGGACTTATCTAGAATCGACGAGTAGTGGTAAATATATGAAATTTAATTTCCATATACGATCATTTTGATTATTTACGATAGTTGATTTATTAATTATCGGATTCAGCTTTCTTCATGGTGCATCGTCACCTTAAAAATGATTTGCTGCTTAATCGATCTTTGTTATCCTTTGTCAAAAATGACTAAACCAAAAGTGCGAGAGGAAGCCAAGTTAAGTGGGATTGCTCCTATCAAAAGGGTATTTTCACATCTCATCTAGTTTGGATCCGGTTGTGCACCTAGATGTGGAAATATTTCGATTCTCGGTAAGGTCTGGTGGGGTTCGACTTGGTATTGTCCAAGAAGTGTCACGGAGTATATGAGCCTCTAAGGAGTATATAATGTTGAATCACTAGTGTTGATTCATGGCAAAGAAAGTTAGAAGGAAAATGAGAATACATGATGAATCTAGACAAAAAGAGACAATCAAAGGAATATGGGTATATAAAGACTTTTAATCTATGTTTTTCACTGTCTATTGCTTATGGTTGAGTCTTAGAAATTTGTTAAAATCTATCCTCAATTAGTCCACGCTTCATATTTCTCATAATTAATCACAACAGAGCATACTGTGTAAAAAAACCACAGCCAATCGACTGGCTATAATCACCCAATCGACTGACTATGTACATATACGATATGCACTGCTTATTTTTTAAAACCTGTTGCATAGTCAGTCAACTGACCAAGAACGACCAGTCGACTGACCTGAGACCAACTGTCATATTTTTGAAAAGACATCTTCTACGAAAGGAAGCAATCCTTCTCTGAACGGAAATGGATGCTCCTTTTCGTCAGAACCCTTCACCAATGTCAGTAACTCTTCAACTACTATATATACATGTTCCCAAACACTTCACATTCACCGAATTTCATTCTAACTCTCTAATATTCTTCTTGTGATTTAATATTTGCATTCAAACAACGAATAAACATTTTTACTGCTTTGAATCTGCAAATAAACTTTTATAATCTTCGATTCTTAGCATTACATTCTCTTCATATTTTCATATACACTTCATATACTTGAGGATTTGATTATAGGAGGTTTGTACCATCAGAGACAAATCCGTGTTATTAAGAATACACAGTGTCAGATATTATTTTGTATTAGTGAAGTCTTCTTCTGCTGCTGAGGCGAAAATCCTGTTCTGTTGCTCAAGTGTCTGTTCTGCTGCTCAGACTGTATGTACATGTTCCTCCAGGTTAAGTGAGGGTTATTGTAGTTGAAATTTCAGAAGGAGTCTGGGACTGGACGTAGAACGGGAAGTTCGAACCAATATAAAAATTCCTGGTATGCTTGTTTTATTTTACTTATTTCCATTTACTTTGCTATTATCATCTGTTTCCACATTTAAAGTTAATTATATTTCATATTACACGATCCTACACACTTTCATTTGGTATCAAAGCGAGGCATCTTATAACCATTACACAGTTATCTGATATTTTGCTAATATGAAAAACAATACCAACATTACCATTAACACTGTCACTAACACTGGTTTTATTGAAGGTCAATCCACTCACGACCTCCATTTTTCAATAGTTTGAACTATTATTATTGGGCTAATCGTATGAGAATCTATATGCAATTAAATAGCTTTGAATCATGGAATATTACACAAAATGAATACACTCTTCCTACTGGAGAATACTCCACTTGGTCAAACACACAAAAATTAGATGTTACTGCGAATACTAAAGCTATGAACATGTTGTTCTGTGCACTCGATAGAAATGAATTTAATCGTGTTAGCATGTGTCAAACTGCTTATGAAATATGGAGAACGCTTAAAATCACTCATGAAGGAACTAATAAAGTCAAACAAAGCAAAATCTCCATGCTCAAAAATCAGTTTCAAAATTTTAGAATGAAACAAGATGAATCCATCAACGATATGTACTCTAGATTTCAAGACATCTATAATTCACTATTAGGATTAGGAGAAAAGTATACTAATTTTGATATTGTATCAAAATCCTAAACTCTTTAACGGATGAATGGGAAAGAAAAGTCTTGGCTATAGAAGATGCTAATGACCTCTCTACCATAAAACCTGAAGAGTTAATAGGAAATCTAATGTCCGATGAAGTGAATTTGCAGGCAAAACGAGTACAAGCACAAGACAAAAAGAACATAGATTTCCATGCTACAGAAGAAAAAGATAAAGATTCGGATGAAGAAGATCTAGCATTTATTGACAAAATTTTCAAAAAGTTCTTGAAATTCCAGAAAAACAATAGAAATAATGGAAAAATGAACTTTCCGAACAAACCATCATCTTCAGTTCTAGAATGTTTTAATTGCCATAAGAAAGGTCATATTCAGAAAGAATGTCCAGAACTAAAGAAAAAAAATACTTCAACAAGGGCAGAAAAGATAAGAAAACGAAAGCATTCTCCGTAACATGGGAAGATTCGGATACTTCTTCATCAGATAACAGTAGTGACAGTGAAAACGAGCAAGAAAATGTCTATTTCATGGCTACTGAAAACGAGGTTAGTGATTTTACTTTTGATGATATGATAGAGATAAATTCAAAGCTAGTTGATACTCTGAAAAATCTCAAAAGAAAATATAAGGAGACCCATGAACATCAGAGCAAAGCAGAATTCGAAAGAGATATGCTTAAAGATGAGAAGAAAATACTAGAGGAATAACTTAAAAAATTACAAGAATCATTCTCTAATATCAATTCTCAGCTCACTCTTTTGAGTCAAGAAATAGAAACTCAAAAAGAGAAGAATGACGCTCTTGTTTCTGAAAATCATGAACTAAAAACTAAGGTAAATTTGATAGAATTGGATAATACTAGTCTTAAAACTAAGTTAGAAAGCATCACCAAAAATATTTCAAACTTTAATGAAGGAAGAGAAACTGTTAGCGCCAAAATTGGTCACAAACACCCAATATCACGAAAGCACCCGTTTACGTACTCAACTCGATAATAATCAACACAGAACTCAGCAACAATCAATATGGAATTCAGCTCTAAGTAACCAATCACAGTAATTCACAAACAACAATCACAAACACAGGATTTATAGTGGTTCGGCGTTCGCGCCTACGTCCACTTTGAAGGTTTTCTCTTTATTGCTTTGCTACAACAGATTACAGTTGATAATAGCTTTGAAATCTGAATACAACAGTGATTCTGATGAATAGATTTGAATCCGGCAGAGTCTTGGTGTTCAATGGCAGAAGTCCTCGGAAGGTCCCCCTTTCTGAAGGCTTCGGGGTGCTATTTATAGGCGTTGGAGGCCCAGATCTTGCTGAAACTTCGGGAGACCTCTTCTGGCACGTGAGTGGGCCCACGCGACCGACCCCACCAAGTTTCGTCTCGATCTGACATCGATTCGAAGTCATTTCGAACCCATCAAGAAATGGTCCAATTGAGCTGAAACTTGGCAGGAACAATCTTTATCTTGTATGGAAGCTACTGTGAAAATTTGATTGCATTTGGATCAGTGGTTTAGGAGATATGATCGGTTCGAAATGAGGATTCTCGGTTGGCTGTGTGGTTCGAACCGATAGTCTCGAACCCTTGAGTTCGAATCCATGAGTGCACGTGGGTCTGCAGTGACGTGGCGCGTATCTCTCGAATCGATCCTAATTTATCTCCGAATGGACCGCTTCGACTCCGTGAACTATGGCGACTTCGTATCGATGGAATGACACGTCATTCAAACCAGCTGACTCGGTGGATTCGAACAAAGGAGTATCCCTGGCTTCGAACGCGACCGATTCGAATCAGGGAGTCCCTATGGGTTCGAACTCGATCGATTCGAACAGGGTCGGTTCGAAGTGACATGGACTCAGAGCTAGAGGGTTTTCTATGGACTCGGACATACTGGTGAGGATGGATTCGAAGTAAGGGTTTGCATGGATTCGAAGCAAGGATACGAAGGGGCTTTAGTTGGATGGATGCGAAGCTGGGTGACGTCATGGATTCGAAGGACCGGCGGGTACGAAGGAAGGCTTTGGGATGGTTTCGAACCAGATGGGTTCGAAGTAGATGGGTTCGAAGCAAAGAAAGTGGATGGGTTCGACGGTGATGGTTTCGAATCAGACAATGACTACCCCTCTCAAATTGAATCCATCATATCTTGAGCATACGAACTCGGATTGACTTGAAATTTGAAATAACGACTCCTTCGACCTTTCTTGTCATGTCCTATCAATTTTGGCCCGTTCCGGACTCGGACAAAATTCATCGATATCCATAGCAAAGTGAAGTATAACCAATCTCTGAGACGAACTGTCTTTTGTTTTCGATCAATCTTTTGGTATCACGGCTTTGCCAAAAAGCGGGATAACATTTTGCCCCCCAAAACATGCCTTGCGGTAGGAAGGTGTGTTTTGTAATGCTTCGAGTTGGACGTTCGTATCCGATCATCAACCTGCAAAGAACTTGATAGTTTCATATGGCCTCAAATGACGATCGTTCGGGATCGAGCTATTTGGGATGAAGCGCGGCCGTTCGTGGTCAAGCGCTCAACTTCAAATGACGATCGTTCGTGATCGAGTCATTCGAGGTGAAGTGCGACCGTGCGCGGTCGAGCGTATAAATCCATGCGTCGATCGTTCGGGATCGTATACTGTTTGAGGTGAATCGGGACCGTTCGCGGTCCGTGCCGTTCGTGGCATAGGATGGAATAGGACCGTTCGCGGTCGATGCCGTTCGCGGCAAATGATGAGATGGGACCGTTCGCGGTCGACTGCTGTTCGTGGCAAATGATGATCGTTCGCGACCAAGTGCCGTTCAAGGCGAATGGTGACCGTTCGAGGTCGGATTTTATAATTAGTGAACCATGACCGTTCGCGGTCGGTGCCATTCAAGGCAGAAAGTGATCGTTCGCGATCGTGTGCCGTTCGAGGCGAATTTGTGACCGTTCGCGGTCGGGTGTTGGACCTCAAGTGACGACCGTTCGCGATCAAGCCATTTGAGGTGAGGTGAGTTGTGACTGTTCGAAGTCGAGTGCCGTTCGAGGCGAATTGTGACCGTTCGAGGTCGGGTGCCGTTCGAGGCGATAAAGTGTGCCCGGGAGGGCTTGATGTTATCGATGCCAGGGGCACGTTTGGGTGAGATCCTGGATCGTTTGTCAGGGCGGTTCATCACCATCTCAGAGCATACCTAAGGATCGTTCGCGACCCCATACATGTGTAAGTAGCTTAGCCATTCCAGAGTTATCAGAATCAAATATCTATTAAACGGATGAGTTTTTAAAACAGAAATGTCCAAACAAGCAAAGTCTAAATGTTCAAATCAAAATGAAACGAAAGCAAAGCATGGATGTCAAAGTGTAAGTTCCCACTACGAAACGGTTAATGATCACTCAGAGCATGCCTGGAGATCGTTCGCGATCTCGCATATGTGTAAATGATTCAATTGCGTTAGTGGAAGCCTACAACTCGTTCATCATTATTTCACTCAATTGATAACCAAACGGTGCCTTGATTCAGGGTCGCCTCTAGCTGATGTGGACGGTGGCCGTTCTGGTTCCGCCACAGGAGCTCGCCTCCTTACATATTGAAGGAGCATACTGTTCCTGATATGCCCTTCCACCTCGTCCTTCAAGTGCCTACAATCGTTAGTGCTATGACCATTTAATTCATGGAATACACAGAACTTATCTGATTTTCTTTCGTCAGAGGTTGGATCCCTTCGCATTGGTCTACGATACGGAATCTGTTCTTTGGTATCCTGATAAATTCGTTCCAGGCTCTCATTCAGCTCAGTGTAGGTGGTGAATCGCGGCTCCCTCCGTTGTCGCTTTGATCTGTCTCCGTCATTCCCAATCCTTCTTTTACCTTTATCCTTGTCCGAGTCCTTTCTAGGGGGCTTTTCGTCTTTGAGTGCATAAACTTCTATCCCATCTCCTTCTTCTCTTTCCGCATTTGCATCCTCTAATCGTAAAAACTTTTCTGCCTCATGATAGAATTCTCCCAGATCTACGGGTGGATCCTTAGTTAATGAATTTTTGAACTCCGTTCCGTCTGCTATTCCGGACACAGCCGCCATCATAACCATGGATGGATCCGGTCTATCCATGGAAGCTGCCGCCGCATTGAACCGTGTCAGGAAACTTCTCAATGTTTCTCCAGCCTTCTGTTTTAAAGTCGCCAACGTCATCACATTCTTGGGTCTTGTAATGTGAACCCTGAATTGCCTCATAAATCTCTCAGTTAAATCATTCCATGTTCCAATGGATCCACTATCTAATTGCCTGAACCATAATGCCGCAATATCCGCCAAATACAGTGGAAAGCACCGGGCCATGACCTCCTCTGATGCCCCCAGCACTTCCATATGCCTCATATATTTTGTCAGATGGACCGTGGGGTCCGTTCTTCCGTCATACATATCCAGCGATGGTAATTTGAAATCCGGTGGGTTCCTAGCTTGACTGATTGCCGGAGTAAAAGGACTTCTATTAACATCCTCCAAATCTTTGTTCACCAAACCGCCTCTCAAAGCTCGCCTAACCATCTCTGCCAACCTGTCGTTGTCTCCAAGGTGTAATCCTCGTTCACTACTTTAAACCTGCCCCCCGAGCTCACGAGGGAACTCTGGGATCGCCCCCTTGACTGAGCGTTCACTCCTCTACTACTACCGGGTTGCGCAGATGCTCCTCTTTCTCTCTCCGAAACTGGATCAACGTTTTCCATGGGTGTGCCCCCTAATCCGGGTGCGACGCCGGGTGGTCCTGCTTCGTTCTGGACTCCACTGGCTCCTCTATTCTGTGCTCCAAGCTGTCCTATCTGTTGAAATAAACTCTGAATCAACTCCTCTTGCTTCTTCATCATAGTTTCCATCTCGTCTCTAGTGATGAAGATCAATGGTTGGTTCGCTCCTGAGGAAGCCTCCTGACTTCCTTGTTGTTCACTTCTCTCTGGCCTTGGCCTTCGGCTTGATTGTCTCGTCATAATTTCTCAAATTTGAACTTTCAAACTCTCTTTGAATTTGCTATCAATTGGTAGAACTTCCGAGTTAGCCTTCTCAGTGAAAGCACCAAAATGTTTGCGCCAAAATTGGTCACAAACACCCAATATCACGAAAGCACCCGTTTACGTACTCAACTCGATAATAATCAACACAGAACTCAGCAACAATCAATATGGAATTCAGCTCTAAGTAACCAATCACAGTAATTCACAAACAACAATCATAAACACAGGATTTATAGTGGTTCGGCGTTCGCGCCTACGTCCACTTTGAAGGTTTTCTCTTTATTGCTTTGCTACAACGGATTACAGTTGATAATAGCTTTGAAATCTGAATACAACAGTGATTCTGATGAATAGATTTGAATCCGGCAGAGTCTTGGTGTTCAATGGCAGAAGTTCTCGGAAGGTCCCCCTTTCTGAAGGCTTCGGGGTGCTATTTATAGGCGTTGGAGGCCCAGATCTTGCTGAAACTTCGGGAGACCTCTTCTGGCACGTGAGTGGGCCCACGCGACCGACCCCACCAAGTTTCGTCTCGATCTGACATCGATTCGAAGTCATTTCGAACCCATCAAGAAATGGTCCAATTGAGCTGAAACTTGGCAGGAACAATCTTTATCTTGTATGGAAGCTACTGTGAAAATTTGGTTGCATTTGGATCAGTGGTTTAGGAGATATGATCGGTTCGAAATGAGGATTCTCGGTTGGCTGTGTGGTTCGAACCGATAGTCTCGAACCCTTGAGTTCGAATCCATGAGTGCACGTGGGTCTGCAGTGACGTGGCGCGTATCTCTCGAATCGATCCTAATTTATCTCCGAATGGACCGCTTCGACTCCGTGAACTATGGCGACTTCGTATCGATGGAATGACACGTCATTCAAACCAGCTGACTCGGTGGATTCGAACAAAGGAGTATCCCTGGCTTCGAACGCGACCGATTCGAATCAGGGAGTCCCTATGGGTTCGAACTCGATCGATTCGAACAGGGTCGGTTCGAAGTGACATGGACTCAGAGCTAGAGGGTTTTCTATGGACTCGGACATACTGGTGAGGATGGATTCGAAGTAAGGGTTTGCATGGATTCGAAGCAAGGATACGAAGGGGCTTTAGTTGGATGGATGCGAAGCTGGGTGACGTCATGGATTCGAAAGACCGGCGGGTACGAAGGAAGGCTTTGGGATGGTTTCGAACCAGATGGGTTCGAAGTAGATGGGTTCGAAGCAAAGACAGTGGATGGGTTCGAAGGTGATGGTTTCGAATCAGACAATGACTACCCCTCTCAAATTGAATCCATCATATCTTGAGCATACGAACTCGGATTGACTTGAAATTTGAAATGACGACTCCTTCGACCTTTCTTGTCATGTCCTATCAATTTTGGCCCGTTCCGGACTCGGACAAAATTCATCGATATCCATAGCAAAGTGAAGTATAACCAATCTCTGAGACGAACTGTCTTTTGTTTTCGATCAATCTTTTGGTATCACGGCTTTGCCAAAAAGCGGGATAACAGAAACTTTATGTAAAATTATTTATAGCTCTCAATCTGTTTCAAGTAGAAAAGGATTAGGATATATCAAGAAAACAACAGCTTCACCTAAAAAGAAAATTAAGAGAAATATTAATCCTACTACAGTACAGACAAATAGGAATTCTTACCCAAAAATCATAAAAGTGTGGGTTCCTAAAACAAATGACAATTTGATTGGGAAGAAATACATAAACACCTTTTTAGAAACTGTTCATAAAAATAAAAATTACATTTTCAAATGGGATACTGAGCCCTCTTGGGTTTGGTTTTCTAAGATTTAACTCTTAGGACCCAATTAAAAAAGGTGGGTACCAATGTTATATCATATTTTTTGTAGGTCCCACTCAAGAAAAGAGGAAAATGGATAATTGACAGTGGTTTCTCAAAATATATGACAGGAGACAAAGATATGCTATCAAATATTACTTACTAAGATGGAGGCTCCGTCACTTTTGGAGACAACTCCAAAGGCTTTATCATCGACAAAGGCGATGTGAGCAATAACGGTATTTCATATTTACCTCTTATTTCAAATGTTTTACTAGTCAAAAATTTAAAACATAATTTGCTTAGTATCAGCCAATTGTGTGACAAAGGATTCAAAATCACCTTTTCTGAAAACAATGTAGTATTTTTGATCAAAATCAAAATCTTATCTTCGAAGGAAATAGAGACAGAAATAGCTTTGTTTTGAATATGAAAATAAATCATAATTCAGATATGTGTCTAATAGCAAAGAAAATGATCCTTGGTTATGGCACAAATGATTCTGTCATATTAACTTCAAAGCTATAAACAAGCTTTCTAAAAATGATTTAGTAAAAGGTCTACCAAAAATGAATTTTAAAATTGATCATATTTGTGATGCATGTGAGTTAGGAAAATAAACTAAGTCATCTTTTAAATCTAAAATGGTTATTTCAACTTTACAACCACTTGAATTACTACATATGGATTTATTTGGACCAACACAAGTACAATCCACTAATCATAGTAAATATGTGTTTGTAATTGTTGATGATTTTTCTAGATATACTTGGACTATTTTTATGAAAAATAAAAGTGATACCTTTGATAATTTCAAAATTTTTGTCAAAAGAATTCAAAATTTTAAAGGTTTGAAAATCAAAAACATAAAAAGTGATCATGGAGGTGAATTCAAAAACGAAGCCTTTGAACATTTTTGTAAGAAAAAGGGAATATTCCATAATTTTTCTTTTCCTAGAACTCCACAACAAAATGGAGTTGTAGAACGTAAAAATAGAACCTTACGAGCATGTGCAAGGACTTTGTTAAATGGAAGTACGTTACCAAAACATTTTTGGGCAGAAGCAGTTGCAACAGCCTGTTATGTTTTGAATCGTGTTTCTATTCGACCACTAACTAAGAATACTCCTTATGAACTTCTTAATGGACGAAAACCAAATATTTCTTATTTTAAAGTTTTCGGTTCAAAATGTTTTGTTTTAAACACAAAAGATCATCTTGGAAAATTCGATCCAAAATCTGATGAAGGAATCTTTTTAGGATATTCAGATCGAAGCAAAGCTTATCGAATTTTTAACAAAAGAACAAATATCATCGAATAAACACTTCATGTATCCTTCGATGAAAATTTTAAAAAATCCCAAGTATAAGAGATGCTGAAAAATTCCCTGATAATATCACAAATACAGAAATTTCAAATCTTGAAAATAATGAAAACATTGTTCACAATAACAATGTATTAAGATCTCCACCTAGATTATTAAGAGATCATCCTTCTATTAATGTTATTGGAGAACTCAGTTCATCTGTTAGAACAAGAAGTCAATTAAATCAAATGGGTCATGTAGCTTTCCTTTCTCACATTGAACCTAAAAATATTAAAGAAGCATCTACCGATGAAAATTGGTTAATCGCTATGCAAGAAGAGCTAAACCAATTCGAAAGAAATAACGTTTGGGATTTAGTTCCAAGGCCCAGTGATCAATCAGTCATCGGTACAAAATGGGTCTTCAAAAATAAAGCAGATGAACAAGGAAATATTACTAGAAATAAAGCTAGATTAGTTGCTCAAGGATATAATCGAGAAGAAGGGATTGACTACGAAGAAACGTTTGCTCCAGTCGCTAGACTAGAAGCAATACGAATCTTACTAGCATTTGCATGTTTTCATAACTTTAAATTATATCAAATGGATGTCAAAAGTGCTTTTCTAAATGGTTTTATAAACGAAAATGTCTATGTTGAACAACCTCCGTTATTCATACATGAACAATTTCCTGACCATGTCTATAAGCTTACAAAGGCCTTATACGGTTTGAAACAAGCACCCCGTGCTTGGTACGATCGTCTTAAAAGATATTTAATAGATTTTGGTTTTGAAATTGGAAAGGTTGATCAAACTCTTTTTAGTAAAAGAAATAAGCAGGATACTTTAATTATTCAAATAAATATTGATGGTATTATTTTTGGATCTACGAACAAAAGACAATGTCAAGATTTTTCTAAAATAATGACTAGAGAATTTGAAATGTCACATATGGGTGAGTTAGATTATTTTCTTGGCTTACAAATAAAACAATTAGAAAATGGTACTTTTATAAATCAAGAAAAATATTATAACAATCTAATTAAATGCTTTGGTATGGAAAATACTTCTATCAAACCAACTCCTATGAGTACAACCATACATCATGATAAAGATGAAAGTGGCAAAAGTATTGACCAAAAATTATATCGAAGTATGATTGGATCGTTACTATATTTAACAGCTTGTAGACCTGACATAATGATGCGTGTTTGCTTGTGTGCACGATTTCAAGCAGATCCCAAAGAATCACAATTACGAGCAGTGAAATGCATATTACGATATCTTAATAAAACCAAGGACTTTGGACTATTCTATCCAAAGGAATGTCCTTTTGAATCAGTGTCGTATAGTGACGCTGATTTTGGAGAAAGCCGGACAGATAAAAAAAGTACAAGTGGGACTTGTCACTTCATTGGACAGTCTCTTGTAACTTGGTTTAGTAAGAAACAAAACTGTGTTTCATTATCGACATGTGAAGCGAAATATATTTCTGCAGCTCTAGCATGTGCTCAAGTTATCTATATGCAACAAACACTACAAGATTTTGGTTTTAATATATTTAAGTCAACTATTTACTATGATAATTCTAGTGCCATAAATTTATCTAAAAATCCTTTCAATCACTCACAGACGAAACACATTGACATTCTTCATCATTTTCTTTGTGATAATATTGAAAAGGATTTGATAAATCTAGAATTTGTTTCCTCTGATAAACAATTGGCAGATATTTTTACAAAACCTTTAAATGAAAATACTTTCATCAATTTAAGACGAGAACTTGGTATTGTCTCTTTTAAAGATTTATAAATTTATATATATATATACACACACACACACTATTTGTTTTTGTAGTTTTCATAACACAATTTGATAAATATATATATAAATCTTCATTCAAATTTTTGTCAAAATAAAAAAATTTCTATGACTCTAGAGAGACTTGAACTCATAACCTCTTGGTTGTGGAATTATAATTGCTTCTTTCCATTTGAGCTATGTATGTTTCTTGTTTCAACTAGAAGCTAGATTCTAATTATTCTGGAAAATTTCGTTCAACCAAAAAAATGTAGCTGTTGGAGCTTGAACTCTAGTCTCATGAATGGTAACTCCACGTTGTGCTATATGATATTTCTTGCTGAGTTTTATTCTTTA
This sequence comes from Allium cepa, assembly GCA_030765085.1. Taxonomy (NCBI): domain Eukaryota; kingdom Viridiplantae; phylum Streptophyta; class Magnoliopsida; order Asparagales; family Amaryllidaceae; genus Allium; species Allium cepa. The sequence continues at coordinate 340,742,285 of CM060941.1, read as the reverse complement.
TTAGATCATAACCATTAATCTTTAAATCATTTCTCATCCATTCCCTCTATAGTTTTTTTCTTCTTGTTATTAGTTTATTGTTGTTTCTGACCACACAAACTCAGCTCAATCTCCTCTATAAATCTGCATTCTTTTTACTTTTGCAACCATCCTTACAGTTACATTTTTCAAACTTTAAACTTCAAGCTCCTCAAAATCTTTCAATTGCCTCTCACGATTCCTACGACTCCTCTAACTCCAAATTATCTTTTGCTACACCAACATCCTCTAGTAGCTATCATTCTTCCAATAGCTCCACTCCGTCGTTGCCAACTCCTACTCCTAGAAATGAACAAGCTCGACATCACACTGGGTATTCTCCAAAAAGTAAGAAGTCACGAAGATCCCTGTTTGTTTCTCCAAAAACTAAACAAAAAATTGATGACATCCATCATTATCAAAAGGAGCAAATCAATTTACAAAGAAAAATGTATTATGAACAATGGATGAATTCAAGACGCCTTAGCCTTATAGAATCAACTGACCTCAAATTCTGCGGAAAATCACCAAAGCATGACATTGTTGAACCCTCAGCATCTCGTCAACCAAATTCATCTAGCTGCAATCAATGGGAGCAAACTCCACAACAACGTCCGACATCTCCAAACTCTTGGGAACGCCAAAACTATTGGTCTCCTTTGCGTCCTCATGTTGAGATCACCATGGTTGAACCACATGAATGCTCTCCTAAAACTCCTAAATAATTAATTTTTTTATGTTTTATTGTTCTATATTTACTATTATTTCATGTATGTATATGTTTGTTTTAATGATTCCTGATTAAAATTTTGTTTCATTCTTAACTGCATTTCTTGACTTCAGCCAGTCGATTGAAATATATAACCAGTCGACTGTTTATAGGGGAAAAAACTCTCGGGTTGTCAACCAGTCGACTGAGTCATATAGGTCTGTCGACTGATTACAGGGTAAAAATTTCTCGGGTTAGCAACCAGTCGACTGACCCACCCCGATCAGTCGACTGGATGTACAAAATAACTACTGGCTTATCATTTTTTAACCCTTTTTACCCATCTATTTACTTTACCTTCTTCATTTTTTTACTTCCTCGAAAACCTTAGCCCCCATTTTTTTCAATTTATTGTCAATACCATCAAATTAATGGCTCCTTCAAGATCAAAACACTCAAAACAAGCTTCTTCATCTTTTGTTGATACTCATGTTGCTCATTGGCTATATGATGCAACTGCAATCGTACGATGGGAGAAGATGAAAAATTCTTTAATCTTTGAAGATTCATTCATGGTTTATTCTGATTTTGGAGCTTACTCTCTTCAATAATTAATGTGGAGATGTGGATTAGAGTCACTCCTCGACTACAATTCAAATCGCCACAACATTAATCATCTTATGATAAAACTTTTCTTTGCAAATCTTAATCTTGGCCACCAACAACCATCTGATCCACATAATTGTGTATAGAGCTTGGTCTGTGGTCAACAAGTTTTCTTTTCTCTGGATAGAATGGCACATATCCTTCAATCACCAAATGAAGGTATAGATTTAAATGATGTCGAATGCAATCCAAGAAAAAGAGATAGAATTAGTCATATGTTCATGAGCGACGACATGACTGAATTGCGTTCTAAGCTTCTTCGGCCTAAAGCAAGAATTTTGCACAAGACACTCATACGATCTATTTTCCCACGAACCGACTCGTATGAATTAATATATCTGGAAAATTTCAAAGCTCTCTGTGCCATATGGGAAATATGCGTAAATTGGTTACGTCATATTATGGATGAATTTCTCACCTTTCCACATGGGAATATGCATGTTATCTACTTTGGAGAATATATTATGAGACTTCTTCTAGATGCTGGTGTTCCTCAACCAGATTCTGAATTCTCTACTGTCAGAATGATAAATATAAGGACCATCAGTCTGATGAAGCTACCAACAAGACCTCCACCTATTACTGCATATGAATATTGGAAGCACCAACGAACTCAACAGCAACAATCTAGAGGTCCTACAATTAGAGAATCGAAAGCACAACAAGATGAAGGCAATATTCGCTTAGCTACTTCCTCCAGCACCCGTGAATCCATTGAAATTCTCTCCAGAAATCATCTTACTTTGGATTCAAGGCTCAAGAAAATGGACAAGAAGCTTGATAAGATCAAAGGCTTCTTTTCTACTTTATGGGATGCATTATCATGTTCTTCTTCCACTGCTGCAACATCTGTCGTCCAAGGAAAGCACTCAGCACCTCGATTTACATGGTCTACATTAGAGGAGCATACTAGTAGCGACACTAGTGGAGCAGGCCGCGGGGCTCAAGGCACTTCTAGACTAGGAAGAGAGCCCACGCCAGAAGGAGAATATAATTGAGATCTTGATGAATTGGTTTTTTGGTGGATGAGTATGGTATGAACTATTTGCTTATTTGAAACTTTATTATCAGTTTAAAACATATGAATGTTTGTTTGCTAATTATTTGTCTTTGAGACTTGTACTAATTAGTCTCACTTTGATATTCATTTTCGCGCTTTATATTGAAACTATTTTTCTGTATCTCCTTTTTGTTGATGACAAAGGGGAGAAGAATTGTCCTAATCATTTTTATGCAGGTGCAAGAAGTGTCATATATTCAGGGGGAGTCGTTATATTTGTTCTTTAGTATCTTTTATACACAGGTTTGTCATCAATCAAATTGATGGGGGAGAATGTTGAATCACTAGTTTTGATTCATGACAAAACAAGTTACAAGGAAAAAGAGAATACATGATGAATCTAGACAAAAAGAGACAACCAAAGGACTATGGGTATATAAAGACTTTTAATCTATGTTCTTCACTGTCTATTGCTTATGGTTGAGTCTTAGAAATTTGTTAAAATTTATCCTCAAGTAGTCCTCACTTCATATTTCTCATAATTAATCAAAACAGAGCATACTGTCTAAAAACACCACAGCCAGTCGACTGGCTATAATCACCCAGTCGACTGACTGTGTACATATACGATATGCACTGCTTATTTTTTAAAACCTATTTTTTAAAACCTATTGCATATTTTTGAAAAGACATCTTCTTCTACGAAAGGAAGCAATCCTTCTCTGAACAGAAATGGATGCTCCTTTTCGTCAGAACCCTTCACCAATGGCAGTAACTCTTAAACTACTATATATACATGTTTCCAAACACTTCACATTCACCGAATTTCATTCTAACTCTCTAATATTCTTCTTGGGCTTTAATATTTGCATTCAAACAGCGAACAAACATTTCTACTACTTTGAACCTACAAATAAACTTTCATAATCTTCGATTCTTAGCATTATGTTCTCTTCGTATCTTCATATACACTTCATATACTTGAGGATTTGATTATAGGAGGTTTATACCATCAGAGACAAATCAGTGTTATCAAGAACACACGGTGTCAGATATTATTTTGTATTAGTGAAGTCCTTTTCTGCTGCTGAGGCGAAAATCATGTTCCGTTGCTTAGGTATCTGTTCTGATGCTCAAACTGTAAATACATGTTTCTCCGGGTTAAGTGAGGGTTATTGTAGTTGAAATTCCAAAAGGAGTCTGGGAATGGACGTAGAACGGGAAGTTCGAACCGGTATAAAAATCCTGGTGTGCTTGTTTTATTTTACTTATTTTCGTTTACTTTGCTATTATCATATGTTTCCACATTTAGAGTTAATTATATTCCATATTACACGATCCTACACACTTTCATATAACTAGAGGTATACTCCATGGGAGGTGCACCTTCCTTGTCATTTGTTGAAAAATTTCCTTTCCTTATTTGATTCGAATCTGTGAATCTGTTTTAGCCTTAAATTGCCATGAGTAGAGCCAACTCCTATTTATTCGGTCCATTCTATCAAGTTTGGATTGTTACCTTATTTAGTCCATTCTATCACGTTGGACTGTTTTCCTTGTTCTATATAATTTGTCCAGTTTGAATTTTACTCGTTTTATTTCCATTCTTTCAAGTCTGGTTTTAACATTAATTATGCTCATTTATACTTGGATTTGTTTCCTGATATTTATTTCTGCTCTTGCCTGTATGGGTGATAATTTTGTTAGGTAAAAACCCCTACCGTGTTAGCGGCGTGGTCTCACAGAATTTTTATATGTTCCCATTATTTGAATTATCTCACGCTGGTATTTCCAGATTGATCCGGGTGTTATTTTATTATAATGCTAGGGTCAGATCGTGTATTTACCAAGATGTCCTTGGTATTATGGAGACCGTGAAGGGGAGCAGAAGATTCACCCATCGTAGTATTTTATTTTCTGCTGTATCATGTAGTATACTTATCGACATTTGTAAGGTCAGGATTTTATAATCGTCCAGCTAATATGGTTTGTTTTTAATCTGATATACTCTGTATGTTTGGAGTGATAGTTTCTACTGTCCTTATTATTTTATATGTTGTCAATTCTACTGTGAGATTCTGTTTTTCTCTATTATTTTCTCTTTCCTTTTTTATTTCCCTAACAATCTACCCTTTTGTCAATTAGATGCACGACATTGGAACACGGTGGTAGTGTTTGGTGTGCTCATTAGAGATAGGGTAAGCAACACCTTAGAATGTGTTTGAGAGTACTATATATATGAGAGAGTATTTGTTAATGTTATAAAAACGTATTATGTTAATTGGTCTATTGAGTTTTTTTGAATTCTGGTCAAGACGTGGGATGCTATGGAATGGATAGGGGCTTCTAAAGACTTGGCCAACGCCAACGGACATGGTATTGAATTTTTGAAAATTTGGCTAATTTAATATTTTTCCTAGGATTATATTTCATATATATAAAGGAATAATTCTCAAAAATTTATATAGTTATAAAAAGTGTTGGTTTAAATGCGATAACATGTATTTATTATCAATATTGTTTGTTCGGTTATGCTTAATTTAAATAAGAAGCATTGACTGTTGTTTGATAGTTGTTAATTGATGCTTGGTTTATTTAGGAGCATTTATCGCTTTGATTTAAAACGAAACCTTTGTGAATTAATTTTCACAATTTGACTATAAGGTGTTCAAAGAATACGATTATGTTAAAAATTCACCATTCAATAATAGCGAGTTAAGAATTAAACTTTAATAAAAAGTTGTAAATATAGTCTAAATGGTATGATAAAGCATTTAGATAATAAACATTTAAGAAAATTTCATTATAATAAAGAAGGATTATTATATTGTGAAATGATTTGTATATAAAGGAAATTTTATATTAGTTTAGTTTACAAAACATGTTTAAAAAAAGATATTTGAATCTAAATCCTAGAACTTTCAAAAATAACATCAAAAAGGTTTCAAAGAAATGAAATAGCTGTATTTTTGAATGTAACTGAAAATGGAATTATTTTAGGTATGGAATGCATGTTCTTTGGGATAATTAGGAGGAAATCGTTTCGATTAGCTTTATGGTAATCTGAATAATCTTCTAAGTGACAACTAGATGTTTGCTTAGGCGAATGTTGGAGAGTACTTAGTAAATTATTCTCTTTATCATTGTGCGATTGAAATGCGTGCAAATTCGACAAACCCAAAGTAAGTTTTAATAAAAAAATTGTTTGAAGTTATTATGTATAAAAACATATATAATATGCTTTCAAAGATAAGTTTCAAAATTAGAACCGGGAATTCAATTTTTAAGTTCCCTAAAAGGGAATTGGTTAAAAAAAGCATTTCCAATAAGAGATTTCTTTTGATAAATAAGATTTTCCCTTGGATAAGATATGGGATAAGTTAACACAGGTTTAAATGGGTTAAACTGAATAACTAGGCTTTGATAAACATTGTTTTATTAAAACCATATTATTGCTTAAAAACATCTTAGTAGTGTAAACTATTTGTTGATTGGGTCAACCCATAAATCTTATTCGTTTTAAGTTAAAATGGTTAATAGATCGACTCAGTTTTAGGAAAACCATAATTTGATTTGATTTCCATTATGATCCTTGAAAAAGTAAAATAAGATTAGTATGAACTCTTAGTATATAGAAGAGTGTTATACAAGTAAATAAAGTGGAGTAAGTTGTTATTTGATATTTTATAAAGAAATGAATTTGTAAAAGAATTTAAACTTGGGTGAGAAATTATGAAATAATTCATAAATAATTTTAGTATTGAATAAAATACTAAGTAAAATAGAAAATTTTAATATAATTAAGAAACTAATAAAATATATAGTTTAACTTTCCATTTTGTCTGCGTGAGTCTGGATAATCTTCTAAGCAATAACCAAACGCTAATGAGCGAAACGGCACGCTTAGATGATTTTCTATAATTTTGGACAATTAAGAAAGTTTTTAACCTAAGTTAATATTTGTTACAATTCATTTGACATTTGGAAACAATGTTAATTGATAGTTTTCCCTTATGGAAATTGATTGACTATTAATGTTAGTTTATTCCTTTATGGAATTTGATTAATTTAAATTGATTAAATTTAATTGATAGGTTGTGTGATTTCATATACCGTATTCTATGATGATTAAACTTATAGACAAAGGATTTTGAATTGTTCTTATAGGACCTAAATCCCAGTGAGTTTGAAAAAGAGATTTTTGAAGATTTTTGATAAAATATTTGTTCACTCTAGCTAATAGTTTATTTAAAAGAGATTTTAAATGTGATTAATTATCTTTTAGGATAATTAATATTGTTTTAAAGTTATATAAAGAAATTGGGACTTGATTATTGGGATGTTAAGTTGGATAATCTTTTGGGTGTTCGGTCTGATGTTGGTTTAGGCCTTCGGGGTCGCGCACTTGGAGAAATTATTCTCTTAACATTTTAACAATCAGGAACTACTTCTAAAAGTGTTTTACCAATATGGAAATCAAGCACAAGTTCAATTTTAAAAAAAAGTTAAAGTTAGATTCGGTTATAGAACAATAGTTCCGTAATCTATATTAGTTATACGGAAATGATCTAGCCATGCATTTAACGCTAAACGTTGAGGCTTGGACTCATTTCTATTTCGAAGGTTAAAAATGTCATAAGGTGATGCCTAGAGGTAACACTACCTCGACTTGCCCGGCTTCATTTTGAATTGAGAGATAGGACTTGTCTGGAATCAACGAGTTGTGGTAAATATATGAAATCTAATTTCCATATACGATCATTTTAATTATCCTCGATAGTTGATTTATTAATTGTTGGATTCTACTTTCTTCATGGTGTATCGTCACCTTAAAAATGATTGCCTGCTCAATCGAGCTTTGCTATCCTTTGTCAGAAATGACTAAACCAAAAACGCGAGAGGAAGCCAAGTTACGTGGGGTTTCTCCCATCAAAAGGGTAGTTTCACATCTCTTCTAGTTTGGATTCGATTATGCACTTAGATGTGGAAATTTTTGGATTCTCAGTAAGGTCTGGTGGGGTCCGGCTAGGTACTTTCCGAGAAGTATCATGGAGTATATGTGTAACGACCCAGAATTTTTATTAATTAAAATTTGAATATTTAATTTATTTTATGTATTAATAAGTGAATTTATAAGTCGAATAAATTTTATTTCGAATAATTGGATTTAATTGGATAATTAAATCGATAATTTAATATGTTAAATTATGGAAATAATTGAAAATCAAGTTAAATATGATTGAAAATGATTTGTAAAATTTTATTTTATCATATTGAAGTTAGAACGATATTTTAGAACTTTTAAAATCGAATTAAAAATTTATTTGTGAAAATTGAATATTTTAATATTAAATCGACTAGTGAAAATAGTCAATTTTTGAACAGTCTCAGAATTTAACGAGACCATTTCCATTGGATCCATAATAGTTAGTTATTACCGGATTTCAATTTTTGTATCAATCGGAGTTATCGTTTGATCGTGGCAGCTCGAAACGCATCGAATTATTTTTAATTTTAATTTGGCGAGTTAAATTAGCCATTTTTCAAAAAGTCTCGGATTTCGACGAAACCAGTTTCATCGGATCCGTAATGTGATATTATTGTAAGGTTTCAAATTTCGTGTCAATTGGATTTACCGTTTGTCCGGTACAAATTAAAACGCCTAGAAAATCGATTAAATCGGTTTAATTCAAATTGAACGTTTATTGCCATATCTCACACAGATGTCCGAATTAGCTTTCGAAACCTGTTCCATTGTGTCCGAAACGCGGGATAAACCCTAGGAATGTCAGTTTCGGCGCGTAAATCGGAGTTTGAAAATTGAAGATGAATAGTGTTTTCGTTTGAAAACTTATAAAAGGAACTCAAGCCTTCACTATCTTCAACAACATAAAACCCTAACCCTAAACAAATGCAGCCGCCACTTTCAGATTCAAAGGCCAGAAACTTCCCAAATTCATTCCTTAATCTCTCCCAATCTACAAACAATTAGAAGATGTGATCAACTACAAACATGTAGAGCTCGACGAGAGCTTTCGATCCATACGGTGATGATCGTGTTTGGAGCATCAGAGGGGGAGCAGGAGGGGGCCGACGCCTGGGGCTTGCGCACGCAATTCGAGAACAATGGTGAGGCCGAGCTGGCTAAGGTTGCAGCCGAACGTGGAGGAGGCGAAGGGCTTCGAGATGGAGTGTCTTGATCGTGTTCATATCGCTCGAATCGAAAGTAAAATTTAAACCTAAATTTGAGCACGATGGGTTATTTTGTGCGTGAGTTACTGGAGATATGCGGGAAGAAGGGGTGGACGGCAGGGATTCAAAGGAACTGGATCTCACGGTGATGATTTAGCATGGGTATAAAATTATAAATAAATGTTGTAATTAGTTTATAAAAAAATTGTGTAAACTTGTAAATTGCGTATCTTTTTCATACGAGGTCGAAAACGCGCGAAACCAGTTGCGTTGGAATCGTATGGACGAGCACTACGCGATGAAATTGGATTGGAGTCGTTTGGAGTTAGTGAGAATTTCGGGTAAAATTAAACGTCCGTTTAATTTTATTCGAAATAAATCGATAAAACGAAATAAAATCAAGGTGAGAACTTCTCACTCAATCGAATCAGTTTCGATTTTTATTTTAAATAGTTAGATTTAAAATACTTGAATGCATGTTTGAATGATGATTGTTATCTATTGATTGTTAAAATAGACACTATGCGCCGTTAGTAAGCGGATGTTATTTATTAAAAACATATAACGCGAATATTTCATAAACGGTGAAATTGGTATTATATATAATAGCAACATATATATATTGGCATATGTATATATTGGAGTTATTGATTTCCCGCATTTGTATAGCGGATGAGACCCTATTGCGCCGTTTATTAAGCGGATAATATTTAAAATCCCATATACCGCGATAATTCCGTACTGGAGCGGAATTGGTATTGTGCTAATGTTTGTGGATGCAGGAAAACAGGTTGGAGGGATCCAACTGGATTCCTCAACAGTATTTATTTGATTATGGATATTTTGATATTCGTAGATTATCATATCGATATATGATATCATTGTTTGTCGTGATTGACTATTTGGTATGTAGCATCATTGGACCAAATTTTGGAATTTTAAAAGGATTTCAAAATGATTTTTGAAAGTATACGTTTATAAAATATTTTTGGAATTGATCCATTTTAAATAAATAAACGTTATAATTTTTAATATTATAAAAATTATGATTTTGAGAAATACGATTAAAGATTTATTTTTGAAAATATGAGGTTAATGGTTTTATAAAATAGTTTAAAATTGGGAATTTGAATTTATTATAAAAAGTTGAAAATATAGGATTTATAAAATTTAATTATTTTATGAATAAAAGTGGTGAAACTGTAAAGGAATTTAAAGTCGTTTTAAAGAATAATATAAATTGATTTATATTAAGAGATTTATAAATTGAAATATTGACATTATAAAACGAGCTTTTATAAGTGTTTGAATGAGGTGAAAATGGATTTTGTAAATGAATGGAATTTATAAAATTAAAAATGGTGAAGTTATAAATGAAATTTATAAATAGTAAGATTTATAAATTTTATAAAGTTATTAAAAGAATAGTTTTGAATAAATCATTGAATCTTATAAGTTATAGGATTTATAATTATGAAGTTCAAAAGAACGATTTTGTAAATAATCGTTTTATAAGCATTTAACTTATAATGTGAACTTTTGGTTTATAATTGAGTTATAAATCGAATAGGTTAATAAAGGAGATGTATAAAAAGGAAGTAGTTATAAAACAAATAGAAATAGAATTTATAAACGTTGTTTTATAAATTCACAAACGACTTATTTTGATAAGTTAAATTTTATAACCAATTAATGGAGTTATATTCACATTTTTGACTGTGAATAATCCTTTGAAATAAAATGAATAAAAGGATGAAATTGGTTAACGTAGTATATTCACGTTTTTGAATAGTGAATAATATGTTAAAGAAAATGTTTAGATTTGATGTTTTAAATAGAATTAAAACGATCTATCGATTGTTTTAAAATCATTAAGATTCGAAACCATAGATTTCAACATTTATTGTTGAAATAGACATTTTCGAGAAATAAAAGGAAATGGTGGACTATAACACTGTTGTTATAGTAAATGATTTCCGAAAGGAAATGTTTTGTATAGTATTGGGATTTATATATCTACTTTAATTTTGAATCCCTATACTAGTGATTTTGGGTTGTCGTAACGATGTTTTACGCAACATTCGTTTTGGCCCAAATAAATATGTTAAGAGAATGATTTCCTTAAAGAATGAAATATATACTTAATCTTGATTGAAGTATATTGAATATTTTCCAAGTGTTGAAAATAAGATAAAATTGAAATGAATAATTGAAAATCGTATATCAGTAGATATTGTGAAATATAAATTCACTATGGAATTTATAAAAGAAAGGGGAACTTGTTTAAAAATAAATATTGATTTATTTTTGAAGTGTGAAATTATATATCTAGTAAAGATATTTTGGAAAATAAATAATTTGGAAAATTATTTGGAAACTGGTGATGTGTGCATATCCATTGATAGTTCAATAACCGACTATCAATATTTCCCTTTGAATGGGTAATTGATGTGATTTGTTTGAATTTGAATGCCACACTTATTTTTGAATAAGTGCTCACTATTCGGGTTAACCGGGAAAGGACCATGGGGTCGTATAACCCATTCCGAATGTGTGATACGTCGTTATGAATTGCATTTGAAGACCGGTGTTGAAGACCGGGTATTTGCGAAAGCGATAGGATGACCTATCGATTGTCTCTGCACTGGGTAGCTCCTGGTATAGAGATTCCCTAAGTGATGGGAAATTCGATCGGGATTGTGAATACCCGGATTGCAAGGGCTTCGTAAGAAGTGCCTTCGGTTCTGTTCGATCCCGGAACAGACTTGTATGGATTGTATGTCTGACGTTACAAATTGAGATATAAAGCAGATTTCTTTCAAATATATTTCTGTTGGTGGCGGAGAATTTATTCTTTTAGCTTAACACCCTTCTCCGAGACGTACGAGCTCAGAGGTTATGTAGTTGAAGGTTATCAGCGATATATTCCCAATTTGGTAATGTGACATGCTGAGTGTTGCTGTAAATGATCATTGTGTTGATTATTTGTGATAGGATCGTTTATTTGATTGTCTATCCTGGTGATCATTTCTATGATCATTTGTTGACCCAAAGCATGGCTTTTGTATAAAGTATGTTTTTGTGGACGTGACTTCGTCGAGCCTCACACCCCGTGAATGGTCAAAACAGGAAAGATGCAGCAAGGTTATGAGGGGTAGCTCCCTTTAGGATGTGTGCATTTCCTTCTGGAAAAGGGTGGTATCATGGTATGGAGCCCAGATACTTACTCATGTTGAAAACACTTTATGATTGTGTGAATTGATTGCGAGCGCTCGGTGAAAGGTCCCAAAGGACCGGGGGATGGTATATTCGGTCAGTTGTTACTCAGTTAGGGGTAACCCGGCCTTGTGTTGGTAGAGATCCGGTTTGGTTCTCGGGGATGTCCATCCAGAGGCATTCTCATGTGGCAATGGGAAGTTCCTTGGCCTGATCATTCGTTGGAAATCCAATTCCCAATACGAAACTTGTACGGTATTAGTTGTAGAACCTGCCATTTACTTATGGTGGTCACCACTGTTTAGATGGTAGCTATAGTAGGCATACGATAATGGTCGTATGTTGGCTAAGATTTATATTCTACTTTCGAAATATTTTCCTACACTAGTAATAATATCAAATGTTCTTTTAAATGCGTATCAAGCATCTTTGACTATCATAAGGAGAAATCTCCTCCGATTCTGCGTTTGCATTGTGTGTGTGTGCGGGAGGCCTTATGGTAGTCTCATTTTTAAAAAGCATTGCGAATTGACTTTAAAAATATTCCTCTATTTTGTTTTCAAAGATAAATAAACTGTTTTGAGTTCTCACACCAGTCACATGACTGACTCGGAGTTTATTGTTTTCCTTCCTAAACTCTGGGTGCCCACCAATTTCTACACGGGCAGTCAAGAATTAGGTTTATCAGGATATGCTGGATATTCTGGAGTTGCTGGAGGCAAGCTGGATGGCATGACATATTACTAGTATATAGTATTTTTTTTCTTTTCCGCTGCACTGTTTGTTGTTGTACACTCTGATGATGATGTGATGTAATGAAATGTAATGTATAAAATGTAATAACCGATATAGTACTTTGTTTAAAGATTATTCATTTATTATTATATGTTGTTCCGCTGCGAATTGTGAGATTCTAATATTGTTGTGTTGTGTTCTGTTCCGTTCTATTTTCTATCTTTCCTCTCTTCTTCTCTCTCTTTCTTTTCTTAAACCATAACATTTCGGGTTTCCGGCCTTCGATTGCTTGGCAGTCGATAAAGTGAGTATCGATGTTGAATTTTCGAAAGACGAAAATTTCCGGGACGTTACATCATGAGGTTCTGAGGAGTATATTACTAGAGGTATACTCCAAGGAGGGTGCACCTTCCTTATCGTTTGTTGGAAAATTTCCTTTCCTTATTTGATTCAAACCCTTGAATCTGTTTTAGCTTTAAACTGCAATGAGTCGAGCCAACTCCTCATCACGACATTTAAGTATTTATTGGATCCATTCTATCGTTTGGATTGTTACCTTATTTAGTCTATTCTAACATGTTGGACTTTTTTCTTTATTCTATCAATTCTGTCCAGTTTGGATTTTACTCGGTTCATTTCCATTCTTTTAAGTCTGGTTTTAACATTTATTATGCTCATTTATACATGGATTTGTTTCCTGATATTTATTTCTGCTCTTGCCTGTGTGTATGTTTTTCTTATGGGGTAAAAACCCATTCCGCGTTAGCAGCATGGTGTCACATAACTTTTATATGTTCCCATTATTTGAGTTATCTCACGCTAGTATTTCCAAATTGATCCGGGTGTTATTTTATTATAATGCTTGAGTCAGATCGTGTATTTCCCAGGTTGTCCTTAGTGTTATGGAGATCGTGAAGGGGAGCTGAAGGTTCGCCCATCATAGTATTTTATTTTCTGCTGTATTGTATAGTATGCCTATCGACATTTGTAATGTCAGGATTTTATAACCGTCCGGCTGATAAGGTTTATTTTTAACTATGATATACTCTGTTTAGAGTGACAGTGTCTTCCATCCTTATTATATTATATGTTGTCGATTTTGCTATGAGATTTTGTTTTTCTCTATTCTCTTTTCTTTTCTTTTTATTTACCCAAACATTCTGCCTTTTTGTCGATTGGATGCGTGACATTGGAACACAGCGGGTTAGTGTTCGGTGTCGACTTTCGATGGTTAAAAAGATGGGTCGTTACAAAGTGGTATCAAAGCACGAGGTTAACCGAGAACCTTGGCTTTGGTAGGGTTTGGATCATTAGAGATAGGGTAGCGACACCCTAGAATGTGTGTGAGAGTATTATATATACGAGAGTGTATTTTCTAATGTTATAAAAATGTATTATATTAATTGGTCTATTGAGTTTTTATGAATTCTGGTCGTGACCAAGGCCAACGGATATGGTATTGAATTTTTGAAAATTTGGCAAATTTAATATTTTTCCTAGCATTATAATTCATATAGATAAAGGAACAATTTTCAAAACTTTATATAGTTATAAATTGTGTTGGTTTAAATGTGATAACATGTATTTTTCATCACTATTATTTATACGGTTATGCTTAATTTAAATAAGAAGCATTGACTGTTGGTTGATAGTTGTTAAATGGTGCTTGGTTTATTTAGAAGCATTTATTGCTTTGATTTAAAACGAACCCTTTATGAATTAACTTTCACAATTTGATTATAAGGTGCTCGAAGAATACGGTTAAGTTAAAAATTTACCATTTATTAATAGTGAGTTAAGGATTAAACTTTAATAAAAAGTTGTAAATATATTCAAATGGTACGATAAAACATTTAGATAATAAACATTTGAGAAAATTTGATTATAATAAAGGAGAATCATTATATTATGAAATGATTTTTATATAAAGGAAATTTTATATTAATTTAGTCTATAAAACATGTCTAAAAAATGATATTTGAATCTATGTCCCATAATTTTTGAAAATAACACCAAAAAGGTTTTCGAAAAATGAAATGGTAGTATTTTTGAAAGTAATTGAAAATGTAATTATTTTGGGAAGTTAAATTTTAATGGAATGTATTTTCTTCGGGATAATTAGGAGGAAATCATTTCGATTAGCTCTGTAGTAATCTGAATAATCTTCTAAGTGACGATCAGATGTTTGCTTAGGCGAATGTTTGTGAGTACTTAGTAAATTATTCTCTTTATCATTGTGCGATCGAAATGAGTGCGAATCTGACAAACCCAAAGTGAGTTTTAATAAATAAATTGTTGAAGTTATTATATATAAAAACGTATATGGTATGATTTCAAAGATATGTTCTGAAATTAGAACCCGGTATTCAATTTTAAGTTCCCTAATAGGGAATTGGTTTAAAAAAGATTTCTAATAAGGGATTTCTTTTGATAAATAATTTTTTTCCCCTAGATAAGATATGGGATAAGTCAACACAGGTTTTAAATTGAATAAGATAGGTTTTGATAAACATTGTTTTATTAAAACAATATAATTGCTTAAAAATATCTTAGTAATTTAAAATATTTTTTGATTAGGCCAATCCATAAATATTATTCGTTTTAACACTCTAAGTTAAAAAAATTAATAGGTCGACTTGGTTTTGAGAAAATCATAATTTGATTTGATTTCCATTAAGACCCTTGAAAAGGTAAAATAAGATTTATATGAACTCTTAGGATATAGAAGAGCATTATACAAGTAATAAAGTAGAGTAAATTACTATTTAATATTTTATAAAGAAATGAATCTATAAAATATTTTAAAACTTGGGTGAGAAATTATGAAATAATTCATAAATGATTTTAGCATTGAATAAAATACTAAGTGAAATAGAAATTTTTAATATAATTAAGAAACTAATAAAATATAAAATTAACCTTCCATTTTGTCCGCATAAGGCTCGATAATCTTCTAAGCATTAACCAAAGGCTAATGAGAGAAACTGTAGGCTTAGATAATTACCTATATTTTTGGACAACTAGGAAAGTTTTGAACCTAAGTTAATATTTGTTACTAGTTATTTGACATTTTGGAACAATATTAAGTGATAATTTTCCCTTATGGAAATTGATTGGCTGTTAGTGTTAGTTTATTCCTTCATGGAATTTGATTGATTGAATTTGATTATATTGAATTGATAGGTTGTGTGATTCCATATACCATTTTATATGAAGATCAAATTTATACACAATGGATTTTTAATTGTTGTTATAGGACCTAAATCCCATTATTTTGAAAAGGAATTTTTTGAAGGTTTTAGAAAAAATATTTATTCACTCTAGTTGATGTTTAGGAGGAACCAGAATCCCACTGGATGCTCCGTGTTGTTTTGATTCTTGAGTTTCACCATAATTTATTTGGCGGAATTCCCTCCTTGTCATTTTGATTTTGATCTTTGATTTCTCTCATCAGAGAAATTTGAAAATAAACTTTTGAATTGGAAAAAAAACCCGGGTATTTGGATCTAACTTTATCATTTGAAATAATTGGATGCATATAATCTATTATAGAACATTCTCTGTATTTCATTGCTTAGGATTGAGATATGGTTGTTAGCGGATTTATATCAGACTAATTTTTGCATGTAGGGTTATATCATATGTTTTTGTTAGCCCGATTTTCTTTTAGATTTTGTAAGTACAGATATGCAAGAGATTGGCATTTGATTCTTGTGCACCTGCATTTACCAAGAGATAATAAATTACTCGTCAAATTTATAAATCAAACGCATAAAGGCATGTAATTAATTTAGAAATTTTAAATATATTGATGATTTTATGCCCCGGATATGAGAGGCCATTTGGCTTTTGGGTTTCTTTTATTGGTTTGGATCCCGTAGAGGTGATTTGTAGCTGCACCGATCGAGCCGCGCAAAGGAGATGCTAGCGAATTTTTTCAAAAATTTTAAGAGTTAATTTTTTTTGAGAATTTTTGGAAATTTTTTTATAACTAAAACGTTGATTTTTGGGTTATATCTCGGAATTAATGAATTAAAGCGAATTAGTAGGTATATGTGAAAAAATTTAAAAGACTTGGAAACTTTGGAAACTATTCCAGCAAATTGGTTTTTGAAAATTAGTTTAACAACCCATTTTAATTAATAATTTTAAACTTAAGAGTTCGGAGACATTTTATTCCTTAGGAATTTCGAGGACCAAATTCATTAAGAGGGAAGAATGTAACAACCCAAAATTCTAGTTATTCGATTTTAATTGTTTAATTAATTTTAAATATTTAAATAATTAGATTTTGGAAATTAATACTTATAATTCAAATATAGAGAATAATAAAATATTTGAACAGTGAATTAAATGTTAAACAAATGGATTTAATAATTTTATTTAACTCATTCAATTAATAAATAATATTGGTGAATTCAGTTTGTAAATTTATTTACAAATATAAATAGATCGAATAAATATCTATAATTAAATATTTAAATCTGGAAAATTGTCGTTCTGGTGTACAGTCTTGGATTTCGATGAAATAAGTTTCATTGGATCCGTAATAGTGAATTATATTACGCCGTCGAATTTCATGGCGACAAGACATTTCATTTGGTCGTGCAAGATCGAAACGCGTTGAAAGTAATCTTGAAAATTTAATATAATAAATGCGTCTAAAACCTATCTTATTCATATGATCGAATTAAGTCTCGGGACTAGTTCCATTGCGTTCGGAATAGTGATATAAATATAGAACGCTAGGCTGCACGTGTCGATGAAGTTTAGAATTTTTGGACGTTTTATAGATGGATAATTTAAAATTTTAAATATATATGTATGTATATCAACCATACTCTCAACCCATACTTTATCCTATTCGCTCCATACTTCACCCATGCCTTCACCATGTCAACCCATGACCATCCTTCTACTATAAAAACCATAGCAGCAACATGAAGAGGGTTGGTTAAAATTTTCAAAACCATCATAGCCTCATCCAACGGATCACGATCCTCGGGACCGATCCGTGCATTTTCACGATGACCGATCCATGCATTTTTAGGCCATGCTGCCAACTAGAAAATTGTAGAGCTCGACTTGACGAAGGGATTCAATGGAGCGATTGTCGTAAAACGCACCGTGGTGGCTGATTTTGAGTCGTGTTCGAGACTGGAAAGGGGTTGGTTTTGGTATGATCGACGGCGAACGGTGGCACGAAGGGGGTCGGCGTAGCCATGGGGAGGTGCAGATTGAGGTGGGCTATGCTCGAGTGGAGTTTAGCAACCTCTGGTTGACCGAGGGGCCGACATTGATGAGTTGAACGGAGTGATGTTCGTGGAGCTCGTTCACGAGCTATGGGCGGAGAGAGGAGGCATCGTTAGTGGCCATGGGTTTGCCTTAGCCAGGGGTTGCTTAGGCGGTGACGGGGTCGTAGAAGGTGGGCTAAGGTGGTGATAGTTTAAAGATGGTCGAGACATTGTTTTGGGCGGCCTTGGTTTTTTGAACGAGAGTGGGATTATGTTAATGACTGTAATTATAAAAATAATTATATTATTTAACCTAGAAATCTTATAAAATGTATAACTTTTGCATACAATGTCAGATTTGAACGTAGTTCTGCGTTACACTCTTATGAACATTGTCTGTCACGACCCGAACTCGTAGTTCTGCGTTACACTCTTATGCGTTACACTCTTATACTTTACACGAAAGCCATGCTTTAATCACAAATGATCAACCAATGATCATCAATACACAACAGCACTTAGCATGCCACACTACCAAATTGGGAGTATATCGCTGATAACCTTCAACTACACGACCTCTGAGTACGTACATCTCAGAGAAGGGTGTTAAGCCTAGAGAATAAATTCTCCACTACCAACAGATATGTATTTGAAAGAAATATGCTTTATATCTCAAAGTGTAGTGTCAGACATACAACCATACAAGTCTGTCCCGGGTTCGAACAGAACCGAAGGCACTTCCAAAGAAGCCCTTGCAATCCGGGTATTCACAATCCCGATCTGACGTTCCATCACTTAGGGAATCTCTATACCGGAGCAACTCAGTGTAGAGACAATCGATAGGTCATCCTATCGTTCTCGCAAATACCCGGTCTTCACCACCGGTCTTACAATGCTATCCATAACGACGTATCATTGTTTGGTTTTTCCGGCTAAACCGAATAATGAGCGTAATATTTAAAAACATATGGATATGGGATTTCAATTAAGTCAAAACTATTAATTCCAAACTTTCTTTCAAATGGTTTAAACCAATTACCATTTCAAATGCTTTAAACATAAAGGTTTACTTCACAAAGTTCATTTAGTTTCACAAAGATCTATTTACGGATTTCAAAGCAATTTTCATTTCAATTATATTAACTCATTTAAATCTTAAAATCAAGATTTATCTCATAGCTTTCAAAACTGTTTCCAAATATTCATTCATAACTTGGAAAACTATTTTCTGTTTAACTTGAAATCCCTTAAATACAATTTGAAATTCATTTCTCATATGAAAACTTTTTATCATTTGGAAAACAACAGTTTTATTTCGGAAGAAATCCGACTTTATTTATACAAGTTACAATCTTTGGTTTAATTCAAATTCCCAAAACAACGCTTTAAAACTGGTTTAAAATCCGTATAACTTGTATAATTCTTTTTTAAATCATAAATACTGAATATAGAATTCAATTTCAGATATTGAATTCCAATTTAAATCGAATTATTCAAATTCCAAATCTCTATTAGTTATTCAAAATAACTTTGATTCTTAAAACACCCTTTCAAAATCTTTCCACATTAAACTTAATTTATTTCCAAAACTATTTGAATTTAAAAATTCAATTTCAAAACTTATTAAAATACGTGACTTAACCGATTTCCACGTGAAATCCATATTTGTGTGTGTATAGTGTGGTCCAGGGATTTTACACAATAGTGCACACATCAATTATTACAGAGATATCAAAATCGATAAGCGATATAATCCATAATGCTTATTTTTATTCACTGATTCATAGATAAATAAATTTATCAATCACAAAGATTTATCGTTACAATTCGATGTGGGTTTAGGATAACTAACCGGAATCCGAATCCCTGTCGCACCGAAATTTAAATGCTGTTTTACGGGTAAAAGGGGTTTTCACATAGACATACAGAATAAAATCACCAATCATAATCCAGCACAGAGTAATTCACATCTCACAACATCATAATTACAAATAGAAATATCAATTCATTATACAACAAATCAGATATCCTACATACACAATCCATAAGTAATCATCCTTAATTCTTATTGCAATCAATTCAATTTAAAACAATTTCTTGGGAATTAATTACTTAGCCCTTTATAATCAATCGTTAATTTATTATCAATTAATTACATATGCCATTTCAAATTAGTTAATTAACAAATAAATTCTTAATCAATTATTAAGTCTTAATTACTTAATTACTTTATTCACACTATTTAATTAATTACTTCATAATCAATTTATTTAACCTTGATTAACTATTCTTTAATCCTTAATTAATAACTTTAATTATAAATTAATAACTTTAATTATCCATTTATTTACCATTAACTACTTAGTTAATCATTTATTAATTCTTAATTAAATTTCTTAATTAATTAACTATTAATTATTCATTAATTAACTTAAGTAGTTAATTACTATTTACTTATCACTTAAACCTTAATTAATTCAAAATCTAATTACAATTAAAATGAAATTTTTCTTAATTTCTTTCTAAAATAATTACTTAATGTTAATTATTCATCTTAATTAACATTTAAAAGTCTTCTTTAACTTGGTGAAAATCGATGTATTACTAACTACAAACTTAAATATTAATAGATTACATACTTATCTTGAAGTGATTACTTAATTAAAGTAATAATAATTAATTGTTAAAACATTGTTATGTATTAACTAAGATAGTTAAACTTGTATTAAATTTTTAAATTAAAACTGTTAAACCTTAATAAGTTTTACAACATTCAAATTTTGATGAAAAACTGTTACTTAATTTGGCTTTTAAATACAATGCTGCCAATTGAAACAAACCCGAGGAAACGCCCAAATGAACTCGAGTGTTACTTCGAGCTAAGCCCCCATATTACCCGAGACCTCTCCTCTCCCTCTCGTTCATTCTTCTTCTTCCTGTTTTTTTTTCTTTTTCTTTAAAGTTTTAGTTTACTTAAGTTTTCACACTAAGGCAACAGGAAATTTATTCGCGTGCTCCAGTGAAACCTGAAGCAAGCTTCCCAAATTCTCGAGTGTCACTCGAGTTAAAACCCCATCAAACCCGATAAAGCTTCATCTTCCCCAATCTTAAACCCAAGCATACACGCAATGTCACGCGTGCACATGCACGACTACTCGCGGCGGCTCCGATCGTAGCCACCACCCTCGACGAGTCACTGGTGACCTCCTCGTCACCCTCGACCAACCGACACCCTCAATTTCACCGTGATTCGAAAAACGAGTCGAACGATGAAAAAAACTGGAACCACATACGATCAGAAATCCTTCCCTCGCCGATGATTCCGGCCGCCATCGAACACGCACCTTCACCCAAGCTTTCGCCTCTGGCCCACAGTCTACCCCCCACACCCTGGCCAATTTCGATGCTTCCACGTCGAAGAATTTGACCTGAAACCATAGACAAACCCAACAGGGTTTTAATAACACCGTCGCGTCACCTCCACGACATACTAAAAATTCAGCTAGCATTTTTCCTGCAACCATCAACATCTGAACTTCCTCCAGTAATGACCTCGACGTTCAATTCATCGGCGATCACCAGCAATTGGCAAAGAACCCAAACCCATACAACTCACGATTTCCCACAATTTAGCAAACTAAAAATCCCAGCTTCATCACTAAAATTCATCATTTCATAATACAATTCAGTTTATAAATTCCAAACTAGAGATTAAAATGTTTTATTTTTATCATTTTCAAGAAGCTCACTGAAATAATTTATTCCAGAAATAAATCTTTAACAAATATAGTCGGAATTATTTTTAAAATTTAGATTATGTTATTAGAATCACTTTTTATTCAAAGATTATCGCCTAAAACAAATCGAGGAAGAAGTATTTGATTTGTTTTATGGGTTTAGTCTGTTAAAATATTAAACAAAGGAAGAAGAAAGGGGAGATATCCTTGTAACAGACATATATGTATTTACAGTCATATATATACAACCATAACCATACTCATACCATTTTCATTTCACACAATCAATATTGATTACATTCGACCCAAGGTATATTCATAAATTTTAGATTTTGCTCACCTCGAAATAAGATTTAAACAGAGGAAACTTTGTTGTATTGAAAACTCTACAGTTGATCTGCCTTTAAAATCCTGTTGCTTACTTTGTTGAATTAAATGATGATGCTTTTACTTTTTTTCTGGCTTTGCTTATTTTCTAACTGAACAAATGGAATAGGATGAATTGCATATATATATATATATATATATATATATATATATATAAGGAGATAGTTTGTATAAGAAGGTGGTATCCAGTATAGGCTTACTCCTTTTAGTCAGAGATGTTTTTTTTGGTTGACTAAAGATATTTCTTTCCATTTGTTTATTGACTAAGCCATGCTTGTTTTCGGCTGAGATGTAAATATTTTGTACTGAGGAGATGGGGTAATAAATGCGTGATTCCATTTTGACTACAACCTATGCTATTTATTAATATGTATGTACAGTTTTGCTTTGTACAATCTACATATACTTTTTTCTTTGTTTACTTATACATAATTTGATCCTATCTCAGCTGAGAAGATATCAATTTGTACTGAGGAGATGTGGCATTAAATGCAATGCCCTAAATGTTTACAAGCCTATATATACTATTTAATTATGTATGTATACTTTGTTTGTTTTTTACTTGTACATAGATTCCTTTATATATATGTAGATATTTGCCTTGCACTCAATTTTCTTCTGCTGGTTTTGATTTAAACTAATCTTTGCATTTGTTGTCTGCTTTTGATTCCAACTTGATTGTGTTGAGCTGAGTGGTTGCTTTTAGCATTTTGTTTACATACTTTTCTATATATATTTGTTCAACTTATATTTAAAATATTAGTGCTTTTTTGCAAGCCTTTGTGTTTTATTATGTCCTTTTGATTTCTATTTATAGTCTGATTTTGTTTAATGTTGCCTTAGGACCATATATATTTTATTATTAACGTAAGTTCTTAAATTTGATTTCTATTTATGGTTTAACTATCAAGTATTAAATTTATACATATATTTTATTTTATACTTTGCACTTAAATTCAACATTGATAAGTAGTTTTTATTTTAAACATTTTATTTATAATTCAATTCAACTGAAAATATTCATTTTGAGTTTCAAATCCAAATTCAAAAAACAAATAAGTATACATTTCTTATTAAATTTAAAAAATTCAAACAAATCCATAATTTAATCCAGAAATTCAATTAAATTATAAATTTAAATTTGTCATTAAAACTGGGATTGTTACAGATTCCCCTCCTTAAGAAATTTCGTCCTTGAAATTCGCCAAGGAGACAACAAAGATAGATGAAAGATAGAGAAATATCTTTCCAGATCAAACTGAATATCAATTCTGCATTTGGCTTACCAAATCAGAATATCAACAATAAATATGAGAACAAACTCAATCAATCTCGAAATGATTGGGTTATCTGATCTACGAAGTATACAGGGGTGTTGGTCAGTTCGAAGGGATAACTAATCATTCGTATATTTTATCGAAACCCAATGAAATAGACATAAATAGATTCGATTATGATTTCAGATTCAAGATTTAACTCATTTATGATTTGCTGAAAATAAAACTAAGGATAGTTCCAGTGTCGAACAAAATTCGAACAATTTAATCGTAAACGAGATAATTACCTTATAAAATTTCATTTCCTTAACTAACTTTTAAGGTTGAAGAATCACCTTTGATTTCACAGGCCTCGCTGCTTGAACTTGCTTCAGTGTTGGGCAATTCATGATCCTATGTCTCGGCTTGTGGCAGTAACAACATTCCTTACATTCCTGTTCTGGCTTCATAAATGGCTCTTTCTTTCCTCGTTCCCTGGGATTCTTACAATTGTTCAAGTAATGGCCTTTCTCCAAGCAGTTGAAACAGGTAACGTTTTTCACCTTTTTCTTCCGTATATTCTTCTTTCCTTTATCCTTCCTCGATTTCTTCCCACCAAATTTCTTTTTCCTCCAATTCAGATTAGTTGTATCTCCATTCTCCTTTGGATCTTTTTGCTTATCCAGAGTATCGTATCGATAGCCCATATCAATTAATTCAGAAAAAGATTCCTTTACGTGAGTAGTCATCCTTTCCTGAAGCTCGTGGTTCATTCCACGAATAAACTTTTCATTCTTTTTTAACGGTGAATTTACCAATTCTGGACCAAATCGAGATAATTCAATAAATTTGTTCAAGTATTCCTCAAATGATAAACTTCCTTGCTTCAAATCTATGAACTCCTTGTACATCCTAGAGATACCAGCAGACGGCATATATCGCTGCTTGAACACTTCTTTGAAACGACTCCAAGTAAATTCATCTGCTGGCTCATCTAATGTAACCGTTTATCACCAAATTAAAGCCCCATCCTGGAGTTGCCAAGAAGCTATCAACCGCATTTGATCATCTTCTAATTTTAGTCTTTGAAAATCTTTTCACACAATCGAATCCATGCTTGTGTTTCGATAACAGATTCTTTGCCTGTGAATGGCTTTCCACCAAGTCCAGAAAAACTTCGATATAAATCAGCCAGATTTGATTGAGATTGAATGGGAATATCTGTCGTTGCAGGGTTTTGACCAGCTGAAGTTGTACTTTCCTGTCTCCTATTTCATCCTCTTCTTTCACTCTTTCATACTATCTGTAAATAGTAAGAAGACCAATTTAGGCATTCGGACGAAATATCTTAGAGAATAACAACAGATAAAGAGAATAGATTAAGAAATTTGTGTTTTAGTTCCACTGGTTATACTCATTCTAAGGTATACTTCACCCTATCTCTAATGAGCCATCTAAGGTGTTACACTCCGTAGCTAAAGTTCTTACTCAACCTTCAGCTCTAATACCAATTTGTCACGACCCGAACTCGATGTCCGATAACAACATCAATTTCGTATCGCGGGAGCTTGCAACACCACTAGATGATAAATAACACAGCAGAAAATAAAAGATGATATCACTGATATAATATGAATGCAATATCCGATACATCACTTTGATGAAATGATAATAATCAACATCAGAGAATATACAACACAGAATACAGCGGAACATGATACAATAAAAGATAAGTCTTCACAGAACCCAATACTGCAACTCTGATCCAATGGCTCCAAAACTCCAAGCTCGATCCACCATCAAGGTGGCACCTAGATAAGCAAGACTGGTGTGCATCCAAAGACCGAACTAGCTCCAGATAATCTACTGAACCTAACTATCTGAAAAACCAAACTCTAGACTGCCCGTGTGGAAAATTGTGGGCACCTAGAGTTTAGGAAAGGGACAATAAACTCCAAGTCAGTCATGGGACTGGTATGAGCAAACAAAAAAACAGTTTGTCTTTAAAAACAATCAAAAGATTTAAAATTTGATAACCGCAATGCTTTTCGAAAATGGAACTACCATAAGGCCTCCTACCACACACGCCATGAAAACGCAGAATTGGAGGGGATTTCTCCTTATGATAGTCAAACATTCTTACTACGCAAAATTCTTCTTTTTATATTATTATAAGTGCATAGTGCAGAAAATATTTCGAAAGTAGAATATTAATCCTAGCCAGCATAGGTACCATTATATTATGCCAGCTATAGCTACCATTTTAAATGGCAGGTTCTACAACTAAAACCGTACAAGGCTCGTATTGATTTGTTTGGATTTCCAACAAATGGTCAGGCTAAGGAACTTCCTACTGCCACATGGAAACGCCTCTGGCGGGACGCCCCGAGAACCTACCCGGCTTTCTGCCAACACAAGGCCGGGTTCCTCCCTGCCCGGGAGTAATACCTACAGATATGCCATCCCCGGTCCTTTGGGACCTTTATCCGAGAGCTCTCAACACCAACAACATCACACAGTAATAAATATACTATAGTGCCCACACGAGTAAGTATCTGGGCTCCATACCATGATATTACCCCTTTCCAGAAGGAATGGTCACACCCTAGGGGAGCTACCCCTGAAACCTTGCCGCATCATTCCTGTTTCGACCATTACCGGTTTGTGAGGCTCGACGAGGTTTCGTCCACAAAGCTATACATTACACGAAAGCCATGCTTTGACCACAAATGATCAACCAATGATCATCAATACACAACAGCACTTAGCATGCCACACTACCAAATTGGGAGTATATCGCTGATAACCTTCAACTACACGACCTCTGAGTTCGTACGTCTCAGAGAAGGGTGTTAAGCCAAGAGAATAAATTCTCCACTACCAACAGGTATGTATTTGAAATAAATATGCTTTATATCTCAAAGTGTAGTGTCAGACATATAACCATACAAGTCTGTCCCGGGTTCGAACAGAACCGAAGGCACATCCAAAGAAGCCCTTGCAATCCGGGTATTCACAATCTCGATTGGACTTTCCATCACTTAGGGAATCTCTATACCGGAGCAACTCAGTGCAGAGACAATCGATAGGTCATCCTATCTTTCTCAAATACCCGGTCTTCACCACCGGTCTTACAATGCTATCCATAACGACGTATCATTGTTTGGTTTTTCCGGCTAAACCGAATAATGAGCGTAATATTTAAAAACATATGGATATGGGATTTCAATTAAGTCACAACTATTAATTCCAAACTTTCTTTCAAATGGTTTAAACCAATTACCATTTCAAATGCTTTAAACACAAAGGTTTACTTCACAAAGTTCATTTAGTTTCACAAAGATCTATTTACGGATTTCAAAGCAATTTTCATTTCAATTATATTAACTCATTTAAATATTAAAATCAAGATTTATCTCATAGCTTTCAAAACTGTTTCCAAAGATTCATTCATAACTTGGAAAACTATTTTTTGTTTAACTTGAAATCCCTTAAATACAATTTGAAATTCATTTCTCATGTGAAAACTTTTTATCATTTGCAAAACAACAGTTTTATTTCGAAAGAAATCCGACTTTATTTATACAAGTTACAATCTTTGGTTTAATTCAAATTCCCAAAACAACGCTTTAAAAACGGTTTAAAATCCGTATAACTTGTATAATTCTTTTTTAAATCATAAATACTGAATATAGAATTCAATTTCAGATATTGAATTCCAATTTAAATCGAATTATTCAAATTCCAAATCTCTATTAGTTATTCAAAATAACTTTTATTCTTAAAACATCTTTTCAAAAGCTTTCCACATTAAACTTAATTTATTTCCAAATCTATTTGAATTTAAAAATTCAATTTCAAAACTTATTTAAAATCTGTGACTTGACCGATTTCCACGTGAAATCCATATTTATGTGTGTATAGTGTGGTCTAGGGATTTTACACAATAGTGCGCACATCAATTATTACCGAGATATCAAAATCGATAAGCGATTTAATCCATAACGCTTATTTTTATTCACAGATTCACAGATAAATAAATTTATCAATCACAAAGATTTATCGTAACGATTCGATGTGGGTTTCGGATAATTAACCGGAATCCGAATCCCTGTCGCATCGAAATTTAAATGCTGTTTTACGGGTAAAAGGGCTTTTCACATAGACATACAGAATAAAATCACCAATCATAATCCAGCACAGAGTAATTCGCATCTCACAACATCATAATTACAAACAGAAATATCAATTCATTATACGACAAATCAGATATCCTACATACACAATCCATAAGTAATCATCCTTAATTCTTATTGCAATCAATTCAATTTAAAACAATTTCTTGGGAATTAATTACTTAGCCCTGTATAATCAATCGTTAATTTATTATCAATTAATTACATATTCCATTTCAAATTAGTTAATTAACAAATAAATTCTTAATCAATTATTAAGTCTTAATTACTTAATTACTTTATTCACACTATTTAATTAATTACTTCATAATCAATTTATTTAACCATGATTAACTATTCTTTAATCCTTAATTAATAACTTTAATTATAAATTAATAACTTTAATTATCCATTTATTTACCATTAACTACTTAGTTAATCAATTATTAATTCTTAATTAAATTTCTTAATTAATTAACTATTAATTATTCATTAATTAACTTAAGTAGTTAATTACTATTTACTTATCACTTAAACCTTAATTAATTCAAAATCTCATTATAACTAAAATGAAATTTTTCTGAATTTCTTTCTAAAATAATTACTTAATGTTAATTATTCATCTTAATTAACATTTAAAAGTCTTCTTTAACTTGGTGAAAATCGATGTATTACTAACTACAAACTTAAATATTAATAGATTACATACTTATCTTGAAGTGATTACTTAATTAAAGTAATAATAATTAATTGTTAAAACATTGTTATGTATTAACTAAGATAGTTAAACTTGTATTAACTTTTTAAATTAAAACTGTTAAACCTTAATAAGTTTTACAACATTTAAATTTTGATGAAAAACTGTTACTTAATCTTGCTTTTAAATACAATGCTGCCAATTGAAACAAACCCGAGGAAACGCCCAAATGAACTCAAGTGTTACTTCGAGCTAGGCCCCCATATTACCCGAGACCTCTTCTCTCCCTCTCGTTCATTCTTCTTCTTCCTGTTTTTTTTCTTTTTCTTTAAAGTTTTAGTTTACTTAATTTTTCACACTAAGGCAACAGGAAATTTATTCGCGTGCTCCAGTGAAACCCGAAGCAAGCTTCCCAAATTCTCGAGTTTCACTAGAGTTAAAACCCCATCAAACCCGATAAAGCTTCATCTTCCCCAATCTTAAACCCAAGCAGACACGCAATGCCAAGCGTGCACATGCATGATTACTCGCGGCGGCTCCGATCGTTGCCACCACCCTCGACGAGTCACTGGTGACCTCCTCGTCACCCTCGACCAACCGACACCCTCAATTTCACCGTGATTCGAAAAACGAGTCGAATGACGAAAAAAATTGGAACCACATACGATCAGAAATCCTTCCCTCGTCGATGATTCCGGCCACCATTGAACATGCACCTTCACCCAAGCTTTCGCCTCTGGCCCACACGTCTATCCCCCATACCCTGGCCAATTCTGATGCTTCCATGTCGAAGAATTTGACCTGAAACCATAGACAAACCCAATAGGGTTTTAAACCCTATAACACTGTCACGTCACCTCCACGGCATACTAAAAATTCAGCGAGCATTTTTCCTGCAACCATCAACATCTGAACTTCCTCCAGCAATGACCTTGACGTTCAATTCATCGGCGATCACCAATAATATGCAGAGAACCCAAACCCATACAACTCACGATTTCCCACAATTTAGCAAATTAAAATCTCAGCTTCATCACTAGAATTCATCATTTCATAATACAATTCAGTTTACAAATTCCAAACTAGAGATTAAAATGTTTTATTTTTATCATTTTCAAGAAGCTCACTGAAATAATTTATTCCAGAATTAAATCTTTAACAAATATATTTGGAATTATTTTTAAAATTTAGATTATGTTATTAGAATCACTTTTTATTCAAAGATTATCACCTAAAACAAATCGAGGAAGAAGTATTTGATTTGTTTTATGGGTTTAGTCTGTTAAAATATTAAACAGAGGAAGAAGAAAGGGGAGATATCCTTGTAACAGACATATATGTATTTACAGTCATATATATACAACCATAACCATACTCATACCATTTTCATTTCACACAATCAATATTGATTACATTCGATCCAAGGTATATTCATAAATTTTAGAGTTTGCTCACCTCGAAACAAGATTTAAACAGAGGAAACTTTGTTGTATTGAAAACTCTGCAGTTGATCTGCCTTTAAAATCCTGTTGCTTACTTTGTTGAATTACATGATGATGCTTTTACTTTTTTTCTGGCTTTGCTTATTTTCTTATTGAACAAATGGAATAGGATGAATTTCATACATACATACATACATACATACATACATACATAAGGAGATAGTTTGTATAAGAAGGTGGTTTCCAGTATAGGCTTACTCCTTTTAGTCAGAGATGTTTTTCTTTTTTTTTGGTTGACTAAAGATATTTGTTTCCATTTGTTTATTGACGAAGCCATGCTTGTTTTCGGCTGAGATGTAAATATTTTATACTGAGGAAATGGGGTAATAAATGCATGTTTCCATTTTGACTACAACCTATGCTATTTGTTAATACGTATGTACAGTTTTGCTTTGTACAATCTACATATACTTTTTCTTTGTTTACTTATACATAATTTGATCCTATCTCAGCTGAGAAGATATCAATTCGTGCTAAGGAGATGTGGCATTAAATGCAATGTCCTAAATGTTTACAAGCCTATATATACTATTTAATTATGTATGTATACTTTGTTTTTTTGTACTTGTACATAGATTCCTTTATTTATATGTAGATATTTGCCTTGCACTCAATTTTCTTCTGCTGGTTTTGATTTAAACCGATCTTTGCATTTGTTGTATGCTTTTGATTCCAACTTGATTGTGTTGTGCTGAGTGGTTGCTTTTAGCATTTTGTTTACATACTTTTCTATATATATTTGTTCAACTTGAATTTAAAATATTAGTGTTTTCTTTTGCAAGCCTTTATGTTTTATTATGTCCTTTTGATTTCCATTTATAGTTTGATTTTGTTTAATGTTGCCTTAGGACCATATATATTTTATTATTAACATAAGTTCTTAAATTTGATTTCTATTTATGGTTTAACTATCAAGCATTAAATTTATACATATATTTTATTTTATACTTTACACTTAAATTCAACATTGATAAGTGGTTTTTATTTTAAACATTT
Organism: Allium cepa; assembly: GCA_030765085.1. Taxonomy (NCBI): domain Eukaryota; kingdom Viridiplantae; phylum Streptophyta; class Magnoliopsida; order Asparagales; family Amaryllidaceae; genus Allium; species Allium cepa. The sequence continues at coordinate 340,711,765 of CM060941.1, read as the reverse complement.
AATTTATAATTCAATTCAACTGAAAATATTCATTTTGAGTTTCAAATCCTAATTCAAAAACATATAAGTATACATTTCTTATTAAATTTGAAAAATTCAAACAAATCCATAATTTAATCCAAAAATTCAATTAAATTATAGATTTAAATTTGTTATTAAAACTGGGATCGTTACATTGTATTTGCTATGGAATTTGTCTGGTTTGATTTGGAGCTCGTTGGAGTTTAGGCTAAAATCGGACGACCATTTGATTTTAGTCCAAAATCGAAACATTTCAACGGAAACAAAAATCAATGTGAGTTTACCTCACAATAAATTTTATTATAGCATATCTATGATGTTAAAAATGTTTATTGATTGCTTGAGTGTTAATTAAATTGTTTGATTGTGTCTTTGGTTGAATTTCCATTTGGAAAATGGATGACTTATTAATTTAATCGTTATAAGCCTATATGATTATATATATATTATCCATAACCATTATTTGCAGGGGAATCTGTAGAGAGACCCTAAGGGGTTTCTCGCCAATAAATTATTTATTTTCATCTTTATGCTGTTATAATTGAATTAAATCCTGATATTCCATTTAACTTGTTAATTGTCGTTATAGCGATTTTGCTATATCGTCATTTATAAAATTTCATCCCCAATACCCTATCATATGAACTTGAGCTTGTGTTTCCACTAAATAAAATATTGAAAATTCATTAACCATCATGATTAATGATAATTTAAAATAATTAATATTTTTAACTAATGATTTCGAGATTAATTAACCCATTTAATAAATAATATTTTTAAATTGGTTTATCTTTAGATTTAATTAATCATTTTTGCAAACGATGTTTTATACTTAATTAATCATTCTAATTAATGATTATTTTAGTTTAATTAATTATTTAATTAATGATAATTTAAATTTATAATCATTTTACTTAATGATATTTAAAAGTAATTAATCATTTTAAATAATGATATTTGAATTTTATTAATCATTTTAATTAATGATTGTTTTAAATTTAATTAACTGTTTTAACTAATGATATCTGGAATTTAGTTAAATCATTTAATAGATGATGTATTATAATTAACTAAATCATTTTAATAAATGATATTTTAATTAATCGTCTTAACGAATGAGGCTTGAATTTAATTAATCCAATTAGTTTATGATTGTTTAAACTTAATTAATTGTTTTAATTAATGGGATTTAGAATTACGTATCATTTTAATAATTGATGTTTGAGATGACTTATTCGTTTTAACTAATGATTATTTGTATTTAATTAATCTTTGTAATTAATGATATTTAAGCTAATTAGTCGATTTGATAAAAGTGATTTAAGTAAATTATCTAATATAATAATATAATTTCTTTAATCAACTGATTTAAAATTAATTAATCGATTTAATAAAGATTTTAAAGTTAATTTATCAATGTTATAAAAGTGTTTGGGAATAATTATCTATTTTATTAAAGATAATGGATTTGTTTATTTAAAACAGATTTTGAATGTGATTAATCATCTTTCAGGATAATTAATATTGTTTTAAAGTTATAAAAAGGAATTGGAACTCTATTATTGGGATGTTAAGTTGGATAGTCTTTTTGGTGTTCGGTCTAATGTTGATTTAGGCCCGTGGGGTCGCGCACTTGGAAAAATTATTTTCTTAACGTTTTAACAATCAGGAGCCGATTCTAAAAGTGTTTTACCAATATGGAAATCAAGCATAAGTTCAGTTTTTAAAAAAAGTTAAAGTTCGATTTCGGTTATAGAATGATAGTTCCGTAATCGATATAGCTTATATGGAAAGGATCTAGTCATGCATTTAATGCTAAACTTTGAGGCTTGGACTCATTTCTATCTCGATGGTTAAAAATGTCATCAAGGTGATGCCTAGAGGTAATACAACCTCAACTTGCCCAGCTTCATTTTCAACCGAGAGACAGGACTTGTCCAGAATCAACGAGTTATGGTAAATATACGAAATCTACTTTCCATATACGATCATTACATTTATCCCTGATGGTTGATTTATTAATTATCGGATTCAGCTTTCTTTATGGTGTATCGCCACCTTAAAAATAATTTTCTGCTCAATCAAGCTTTATTATCCTTTGTCAGAAATGACTGAACCAAAAGCGTGAGAGGAAGCCAAGTTATGTGGGGCTGCTACCATCAAAAGGATATTTTCACATCTCATCTAGTTTGGATTCGTTTGTGCACTTAGAATTGGAAATATTCAAATTCTCAGCAAGGTCTGGCAGGATCCATCTTGGTATTGTCCGAGAAGTGTCACTGAACGACCCGTAAATTTTAATAAATTTTATAACGTACTTAATTGAAATTTTAAGAAATTTTAAATAATAATATTTTGAAATAAAAATTCAATTTTTGGAATACGTCTAATTAAACATAGCAAATGTTAGATTTTCAATTAATTATATGGAAGTTTATTTTATTGTGTGATTTAATTTAAATTCAAATCAGTTAAAATTGATGATAATAAATTTATTCCCAAGTCTGAATATTTTTCTACAAAAAATTTCTAAATCCTCCTTTGAGCGAGACGTCATATTTCGTTTCTCAAAATTTGGACTGTTATTGCTCCGTTGATCTTATTTTCGGCGAAATAGCAGCATTTTCAGTACCGATATCAACTTTCGATCGGATGATCGTACCACTAATATCTGTATACCGTTTTGATCCTCTCGTCGTGCCGACCTCAGCGGTATATTCACTTCTGCGTTTTGAGGTCCGATACGTGATGGAAACATTGATAATGGTCCGTTGTAACTGTACCACTTTTAACTTTTTGCTTTCAATCCTTCGGTTCCCAAAATTTGAAACGTACAGCGGGACCACAATAATAAATTTCTTTGACTATTTTTTATGAATCGAATAGACATGCTTTTAATTTTTCCAGCTGTTTGCATTTATATCCGCTATTTTGAAAATAAGCGTGACTTTTGATATCTACTGTTCACTTTAAACTGCTGAATATAATATTTATTTCACATCAGTTCTATTTATCTCAATAAGTCCATTATATAAATGTCCAGCCTTCTTCTTCTTTCCTTTTGAAACTGCTGCTAATCCTTCTCTTGCTCGTCTTCCCTCATTATATTTTGTCTTCCATTTTTTTGACACCTCTCACCATTCCTCAACCGAACTATGGAAGCAACGAAGCACCCATCAACACCAGATCTTAGCCATTGCTTTTATCGCATGTAGCCTCCATCCCATTGCCTCATCTCCAACAGAACACGCATATCACCGTCCCACTTCCACATTCTCACCAAACTGAGCAACACCCTCTACACGCGGCCTTTGGCAACATCGACACTGGCCCTTCCCTTCTTCCCTGAGTGGGCCGCCGCTCCTTCACCATAGCCTAGGCCGAGTGCAGAAGCTTGCCTTCTCTCCTCACTCTTTAGCCGAGCAATCATCGGCCAAGACCACTGACGACGGCCACATCCAGACCCTCCTCCCCACGGCCACGGCAATCGGGTAAACCCACTAGCCTAGCTCGCTCGTGCACAACAAACTCTACCGTGCCTCACACCTGCAGCTCAGTCGCACATCCTCCGGGTGCCCGACCTTCCATCCTCCAACCCACTTCCCGGAACCCATACAATGGCAGACGAGTACCACCTCATCTCGGTCATTCTTCCTCCGCTTTCATATCGGCTATATACAGGTAGAGTATATATTATTTATATATTATGGTTTATAAATATTAGTTATATATATATATATATATTAATTTTTACAAGTTACACAATACCAGTTTGTTATGATATGAATAGTATATATGGTCGTATGCATATACATGAGTTCGATAATAAATATTAAGAATAATGTGAATTATAAAATCTATTGCATTTTAGTTTGTGTATGTGTTTTGACATATAGATTTTAATTTGTATCTATACTCTGAGTTTTATATGTATTAAGTTATATAACGCGTGTGGTTGTTTATGAGGTATATTCACATTGATTTTAAGTACTATATACATAGAAAATTTGGCCTATTGTTTATATTTATATTTATATATACTGTTTATATCAGTTATCATATAAGTTGTACAAGTTAATAATATGGGTTGTTTATATAATAGTTAGGCATGTGCTGTGCTAGTTTTATTGAATGTCGGTAAATGTTGTCGCGGATTGTATATAACTCATGGTTCATCTAAACCATATATATATATATATATATATATATATATATCGGTTTGAATTATAGTATATATATGTAAGTTTAAACGTATATACATATTATGTGGTAGTGAATATAGGTTATATTAGCACTAGGTAACATGTTGTTTATAAAATTTGTAATATACTAGTTCGCATATATGTATGCACAAGTTTTGGTTTTCAAATATATATAGGGATTCATTTTTCAAATGTTTAGTGCCTATAATGATCTGAAGGTATATAAAGATTTATTTTTAATATATGTCTTTGGATCGATTTTTGAGAGATAAATTTTAATAATAGTAATATATATATATATATATATATATATATATATATATATTCTGTTTATAACAAGCTAATTCATATTTGTTCTCATTGATTTCCATTTTGTCAGTTTTTGGTCCGTCGGGCCTATTTTCTTCATCGATTTGGTTCTGATTTGATTTCTTTTTTCCATTTATCAGCTTCGTTTGTCGATTCGAGTTCAATCTTGCCGTATTTTATGGCCCATGCCTGGATTTCGTAACTCAATTACTTGTCTATCCTCTCTAGCCTCGAAAAGTGAGCAATCACTCACAATTAACGTTCTTATGTTTATTAAATTTGATTTCAATTGAAACGACGATTGAAATAAGCTGCTGTAGTTATTTAAATCGCAATATGTATGCTATTATCTGTAATTGTTCACCTGTAGGATATGACACCATATCCTATTGTTTATATTATATTATTATTAATGATATATGCCTGTTATATTATATTATCTGTTATCACTCTGCAAGTTCCCTGTAGTTTAGAATTCACTATGGGTTGAAATGATACATACCCGAACGCACTTTAGAAGAGGAGAATTTCATTATAGGTTGAAACGATAAACCCAAGCGATTTTCATTTGAATGGAATTTGGGATTGCGGGTCGAAATGATATCTACCCGTATACGTTTAAATTACGGATTGCAATGATAAATATCTGTATCACTAGACCATAGAATAGGAAATTACATATAGACACTGTTGGTCCATATATAAATATTTTGAAAATAAATTCCATGTGTTTGGAAAGAAATGCATGGTTTTAATAAATGTTGATTCTTAAATTATTGTATATAATTGGTAATGATATATAAAGATTTAATAATATTTAATTTAATTAAGATTGATCTAATACATATATTATGTTTAAGTGTTTAAATTTATATTTCAAAGTAGATTTTGGTAATAATGTGAATAAGTTAAGGTTGGGAAGATGATTTGAATTTAGTTGAAATTGTATTCAAATAAGAATTTTATTTAGTTAAATCGATTTGGAACTATTGAAATTGAAACTTTAAAATGATCTTATAACTTGATTTTGATTTAAGTAATTTAACAAATATTTCCACGACTAAAGAAATCGAAGGTAATATGTAGAAAATGTAATTTAAGGTCATATAAATAATATTGAATTTATAAAGTGAATATTTCAAAACTAAATAATAGTGAAGTCAAATTGGGAGATAAATGCAATTATCAAATTTAGTCTTTGAAATATTGAATATTTAAAGCTTTGAAATATATTGACTTTGAATTGCATTAAAATTTAGATAGTTTATTTGTGGTTTAAATTTGTATTTGAAATCGATAAAATTTGAATTTGTTTAGTTAGAAACTTGAATCGAATGGAAATTGATAGATTGAGATTGAATTAAATTTGACGGGAAAGTCGAGTTGATTTTGAAGTGATTCGGGAAATTTGAAGAAATTACAAATACTTTACTTTTAAAAATTATTTAATATACATATACTATTTTGGAAAATAGATATATATTTGAAATGAAAATGATTTTTTGGGTTCTGAAGTATAAAATAATTTGAAATGACCATGGTGTTATAGTGTATATTTCTACATTGTAGATAGTTTCATGGACCCTTAGAGGATGGTTATCCCAAACATCCTTTAAGTTACTTGTATTTCAGTTGATATTTCACTTGAGTTGGATTTATTGATATAAGAATGTTAATCCTGACTTGAGTGTTTTGTGTTTTGCTTTATGCTCGGGTCAGATTGAGTGATATAGCATTTGAGACTCACCTTTGGAGTTTGGAGCTTCGTTTGGAGATCCAACTACCGATTCAGCTTTCGGCTTCTCTGGTTGATCTGTTCAGAGATGTCGTCTATTTGTACCGGAGACGTCACTGTATTTGAGATATTCTGTTGTATTTTATTTCTAACTCTGATGTCCATATAGTAGCTTCATGAACTACTATTTATTTATTCCGCCGCATTAATATTACATACTCTATGTCTGTGATTCGGTCGCTGAATTATTTACTATATATGCTGAGTTTTTCCAAATTTATATTAACAATCTGATATTTTGAGAAATTCAAGTCCGACGTGTGCGGATACGAATGGCTAAAAATGTCGGGTCATTACAGCTGGTATCAGAGTTTTGGTTCTAGGAAAATTTAGCATACATAGTAAATTTATTTGCAAAATCACCTGCGCTCGAGCTTGAATTTATCCCATTTTGATTTGGTTTTCCTTTGGACTTTGGAAAGTTCCCTGCAGTTCCAAAATCCATTATCTTCTCTCCCTATTCATGTTCCTTGATTCTAGAGTATCCCATAACTCCACTTCGAATGACCTCTATAAAAATTGACGATCCCGCCAATATTTGATTGATTTGTAAAGGGGTGAAACTCCTTTACAATGGGCATTGATTCACCGAAGATTTCTATACCTTTGGTTAATTGCCGCCATCTCTTACGATCGAATGTTGATTTTCTTTGGAATTCTGCATCGATCTTGTTCCTGAAGTCATGGTTGACCCGGTTAAGGTCGCCCGCGACTTATATAAGTATATCCATCTTCTATTTTGAAATTTAATTATCTCATCTTCGATCGAACTTATCTTCGAATCGAAATTCTATTTTATGAGAGTTCCTCTAATTTGAATTTCTATCTTTGTTTTGAAATCTATTCTTAAATAATCCTCTGAAAATCGGGTTTGTTTGTATTTTAGAAATTGTTTTATATATCAAAATTATTATTTCGATAAGTATGATTATATTATATATATAAAAGAGAAAATTTTACTGATAAGGATTTAAATTTTGAATTTTTTAATAAGAAATTTGATTTATATGAAATTGATTTATAACTGAAGGGTTTTGAATTTGAATATCAAGGAATTGAACTCCAGTGTTTTGAAATTGGCTTTAAGGTTTTGGAAAATATATAATAATGTGATTTAGAAGTATTTTCCGAATAAGAAACGTTTCAAATAACTTCAAACGAGTTCCAATGATTTCAAAGAAATTTGAAAGAAGTTTTCAAGAAAATAGAAGTCCAGAACTCACTTATGTCGCTAGAAAATAACTTCGATGATGAGTGCACGCATCATCGACATTGATTTTCGAGTTTTAGAGTGGGGGAGAGGCCACTTTAGTAGCTTTACTATGTGAGTGTTTTTGTGAAACCAATTTTTGATTTCAAATTGCGAAGTATGATTTGATATTCGAAAGATATATGTATATATATTTGAAACGACTTGAAGTGAGCCCGGTGTTCTGTCCTCGAGTTCGAATTTTATTTGGCATAACCCTTTCTGTTGAAAATTTATTTACTGATTTGTTGTTGACTGCCAACTCTTGGATTTAAAATTTGATTTCTCCGGCCATTTTGAATGTTCGAACACTTCCAAATCGAGGTTTAATTTTCGAAGCTAAGTAATTTCAAAAGGAATAAATTATTTGATAAAGTATATAAGTTTAGTTTTGCATGTTTAAAGTATGAAGTAATATGACTTAAATAAGTCTGAAACTGCTTTGTTAAGTAAATGAATGAGACTACTTTGAATTATACTACTATGAAATGTTTTGAATAAAATTTAGTTTTAAATGATTTGCAAAGGGTAAAATTGGATCTTTAAAATAGAAATAAATAGTTTAAAGGTTTAAAGTGATGGCTATAAACTTGATAATCATTTTAGGTATAATTGATTTTGATAAAAATATTTGGTTTCGAAAATAGACTGGTATTTAAAACCCAATATTTATATAATGATTTTGGAAATGAATTTGTTTGACTTAAATTATGTTGATAAGGAAACTTGGATTATTTTCTAAACCTATTATTTTGAAAACTTTGAAACTGAAGATATTTAATTTGGAAGAGATAATTTGGTGAAATCATATATGATTTTGAAACTGAAACGATATTGGAAGGAATTGAAATTGAGAACATTGTTTTACTCAATACTTGATTTGGGAGTTGTCGAACTTGTATAAAATTGATTTGTATAAGTATGAAGTTGATTTGAAAACTATCGATTTGGAAAGGTACTCAATTTGGAAAGAGAAATCTTATATAATCAAAGTCTATAAAAGTACGATTTGATATACTATTGATTTTGGAAAGTATTCGATTTGAAAATAGAACCATATATAAAATAGGCTTTATATAAGTATGTTATTTGAAAGTAATTTGAAAAGGTACTATATGATACATATTTTCCAAGTAAAGATATTGAAAGTGCCTTCTGCTTGATATCCGCTTTTTGGCCGCATTGTGGATTCATTCTATCAATATTATTCTTTCTGATTTTGGTGATGTGATACTCAATTGTCCTACCATGGCGTAACCCATGGTCATTTTTTTGGGTGGCGTAATCTGCAAGGCAGAGATTGCTTTAACGGTACAGATGTTTCCTGAGAGATCCAGGCGTAACCATTATTATATATCCTGCGGTCCATAGTTTTGGTTATCATGGCGTAATTCGCAAGGCAGTGATTGCTTAAAGGTACAGATGTTTCCTGGGGGATCCAGGCGTAACCATTGTGTATCTGCGATCCAGGTCATTTGTTTGGATTGTACTTTCCATATCGGTTTTGAAGGTTTTTTAAGTAATTTTCACTGGATGTTGAAAAAGGTCTACTAAGTACCTGAAGAATTCTAGTTTTGCGCATGATCAACGCATGGCCAGAATCTGCAAAAACGAGGATAAACTTGTTGAAACATCGAGTTACAAAAGTATTTTTGAAAGCAAATTTGTTTCGATATAAAGGAATTTTATTATAAAAGTATTTCCAACAAAGGAATTTCATACTAATATTTGAAATTGAAATTTTATGGTTTGAATTAACTATGTGTGCCTGATGCTATTCTTTGAATCTGTAACATATCGCCTTTTTGTACGTTTTAAATTGACGATAAACCACACACGTCAGACTCAAACCATACAAAAGGGCGAATTGTTAATGGGGTGAATAAGAAAAAAAAAACTAACAGAATCTCACAGCGAATGACAAAATATAGTAATCAAATAACAGTTCATGAAGCTGTTTTACAAAAAATTTGATTACTTATACAACATAGAATCAGAGTTACACATACCAAAGAATAATAAATAACAATGCAGCGGAATAATGTGATGCAGTGGAACAATGTAGTAAATATAGTAATAATAAAATCTTCTCCTTCGTCCTTCAGAAATAAGGTCTTCAAAACCTGAAATGCTCAGACTGACCAGAGTGAATTGAAAAGACAAAACACTTGAGTCAGAACTAAAGGATCTTATGTAAGTTAAATCAATGGTAAATAAGATGAGTGGAGTGGCGTCAAAGATGTTTACGGGATTTGATATTTTCTATCCAGTGTCTAACGTGAGTGCAGTGACTTAAGAGATGTTCGGGATTTACATCTTCTAAGGATCCGTCAAACTATCTACTATGTAGTAACATACGCTATTATAATAACGTCTATGAGTAAAATAAACTTAATTTAAAATAGCGTTAAGCGGTTACTCATATATCCCTTACCACGTAATAGTCCCAGTATTCCATCTAGTATCAGCGCATCTACAGATCGGAAGACTACCCTAAATACTCCACAGGCTACAGGAAAAATCCAAAATCGTACAAGGCGCGCTAGGTAGGAGACACGGCACAACTAGGTAATGGCAGGGTAGATATACCAATTACGCTTCCAGACAGGTGGTAGCGCGTAGCAGCTACTACCACCCACCTCTAGCCACAACCCCAAAAACAAAGGGCCCCAATCAATCACAAAGCAATAAAATGGTACCAAAGGAGTGTGTCCGATAAAAGGTGCTACCTTCTTAGCCCGTCAATCGCTCCTGTTTTAGCCACCTTATGCCAATTAACGGGAGTCGGGTCCATGTATATACCTCAAAGGAACGCCGCCTCCATCCTACTTCATTCTGGAATATCCACCGGGTACACGGTTGTTAAAGTGATTTTCAGAGTTGGCAGAGAGTATGACAACTTCCGATCCCGGTCTCTCTAACAATCAAACGTTATTATAACCCCGCGGTCATTTCAAAATTATTATACTTCAAAACCAGAATATAATACCCATTTCAAAACCATATAAATACGATGTCATTTCCATTTCAAAACCAAATAAGATATCATTTCCAAAATCATTACATTTTCAAGGTTATAGCACTTTCGAAACCGCCACTCGAAAATATAACATTTTCAAACATAATACTTTGAAATTCATGGCTTCGAAACCCTAACTTTCCCCACTTAAATGGTTTAAATATATAAAATATTTTATATAATAAAATAGCTTCTTCAATTTCACAAATCAATTTCCAAAACAATTCGAATTTCTAATTTTTAAATTTAACCAAATCCCAAATCATAAATTCTAATTCAATTCAGTTTCCAAATAAACCATTGCAAATTATATCGATTTCAAAACATATTTGATCCATAGGAAAAACCATTCTAAATTCAATACATTTCAAACTTTAAGTATTCAACAATTTCAAAACTAAGTTTGGTAATTTCACACACACACACACACACAGATATATATATATATATATATATATATATATATATATATATATATATCAAATTCAATTTTTATTATTTAGTTTTGAAATATTTTACTTAATAAATCCATTATCATTCAAATAAATCCCAAATTACAAATAACTAAGTATTTCCTTCAATACATTTATACTCGAAATACTCATTTAATTCACCTTAACTCAAAATCAAGTTATAAAATCATACCTTTTAAAATCTCCAATTTAATAAATTTCTCATCAAACTTATTTGCGTTTAATTCTTAAATAAATTCAATTTCAAATAAATTCTCAATTTATGATCCAACCTTAATTTTATTTAAATCATTATAACTCCATATTAAAATATAACTTGAATACTTAACCATATTATCTTCAACAAAAAATAAAACTAATTATTAAGCTTATTCTATATTAAAACAAATTATACATAGCTTAAAATCAAGGATAAAATAACATTTATATAATATCTAAAGTCAATATTTATCAAAACCATATATTTCTTTACAAAACCATAGAAATCATTTCAAAATATTTTTATGTATAGATCACGGTGTCTGTATATAATTTTCTATCCTATGGTCAAGTGGTACAGATATTTATCATTTCAATCCGTAAATTAAAACATAAATACAGTTATACATCATTTCAAACCGCAATCTCGAATGAAATAAAAATCCATTACAAATTGTAGTTTATAACAATATAAATACAACATCCATTCATCCAATATCAGTCATCAAACATTTATCACAATCATCATCCAATTCAATCAATAACATCAATAAAGAACAGATAGTAAATAATAGGTATTCACTGGCAGTTTACATTTAATGATAAATTAAATAACTATTTTATCCATATAAATTCAAATATAATGAGATGATGATTCAAAATATGCCAAACAGTCATAAATAAATTTCAAATCACATCATAAATCAATTTAACAAACATAAGAAATTTTAGAAGTTGTGAGTGGGTTAAAACACTCACCTTTTGAATTTAAATTGAATTAAATTCAATTTAAACTCAAAAATCAAACAACTTCAGAATCCTTCCAAACTAGCGTCAAGATGTCCAGAATTTTGATACGATCCCAGCAGTTCAAACCGCGTGTAAATCGGAGCTCGTACGTAGAATTTATGGTGATTAGAACACTTAAAAGCGAAATTTAAAAAAAAGAAAGTAATATAAAGCTGACCAATAGGAATGGGACACGCACGCTTGCAGTGGAAAACACTAATCTGCTATACAACCATACTCGAAGCCGACATCGACTACGCCGCTCTGTAGCACCAAACCGCGCCACCTACGACGCACTTCGACAAGATCAGACGACTCCACCCCCTCAACCATGACGAGCCGCCTCCACTTGCACCACTGTGACGCGCGCGTGTTCCCCTATGACCATCAGGCCGAGCTCAAAGACGCGTGCTTCTATGGCCAAATACGATGAAATCGTTGACGATATCGACCAACTAACCACATGGAACGAACCTACTCATCCCCTTCTACGCATCCACGCCATCCGATCGTCGCCAAGTCGACGATCCACCGTTGAAACCAAAACACTTTAATGAACAGCCAAGGATTATTCACCCAATTCCGGCCACATAGCAGCCTAGATCGAAAAACAAACTGCAAATCTGACTTGAGCTCATCGAGAGCTTCAAATCCATATATAATTTGATATAGTTTGAGAAGTTTGAATTTTTGATTTGATTTGGAATTGCAATTGGATTTAGAATTGAGAATTTGTCTGCCATTGAGAAAGAAGAGCAACAGAAAGAATTGTATATATAGAAATTGCCAGGATTTATAACCAGATATATATAGGTAGTGTTGAAAATAGAAAGAATAGATTAGATTTGATTGAACGATATCGGCCCAAAAGTCCGTTCTGCCTCCAAAACGAAAATGGGTCAACCCATATATCAAAATAGATGTCTTAAAATATTTTAAAATCAATGGAACAGGTTTTAAGTCTAAATTCCATCGTATGAAGAAGTTATGCTAAAATCAAGTTATTTCAAATTGATTTCAATTGATTTCAATTAAACTGATTTCGAGGCGTTTCGAGCCCGTACGATCGAACGACACATTTGATTGTTATGAAACTTGAAATCCTATAATAATTCACCGTTACGGATCCGATGAAACTGGTTTCGTCGAAATCCAAGTCAGTGGCCAAAATGCTATTTTCCATTTATCAAATTAAATTAATAATTAATAAATTAAGTCGCCTTTTCAGTTTAAATTTAATTATTTACCATTTCTATCATTTTTGATTTCTTAATCATTTACAATAACTTAAACAATTTTGGATGTCAATTTAAAGTTGATTAGCTCATCAATCTCAGGTTTATTTTCCAATTTCATTAAGTTCAGAAATTATAAATTAAAATTCCAAAATCCATTTATTAAATGTAAACCTTATTATTCAAGTCTTTCATTACAATAAGGGTATAACTAACGTTGGTTTATCTCTTAGCACATTAATGTTTCTCAATTTCATCTTAAATTCCCATTATCATAATATTTAGATATTTAATTTCATTTATTTGCAATAAATCCAATTACTATCTTTTAAGTTCAAATAAATTAATAAATCTCGATTTCCATTCTTTTTCTTTAACCAATTATCATATTATCAATAAAATTAACATACTTCCAAGTATTAACTCAATTTACACTAACATAATATTTGATTATATTTATTGAGATTTATTTTCTGTTTTAAATTAACATGTTAAATAGAGGGGTAATATACAATAATTGTTACCATTAGCTTTTAATTACACTTATAAGTTGTTAATAACAAACAAATGTTAAATTTCTTACATAACAATGTTTTTATCGAATTATAAATAATTATATACTAATCCACCAATTGATTCAATATTTGCACTTGTTTTCTTATATTGACTTTATAACCAAGTTGTAACTTTTTTTAAATTATTTTGTTTAATTGGAATTTCATTCAAGTTCATTAATTGTTAACTTTAATTAACCTTGCCACGTCACATTTTAGTTATTATTTCATTATTACCTTACTACTCTTTATTTCTTCCAATATTAAATAACAAGATTCATTAAATTAACAAATTAAATTATCGAAAATTTATGGATTGTTACACTCTCCCCTACTCATAACTTTTCGTTCCCCGAAAAGGAAAAAGAAGGGAAAAGAAAGAATTAAGTAGTCAATACATCTTATTCAAAAATATTTATTTTATAAACAAATAAATTTACAAAATTTGATAATTTAAATAAATATATCAATTTATAACTATTAAATCTTTTTATACTCAAATTAATAATGTTTGGAAAACATTTTCAAAAATTTTCAAAGTCCAAAATTTACGGAGAATTTCGGAAGAGTCTTCTTTGTACAGGGAGGCTCGGGAGAAATTATAATATCAAATATAACAATATATAACAAATAGCTTCCAAAATAATATATATTCCAACACAAGAAAAATAATATAGTAACACTATAAAACCTTAATCTGAAAATGTACGTATTTGTCGGGAAATTAACGCTTATTTCATGAAACCAAAAGCAGTAGCAATTACTTCCATAACCCGTATTTCACTTATATAATCCCAAAAAGGTTAACAATTATATAAAATGAAGTATTTAAAGTTGTTTCAACACTAACAAACAAATCAATAATAATCACTTGCAATCACAACATACAACCATCATATGAAGCCAATAAAATCAACCCTCCATATATCCATAGCAAACAAAACAGATAGTTGTTCGGGTTTAAAACTTTAAATTGTACAGAATGGAAAATAAACTACTAAGTACACAATTTACTCAACAGTCTTAGATGAAACTAAATAGATTATTCATTCACCCAAACAAATTTAAAGTATCTTTTCTCAAACAACTATAAACCAAACAAACAACAATTCCAACCAATAAATCAAGTTCATTCTTATTAATTTCATTTCATAACATTTGTTGTTTGATTTCCTTTTCATTCATATAATTATTTATTGTTTTAATTTTCATTTATTTCTTGCAAATTTTCATTTATTTACCTTTTGTTATACATAGCTACAAACATTAACTTAAGTTTATAGTATTTCACTTACCGTATTCATCTTCCTACTTATTTTAAAATAAATAACTTCAACATTTACTTAAGTTTGTCATTACCTACTTAAAACATTTACCTTCTATCATATTTTATTATAGTAAGATTTCAATTATAACTTAAGTTTATAACAATTACAATATCAAATTTTTATTTATTAAAGAATTTCATTGAATACTTTCATTACTTCAACTTTTACTTGTATAATATCCTATTACATTTTCTTATTGAACATTACAACTTTTAATATTTGGTAAGTTATATATATATGCGCTTTAAGAATGCAATTGGAAGGTATACAAGTTTATCTTATTTCTCTTAATAAATTAAACGTTCAATAATCATATCTTTGGTTTTTATATGTTACACATTTCAACTTTCTAGAAATTTCATTTATAACCTAGCATTTAATCTCTTATTTAAATTAGAGATTCCAATTATTAATTAGTTGCATTCCATTTCACTACAATAATTGAATTATTAATTAACGAAAGCTTAAGAACTAAATACCGGGTTAAATTTCAAATCATTTTAAAATAATAGATAGATGTATACACTTGCAATTTATATATCCGATTATATTTAAAACAATTTGAAACTTATATTTGTTTATCAAAATAAATCTATAGTAAACTACTACAGTGGCCTTCCCACTTTGAAACTTGAAAATGAATGTCGATGATGCTTGCACTCACCACCGAAATTATTTCCCAGCGACATAAAGGGGAGTACAGAACTTATTTCTTTCAAAAGTTTCTATAAAAAATTCTTTCAAATCATATTAAAATATTTATTTTAGAAAATACTATAAATAATACTATTATTATATCCCAAAATTATTCGATAGAAATTTTCAAAACCCCAGAACCTAAGCTCTAAATTTCCAGTTTATTCTCATTTATTTTACTTTTCAAATCTTATTTCCAACCTATATTCATAAATTTCACTACCTAACAACAATCATATTACAACCAAATATATATCATTTATAAAAGAAAGTTTATTTTATATATAGAAAATATAATAGGCAAAATTATTTGATTCACCTATATTCAAAACAAATATTGTGTCGGTCTATCCTATTAAGTGTTTAGAAATCCCTATTGATGTCATAGCGTCGAATGCGCCAACCAGAATTTAAAAATACAAAACGAAACAAATTAACACAATATAAAAACTTTTTATAACACTAATAAATACTCTCTCTCGTATATATACACTCGGCGACTCATCATTGGGTATTACTACCCTGTTAGTAAAGAGTCAGACCCCACAAAGCTAAGGTTTATCGCTAAACAAAAGCTCTGATACCAAATGTAACGGACCACCTGCCAGTGGGGTAACGTACACCGTAGCATACATTGGTACCTGTGTTCTGCCTTTACGGCCAGCCTCTCGACTGCACCAACCCCACGGGACATGTAGGAGTAAGAGTCAACTGTTCGATATCAAACCAGGAAGCGAGAACCCCCTATCATGCTGCATCCTCCAAGTGCATAGGCAGACACACATGCCAAAGAATAATAAATCACAATGCAATAGAACAATGTGATGTAGTGGGACAATATAGTGAATAATAGTAATAATAAAATCTTCTCCTTCGTCCTCCAGAAATAAGGTCTTCAAAACCTGAAATGCTCAGACTGACCCGAACGAATTGAAAAGACAATACACTCGAGTCAGAACTAAAGGATCTTATGTAAGTTTAATCAATGGTGAATAATATGAGTGGAACAGCGTTCAGAGATGTTTACGAGATTTGACATCTCCTATCCAGTGTCTAACGTGAGTGCAGTAACTTAAGAAATGTTTGGGATTTGCATCTCCTAAGGATCCGTTAAACTGTCTACTATGTAATAATATACGCTATTATAAAAATGTCTATGAGTAAAATAAACTTACTTTAAAATAGTGTAAGGGGTTACCCATATAGCCCTTGCCACGTAATAGTCCCAGTAGTCCATTCAGTATCAGCGCATCTCCAGATCGGGAGACTACACTAAATACTCCATGAGCTATGGGAGAAATCCAAAATCGTACAAGGCGCGCTAGGGTAGGTGACACACCACAACTAGGCAATGCCGAGGTAGATATACGAATTACGCTTTCCGACTGGTGGTAGCGCGTAGCAGCTACTACCGCCTACCTCAAGCCACACCTCCAAAAAAAGGGCCCCAATCAATCACAAAGCAATAGAATGGTATCGAAGGAGTGTGTCCGATAAAAGGTGCTACCTTCTTTGCCCGCCAATCGCTCCTCTTTTAGCCACCTTATGCAAACTCACGGAAGTCAGGTCCATGTACATACCACAAAGGAACGCCGCCGTCATCCTACTTCATTCTAGAATCTCCACCGCGTACACGATTGTTAAAGTGGTTTTCGGAATTGGCAGAGAGTATGACAACTTCCGATCCCGGTTTTTTTAACAACCAAACATTATTATAACACCGCGGTCATTTCAAAATTATTATACTTCAAAAAAAGAATATAATATCCATTTCAAAACCATATAAATACGATATCATTTCCATTTCAAAACCAAATAAGATATCATTTCCAAAATCATAGCATTTTCAAGGTTATAGCACTTTCGAAACCGCCATTTGAAAATATAACATTTTCAAACATAATACTTTGAAATTCATTGCTTCGAAACCCAAACTTTCCTCACTTAAATGGTTTTAATATTTAAAATATTTTATATAATAAAATAGCTTCTTCAATTTCACAAATCAATTTCCAAAACAACTCGAATTTCTAATTTTTAAATTTAACCAAATCCTGAATCATAAATTTCAATTCAATTCAGTTTCCAAATGAACCATTGCAAATTATATCGATTTCAAAATAGATTTGATCCACAGGATAAACCATTCCAAATTTAATATATTTCAAACTTTAAGTATTCAACAATTTTAAAACTAAGTTTGGTAATTTCACACACACACACACATATATATCAAATTCAATTTTCTATTATTTAGTTATGAAATATTTTACTTAATAAATCCATTATCATTTAAATAAATCCCAAATTACAAATAACTAAGTATTTCCTTCAATACATTTACACTCAAAATAATCATTTAATTCACCTTAACCCAAAATCAAGTTATAAAAATCATACCTTTGAAAATCTCCAATTTAATAAATTTCACATCAAACTTATTTGCGTTTAATTCTTAAATAAATTCAATTTCAAATAAATTCTCAATTTATGTTCCAACCTTAATTTTATTTAAATCATTATAACTCTATATTAAAATATAACTTAAATACTTAACCATATTATCTTCAATAAAAAATCAAACTTATTATTAAGATTATTCTATGTTAAAAAAATTATACATACTTAAAATCTAGATAAAATAACATTTGTATAGTATCTAAAGTCAATATTTATTGAAACCATATATTTCTTTACAAAACCATAGAAATCATTTCAAAATATTTTTATATATGTAGACCACGGTGTCTGTATATAATTTTCTATCCTATGGTCAAGTGGTATGGATACTTATCATTTCAATTCGTAAATTAAAACATAAATACAGTTATATATCATTTGAAAGCGCAATCCCGAATGAAATAAAAATCCATAACAAATTGCAGTTTATAACAATATAAATACAACATCCATTCATCCAATATCAATTATCAAACATTTATCACAATCATCATCCAATTCAATCAATAACATCAATAAAGAACAGATAATAAATAACAGGTATTTACTGGCAGTTTATATTCAATGATAAATTAAATAACTATTTTGTAACAACCCGCATATTTTATGATTGAGTATTTAAATATTTTATTTAAATATTTTATCGTTAGTCGGATTATAGTCCGAAAAGTTACTTTTTGCATACGGTTGAATTAGGACTCGAGACCACTTCCATTGAGTTCAAAACGCCATTTGCGATCTTTTTGAGTATAAACTTTAATGTGTTTGGAGTTAGTGGAATTTTGCCACTTTTTCACTTAGGGCTTTGGTTTGGGTTGAGCCCATTTACCCCACTTATTAGCTCAGTCCCAACCCTCTCCTCTTCATTACTTCATTTCTAATTCCTAACATTCAAGCTTCAATGAAAATGGAGAGTGGAATGGGAAATTAAAATTCCAAAACCTTAGTTTCATTAGCGAATCCAACATCTAACTCCAAATCCAAAGAGAAGCTATTGGTAAGCATCATCTTCTTCTTCTCCAACTCACTCTCCTTTCAATTTCAGAAAATTTCTAAACCTAATTTAGGAAATGTTTCTCTTTTAAGCTTAGATTTAAGCTTCTTGTGTTGAGATTGAAGTGTGGTTGATCTTCCCTTGTCTTCAAGCTTCTCATTCATTGTTTTTGGGTTCAAAGGTGAGATTTTTATCTCACATCTTAGTCTATATCATCTTCGATTGTTAGGTATGAATTCCTAACACTCAATCATGTGCATTTGATTTGGATTTGGAGTGGTTTTGTAAATATTCCAATTTTTGGTGTTTTGAAGTCAAATATTTAAAAATCATAGCTTTTTTGTTTGATAATGCTTTTGGTGATGCATCGAGGAGCATATAGGGCCGGGTAGTCGATTGGCATAAACCCTTAGCGTCGTTGCTCGAATGATTGCAATTTGGTCGAGATTGGCCCTCGTTGAGATAGGCTGGGGAGTGCTGGAAACAGGTTCCGGTCGACCGAACTCAGTAAGCCGGTCGACCGACCTGCTACCAGAGCACTTCTCTGTTTCTGGTCCGGTCGACCGACTCAGAGAGTTCAGTCGACCGACCTGCTCCTGTTTCCCTATTTTGCCTATTTATGCTCATTTTGCTTTGCTTTTCCAATCTTTAATCGATTCTTCTTCTCCGATTAGTTGTTATTACCTTTTTCGACTTTGATAACTTCTATTTTTGGAATTTTATTTCCACTTTGATGGATTCGGTATCGATTTCTTTGGAATTAATTCACGTCTTCGTATGTGAATTTTTAGTGATTGATTGTTTCTACAATCATTTCTGTGATTTGTCACTTTTAAAAATATAAAGGTTTCAATACTAGTAGTAAATATCAAAACTCTTCCATTTAAAACGATTTCAACACTATTTTATTACAAAGCTCGTTTCTTAAACCGTTTTCCAATCTACTAGCATAAAAAAACCTTTACCTCGCTCGTATGAGAAATTTAATTAAACGGCTTAGTAAAACAAGTGGTATGAAACGCTTGCGTTTACTTCTTCGGTTAATCCTTGGACTTGTTCGATTGAATCTCTTGTGACAATTTTCGAGTGGAGACTTACAATTGGTTCGTAAATATTTAAGTTAAGCTAGCGGTTATGGGACATGAAGCTAAGCTCATATATTTACTAGCTTAATGTAATTGACACTTCTTGATGATCAATGACGATCATTTTTTTGTGATTTAGACTAGCAATGTGCGATGTCTCTTTTTCTGCGAGGGAGACTAAACCCCGTTTCTGTGGAACTTCGGCTCAATTTGATGGGGTAGCGACCCATGGTCTTCGGACCGTTTTAGTGGAACTTCGGCTCAAAGGTCTTCGAACCGTTTTAGTGAAGCTTCGGCTCAAAGGTCTTCGGGTCGTTTTTGTGGAGCTTCGGTTTAAAATTAATGGTTAGCAACCATGGAATAGCTTTCCGTTTTGTGATACACGTGTTGGTGAGTTTTTATGCTCCCGTTCTAGTGACAGGCCTCTTTCCCCCTTTTTGTGAGTTCTGGATTTCTATTGATTGATTTCTAGAGTTTGTGTTTCACCAATTTTCGTGATTTACGTTGGTAAGTTTTATAAATATTTGTGCATCGGTGAATTTGTGTGTCATTAACTTTTTGTGAATAAAAATATAGAGTTTGACATTCCTCTTTATCTTTGAGAAGATTCTTGTGATATTGATTGATCTCTTGTTGATTTTCAATTACATACTTATCATAGTATGGTATTATGGTTATCATATGTTTTTGTCATATCTCTTGTTCTATATCATTTTATCTGATATTTATAGCTAGACTGATCCATTTATTATTTTCTTATTAAATAATACTCGGGTCAGAGCGAGATATTACAGGTGCTTCTGCTTGACTTCTTATCTGGGCTATTATCCTGACTTTTGGCTAGCTACTTAGATTAGTAGTTTTCGGTTGTATACATTTGAGATATAGACTCATTGATGTATACTTATTCTTTTGTGTTGCACTTGTAACTATTCTGATGGTGATATTGTGGATCTTATTTGACCACTACTCTGATATACACTTTCATGTGTAATATTCATATCTTTTTCCGCCTTTGTGATATGAATTATCCGTGACTGATTTGTGTTATGTTTATTTCTATATTTGTTTCTGAAGATATTATAACCACTGTGTAGTAGCTTTGAGTTTGCATCGGTATGTCGGATTTCCTTTCGAGATGAAAAGTTATACTTTTATCTGGCATATCGGTACTCGCACAAAGCAATTATACAGATGGTCGCTCCTCAACAGCCTTATTCTCCGTGCTAGTTGATGACATTAGTCCGTAGTGTTCTTGGCTAGCATGGGTATAGAGTTGGGGCGTCACATATTTTATCCAAATAAATTCAAATAAACTGAGATGATGATTCAAAATATGCCAAACAATCATAAATAAATTTCTAATCACATTATAAATCAATTTAACAAACATAAGAAATTTTAGAAGCTGTGAGTGAGTTAAATCACTCAACTTTTGAATTTTAATTGAATTTAAACCCAAAAATCAAATAGTTTCAGAATCGTCCAAACCGAGGTCAAGATGTCTGGAATTTTGATACGATCCCAGCAGATCAAACCGCGCGTAAATTGGAGCTCGTACGCGGAAGTTATGGTGATTAGAACATTTAAAAACGAAATTTAAAAAAAGAAAGTAATATAAAGCTGACCAATAGGAATGGGCCACATCACGCTTGCAGTGGAAAACCCTAATATGCTACACAGCCATACTCAAAGCCGACATCGACCACGCCGCTATGTACCACCAAACCGCGCCACCTACGACGCACTTCGACAAGATCAGACGACTCCACCCCCTCAACCACGTCGGGCCGCCTCCACTAGCACCACCGTGACGCACGCGCGTTCCCCCATGACCATAAGGCCGAGCTCGAACACGCGTGCTTCTATGGCTAAATCTGATGAAATCGCTGACGACATCGACCAACTAACCACACGGATCTAACCTACTTATCCCCTTTTATGCATCCACCCCCTCGATCGTCGCCAAGCCGACGATTCGCCGTTGAAACCAAAACACTTGAATGAAAATCCAGGGATTCACCCAATTCCGGCCACATCGTAGCCTAGATAAAAAAAACCACAAATCTGACTTGCGCTCGTTGAGAGCTTCAAATCCATATATAATTCGATATAGTTTGAGAAGTTTGAATTTTTGATTTGATTTGGAATTGCAATTGGATTTAGAATTAAGAATTTGTCTGCCATTGAGAAAGAAAAGCAACAAAAAGAATTGTACGTACAGAAATTGCTAGGGTTTATAATTGGATATATATATAGGTAGGGTTGAAAATAGAAAGAACGGATCAGATTTGATTGAACGATATCGGACCAAAAGCCCGTTCTGCCTCCGAAACGAAAATAGGTCAAACCATATATCAAAATAAATATTTTAAAATATTTTAAAACCAATGGAACAGGTTTCAAGTCCAAATTCCATCGTATGAAGAAGTTATGCTAAAATCAAGTTATTTCAAATTGATTTCAATTAAACTGATTTCGAGGCGTTTCGAGCCCGTACGACCAAATGACAAATCCAATCGTTACGAAACTTGAAATCCTGCAACAATTCGCCATTACGGATTCGATGAAACTGCTTTCGTCGAAATCCGAGTCAGTGGCCAAAATGGCTATTTTCCGGTTATCAAATTAAATTGATAATTAATAAATTAAATCACTTTCAGTTTAAATTTAATTATTTACCATTTCTATCATTTTTGATTTCTTAATCATTTACAATAACTCAAACAATTTTAAATGTCAATTTAAAGTTGATTAACTCATCAATCTCAGTGTTATTTTCCAATTTCATTAAATTCAGAAATTATAAATTAAAATTCCAAAATCCATTTATTAAATTTAAACCTTGTTATTCAAGTCTTTTATTACAATAAGGGTATAACTAACGTTGGTTTATCTCTTAGCACATTAATGTTTCTCAATTTCATCTTAAATTCCCATTATCATAATATTTAGATATTTAATATCATTTATTTGCAATAAATCCAATTACTATCTTTTAAATTCAAATAAATTAATAAATCTCGATTTCCATGTTTTTATTTAACCAATTATCATATTATGAATAAAATTAACATTACTTCCAAGTATTAACTTAATTTATATTAACATAGTATTTAATTACATTTATTGAGATTTATTTCCAGTTTTAAATTAACAGGTTAAATAAAGGGGTAATATACAATAATTGTTACCATTTAGCTTTTAATTACACTTATAAGTTGTTATTAACAAACAAATGTTAAAATTGCTTACATAATAATGTTTTTATCCAATGATCAATAATTATATAATAATCCACCAATTGATTCAATATTTACACTCGTTTTCTTATATTCACTTTATAACCAAGTTGTAACTTTTTTTTTAAATTATTTTGTTTAATTGGAATTTCGTTCAAGTTCATTAATTGCTAACTTTAATTAACCTTGTTACGTTTCATTTTAGTTAGTATTTCATTATTACCCTACTACTCTTTATTTCTTCCAATATTAAATAACAAGATTCATTAAATTAACAAATTTAATTATCGAAAATTTACGGGTTATTACAGAATTTACCTTTTCTACTCAGCTTTATTTATTCACCTATATTCTGTTTTTCCGAATCTACCTTCTTTTCCTTTTTGAATACATCCTTTTAAAATATTGTTTATTTATATACTACATGGTTTAACAGAAAATTATTAGTGTTATAAATATTTTAGGGGTGATTAATTAAATAAAATGTATTTAAAGTAAACGACTATTTATTAATAATATTTAAAGGTGTCTTGAGATAAACTAATAACGTTTTCAATAGCTTCTTTGTAAAAATAAGTAATGATGTATAAAATTGTTTTCAAATAGTTTTCATATATTTATAAAGGTATTAAAGTATTAAAGATAATTAATTTGTAAATGGAGTTTCCAAATGAATATCTCAAGTAAAATTTATATAGTTTCAAATTGATTGTTTATCTTATCTTTCAATCTATTTTCCTTTCTGGTTGTTTCTATCCTCCTACTTTCTTCCTTTTCGAGGACGAAAAGTTTTGAGTGGGGAAGAGTGTAACGATCCGTAAATTTTAATAAATTTTATAACGTATTTAATTGAAATTTTGAGAAATTTTAAATAATAATATTTTTAAATAAAAATTTAATATTTGGAATACGTCTAATTGAACAGAGCAAATGGTAAATTTTCAATTAATTATATGGAAGTTTATTTTATTGTGTGATTCTATTTAAATTCAAATCAGTTAAAATTGATGATAATAAATTTATTCCTAAATCTGAATATTTTTCTATGGAAAATTTCTAAATCCTCTTCTGAGTGAGGCGTCATATTTCGTTTCCTAAAATTTGGATTATTATTGCTCCGTCGATCTTATTTTCGGCGAAATAGCAGCATTTTCGATACCGATATCAACTTTCGATGGGATGATCGCAACACTGATATCTGTATACCATTTTGATCGTCTCGCCATGCTGACCTCAGCGGTATATTCACTTCTGCATTTTGAGATCCGGTACGCGATGGAAACATTGATAACGGTCCGTTGTAATGGTACCACTTTTAACATTTCGCTTTCCTTCGGTTCCAGAACTTGAAACGTATAGTGG
Organism: Allium cepa; assembly: GCA_030765085.1. Lineage (NCBI taxonomy): Eukaryota > Viridiplantae > Streptophyta > Magnoliopsida > Asparagales > Amaryllidaceae > Allium > Allium cepa. The sequence continues at coordinate 340,686,754 of CM060941.1, read as the reverse complement.
GACCATAATAATAAATTGCTTTGATTATTTTTTCTGAATCGAATAGACATGGTTTTAATTTGCATTTATATCCGCTATTTTGAAAATAGGTGTGACTTTTGATATCTACTGTTCAATTTAAACTGCTGAATATAATATTTATTTCATATCGGCCTATTCATCTCCATACATCCATTATATAAATGTCCGGGCTTCTTCTTCTTTCCTTTTGAAACTGCTGCTAATACTTCTCTAGCTCATCTTCCCTCATTCTATTTTGTCTTCCATTTTTTTGACATCGCCCACTATTCCTCAGCCGAACTATGGAAGCAGCGAAGCACCCATAAACCCCAGATCTTATCCGTTGGTTTTATTGCATGTGGCCTCCATCCCATTGCCTTATCTCCAACAGCACACGCATATCACCTTCCCACTTCCACATTCTCACCAAACTGAGTAATACCCTCTGCACACGGCCTTCGGCAACATCGACACTGGCCCTTCCCTTCTTCCCAGAGTGGGCCGCCGCTCCTCCACCATAGGCTAGACCGAGCGCAGAAGCTTGCCTTCTCTCCCCACTCTTTAGCCGGGCAATCATTGGCCAAGACCACCGACGACGGCCACATCCAGACCCTCCTCCCCACGGCCTTGGCAACCGAGCAAACCCACTAGCCTAGCCCGCACGCGCACAACAAACTCCACTGTGCCTCACACCTGAAGCTCAGCTGCATGTCCTCCATGTGACCAACCTTCCATCCTCCGACCCGCTTCATGAAACCCATACAATGGTAGATGAGCACCACCTCATCTCGGTCCCTCTTCCTCTGCTTTCCCGTCGGCTATATATAGGTAGCGTATATATGATTTATATATTATAGTTTACAAATATTAGTTATATATATATATATATATATTAATTTTTACAAGTTATACAATACCGGTTTGTTATGATATGAATAGTATATATGTTCGTACGCATATACATGAGTACGATAGTAAATATTGAGAATAACGTGAATTATAAAATCTATTGCATTTTAGCTTGTGTATGTGTTTTGACATACAGATTTTAATTTGTATCTATACTCTGAGTTTTATATGTATTAAGTTACATAATGCGTATGGTTGTTTATGAGGTATATTTATATTGATTTTAAGTATTATATACATAGAAAGTTTGGCCTATTGTTTATATATATATATATACACTATTTATATAAGTTAGTATATAATATAAGTTGTACAGGTTAAATAATATGGTTTGTTTATATTGTGAGAAATGCGGATTACGGATCTTAAGGCTAGGATTAACACTAGAGGGGGGTGAATAGTGTTAATAAAGAATTACTAAATCTTTTTGAGTTTATGTTAATTTAGACACCGATGTATGCAATATACAGACACAGGTATGATCACGGAAACAAACACAGATGCATAAATAAAATAAAAGCAGTAAAGGAAAGAACACACCGGATTTTATACTGGTTCGGAGTTACACTACATCCAGTCCCGCAAGACAAGTACGGATTTCCTTTCAAAAGCAATTGTACAATTACACCCTCGGTTTCAAGGCTACAAGGTACACCCTCCAGAATTTCTATCCTCTGGGTAGAGATACTTGATTTCCGGGCCACAAGCTTACCCAATTGATTTACCAAGGCTACAATCACACCTTTTCTCGCTTGATTAATTTTCAAGGCTACAATCACACCTTTTCTCGCTAAGTTGATTACAAAAGGCCTATAACTCTGAATAACACCGAGGATCTTGTTGAGATAGTGATAGAGAATCAAACTACAAGTAATCGAGTTCGATTCAATGTTGATTTCGGCAGAGTAATGGTAAGCATATGTATTAAGAAATGTGGAAGAAGAAGAGGAGTGAAAAACCAGAAAATCTGATATAAAATTCGTTGAAACTAACCCTATTTATAGAAGAACAACAACCATGTCCATTCATGAAGAGTTATGGCGAATAGACACTTCTTTTGAAATTTAAATTTTGAACTCAACTGACACCATGTCGACATGGGGTTCTTGGGCATATCGACATCCCCAAAGGATTTTTTGGTGTTTTGATTTTCTTTGATACTAACTTTTATTTTATATTAAAACTATTTTACACTTTATAAATATACTTGCCTATAGTTAAAATTCATAAGTAAATATAGAGAATAATATATATAGAATTTAACTATAATTTTATATTTAAATCTAAGTATAAATATTTAAAAGTTAAATATATTATATTAAAAGATAGTTTAAAATCTGGAGTAATTTGACTTTGAAATTAAAGATAATTTTGAGGCTAAAATTATTTAAAATTAGGATAGAGGGTTTTGAATCTTTTAGAAGGAAAGTTTTGAAAAACATTTTGAAAACATGATATAATTTTGAAAATTCATTTTTAATAAAAAGTTAGCGGATACAAAATAATGTTCCACTAGATTTTTCGTAGATTCCATCCTACTTAGGGTTCCATCCCTTTAACAGGCTCGAACTGGTTTCCATTCCACGAATAAATTGGATTTTAAGATGCCAGCGCTTTTCTATGAGTTTTAACAAACTTCCTAATAAAAATACTTAACCTTGAAATCTTGAACTCTTGATAATCTTGATACTCATGAGTCTTCTATCTCGATATCTTGAATCTCTATATTGTACAGTCTTCATTCTTCGTACCTGCATGGTTAAATCCTGCATATACATATATATCTAAACTTATAATGTTAGTATTTATATTTTATAATCTATTCTAAGGTTGTTGTCATCAAAACCATCATCTCACGAACTAACAATCTCCCCCTTTTTGATGATGACAACCTTTGTTTATAAAATATTACTTCTATCCTAATAACTCCCCCTAAAATTAATAACTCCCCCTTAATCTATGCCTAATTACCCTATTTTATATTTCTCCCCCTTTGTCATCAACAAAAACTAACTCCAAACTGTATAACTCCCCCTTAATCTAATACTATATGACATATTATTATAATGATAGTGTTACCATAAATAATCAACAATTAACTCTAAAAACTAAAACTTAATCCCTAATTACTAACTATCCTAACTTAGAATCTATGATAATACTTATAATAGTTAGAAATCAAATATAAGAACATAAATTATTTATTAAGTATATTTCAACACATTCATCAAAACCAATCATATCAGACAAGTCAAACAAGTCAATCAAATCAAACAGGTTAATCAAGTCAAACAAGTTAATCAAGTCAATCAAATCAAACAAAATAATCAAAACATACCAAACAAATCAAAAACTAATAATCCTATATTATAAGACAATACTACAAACTCCTCCTAAATAAAAATACACTTATGTAATGCAGTATGAAATGTATGACGTATGCAATGTAGCATGAGATAATATGCAAAATGAAGTGCAACTTGTGATGCAAATGATTATGATATGCATTGTAATTTATGATGTAATATGCAATGAAATGTGATATGAAATAGGATGCATAATGATATGTAATAAAATGACAATAAAGTAAAATAATTTGCAGGATGATATGATGATATATATATATTATGGTAAGAGATATTCAGACTATAAGATAAACATGAGTGATAAATAATATCTAATTGGCAAGCATATGTGTGTGTGTGTGTCTATTTATGTATGTTTACATATATCAAGCTATTTATTATAAATCACTTCAACCAAACAAAGGTAAAACACACCAATTACTAGACTTAAGTTAAGGAAACTAATGAATGAGACCGAAAGAGTTGTAAAGAAAGAGTTTGAAGATAATAAATGGTATTAAAACTGTAACATAATCGTGAAAGGTAGTAATCAAACTTAATATCAAAATTAAATGATAAGGAATAAGGACTTATACTATATATGATTAAATATGGTTTTTATAAAGATTAATAGCCAACTTATTTAATTTATTTAAAATAATTATTTTAATTTAATTACTAGAATCCAAACTTCCATGTTTATAAAATACTTACCTTACTAATTAAAACCTTTATATTAAATTATTATTGGTTTAATTATTGTTTAAATATCTTTTCAGTTAAGAAAAATATCATAACGAAATATTAAATAAAATAATAAAGATTGAAAAACTAAAATAAACATGTGTTATATTAAGACCTCTTACTTTTAAAAATTTAATTAATTAAAAAATTTAAACATGAAATTAATTTTAAAACATTCTAATATAAGTTAGAAATTAACTCTAAAAAGAGTAGAGAAAAATACTTAATTTAAATATTATTTTACATAATCTAAAGTCTCAAACAGAAAAGGCAGCATTTACAAAATGCTACAAAAAGTTTTTGCAATGAAATATATTCGAAACTTTATAAAACTAAAACTGTAGCTTTTACCAAATGCTGTGTAAAGTTTCTGAAACTCTACAGCGTTTCAAACCACAGAAATGCTATAAAAACAAATTTGCAGTACTTACAAAACATTACAGAAGAAAATAAGCATTTTATAAATGTTATCTCAAATTCCGGACATGTGATGTGGTGCAATCTTATTAATTAAAGAAATATATAAATAGAACCTTATTCTAACATTCTAAATTCATTTTATTAATTTCTTAAAGATATAAAATTAGTATCTTAAAAGAAATATAGCATGAGAAGTAAAAATAACATTTGAAAAGATGAAATCATGAATGAAGGTATGCTTTTTTGCTTAGTATAGTTGTAATAAATTAGTTGTAGATTTTGTTTGAAAGAAAACACTTTTTAAAAGACCTTTTTTTTTTAAAAAAAAATTAGACTTATATATCGATATTTATACTATGGTGTGTCGATATATGGACCAAATATGAAAACTTATAAAAGAGATAAATTTCTATACCTAACTAAATGCAAAAGTATATATTCCTAAATGCAACAATAAAGATGAAATAATAGTAAAGCGTATTAATTTTGGCACTCCATCTTTCTAACTTTGCTGCTCTTCCATTGTCGTGAACCACACATTTATATCTTTAAGAATTTAACGACGAGATCTATTCTATTGCGACGGGCTTGTTTTTCTGATCATCGTTGTATATTCATTTGCTGAATTTGAAGACCGTATGAGAAAGATACAGATGATTTAGTAGATCGACCAACTTGGCGCTAAAACTTTGAATTCGAATTTTGAATGAATGGACACTTCAATCACTACAAATAGGCCCAACGGTCACCACTTTTCATAAAAATTCCTCTTCTTCCCGTTTTTCTATATACTATGAAACTTCTAAAGGGCATATCTCCTTCGTTTCTTAATAGAATTGGATGAAACCAGCGGCAAATCGAAGAGGAAGCCAAGGACTACGATCTAGTAATAGTTTGGTGTCGAATTTGAATGGTATTGTGATGCAACTGGCCGAACGGTAGAAGAAATGTAGAAGATCCCGTACACAGTTTTTCAGTTTTGAATAGCCAACTTCAAACTGTCATATCTCACTCAATTTTGATCGGAATTTGATGATCCACCCAACAAAACGACCGCAAGAAAAAGAAATACAACCTTGAAAAGGAGTGGGAACAAAATATTCAAATCTATGGATGCAGTTTGAAGAATACCTTTCACAATTTTGACTTCTTTTTCTCTTTGTCCACCAAAACTTCATTTCACCATAACTTGGTCATTTCTTGACGGACTCACATGAAACCAGTGGCATTGCGAAGCAGATGGAGAGAATTACGGTACCAAATCAAGCTATAGATGAGAACCAAAAGTTTTGTATTGATCTGGTACCCATTTCTTTGTCGATTTCCAATATATATCCACTTGTCCTTCTTGATCTATAAATGATTTTCTGATATCTTTTAACCAACATTCATTAGACATAATTCTTCTCCTACAAAACAAAATAACCTTTTAAAGAATCAAACGACTTTTCAAAATAACTAAATATAATTTTAAACAAAAATATCATGATGATTCTGTGACATATTCATATGAAAATAGTGTTAATAAAATCCCCAAAAATAGCCATTTAAAAAACTTGTTCGAAATTCAGATTATGAAAACTTTGAAAACCTGGCTCTGATACCAACTGTGAGAAATGCGGATTATGGATCTTAAGGCTAGGATTAACACTAAATGGGGGTGAATAGTGTTAATAAAGAATTACTAAATCTTTTTGAGTTTATGTTAATTTAGACACCAATGTATGCAATATACAGACACAGATATGATCACAGAAACAAACAAAGATGAAGAAATAAAATAAAAGCAGTAAAGGAAAGAACACACCGGATTTTATACTGGTTTGGAGTTACCCTACGTCCAGTCCCGCAACACAAGTACGGATTTCCTTTCAAAAGCAATTGTACAATTACACCCTCGGTTTCAAGGCTACGAGGTGCACCCTCCAGAATTTCTATTCTCTGGGTAGAGATACTTGATTTCCGGGCCACAAGTTTACCCAATTGATTTACCAAGGATACAATCACACCTTTTCTCGCTTGATTGATTTTCAATGCTACAATCACACCTTTTCTTGCTAAGTTGATTACAAAAAGCCTATAACTCTGAATAGCACTGAGGATCTTGTTGAGATAGTGATAGAGAATCAAACTACAAGTAATCGAGTTCAATTCAATGTTGATTTCGATAGAGTAATGGTAAGGATATGTATTAAGAAATGTGGAAGAAGAAGAGGAGTGAAAAACCAAAAAATCTGATATAAAATTCGTTGGAACTAACCCCTATTTATAGAAGAACAACAGCCATGTCCATTTATGAAGAGTTATAGCGAATTGACACTTCTTTTGAAATTTAAATTTTGAACTCAACTGACACCATGTCGACATGGGGTTCTTGGGCATGTCGACATCCTAAAGGATTTTTTGGTGTTTTGATTTTCTTTGAAAATAACTTTTATTTTATATTAAAACTATTTTTAACTTTATAAATATACTTGACTATAGTTAAAATTCATAAGTAAATATAGAGAATAATATATATAGAATTTAACTATAATTTTATATTTAAATCTAAGTATAAATATTTAAAAGTTAAATATATTATATTAAAAGATAGTTTAAAATCAGGAGTAATTTGACTTTGAAATTAAAGATAATTTTGAGGCTAAAATTATTTAAAATTAGGATAGAGGGTTTTCAATCTTTTAAAAGGAAAGTTTTGAAAACATTTTGAAAACAGGATATAATTTTGAAAAATCATTTTGAATAAAAAGTTAGCGGATACAAAACAATATTCCACTAGATTTTTCGTAGGTTCCATCCTACTTAGGGTTCCATCCCTTTAACAGGCTCGAAGTGGATTCCATTTCACGAATAAATTGAATTTTAATATGCTAGTGCTTTTCTATGAGTTTTAACAAAATTCCTAATAAAAATACTTAACCTTGAAATCTTGAACTCTTGATAATCTTGATACTCATGAGTCTTCTATCTCGATATCTTGAATCTCTATACTGTATAGTCTTCATTCTTTGTACCTGCATGGTTAAATCCTGCATATACATATATATCTAAACTTATAATGTTAGTATTTAATTTTATAATCTATTCTATGATTGTTGTCATCAAAACCATCATCTCACGAACTAACATATATAATAGTTAGGCATGTGTTGTGCTAGTTTTATTGAATGTCAGTAAATGTTGTCGCGTATTGTATATAACTCATGGTTCATCTAAACCATATATATCGGTTTGAATTATAGTGTATATATATATATATGTGTAAGTTTAAACATATATACATGTTATGTGGAAGTGAATATAGGTTATATTGTCACTGGGTAACATGTTGTTGTATATAAAATTTATAATATACTAGCTCGCGTATATGTATGCACAAGTTTTGGTTTTCAAATATACATAGGGATTCATTTTTCAAATGTTTAGTGTCTATAATGATCTGGAAGTATATAAAGATTTATTTTTAATATATGTCTTTAGATCGATTTTCGAGAGATAAATTTTAATAATAGCAATATATATTCCATATATAACAAGCTAATTCAAATTTGTTCTCATCGATTTCCTTTTTGTCAGTTTTTGGTCCGTCGTGCCTATTTTCTTCATCGATTTGGCTCTGATTTGATTTTGTCTTTCCATTTATCAACTTCATTCGTCGATTCGAGTTCAATCTTGCCGTGTTTTATGGTTCGTGCCTGAATTTCATAACTCAATTACTTGTCTATCCTCTCTAGCCTTGAAAGGTGAGCAATCGCTCACGATTAACGTTCTTATATTTATTAAATTTGATTTCAATTGAAACGACAATTTAAATAAGCTGTTGTAGTTATTTAAATCGCTATATATATGCTATTATCTTGAACTGTTCACCTGTAGGATATGACACCATATCCTATTGTTTATATTATATTGTAATTGATGATATATGCGTGTTATATTATTATACTATCTATTATCATTCTGCAAGTTCCCTATAGTTTAGAATTCACTATAGGTTGAAATGATACATACCCGAACGGACTTTAGAATAGGAAAATTTCATTATGGGTTGAAACGATAAACCCAAGCGATTTTCATTTGAATGGAATTTGGGATTGCGGGTCGAAATGATATCTACCTGTATACGTTTAAATTACGGATTGAAATGATAAACTCTGATGTTCATATAGTAGCTTCATGAACTACTATTTATCTATTCCGCTGCATAAATATTATATACTCTATGTCTGTGATTCGGTGACTGATTTATTTACTAAATATGCTGAGTTTGCCAAATTTATATTAACAATCTGATATTTTGAGCAATTCAAGTCCAACATGTGTGGATGCGCATGGCTGAAAATATCGGGTCGTTACAGTCACAGAGTATATGAGCTTCTCGGAAGTATATTACTAAAGGTATACTCCAAGGCGGGTGCACCTTCTTTGCCATTTGTTGGAAAATTTCCTTTCCTTATTTGATTCGAATCCCTGAATCTATTTTAGTTTTAAACTGCCACGAGTAGAGCCAACTTCTCATCGCGACATTTAAGTATTTATTCGGTCCATTCTATCAAGTTTGGATTGTTACCTTATTTTGTCCATTCTATCACGTTGGACTGTTTTCGTCGTTCTATCTATTCTGTCTACTTTGGATTTTACTCAGTTTATTTCCATTATTTCAAGTCTGATTTAACATTAATTATGTTCATTTATACTTGGATTTGTTTCCTGATAATTATTTCTGCTCTTTCTTGTATGGATGTTATTCTTGTGAGGTAAAAACCATTCCACATTAGCCGCGCAATCTCGTAGAACTTTTATATGTTTCCATTATTTGAGTTATGCCACGCTGGTATTTCAGACTAATCCGGGTGTTATTTTATTATATTGCTCGGTCAAACCGAGTATTTCCCAGGTTGTCCTTGGTGTTATGGAGATCATGAAAGGGAGCTGAAGATTTGCCCATCATAGAATTTTATTTTCCGTTGTATTATATAGTATACCTAGCAGCATTTATAAGGTTAGGATTTTATAACTGTCCATCTGATAAGGTTTACTTTTAACTCTGATATACTCTGTATGTTTGGAGTGACAGTTTCTACTTTCCTTATTATATTATATGTTGTTGATTCCACTGTAAGATTCTATTTTTCTCCATTCTCTGTTCTTTTATTTTTATTCACCCTAATAATCTGCCCTTTTGTTGATTGGATATATGACATTGGAACACAGTGGTAGTGCTCGGTGTCGACTTTCGGTGGTCAAAATGGTGGGTGATTACAAGGCCCATAAACTTAGCCTACTCAATCGAGACCCATGAGTTTAAGGGAAGATAGGAATAAATGCACAAGTCATACATAAAGTCTAGTAAGTGTAACATATTACCATAAGCGAGAAACTAGAGAGAGACCGCTCCGCTAAAATGCGGGATGGGTTTTCGCCTTTACAGCACCAAAGCAATAAATTATCCCATCAAATAAACCTAATTCATTTGTTTATTTAATTAAATGTCAAATCAAAACTGTGATGCCACAACCAAAAGTTATCTCCCGGTTTGTTTCAAGAAATATCACGATATTTCAGTATAACCAAAATATGCCACTCTTAACTACCCTAAGATTTTACATACTTTTGCGGTTGACATATATCACTAAAATTCTATTGTTCAGCTGCCACTAAGGCCTTAGGCCATATACGAAAGAGAAGTTAAAAGTTAGTCCTTCAATTGGCACTTAGGCCTTTTGCCTATATATTATATACATCTACACTTAGCTCTCGACTACCATTAAGGCCTTATGCCGACTTCGCTTCTGTATTATGGTTATCACAAAGGCCTTAAACCAACACTTTTTCATTTTGGATGCCTTTAGGCCTTACTCCACCTTCGTTCTTAGTGCTAAGACAACCCCTTCTGGCTTCACATCTACCTGTTTCCTTGGTTTTCACTTTGTCCTTACACCAATGTTAATGTGTCTCGGATGTCCTACATGCCTTAGTCCTTCGTTTTTGGATTGGATGCCACATGAGCCTTACTCATTCACTTTTGGATTTGGATGCCAAACAGGCCTTACTCATTTATTTTTGGATCTGGATGCCATGCAGGCCTTGCTCCGTCGCTTTCGGTCCCTTGACTACCCTGAAGGCCTTATATCGACTACCGAATTTACAACCTAACAATTCACCATTAGGCTTTTTCTCTTTAGCTATATGTTAAGCTAACATTCAACTATTTGTCTTTTAGTTATCAATAGTAGTTATCACATTATTACCCACGTCTCAAGTTCTAATCTCGGCTACCGTAATCCATATCATACGTTATTGCCTCTGGAAGTTACTAATTTTGGTTTACACATTCTTCTAAGAGTTACACTACTCGTGGCAATCACTACCCTTAGTCTCGATTAGGAAAGCATGTCTTAGTTTAGGTTCAATGATTTATGAGAATTTATGAGATTAAATCTTTTAATTCTCAAAATTCCTTCCTCTTCCCATAATTCCTCCTTGACCTTCGATCTCTTTCGGCCCTCGGTTAATACCTTCGGTTCAACGAACCATAGCTTTACACTTAGCATTTCTTAGCTTTTATACTTAAGTTTTTATACTCCATATTTTAGTTCATTTACTTTCCCGTTCAGCTCCACCACCTTCGGCACTGCCTTCAATACATGTTGGGAACCATTCCTACACCTCTACCGCTAATTTTTCCCATGTTGATTTTGTTTCATTTGCTTAGTTTTTCTGACCATTATTTGGTACTTTGCTAACATATCCAACATAAAATGTGGAATTTGGCTCTTGACCAATTACTTATTACTTATTATACTAATATACCTTTTGTAGAAGTTGTTCACCTTTCGCTCCCTATAATAACCCTTGGTCATGCTTATTTTCTTTCGAAAATGACATAATTCATCATCACTTAATCATAGCAAAATAAATCAGGATTTGTTTCTATGCAATTACTCGAGTTCCTCATTTCTAACTGTTTTCTATGCTATATAACCTTTTATTAATTCGTAGCAATTTATTTACTTATCAAAAAATCATATAACCAAAAACACTTTTCTAAAAATATGTTTCTATCATCATATTAAATTCTTGGATCTTAAAGATTTCAAGTAGTACAAGAGTCATTGTATATTAACTTGGCCATGGGAGATTTAGAGAGAAAAAAAGAATTGAGGAATATTATCACTGACCCATACTCTTGGGTTGATGAAGTCTCTAGTTTCCATAGTTTTAATCTTTCCTTTTTCTTCTTCTTGTTTTTTAGGCTGCAAGCACCATTAAAGAGATCAAGTTTTTGTTTTAATTTTTGAATGTAAAGATTAAATGAGAAGAGGAAAGTGGTTTTCTTTATTCCAAATCAATGATTGGGCCGCATTCCCATTGTTTTTCCCTTTCCTTATTTCGTTCCTTCAAGTTAAGCTTTATTTGAAAATGTTGGAACTAGGTAAGCCCGGAGATGAAGTTATGGGTGAATTTAAAATTACCCCATAGGATCTTTATTGGTCCTTTGAAGTCTAATTTATTTTGAACATTTCTAAATTTAATTTAAATAAATATTTATTTTATTTATATTATAATCAATAGATTGAATTTATTTAATTTATATCTTAAATTAAGCAAAATGGTACACATATGTATCATATACATATGTGTTTATATATGCATGTGTAACTTAACGATTCGTGCAAGGTATAATATGCCCGTATATAAATATTGGCATTTGCATCGTAGTGGGCTTGCTAGCTCATTTATATGTATAATATGTTGTCCAAATATATATATGTATGTACGTATATATATACACAAACTTGTTATTTTGAAATGAGTATTAAAACAATATAAATATTTGCATATATATATATATATATATAATATGCATTGCACAATGTGAAATATATATATGTGTGTGTGTATTTGTAAATATTAAATTAGATAATAATTTGATGGACGATTATATTTTAATATATATAAAAATATATTATGCGAAGTTTTTATTTATACATATATGTTTAACAATAATAAAATTTATATATATATGTGTGTGTGTGTGTGTGCGGGTGTGTCTATTTATTTATAATTGTATTTGTAATAACTGAGAATATTTATGAATGTATGTATTTAAATATATATATTTATATTACATTATTATATCGATTATAAAATTAATTAAAATTAAAAAAATAAATATATATATCTTATAACATTCTAGATCCAATACATAACATAAACATATTTCATTAAAATTGTTTATTATTAAATTATTTATATATAAAATTATTAGCCAAAAAGGATTAAAATAATATTAAAATTAATTTTTTAACATATTTTTCAAATTTTAAACTTTTTGAAACTCGAATACGATATTATATGGTCACAGATTATTTTTCATAATTTTCTGAGTTGAAATTATATATATATATTTTTAAGGTTGTTATTATAAATGATTTTGTAAAAATAATAAATTAGATTTTTAAACTCAGGAATTTTGGTCGAAAGTAAATATGATGATGGATATTTTTTATATAAATTAAAATATAATATTCGAATCATATATTATTATATTTTATATTAAATATATAACCTTAATTTTGATTTAAATAATTTGAAAAATAGTAAATAATTATAAAAAAATATTTTGCTATTATCTAAAATCATATTTAGTAGATTTTGATATATAAAATATTAGATCAATTTTTAACATGATATAGTGACACAATGAATTATAGGTTATTTAAATTTGTGTAATATGACTTATTAGTATAAGTATAATGAATCAACACACACACACACACACACACACACACAAATTAAAATAAATAATTTTGGCTATGTATACATATTTCTAAATAAAAAATTTGTTTTTTTATACATACATATACATAACCATTTAATATGTAACAACATTCATACATATAAGAATCTCATGTGATTAACAATATAAATGTGATATATATATATATATATATATATATATACACACGTACAAACAATAGAATATTATACATGAATTGTAATATATGAAATAAGAAAACATACAAAAACTATGCCTTGAGGTACACTTGCTATGATGAATATCCCTCTTTAGAAGTCTTCTCAATTCGACAAACTGCTAATCTTTGAATTATAGACTGTTGACCATCCAATAGTTGCTGATTTGAAATTGATTTGAGATGAGCTTTGGTGGAGCTTTGTGTAGTTGGGATCGGCCAGTAAGAAGATGAAATTGGCAACCAAGAAGTCCCATATGCATTAGGGCTATGAGTACTTTTATAATGGAAGGAAAAGAGAGAAAGGTGGATTAAATCTCTTACCCATTCTTCCTAAGTCCAAGACATTAACCTAAAATACCCCTATCCTATTTTTTAGCCACTCCTACATCTTTTTGGTCAAAATTTCCAACCCCTTTCATGGGCTTTACACCCATTTTAAGCCCAAATAAATATTATCAGTTAAATCTAATTTAATTGCTTATCGACATCGCATTTCGATCGATATATATTTATAACTGTTATAAATATACAATAATATTTATTCCTCAAATCATACTCAAAATTTTATAGTTAATACTTCATAAATATTAATTAATTTAAATAATTTGTGATAATTATAAACTAATCAAATCATTTGGTCTAAAGAGAATTCTTCGTATCGATTGTATGGCTCGTCAGGTGCAAATTTGGTTAGCGATTAACATCGAAGCATTCGAATGTTAATGTTTACATGTCACTTAGCAAGTGGACATGTTGGCCAAATTCATCGCTTACTTAGTTTCGGTAAAATTCAATTTTACATTATTAGGCGTACACGATTGTGACATTTATTTTACACTAATTCTATTCGTCAAAACTATATCACTTTGGACTTATAAAATTTGCAATGGTCAAAATTCCAATATCATCTATATTTAAATCTATACTCCAAAAATAAAGTCCTTGGTTCAATAATAACAATTATTACTAACCAAAATGCTTCGGCCACGAACTTTGACTTTGAGTTGACTTGAGTTGACCATGACTCTAACCTCATATAACTGAGAAGACGAATCCTTTTTTGAAAAGCGCTTCACTTCCACTCGACCCAACTATATTCACTTGATGGAACACCATGCCATGATTTGACAATAATCAAAGCGAAACTTTCATATTGAAGATCTACCATGTTCTGAAGTTGAGAGAACTATGTAAATCAGTCACATCGATACTTTTTGTTTGACCATAGTCATATCAACCAACAAAAAACTATCGAGTGAGTCGTTCCATAATTATCCAATAACTATCAGCACGTAATCTCTAGGAGCACCCACAGCCATAAGTAATACACTATCTAACATTTGGAGAGCATTACGTACTCTAGTCTCAATGGATACATTGATATCCAGTCTCATTGTACCTTGATTAGGAACATTTAAAATTTTACTTTTAATTTGATAAATTACCCATAGTTACGACATTTTGTAACTACTATCACAAAATGTACCATTTATGGATTTTCTATTAATATACTTTTAACTTAATTAATTAATACAACATGTTATATCAAGTATATAATAAAAGGAAAGCACCTTTTATTCCGAACAAGTTTGGTTATCGAGTTAGATATATGTAACAAATTACATAATTTTTTCTAAGGCATACCACTAACTCTATCAATCTCCCACTTGCACTTGGGGTTAATTATGAAATCTTATTACAACTTCTCCAATCAGTTTCCTCAAAACCAATTGGGTCAGCCCCACAGTGAACGGGTATGCTATTATGTTTCAATCATCTACTATGTCAATCAACTCTTTTCGATGTTAATAAACTACCTTTTTATATGGAACAATTCAGAGTATGTCTCTCGATTTCCCGTAAGCTCTAAGTTTTATTATGAACTATATAGTGACATTGTAATCATATAACAATGTTGTGAGATTCTTAACGTTTGGAATCACCCTCGGCTTAGTTATAAATTTGTGCATTTATATTTATCTACATTGTTTATTACTGCCTATTTAAGGCGATGTATTTATCCTTTTGTATTGAATCAGCTACGGTCTTTGATTTGAAACATTTCAAATTTAAAGATTTTTAACTTGAATTTATTATAGACATATTATACTCAATATCACTTATGATGTTTGAGTCCAAGTACTCCTTTATAAGGAGTTTTTTGGTTTCTGTAAACAATTCTCTAGTATTTTATAAATACATACAAACATTTCAAACAACCATTTAGAGATATCGATTTGGATTGATATTTTCTTCATATATTAAATACATAAACAAATCTATTATAAACAACATAACATGTATGATAATTCCTATTGATATGCATAAGGAATTCATCTCACATGTTTCATATTAAATAATTTAATAAGTTGCCTTTGCATATCAATTTGGGACATTCAAAATATCTTCTATACTCACTATAAAAGATGTTATTTACAACCCAATGTTGAGTATTAAAACAACTAAGGCTGATTTTAATACGAGTATATCATTAAAATCAACAATGTATTGTTTACTTACAGTTTAGAAGTATCAATGTACCTTTTAACGTTCTTTCTTATAAACACATGCTTCCTCTGCATTCTGATTGATAATCAATGTAGCGACCCTGGCTCGACCTTCGAAAATCGGCACCGAATACGACACTCGTATTCAAATGCCGCAGATCCAAACGTCGAACCTGGTTCACCGGAGCTTATAACACATTAAGTACAACACATCGGAAGAAATGAAATAATACATTTGATATACAACATTTGATTCAATATGATACAACTGAATGATACAATGAATATACATCAGAGATATGATACAAGACAATAGCAGCGAAAAGAAAATATAACACTAGCAGCGGGACGATAACTCCAAGATAGTCTTCAAGGAAGGACTCCAGTACCGGTAGATCTCCATCTCTAAGGCATCAATCCAGAAATAGCTCGGACTCCCAATAATGATACACCTAGATAAGCAAGTGCAGTCCTGATCCGAAGACTGAACTAGCTCCAGATAATCTACTAGACCTGACTATCTGAAAACCCCAACTCCAGACTGCCCATGTGGGAAATTAGTGGGCACCCAGAGTTTAGGAAAGAAACAATAAACTCCAGTTCAGTCATGGGACTGGTATGAGCAAACAAAAACATTTGGTCTTTAAAACAAACAAAAGAACTTAAATTTGAAATCCGCAATGCTTTTTAGAAAATGAAACTACCATAAGGCTTCCCGCCACACACACAATGCAAACGCAGACTTGGAGGATATTTCTCCTTATGATAGTCAAATATGCTTAATACGAGAAAAAATCTTTGATATTATTACTAGTGCATAGTGGAATATCTTTCGAAAGTATAATATTAATCCTAGCCAGCATAGGTACCATGATATTATGCCTACTATAGCTGCCATTTTAAATGGCAGGTTCTACAACTAAAACCGTACAAGGCGTGTATTGTTTTGATTGGATTTCCAACAAATGGTCAGGCTAAGGAACTTCCTACTGTCCACGGGATTGCCTCTGGCGGGACGACCCGAGAACCTAACCGGATCTCTGCTAACACAAGGCCTGGTTACCTCTGTAACTAGGTAACTACTACTCGAGCATGCCATCCCCCGGTCCTTTGGGACCTTTATCCGAGGTGCCTCTAAACCACAAAGCAATCACAAAGTAATAGATCTGCAGTATCCACATGAGTAAGTATCTGGGCTCCATACCATGATACCGCCCTTTTCCAGAAGGGAATGACACACCCTAAAGGGCGCGACCCTCATAACCTTGCCGCATCTTTCCTGTTTCGACCATTTTCGGGGTGTGAGGTCCTGATGCAGTCTTGTCCACAAAGCTACGCTTTATACAAAAGCCATGCTCTGATCACAAATGATCAACAAATGATCATCAACACACAGCAGCACTTAGCATGTCACACTACCAAATTGGGAGTATATCACTTATAAATATCAACTACATAACCTCTGAGCTCGTACGTCTCAGAGAAGGGTGCTAAGCTAAGAGAATAAATTCTCCACCACCAAGCAGAAATGTATTTGATAGAGATCAGTCTAAATCTCAAAGTGTAGTGTCGAACAGACAACCATACAAGTCTGTTCTGGGTTTGAACAGAACCGAAGGCACTTCCGAAGAAGCCCTTGCAAATCCGGGTATCCATAATCCCGATCGGACTCCCCATCACATATGGAGAACTCTATACCGGAGCAACTCAGTGTAGAGTCAATCGAAAGGTTATCCTATCGTTCTCGAAGACACCCGGTCTTCAACACCGGTCTTCAAATACAATCCATAACGTCGTATCACTATTCAGAATGGATTATATGACACAAGGTCCTCTCCCGGCTAAATTGAATAATGAGCGCAATATTTAAAAACATATGGGTATGGGATTTCAATTAAGTCATAACTTAAAAATCCAAAGCTTTTCTTTCAAATGGTTAACAAATTGCCATTTTAAATCTTTAGACAAAAAGATTTATTTCACAAAGTTTCACCCAGTTTCACAAAGATCTATTCAGAGATTTCAAAACAATTTCCATTTCAATTGGATTACTCATTAAATCTTTAAATTAAAGATTTAATTTATAGCTTTCAAAACACGTTTCCAAAGATTTGTTTATAACTTGGAAGACCATTTTTATTTTAGACTTGAAATCCTTCTTACACAAATTGGAAGTTCATTTCTTAAGTGGAAGCTTTTATTTTTGAAAACAAATAGTTTTCGTTTCAGAAAAATCCAATTATATTTATACAAGTTAAATCTTGGGTTTAAATTTAAATTCCACAACATCACTTTTAAAATGGTTTAAAAACCCATATAAACTCGTTTATAAGTTGAATAACCTTTTTAAACCCTAGTTCCCAATCATAGAATTCAATTTCAAATATTGAATTCAAATTTAAATCAAACTATTTAAATTTCAAAACTCAATCAAGTTATTCAAAATAACTTTTATTTTTGAAATTCATTTTCAAAAGCTTTTAATTCCAATAATATTTTGGATTCAAAAATTCAATCTTTAAAACTATTTCAAAATCTGTGATTTAACCCATTTCCACGTGCAATCCATATTTGTGTGTGTATAAGTGTGGTCCAGGGGTTCAACACAACGGTGCACAACATCATCATCACAAATTCAATCATATCGATAAGCGGTATAACCCATAACGCTTATCTTTATTCACAGATTCATAGATAAAATAAAATTATCAATCGCAAAGATTTACCATTACAATTCGTTGTGGGTTTCGGATAACCAACTGGAATCCGACTCCCTGTCGCATCGAAATTCAAATGTCGTTCTACGGGTCAAGGGGTGTTCATATTCATACAACAGTATGTTCATCACAGATATAATTGCTCGGCACAAAGCATTACATTGCATCACATCACATACCAAATATATCAATCCATCACACAGCATTCAATAACAACCAAACATCTTTGATTAAGGTGAATAAATCGTGTGGTTTTAAATCTATTACTCGCATAATTACTTTCATTAGTAATCTTTAATCAATGATTAATTGTCATTAACTATAATTGAGTAAGTCTTAACCACCTTTATTAATTAATCATTTCTTTAATTAATTATCTTAATTAATTAACCCTTAATCGTAATTAATTAAACCTTAATTACTTTTATTTATTGACTTTTAATTAATTATTTTAATAAATGAATACTTAATTATTAATTAAATCTTAATTCCAATTAATTATCCTCAATTGATTATCATTCTTCATTTATTTATTTAACTTTAAATTAATTAACTACCCCTACATTAATTATCTTAATTAATCACCTGTCGATTAATTATCATTTAATTGTTTATCCTTTAATGATTTCACTAAGGAATTGGCGTTTATTTAATTACATAAGGTAATTATCTTCTATTTAATTATACAAGGTAATTATCTTTAATTTACTTCCATAAATAAATTTATCCTTTATTAATTAAAGACAAATCAAATATCTAAATTAATTACTTTAGTTATTGTGTAAACCTTTATTACTAACCCTTGTAGTTAATTCTCATTAACCAAATCAGCTTAATCCTTTAAGTTAATTAACTCTCAAAAACATCACTTCTTAATTAAATCCTTAATCACCATATTAAGTTTATTATTTTAAAGTAAATTTATTTTAAAACCATTAGTTAATCCCAAGATTAAATAAGAATTTATTATTTTGAAAGGAAGTAGTTTTTAAGAAAATTATTAAGTAAAAATTGATTTATTTTAAAAGTTTAAAACTGTTTTATAGTGAAACCAACAGACCCGAGCTGTTTTTCGATTTCCCCGAGTATGACTTCGAGACCTTTGCAACGTTCACTGCTTCGAGTCAAACACTGTACTGCACACACATGAACCCGAGTCCCTCATCTTCCTTTTCTCCTTCTTTTCCTTCCAAACTCCAAAATACTAATACCGTGCACGTGTACGTGCACCATCACTCCAGCCATCATTGATCGCCACCGAGATCACCACACGTCGCCAACAACATCACCGACCAACACCATCTTCCAGTTCATCGGGTTTGCCTAGAAATCGAAAAATGATCAGATGGAGAGTTCCTAAACCCAAACCACTTCAAGAAATTATCCCCGTGCCGCCAATCCTAGCCAGTATCGTTCACGCCGCCCTGACCAAAACTTTGTCAGGAACCAAAGCATCAATTTTCCCCATGTCGGTCAAGTCCGATCCCTTATTTGCGATGCAGCAATACGAATTCCAACTAATACATAAACGCGAGCTTAAACCCTAGTATCACGTTGACCATCCACCACAGCGGCCCAAAATTTTGGCGAGCATTTTTGTGATGATCATCAATGCTCGAATCACCTACCATCATGATTTCAACGAAGACGAACTTGCCGATCAACGGATTTTGTCAAAAATGTCATTTCCGTTCATCTTAGGAATTCTTGATCATTACTCGCCTAAAAATCACGAGATCTTCACGTAAAATCGCCATTTTGCAATACGAACACGTTTATATAACCAGATCCTAAAATTAACATATTCAATTTTCTTGATGTATATATTGTTCTACTGTAAATCTTTAATTTCTGACATGATTATATGATAAAAAATCTCCAAACTAATTTTAAAAATAAGATTATACTCTTATACTCATTTTATATTTTAGAGATCAAGTCCTAATTTTAATTGTATTGGGATGATATGTATTTTTGAACAGGTTAATCAACCCTATCATGAAAAAAATTCAGAGGCACATTTGCCTGGAACCAACATGCATACCTTACTTACAAATGCACAGACATGTTTTCAATCATCACAAACATTATCAAAGCATCACACCAAGCATAAGAGGTCAAAAGGGATTAGTTTACTCCAAAACAACAATAACAGATTCAAAGTAAAAGGTTTGCTCACCTGGATCTTGGATAAGGCAGAGACAAAGAAGAAGTTTCTGACAGTTTCAAAGAATGAAAGCCTGCGTCTTTTTTCTTCTTCTTTAATCTTGGAGTTTATATCTGTAAGTTGTAAATACAGATCTCTATTTACTCTTTGTTGTACTTAATCCATTAAATACAAACAAATTTTGTTTTTTACTTGCAGTTTAAATTCTTATGTACAGAAATCAGGGTCTGCATTTGCAACCAGAGCTTGATTTTTTTTCTTATCTTTGAACTGGATTTGTTTTCCTGCAACTGATTAGTTTTATTGATTAGATTCTTATTTTACTATTGATTAACAACATAAAATTCAAATCTTTTAAAATAATTTTACTTAACTTCATTTATTTCCACAGAATCTTGCTCACTGGCCAAAACTGCAGCTTTGA
Source organism: Allium cepa (assembly GCA_030765085.1). Lineage (NCBI taxonomy): Eukaryota > Viridiplantae > Streptophyta > Magnoliopsida > Asparagales > Amaryllidaceae > Allium > Allium cepa. Next base: position 340,665,537 of record CM060941.1, on the reverse strand, counting down.
ATTTGAAACTTGCCTTTTTGATTTTGAAAACCCTGAGTTGTTGAGCTTGATCTTACATGAACTATAGATTATACTACATGCTTGTAAACTTGTGAATGTGAATTGTTTCAGGCTGATTTGCTTTGAGTTTTTGAGAAGAGAATGGCATTTCTTTTCTGATTTTTATTTCTTTCTTCTTCTTCCTATCTTTATTTGCTTTCTTGGGTGTTGAAATTTTGAAATGCCAAATCTTTGTTACTGTGTACTTTTCAGATTTGCTGAAAAGTTATTATAATTGCATATGGGGAAGTGAAGAGTTTCTTGTAATTTTAAACTTCATTATTTTATTTAATTAAATATACTTGATGCCATTTGTAAAAAAGATGATTATGGAACCTAAATGCATGTTGATTGCCTTTACTTCCTTATATATGTTTATCATTTGTGATTTTACAAAGACAAGAGGATGTTTTAAAAAAATTATATCATATTTATTTTATAAATGAACACACCTCTTTATTCATTTGTGTATATATGTATATACATATAAAATGTTGAAAGAAAAATGGTTTTTAACCAAAAATTTACACTATATAAATTACACCTTGATAATTTTAAATGCCACTTATTTTAAAATGCTTATTTTAAATTTAATTTCAATTCAAACTTGAATAAAAATTCATTTATGTCTATTATTTCTACTTATACTAATTTAAAGAAAGAAATGATTTTAAATACTACTTTTATTAATAGTGAATTTTTTTCTTTTCAAAAGTAGGTATGCATTATATATATGTATAATTTGAATTCAAATGATTTTTTTTCTTTTAAAATATTTATTATTTCAATATTTTTGAACCCAAAAGAAGTTGGAATTTATTTATGTATAGTTTACTACTCATTTTATTTGTTTGAGTTTTCTCAATTTATTTTCAACTTAAATTTCAAAAGTTTAAAATATATTATTAATTTATATTGACAAATTTTAAGATGTTACTTTTATTTATTTATAATATTTTAAATATACAATTTCAAATCCACAGTTAAATTTTTAAAAACCAATGTCCAAATAAATAAATATCCTATTTAATATGAAAAATTCAAATTAATTTACAATTTTGTTAAAAAAATTATTTTAATTATTAATTTAAATTTAATTAAAAATCAGGATCGTTACAGATCCCCCATCCCCAAAAAAAAAATTCGTCCTCGAAATTCGCAAGGGAGACGAGAAGGAATAGATGAAAGATAGAGAAATATCTTTCCAAATCAAACTAGATATCAATTCTATATTTGGCTTCCCAAATCAGAATATCAACAATATGAGAACAAACTCATACAATTATTACACAAGATATTTGGGTCCACCCGTCTACGAATATGTAAGGGCATTGATTAGTTCGAAGGAATAACTAATCATTCGTAAAATATACCGGATCCCGGAGAATAGATAGATAGATTTAATCTTCTATAATTCTCAAACACTAGATATGGATTCCAAATTCAGGTCGAAATACTCCAAAGTATATACCAATTTGTCCCTCTTTGGACTTCAGTTTACACAAGAAATTACAATAGAATTTCAAATTTGGTTTTAACCGATATCGTTTTATTGATTCAATTCAAATTGAGCCTTATATTTGCTAACCAATTTAACTCAATTTAAAATTTCCAATTTGTTTAAAATTTTCAATTTCAAATTTCAAATTCATTAAAGTTTAGATCGAAAAGCTGATAAGAAACCGATGAAGATACGAAGTAAGAATTTCCTACAACGATTCGTTGGGCCACCATCATACCGAAACTTCTTTATGGAGCTGTCATGAAGCAATCAAAGAATTTGAAATCGAATCAAAGGAGATTGATATAAAAAAGTTGTCTCCGCTATCGCAGGGTATGACCATTTGTACTGGTATTCCCCCATCCCCTATCTCGTCCTCTTCTTACACTCATACTCACTATCGTTGGACAGTAAGAGAATTTACTTAGGCATTCGAACGGATATCATAGGGATATACACATTCAAGAGTATACTTCACCCTATCTCTAATGAGCCACTTAATGTGTTATACTTCTGAGCTAAAGTTTTAACCTTCAGCTCTGATACAAAATGTAGCGACCCTGGCTCGACCTTCGAAAATCGATACCGAATACGACACTCGTATTCAAATGCCGCAGATCCAAACGTCGAACCTGGTTCGCCAGAGCTTATAACAAATTAAGTACAACACAGCAGAAGAAATGAAATAATACATTTGATATACAACATTTGATACAATACGATACAACTAAATGATACAATGGATATACATCAGAGATATGATACAAGACAATAGCAGCGAAAAGAAAATATAACACCAGCAGCGGGACAATAACTCCAAGATAGTCTTCAAGGAAGAACTCCGGTACCGGTAGATCTCCATCTCTAAGGCATCAATCCAGAAATAGCTCGGACTCCCAATAACGATACACCTAGATAAGCAAGTGCAGTCCTGATCCGAAGACTGAACTAGCTCCAAATAATCTACTAAACCTGACTATCCGAAAACCCCAACTCCAGACTGCCCATGTGTGAAATTAGTAGACACCCTGCGTTTAGAAAAGCAACAATAAACTCCAGGTCAGTCATGGGACTGGTATGAGCAAACAAAAACATTTGGTCTTTAAAACAAACAAAAGAATTTAAATTTGAAATCCGCAATGCTTTTAGAAAATGAAACTACCATAAGGCCTCCCACCATACACACAATGCAAACGCATACTTGGAGGAGATTTCTTCTTATGATAGTCAAATATTCTTAATACGAGAAAAATTCTTTCATATTATTACTAGTGCATAGTGGAAAATCTTTCAAAAGTATAATATTAATCCTAGCCAGCATAGGTACATGATATTATGCCTACTACAGCTGCCATTTTAAATGGAAGGTTCTACAACTAAACGTACAAGGCACGTATTGTTTTGATTGGATTTCCAACAAATGGTCAGGCTAAGGAACTTCCTACTGTCCCTGGGATCGCTTCTGGCGGGACATCCCAAGAACCTAATCGGATCTCTGCCAATACAAGGTCGGGTTACCTCTATAACTAGGTAACTACTGCTCGAGCATGCCATCCCCCGGTCCTTTGGGACCTTTATCCGAGGTGCCTCTAAAACACAAAGCAATCACAAAGTAATAGATCTGCAGTATCCACATGAGTAAGTATCTGGGCTCCATACCATGATACCACCCTTTTCCAGAAGGGAATGACACACCCTAAAGGGCGCGACCCTCATAACCTTGCCGCATCTTTCTTGTTTCGACCATTTCCGAGGTGTGAGGTCCTGATGCAGTCTCGTCCACAAAGCTACGCTTTATACAAAAGCCATGCTCTGATCACAAATGATCAACAAATGATCATCAACACACAGCAGCACTTGGCATGTCACACTACCAAATTGGGAGTATATCACTAATAAATATCAAATACATAACCTCTGAGCTCGTACGTCCCAGAGAAGGGTGTTAAGCTAAGAGAATAAATTCTCCGCCACCATGCAGAAATGTATTTGATAGAGATCAGTTTAATATCTCAAAGTGTAGTGTCGGACATACAACCATACAAGTCTGTTCCGGGTTCGAACAGAACCGAAGGCACTTCCGAAGAAGCCCTTGCAAATCCGGTATCCACAATCCCGATCGGACTCCCCATCACATATGGAGAACTCTATACCGAAGCAACTCAGTGCAGAGTCAATCGACAGGTTATCCTATCGTTCTCGAAGACACCCAGTCTTCAACACCGGTCTTCAAATGCAATCCATAACGTCGTATCATTACTCGAAATGGGTTATATGACACAAGGTCCTCTCTCGGCTAAACCGAATAATGAGCGCAATATTTAAAAACATATGGATATGGGATTTCAGTTTAAGTCACAACTTAAAAATTCAAAGCTTTTCTTTCAAATGGTTAAAAAAATTTCCATTTTAAATCTTTAAACAAAAAGATTTATTTCACAAAGTTTCACCCAGTTTCACAAAGATCTATTCATATAATTCAAAACAATTTCCATTTCAATTGGATTACTCATTAAATCTTTAAATTAAAGATTTAATTTATAGCTTTCAAACCATGTTTCCAAAGATTTGTTTATAACTTGGAAGACCATTTTATTTTAGACTTGAAATCCTTCTTACACAAATTGGAAATTCGTTTCTTAAGTGGAAGCTTTTATTTTTGAAAACAAATAGTTTTCGTTTCAGAAAAATCCAATTATATTTATACAAGTTAAATCTTGGGATTAAATTTAAATTCCACAACATCACTTTTAAAATGGTTTAAAAACCCATATAAATCTATTTATAAGTTGAATAACCTTTTTAAACCCTAGTTCCCAATCATAGAATTCAATTTCAAACATTGAATTCAAATTTAAATCAAATTATTTAAATTTCAAAACTCAATCAAGTTATTCAAAATAACTTTTATTCTTTAAATTCATTTTCAAAAGCTTTTAATTCGAATACTATTTTGGATTCAAAAATTCAATCTTTAAAACTATTTCAAAATCTGTGACTTAACCCATTTCCACGTGCAATCCATATTTGTGTGTGTATAAGTGTGGTCCAGGGGTTCAACACAATTGTGCACAACATCACAGATTCAATCATATCGATAAGTGGTATAACCCATAACGCTTATCTTTATTCACAGTTTCATAGATAAAATAAATTTATCAATCACAAAGATTTACCATTACAATTCGATATGGGTTTCGGATAACCAACTGTAATCCGACTCCCTGTCGCATCAAAATTCAAATGTCGTTCTACGGGTCAAAGGGTGTTTATATTCATACAATAGTATATTCATCATAGATATAACAGCTCGGCATAAAGCATTACATAGCATCACATCACATATCAAATATATCAATCCATCACACAACATTCAATAACAATCAAACATCTTTGATTAAGGTGAATAAATCATGTGGTTTTAAATCTATTACTCACATAATTACTTCAATTAGTAATCTTTAATCAATGATTAATTATCATTAACTATAATTGAGTAAGTCTTAACCACCTTTATAGTCAATCATTTCTTTAATTATTTATCTTAATTAATTAACCCTTGGTCGTTATTAATTAAACCTTAATTATTTTTATTTATTGACTTTTAATTAATTATTTTAATAAATGAATCCTTAATTATTCATTAAATCTTAATTCCAGTTAATTATCCTCAATTGATTATCATTCTTTATTTATTTATTTAACTTTAAATTAATTAACTACCCCTTCATTAATTATCCTAATTAATCACCATTCGATTAATTATCATTTAATTGTTTATCCTATAATGATTTCACTAAGGAATTGGCTTTTATTTAATTACACAAGGTAATTATCTTCTATTTAATTACACAAGGTAATTATCTTTAATTTACTTTCATAAATAAAGTTATCCTTTATTAATTAAAGACAAATCATCTATCTAAATTAATTGCTTTAGTTATTATGCAAACCTTTATTACTAACCCTTGTTGTTAATTCTCATTAACCAAATAAGCTTAATCCTTTAAGTTAATTAACTCTCAAAAACATCACTTCTTAATTAAATCCTTAATCACCATATTAAGTTTATTATTTTAAAGTAAATTTATTTTAAAACCATTAGTTAATCCCAAGATTAAATAAGAATTTATTATTTTGAAAGGAAGTAGTTTTTAAGAAAATTATTAAGTAAAAATTGATTTATTTTAAAAGTTTAAAACTGTTTTTATAGTGAAACCAACAGACCCGAGCTATTTTTCGATTTCCCCGAGTATGACTGTGAGACCTTTGCAAAGTTCACTGCTTCGAGTCAAACACTGTACTACATGCACACGAACCCGAGTCCCTCATCTTCCTCTTCTCCTTCTTTTCCTTCCAAACTCCAAAATACTAATACCGTGCACGTGTACATGCACCATCACTCCATCCATCGTTGATCGCCGCCGAGATAACCCACACGTCACCAACAACATCACCGACCAAAACCATCTTCCAGTTCATCGGATTTTCCTAGAAATCGAAAAACGATCAGATCGAGAGTTCCTAAACCCAAACCACTTCAAGAAATTATCCCCGCGCCGCCAATCCCAGTCACTATCGTCAACGCCGCCCTGATCAAAACTTTGTCACGAACCAAAGCATCAATTTTCCCCATGCCGGTCAAGTCCGATCCCTTATTTGCGATGCAGCAATACGAATTCCAACTAATACATAAACGCGAGCTTAAACCCTAGTATTACGTTGACCATCCACCACAGCGGCCCAGAATTTAGGCGAGCATTTTTGTGATGATCATCGATGCTCGAATCACCTACCATCATGATTTCAACGAAGACGAACTTGCCGATCGACGGATTTTGGCAAAAATGTCATTTCCGTTCATCTTAGGAATTCTTGATCATTACTCGCCTAAAAATCATGAGATCTTCACGTAAAATCGCCATTTTGCAATGCGAACACGTTTATATAATCAGATCCTAAAATTAACATATTCGATTTTCCTGATGTATATATTGTTCTACTGTAAATTTTAATTTCAGACATGATTACAAGATAAAAAATCTCCAAACTAATTTTAAAAATAAGATTATACTCTCATACTCATTTTATATTTTTGAGATCAAGTCCTAATTTTAATTGTATTGGGATGATATGTATTTTTGAACAGGTTAATCAACCCTGTCATGAAAAAAAAATCAGAGGCACATTTGCCTGGAACCAACATGCATACCTTACTTACAAATGTACAGACATGTTTTCAATCATCACAAACATTATCAAAGCATCACACCAAGCATAAGAGGATAAAAGGGATTAGTTTACTCCCAAACAACAATAACAGATTCAAAGTAGAAGGTGTGCTCACCTGGATCTTGGATAAGGCAGAGACAAAGAAGAAGTTTCTGACAGTTTCAAAGAATGAAAGCCTGCATCTTTTTTTCTTCTTCTTTAATATTGGAGTTTAGATCTGTAAATTGTAAATACAGATCTCTATTTACTCTTTGTTGTACTTAATCCATTAAATACAAACAAATTTTGATTTTTTACTTACAGTTTAAATTCTTATGTACAGAAATCAGGGTCTGCATTTGCAACCAGAGCTTGATTTTTTTTTCTTATCTTTGAACTGGATTTGTTTTCCTGCAACTGATTAGTTCTATTGATTAGATTCTTATTTTACTACTGATTAACAACATAAAATTCAAATCTTTTAAAAGAATTTTACTAACTTCATTTATTTCCTGAGAATCTTGCTCACTGGCCAAAACTGTAGCTTTGAATTTGAAACTTGCCTTTTTGATTTTGAAAACCCTGAGTTGTTGAGCTTGATCTTGCATGAACTATAGATTATTCCACAGGCTGGTAAACTTGTGAATGTGAATTGTTTCAGGTTGATTTGCTTTGAGTTTTTGAGAAGAGAATGGCATTTTCTTTTCTGATTTTTTTTATTTCTTCTTCTTCCTATCTTTATTTGCTTTCTTGGGTGTTGAAGTTTTGAAATGCCAAATCTTTGTTACTATATACTTTTCAGATTTGTTGAAAAGTTATTATAATTGCATATGGGGAAGTGAAGAGTTTCTTGTAATTTAAATTTCATTATTTTATTTAATTAAATATACATGATGCCATTTGTAAAAACGATGATTATGGAACCTAAATGCATGTTGATTGCCTTTACTTCCTTATGTATGTTTATCATTTGTGATTTTACAAAGACAAGAGGATGTTTTAAAAAAATAATTATATCATATTTATTTTATAAATGAACACACCGCTTTATTCATTTGTGTATATATGTATATACATATACAATGTTGAAAGAAAAATTGTTTTTAGCCAAAAATTTACACTATATGAATTACACCTTAATAATTTTAAATGCCACTTATTTTAAAACATTTATTTTAAATTTAATTTCAAATTTCCATTCAAACTTGAATAAAAATTCATTTATGTCTATTACATCTACTTATACCAATTTAAAGAAAGAAATGATTTTAAAAGCTAATTTTATTAATAAGTGAATTTTTTTTCTTTTCAAAAGAAGGTATGCATTATATATATGTATAATTTTAATTCAAATGATTTTTTTTTCTTTTAAAATATTTATTATTTCAAGATTTTTGGACCCAAAAGAAATTGGAATTTATTTATGTATAGTTTATTACTCATTTTATTTGTTTGAGTTTTCTCAATTTATTTTCAACTTAAATTTCAAAAGTTTAAAATATATTATTAATTTATATAGACAAATTTTAGGATGTTACTTTTTATTTATTTATAAGATTTTAAATATACAATTTCAAATCCACAGTTAAATTTTTAAAAATCAATGTCTAAATAAATAAATATCCTATTTAATGTGAAAAATTCAAATTAATTTACAATTTTATTCAAAAATTTATTTTAATTATCAATTTAAATTTAATTAAAAATCAGGATCGTTACAATCAAACTATTTGGTATTTCTATCAAAATATTTGTACAATTTTGATGCTTATAAAATGATACTTTATGTTGCTTCTTAGATCATATCCAAAGACTCACAAACTCAATATCGCTCCTACCGACTTCGAGACATTTAGGTTATTATATGTAGATAGCTTACTATAAATAATTGTTTCGAATTTTCTGTTTAAATATATACATACTAAACATAAAGTCATACTAAGTGATAATTTTGTGAGTAAATCCGAATTAACTTGAGCACGTTGGATATCAAAATATATTATACTATTTTCAACAATTGAAATTTGTGATGTTATTCTTATTAGTATTGCTCATTATATTTCTATTGTATTAGTCTAGCTCTCAAAGACACATTCATTGCCAATGGATCATATCCCTTTCGAGTACATCTACCAAAATCATATTTTGACAATGTAATTAGAATCTATTTCAGATCTGCACATCATATCCTATAGACTCAACATTCTTAGTGGTTTATTTAAAAAAATCAAGGATCGTATATTTTGACTTTGATAAGAAATTTGTAATTTCTCTTCAATGTGCTAGAATACTTATTAGAAACTATAGTGCAAAGTACTCGTTTAGGTTAGTTAATTTCATTTCATCTCTTGCAATCAGTTTTGTTACAGGAGTTCTTTGTTAACTCTAAAAGTATAAGAAAAGTGGACTTGGCTATGCTAAAGTAGTCGTAGGTTAAGTTGCTAGGAAGAAGTACGCACCATATCGAATCCATGAAAGTCTTGTTCATGTACAATATCAAAGCCGAAGCCATATTGTAACGACCTGCTAATTTATCGCTTTGATAAATTATATTTATTTTTAAATTTATGCAAATAAAAGGTTAATGATTCAAATAATATTGTTTTAAGTGATAATAAATAATAATAATCTTTTTTTGAATAAATATTTACAAAAATATTTTTTCCACGAAATTTATATCTATAAAATGGCATCATATGGATTATGAATTTAAATGGATATTTTATAATTTAGTAATTATTTTAATTATTCAAAATATTTATTTTAAATGATGATAATTCATTTTGAATCATTATAAAGTGATAATAAATCATTTGTAATAATTTACGAAGGTATATATATGATTTGAAAATAGAAGAATGAATCCATAGTCTTCCAACGAAGAAAGAAGATCGAGATTTCGATAGGTCGATTTTGAGATACAAGCAAAACGAGCTTATTGAAAAATCGCGGTTTTGTAGTTCGGGATCCAAAAATTGGATTTCTTAGAAAATGATGATCTAAAATTGTTTAAAAATGTGGAATAAATATTATAAATCTTTAAAAAAAATTTAAAAGAAATTTAAGTAATAAAAATGAATTTTCAAATTATAAAAAATCGTTTTGATTAACATAGCTTATAAAAGCGCTTTCCGTAGCACTTTTCAACAGCACTGTTCTATAACTTTTAAATTTTAGTTTTAAACTTACCGATTCTTTTCAAAATCTTTTATAAATGTTTTCAAAAGTATAATTAAGTGTTTTAATAATGAATGGAGGTTTTCTAGCTTATTTAAGAGAGTTTAAATAAATTATTAAATAAAAGCTATTATAAATAAGCGGTTTAATCTTGGCTCTAAAATCCTACAAGTAGACTGGATTTTTCTATTCATGAGATTCGATGTGAGGTGCTTAAACTAAGGATATGTTAAGGAGAAACTGATGCTCTGGCTCACTTGTCCTCTTCCTTGGGCGAGGGATATATATAAGGTCGGAATGTCAAAGAAGAGTTAAGTATAAAAAGATTAAAGTTTCCAAATTTAAATTAAATATAACTTTGATTTTATAGAGATGATCTTCTTATACTTGGTGTTAAAGACGAAGAGGTAACTCGCACTATTCGTGGAATTTAAAAAGGAGATTTCGTCATATTTTGTTCATAGTATTTGTTGAATACGGGAATCGATATTGAGTAGAATTCAATTATTTCTATAGATTCGGCTAACTTAATATTCACTGGTTTTGGATTAACATCCTAGATAACATGGTTCTAACTAAATCAAAATTATGAGTTTTGAATTAAGAAATCATTATTAAGATTTAAATGAAATGAATTGGAAATATTTACCTAAGTGGAAAATGAAATGATTTCGAATTATTCCATGTTTAAAAAAGGGTTATAAGTAATCAAAGGATGTGATAAGAGAGGTTTAATGATTCCGTATATATCGAAAAGAATGTATTAGAAATATATATCTCCTGGAGAGATTTAGATAAAAAAACTTAATCAATTAAAGAATGATTCCCTATTCACATAACCTCTTTTTATCGATGATTGGATCAAAGGAACCGGGGTCAAATCTGGGTAATGCCTATCCAAAAAACACATCGAACCAATGTATGCGTTCGGAAAATGAAGATCTAATAAAGAAAATGAAGGATGAAGACCGAAGATTTTCGAGGTGAAAGGACTGCTCATTAATAATTATAGTTAGCTCCCAAATACTAAAGTAACAGTGGCTCCTTTATTTCTAAAACTCTTTGGGTTGTAACTACTCGCGACTAATCCTAGGGTTAATCCCCGATAGGATGTGGTAGGAGAGCGCATTTGGTTTCATTCAGTCCTTGAGCGAACTTATATGGATGGATGTCTAACATTGCATTTCTAGTTACACAAGTGATCTCCACGAACGTATTATCTGCTTGGTGGCGGAGAAGGAAACTTCTCTTAGCTTAACACCCTTTCCTGAGATGTATGAGCTCATAAGTAATAAGTTTACAGAAATCAGTTGTGTGACCATGAAATGGCAGTGTGGCATTCAAAGGGAAGATGATGTGAAATGTGAAAGTTAATCATTGCCTCAAGCCTCACACCTGAAAATGGCTGAAACAGGGTGGACGCGGCAAGGCTATATGGTTCGCAACCATTAGGATATGATCATCCCCTTCTAGGTATATTTATTTTCACTATTGCGTTTGACATTTAAATTATTGTGGATATATGCTGTGAGGGCCCTCGGATAGGTCGGTAACGACTAGAGTGATGACAATTCGGTACTATCTAGGAAGAGGTAGGTCGGTCTTGTATTGGTAGAGGACCATCAGTTGGGCCTCGGTACAATCCTTTAGAGATGTACTGCTGTAAGGTAGCCCCTTCACCTGGTCATTTGTATAGAAATCCATTCTCCAATAAGAGCCTTCCATTTTGTGTGTAGTACCTAGTATGCTGGAATTTAATAAAGGTAACAATTTTGGCTAAGATTAATAAGTTTACTTGCAAAAGTTTTTAAAGATATATCATTAAAAATAATATCAAGTGATTTTATGTATAATGTCTGGTTATCATAAGGTAAAAACCTGTTTCTTGTTTATGTGCGGTGTGGTCTTATGAGATACCTTCTGGATTTTCAAAACACATATTTTGAGTTCTCACACCAGTTCCATGACTGTCACGAAGTTAATTTTTCCCTTTCCTTAAACTCTTGGTGCCCTAATTTTCCCGGGCAGCCTAATAGTCAAGTTTAGTTTAGAAGAGATCTAAATGGAGGTCGAAGCATGAAGTCAGATGATTTTGATCTGTTTCCACAACACTCTTGTACTATAGTATTCCACATTTGTAAGGACAAGAATTTATAACTGTCCATATTTTTAACCTTGATAAATGTATTTTAATTTGCGCTGTTAAGTTTTTATTGAAATAATATATGTGAGATTCTATTTTGTTTTTATTTTTCTTTCTTACCCTTGAGAATATGCTTCTCCGACACTTGGATTTACGGCAGGTGAATACCGAGGATGTGTTAGTGTTGATTTTCAAGAGTCGAAGAAACGGGTCCTCACAACGTGGTATCAGTGCTTAGGTTGAGCGAATACCTGAGCCTGATAGGGGTAAAAGACTCATCAGAGATGGGGTTAGTAATACCCTAGGACGAGTAATTAATTAGGGATGGGGTTAGTAACGCCCTGGAATGAGTTTTTGTGTGTGTGTGCATGTGTGTGTGTGCATGAATTCGTATTTGTTAATACATATACAAATGAATTTGGTTTTATATGAAACCATTTTACCTAAGAATACACACACACACACACACACATATATATATATGTGTGTGTGTGTGTGTATTTGAAAAGAAAATAATATTTTGGTAAAAACAATTTCAAAATAATTTCTAAAAACTATCTTTAGGAATAAATCTCGAAACATTTTCTGAGCAAGGACCAAACCTCTCTACCTAAAAGTATGCTAGCATTTACCCGTTGCTTATGACTAAAAGAATAGTTATTTACCTTGTACAAACCATATAGGGAAATAATGCAAAAAGGGAGTCCTCTAGAGCGAATTAGGGCAGGAAGGATTGCCTCATTGTTCTCTCTAGCGATGAAAAGGAGAAAGTAGAATATCCGCTTAGCAATGATAGGTTTCCAATCGAAGAAGAATATGCCCCCATACACTTAAAGGGGTGAAGATGTATACCCTTTGGTCGGAAAGCTTGTACCGCCTCTAGCTCCAGAATAATTATGATTTCTAGCGAAGATGAACCCCGGCAGGCCATGGAGGGAAATTGGATAGCATAACCCGCTAGCTCCATTTTAGAACCGATAGAAGAACTTGTGCCAATGGAAGAAGAATTAGAACCCATGAAAGAAACAGAACCCATGGAGGAGGAACCAGAGCCGATGGAAGACCCTAATGCTATCATACCAAGCGAGTGTAACAATGTATTGTGGGATATGGACGGGGAGCATGTCATATGGCAAGAAGGATCATCCAGTTCATACATAAACTGGAATGAATTAGAAAGCAACAACGAAGAAGCAACAAAAGAATAAGAAGAGAAGGGGGTCGAAGAATTTGAGAACCTTTGGGAGGAAAATGTGCAAGGCTTGGAGGAGATAGAAATGGGAGGAGTCATTCCTGGAATACCAATTGGCATGGGACATGTCCCATAGAACCAACAATGGTTACCCCAGGCAATAAGAGTGATATCGGAAGAGGACGATAATGAGGCCGATGATGAGCTGGACAGTGATGAAGAAGGAGAAGGTGAAGTGATGATAAACCCTGCTAATTGGAGTCCATCATCATCTTCAGACTCGAAAGCATAGGATTAATGTTTGGGGAATTAAGGATAATTCTAGTAGGTATGAGTATGGATGACACGTTTATTTTTGATTTAGTGTTTTGTATTGTATCAGCGTAAGGAAGGGAAGGGAGTTTTCTTTTTGTACCTAAGCTTCGAAAAATTTAAATGATGTAAGCATGCGGTAATTTATAATATGACGTTGTCCATAATATGGATCTTTAAAATATATATTCAAGTTATTGATGAATGGTTTTAGGTTTGTAGTAAACAATGTTTTAGCAATATTTTTTTTAAACCCTTGAATGACACTTTAGAAGAAATCTTATGGGTATATTTAGATCTTTAACAATGGGATTTTAAAGATGACAACAAGTATCAGAGACTTTTATTAAAAAACCTTGTTAAATATACTTATAACATTTGAATAAGTATATAAATAATTTTTAATTATTAAATGTGATATAAGTAAAGAGAATATATATATATATATAAGGAAAGTTTCAACTAATAAAGGAATATTAATTAATAAAGAAAGTTTTAACTAAATACGGAATGTTTTCACAGTTGATATTAGCCAAAGGAATTTTATGGTGATTTATCAATTTAATGAATTATTTTGAAAACAAGTTTCTAGGAACCATGAAGATAAGTTTAGAAATATATTATAATAAAAAGATATTTATCTTTTAATTTTTTTTCTTTAAGTTGAATGGAAATAAAAATGCAAAATGGTTATGTATAAGAAGTAGCTTTAAAAAAGTTTGAATATAAAATGGAAGTTTTATGAAATGTTTTAATAAAAATTTCGAAGAGTTAATAATACACATGAAGTATATGGATTTTTTTCGTCGCGTGATTTAATCTAAGATTTGAGCATAGAACTTTGACGTGTTTGACATTTATTTGAAAAAGGATTTACCGCTCGATTCTTGACGACGAACATTGATGAGAGTTTTTGGTTAGATGCTCAAGTTTTCTATAATAGTTGAGAGCTATGCAAGGAGAACTAAAGTTCTGATCAGGAAGCCTGGTTAAAGTCTACACTAAAGGATCGGGGGACTAATACTAGTTTGGAAATAAAATTGTGAATTTGAACAGAAGATCGAATCAGTTATTGCGATCGAGTAATCTATATATATCATATGGGTGTAAGTTGAAAAATATTATGGGAAAACCTTGGAGTTTTTGTTTTGGGTAATTTCAGGGACAATTTTTTTTTAAGGGGTGAGTCCGTAACGACCCGCCAATTTATCACTTTGATAAATTATATTTACTTCTAAATTTATGCAAATAAATGGTTAATGATTCAAATAATATTGTTTTAAGTGATAATAAATATTAATAATCTTGTTTTGAATAAATATTTTATCCTCGAAATTTATATTGATAAAATGGCATCATAGAGATTTATGAATTTAAATGGATATTTAATAATTTAGTAATTATTTTAATTATTCAAAATATTTATTTTAAATTATGATAATTCATTTTGAATAGTAATAAAGTGATAATAAATCATTTGTAATAATTTTATGAAGATATATATATATATATATATATATAAAATTTGAAAATATAAGAGTAAAACAAGCTTATTGAAAAAACAAAGAAATAAAATTGAGATTTTGGCAAGTAGATTTTGAGATACGAGCAAAACAAGCTTATTTAAAAATCGCGGTTTTGTAGTTCGGGATCCAAAAACTGGATTTCTTAGAAAATGATGTTTTAAAATTGTTTAAAAATATGGAATAAATATTATAAATCTTTTAAAATGTTTTAAAAGCAATTTGAGTAATATAAATGAATTTTCAAATAATAAAAAGTTGTTTTGATTAATATAGCTTATAAAATCGCTTTCCGTAGTACTTTTCAGCAGCACTGTTCTATAACTTTTAAATTTTAGTTTTAAACTTACCGATTGTTTTCCAAATCTTTTATAAATGTTTTCAAAAGGATAATTAAGTGTTTTAATAATGATTGGAGGTTTTCTAGCTTATTTAAGAGATTTTAAATAAATGATTAAATAAAAGCTATTATAAATAAGCGGTTTAATCTTGGCTCTAAAAGCCGACGAGTAGACTGGATTTTTCTATTCATGAGATCCGGATGTAAGGTGCTTAAACTAAGGAGATGTTCATGAGAAAACAGTGCTCTGGCTCACTTGGCCTCTTCCTTGGCGAGGGATATATAAGGTTGGAATGTCAAAAAAGAGTAAGTATAAAAAGATTAAATTTTCCAAAATTAAATTAAATATAACTTTGATTTTATAGAGACGATCTTCTTATACTCGGTATTAAAGTCGAAGAGGGAACTCATACTATTCTGGAATTCTAAAAGGTGATTTCTATTCTACCCATAGTATTTGTTGAATACGGAAATTGATATTGAGTAGAATTAGATGATTACTATAGATTCTGCTCACTTAATATTCATGAGTTTTAAATTAACATCCTAGATAACACGGTTTTAACTAAATCAAAATTATGAGTTTTAAATTGAGAATTCATTATGAAGATTTAAATGAAATGAATTGGAAATATTTTCCTAAGTGGAAAATGAAATGATTTTGAATTATTCCAAGTTAAAAAAGGGTTATAAATAATCAAAAAATGCGATAAGAAAGGATTAAAGATTCCGTATATAACAGAAAGAATGTCTTAGAAATATATGTCTCCAGGAGAGATTAAGATAAAAAGAACTTAATCAATTAAAGAATGATTGGCTCGAAGGAACCAGGGTCAGATCTGGGTAATGCCTATTCGAAAATCACTTCGAACCAATGTATGCGTTCGAAAAATGAAGATCTGATAATGAAAATGAAGGATGAAGAACGAAGATTTTCTAGGTGAAAGGATTACTTGTTTATAATTCTGGTTAGCTCCAAATACTAAAGTAATAGTGATCCCTTCATTTCTGAAACTGATTGGGTTGTAAGAACTACTCGCTACTAATCCTAGGGTTAATATTGATAGAATTGGATAGGAGTGTGCCTTCGATTTCATTCAGTCCTAAAGCGAACTTGTATGGATGGATGTCTGACATTGCACTTCTAGTTACATAAGTGATCTCTATGAACGTATTATCAGCTTAGTGGCGGAGAAGGCAACTTCTCGTAGCTTAACAACCTTTCTTGAGACGTACGAGCTCAAAAATTATAAGTTTGTAGAAATCAGTTGTATGACCATGGAATGGCAGTGTGGCATTCAAAGGGAAGATGTTGTGAAATGTGAAAGGTAATCGTTACCTCAAGCCTCACACCCGGAAAAGGCCAAAACAAGGTAGATGCGGCAAGGCTATGTGGTTTGCAACCATTAGGAAATGATCATCCCCTTCTAGATATATTTATTCCCGCTATGATGTTTGGGACTTAAATTATAGTGGATGTATGCTATGAGGGCCATCAGATAGGTCAGTAACGACGGAAATGATGACATAGTCAATATTATCTAGAAAGAAGTAGGTCGGTCTTGTATTGGTAGATGACCATCATTTGGGCCTCGATACATTCCTCTAGAGACGTACTGCCAGAAGGTAGTCCCTTCTCCTGGTTATTTGTGAGGAAATCCATTCTCCCATAAGAGTCTTCCATTTTGTGTGTAGAACCTAGTATGCTAGAATTTCATAATGTAACAATTTCGGCTAAGATTGATAAGTTTACTTGCAAAAGTTTTAAAGATATGTCATTAAAATAATATCAAGTAATTTTACATAATAATGATTTGGTTATCATAAGGTAAAAACCTGTTCCATGTTTATATGCGGCGTGGTCTTATGAGATACCATTTTGGTTTTCAAAACACATATTTTGAGTTCTCACACCTGTCTCATGACTAACCCAGAGTTTATCTTTCCCTTTCCTTAAACTCTGGGTGCCCTACTTTTCCCGGGAAGCGTAGTAGTCAAGTTTAGTTTATAAGAAATCTAGATGGAGCTCGAATCATGGAGTCAGAAGATTTTTCAAAATATTTTGGTTTATTTCCACCACACTCTTGTACTATAGTATTCCGCATTTGTAAGGACAGGAATTTATAACTATCCATGTTTTTAACTCTAATAAATGTATTTTAATGTCTGCTGCAAAGGTTTTATTGAAATAACATATGTGAGATTCTGTTCTGTCTTTATTTTTCTTTCTTACCCTTGAGAATGCACTTCTCCGGCACATGGATTTTTGGCGCATGAATTCCCAGGACGTATTATTGTAGATTTTCAAGAGTCGAAGAAATGGATCCTCACACATGTCACATGTCATATAAGAGTCAATGGTTCAAATCATGTAGAGCAATCAAACTCAAGATTGTGAATGCTTTTGGAATTCGAAGCACGTTATGATGTAAGAATCACAAATGCTTTAGAACTTAAGAGCAAGCCATAATTCCAATAATCTTGTTCTTATTCCATATAATGTTGACTGTACATTGTGTTACCTGCCATATTTCATGTGCTACAATTGGATTGAAATCCCCACATCAATTTAGGGTTACAAGGTTTAAAATGTAAGAAAAGCGACAAGAATGTTTGCTCGGCAAATTTTAACAATTTTAAATTATGCCGAATTGATGTAAAAATGTGTTTTAAATGGAATAATTAAAGAAGATGTTTAAGTTGAACAACCCCTCTTTTCAAAGACGAAATTATCAAAACCTTGTTTATAAATTGAAAAGGGCATTATAAGGATTAAAACAAGCATCTCGTGCTTGGCATGAAAGACTCAAAGCATATTTAATCACATCATGCAATGGGTAGGAAAATTTGACACCACATTATTTATAAAATGTAAAGATAATAATATACAACTTATATAAATATACATAGATGATATTAAATTTGTTTCAGTTAACGAACAACCAAATATAGATTTTCAAAATTATTAACAAATGAATTTAAAATGAGTCACAAGGGATAATTAACATTCTTCCTTGGATTACAAATAAAACAACTAATAAATGGAATATTTATAAGTCAAAAAAATACACAAAAGAATTAGTAAAAAGATTTGGCATGTCAAACATGAGTGGTAAACCTACGCCAATGGCACTCAAGAGTAAATTTAAGTAAAGAAGATAAATCTAAGGATGTAGACTGAGGCATGATAAGATCATTACTATATACTACTTCTAGTAGACCAGATATAATGCACAGTATATGTCTGTATGTTAGGTATCAGTCAAATCCAAAAGTAACACATCTTAAGGTGGTAAAACATATGTTAAGATATGTTAACAATACTTTGGACTACACGCTTTTCTATCTGAAGGAAGACACATTTGATTTTATATCATATAGCGATGCGGACTATGCTGGCTGCAAATCTGATAGAAATAATACAAGTGGAACCTAACACATTTTGGTACATTCCCTTGTATCCTAGTTTAGTAAAAAGAAAAATTCTTTTTCTCTATCCACCATAGAAGCAGAATATATATCAAGGGCACTGGCTTGCTCTTAAGGAATGTATATGCAAAAAACATCAAAAGATTTTGGATTAATAATAAGCAATCACCAATTTATAACGATAATACGAGTACTATAAACTTATCAAAGAACACTTCACATCATGCTAAAACAAAACATATAGATATAAGACACCACTTCTTAGGAGACTATATAAGTAAGGAGAATATCACCTTAGAATTTATTAACATGGAAAATCAAATAACCAATATATTACCAAAACCATTAAATCAAAACAATGTTATTAAACTGAGAAGAGAATTAGGAATTTGCTCATTTTCTGAAATATGATATTGATTTGTATTTTTCTTGCGCTGTTTTGTGTTATGTTGTTCATGTTTTTATTTCTTAAATTATAAATGCACTCATATCATTGTTGTGTGTGTGTGTGTATGTATGTACATGTGTGTGTATGTGTTTGTGTGTGTATATATGTAAATATACTAATAAAATTAATTATTTATTGATTTTTAATGACTTTACAGAATGATAATTCACTTATACAATGATAAACTTTTAACTCATTATATATAATGTATAATAATCATATTTGCAAATGCTTACCACTTAGAGTAGAAATATGATAACTCCTTATATATTATTTACTTACTCAACTTATTCACCCATTTTTGTTGATGAAAAATGGGGATAAGTTGTACAAAATATAATAGGAAAAAAGATGGGTGGAGCCGTATAACACATATTCAGTGGGAGTCAAGGGGAATTTTACCTAAACATCATTTTATTTTATAACAAATATTTAGTGGTTGTCATCATACAAAATAAGGAGACTGTTAATACCCAAAGTATTGATTTTGATGACAACAACCATATAAATACTGTGACCGATATTTTCTAGAGTTATATAGTATATTGTGCATGATATAAAAATATTTAACAAGTTTACACAAAGTGTTGATCAAATAAAAGTCTGAAGAACTGATTGGTATACAGAATTCAAGAGTTGATCAAGATATATTTGAAGATTCATGAGTTTTGAAGAGTTCAAGAATAAAAGCACGAAGAGGTCAAGAAATATGTGTAAGTTTTTATTGAGTCTTAGTTTAAATGTTAAATACTTGAGTAGTACCATATCTTTGGGTATTTGTACTTCGAAAATTATTATCTAAAATCAATTTTTTTTATAAAATAGTATAAAATTTATGTTTAAAATAAATTTTAATAGAGTTTTCACAATTTGAGACATACTTAAGTGTTTCTGAAAAATATACAAATTATAATGTATATGTCGCCATATAAATTATGTATGTTGAAATAATGACTACTGGTCGGTTTTTTTAAAATAAAAATGAGGCGATTTTTGGTGCCACCCCTTGACCAGTAGACGCATATATTCAAACTCTATTTAAAGAGTTTTGAACTCGAATTTTAAATAATTTTCATTACGTTCTTTCTCTCCTTCTTCTCATCGATTCTCTTTAATATTTCGATGAAGTTCTACCGAATTCTACATCAATTCTCACTCTCTTTATATATACCCAAAAGATCCAAGAAGATTCACTTCTGTTCTACACCATTAACTCTCCGACCTTCGCTCTTTTCAATTTAAAAGCAAAGATTTTCAATACTTAAGATCTATAGGAAATTGTCAACAAATTAATTGAAATTGTGATTGAAAGATTCAATTTCTTGTAGTCCTCTATTACTACTTAATAAAGAGTGATCTTAACAACCCGATGAAAGATGAGATGGTTGTATAATGGGTGTTGCCTTGCCTTCTAAGTCAAAGATAAGATAGGTGTTTGATTACCTAAGTCAAATTTCAAATGGTGTGTTAGTCGCCATGTCAAATTCCAGTAGGTGTTTCTTGCCATCCGAGTCAAAGTAATGACGTATAAAGTGTGTTCTCGCCACCTCGTTTAAAGTCAAGACATGATTAGTGAAATTCCGTATGGGATACAAGACTGGACTAGGATTGAAAATCCAAACCAGATTAAAATTATTGATGTCTTCCGTACCTTTACTTTTACTGTATTTACTACTGTTCTCTGATTGATCCGTGATTACACTACTCAACTACATTTTAATTAATAGAGCTAAGGGTATGTCTTAGGGGCAATTATGTAATTGTTATATATATGTAACTCGATAACTATTCTTGTTCAACGTAAAATGTGTTTTCTTTCTATTATTACATTAATTAATTAATTTAATTAAAATTTATTATATAGAAAATCCATAAATGGTATTTTTTTATGATTGTAGTTACAAAGTGTTATAATCATGAGTAATTTATCATAATGAAATTAAACATACCATTAAATATTTGTAACGACTCGCCTTTCTGACCATTGAGAGTCGACACCGAACACTACCACCGTCTTCCAATGTCCCGCATCGAATTAACAAAAGGGTAGATTGTTAGGGTAAATAAAAAAGAAAAGAACAGAGAAAAATGTAATCTCACAGTGGAGTCGACAACATATAATATAACAAGGATAGTAGAAACTATCACTCCAAATATGTATAGTATATCAGAGTTAAAAACATACCTTATCGGTTGGACAGCTATAAAATCCTGACCTTACAAATGCCGATAGGTATACTATATAATACATTTAAAAATAAAATACTACCATAGATGAATCTTCTACCCCCTCCACGATACCCAAAAATTCAAGACAACCTGGGAAAATACTTGGTCTGACCCAAGCATTATAAATAAATAACACCTGGATCAGTCTGAAAATACCAGCATGAGATAACTCGAATAATGGGGAACATGTATTAAAGTTCTGCAAGACCATGCCACTAACGTGGAACATGTTTTTGCCTCACAAGAATAACATCCATGCAAGCAAGAGCAGAAATAAATATCAAGAACAAATCTAAATATGAACGAGTATAATTATTATTAAACCAGAATTGAAAGAATGGAAATGAACGGAGTAAAATCCTAACTGGATAAAATTGATAGAACAAGGAAAACAGTGCAACTTGATAGAATGGACTAAATAAGGTAACATTCCAAACTTGATAGAATGGACTGAAAAACTATAATAAAACATTGTGAAGAGTGGTTGACTCTTTCCGTTACAATTACAGAAAAATGATTCAAAGGTTTGAATCAAATCAGTAAAATGAATTTATCCAACGTACCTAAGAGGGTGCTCTTCCCTTTCCATGAAAGTATACCTCCAGATAAAATATACTTGAGAGCACATGCGTCACTCTCAGGAACTTCCAAGATGGAACCCGCTTCACATGAGCATTCGAATGTTTCACATCAATGCATGCATTCTGAAAACTCTCAAGATTATGTGAACACACCCTCATGGATGCGACCTACATGGCTTTGCTCCCGCTCGTGCCTTGGTTTTAGTTTTTTTTGGTGTTGGATATTAGAACTCAAAACAAGCGATAAATCGTCTTAGAATGATGAAGCTAAATAATGACTTGGAGGATGCACCCCCTTTTTCACGCCTTGGTTTTAGTCATTTTCGATAAAGGGTAACAAACATCGATGGAGTAATAAATCATCTTAGAATGACAATAACAAAGAAGCCGAAGTAACCGATAGCTGAGATATCAACTATCGAGAATATAAAACGATCATATATGGAATTAAGTCTTGTATACTTATCACCACTCATTGAATTCAAACTTGTACTTTTTCTTGGTTAACAATATTACCGGACAAGTCAAGGTGGTGTTACCTCGAAGTCGTGTCCTAAAATTATTCTTAACTTTCAAAATAGTGACAAGTTTACTTCTTCGATGTTTAGTGCTAAATCTACAAATAAATCGTTTCATATAAATGATTTGCTTTACGGAGATTAATTCATTTCCCTAAACGAATCAAACTTTTTCTTCCAAAAACGAACTGAACTTGTGCTTGATTTCCATATTTCCATATTGGTAAAAAACGTTTAGAATTTGTTCCTGATTGTTAAAATGTTAAGAGAATAATTTTTCCACGTGCGTGAACCCGAAGGCCTAAACCGACGTCAGACCGAACACCTAAAAGATTATCCCACTTAACATCCCAATAATCGAGTTCCAATTCCTTTTCATAACTTTAAAACAATATTAATTATCCCAAAGATAATAATTAACATTTAAAATCTCTTTTAAATACATAAATCCATTGCCTTCAATAAAATAGAAAATTATTTCCAATCACTTTAATAACATTGGTAAATTAACTTTAAACATCGTTGATTACAAAGACTAATTAAATACAAATAATCATTGGTTAAAATGAATAAGTCAAGTCAAACCTCATTTATTAAAATGATAAGTAATTTTAAATTCCATTAATTAAAAAAATTAATTAAGTTCAAATAATCATAAATTAATTGGATTAATTAAATTCAAACTTCATTAGTTAAAACGATTAATTAAAACATCATTTGTAAAATGTTTTATTAAATTATAAAAAAACCACTAATTAGAATAAATTAACTAAATTCCAAATATCATTATTTAAAACAATTAATTAAATTTTGAAACAATCATTAGTTAAAATGTTTAATAAAATTCAAATATTGTTATTTAAAATTATTTATTACTTTTAAATATCATTAATTAAAATGATTATTAATTTCAATTATCATTTATTGAAATAACTAATTTAATTCCATCATCTTTAATTAAAATAATTAATTAAACTTAAATAATCATTAGTTAAAACGATTAATTAAGTATAAACATCATTAGAAAAATTATTAATTAAATCTAAAGATAAACCAATTTTAATTATCAATTATTAAATTGGTCAATAAATCTCAAAATCATTAATTAAAATGATTAATTATTTTAAATTGTCATTAATCAAAATGATTAATGAATTTTAATATTCCGTTTAGCGGAAACACAAGCTCAAGTTTATATGATAGGATTTTGGAGATGAAATTTAATAATTGATGATATAGCGAAACCGCTATAACGACATTTAAACTACTAAATGGAATATCAGTGATTATTTTCAATTAACCATCAATAACAGCATACGTATGTGAATAAATAATTTATGGGCGAGAAACCTCCTTTGGGTCGCTCTACAAATTTTTCCTACAAAACAATGGTTATGGATGATATGTAGATAATCATATGGGTTTATAACGATCAAATTAAAGTCATCCATTTTCCAATCGAAAATACAACCAATCAAGCAACTAATCAATTTAACTAACATCCAAACAATCACTTAACATTTATAACATCGTTAGTATGATATGATAAAATTTAATGTGAGTTAAACTCATAATGATTTTCGTTTTCGTCGAAACGTCCTGATTTTGGACTAAAACTGAACGGCCGTCCGATTTTAGCTAAAATATTCACCTACTCCAAATCCATCCTAACCAATTCTATCACAAAGATCTCGATGATACATGTCCAACGCAAAAAATGGCATTCAAATCCGATCTCGTATGAGCGAGATACGAAATTTATAAGTTATCGATAGATTTAAAATTATAATATAATAACTTAAACATATTTACCACTTTGCCCCTACCTTTACCTTTTCTTCTTCCTCAAATGATTAACTATACATGAAAATAACAGCCAACCCATTGATATGTGCACGTCAAACAACTGACACGGAGCTCCGGACCATCGTTCGACGAACGGACTTCGTTGATGGCTTGCTCTACTCGAACCGCACCCGCTCGAACCAAACGCCCGAAGGCCTCCCTCCCCATGTGTAACCTGTACTTTACTCACGTGAGCCGTACCAGGTTGCTTGACTGAACACAACACCGATCCTTGAGAAAATCCACGCCTAGATGTAAAACTTATCATCGATTCCAAATCAAAAGTCCGTTTCTCCAATCGATGCTTAAGATGCTCGAAATCGCGAGCCTTAGCTCCTCCCTCATGAACGGCCTCAGCCGCACTCTCTAATGCTACGAAAAACGAGGGAACAAAATGGAACGACCCATCTTTTTGGAGGTTTAAATCGACGATAAACCACACATGTTAGACTCAAACCATTCAAAGGAGAAGATTGTTATGCAGTAAATAAGAATAAGAAGAGAAAGAAATAAGACGAACATGGAATCTCATAGTGGAATGACAAGATTTAATAATCAAATAACAGTTCGTGAAGCTGTTTTACAAATACATTTGATTATTCTTTTCCAACACAAAATTAGAGTTGCATATAACATGAATAAATAAATGAATAAATGCAGCAGAACAACATGATGCAGTGGGATACATATAATAAGTAATAATAGTACAAAATCTTCGTCTTCGTCCTCCAGAAAGCAGTCTTCGATAAACTGTAAAGGTCAGACAGACCGGAGCGAATTGATAAGACAAAACACATGAGTCAAAACTAAAAGATCTTACATATGTTAAATCAAAAGTAAATAAATATGTGTGTAACAGCGTGTAACGACCCGTAAATTTCGTGGATTTAATTTGGTTAAATTAATGATTTTTGTAATTAAATTTAGTAGAAATAAAAACTTTATAAACAAATATTGAAATGAACGCTAAATTAAATTATATAAATGGTGACTTAAAACCTATTTACTAGCAATTTGAATAAATTTCAATAAATGAAATGGGGTAAGTATTATACCTGGATATAAATTTCATTAAAGGGAATTAACTAATATGTTAATGTAAATTTGGAAAATATTAGAATAAATGATAATTCCATTCATACTTGTAAGCATGTTATTATAAGTTGCATGTTGAAATGGTTGACTGAATTGGAATTTAGAATTTGATTTAAATGAAAAAAATAAAGGTTCACAATAACGGAAATTTAGGTAATAAAGTCAAAACAAGTTGATTAATAATAACCAAAATAAGGGAACAGTATTAATGTAAATAAAGTTGAAACAAATTGGATATAGAGAAATAAATGTAAGCATTTAATATATTAATTAATGTTGGTTTGATGATAACGTTACTTGGTGATTTATTTTATAGTAACGGAAGTGTGAACGTAAAGTAATAAAAGCGTAGATTTATGTTAAGTAATAATTGGTGGATTTGGGAAATAAGTTAAAATTATGATAATTGAGAAATTAATACGAAAAAGTATGTAAAGTAATCTATAGAACGTAAAGCATTTGAAGACCTTAATTTATGTGTTCAATAAGTAGAAATACACATTTAAAAACGTAATATTCATTCAAATAGATGTAAATAGGTGTATATTTAGGTAATGAAATAAACTTTGCACTAAATATGGAATTTTAATCGGGATTGATAAGCAACGAACGTATAAGAGCTATTATTATAAATTTCCAAATTTATTTGTAAATGAATTTATTATAAATGAAACTGGAATTTGAATATATTAATGAAATGAAATGTGAGAAAAGGGTTAATTGTGGTATAGAGTTATAATAGACTCAATTTAAGGGTTGGAATTAAATCTAATCCGTTTAATTGGAAACTTATTTAATTAAATTGGATTTAATTTATAATAAAGGGGGTTATTTTAAGAAAATGAAATAAACACTATAAATGGATCAATTAAGCTACTTTAAATTGAGGTGGGAATTGGTTTAAAGAATTATAAATTAATAAGTAAATCAAGATGATGAAATTTATGAATTATAGAATTTGGATCTTTAATACGGAGTTAATTTATTTTAATTATTATAGTAGGATTCATTGCCAATAAATGAAATCAAATATTTAATTATTACGTTGAATAAAAATTAAGTCGAAAACGGGAAATATTTATGTGATAATTTTAAATAAAATGGTAAACCCTTCTATTTGAAATTATGAATGGACGAAGACGAAGACGAAGACGAAGATTTGTAGTATTACTATCTACTATATTATTCCACCACACTATTTAATTCCGCTGCATTGATATTTATTGGTATGTGAACTCTGATAATTATTGTATAAAGAAGAATCAATTGTTTTGTAAATAGTTTTATGAACTGTATATTGATTATTATATTTTATCCTTCTGCTGTGAGATTCTGTTTTATTTTATTTCTTCTCTGTTTTCTTATTTACCCCACAACAATCCGCCCTTCCGTATGGTTTAAATTGCCACGTGTGTCGATTTGAAGCGTGCGAAAAGGCGGGACGTTACATCTGGTATCAGAGCTTTGGTTTAGCGATAAACCTTAGCTTTATGGGGTTTTACTCTTTACTAATAGGGTTAGTAATACCCTATGGTGAGTCGCTGAGTGTATATATGAGAGAGCGTATTTGCTAGTGTTATAAAAAGGTTTTAATATTGTGTTAATCTGTTTCGTTTTGTACTTATAAATTCTAGTTGGTGCATGGGATGCTGTGACATCAATAGGGATTTCCAAACACTTAATAGGACAGACCGACATAATATTTGTTTAATATAGGTGAATGAAATAATTTTGCCTATTATATTTTCTATATATAAAATAAATTTTTTCAAATGATATCTATATTTGGCTGCTATAGATTGGTTGTTAGCTAATAAAGTGTATAAATAATAATAGAAATAAGATTGAAAAATAAAATAAATGAAATTTAGGACTTAAGTTCCGGGGTTTTGAAACTTTCTTTCGAATAATTTTGGAATATAGTAATAATATTGTTAGAAGTATTTTCTGATATAAATATTTAATATAATTCGGAAGGATTGTTTTGAAGAAGATTTTGGAGAAAATAAGTTTTGTACTTTCCTTTCTGTCGTTGGAAAATAATTTTGGTGATGGCGGCCGCATCATCGACTTTCATTTTTGAGTTTCGAAGGGGGAAGGCCATTGTAGTAGTTTTACTGCAGATTCATTTTTGAAAATTAATAAAATTGAAAGAAATATAATTAGAGATATATAAGTTGTAAGAATATATTTATCTATTATTTAAAAAAATTGAAATTTAACCCGGTATTAAATTCTAAAATTTCAATTAATTAATTGTTTCAATTATTGTAGTGAAATGAAAGGTAAGTAATTAATAATTGGAACCTCTAATTTAGGTAAGAGATTTAAGGCTAAGTTATAAAGGAAATAAAAAGGAAGTTGAAATTGTAACTTATAAGGAAAAGGTAAAAAATTTATTGAACAATGAATTAATTAAAAGAAATGGGAAAACTTGTATAACTTTCAATTACATTCTTTAAAAGCATATATATAACTTACCAAATATTAAAAGTTGAAGTATTAATAAGAGGATGTAATAGATATTATACAAGAAATAAACTTGAGGTAATGAAAGTAATTAATGAAATTCTTTAATAAACAAGGATTTGATGTTGTAATTGTTGTAAACTTAAGATACAATTGGAATTTTACTATATTTAAATATAATTAAAGGTAAGTATCATAAATAGATGACTATAAACTTAAGTAAATGTTAAAGTTAATTATTTTAATAAACAGAAAGATGAATACTGTAAATAAATAAAGTTAAGCAGTGAATAAATGAATGTAAAATAATAAAAGGAAATTTCATGATATGAATAGGTGAAAATTTTTAGTAGAAATAAAGTGAATAATTGTAAGTAATAAATGAAAAAAAATTAAGCAACCACTGAATGAACGAAAGAAAGGAAATCAAACAACTAATGTATGAAATAAAATTAATAATAAGTAAATTTGATTTGTTAGTAGGAGTTGTTGTTGTTTGGTTATGGTTGTTTGGGTAAGATACTTTAAAATTTGAATTTGGGTGAATGAATAATCTATTTAGTTTTATCTAAGACTGTTGAGTAAATGATGCGCTAACAGTTTATTCTTCATTCCGTACAATTTAAAAGCTTTGAACCCGAATTTGTTTGTTTGATTGAGCGGTTGTTTTGTATTTGTTGTGTATGTTGTTTGTTGAAATTGATGGTCGTTGTATTGATTTGTTGTTAGTGATTGAAACTACCTAAATATTTCACTTTACATAAATTGTTAACCCTTTAGATTTTATAAGTGAAATGCAGGTTATGGAAGCAATTGCTACTGTTTTTGGTTCCATAAATTAAGCGTAAATTGCCCGACAAATAGGTACGTTTCAGATTACGGTTTATAGCGCTATTTTTTTTTATATTTTCCCGGGTTGGGATATTATATTTTGAATAATATATGTAATATAATTGTTATATTTTAATATTATATTTTCTCCCGAGCCTCTCCGTACAAAGGAGACTCTGCCGAAATTTTTCGTAAATTTTTGGACTTAGAAATTATTTTGAAAATGTTTTTTTAAACTTTATTTATTTAAGTATAAAGAGATATAATGATTATAAAATGGGTATATTTTATTTAAAGTAATAAATTTTGTAAATTATTGTTTATAAGTTAATGTTTTGAATAAGAAGTATTGTTTATTTAATTCTTCCTTCTCCCTTCTTTTTCCTTTTCGGGGACGAAAAGTTTTGAGTGGGGGAGAGTGTAACGACCCGTAAATTTCGTGGATTTAATTTGGTTAAATTAATGAGTTTTTTAATTAAATTTAGTAGAAATAAAAACTTTATAAACAAATATTGAAATGAACGCTAAATTAAATTATATAAATGGTAACTTAAAACCTATTTACTAGCAATTTGAATAAATTTCAATAAATGAAATGGGGTAAGTATTATACCTGGATATAAATTTCATTTAAATGGAATTAACTAATATGTTAATGTAAATTTAGAAAATATTAGAATAAATGATAATTCCATTCATACTTGTAAGCATGTTATTATAAGTTGCATGTTGAAATGGTTGATTGAATTGGAATTTAGATTTTGATTAAATGAACAAAATAAAGGTTTACAATAATGGAAATTTAGGTAATAGAGTCAGAACAAGTTGATTAATAATAACCAAAATAAGGGAATAGTATTAATGTAAATAAAGTTGAAACAAATTGGATATAGAGAAATAAATGTAAGCATTTAATATATTAATTAATGTTGGTTTGATGATAACGTTACTTGGTGATTTATTTTATAATAACGGAAGTGTGAACGTAAAGTAATAAAAGCGTAGATTTATGTTAAGTAATAATTGGTGGATTTGGGAAATAAGTTAAAATTATGATAATTGAGAAATTAATACGAAAAAGTATGTAAAGTAATCTATAGAATGTAAAGTATTTGAAGACCTTAATTTATGTGTTCAATAAGTAGAAATACACATTTAAAAACGTAATATTCATTCAAATAAATGTAAATAGGTGTATATTTAGGTAATGAAATAAACTTTGCACTGAATATGGAATTTTAATCGGGATTGATAAGCAACGAACGTATAAGAGCTATTATTAGAAATTTCCAAATTTATTTGTAAATGAATTTATTATAAATGAAATTGGAATTTTAATATATTAATGAAATGAAATGTGAGAAAAGGGTTAATTGTGGTATAGAGTATAATAGACTCAATTTAAGGTTTGGAATTAAATCTAATCCTTTAATTGGAAACTTATTTAATTAAATTGGATTTAATTTATAAAAAAGGGGTTATTTTAAGAAATTGAAATAAACACTATAAATGGGTGAATTGAGCTAATTTAAATTGAGGTGGGAATTGGTTTAAAGAATTATAAATTAATAAGTAAATCAAGATGATGAAATTTATGAATTATAGAATTTGGATCTTTAATAAGGAGTTAATTTATTTTAATTATTATAGTAGGATTCATTGCCAATAAATGAAATCAAATATTTAATTATTACATTGAATAAAAATTAAGTTGAAAACGGGAAATATTTATGTGATAATTTTAAATCAAATGGTAAACCCTTCTATTTGAAATTATGAATGGAAATTTTGGAAAATTTATCTATAATTTTGAATTTTATGAAATTTAAGATTTATATTGATTTATCTTTAATAAATTGACATTTAAAATTTGTTAAATTGTTATAAATGTTTGGGAAATACAAAGGTAATAAAATTTGGTCAATTTTAGAGTTGAAATTAAGAATTGGATTTTTCTTATTTAATTTTTAAATTTATTAAATAAATATAAAAATAGCCATTTTGGCCACTGACTCGGATTTCGACAAAACCAATTTCATCGGATCCATAACAGTGAATTATTGTAGGGTTTCAAGTTTTGTAGTGATCAGATTTGTCGTTTGATCGTACGGGCTCGAAACGTCTTGCAATCGATTTAATTGAAATCAATTTGAAAATATTGATTTCAGCATAACTTCTTCATACGATGGACATGAAAATTTTCCATCGTAACGCGGGTCTCCAAAACCCAATGTCATAGGTTCTAATCCTACGTCAAAGTACAGAAAGTTTTTTAAAATAACCAAATTATAATAAAGTTAGAATAAAGCAAAAAGTCTCATTTTTCACTTGTTATAAGTCATTACTGACAGTCCAAAATTGAAGGAATTATTGAAGCTGGGAAGATGATACACACTAGCTAAAAATCCACCAGGTGCTACATCATATGCACATTGGGAGCGTAAATAGTTCAGAATATTTTAAAACACCTATTTTGATATATGGATTGACCCAATTTCGTTTTGGAGTCAGAACGGGCTTTTTGGGCCAATTATCGTTCAGCACGTTTGTTTATCGGATCCATCTACTCTATTTCTAACCTACCTATATATATACCCATTTATAAACCTTAGCCTCCATATATTCTCATTTGTTTGTGTATACAATCACCCAGCTCCTCCTCTTTCCAATGGCTGTAAACCGTAGATCCAAATTCAAATTTCAAAAATCAAATCCAAAAGCCTAAAATTCAAACTTCTCAGAAAAATCTGAAAAAAAAATATATATCGAACATCTCGACCATACAAATCAGTGTATGCTGTTTGTTTTTCGAAACTGTGCTTCGATCAGTGGGAAATCGAGGTCAAAGTCAGAATTTAGGGTTTCGATTTCGTTGTCGATAGGCGAAATTCATTGAGGGGTTTTGTCGGGATCGATGTCTGGAGTGGTTTGGTGGTGGACGTCTGACTGGAGATGCTCGTGGTGGCCGGAATAATCGAAATAGGGTTCGAAACCCTAGTTTTTTGGTTGCGGCGGCGGGCAATAGGGGGTTCCGCACCCACGTCGAAGTGGAGAGGAGGCCGAGGCAAACGCCAGGAGAGTGACGATGTGGCACACGACGGTCGAATGGCGAGGGGAATCGAAGTCAAAGGCATGGTTAACTGTTGGGTTTCGTGTCATGCGTACTGTGCATTCTTTTGACCAGGAAGAAAGTCGCGTGTGCAAATAATAACCGGGTAATGACGTGGTAATAGTTGTTATTTTATATTTTAATTTTAATTTTAGCTTTCAAATCTTCTAATTCGAATAACTTTCACATACAGATTCCGATCCCGTGCGATCTTTTTTGTTAGGATCGTATTGAAATCCCGGACTTGATGACGCTGGTTTGGACGAATTTGGAGACTGTCCAATTTGTGGGTTTAAATTGAATTTAAATCCAATTTAAATTCAAAAGGTGAGTGTTTTAACCCACTCACAACTTCAAAGTTTTCTTATGTTTGTTAAATTGATTTAAGATATGAGTAGAAATTTATTTATGACTGTTTTGCATATTTTATTCATCATCTCAGTTAAATCGTATTTATTTAATTTAACTGTTAAATAATTTTATTATTGCATATAAATTGACAGTTAAAATTTATTTATTCTGTATATAAACTACTAGTTAAACAGTTATTTATTTATTTATTCATTTGAATATAAACTGTTCGTTGATACCTGTTATATTTTATATGCTCTATTGATGTTTGTTAAATTGATGATGATCGAAATAAATTGGTTGATGATTGATATTGGGTGAATGGAAGATGTGTTCTATATTTTATAAACTGTAAGTTATTATGCATTTTCATTTCATTCGTGATTGCGGTTTGAAATGATATACAACCGCATTTTTTTATTTTTAAATTGCGGATTGAAATGATAAATATACGTATCACTTGACCATAGGATAGAAAATTATATACAGGCACCGCGGTATATGTATATAAATTACTTTGAAATGATTTCTATGGTTTGGATAAGATACGGTTTACTAAATATTAATTTTGGATCTTATATAAAATCTTATTTTATATATACATATATATAGTTAAATTGTTAAATTTAAGCTATGTATGAATTTGTTAAATGAAAATAAATAAGTTGAATAATGGAGTTTGATAATTTATATTATATGATTAACTACGGGTTTAAGATATTGTATATATATAGAGTTTTAAATGGTTCAAATCAATTAAGATTGGAAAATAAATTGGAAATTTATTTGGAATTGAGCTTATTAAAAAATTAAACTCCACAAGTGGTGTAAACTTATTAAACTTCGAATTTTAAAGGTATGATATTTATAACTGGATTTTTATTCAAGTTAAATTAAATGAATATTTCTAGTATAAATAAATTGAAGGAAATATTTAATTGTTAGAAATTTGAGTTTTATTTATGAATTTATTATGTGAATATTTCAAACTAAATAATAGGACTTTAAATTGTTGAATAGAAATTTCCAATCTTAGTTCCAGTAATATTCAAAGTTTGAAATATATTGAAATTGAAGTGGTTATTGAAACTTAAAGCGTTTTTGAAATTTATGGATTTTGACTTAATTTTAAATGAATTAAATTGTAAGTCGCGGAAATTATTTTATTTTATAAAGAATTTTAATTGCGAACTATTTTATTTTATATACCGTTTGAATATCCAAACCATCAAAGTTAGAAATTATGGTTTGAAAGCTATGAATTTTTGAAGTATTATGGTTTGAAAGTTATAATTCAAATGTTTGGTTTCCAATTATTATAAATTTTAAAGCAATACGATTTTGGAAAAGGAATATATTTGAAATAAAATGATATTATATTAATTTGGGGTTTATAAAAAAAATATCAAATGAGTTTGTTTTGGAATGGAAAGGATATCGTATTTATACGGTTTTGAAACAGATTTTTTATTCTGGTTTTGAAAGTAAAATTATTTTTAAATGACCGCGGTGTCATAATAACGTTTGGTTGTTAAAGAGACCGGGATTGGAAGTTGTCATACTCTCTGCCAACTCCGAAACCACTTTAACAACCATGTACGCGGTGGAGATTTCAGAATGAAGTAAGTTGGTGGCGGCGTTTCCTGTAAGGTAAATGCATGGACCCAACTCCCGTGAGTTGGCGTAAGGTGGCTAAAACAGGAGCGATTGACGGGTTAATAAGGTAGCACCTTTGATCGGACACTTCCCTTCGATACTATACTCTGACTTTGGATTGATTCAGTGGTCACCTTCACTTTTGATTTCTTTGATTTGGGGGAGTTTGTTCGAGGTGGGCGGTACCTGCACGCTACGCGTTACCACCGACCCGGAAGCGTAATTGGTATATCTACCCTGGCATTGCTTAGTTGTGCCGTGTCACCTACCCTATTGCGCCTTGTACGAGTTTGGATTTCTCCCGTAGCCCGTGTGGTATCCTCTGGTGGCTTTCCGATCAGGAGGGACTATTATTGTGTTAAGGGGGAGATTGGTTAACTCCTTAACGCTATTTAAAAGTAAGTTTATTTTACAATTAGACACTATTATAATAGCGAAATATACTACATAGTAAATAGTTTAACGGATCCTTAAGAGATGTTAATCCCGAGCATCTTTTAAGTTACTGCACTCATATTTATCCCTGTTGATTTAACTTACATAAGATCTCTTAGTTCTGACTCGAGTCTTTTGTCTTTTCAATTCGCTCGGGTCAGTCCGCGCATTTCAGGATTTGAAGATTTTATTCTGGAGGACGAAGACGAAGATTTGTAGTATTACTATCTACTATATTATTCCACTGCACTATTTAATTCCGCTGCATTGATATTTATTGGTATATGAACTCTGATAATTATTGTATAAAGAAGAATCAATTATTTTGTAAATAGTTTTATGAACTGTATATTGATTATTATATTTTATCCTTCCGCTGTGAGATTCTGTTTTATTTTATTTCTTCTCTGTTTTCTTATTTACCCCATAACAATCCGCCCTTCCGTATGGTTTAAATTGGCACGTGTGTCGATTTGAAGCGTGCGAAAAGGCGGGACGTTACACAGCGTTAGAGATGTTTATGAGGTTTGACATCTCCTATCTAGTGTCAATGTGAGTGCAATAACTTAAAAGATGTTTGGGATTCCCATTTACGAAGGATCCGTTAAACTATCTACATGCATAGTTACGCTATTATAATAGTGTCTACAGTAAGGTAAAGTATTAAAATAGCGTTAAGGCGTTACCCATATCCCCTATGACACGTTTTATATAATGACGCAATCTATACATATACTGTAAACTCCACCCGCAGGTGGGCTATCTTGGAGCACTCCATAGGTACCACACAGAACAAACTCGTAGAAGGCGCGATAGGGCATGTGAACATGGAACTCGAGGCAATGCCATGGTAGATATACCAATTGAACTCCCGGATTGGTGGTAAAGCATAGCAGTTACTACCGCCCACCTCAGAACACATTCCTATAATAAAAATCAAGGGTAGCCAGTCAGAATATAGTATCGAAGTAATGTGCCCAATAGGAGGAATGACCTCACTTGGCCTAGTATAGCTCCTATTTTAACTACATCAAGCCAACTCACGGGAGTCAGGGTCACGTAAATACCTCATACAGATTCGTTCGCCAAGCCATCCTACTTCATTTCTGGAATCTCCACCACGTACACAGTTGTTAAAGTGGTTTTCGGTATTGGCAGAGAGTATGGCAATATCTGATCCCGATCTCTCTAACAACCAAATGCTTATTTCACACTGGATGGTTCTCTTACATTTCAAAGTCAATTCATAATTGATATCAAAATATCATATTCGATTTCAAATCATATCACCTTCGAAATCATATTCACTTTCAAAATTATATTCACTTTCAAAATCTTATTCAGTTATGAATTTATCGATAAGATAGGTTAATTAAATCCTAGTTCCAAAATCATCATATTAACTCAAATATGTCATTTCAAAGAAAGGTATCAATTCCAAATTCCAACTTAGATTGTACCATCATCAAGGATTTAAATATAAATACTTCAACTTTACACTGTCTGAAATTTTAGAAAACAGTTTAGATAGTCCTAAATAGTTTGAATAATTTGAAAATAATTTAAAATAGATTAAGATAGTTCTAAAATAGTAAAATAAATTAAATAGATTAAAATTTGATTCAATTTTATTTTTAAAATGATTTAAATAGATTAAATATATATTAAATATATTCAATTAGATTTAAAATGATTTAAATGGGTTAAGTATGGTTTAATAGATTCAAATTTTATTAAGTAGGTTTTAAATAGATTAATAAATTTAAAATAGCTTATATAGATTTAAATTATATTAAATAGATTTAAAATAGATTAAATAAATTTAGTTAGTTTAAAATAGGTGAAATGGAGTAAATTGGATTAAATAGGTTAAAATAAATTGAAATAGTTCTAAATTGATTAAAATAGTTTAAATTAATTAAAATAGTTTAAATTAGTTTAAAATAGATTTCAAAGTTATATCCAAACATTTCAATAACTCAATTCCAATAAATTCATTATTATATGACACTTCAACTTTGAAATTCCAATTTAAATCCTTTGAGCAATTCATTAAATCAATTACAATTTCAGCATTAACGCTTGGATTATCGAAAATAATTCAGTTTATATAAATAAATTTCTATTTCAAAATGCCAGTTAACTGAATTCAAAATTTTAAAGAATTAAAAATCATTTAATTTAACAAATCCGGCGTCCTTATATAATTTTCTACCCTATGGTCAAGGAATACAGATATTTATCATTTCAATCTGCAATTTAAAATTTTACGGCTATATATCATTTCAAACCACAATTCTGAATTAAATAAAATCCATAAAATCGCCCGAGTCTTATCATTTCAACTCATAATGATTTTTCCCTAATCTATAGATCGTTCATGTATGTTTCATTTCAACCCATAGGGAACTTGCTTTGTTATAACAATATAAAATACAACATCCAGTCATCCAATATCAACAATCAAATATCCATCACAATCATTATCCAAATCAATCAATAAACATCAATAGATAACTGATCATCAATAAAATGTATTAAATTGACAATTTAAATTCAATATTAAATTAAACGATGATTAAATGCAATAAAAGCCAAATTTAACTAGAATGACAATTTAAACATACCAAACATTGATCAATTAATTTCTAATCACATCATAAATTTAATTTAACTAACACAAGATAGTTTAGTAACTATGAT
This sequence comes from Allium cepa, assembly GCA_030765085.1. Lineage (NCBI taxonomy): Eukaryota > Viridiplantae > Streptophyta > Magnoliopsida > Asparagales > Amaryllidaceae > Allium > Allium cepa. The sequence continues at coordinate 340,628,400 of CM060941.1, read as the reverse complement.
GGGTCAAAACACTCAAATTTCGATTTCAAATCGATTTGGAATCCAAATAGAGGCCTAAAAATCAAGTATCCTAGAATTTGTCCATACCAATTCCATAATGTCCGAAATTTCACTACGATCCCAAAGAAACAACCGCACGTGAATCCGAGCTCGTATGTAAAGTTATAACGATTAGATCAATTGAAATCAAAATTTAAATAAATAAATAAAAACGATGGCATTACCGTAAATATCCATACCCCTGCTAACCCTTCTTTCTTGAGATCAACCTTTGCCAACATTCAGCCGCCACGACCAACGCTCCAACGCACGCACTAACTGCTAGCTATGACCCAATCCATCCATACCATCGCGACACCCTCCAACTTGAACTCGCGGCATGCCTTGGTGGCCTCCCACATCCAGCGCCGCCGCTCGAAATATTAGCCAATTCCGATGAATCTGACCCCCTCCAACTTGAACGAGCCGCATAGAATGACTCCACTCGATGCCCTCTAGGATGTTGTGCCCTCCGATCGTCGTATGGTTGCAAATCCATCGTTGATTTGCAAACCTACAATGAACTGCCAAAAATAAACTGCATATTCCTGGAAAAATGATGACTCTCATTGGAAAACGAATTGCATCAGTGGATTACACTTATCGAGAGCTTCGAAACGATATATAATTTGATATGGTTTGAAGGAGTTCGAATTTTTGAAATTGATTTGAAATTGAAATTAGGGTTTAAATTAAGGAATTTGGTTTCTGCCGTTGACTGTCGTTTAAGAGAGAGGAGGTTGATAAAATATACATATAGATAATAAGAAATGGCTGCTAAGGTTTGAGAAACAAAGCTATTTATATGGACAAGGCTGGATAAGAAACGAATGGACAGATCGAAACGATTGGAACGATAAACGACCATAAAAGCTTGTTTCATTCCCGAAACAAAAATGGGTAATCCCATATATCAAAATAGATGTTTTTGATAGTTCTAAATTTAATGGAACAAGTTTCACGTCCTAATTCTATCGTATAAAGAAGTTAGCTTAAAATCAGCTTATTTTAGATTTAATTTAATTAAACTGATTTCTACGCGTTTTGAGCCCGTACGATCAAATGACAAGTCTGATCGCTGCGAAACTTGAATTCCTACAATAATTCACCATACGAATCCGATAAATCCAATTTCATCAAAATTTGAGACAGTGGCCAAAATGACTATTTTTACATTAAATAAGTTAATATTAAATTAATTAAATCACCTTTTTAATTCCAATTAACAAATTTTATCATTTTTGATCACTTAGACATTTACAATGGTTTAATACAAATTTACATATCAATTTAGTGTTAAATGTTACACTAATTATAGTGTTCGATTTCAACTGTAATTAAATCCGATTAATTATAATTTAATTCCAATAAATTGATTTAATTTGATTTCAATTTTTTATTTCATCATTCATTTCTCTATGCATATATTCAACATTGGTTTATGGCTTGTTACATTAATATTCTCCAGTTTCATCTATTTACTATATTAGTAGCCATATTTCAATTATCTTAAATTTTTTGTCAATTTTATTATAATTTAAAATCCCAATAAATTTATTTATCTTTTGTTTACTCTTTTATTAATTCAATTATTTCCTTATGAATGTAACGGATATTTCTATACATTTTATTGCATTCACCTTTTATAGTTATAGTTTTAACTCACATTAGCATAACCTTTTAATTTCATTTAATTATAATTGATTAAATATTATTGGCAACAAATAACAATTGTCACCATTTCTATGTTTAATAACATTTGTAAGTTTATTATTTAAAATCAAATGTTACAACAACTTACACTACTAATTTTATTCAATTAAAATTTATTACATACTATTAATTAATAAAACATTTAAATTATCAATTGCACTTTTAATCCAACATCAATTAATACATACATTACTAAAATTTATTTGCAATCAATACCAATTATAACTTTTTAATCAGTTTAACTAATTGGTAAAGCAGTTATAAATTACCTTAAATTATTACTATTGCATTTCATCCCAGTTACATTCTAGTTATTAAGTCACAAATTTTTTTGTTTCTTCCAACATTAAATCACAAACTCAATTAAATCAACTACTTTTAATTATCAAAAATTACGGGTCATTACACAAAATCAAAGCATGCATTTAAACGGGTTCAACGGATTAAGAAGCATGATTTTTAGCAAAGTATAGATTTTTATTTTGAATTTCAAACTTTGATTTCAACGAGGGGAGGCAAATTTTGATGATCAAACGATGTTTATGTAGGGTGGGGAGGTATGGGATAGGTATGGGTCTAAAAAGATGGGGTATGGGCTACTGGTAAGGTAGCAATGGTGGGTATGTATGCATATATATATATATATATATATATATATATATATATATATAATTTTAATTTAAAAATATTCAACAAAACATACTCGAAAATTTCGATCCAAACAGACATGCCGCTTGGCGTTTTATATGTTATACCCCTATTTCAAATGCAATGGAATTTGTTTCGAGACCTAATTCGATCGTATGCAAAAGATAGGTTTTTGGACCCAGTTATTATATTAAATTTTCGATATTAATTTCAATACGTTTTGAACTCGCACGACCAAAGATTCGTCTGATCACCGTGAAATTCGACGGTGCAATATTATTCACTATTACGATTCCAATGAAAATAGTTTCGTCAAAATCTGAGACTGTGCCCTGGAATGACAATTTCGTAGATTTGAATATTTAATTATCGATATTTAACCGGTCCATTAATATTTTTAAATAAATTTACAATTTGAACTCAGTAATATTATTTATTAATTAAAAGGAGTTGAATAAAATTATTAAATTCATTTAGTTAACATTTAATTCACAATTCAAATATCTAATTTTTCCCTTTATTTGAATTATAAATTATTAAATTCTAAAATTTAATCATTTAAATAGTTAAAATTATTTAAATAATTAAAATTAATTAACATTTAAAATCAAATGGCTAGACATTTGGGGTTGTTATAATATTCCTAATCATGATGTATCAAGACTAGATGTCGATACAACCGTTGAGACTAGATTATGTAATGCTCTTCAAATGTTGGGTTATGTATTACTCATTGCTATTAGGGACGCAATGGGTTACATACTGACAGTTATTGGATAATTATAGAATGACTTACTCGATAGTTTTCTGCTGGTTAATATGACATGACAATATGACACAATTCCCTCAATTTGAGAATACTATCGAGCTTCAATGTGAAAATCCCACTTTAATTATAGTTAAATCGTGTCACGGTGTCCATCGAACGACTATAGTTGGGTCGAGTGGAAGCATTGGAAGTGAGATGCTATTCAAGAGAGAATTTGTCTCCTCGGTTATGTAAGGCTAGTATCATGATCAACTGAAGTCAACTTAAAATCAAAGTCTCAGTCCAGAGTAGTTCAGTTAATAATAATTGTTATTATTTAACCAATGACTTTCTCCTTGGAATATAGAGTTAAGTATGAACGGTATTGGAATTTTGACCATTACCAAATTCCATAAGTCCAAAGTGATATGATTTTGACGAAGAAAATTGGTGTAATTATTTGTCATTACTCGATAACACTTAAATAAAGTAAAATTTGATTTTACAAAATCTATGTAAGTGATGTATCTAGCCATAACGTCACAACACCTGCCTACTGAATTATGAACATTCATATTCGAATTGCTCGATATTAATCACTAGCCAAATTTACACCTAAGAGTCACACAACCGTAATGTTGAATACTACAACTACCATACGACTTAATTAACTATAATAGTTATAAATTAATTAAAGTAATTAATATGTATGAAATATTAATTATAAAATTATATTTGATTTGCGTTGAAAATAGCGCATATATAAAATTAAAATATACATGTATCGACATGCGATATCAATGCACGTCTATGCAGTTAAAGCCCTGCTAAAAATCTGCAAAATCCCCTCTATAGCGCGTAGTGCTCTCAACCGCTATGCTTTTTCGATATAGTGCTATTGAATTGTAAATCCGCTTTAAGCCTCGTTATTTTCCACTACACCGCCTAAATCAACACTTTTTAACAATCACTTTAGCAATATTGATATAAGAAGGTTGGTTTGACTAGTTCTCTTTTGAACCAAATAAATAAAGTTAGGGTAAAGACCTCATTTTAAGGAAAAATTGCTCAATAAAAGTTAGAAATCTATTGTACTCACCAAATCTAGACCGTATAGATAATGATATTCTCAATATTTGTTATATGAGGTCAAATAATATATTTTTTCTATACAAATGATATGAGAATGAGAATATATTAACTTTAAATATTTGGTTTTATATCTAATGAAGCTTTTTGTACCTCCACTATTTTCCACTATATCCCTGCTTTGCCCCACTATAACGTTTTGCACTTCCTCCGCTATGAAACCACTAAGCGCTAATTGACTGCACAAATTCACAGTTAAATTAGATTTAATGTAATTTATTTGATCGGGCTTGAAGTGATTAGGAGTCCTATAAGGGGATCCGATTTGGTCGGTCACGGATATCGAAGGAGGGTTTGATTTGTTTCAAAATAGGGGTTTTAATTAGTAGACATATTTGTAGACTAATCCACGTTTTTCCTCTCTTTCTCTATTATTTAAACGCCCTTAACCCCTCATTTGTTGCTCTGCTTTTAACATGCACTACATCCATATCTAGCCAAAAATGGTAGCCGCTTCCTCTATTGATTCAAGCATTAAAACATGGATTCAAGTAAAATCAGGACAACAATGTGTAGTGCTTTCAGTCTGGTGGCTCTCCCTGGAAGGATTTGAATTCTGATCCAAACGGGGTCGATTGATTCCTCATTTAGCATGTATTAATTAGGCTATAGTCAAGTTAGCTCATTTATTTATAATTATACATACTTATTTGATAATTAGTTTGAATAATATGTGCTTCGATTAGATCTCAATATCACAAATCTCTATATATATATGTGCTTCCAAAATCGTATATGAATATATATATATATGAATATATATATATATATATATATGTATGTATGTATGTACTGTGATTCTATATATATATGATGTATGTGTGTGTGTGTGTGTGTCTATAAATGACCATATATAGCTCTTGGCCAACAATTTTTTTGAATTAAATATTAATTTTAAAAGGGATTTTGATTTTAATTTTATTTTTTAGTGTATAAACATATATAGAGACTACATGGAAAATTTTGTTAAATCATACACATGTAATCTTTTTCAAAAATTAAATAATAATAATAATTATATAATTATATATATATTGTGACGTTAGCCATTTTCGACTCACGAAAGTCGACATTAATACGTCCACTATATCAACTGCCGAGCAATCGAAGGCCGAAAAACTGTACCATTAGGGTTAAAGAAGAGGTAGAAGATAGAAGAAGAAAGAAAGAATAAGAATAAAGCAGAAAAAATAACAGAATCTCACAATCGCAGCGGAACAACATATAATAGATAAATGAATATCTTTAAAACAAAGAACTATATCAGTTATTACACTACATCACATTGCATTACATTATCAGAGTGTACAACAACAAACAGCGGAAAAGAAATACTATATACTAGTTGATACGCCAAGCCATCCAGCTTGCCTCCAAATCTCTACAGCAACTTCTGAATTCCAGAATGACTAGATAACCTGACTCTAGACTAACCCGTGTAGAAAATGACGGGCACCCAGAGTTTAGGAAGGAAACGATAAACTACAGGTCAGTCATGGGACTGGTGTGAGAACTTAAAACAGTTATATTTTAAAAAAAACAAATAGAGAAATATTTTAAATTAGATTCGCAATGCTTTTTAGAAAATGAGACTACCATAAGGCCTCCCGCACACACATAATGAAACCGCAGAATCGGAGGAGATTTCTCCTTATGATAGTCAAATATGCTTGATATGCAAATTTCTTTGATATTATTATTATAAGTGCAAAGTGCAGGAAAACATTTCGAAAGTATAATATAAATCTTAGCCAACATAGACATTCCGAACTATGCCTACTATAGATACCATCTAAACAGTGGGGTGCCACTATAAGTAAATGGCAGTTTCTATAACTAAAACCGTACAAGGTGCGTATTGGAGTTTGGATTTCCAATAAATGGTCAGGCCAAGGAACTTCCCATTGCCACATAGGTACGCCTCTGGAAAGACCCCCGAGAACCTAACCGGATCTCTACCAACACAAGGCCGGGCTACCCCTAGCTGGGTAACAACTGACACAAGTATGCCATCCCCCGGTCGCAACCGACCTAAATCCCGGGATTCACCAACAACCACAAAATAATAAGTTTGCAGCAACAACATATGTTAAGTATCAGGGGTCCATACCATAATACCACCTCTATCCAGAAGGAAATGACATACACTAAGAGGGCGCTATCCCCTAATAACCTTGCCGCATCTTTTCTGTTTTGACCATTATCGGGGTGTGAGGTCCGATGAAGTCTCGTCCACAAAGCTACGCTTTATACAAAAGCTGTGCTTTGATCAACAAATGATCAGCAACACTTTATATGCCATATTACCAATTTGGGAATGTATCACTAGTAACCATCAATTACATAACCTTTGAGCTCGTACGTCTCAGAGAAGGGTGTTAAGCTAAGAGAATAAATTCTCCGCCACCAACAGAAATATATTTGATAGAAACCAGCTTTACATCTCAAATTGTAACGTCAGACACACATCCATACAAGTCCGTTCCGGGATCGAATGGAACCGAAGGCACTTCCAAAGAAGCCCTTGCGATCCGGATATTCACTAATCACGACCGGACTTCCCATCACAAAGGGTGATAAAATCTCTATATCGGAGATCAGCCGATGCAGAGACATTCGACGGCAATCCTTTCATTTTCAAAAATACCCGGTCTTCAATACCGATCTTCAAATGCTATCCATTTCGACATATCGCTATTCGGAATGAGATTTATGACTCAATGGTCCTCTCCCGGCTAAACCGAATAACAAGCGCTTATTTTGAAAATAAGTGTAGCATTCAAATTCAAGCAAATCACACAAATACCCATTTAAAGGTAAATATTGATAGTCGGTTATTTAACTATCGAGGCCAACAAACAAATATTCAGCAACATAACAATCACTAGGCCCTTTTTATTAATCTTCCATAAATTAAATAACTTGCCAGATATTCACTTCAGTTAATCTTTAAAATATATAATCTCAAAACATTTCACTTCATATTGGAAAAACATTTCCAAATACTTATTTAACAATAAGTAATTCACAAATCTATTTATTTTCAATACTCAGAAAATATTCAATATACTTATATCACAATTAAGTATATATTTCATTCTTTAAGGAAAACATTCTCTTAAACATATTTACTTGAGTCAAAACGAATGTTGCGTAAAACATCGTTATGACAACCCAAAATCATTAGTATAGGGATTCGAAATTAAGATAGATATATAAATCCCAATACTATACAAAAACATTTCCTTTCGAAAATCATTTACTATAACAACAGTGTTATAGTCCATCTTTTCCTTATTTCTCGAAAACGTCTATTTCAATAATGAATGTTGAAATCTATGGTTTCGATCCTTAACACATTTTAAAACAACTTCAAATCATTTTAATTCCATTTAAAAGATCACTTTCTAAACATTTCTTTAATATATTATTCACTGTCCGAAATCGTGAATATAAATCGTTTGTCAATTTCAACACTTCTACATATTTTATTTTAAAGGATTATCCACTGTCCAAAATCATGGATATATCTCCTTTAATAATCTAAAATAATTGACTTATCAAAATAAGTCGATTTCGGATTTATAAAACAACGTTTATAAATTCACATTTATATATTTTATAAAAACTTCAACTTATAAAATCCCTTAATTAACAAATTCTATTCGTATCCCATTTACACGCCAAAATCCAAATTATAAGCAAATTACTTATAATTCTCTATTTACAAATTCATTCTTTTTATAACTTCAATATCGTAGATTCCATTCTTTCATAAAATCCATTTATAACATCATTTTAAAACATTTTCAACATTCCTTTATAATTTCATCACATGATTTATAAAAATAATCCATTTTTATAAATTATTTATATAAAGCTTTTATAATAAATTCGAAAATCTCTATTTAAACTATCTTATAAAAACATTAACTCCATATTTCAAAAATCAATTTTTAACTATATTTCTCAAAAATCATAAATTTTATAACATTAAAATTATAACGTTTATTTATTTAAGATGAGTCAACTCCAAAATTCAATAAAATATATACTTTCAAAAATCACTTTAAAATCCTTTTTAAATTTGAAAATCGTTATTTTAACATTTTCTTTTTAAAATTCCAAAATAGGCCAAATGCTGCAACAGCACCAATATATCAACCACGGCATCCAAACACATCATATATCATATGATAACAGAATATATCTCAGTATTTGTAAATAAATCAATACGGTTGAGGAATCTAGTTGGATCCTTCCAACCTATTTCCCTTCATCCACAGATGTTAGCATAATACTGATCCCGTTCCAATACAGAATATCGCGGTACATGGGTTTATATAAAATATTATCCGCTATTATGCAGCGCAATAGGGTCTCATCCGCTATATAATGCGGAAATATCAACTCCAAGTACATATATAATACCAATTCCACTTCAAGATGGAATATCTCGGTATATGTGTTTAATAAATAACATCCGCTTAATATACGACATATAGGGTCTATTTCAATACAGTAGATAACAAGTTGTCATCCAAGCATACAATCAAGCAATTTTAAATCTAACTATTTAAAATTTATATCGAAACAAATTTCGATTAAGTGAGAAGTTCTCACCTTGCTTCCAATGTTAGTTTTAGCGTGTTATTCCGAATAAAATTAAAAGTGCGTTTAATTTTACCCAAAAATTTCACTAGCTCCAATCAATTTCAATCCTGCTCTATCGCGTAATGTTCGTCAATAAGAACCCGACGCAATTCGTTTCGTCCAAAAAAAGTTATCGCGTTACAAAGATTACACGAATTATTATATAAAATCAATTTTATTTTATATTTTATTTTCTAACCCTATTGAATTCTGGCCATTGGATTTCTTTCATCAAATCAGGGTCGTGGCCCTTATCTTCCATCTCCAGTGAATACGAACGTGAATAACACCCATTAGCCGTTCGAATTCGTGAATTATCGCACCCCTCCTCTCCGTTATAGCTCGATCCAGAACCACCACTTCGAAGAGTGTCGCGCCACCCCCCATCGGTCACAATAGAGTGAAGCTCGGCGCCCTCTAGGCCTTGGAATTCGTGCACAAACGCGAGACGTTTAAACCTAATTTTGTCGCCAATCCGTAGCTCCATTTTCGATCACCACCGTTGAGATTGAAGATCTTGACGTGTTCTACGTTATTGCAGTTGAAGGTTTCTCAAATTGAAGTGTGGATTTGAAGAAATCAAAGGAAGAAAAGTTGAAATTTTTGGCCATTGATATTATAACTGGCGGCTAGGGTTAGAATTAGGGTTTGAGTGTAAATTGTGAAAGTTGGTGGCCTTTTATAGAAAATTCTCAAAAACTATTCACCCGAAATTTTTCCGAACTCCAAATGAAGCGTGCCGGCTGGCGTTTTTAGGGTTTAACCCGCGTTTCGGACACAATGAAACGTGTTTCGAAAGCCAATTCGATCATAAGTGCGAGTTACGAAAATAAATTTCTATGTGTTTTAGCTTGCCTCGGACAAACCGTTAATCCGATTGACACGAAATTTAAAATCTTACAATAATATAACATTATGGATCCGATGAACCTGGTTTCGTCGAAATCCGAGACTGTTTGAAAAATGACTATTTTTACTCGTCAATTTTATATTAAAATATTCAATTTTCACAATGTAACTTTTAATTCAATTTTAAAAGTTCTATAACATCATTCTAACTCCAACATGATTTAATACAATTTTGCAAATCAATTTAAATCACATTAAACCCAATTTTCCAAATATTTCTGTAATTTCACATATTAAATTATCGATTTAATTATTCAATTAAATCTAGATATTCGAAATAAAATTTATTTGACTTAAAAATTTTACTTGTTTAATATTTAAAATCGATTAAATATACGAATTTCAAATGACAGAAATTCTGGGTCGTTACGAACTTCCCTCCTTAAAATAATTTCGTCCTCGAAATTACCAAGTAAGAAAAAGTTACAGAATCCATTAACTTTTCAAAACAAATTGTTCAAATTAAATTTCAAATTCATATAAACATTTTAAATTTTCCAAAATCCATAGTTAAACTTCTTATAATAACTTCACTAAGTTTTCAAATCATACATAGTTGTCTTTTCAAAAAATTTCAATTTTTCTCAAAAATATTCTAACGCCTTAAATTTTCAGAAAAATTCGCCATAGTCTCCTTTGCGCGGCTCGATCCGAAAAAAAATGGCAATACATATATCACAAATATACATCTCATCAAGTATTGAGGCATCCCGCAGAGAAAAAAGTGTAAAGGTATAATATGTAATTCGAGATATGTACCTTATATATTATTAGCGAGCATATACGGCTAATATAGCGTGAAAGCGAGCTCCAAATGTGAATCAAGCGCAATCCACACCTACTAAATACTCAACAAACAACGAGAAACATGTATATATGAAAGTAATATCAATTTACAACATATATCACCACAACAACTACATATGCCAATATAGCAAATGCAACAAAAGCCATAAATTCAACCATCAACCAACCATCATTCAACTAACATCCATAACCAAATCAATACACTTTCACTTCTCATTATCATTCAATGAATTGGTTTTCCAATTTAAATCACATTTGACTCATTAACATTGGATGTTTTTACTAACATTCATCTATTCATATTCAGTTAGTTTATATTCACTAATTTACATTCAAGTTAGTTCACTTCAACATTCAAATCAAATTACATAGCTTCCAATTTTATCAATTCAATTTCATTAACACTTAAATAATTACATACAATCAACAAACAATCTAAAAATCAATATATATCCAACACAACCAAATTTATTTAATTCGCTTACATTCATTCAATTTGGTTCATCACTTTAAATTAGCTTCAATGAATTAACACTTACATCCATTATTTCATATCAATTTATTTACATTAAATTGATTAACATTCAATCCATTTATTAATTCAATTGCTAATTCATTTAACAAATAAGGTTGAATTTCATTTATATAACTCAAATCCGCATCCATTTAATTCACTTTATTATTTTACTTCTATACCAAAATCAACTTCATTCAACATTACTTAAGTTATATTCCATTTCAAACATCATTTGTTTAACTTAACTTAAATTTCCACTTATAAATCCAATTATAAAGTAAATTCTATTTAACCAAAGTAAAATCTTTATTATTTCATATTATAAGTTCAAAACTCGTTTCACTTATATTCAACAATTACAACTTGGATTTTAATTTCAAATTTGTTTATCACAACAAAACTTAAATTTTCAATTTACTATGGTAGCAAATCCATCACACAGAAACTCGAAAATGATACTAATGATGTTGCAGTCATCACCCTTATTATTTTCCAACAACAGTAGGTGCTTAATATTCTTTCAAAAAAATTTCCTTTTATTTATAACTCACTTTAACAAATCTTTTACTTATATAATTTCACTGTTTTCTCTTTACTTATATAAGATCATTTCATAATTGTAAATCATATTAATTATAATTCCATCTTAATAATTCATTTGTTTATACAATTATTCTTTTAATTAACTTATATATATATATTTACATTTTCAACGACCGAACAATCAATTTATATACACTTTAATAATTCTGAAAAATTATTCCTTTATATATAAAATATAATCGAGGTAAAATTATTTCATTTACCCTATTTTAAAATTATATCGTGTCAAATTGTTCTGTACAAGTGTTTAGAGATCTCTTTCAACAACTTTAATTACTCGTATTGACCAGAATCCATATACCACTCAACAAACTAATCATCACAATATAAAACAATTTATATTCACTAACTAGTACGCGCTCATATCTATTAATACACTCGCACTCATTCTAGAGTATTGCTGACTCTATCTCTAATGAGTAATTCCCAACAGAGCCAAGGTTGTCGCTTAACCATATGCTCTGATACCAAATGTGACGTTAGCGATTTTCGACTCACGAAAGTCGACATTAATACGTCCACGTATCAACTGCCGAACAATCAAAGGCCGGAAAGCCGTACCGTTTGGGTTAAATAAGAGGTAGAAGATAGAAGAAGAAAGAAAGAAGAAGAAGAAAACAGAAACAATAACAGAATCTCATAATCGCAGCGGAACAACATATAATAGATAAATGAATATCTTTAAAACAAAGAACTATATCAGTTATTACATTACATCACATTACATTACATTATCGGAGTGTACAACAACAAACAGCGGAAAAGAAATACTATATACTAGTTGATACGCCAAGCCATCCAGCTTGCCTTCAAATCTCTACAGCAACTCCTGAATTCCATAATGACTTGATAACCTGACTCTAGACTGCCCGTGTAGAAAATGATGGGCACTCAGAGTTTAGGAAGAAAACAATAAACTACAGGTCAGTCATGGGACTGGTGTGAGAACTTAAAATAGTTATATCTTTAAAAAAACAAACAGAGAAATATTTTAAATTAGATTCGCAATGCTTTTTAGAAAATGAGACTATCATAAGGCCTCCCGCACACACACATGATGCAAACGCAGAATCGGAGGAGATTTCTCCTTATGATAGTCAAACATGCTTAATACGCAAATTTCTTTGATATTATTATTATAAGTGCAAAGTTTAGGAAAACATTTCGAAAGTATAATATAAATCTTAGCCAACATAGACATTCCGAACTATGCCTATTATAGCTATCATCTAAATAGTGGGGCGCCACCATAAGTAAATGGCAGGTTCTACAACTAAAACCGTACAAGATGCGTATTGGAGTTTGGATTTCCAACAAATGGTCAGGCCAAGGAACTTCCCATTGCCACATAGGTATGCCTCTGGAAAGACGCCCCGAGAACCTAACCGGATCTCTGCCAACACAAGGCCAGGTCACCTCTAGCTGGGTAACAACTGACACTAGTATGCCATCCCCCGGTCGCAACCGACCTAAATCCCGGGATGCACCAACAACCACAAAATAATAAGTTTGCAGCAACAACATAGGTTAAGTATTAGGGATCCATACTATAATACCACCTCTATCTAGAAGGAAATGACATACACTAAAGGGGAGTTATCCCCTAATAATCTTGCCGCATCTTTCCTGTTTTGACCATTATTAGGGTGTGAGGTCCGACGAAGTCTCGTCCATAAAGCTACGCTTTATACAAAAGTTGTTCTTTGATCAACAAATGAACACTTCGTATGCCACATTACCAATTTGGGAATGTATCACTAGTAACCATCAACTGCATAACCTCTGAGCTCGTACGTCTCAGAGAAGGGTGTTAAGCTAAGAGAATAAATTCTCCGCCACCAACATAAATATATTTGATAGAAACCAGCTTTACATCTCAAATTGTAACGTCAGACACACATCCATACAAGTCCGTTACGGGATCGAACAGAACCGAAGGCACTTCCAAAGAAGCCCTTGTAATCCAGATATTCACTAATCACGACCGGACTTCCCATCACAAAGGGTGATAAAATATCTATATCGGAGATCAGCCGATGCGGAGACATTCGACGGTAATCCTTTCGTTTTCACAAATATCCAGTCTTCAACACAGGTCTTCAAATGCTATCCATTTCGACATATCGCTATTCAGAATGAGATTTATGACTCAATGGTCCTCTCCCGGCTAAACCGAATAACAAGCGCTTATTTTGAACATAAGTGTAGCGTTCAAATTCAAGCAAATCACGCAAATACCCATTTAAAGGTAAATATTGATAGTCGGTTATTTAACTATCGAGGCCAACAAACAAATATTTAGCAACATAACAATCACTAGGCCCTTTTTATTAATCTTCCATAAATTAAATAACTTGCCAGATATTCACTTCAGTTAATCTTTAAAATATATAATCTCAAAATATTTCACTTCATATTGGAAAAACATTTCCAAATACTTATTTAACAATAAGTAATTCACAAATCTATTTATTTTCAATACTCAGAAAATATTCAATATACTTATATCACAATTAAGTATATATTTGATTCTTTAAGGAAAACATTCTCTTAAACATATTTACTTAAGTCAAAACGAATGTTGCGTAAAACATCGTTATGACAACCCAAAATCATTAGTATAGGGATTCGAAATTAAGATAGATATATAAATCCTAATACTATACAAAAACATTTCCTTTCGAAAATCATTTACTTTAACAACAGTGTTATAGTCCATCTTTTCCTTATTTCTCGAAAACGTCTATTTCAACAATGAATGTTGAAATCTATGGTTTCGATCCTTAACACATTTTAAAACAACTTCAAATCATTTTAATTCCATTTAAAAGATCACTTCCTAAACATTTCTTTAATATATTATTCACTGTCCGAAATCGTGAATATAAATCGTTTGTCAATTTCAACACTTCTACATATTTTATTTTAAAGGATTATCCACTGTCCAAAATCATGGATATATCTCCTTTAATAATATAAAATAATTGACTTATCAAAATAAGTCGATTTCGGATTTATAAAACAACGTTTATAAATTCACATTTATATATTTTATAAAAACTTCAACTTATAAAATCCCTTAATTAACAAATTCTATTTGTATCCCATTTACACGCCAAAATCCAAATTATAAGCAAATTACTTATAATTCTCTATTTACAAATTCATTCTTTTTATAACTTCAAAATCGTAGATTCTATTCTTTTATAAAATCCATTTATAACATCATTTTAAAACATTTTCAACATTCCTTTATAATGTCATCACTTGATTTATAAAATAATCCAATTTTATAAATTATTTATATAAATCTTTTATAATAAATTCGAAAATCTCTATTTAAACTATTTTATAAAAACATTAACTCCATATTTCAAAAATCAATTTTTAACTATATTTCTCAAAAATCATAAATTTTATAACATTA
The DNA here is from genome assembly GCA_030765085.1 of Allium cepa. NCBI lineage: Eukaryota > Viridiplantae > Streptophyta > Magnoliopsida > Asparagales > Amaryllidaceae > Allium > Allium cepa. Next base: position 340,613,187 of record CM060941.1, on the reverse strand, counting down.
AAATTATAACGTTTATTTATTTAAGATGAATCAATTCCAAAATTCAATAAAATATATACTTTCAAAAATCACTTTAAAATCCTTTTTAAATTTGAAAATCGTTATTTTAACATTTTTTTTAAATTCCAAAATAGGCCAAATGCTGCAACAGCACCAATATATCAACCACGACATCCAAACACATCGTATATCATATGATAACAAAATATATCTCAGTATCTGTAAATAAATCAATACGGTTGAGGAATCCATTTGGATCCCTCCAACCTGTTTCCCTACATCCACAGATGTTAGCACAATACCAATCCCGTTCCAATACGAAATATCGCGGTACATGTGTTTATATAAAATATTATCCTTTATTATGCGGCGCAATAGGGTCTCATCCGCTATATAATGCAGGAAAATCAACTCCAAGTACATATATAATACCAAGTCCACTTCAAGATGGAATATCGCGGTATATGTGTTTAATAAATAACATCTGCTTAATATATGACGTATAGGGTCTATTTCAATACAATAGATAACAAGTTATCATCCAAGCATACAATCAAGCAATTTTAATCCTAATTATTTAAAATTTAAATCGAAACAAATTTTGATTGAGTGAGAAGTTCACACCTTGCTTCCAATAATAGTTTCAGAGTTTTATTCCGAATAAAATTAAACGCGCGTTTAATTTTATCCAAAAATTTCACTAGCTCCAATCAATTCCAATCCAGCTCCATCGCATAGTGTTCGTCAATACGAACCCGACGCAATTCGTTTCATCCAAAACGGACCTCGTATGAAAAAGTTATCGCGTTACAAAGATTACACGAATTATTATATAAAATCAATTTCATTTTATATTTTATTTTCTAACCTTACTGAATTCTGGCCGTTGGATTTCTTTCATCAAATCAGGGCCATGGCCCTTATCTTCCATCTCCAGTGAATACAAATGCGAATAACACCCATTAGCCGTTCGAATTCGTGAATTATCGCACCCCCTCCTCTCCGTTATAGCTCGATCCAGAACCACCACTTCGAAGAGTGTCGCGCCACCACCCATCGGTCAAAATAGAGTGAAGCTCGACGCCCTCCAGGCCTTGGAATTCGTGCATGAATGCGAGACGTTTAAACCCAATTTGTCGCCAATCCGTAGCTCTATTTTCGATCACCACCGTTGAGATTGAAGATCTTGACGTGCTCTACGTTATTGTAGTTGAAAGTTTCTCGAATTGAAGTATGGATTTAAAGAAATCAGAGGAAGAAAAGTTGAAATTTTCGGCCATTGATATTATAACTGGCGGCTAGGGTTAGAATTAGGGTTTGAGTGTAAATTGTGAAAGTTGGTGGCCTTTTATAGAAAATTCTCAAACACTATTCACCCGAAATTTTTTCGAACTCCAAACGAAGCGTGTCGGCTGGCATTTCTAGGGTTTAACCCACGTTCCGGACACAATGGAACGTGTTTCGGAAGCCAATTCGATCATATGTGCGAGTTATGGAAATAAACGATTAAATTTAAATTAAATCGATTAAACTAATTTCTATGCGTTTTAGCTTGCCCCGGACAAACCGTAAATCCGATTGACACGAAATTTAAAATCTTATAATAATATAACATCACGGATCCGATGAAACTGGATTCGTTGAAATCCAAGATTGTTTGAAAAATGACTATTTTTACTCGTCAATTTTATATTAAAATATTAAATTTTCACAATTTAACTTTTAATTCAATTTTAAAAGTTCTATAACATCATTCTAACTCCAAGATGATTTAATACAATTTTACAAATCAATTTAAATCACGTTAATCCCAATTTTCCAATTATTTCTGTAATTTCACATATTAAATTTTTGATTTAATTATCCAATTAAATCTAGATATTCGAAATAAAATTTATTCGACTTAAAATTTTACTTGTTTAATATTTAAAATCAATTAAATATACGAATTTCAAATGACAGAAATTCTGGGTCGTTACATATATATATATATATATATATATATATATATATATATATATATATATATATATATTGAAGCAATATATATGCGTATTCATACATTTATTTTAAAATACAAGATGTTACTTCAATATGATATATACATTATGTGTTTGTCTGTGCGTGTGTATATATATATATTATGTATATTAATTGTACCAATGATTATGAGATTAACTTAAAAATAATTTTCTTCTCTTTTCTTTAATCATTTCTGTATAGATAAAATTTATAAAAAAATTAATCGTAAAGGAATTAAAAAAGGTTTTTTCAAACATATTATTGACCAAAAATACGTGTGAATACACACACATACAAATATATATGTATATGTATATGTTTATGTATATATAACATTTTACCTATGTATATTTTAATATGTAATGAAATTTTATATTCGAAATTTAAATATTATTATGTGTATATAAATATATATGTATGTTTCTAAAACATTATTTGTATTTTGTATATTTACATTTATTTACTTTCGTTTATCAAAATATCATTTTTGATTAGGATTTGAAATTAGAACATTTTAAAATCTAGATCAAGATTTGAAATTTAAATTTAAATTCAATTTTGTGATTATTAATATTTTCATTATCAAATATAATTATTTTACATTATTATAAATGTATGTATATATGTATGTTAATATTTATACTTTTATATATAAATTTATATCACATTAAAATATATATGTATGTACGTATATCTATATGAGCGTATATATATGTATGGGCAGCTATTTAGGCATAAAATAAAACACAATTGGTGACTTAAAGGACGTGGATCGTTGACTTTTTTGTCCTTATATGGAAGGTGGAAATCAGGGATTAATCCAGTGATGGAGATCCATTATGTCACCAATTGTGTCTTTCATTTTTGTCCCGGTTGACTTTCCCTATATATGTGTATGTATGTATGTATGTATGTATGTATGTATGTATTAGACAAAACATATGTGTATACAGAAGGGCTAACATGTCCATTGTGGTGTAAATCTCCACATCTATATACGGGTATGTTAAACCATATACATTGTATATATTGCATGTGGACGTGCACACATATGTGTATATGATATGCATGTTCATATTATAATATAAATATAATATCAAGATAAAACTTTATTTACAAACTAAATAAAATATTGATTTTATTTAAAATAAATTTTGATTAGATCTAAATAAATCAAGACAATATTGGCCCAATAATATCCAAATGGAATATTTTTTTGAAATTTACCCATTTACCCCATTGGGCGTTATCTAGTTCCAAAATGGTACAGAGCCAAACCGCCTATGCGGTCTAAATTAGTAGTATTAGGACTAATTTATTAAAGTCTACCCATATGGTAGGGTATCCGAAAAAAGTAGTGTCTAAGGTTAGGATTGGTAATCATGCACTCTTCCCTACTTAGCTACTAGCTTGGCTCGAAAGAATGAGGAAAGCCCGAAGGTTATCCCCAATATAAATGCCCAAATTGGTTTGGGCTTTAGGCTAATTATAAAATCTGTTTTGAAATTAAAAAGTATTTAAATTTAAAAGGTTAAATTTAAACTAAATAAAATAATATTTTAAATTTAAAATTCAAACAAGTAATGATTTATAAATATTATAAAATAATTTTCAAAATTGTTTTGAAAATAAAATAATTATTTTCAAAAATTATTTATTGTTAATTGGATTAATAAATGGAATAATTAATTGTAAGTTAACTAATTAAATTAAATATAATATATATTAATATATGTAATATTATCTTAAGATGTTAAGGTAATCAATACAAATAATTTTTGAAACTAATTATAATTAATTCAAAAAATAATAATTAAATAAATTAATTAATGTTAAGTAATAAATAATATAATACATACATATAAGATATATGTATATAACTATAATTGTTATAGTCTACATATTCAATTTAAAATGTTTAAAATGAATAAGTTAATTAAATAAGATTTAATTAATAAAATTGATATAAGATTATACATAAGATTAAGTAGTTGGAAAAAATAATGGCATCTTCTTATTGCTTTGATTCTAATTTCGTCTTCCTGTATAATATTCGGGCTTCTCCTCCTCGTAAATCGTTCTTCCCCAATTCCTATTACCAACCTCTTCGATCTTGCGGTAGGGTTTGTCGAGACTCTCGCATTCCATTCATCCCATTTCGCCCATCAAAAATTGGATCGGTTCTAGTAAGAAGAATTTCAACTTCTTCAGATGTGGTGGTTTAGCGCATTTCACAAGAGACTGTAGATTACCTCTGCGGTGTTTCAATTGTGGGTAGTTCGGGTATAAGAAGATTAGCTATATGAAGTCTTCTCATGATTCTAATTCTAAGTTTTTCAAGAATCTTAGTATTCAAGAACATGGTTTTCAATTCATTTTAAAGTTTTTGAAGTTGAAAAGAATCCTTTTAGATTTTCTATGGGTTCGAAGTAATGATTGTTTTAATTTCTTGGAGGATATTTTAATCACTTTGAAGTCATCAATGATGTTAATATATAAGCGAATTATCAGGATAAATTTGGTGATTCTGAATTCGTGAATGATATTATAGATTATGGTTTGGGCTTTTCTTGTAAGGTTGATTTCGAGATTAACTTGAGGCAGAGGATAGTTCATTTTTAAGGTTGTTTACTGACGAGTTCATTGTTCCCATTAAAGATGATTCTTTGGTTGTTGATGTTCCTCAGATTTTGATCCCTAACTGTATGAGTTTAGATCCTTCAGTGTTGAAGTTTGATAATGTCTTCTTGCTCGGCTGTGTCATGTATATCAGAGGAAAACCCGGTTGTCTCTGACAATCCTATCCTTGATATTGATTATAGTGTTTGCAATAAGATGAGTACTGTTTTTAGTAGGTATATAATTTTGTTTTCAAGCTTGTCGGTTATGATGTCAAGACCGGTTTTTGTAGAGAAGGGATTTTGAAGATTGATAATTCTTATTGTTTTGATAGTTTAAGTGATTTGGACGACTTAGCTATTTGCTATGAGCATGTTCTTGATTCTGATTGCAATATATTAGGTTAGAGTTTGGTTGTAGTTGTTAATGGTTTTGACAGTTTGTATTCTGTTGAAAATTTTGATTTGTTGAACTGGGATTTGGATAAACTGAATTTGCATAATAACAAATTGTTGACTTCAGAGTTGAATGGTTCGTTTGCTTCTAGTTTTTTGGTTGGTTTTGAGGAGATGCTGTGGGTCTTGTTCAGAACAATTTTGAATCTAATGTCTTGGTTGAAAATGTTGTTTTGCTTGCTCCTGTTGCTGATAGGGTATTAGACAGGGTTCCTTCGATTAACATATCTTCTACAGTGATTTTTGATGGTAAACATAGAGTTGGATTTGAGGAGAAGTCTGAATATTTGGATGATGATTGGTTCACTGTGATGTTGATGAGGAGTCTTTGGGTACTGTTTTGATTGATGTGTGTTCTTCTTTGATTGGATATGTTGGTTCTGATCAAGCTATCTATTATCACACCAGGGGTTTCAAATTTGTTATGTATTGTTGTCTTGCATCTATAGGTAAATTTCCTCGTTCTCCTATCCATGCTAGCGATTTGACTCATGCATCCAAATCTGGTAGATTGAATAGTATGAGTTATTCAAATGTTAATATTTGGAGAAGTTAAAACGTAAAGCTTTTAAGTCTTCTGCTGGAGGGTTGTTGATATTTCAGGGATTTATTGTGATAATTGTTGTTTTGGAGTTTGTTCGTGGTTTGTGTAGATGCAGTATATTATGGTCTTTTCAGCTTGGTTGTTGAGGTGGCGGTTGTGATTGCGGAAGTTATTTCAGATGGCTGCTTATCTTTTGGTGTCGTTTTTGGCTTTGGTTTCTGGATAGTTAGGGTTAGTCTTTAGTTTCATAGGCTTTTAGGAGGGTTTGATTTTTTCTTTTGTATGGAGGGGTCTTTTGCTACCTGCCAGGCTTGTTGACAGCTCCTTTACTATTGTTGTTATATATAAGTACATGTGTGCTCTCCTCTCTTGTAGAGGATCACGCATTTTTCTCAAAAGGATTATACATAAGATTATTATATAAGTTAATTAAATTATAAATGTTATACAAGAATTGAACTTATCTAATATAAATGTATAATGTATGATAAAAGATGGAACAATAAGAAACCAAAAGTAGACTTAAGGAATAAATATATATGTATAGTACGTATACCGTCATTTCAGATGTGTCTGATACTTGAATCATGAGGGTCTTTTTATAAGAAATACATTATTCCATAAGTCAATATCACTCAACTAAATATATTAAGGACTATGAATCTTTAATATAAAGTTGTCATCTACCATTTATATATTAATGGATTACTTGCATAATCCTTAGTTGTTGATCTTTCCTCAAGCTAGGGGTGTTATATATAGTACTATTAATATATAGAATAAAGGGTAGATAACTGCACATAATTGTTGAGCTTTCATCAAGGTATAACATTATACTTAGGTCATTGCGAAATGGTATGTACAAGTGAATAATCTCTCATTATTTATTGATCTTTCCTTTAGGTAATGATGAGATTAGGACAAGGATCACAAGCTTAGGAGTTGTATGTGATATTATCGATAATGGTTATCCATCGTATACGGGCGTATGATTTGTTGAGCTTTCCTCAAGGTCAGAATCCTCAAGGTCAGAGTCCCAAGACATTTGAGTCTTAACATCCACTAGTGAAGTCAAAAGTATTCTATATTTCATCTTAGTGGTTTGGAGAAACATGAAAGACTAGTAGACGAGCCTTATTAGAAAAATGAAATGGTAACATTTATTTTTCTAATACAGTAAGAACTTCTACTATGTATAAATTAAACTAATCTGCATCGATAAATTTGTACGACTAAAAAAAATATAAAACGTTTATCAATTAAGATATATATATGAACTGAATTAAATATCGATATACTTACCTCAAATCATTTGGCATGTTGTCAATTCAAGGCCCATACAAGAGCCTAACTTTCACACTGCCAAATATGTTCGTAACTTGGTCACTTACACGTTTGCTTGCCCAAGATATTGTATTGTCTTTTGTGAGTTGTCGAACTCTAGAAGCAATACAAGGTATGGATATTTGATCCATATTCGATCACGTATGAATGTTATATGGTGAACAATCATTATTCATAATGTACGAAATTTCAATAAAATTATTTCAGTCAAAATAAGCAAGTAAACCATAATATGAGATCATGTATCCAATATGATTGATTACATTGATGATCTTGTCATGTTAAATGTAACACTAGACTAAAAGCTACAAGATAGGTGTAGGAATTCAATCACTGAAATATCAATTTGATTATTATGTAAAGTGCAACACATTTGATATACTTAAATGTTAAGGATATCTTAATACACTTTTTTCAAGAGTTCTTTATGATACTATACAAAGGGTTTCCTTTGAATTTTTGGCCATTTAGAAAGGAAAGCAAACATATGAGAGTGGATGAAGTCTAAGGCATAGTTGGAATGAAGAAAGTGAATGGTCACTTCTGCTTATTGGAAACATTGGAAAAGAGAATTGTAAATAATGATTGATACTTAACATTGGAATGAGAAATATGATTTCTATTCTAAAATACAATTTCATATAGAAAATTATTTTCTACGAGATTTACTTCTATGAGTTCAAGATATTTGATGTAAAAACATTTGACTGTAAAGTGGTTATAGCGGTGGAATAAATAGCCTACTTTAAGTGGTTGAATGAAGCTCTGTATTTCATATGCTATTATAGTAATGGTGGAAATAGTGGAAGCATGCTATATAGCACTTATTAGTTGCATCAAGTTACAAAAAGTATTTTTTTTAAACAAACAGATCATTATTTATGAAAGAATAACCGTTTTAGTGTTAAATAAAAATAGGCATAGTTTTATTTCAATATGAATATTCGTTATAAAATAAATTATAATAGTGGTATTTGTGCTGCATTAGAAAATACAGAGGCATCAAAATTTATTTGTCGTTATTTTGGAACTATGGACCGAGTCACAGTTTGGAAAAATAATTTTTGATTATATGATTATGAATTATGTGGTACTAGTAAATTATGTCTCAAACAATTAAAGGCAAAGCACCCATTCAGTGGGAGCAACATAAGAGTTGATGAACCCTATGGATTGATACATATAAATGTATGTTATCCCGCTTTTTGGCAAAACCGTGATACCAAAGGATTGGTCGAAAACGAGAGACAATTTGCCTCAGAGATTGGTTGCATTCTACTCCGCTATGAATATCGATGAATTTTGTGAAAGCCGGGATCAGGCCACAATTGATAGGACATAACAAGCGAAGTCATGAAAGCCTGTGTTTCAAATTTCAAGTCAATCCGAGTTCGTGTGCTCAAGTTATGATGGATTCAATTTGAGAGAGATGAACCTTGCCCGGTTCGAATCCATCACCCCTTCATTGGTTCGAACCCATCTAGTTCGAATCCATCAGCCAGTGCCTGCCTCGCGACCATCAACTTCGACTCCATTAGCTTCGAAGCCATCACCTTCGAATCCATCGAGTCGAACCCATCCTCGTATGCCTTAGTTCGAGTCCATCCTCGCAAGTATGTTCGAATCTATTCAAGCCCACCAGCTTCGAATCCAAGTCGCTTCGAACCGATCTTGTTCGAATCGATCGAGTTCGAACCCACGAGTATACCTTGGTTCGAATCGGTCGCGTTCGACCCTAGGAACATTCACTTGTTCGTATCCACCAAGTCAACTAGCTTGGATGACGTGTCGCTCCACGATACGAAGTCGGCAAGGTTCACGGAGACGAAGCGCTCAACAAGGAGGGAAGGCCGGATCGACTCGAAGAATGCGCGCCACGTCAACCCACTATCGCATGTTTGCATCGATTCGAATCAATCGATTCGAATTGATCGGTTCGAACTACACAGCCATCAAAGCTACTTCAATTCGAATCGATCATATCTCCTAAACCACTGATCCAAATGCAACGAAATTTTCACAGTAGCTTCCATACAAGATAAAGATTGTTCCTGCCAAGTTTCAGCTCGATTGGACCATTTCTTGATGGGTTCGAAATCACTTCGAATCGATGTCAGATCGAGTAGAAACTTGATGGGGTCGGTCGCGTGGGCCCACTCACGTGCCAGAAGATGTCTCCCGAAATTTGAGCGAGATCTGGGCCTCCTACGCCTATAAATAGCACCCTGAAGCCTTCAGAAAAGGGGATCTTTCGGAGCTTCCACCATTGAACGTCCAGACTCTGCCAGATTAAATTCCATACTTCATCATCGCTGTTGTATCCAAATTTCAAAGTTATCATCAACTGTAATCTACTGTATTCGATTATTATCATCAAGTGAATCAATAAAGGGAGAACCTTCAAAGTGGATGTAGGCAAGATCGCTGAACCACTATAAATCCTGTGTTTGTGATTGTTATCTGTGAATTATTATGATTGTTGTTGCTTAGATCTGAATTCTATATTGATCATTGCTAATCTGTGTTGATAAACGGGTGCTTTCACGGTATCGGGTGTTTGTGACCAATTTTGGCGCAAACATTTTGGTGCTTTCACTGAGAAGGCTAATTCAGGAGTTCTACCAGTTAGAAGTCGATTCGGAAATTTTGGAAGTTCAGATTCGAGAGATTATAACGAGACAATCAAGCCGAAGGCCAAGGCCAGAGAGAAGTGAACAACAAGGAAGTCAAGAGGCTTCCTCAGGAGCGAATCAACCGTCGGTCTTCATCACTAGGGACGAGATGGAGACAATGATGAAGAAGCAAGAGGAATTGATCCAGAGTTTATTTCAACAGATAGGACAGCTTGGAGCACATAATAGAGAAGCCAATGGAATCCAGAACGGAGCAGGACCATCCGGCATAGCACCTGGATTTGGAGACGCACCCATGGAGAACGTTGATCCAATTTCGAAGAGAGAAAGAGGAGCATCTGCGCAACCCAGTAGTAGTAGAGGAGTGAACGCACAGTCAAGGGGGCAGATCCCAGAGTTCCCTCGTGAACTCGAGGGGCAGGTCGAAAGTAGTGAACGAAGATTACATCTTGGAGACAACGACAGGTTGGCAGAGATGGTTAGGCGAGCTATGAGAGGCGGTTTGGTGAACAAAGATTTGGAGGATGTTAATAGGAGTCCTTTTACTCCAGCAATCAGGCAAGCTAGGAACCCACCGGATTTCAAGTTACCATCGTTGGATATGTATGATGGGAGAACGGACCCCACGGTCCATCTGACGAAGTATATGAGGCATATGGAAGTGCTGGGGGCATCAGAGGAGGTTATGGCCCGGTGCTTTCCATTGTACTTGACGGATATTGCGGCGTTATGGTTTAGGCAACTAGAGAGTGGATCCGTCGGAACATGGAATGATTTAACTGTGAGATTTATGAGGCAATTCAGGGTTCACATTACAAGACCCAAGAATGTGATGACTTTGGCAACTTTAAAACAGAAGGCTGGAGAGACGTTGAGGAGTTTTCTGACACGGTTCAATGCGGCAGTAGCTTCGGTGGATCGACCAGATCCATCCATGGTTATGATGGCGGCTGTATCCGGGACAGCAGACGGAACGGAGTTCAAAAATTCATTAACCAAGGATCCTCCCGTGGATCTAGGAGAATTCTATCACGAGGCAGAAAAGTTTTTACGATTAGAGGATGCGAATGCAGAAAGAGAAGAAGGAGATGGGATAGAAGTTTATGCACTTAAAGACGAAAAGCCTCTTAAAAAGGACTAGGATAAGGATAAAGGTAAAAGAAAGACTGAGAATGATGGAGACAGATCAAAGCGGCAACGGAGAGAGCCGCGATTCACCACATACACTGAGCTGAATGAAAGCCTGGAACGAATTTATCAGGATACCAAAGAGCAGGTTCCATATCGTAGGCCAATGCGAAGGGATCCAACCTCTGACGAAAGGAAATCAGATAAGTTTTGTGTATTCCATGAATTAAACGGTCATAACACTAATGATTGTAGGCATCTGAAGGACGAGGTGGAAGGGCATATCAGGAGCGGTATGCTCCTTCAATATGTAAGGAGGCGAGCTCCAGCGGCGGAACCAGAGCGACCACCGTCCACATCAGCTAGAGGCGACCCTGAATCGAGGCACCGTTTGGTTATCAATTGAGTGAAACAACGATGAACAAGTCGTAAGCTTCCACTAACGCAATTAAATCATTTACACATGTGCGAGATCGCGAACGATCTCTAGGCATGCTCTGAGTAATCATTGACCGTTTCATAGTGGGAACTTACACTTTGACATCCACGCTTTGCTTTCGTTTCGTTTTGATTTGAACACTTAGATTTTGTTTGTTTGGACATCTCTATTTTAAAGCTCATCCGTTGAATAGATATTTGATTCTGATAACTCTAGAATGGCTAAGCTACTTACACATGTACGGGGTCGCGAACGATCCTTAGGCATGCTCTGGAATGGCGATAAACCGCCCTGACAAACGATCTAGGAACTCACCCGAACGTGACTCTGGCGTCGATAACACCAAGCCCTCCCGGGCACACTTTCTCGCCTCGAACGGCACACGATCGCGAACGATCACTCTCTGCCTCGAACGGTCATGATTTACTTATTATGAAATCCGACCTCGAACGGTCACCATTCGCCTTGAACGGCACTTGATCGCGAACGATCACCATTTGCCGCGAACGGCATCGACCGCGAACGGTCCCATCTCATCATTTGCCGCGAACGGCATCGACCGCGAACGGTCCAATTCAATCTTTTGCCACGAACAGCATCGACCGCGAACGGTCCAATTCCATCCTTTGCCGCGAATGGCGCAGACCGCGAACGGTCCCGATTCACCTCAAGTGGCATACGATCCCGAACGATCGTCATTTGAGGACATATGAAACTATCAAGTTCTTTGCAGGTTGATGATAGGATATGAACATCCAGCTCATGGCATTACGAAACACGCCTTCCTGCCGCAAGGCATGTTTCGGGGGGCAAATGTTATCTCGCTTTTTGGCAAAGCCGTGATACCAAAGGATTGGTCGAAAACGAGAGACAATTTGCCTCAGAGATTGGTTGCATTCTACTCCGCTATGGATATCGATGAATTTTGTGAAAGCCCGGATCAGGCCACAATTGATAGGACATAACAAGCGAAGCCATGAAAGCCCGTGTTTCAAATTTCAAGTCAATCCGAGTTCGTGTGCTCAAGTTATGATGGATTCAATTTGAGAGAGATGAACCTTGCTCGGTTCGAATCCATCACCCCTTCATTGGTTCGAACCCATCTAGTTCGAATCCATCAGCCAGTGCCTGCCTGGCGACCATCAACTTCGACTCCATTAGCTTCGAAGCCATCACCTTCGAATCCATCGAGTCGAACCCATCCTCGTATGCCTTAGTTCGAGTCCATCCTCGCAAGTATGTTCGAATCTATTCAAGCCCACCAGCTTCGAATCCAAGTCGCTTCGAACCGATCTTGTTCGAATCGATCGAGTTCGAACCCACGAGTATACCTTGGTTCGAATCGGTCGCGTTCGAACCCAGGAACATTCACTTGTTCGTATCCACCAAGTCAACTAGCTTGGATGACGTGTCGCTCCACGATACGAAGTCGGCAAGATTCACGGAGACGAAGCGCTCAACAAGGAGGGAAGGCCGGATCGACTCAAAGAATGCGCGCCACGTCAACCCACTATCGCATGTTTGCATCGATTCGAATCAATCGATTCGAATTGATCGGTTCGAACTACACAGTCATCCAAGCTACTTCAATTCGAATCGATCATATCTCCTAAACCACTGATCCAAATGCAACGAAATTTTCACAGTAGCTTCCATACAAGATAAAGATTGTTCCTGCCAAGTTTCAGCTCGATTGGACCATTTCTTGATGGATTCGAAATCACTTCGAATCGATGTCAGATCGAGTCGAAACTTGGTGGGGTTGGTCGCGTGGGTCCACTCACGTGCCAGAAGAAGTCTCCCGAAATTTGAGCGAGATCTAGGCCTCCTACGCTTATAAATAGCACCCCGAAGTCTTCAGAAAAGGGGATCTTTCGGAGCTTCCACCATTGAACGTCCATACTCTGCCAAATTGAATTCCTTACTTCATCATCGCTGTTGTATCCAGATTTCAAAGCTATCATCAACTGTAATCTACTGTATTCGATTATTATCATCAAGTGAATCAATAAAGGGAGAACCTTCAAAGTGGATGTAGGCAAGATCGTTGAACCACTATAAATCCTGTGTTTGTGATTGTTATCTGTGAATTATTATGATTGTTGTTGCTTAGATCTGAATTCTATATTGATTATTGCTAATCTGTGTTGATAAACGGGTGTTTTCACGGTATCGGGTGTTTGTGACCAATTTTGGCGCAAACAATGTATATAATCAAAAGTCTATCAATTCCAAGATGGTTCCACATACTTTTTTGTATTCGCCGATGAGTTATTATCGGTATGGATATGTGAATCTGATACACATGTAGTGTGTCCGTGATAAACTCATAAAATATAAAACGGAAGTTAATAACATAACATGCAATAGAAAATAAAAATGATTCGATTCGATGGAATATGTGAGTATATTGGAAAGAGTTTTGAATGCACCTAAAATAAATAAATATTCGATCTCAAAAGTCATTCCCGTAGAATATAATAGTTTATAATTTTTGTTTGATGATAATGAACACACACATGCACACACACATATGTGTGTGTATATGCGTGAGTATACGTGCGCACGCGTGTTTATTTGTTATAGTACTATTGCAGTATCTCAGAATGAAAAAAAAATACAATTTTTATTTCAATAAATATTTTATTTCGGTAAGATTTCAATACAGGTAAATAGGCACAAAGAAGAAGCTACAAAAAAATTTAGTCTCAGAGACGACAAGTTTGCTTTTTAGTCTGAAGGACACTATTTAGTGTAAACTGAAAATGATAGATACAACTATCATTCTGTGAATTACACTAAAAAGTGTTCTTCGGCCTGCAAAACAAAATTATTGTCCCTGAAACTAATTTTTTTCTAACTTTTTCCTTCAGCCTAAAAAACTCATTTCAATAGTACATGGAGTTACAACAAGAGCTTCCATAATATTTTATATATACAATATTCATTTACAACAACTTTTTACTATCTCATATATACAACACTCTTTCAAATACAATAATTTGTAATCACTTCTATCCTCACTCACTTGAATATAATCTTTATCTTCTTGCTCAATGTCCAGTCATATTCTTGCCTGTCAAGTAACAAATGCCACTAAAATCAAAAAAAAAAAAAAAATTGAAACTGCAAATATATAAATATATTTGAACTCGACATTGCCTTGGTTTATTGGTTTTGTTCTTTTCAAATTTAATTAGGCATCAAAAATAACGAATATGGACCGGTACAACGGGTATACAGAAGGATCGGTACTACATGTTCGTGTGGAAGAAAAATTCAAAATCAAGTCAATAATGTGCACAAACAACCTACGACATGCACAGTGTATCACTGTACATACAATAAGGCTTAGCACATTAAAAAGCTATGCATATACACTTGAGCACATGTCAAATTTGCACACATGCACAAAGCTGAAGCTACAAAATATAAAAATTTAGGTCTAAAATACAAGTGCATAGCACACGACATGCGTACATAAGAAAAGCAGAACAAGAAACTCAATTTCAAGCACAAAACAAGCATATCAGGCACATGTATAGCAACCAGATCAAGCACCAGATTGGAAATTTCAAGTGCAATATAAACATCAAGTGATTAGTGGGCAAGCCATAGCAAGCTAGCACAAGCAGATTGGGTGCATGTCTGAAGGCTCAACAAAATGCTTAGGGTAGAAACATCAATAGTGCATAGCATGTTCAACAACATGCACAAGCATTGTGCACAGAACAACAAAGCAGCTCACAAGGACAGATAGATGCAAGAAGGGTAAACACAAATTGGTGGAACCACAAGTGCATAAACCAAAAGCAACACATAAATCCGCATCAGGCATGGCAAAAACAAGCAAGACCAGGCAAATGCACACAAAGTCATACACACTTACACAAGCTCACAAGTGAAAACAAAAATGCACTAACCAAACACACCAAGAGCAGCACGATACAAGTCGAACAGCTACATAAAGCAAGGAAAATTCAAGTATATGTGAAGATGTCGCATGGTGCAAAACAACAGTGGATACGCACAAGGCACTAAAACACACACAAACACAAGCAAACCAATAGCGCAAGTCACACACATATGCAAGGAAATATCAGTGTTAAAGAATTCAAGCTGAAGTCGAAATATTGAAAAACTCAAAAATCTAGCCGAAGTCGAAATATTGAAAAGTTCAAAAATCTAGCTAAAGTCGAAATATTGAAAAATTCAAAGTCAACCGAAGTCACAAATATACCAGAGATGAACAAGTCAATGATTGCAAAACCCAAGAACAGAGAATCAACAATCAAGATTAAAAGCTCAATCGAAAGTTGAAATATTCAAAGCAAAAATATTTTGAAATATATGGAAAATTCAGAAGAATTTTTCATAATCATACTCTATAAGTACCCAATTCATCATCGTCAATTTTTGAAGTCGAGTTCAAATCAAATAAAGCAGAAAATAAAAAACGTACCAAATCATCAATGGAAAAAGTACTTGACCATTGAAGCAGCCAAAGTCGTGAAACGCTGGGCAATTGAATAAATTGATCGATAAGGAGATAAAGGGGAACAATTAGCAATGGAAGACAAAATCAGTGGCTTTAAAAAATAAGAAACCTTAATTGGAGAACATTAAAGAAGGGGACGGCAAGAGAATAAAAATAAAAGTGGACCGAATTTCTTTTTGGGCCGTAATGTACGGTTTCTCTTTATTATTTAATTGTATTTTACTTTAACTTTTAAAACTCTAATTTGTAATTGGGATTGAACTATCGGGCGTAGTTCGTGGAATTCTCAACTCGAGGATAGAGTTGAAGCATGGTTTCGAGCTTAAGGTTAGAACAATCAAGTAAGCAATAATCGTAAGTTTTCAGCGCCCGTAAGCGGTCGATTGTTTAATCTTAGTAGAAATGTTGAGGGCAGCATTAGGTAAGTATTGTTGAAGCTGGGTAAATTTATGTGTTGCTTTTATTTCCGCATTTACTATGTTATTATTTGTGCTGCAACTTTTATTATTTTATGAATTTATTATAAACTCTATCCACGAACCATTTAGGTTTAATTAGATCCTCCAAGTGGTATCAAAGCCAAGTTCTTTTTTTTTTTGAAATGGTACTTTATATACAACAAATCATTGTGACAACATATCACATGTCGGTAAACGTTCGACTCACGCTAGGCAAGTTTCGAACTTGTGGCCTCTCGCATCAAAGCCACATCACTTAACCACTGGGACAATGGTGCTTGTCTATCAAAGCCAAGTTGCTAGCAAAAATGTCTAACCCTAGCCGTAGATCCAATGAGAGCCAGTCCAGTGTTAGTCTACCTATTTTTGTTGGAATGGATTTTTTAAATTGGGAATCGAAAATTGAACTTTATGTATATTTTTATTTTTAAATGTTGGAATATTATTGAAAATGGATATTACATGGTAGATAAGAAAAATATTTCGATTAACGATTATGTATGAATATTCTCTACTCTCTAATTAATAAAGCTAGATTTTACCATATCTATCATTGCTTAAATACACACGAAATCTTGAATACTCCCGATGCAATATAAAAGGTGGAACCCAGTGCACGAGGCTCCCGCACGATAGCAGGCTCTGGGGAGGTCGATTGTACGCAGCATTTCCCTCGCTTTGCGAAGAGGCTGTTTCCGGACTCGAACCCTTGACGCCCAGATCACCAGTCGGGTGACCTTACCGTTGCGCCAAGGCTCCACCTCACTCCAGATGCAATATATGGTGGAAAATCTAATAATAGCGAGAAACTACCCAAAACTGGTTCATTAGAAAACTTTGTTTGAAAGGATTCATAAAAAATGATTTAGATGATGACGGTGACAACAATGATTCAACAACTAACGAGTTAAGCGGTCTTTCGTCTAAAGATCCAGTTCTTTTGTGCCATAAATAAACTAAATCTATTGATAATCTTAAACTAAAAATTAAGAGGTTGGAAAGCGAAAAATCTAAATTGCATCAAAAAAATAATAAATTGGAAATTGAGCTTGAAAATATTGAAAAAACTGATAATTCTAATTGCAAAAAATGTTTGAATTACGTAAAAGAATCTGCTCATTTTCATGAAAATTTTCAGAAGCTAGAAAAGGACATTTTGATTTTGGAAAAAATGAAACTAAGTTGATTTGAAAAAAAAAATCTTTTTACAAGAGGAGCTGGAAAGTTTTAAGATATTTGAAAATTCCAAATGTGCGAATTTTGAGAGGGATTTAAAACAGATTAAAGAAAATTTCAATTCCCTTGAAAACGAAAGCATGGTTTTGAAAAATAGCAAAAATGAAATTACTCGAATAAATCACGAATTTGAAAAAGTGATAAAAATATCAAGGATTTTGAAAATTTTGAATTTGAAGAACATAAACTTTTTGAAGCCGAGATGTTGAGTCCAAAATAAAAGGGTTCGAAAATGAAAATTTGGTCTTAAAAAGAAAGATGTTGAAAAGAGGTAAACCGTTATTAGTCGTTGTTCAATGCTAATAAATGAAAATAAACTTATCCAAAGTCAATGATTTTGAGTTACTTGTTCGAAAATTTTCCATTGGAAAAAAATAATTTAATATTTTATTTGGAAATCAACTCTTTGCAAACAATAAAAAGGGACTTGGATTTAAAAACGTTTTGGTATATAAACAATCAACTAGTAACTTCATTAAAGGAAGAAATGCAATACCCAAATGCATAAATGTGTCAGTATAGGACATATCTTGTCGAAATAAAAACAAATACAAAACCGTTAAATAAAATTGGGTTCCAAAAGGTAGAAATATAAAAAAAATTAAATTTAAACAAATTTGGGTTCTAAGGGTATAATTGTTAAAATTAACGGTTTGCCATATAAATAAATTTGAGAACGAAAGGTTACGAATTAAAATGAAAGCACTAGTCGTATATACTTTGTTAGGCCACTCGCTTCTTCTAATATTTAGGCACAAATCCGGGCTAAGGAATAGCTATGTTAGTGGTAGATTTCGAGTTGTTCTATATATTTGATAAGGATTAATTGCAATATTTCTTAGCCTATATAAAATGAGGTGGAGACACACTTTGGTTAAAATGGATGGACAAGAGTACGACATCAAAGGTAAGTAAATGTATGATCTTTAAACCCAACTTTCTTTTCGTATTGTTAATTCTATTTTTGTTGACACTGTTTTAGTATAACTGTCATATCTTGAACTCCTTAATCCCGATTTACAAAATTCAAGACGTTGATAGAAAATTCTGTATTTTGTGCTCTTCCATAATTTGAATTTACAGCATTGAAAAACTGCAAATCATTTAGTATATTGTTCGAAAATTGTTTCAGAACTTCTTAACATAACTATAGTAAATCGATCATAACTTGATCGTCATTACTTCGGATTTTTAAATTCTCGGATTTTTAAATTCTTGTAGTTTTAAAAATCTAACCGACACAATACAACTTTACTGTTTTGAGTTTTTCCGATTCACTTTGTAAAACCTTGAAAAACATTAATTGATTCAGCACATTACTTGAAAAGTTTATTTATTTATGCAAATGTGTTGTGGTATTTTAGATATAACCTTTGATCGATTCATTTTTTGTATTTGAAACCAATTTTGGTGATTAGAAATATTAAATATCAAAAAATTTCATGCTTGGGGCTAAATCAAATTATGGACTAAATGTTTTCAAATATATTAAATTGTCAAAACTTCAAGCAATAGTTTTTGTTTCCCCTTGTGTACTCTTCTACTTGTGCAAGCTTTTAAAACTACAACATTCAATTGCTAGGAAATTATCTTCATTGCCTTTAGTGACGACTAGCAAATTATTGGTTGGAGAATTTTTTAGCTTTGTGTGCCTTTGATTGATATAAATAACTTTGCATTTGTTTGATGCAAATGACTTTGCTAAAATTATGAATTTTTTTCTAAAACTAATTTGAGTTATATTGTGGATATACAATCTACTTGTTTAATAATATACCAATGTATGCCACCATGGACAGCCGAAGTACAAGTGCTATCAGATATCACTACATTCGAAAACATATTTGCATTCGATTTATATTTCAGTTGATTTTTAAATTCGTAAACGTTTTTTGCAAAACCCCTTGTGGAAAATAGTTTTTCACAACTTCGTTTGGATTTAGAAATTTTACAAATAACTCATATTTTTACCTTAATTTTCTTTAATAAAAGTACTCTTGTTAAATTTAGTAAGGAATTTAGTCTGGAAAAGATGGTTGTTGATTGCTTGAATCTTTTGTAATTTATTAAAAATTATTTATAGCGATTGATAATTATAGGTAGCGATTAAATTACACTTCATATCAACAGAAAGAATATGTTAAAAATTTCTTCAAAATTAAAAAATTTCTACAATATTTTTAATTAGTACATATTCCATGGCCATTTCTATTGCTATCATCTTTCATACAATCCATACTCCAAAATTTAATCTAGTTTGCAGAAGTTGGTATTTCGAAAAACAAGAACATTTTAGTGTAATTTATAATTCTATCCCAAAGTTTTCACTCTCATTTAAAAGTCATTACGATTATGCATAGGTGATTACATTAATCTCTATATACATGCTTCAATTCTCATTTAAAAGTCCTTACGGTTATGCATGGATGAAACACTTATACTAGAAAGGGATAAACATTCTAGTAATTTCGAACCTCATTTGAAAGTCCTAATGGTTATGCATGGTTAGCAAATGTTTGATAATTAACTACTAACCTCATTTGAAAGTTCTAACGACTATGCATGGTTAGAAACATGAACATACAATGACCAATGCAACATGTTCGTATGAAACAAAAATTTAAAATCAAGTCAATAATCACGAACAACCTATGACATGCACGGTCGCTGTACATGCCATAAGGTTAAGCACATTAAAAAGGCTATGCATATACACTTGGTCACATGTCAAATTTTCACAGATGCACGAAACACAAGACTGCAAAATATAAATTCAGGTCTAAAATACAAGTGCATAGCACACAACATACGCATACAAGAAAAGCAAAACAAGAAACTCAATTGCAGGCACAAAACAAGCGTATCAAGCACATGTATAACAACCAGATCAGAAATTTCAAGTACAATAGAAACATCAACTGCATTAGTGGGTAAGTCAAAGCAATCAAGCGCAACCAGAAAAGGTGCATGTATAGCAAGATCAAGCTCGAAGGCTCAACATAGTGCTTATGGCAGAAACATCAAAAGTGCATAACATGTTCAACAAAATGCCCAAGCATTATGCATAAAACAGTAAAGCAGCTCACAAGGACAAACTGATGCAAGAAGGGTAAAGACAAACAGGTGCAACTACACATGCACAAACCAAAAGATAATCACATGAACCGACATTAGGCACAGTAGACAAGAACAAGCCAAAACAGGAAAATGCACACAAAGTCCTGCACATATACACAAGCTCAAAAGTGAAAATAGGCAAGTGCACAAACCAAACACACCAAGAGTGGCACGATATTAGTCGAATAGATACATAACGTCAAGGTAAATTCAAGTACATATGAAGATGCAGCATTGTGCACAACTATAGTGGATATGCATGAGGCACAACACACACAAATGCAAGCAAACCAACAACGCAAGTGAAGCCTATACATAAGGAAATATTAGCATTGAAGAATCCAACCCAAAGTCAAAATACTGAAAAATTCAAAAAACTAGCCGAAGTCGTAATATTGATTAATTCAAAAGTCAGCCAAAATCATAAATATATCAAAGATGAACAAGTCAGTCATTGCAAAACTAGATACCAAAGAATCAACAATCAAGATTAAAAGCTCGATTAAAAGTTGAAATATATAAAGAAAAAATATTTTGAAATATATGGAAAACTCAGAAGAATTTTCCACAATCATACTCTATAAATACCCAATTCATCATCGGAAAATTTTGAAGTCGAGTTTGAAACAAATAAAGTAGAAAGTAAAAAATGTACCAAATCATCTACGCAAAAGCACTCAACCATTGAAGCAGTAGAAGTCATGAATCGCTAGGAATTGGACTAAATTGATCAATAAGGAGATAAAGGCGAACGGTTAGCAATTGAAGATAAAATCAGTGGCCTTCGAAAATATGAAACTCTAGTTGAAGAACATTGAAGAAGAGGGACGACATGAGTAAACAAATACAAGTGAACCGAATTTCTTTTTGGGCCGAGCATAATACATGTTGAATTAATATACTTTAGATTAGGGTTTCTTTTTATTGTTTAATTGTATTTTATTTTTAACTTTTAAAACTATAGTTTGTAACTAGGATTGAACTACGGGGCGTAGTTTGAGAAATTCTCAATTTGGGGATATAGTTAAGGTTGGGTTTCGATCTCAGGTTGGAACAATCAGATAGGCGATAGTTGCAAGTTTACAGGATCTGTAACAGTCAATTGTTTAATCTTAGTAGAAATCTTGGGGTAGTAGTAGGTAAGTATTGCCAAATCTAGGTAAATTTGTTTGTTGATTTTATTTTTGCATTTACTCTATTACTACCTGTGTTGCAACTTTTATTATTTTATGAATTTATTATAAACCCTACTCACTCCCTCCTAATAGGTTAATTCGATCCTTCAACGCCTCCCTATGGTACACAATGATGTATCGATAAGGAGCAATCGAACTTTGTTGGAAAACATACGGTTAATTGTAAATGAAGTTTAGTTAACATTTTTCTATAAGGTCGTATACTTAAGAGTAGTACACAAGTTAAAGTTAATTCCATGTAAATAATAGTTTACAAAAACTAAGAAGATAAGGGTTCATAAGAAATCCTAACATATCCAAGGCCAAGAAGTTTATAAAAAACCGCACCTAACAATTATTCATAAGGGATCTTGTGTTAATCACCTCAAAGGGAGTTTGGGAACCATGGTCATTGGATGGCTAAATTATGTTTTGAACATAAGTATTATAAAATAAAAATAAGTCACTTTTATATATAAGGCAATTTATGAAGTGTTATGAATACCAAAACAATTGTTATTTCAAGCAATACCAACTTTGTAATAAAGGGATTTCTTTTAGAAATTAATGTTAGTAAAATGGATTTGGATACGATCCAAGGTTAAAACCGATTAAAAAGGATGGACTGAAATTAGCCATACCTAAAGGAACACAACACATTTAGAATATCTAGTTAGTATTCTTGTATACCGAAGAGAAATTATGAGTTTTTTTAATCAATTTTGAGAAAGATAATCCTTAACTATCAATTAAAATGTTAAGAGTATGGACTCCAAATAGGGTATGATGCACAAACCCAAGGCGGCTTCCAAGCACGTTATCAAAATATGATTTTGGTAGTTGTACCCAATGGGATATGATCCATCGGCTGCGAATGTGTCTTCAAAATAAGACTAATGCAATTGGAATATACTTAGCAACATTGATAAGAATAACATAATTTGAATTTTTGAAATTAGCATACAAAATTCTTTATTCAACGTGCTTAAGTTAATTTAGATTTACTCACAAAATTATTGCTTGGTATGATTTGGTTCTTTGGTACATATGTGTTGAAATGAAAAATCTTAAATAATGATTCTATGGGTTTTCCAATATGACACAGGAAATGGTACGAAGGTATCATTCTATAAGCATCAGAAAGGGATAAGTATTTTGATATAGATATCAAATAGTATGATTTTCATTCACAATGCAGAGGAAGCATGTATCCATAAGAAAGAACCACTAAAAGTTACATTGGTATTTCTTGACTATAAGTAAACAATATACTGCTGATTGTTAATGATGTATTTATGTTAAAATCAGTAATATTTTGGTTTTTTAATACTCATATGGGATTGATAAATTAAATCTTTTATACTAAGTATAAAGGATGTTGGAAATGTCTCAAATGATATGCAAAGACACCTTATTAAAATGTTAATAAGGAACATGTAAGATGGATTCCTTACGCTTTAGCAATAGGAATTATCATGCATGTTGCATTATCTACAATATTGTAATTGTCTTATGTATGTGATGCATGAAGCAAACATCAAATTCAAATTAGGACCACTAAATGGTAGATTAGAGTATTCTCGAGTTTTTACAAAATACTAGAGAATCGTTTGCAAAAACAACGAACTCCTTATGAAAGGAGTGCTTGGACTTGAACTTCATAAGTGCTATCGAGTATAACATTTCAATATTAAACTCATGTTCAATCCTTAAATAAGAAGCCCGAAGTTTGAAATGTTTCAAACAAAAGGTTGTGGCTAATTCAATAGAAAGGCTGAGTACATCGCCTTGCATAGCGCCAAAATAAAAGCAATGTATAGAAATAGTGCACAAATTTTTAACTAAGCTGAGGGTGATTCCAAGTATCAAGAATAATATATCATTGTTATATGATAACAATGTAATAATATGATATCACTAAAAGTCAAGAAACATACTCTGAATAATTCCACATGATAATAATAGTTTATCAACATCAGAGAGAGTTGGTTGATAGAGTAGATGATCAAACAACATAGCAGATCCATTCACAAAGGGTATAACTCGATAATTTTTCATCAAATTGATCGAAGGGATATGACTGAGAATCCATAATTGGCCCTAAATGTAAGATGGAGATTGTTAGGGTTAAGGGTATGCCCTACGGGCAATTATGTAATTGTTACATATATCAAACTTGATAACTAATCTTGTTTAAAATAAAAGGTGTTTCTTTTCTATTATATGTACGTGATATAATGTCTTAAATTGTCTAATTAATTTAATTAAAATTATATTTAATAGAAAATCCATAAATGGTATGTTTTAGTGATAGTACTTACAAAATGTTGTAGCCATGAGTAATTTATCACAATAAAATTAAACATACCATTTTAGATGTCCCTAGTCAAGTTATATCAAGATTGCATATCGATATATTCATTGGGACTAGAGTACAAAATGCTTTCTAAATATTAAGCAGTGCATTGCTTATGACTGCTAGGGGCACCAAGGGTTATGTATTGACAGTTATTTGATAACCATGGAATGTCTCACTTGATAGGCTTCTACTGGTTAATATAACTATGGTTCAACATAAAATATCGATGTGACAATGTTACACAATTTCCTTAACTTGAGAATACCGTCAAGCTTCAATGTGAAAACTCCGCTTTGATTATAGTTAAATCATGGTACGACATCCATTGAACGACTATAGTTGGGTCGAGTGGAAGCATTGGAAGTGAGATACTCTTCAAGAGAGAATTCATCTCTTCAGTTATATGAGGTTAGTATCACATTCAACTAAAGTCAACTTAAAGTCAAAGTCTTTGGTCAAAATAGTTCAGTTTATAATAATTGTTATTATCGAACCAAGGACTTTGTGTTTGGACTATAGAGTTGAATATGGATGATGCTGGAATTTTAACCATTGCCAAATTCCATAAGTCCAAAGTGATATAATTTTGACGAAGAGAATTGGTGTAAATAATTGCCACTGTTAGGTAAAGCTTAAATAAAGTAATGTTGGATTTTTCAAAGCTATGTAAGCGAAAAATTTGGCTATAATGTAACACCACTTGCTAAATGAAGTGTAAACATTAATATTCGAATCGTCCAATATTAGTCACTTACTGAATTTACATCTAACAGTCATACAACTATAATGTTGAATAATCCGACTCCAATCGGATTTAACTACTTGTAATTGTTATAAATTAATTAATATTTATGTAATATAAATTCTAAAATTTTATTCGATTTGTGTTGAAAATAATGTGAATATAAAAATTATATACACACATGTCAATAAACAATACCAATGTGCATTTAAATTAGGTTTGAATGTATTTTATTTGATCGGGCTTGAACTGATTGGGTGGCCTATAAAGTGACCTGATTTGGCTTGCCATACATATGGGAGGAGGGGTTAGATTTGTTTCAAAATGGGGGAGGGGGTTGAATTAGTAAAGATATTTGTGAATCCAGATCCACTTTCTACACCTCTTTTTCTCTATTATTTAAACATCCTTAATCGCTCATTTGTTGTTCTCCTTTCAGCCTCCACTACATCCATATCTAGCCGAAAATGGCAGCCTCCTTCCTCGATCGATTTAAGCATTAAAAACACAAAACCAATTAAAATTAGGACAAAGGTGCGTAATGCTTTTAGTTTGACAGCTCTCTCTGAAAGTATTTGAATTCAGATTCAAAACATAGTCAAGAATTCCTATATATGTATGCTATCACCATTTTACGTGAATATGTATATATGTATCGTGATTATATGTGTGTGTGTGTATATAGCTCATAGACAGCAAAAAAATATTTTTTCGAATTAAATACTTATTTTAAAAGGTATTTTTAGAAAAAAGTTGATTTCTTATGTATAAATGTATATATAAAGTTCATGTAATATTTTGTTGAATCATATACATGTAAACATTTTCGAAAATTATAAATCATATCCATATAAACACTTTTGAAAATTACAAAATAATAGTAGTTATATATATAATTTAAAACCGTAAATAAATAAATATATGTATATATTTATCCTAAAATACAAGATATTACTTTAACATAATGTACATATTATATGTATTTGTATTTTAATGTATATTAATTATACCAATGATTATGAAATTTATTTAAAAAATTTCCTTCTCTTTAGTTCTTTTCATACGGAAATTTTTTTATTAATTTTTTTAGATCACAAAGGATTAAAAAAGGTTTGTCAAACATGTTATAGGCCAAAAATATGTATGTGTATATATATATATATATAATTTTATCTATTTATATTTAAATATATAATGATAATTTATATTCTAAATTTAAATATTAATATATATACATGTAAATACATATATATGTAAATACATATATATATATATTTATTTAAAAAAAATTCTATTTCACATATTCACATTTATTTTATTTTATCAAAATGTTATTTTTGATTTAAATTTGAAATTTGAAAATATTTTAAAGTCTAGATCTAGATTTGAAATTTAAATTTAAATTTAAATATTTGATTATTAATATTTTCATTTTCAAATATAATTATTTTACATTATTAAAATATGTATGTGTATTAATATTTATACTCTTATATATATTTTTTTATATCACATTGAAATACACAAACACACACACACATATTAGACAACGCATGTATATAAAGGGGCTAAATTGTTCATTGTAATGTAAATTCTAGCATATATATACAGGTATGTTAAACCATTACATTGTATATGTTGCACGCGCACATAAACACACATGTGTATATGATATAAATGTTCATATATTACATGATATAATATAATATTAAAATAAAACTTTATTTACAAATAAAATAAAATATTGGTTTTATTTAAAATAATTTTGATTAGATTTAAATAAATTTAGACTTTATATGCCCAATAAGATCCAAATGGAACAAATTTTTTGAAATTACCATTTACCCCACTGCATGCTGGCCTAGTTCCACCATGAATTTTCTTTGATAAAGTTTGAAATTTGAAAGTATATTATTAAAATGTTTAAATATACTATTCACCCCTTTTAGTGTAAACTCATATGAACCATACTTTGTCCTAAATGGGGTCAAAGGAATACTCTCCTCGGCAACTCTTAGTTGATGGTATTTCATGGCCAAATCTAACTGCGAGAATACTCTAGCTCCATTCAACTGATCAAATAAATCATCTATTCTTGGCAATGGATAATGATTATTCACTATCAGCTCATTCAGCTTCTTATAATCAATACATATCTGAAGCGATCAATCAGACTTCTTTACAAATGTCGTAGAAGCTCCCTATGGTGCACTACTATGTCTAATGAAACATTTAAGCTTAAGTTCCACCAACTGCTTCTTCAGCTCTTCCATTTCCTTAGGTATCCTGCGAGGTGGTCTACTAATAGAGATAGAGTTAAGGGTATGCTATATAGGCAATTATATAATTTGTTACATATATCTTACTCGATAACCACTCTTATTCAAAATAAAAGGTGTTTTATTTCTATTATAAACTTTTTATACTGTGATATAATTAATTATGTTATTAACGTAAAGCACGTTAAATAGAAATCCTTAAATAATATGCTATGTAATCATAATTACAATGTGTTGTAATTATGAGAAATTTATCGCGTTAAAAATAATTATTATTTTAAATATTCATAATAAGGATGTTTCAAGATGAGATATCAATACGTCCATTAAGAGTAGAGTGCGTAGTGCTATCCAATTGTTGTATAGTGTATTACTCATCATTGTAGGGGGTACCATAGGGTTATGTACTAATAATTATTAGGTAACTATGAAATAACTCACTCTAGAGTTTTCCGTTGGTTAATATAATTAAGGTCAAAATAAAATGTTGAAGCAATGATATTACACGGTTCACTCAACTTGAGAATACAGTTGAACTTCAATGAAGAACTTAACTTTGGATTATAATTAAAATCATGGCATGACATTCATCAAAAGACTATAATTAGGCTAAGTTGAAGCATTGGAAGTAAAACGTTATTCAATAAGATTCGCCTTCTCAGTTATATGGGGTTAGTATCATAGCCAAATGTATTCAACCTAAGTCAAAATATCTGACCAAAGAAGTATGGTTAATAATAATTGTTATTATGGAACCAAGGATTTTTTGTTTGGACTAATTAAGTTGAATATAGATAATGTTGGAATTTTGAAACTTTAATTAAAATGTCTTTAAGGTTAGAAGCCTCAAGCTAAGCTTGCTTTGTTTCCCCATGACCCAATCAAAGTTCTTTCTTTAGAATCTACAATTTTTCTTACCAGTCACGAGTTTTTTTCATCTCTAAATCGAATAAGGACATGATCAGTGAATTTTTGATGGAAAGAGAGCTGCTATTTGTATGGAGACTATTAACTTCATTTTCTAGAATCTTCGTCTTCTCAAATAAGGATGAGTTCAATTCTTACAATGATGACATGTCTTGAGAAGAGTATGAAGATGATTGATGAAGAAGTAATAAGTGTTTTCCAATCTAAAGGGAATCATAAACTTCAAATCACATTAATTAATTAACTTAACATGTTAAAGAGAATAAAAAAGAAAATAAGGACATCTCTTGAAAAGGGAAGGGGTCATTGGTTGAACACAAAGAAGTCATAATAAGAAAGGGAAAGATTCGTTCTTCAAAGTTTAAGGGGCGAGAAACCCCTACTTTAGAACCTGATAGATGAGCGTCTCTTGAAAAAGTAGAGAGTCAAGCACCAGCTAACCTGATAAATGAGCGTCTTGAAGAAGTAGAGAATCACGCACCAACTGTCGGTATAAGAAGGTCATAGAATCTTTCAGTGGCAAACTCGTAACATCAATAACCCGACTTTTAATGGGATGTGTAAAAGGAATGCTGGTTGTGACAATATCGGAGGAAGGAACCATGATCGACAGTAAAGCGAGATTAAGACTTGGGGTTTTTTAAGAGAAGGTTTAGAAGAGATTTATGTGCTACTAGATTCCTTGTGTTTATTATTTTTAGCCAATAAAAAGGTAATCCTATTGAGACAATCAGAGATGATGGGCCAGCTTTGCTTTGCCAAGAGCTTTTAGTGAAGAAGGTAAACTGAAGGATCATTGCTAATCGATAGAAGAACTAGGTCAACCAAGCTAACATCTATGGTAAAAGAATGCACAAATAATCAAGAAAAAGAAATCATTATTCTTCAACATAAAAATAGGAAAAGTAATACCCGGTGAATATCTTGGGTTATAGGAGGACGACTACTAGATTGGAGAATTAATTGAAAAGACATGGATATTTGCAATGACGATGGATGAAGAGCCTTGTCTATTCCTTTTTATAATAGCGGCTCTCCCAAGACATAATGAGGCTCTTGAATCAAAGAATATTCCCTTAGCTTCTCCTTGGTAAGGGGCCTCAGTCGTTTACTTGAGTATTTTGTGGCATCCTATAACTTTTCGTTTTTCTCTAAAAATTTTGGCTCGATTTCTTTTGAAACAGAATATAAAAGATAAAAGTTAGCATAATATGGCAACAAAAAAAATACAAAAAATATTAGTCCGACAATGTACCGGGACAGAAAATTTTCTAGAAATCTCAGGAGAGAAGCATCTCATGAATTGATGGCTCCGGCCCCTGGTCTTATTAACCAAATCAGAAATTAACCATTGTCGGTAGAGCAAAGACATAATATAGTACCTTCATGTTGGTACATGACTTTTTGGAGGGTGGTAAGTAAACATAAAGTGAAAAGGGTCATGTCCTCTAGCTTGAGTTCCTTGAGTAACCCGAAAATAGAATGGCTAAGGTTGTAGGAGTCTGAGGTAAGCTTGATAGGGGAAATCTCGATAAAGAAAAGAGCCCTAGTGATGATATCATTAAAGGGAAGGTAGCATGAATGCCAAATATGGATGGGAGTAAAGGAAATAAATCCCTTAGAAGGAATGTTGATCCTGTCAGAAGGGCCAGGAACTCTAGTTTCGATTTTAGAAATTCCAAGGTGGTGTAGCAAGGAATCTATGTCTTCCCGTTTTGAGAAGTAAGGTTGATAGTTTGTATAGGGCTTCACCTCAGCAGGCTTTTTGAGCTTGGGAGTGTTGGAAGATGCCTTAAAGTATTTTTTTCTTGTTTATAGCCATAATTCCTAAGTTGATAAAAATGCAAACTTATTAAAAATATAACTTAGTAAAACCTCGACTAATAATTATGCTAATAAGAAGCCAAAACTTGGATCTAACTCACTCCTAGTTTACTTACATATTTCAGTAGCAAGTAGGAAAAGTATAGATGTTGATAATACTCTCCAGAATATGATAGCTAGTAAATTATGAGTTATATCTCAATTAATATATAAGTTAGGAATATTTTCATATAGCTTATTCCGAACAAATGTGTTAATAATAGTAATGGCTATTACATATTGACACATGCAATGATTTCACATGATAAACTAGTAAATTTTCAAGTAATAAGACAAAGAGAATGGTTGAATAAAGTTATCGCGTGTTGATACCATATATTGTTATCGCACATTGAGTAAATAAGAGAATTGTCGCATGTTGAGGCTATCACATGTTGAATAAATAGGTAAGCTGTCGCATGTTATCGCTATCATGTGTTGAATTAATGAATAAGTTATCACATGTTATATGGATAAATGTGGATAAATATGATATCACATGGTAAGTAAATAAAAAGGCTATTACATGTTGGGAAGATAAATATGCTACCGCATGTTGAATAAATATAGGGGTCATCACAAGTTAAATGAGTTGGCCACTTCATGTTGAATGAATAAAAAATTTGTAACCCCCTAATTTTAAATAACATTATTCAGGAGATTTTACTAGAAAAATTAAATAGAATAATGTAAAGACTAGAGTGATAAGGGAATTGAGATTTGAATCTAAATAGAGGCTCTGTTTAGCTAAATGAAATCATAAGAACGAGTTTATAAAATGGTGTTATAAGTTAACTGATCAAGAGAATAAGGTAAAGCTATTGTGGAAACAATCGTATACCATAATCCCATAACCCCAAAACCCTTATTCCATTATTCATTTCTACGTTCATAAATCAAAAACAAAAGTTAAGGAGACCTTCAAGGACGACCATAACCCTAGGAGAAAAGGGGATCAAAAATCAACTAAAAGCTACGGATTCAAGTAAGGAAGAATTAAGCAAGATCAAATCTCAAGTTCCTTATCCAAAACAAGGTGAATAATAATCAAAACCACCTCATATATGTTTTAGTGAACATTTTTATTTCAGGTTTAAAGTTTAAAACCGTTTGGATGACATGAAAGATGATATGCTTTGATTATATGCCATGTTTGATTCAAACAAGTGTGTTTGAAAAAGGTTTGATTTGATTTCAAGGCTAAAATCATGTTAAATGGGTTTCGAATGCCATGAGGACTTAATATGTTATGTAAAACATTATTTTGGAGATGAGTTTAAATTTTCAAAATAATTGAAGCTATGGATAATTTATTATGAATTTTGAATGGAAGAAATAAATAATTTGGGTTTAAAATTAATTATGGTAATTATATAAAGTATTCTGGGTCCGAAATTTATATATGTTAGAAAATATATCAAAAGTGAATTAAGATGATTTTTGGGGGATTTTTCCTAAGTGATTTACTTTGGAAATTAAATTAATTAAGTTTGAGGATTTAAATGTCTTAATATTTTTGTTAAGGGAAGGTCTTCTTTGCTAATTTTTTTAAATTATTAACAAATGAATTTGGCAGCCTTCTTAGAAAAAGGATTTTTGATAAAGGTTTGGCAACCAATCATATTTTGACAAATAAGACAGGTTAGGTATAAAGGAGTTTCTTTTAAAGGAATAAAATCAGTTTTGCTTCAAATTACAAGCTTTCCACTTCCATTTGCTTGCTTCTGAAATCATCCCAGATTGTCTTTTGAACTCATTTGAAACCAATACATATGATATCAAACAGATGGTATGCAGTGTGATGGAGAAATGCGAAAGGGGGTAGAATTGAAAGCTAGCTTTCGAAGAGGTTGATGCCATTTTTGAATTAACCCACTTGCTTTTGTTTTGCTTTCGAAAGAGATGTCGGTTACTTTGTTTTTAAAGAAGTTTTCGAAAGGGTTGAAGTACTATTATATAGCTTTCGTAGGGATTGCTACTTACCTTTGTTTTAAAAGTAGCTTTCGATTGAGTTGCTGCATGTTAAGTTCTGAAAGGGGCTTTCGAAAGGGTAGTTGCTTTTGAACCAAGTCCAAACCTAGCTATCGTCTTCATACCTTTCGAACGGGTTAAAGGCCACTCTTCTTTATATCCTTATAACAATTCTTTCAAAAGGGAAGCTTTTTTTATTAATATTAAAGCCTCTTCCTAATGCTTTCGAAAGTG
Source organism: Allium cepa (assembly GCA_030765085.1). Classification (NCBI taxonomy): domain Eukaryota; kingdom Viridiplantae; phylum Streptophyta; class Magnoliopsida; order Asparagales; family Amaryllidaceae; genus Allium; species Allium cepa. Next base: position 340,581,144 of record CM060941.1, on the reverse strand, counting down.
TCCCTATAGCTGCTTATATTAAAGGTTTTCGAAGGTAATGGTCTCGAAATGTCGTTTCGAAGCTATCCTTTTCCCAACTATGTTACATAAAGATTATTGCTTTTGAAAGGGTGGTTTCAAAGCCATCTATTTCCCCCAAATTATTTTACTTCGAGATTAAGGTATTCGAAAGGGTTACTTTCGCCTATGTTCACTTTGACCCAGAAGTTATACTTAAGGTTAAACCCAGTGATTTTGAAAGAGATACTTTCATTTGGTATCGAAGCTATGATTCTATAAATCCTACTTGAACTAAGTGGTTTGAAGGGTAAGCTTTAATACTTTCGAAAGGAATTTTTTAATGTTATCAAAAGGAAGATTTCGATGCTTTCGAAAGAATTTTTTTTAAGTGTTTTGAAAGGCGTATATTTAAGTGTTTTGAAATAAGGTTTGAATACTTTCGAAAGGTATGTTTTAATGGTTTCGAAAGAGAAGGTCTAAGGTTACGAAAGCCTTAGGTTTCAAAACAAAGAACCCAATCTCATTTTTAAAGAAAAAACCCATGATAATATAAAGGAGTATTGAAATGGCATTTAACCTTAGAGTTTTTTAAAGAAGCTTTCCTTGCTAAAGATAATAGGTTAAAGGTATTAACCATGTTTCATTTGAAAATGATTACAAGGCTATTAAACCATGGATGGTTGTGTTATTATGTTACAATTAGTTATCATGTGTGCTTCTTCTGTAAACATATTCACTTTACAATTAACCCATAACTACATTTTGGGGGTATTATGGGAAGAATAACCAGCTAGGATGACCCAGTAGTGAATATATATTGAGTTAACTCCTGTGTGACTAGAATAGCATCCAGGAGGTCAGGTAGACCAGAATATAGGATGCCCGGAGACTGATCAAAGTGTTGTTTGTTTTGACAGGTTCATAGTAAACCCATGAAAATTATGATTGGAAATTGTTATTGGCGGTGACCAATAGGTTCTTAGTGATCCTATAAAATCTATATCAGGATAAAGTTATTGGAAGAGATCAGTAGATTCATAGTGAACCCATGAAAACTATGACATGAAAGAAGTTATTAGAAAATCCAATAGGTTCATAGTGAGCCTATGAAAACTATAATTGGATGAACTTATTGGTAGATACCAATTGGTTCTTAGTGAACCCATGAAAACAATGAAATTGGACGTATAGTCCGTAAACTTGGAACATGTTATTAGTCAGCCTCTGAAAACTATAAGGTTAATAGTGACCTTAGAACTATATTGAAACAGATAGTCAAATGAATGGGGATGGGAAATCCAAAATATGTTGCATGTTTTCATATCATCATGTTATATTTTATTAAGTTATGTCTTAACCATTGTGGATGCAGGTGCACCATTATGATTATTATAAATTTTGGTTAAGATACTAGTGAGGGGAAAACACGTTCTGCTAAGTGGCGATGTCTCACTAGATATTTATATGGTTTGAGATGGTAGGTTATTATTCACACCACGCTTTTTGTCCGACTCAAAGTTTATGTTTTCCCCTTAAACTCTTGGGTGCTCAATTAATTTTGAGTAGTTTGAGACTTAAGGTTTTCATGTTCTCCTTTAGACGAATAAGCTTCCGAAGACATGCAGGAGGAAAGCTAGCTATTAGAAGTTTGTTTCTGTTTGATTCAGCTATGTTTTGGTTGTAATGGAAAATTTGTTTAATTGCCTATGTTTAGAGTTTGATCATCCAAGGGGACATCTTCATATGTCGTTGTAGGCGTATTTTGTAATAATTATATTTATTTGAACGAAATTTATGAAATTGGGATTATGTAATGAAATTTAAATATGATTTGAAGTGGAATGAGAAATTTTGTTTTATGATTTTAATTTTTTTCATATCCATGTGTTTCTATTATAAATATATTTAACATTACTGCATTTGGTCGTCGAGAATTAATAACCATGGATGACTGTAGCATCCCTAGCCATTAGTTTTGGTCCTCCAAGTGGGGGATGTTACAAGTTGGTATCGGAGCATAGGTTTATGTAAACTTAAAAAGAAATTCAAACCTAAATGATTTTCAAAACATAATCCAATGAATCAGAAAATAAGATCGAGATTTGGGTTAACACTATAGTAACATACTTGTGTTTGATATATATACGTACGTATTCCCCTCTCTCTTAGACCTTTCTTCTGTATCTTACTAAGGCTCGTACGCAGATTTACAAGAAAGGAAGATATGAAGGTAGGAAATGGAAGAGGAAATCTAGATGGAGAAAGCTCCACAATCAATGGAAATGCTCGACCCAACTGGAGAAACCAGGGTCGACAAGCAAACGCTAATAAAAATGCAAATGCCAACGTAGGTGTTGGAAATTCGCCAGTAGATATGGGGATGATGTATTAGTTCTTTGTCAATCTGATGCAAGCTGGAACAACATCTGGAGTAGCTGGGAATGTTAGAAAGGCTAATCCCTTGGCCCCGGTTGGAAACAACTATGCTAAGCCGAGAAGGGATTATGCTAGTCTTGATGGGAAGCCGTTTTTTAGAACAAAGGATGTTATAGAAGTAGAGAATTTACTTTTGCATTGTGAAAGGATCTTCGTTGACTTGGGATTAAACGATGACCAGAAGAGGGACTTGCCTCTAGACAGTTGCAGGGAGCATCGCTTCATTGGTGGAATAGTGTTACTGCAGGAGTTCCTATGGAAGAGTTGACTTGGGTGGAATTTCGAAGGAGATTTGAAGAAAGGTTTTTGTTTGAAAGTGTCAAGTTAGTATTGCTGAAAAAGTTTATGGATCTAGTGCAGGGTGAGATGTCGGTGATGCTACAAAGTTTGACGAGTTGTCCAGATACAGATATGCTACCATTGACACCATCACCAAAAGGAATGTGAAGTTTATTCGAGGTTTAAGACCCAAGATTGTTTGGAAGACAATGCCACGTTTCTGTAATCCAAGTACTGTTGTAGTGGAGATGGCCCGGAGCGAAGAGATGATTTCTACTTATGGTAGGAGAAGCAGGTTGAAACGCAGGGATTTCAGGGCAAGAAGAGGAAATTCTTTAAGAAGAAAAGAACCCAGAAGGGAGAAGCTGCCAAGAAGGCGAAAGCTAATTTTTTCTGCTTTAAGTGTGATAAGAAGGGATATTATGCTCATGAATGTCGAACTGGAAAAGGAAAGAAGGCTGTAGACAAGAAAGGAGTGAAGTGCTTTAACTGTGATCAGATTAGGCATTACAAGAATTAGCGTCCAGAACCAGTCAGGGCGGACAAGGGAAAGGATTTTACTGTTGGACCATCATGTGCTAGGCCAATGCGGCTAAGAAGGAAAAGACTATGATGGATGGTATGCTTTTGATTCAAAGTATACTAGTTAGTGTACTATTTGATACCGATGCATAACATTCATTTATATCTCAGTGTTTGGTTGATAGGTTATGTTTAGAACCCTCATACTCTGTTATTTCTTTAAGGATGCAATGCGATAGGAGGGTATGCAAATCTGAGGATGATATGTGACCAGTTTGAATTAGATTTGTTAGGTCATAAGTTTTCCTGCAGTTTGTATGTCTTTGATTTTGTAGACTTCGGAATCATTTTGGGTATGGACTGCTTAGATAAATATGATGCTAGAATATTTTGCCAATGTGGGGAAATATCACTAAGACACCCTAATAGTTATAACCAAATTATATACTCCGTGGAGAATTCAGATCAGGGTGCTTGTGCTTTGTTGAGTGCCATGGAAGTAGAAGAAGAGTTGAGTCAGGTTCGGGTAGCAAGAGAGTTTGCAGATGTTTCTGAACCAGTTACAGGGCTACCACCGAAAGAAGCCTTGAGTTTCGGATAGACCTTATGCTAGGAGCTGAACCTGTAAGTAGACCATTTAACAGGATGACACCGACTGAGATGAAGGAATTGAAGGCGTAGCTAGTGGATTTAGAAGGGAAGAGTTTCATTAGAGCAAGCAGTTTTCCTTAGGGAGCGGCCACGGTGTTCATGAAGAAACCAGATGGGTCATTAAGGATGTGTATCGACTATCATTAGTTGAATAAGAAAAGTATCAAAAATAAGTACCGTTTGCCGAGAATCAATTATTTATTTGATTAGTTGTGTGGAGCCAGAGTATTTTCCCAGTTGGATTTAGCGACAGGTTTCTTTGTGGATTTGATGAACAGAATTTTCCGAGAGCAGTTAGATAGGTTCGTATTGCATTCATAAATGATATTTTAATATACTCTAAGGATGAAAGAGAGCATGAAGTTCATCTTAGAATAATGCTGGAGAAGCTGAGCAGCATTAGCTGAAAGTGAAGTTTTCCAAGTGTCATTTTTGGAAGAAAGAGGTTAAATTTCTTGGTCACGTGGTTTTGGAAAAGGGTTTATTAGTTGATCCAAGTAAGATTGAAGCTGTTAACAACTAAAAGAGACTAGAAATGATGACTGAGATCAGAAGTTTTCTTGGACTCGCTGGCTATTGCCGGAGATTCATTAAGGATTTCTCGTGGATGGTAGCGCCTTTAACTAAAATAACCAGGAAGGATGTGAAGTTTATTTGGTATGAAAAATGTAAGAAAACATACCTTACGTTAAAGGATTTTCTGACCAACGCGCCTGTGTTAGTAATTCCAGATGGAAAACAAAGATTAGTAGTATATAACGATGCATGTGGAACCGGATTATGGGCTGTGTTGATGCAGAAAGGTAAAGTTATTGGCTACGCTTCATGATAGCTTAGACCGCATGAAGTGAGATATCCTACTCATGATTTAGAGTTGACAGCGATGATCTTTTCTTTGAAAATATGGAGACATTATCTCTTAGGGGAGAGATTTGAGTTATACACAGATCATAAGTCTTTAAGATATTTATTCTCTCAGAAGAAGTTGAATATGAGAAAGCAGAGATGGATAGAATTTTTAGTGGCTTATGATTTTGGTATGCAGCATATACCTAGAAAAGGAAATAAAGTTGCGGATGCTCTTAGCAGAAGACATCAGAATGTGGTGTTAGCCATGTTGATGGAATGGAAAGATCTTTAGGCTTTGACTACTTGTAGTGTGCAGTTAAGATAACTACTAGTTCTAGTTAGAGCGTTGCATTAGTATCTTGCTTGGAAGTTCGACCAGTACTGATCGAAAGAATTGCTTCTAAGCAGAAAGAAGACCCATTGTCAGCCAAGAAGATTAGAAGGCTTGAGGTTGAAAAGGAGAATGATGATCTAAAGGATTTTAATATTGACTAGAGGGGATAGTTGAGAAAGAAGGAACGATTGTGTGTTCTGAATGTTGAGAATTAAGGAAAGAAGTCCTTAGGGAATGTCATCGATCCAAATTTATGATTCATCTTAGGGGAACCAAGATGTATCAAGATATGAAGTGGAGTTTCTACTGGGGAGGTATGAAGAAGGATGTTGGCTTTTGGGTATGGCAGTGTGTGAACTGTCACCAAGTGAAGGCCGAACATCAGAAGTCAAGTGGATTGCTTCGACCTTTGGTGATACCAGTTTGGAAATGGGATTTGATATCTATGAATTTTATATCTGGGTTGCCAAGGTAGAATTGAGAAAATGAAAGTATATGGGTCATAGTGGACAGGTTGACCAAGAGTGCCCATTTCATTCTAGTTAAATCAGCCAGGATGACACTTGTTTTAGCTAGATAGTTTATGAAGAATATAATTAGATTGCATGGAATTCTTAGTAGTATAGTTAGTGACAGAGATGCATTGTTTACTAGTGAATTCTAAAAGAGTCTATATGATGTGTTAGGTACCAAGCTCAAGACGAGTATTGCATATCACCCTCAGACGGATAGGCGAACTGAAAGAGTCAATGAGGTGCTCGAGGATTTATTAAGAGCTTGTATGCTAGACTTTGGCGGATCTTGAGAAATCACCTACATTTAGTTGAGTTTTCCTATAATAATAGTTATCAGACTAGTATAGGAATGACGCCTTTTGAAGCTTTGTATGGAAGGCCATGCAAATCACCAGCATGTTGATTAGAAACTAGAAACAAACCAGTCTTGGGTCCATATCTGGTTAGAAAGGCAACAGAGAAGATTGAGTTGATATAAGAGAGGATGAAGGAAGCTCAGTCTAAACAGGAGAATTACACAGATAAGAGGCATAAGAATATAGAGTTATCAGTTGGAGATAGAATTTTCATTAAAGTATTATCGATGAAGAGTATGGTACGATTTGAAAAGTCGGGGAAAATGGCAATGAGATATGTTGGTCCATTCCCAGTTATAGAGAGGATCGAAAAGGTCACATATAGAGTAGAGTTGCCAAGCAGCTTGGTAGGTGTCCATAATATGTTTCATGTGTCACATCTTTGTAAGTATGTGCATGATCCAGAAACTACTATTCCTCTGACAGGGTTGGAAGACGTAATGGCAGAACCGAATTTGACCTTTGTTAGACAACGAGATCGAGTTGTAGCAAGAGATAAGAAGAACTTAAGAAATAAGACAGTCAAGTTGGTGAAATTTCAGTGGAGCGACAATAAGAAGGACTGTACTTGGAAGACAGAGGACAGGATTAGAGATATTTATCCTGATATATTGTAAGGGCATGTTCTATATTTTCTCTATATAGGCTATTGCTAGTCAGGTCGGTTAGTATGGTAGTTAGAAGATGTTACAAATGATTGCTATGTTGAGTATTTAGTCCTTATTGAATTTCGAGGACAAAATTCTTTAAGGAGGGGAGCCTGTAACACCCCTGATTTCAAATAGATAAATTAAATAGAATAATGTAAAGACTAGGGTGATAAGGGGATTGAGATTTGAAAATTAAATAGAGGTCATGTTTAGCTAAATGAAATCATAAGAACGGGTTTATAAAATGGATATGTAAGTTAACTATTCAAGAGAATAAGGCATGGGTATTACGGGAAATAGTCGTATACCATAATCCCATAACCCCTGAACCTTAATTCCATTTTTCATTTCATACATTCATAAATAAAAAACAAAAGCTAAGGAGAGCTTCAATGCCGGTCATAACCCTAGGAGAAAAGGGTTCAAAAATCAACCTAAAGCTAAGGATTCAAGCAAGGAAGAATTAAGCAAGATCAGATCTCAAGTTCCTTGTCCAAAATATGGTGAATAATAATCAAAACCATCTCATTTATGTTTTAATGGACATTTTGATTTCGGGTTTAAAGTTCAAAACCGTTTGGATGATTTGAAAGATGATATGCTTTGATTATATGCCATGTTTGATTTAAACAAGTATGGTTGAAAATGTTTTGATTCAATTTTAAGGCTAAAGTCATGTTAAATGGGTTTCGAATGCCATGAGAATTTAATATGTTATGTAAAACATTGTTTGGAGATGGGTTTAAATTTTCATAATAATCCAAGCTATGGATAATTTATTATGAATTTTGAATGGAAGAAATAGATAATTCGAGTTTAAAATAAATTACGAAAATTATGTGATGTATTTTGGGTCCGAAATTTATATATGTTAGAAAACATATTAAAAAGTAAGCTAAAATGATTTTTGGAGGATTTTTCCTAGGTGATTTACAATGAAAATTAAATTAATTAAGTTTGAGAATTTAAATGTATTAATTGTTTTTGTAAGGGGAAGGGTTTCTTTGCTAATTTTTTTTAATTATTAATTGATGAATTCAGCGGTCGTCTTCGAAAAAGAATTTTTGATAAAGGTTTGGAAATCAATCATATTTTGACAAATAAGGAAAGTTAGGTATAAAGGAATTTCTTTTAAAGGAAAAAAATTAGTTTTGGTTTGAATTACAAGCTTGCCATTTCCATTTGCTTGCTTTCAAAATCATCCTAGATTGCCTTTCAAACTCATTCGAACCCAATACACAAGATATAAAATAGCTGGTATGTAGTGTATTGGAGGAAGGAAAAATGGAATGGTGTCGAAAGATAGCTTTCGTAGGGGTTGATGCCATTTTAATAGCTTTCGAATCAACCCACTTGCTCTTTTTTTTGCTTTCGAAAGAGATGCCACTTACTTTGTAATTAAGATGCTTTCGAAAGGGTTGAAGTACTATTATATAGCTTTCGAAGGGATTGCTGCTTATCGTTGTTTCAAAAGTAGCTTTTGTTTGAGTTACCACTTATTAAGTTCTGAAAAAGAGCTTTCGAAAGGGTAGCTGCTTTTGAGCCAAGTCAAAACCTAATTGCCATCTTCGTACCTTTCGAATGGGATAAAGGCCGCCTTTCTTTATAGCCTTATAACAATGCTTTCAAAAGGGAAGCTTTTGTTTTATTAATATTAAAGTTTCTTCCTAATACTTTCGAAAGAGTCCATGTAGTTACTTATATTAAAGGTTTCAAAGGCCATGGTTTCGAAAGGTTGTTTCGAAGCTATTCCTTTCCCAACCATGTTACTTAAAGATTATTGCTTTCGAAAGGATGGTTTCGAAGCCATCTTTTTCCCCAAATTATTTTACTTACAGATTAAGGTATTCGAAAGGGTTACTTTCGCCTATGTTCACTTTAACCCAAAAGTTATGCATTAGGTTAAAACATTGATTTTGAAAGAGATACTTTCATATGGTATCGACGTTATGCTTCTATAAATCCTACTTGAACTAAGTTGTTTGAAGGGCTAGCTTTAATAATTTCTAAACGAATGTTTTAATGGTTTCGAAAGGAAGGTTTTGATGCTTTCGAAAGGAATGTTGTGAGTCTTTCTAAAGGCAAATATTTAAGTGTTTTGAAAGAAGGTTTGAATACTTTTGAAAGGTATGTTTTAATGGTTTCGAAAGAGAAGGTCTAAGGTTTCCAAAGACTTAGTTTTCAAAATAAAGAACCTAATCTCATTTTTAAAGAAAAATCCATGGAAATAGAAAAGAGTTTTGAAATGACATTTAACCTTGGAGTTTTTTGGAGAAGCTTTCCTTGATTAAGATAATAGGTTAAAGGTATTAACCATGTTTCATTTGAAAATGAATACAAGGATATTAAACCATGGATGGTTGTGTTATTATGTTATAATTAGTTATCATGTGTGCTTCTTCAATAAACATGTTCACTTTATAATTAATCCATAACTATATTTTGGGGGTATTAAGGGCACAATAACTAGCTAAGTTGACCCAGTAGTGAATATATATTGAGTTAACTCCTATGTGAGTAGAATAACATCTAGGAGGTCAGGTAGACTATAATATAGGATACACAGACATTGATCAAAGTGTTGTTACTTTTGATAGGTTCATAGTAAACCTATGAAAATTATGATTGAAAATCGTTATTGGCATGGGCCTATAGGTTCTTAGTGATCCCATGAAAACTATATCCGGATTAAGTTATTGGTAGAGATCAATAAGTTCATAGTCAACCCATGAAAACTATGACATGAGAGAAGTTATTAGAGAATCCAATAGGTTCATAGTGAGCCCATGAAAACTATAATTGGATGAAGTTATTGGTAGATACCAATAAGTCCTTAATGAGTCCATGAAAACTATGAAAGCGGACAGTTAGTTTATCAGCTTGGACCAGGTTATTAGTCAGCGCATGAAAACTATTAGGTTAAATAGTGACTCTAGAAACTATACTGAGATAGATAGTCAAATGAATGGGGATGGAAAATCTTGAATATGTTGCATATTTGCATATCATCATGATATATTTTATTATATTATGTCTTAACCATTGTGGATGTAGGTGCACCGTTTATGGTTATTAAATTTTTTTGATAAGATACTAATGAGGGAAAAACCCATTCCGTTAAGCGGCATGGTGTCACTATATATATATATATATATATATATATATATATATGGTTCGAGATGGTAGGTTATATTATTCACCCCAGGCTTTCTGTCTGACTCGAAGTTTATGTTTTCCCTTAAACTCTCGGGTGTTGGATTAATTTTGAGTAGTTTGGGAGTTAAGGCTTTCAGGTTCTCCTTTAGACGAATAAGCTTCCAAAGACGTGCAGGAGGTAAGCAAGCTATTAGGAGTTCTTTTCTGTTTGATTCAGCTGTGTTTTGGTTGTAATGACAAAGCTGTTTAATTGCTAATGTTTAGACTCTAATCATCCAACGGGACATCTTCTATGTCACTTTTGGCGTATTTTGTAATAATTATATTTCTCTGAACATGGTTTACGAAATCGGGATTATATAATGAATTTGAAATATGATTTGAAGTGGAATGAGAAATTGCGTTTTATGATCTTGAATTTTTTTTCATATCAATGTGTTTTTGTTGTATCAATGTATCTAACATTACTGCATTTGGTCACCAAGAATTAATAACTATGGATGACTATAGCATCTGTAGCTGTTAGTTTTGGGGATCCAAGTGAGGGATGTTACAGTATCTATCACGTAATGAGATAAAATGCTTAAAATAAAGCAGGTATTAAAGAACCAGAACTAAAACCCACAAACAAAACAAACAATCAAAGCTATAGCAATAAAAGATCAAAATGAAAATTGTTAAGAAACTCGATGAAACCCATGCTAACATTTAAAATCAATGGTTTTGAAAACCACTAAATTAACGATAAGGTATTAAATTGGAACTGTAAATTAGCAAATAAATATCACAATGATAAACGAGATTAATTACTGAAAATCTAATATAAAAATTACATATATTCTAGGTGGGTTTGATTTTGGTTCAATTTACTTTTAAGAGAACCGGTGAAGATAAAAAAAGGAAAATGAAAACAATTTATATTGAAGGAGAACGAACAATCCAATTGTCAATTTGTGATAAGGAAAACTTCTACAGCAAAGACAAGAGATCAAGGGATACGTAGAGTTTAATAAGAAAGGGAACAAAACCGTGAGTATTTATACTAAAGTATAAAATGCTATCCCCAGTTGATGGTTGCCAAAAGCTACCGAAAGTTGATATGGATGAAGCTATCACCAATTGATGTAGCAGGAAGCTATCGTAAGTTGATGTTATAGGAAGCTACTGCAAGTTGATGTGATAGGAAGCTATCGTAAGTTGATGTGATAGGAAGCTATCGCAAGTTGATGTGCTAGGAACCCATCGCAAGCTATAATGATCCGAAAGTTTCAGGCCGTCCAAAATCATCGAAAAATCCGCTTCAATCTAACACATGAAAATTATCTAACCATCATATCTTAACAAAATGAACATATCACATTGTACTAATGCATATGATACATACGTCAATAAAACAACTTATCAAAGCTTCGCTTATTTATTAGACAAACTTTACTATCACACAATATACTTTAAAACTGCTCCAATCCATGTTATTAGAACTTCCCTAAAAATATTCTACAAAGTTAATAAATTTTAAACCATTTAAATCATGAAATAATAGTCAAAATCTCGCATTAAAAAAATGCAACAAGCCAAAAAGTGCTATAGTAGACCAAAGACAACATTTATAAGTGCTTCTAAAGTTCTGAACAAAGAAAAACATGAAAATGCATGTTCTTTGTGGCCAGTTTTAATCACTTAAACAAATGATTTTTGACTCAATTTTTTACAGTAAATAGTGTACTTTGGATACTTAAAAATCACAAAAAGAATCCCCTAAGAATATTTATCAAACTAATTATACAAATCCTTGAAAATAAGGTATTGTTCAACGTGCATTTATAAAGAATAATTCGCTTCTAACTTTTCAACTTCGTTTAATTGGTAATGAAATGATTTAAACTTTGGTATTTTAAAGTAATAAGTACATGTATTTTACTTGTTAAAGCACTAAAGAAACCCCTAAGGATGTCTTCTAAAGTTAACTTAAAAATCTCCAAACATAAGGTGATTTTAAAGTGCATCCATAGCGACCTTTCTGCTTTAAACTTTCACAACTTTGTTTAATAAGTTTTACAACTTTCCAAACCAATTCCTTGCTGTCCCATGTACATTAGTATTAATAACCAGAGTATATACATTCATAATATATTTGCTAATAATCACATAGAACAAGTTTAAACAAAACGAGATTCAAAGTGCACTTACAGCGACTATCATTATACAAACACTTTTATATTCACATCAATTCAACTATAAGCCAACAAAGTATATAAAAAAACATCAAGGCCATGCCACATGCTATTGAAGGTAATAGAAGTAGTGTCATACATTATAGAGTTTTCATTTGCTTTAAGATGCAAGAGGGGCCAAATTTATAACTTTAATTGGTTAACTTTTAACTTCAACGTTATATTTCAACAACAAACACACACACACACATACACACACAATCACTCATTTAATGGTGAGATAATTCACCCAAATCCAAGCCTAAAGCAAGCTTAAGCACATAAGAATCAAAGAACCACTCTCTACCATCACCCATAAGCCAAAGCTTCCACCTTTAGCCTTCATAACCAAGCCAACACCCCTACCTCATTCCATCGCTCACGGCCTCCCTTATGATACCATACTTTTTCACCTCTTTCCAGTTTTTAGATGCTAAACTATATTTCCCAGTTGAGTTAGAGCCATTACCAAAGTTTGGTTTAGTTTAGAGTTCTTTTGATATGAGAAAATGAAGAGAGGAGAGGCTTGCATACTTTGTCTTTTATACACAAAAAGTTAGGAATAATTTATGAACATTTAGTGATTTTTTTTTTAAACTTTACCTAGGATAAAATGACCTCAAAGGCCCCTCTTTTGACCGGCTAAAACACCACCCCATGTTCCCTTCTAATGTGCATAACTTCACACCTCATTTAACCAAAACGAATGTATTATCTTCCTTTGTCAATTACTAAACTACCCCTCTTCATAAAATATCTAAAATTCCTTCTAGAAGCTTGGAAAATTATTTTTGGTGGATAATTATCTAAACATTAACTGATTAGATAATCACAACAAGTTTGCACAATTTCTATCGCGTAAAAAACTGTTTATCGACAAAACGATTTTTGGTTACATTATGGATATTTCTTCGAACTAAATTTTTTTGTAAACATTCTTCAAAAACAAGTTTACCATCGTTAAATAATAATAAAAAGGGGGTTAACAAGGTTATTAAACCCATTTAATCACAATTAACCAAGATTCAAATATTGAAATAATTCATATATTTAAATACGAAGTGTTCGAAATTCCAAGTTGTTACAAAGTCGGCACCGCCGCCTCAATAAAAACCCAATCCGAACCATAGTGATTCAAACCAGGAAAAAAGTATAGAACATCTTTAGGCTCATCACATACATATACATGAAGTACATGACAATAATTACAGGACACAGCAATGAAAAAAGGATAACCTGAAATAAATAATGTAGACAAAACTTCGGTTACCAACTCAGTGAGCATACCCACTTTCTATCATACAAATAGGGAGTGCCTTCCCAACCTAAACCGTTTGTCTTCAATAAATCCAAAAGAATGATGCCTCCACAGCTCTTCTCACACTTGTCCATGCAACTTTTAGTTGAAATTTACAACCCCCCCTAAAAATTGGTGTCCCAAACATTGACGATCCTTCCGGCATTTTTGGGTCATGATTCCCATCAACGCAGTGGAGAAGGCACTTCTCAAGTGCTAACAATCAGTCCGCATCATTTAACTCCACTCTCCACCCAGCCAATAAATCTCTATTTTATGAAAAACCATATGTCTTCCTCTTGGAGCCCTTTGCCTGGTATTCCAACTAAATTTTCTTCAAGACCTCTGTTTATTCTGTTTAATGTTTTCAAACATACATGCATTTCTTTCCAATCATATATTATAAATAGACGTTGTAAAACAACAAAAGGCAATGTCTCTAAATTGCTGTTTACCTTAAAGTTATATATAAGTTCATTAATCTCCTCAATAATGGCTAACGAACCGTGGGTTCAATCTAAGTTTGATCCATACAGTAACCCATATAGTTAGCTAAAGTTGCATTTAAAGAAAATATGGTTAATGCATTCATTTTCTTGTTCACAAAGAACACATCTTGTATCAATATAATCATCCCACTTTTTTGCTCTATCCTTCGTGTTTTACTTTCCTTAAATATCTTGATAGACACGGAAACTCATCTTATAACTATTTATGATGTTTCAAATAATATTAGTCCATATCGGTTTCTCATAATATGTTCTTAATTTATCCCAGCATAATGACTAGTCCTAGCAGTCTTCTCTTCTATCTCTACATACTTCTACCTTTTTAATCAAGTCTTCCATCTCTCTAGCTTCAGATAAAGATTGGGAATCTAACAGGTTGTTTCTGAGGATTTTACTTACTACAAAGTTTGAATTACTGCTAATTTCAACTCTATCCCAACCCAGAAGGTTTACCATTGATTTGTCATTGATCCATGGGTCAACCAAAGGGAACTAGATTCTCCGTTAATAATAATTCTTTTAATTTATTTTATACCTTTATCCCTAACTTAAAGATTTTTTTTGAAAGCAGAAGAACTATTATTATCAATTTTCAGTGTCATCAAATCATCATTATAGCAGTATTTATTTCTACGCCACGTTGATCACTGATTCTTTTGGTTAAAAATTGCCATATGAGTTTTATACCTGCTACCTTTCTCAACTCTAGAAGATCTTTTAGTCCAATCCCCTTCTAATTTAGGTCTACAAATTATATACCATGCTGTTTTATGATGCCTCCTACTCTATAAGAAGTCTGCACATAATTTATTAATTTTCCTTATTAATTCTACTGGGGTTTGGTATATCATTAGCCAGTATAAGATCATGAGTAACTACAGAACGTATAAGTTCCACACTCCCCTCAATGGATAACAATTTACTATCCCAATTCTCCATTTTTTCTTTCTTTTATTGGATGAAATAAATTCCCCCAGTTATTGTAATGTAGATAATTGGAAGATAAAGGGACTCCTAAGCATTTTACTGGCAAATTATCTTCGTCTATCCTTGGGATACTTATCAGAATTATGCTCCTGCATCCATTGCTGATGTAAATCATTGATTTGAAATGACTAATGCTAAGTCTAGCTTTGTCCTTTATACAATTGAAAATATCCAGTAGATTAGAGGTGCTTTTCTCATTTGCAACCATTAAATCATTAGCGTATAAGAGATGAGAAATAACATGGGCGATTTTGTTTAGAGGTAATATTTGTTTTCCATATATATAATTCTCCATAAGTAAAGAAAAATATTCCATAGCTATAAAAAAAGATAAAGGGAGAGAAGATCTCACTGTCTAGTTCCACAATTGCTTTTAGAGATCCCCTTTGCAAGACCTTGTGTTATGATAGAATAAGGAGAAGTCGTAATGCATTCCCTTATAATCTTGATCAAGTCTAAAGGAACATTTCAAGCATATGGCATATAAAAGATCTGTTTATGTAGTTATTTTTTCCAGATCTACTTAGACACCATTTTATCTGTTCCATTTATTCTAATGTTTCTGGGAAGTTCATGAGCCAATATATGTATACACATACATACGCACATATATATATATGTATATGTATGTATGCATAGCCAAAATAATTAACATTTTAACAATTAGAACTTTCATTTATGCCATAATTGATTTAAATCAATGTATAACATTAATATACTATTTTAATTGATTTTAAGGCTTCAAATAAATAATTAAATGCCATAAAAAATCGATATAACATTTATCTTGGTTTTCTCCATTCTAATTTATAAAACTTATAATTAATTTAACTTGATTAATTTTGGAAATTGCTAGTAAGTACTATTATTTGACTCCCTAGTACGCTTCTGCTAATAATTAAATAGTTTAAATATTAAAGCATGTATGGACTTTGTTAAGGCACAGTAGTGGATAAGAGGTCAACTGTTAAAAGATCATCTAAATGAAAACTTATTTCTATTCATTTAAGCTACAACTCGAGCAATGATATGTTATATGAGTTTTCTTTTCATCATCACCGTACCATATAGATATCTAGAGCTCGGATCAACGATTAGAACATAAATAATAACTACATTTAATTGGAAAGTCCAACATTAAAGTCCATGATTCAGTCGGATAACAATTACATAATAACTATATTGCTTTGGTCATGGACTTTGGCTTTAGATCTATTACCAGTCATGGTGACAGGTTCTTCGGACTCTTCACCGGCCAGTGCCCCACTTCGACCACTTCGGCTGGTTCTGTCTTCGATTTATTGTTGTTGCTTGATTGCGGTTGTTCTGCTCTTTCCGCTATCCCGTGATATTCTACTGGTTTAGGTCTTGGTGCTTTTCGACTGGCCCTGGATCTTGCTTTCCTTTTTCCTTTATCTGCTCTTTGTAGTTACCTGCCAGGCTTGTTGGCAGCTTTTGGAGCTTGTATATATAAATATTCTGTTTCAAAAAAAAAAAGTTCAATGTAAAAAAAAATAAAAAAAAATACTAGCAATCTATTTGAAGGTGACACATTCTCACTTGAATTTTGTTTCACTTCAAGTAGTTCATCTTATACCCACTACAGTTTTAACATGATCATCACTGTCGTGTGCTTGAGCATAATCAAAATATAGTTCAAACACTTAAGGTTCACGGTATTCTCAAGTCAAACTACTACTACACATTATCATTTGGGAACTTTTATTTGACCTTTAATCTATAGAAGACTCTCAATAAGCCATTCTGTAATTGTTCTAAACAACTACATGCACGTAACTGTATGGTTCCCCTAACCGCCATAAGTAATTCACTATCTATTGTAAAGAGAGTGTTACATGCATTAGTCTCGATAGATTTAGAGGTAATGATGTGCCAGAGGTGAAATTATGTAATTTAATTATATAATTTAATCTTATAGAAAATCTTGTTTGTAACTAAGTAAGATTTTGTTTTTGTTTTCTACTATATATATTGTTATATTAGGGTATAAATAATGTTCAGAATTGACAGGTATATTATTTTCCATACCAGGTTTTATGTCTGACCCATATTTATATTATTTACCATAAAGTCATGAAGACTCACTCAAATAAGCTAAGTTTATTATTTAGATAGGTTTCTTTTGTAGACCAATAAAGAATCCGAAGAAGATGCATGAGGCTTATTTTCTAATAAAAGTTGTTTTGAGTTTTGTTGTCTGTAAAAACCAGGGTATATAACTAGGTAAGTGTTTATGTTGGCATCTTTATCTGTCGGGCATGACACTACTATTTATGTTTTATTATATTTACTCATTGGTTGGCACAACTGGGTTAATGAAGATGTAACAACATCTATGTAAAGACAATTTTATGTAATGAAAAATATTTAGTTGCTCCATGTAACGACTCCGAATTTTATCGCCTTGATTTGTGAATATTTAATAAATTTTAAATATTCAAATAATAGATTTTATAAATTAAAAATAATATGAATATTTTAAATAATAACAAATGATGGTAAAATAGATTTGTAACGACCTGGGATTTTGCCACTTTGAAATAGGTTATTTAGATATATTCTATATAATTAGTAAATGGATTCTTGTTAGAAAATAAACCTATTTTAATTATTTAATAATGATGGCAAAATAGTTTTAAATTTTATTTTACCAATATAGATAGTTCGAATAAAAATAGAAAATGTGGCCGAAGAATGCTTTCTAAAGTTTCGACTTTTCAGCATCGAAAAGTTGCTGGGAAACGTTGTGCATAGTAGTGTACACATGCACATATATATGCACATGCAATGATAAGATAATTAATGTATTAGTGGTAAATAATCATGTTTAGTTTGAATTAATAATTGATGTGACCATTTATGCCTTAGTTTATAGGAATATATACATATACATATACATACATACATATACATACATACATACATATATATATATATCTTATCATATCCCATGCCATATCTTACCTTAAGTACACATCATGGTAGTTCCTTGATTTAGGGGTATGGATGGCCATAACCAATGTGGGAAATGGATGGGGTAGGGTGGACATGTGGCATTTTTCTAGTGGAGGGCAGGTAGTTTAGTAATTTTGCATTTCTATGCTTATAAATAGCACCTTCTCTTCACATTTTTCACTTTGCATTCTCACTTTTTCATTTCCATCTCTAAAACTACTAACACTCTTCATATACTCATCATACTTCCATGGCCACTTAAAACAAGTTAAAACATTGTATACACTTCTAAAATCAAGTTTAAAACCATCATACTTCAATTCAAATATCACTCGTCTCCAAAACAAGCTCCATAATCCCCAAAAAACCTAGGCCGAGCCCCATAGACCAAAGGCCAAACTCATTTGACCCACTAAAGCACACAAAACTTCAATATTTCCAAGGCAAGGTGATGTGTTAGGTTGTATAAGAGTTCGGGTGGGAGAATAGTTTGGTTTCATAACTTTCGGTGAGTAAAGCTTACCTATTTTGATCATAAATATATTTCTCATAAAAGTATATAATTGTTGATGATTATGATACTTGGGAATGTAATATTGAAGTTGAGTTGATTATATGTGATTGTACTTGGAAATGTATGTGTTTTGGTTGAATGTTGTTATGCGTAGTTAGTCGACATATATCTTAGATGTGATAGTTAATATATCATAATTGTTGCAAGTTGGGATCTTAATGTATATGCTATCATTACATGTTGCCTGTGATATAGTTGGGATGTTGGAGATGACATTAGAATGGGTATGTTGCTCAAGCAATAAAAGTTAGCGATTCGCTAACTTAACTTAAAGCGACCTTTGAAATCCTTTTTTTTGAAGTTTTGAAATTGGTTTTAAAATGGTTTAAATTTCAAAGTTAAATCTGTTTTGTTTCAAAAGTTTACATTATGTTATGTTTCAAAATTAATACGAGTTAAAAAAGGGAAGTTTTATAGTTAGAAAAGGAATTTCAAGTTTTTGAATTACGGGTCCGTTTAGCGATAGTCGCTATACGCGTAGTTCGAAAAATCTAACTATTTTTCTAATCTAAACTTGTTTTCACTTAGAAATATTTTTGAAAATGTTTTCTAACTTTAATTTAGTAATTAGAGAGCAATGATTTAATTATTTAGTTATTAATTAATTAATTAATAAAGGTAATTAGTACATAATTATTTGTTAAAAATGGTTTCTAAACTTAAATGTTAATCAATTAAGTTAAACATGATTGGTTATTTAATTAAATTTAATTATAATTTAATTTATAAATAGGATTAATCAATTATTATTTAATTAAGATAATTTTTAATTAATTATTATTTTAAGAAGGGATTTTTATTTAATTTAGCTTTGATTAAAGTTAATTATGTTTTAATAAGGTTTATTTACCCTTAATTAGAGTTAATTACTATTTAACAAGGATAAGATTCTCATTTACGAAAGTTTTGAATTATTTTAAAATCGCTTTGAATTTAAGTAATCGGTTTGTTTTAAACTGTTTTGTTTTCAAGTTTGTTTTTAAATCAGGGCATTTCTGTATTGTTTACCCTTGAGTAACCCTATATGATTAGGAAAATTGGGGATCGATCCAAACTATTCAGAGAGATTAGTCAGATTATAAATGACATCCACCAATAGAACAAAGCATCATTCTGCTATTATAATTAACTTGGATATTTACTTGAGTTGATTAATTGTTATGTGTTTACTCCTTATATACCTATTTGTTATATGATGCCATGTCAAACTGGATAAGTAACACCAAATTAAAAGCACCAATATGGTTGCTAAGCCTCCGTTTGATTCTATAAGGATAAATATTTCATTTTTCCTTATTGTAAATGGTTTTCAAGTTATTTTATTTTGAAGAAGATATTTTAAAAAATTGATTTGAGAAATGATTTACTAAAAATATTTTTAACCAATGGGAATAGTTTCCATGTTATGAAAAGAAGTTTTTATTAAGAGTTTATAATTGAATTTGAAAATTTATAAGGTAATTTGGGTAAATGGATTTGAATTTTTAAGCATAGAAGATTTCATAAATAAGGGAGATTTATAAAATGGATTTGCTTATTAAAGGAAGCTAATTTGATTTAAAGTTATTTAGGAAGTTATCTTGAGCAGGAAGGTTGATAAAGAAGTTTATAAATAATTTTGGGTATTTATAAAAGAATTTTTAGAAAATGATTTTGATATTCATAAAGGGAGTTTATAAAAAGGTTTGGATATTTATAAGAAATTCATATAAAATGTTTGGATATTTCTAAAAGCAAATTGTATAAATGATTTTGAATATTTACAAATGGATTTTATAAACGAATTTGGAAGTTTGGAATGTATTTTGAAATGGATTTGGAATTTAAGTAAAAGCGGTTACATGAATGAAATAGATTTGATAAAAAAGGGATTTATCGAAAGTAGTATCAAAAGAATTTGAGATTTGGGTTTCTTTAAATTGACATTTCCAAAATGGTGGTATGGAACATCCGTTCCACACTTAACACCGAAGGAATACTGTTTAGGGTTGTCCTTGCCTCCAATTTAAAGAATATCTGTTTAATCCTTTTTAACAAGATTTGGAAGTAAGAATCCCAAATATTTTATGAATATACTTATGTCAGAGAGGTAAGTATATGAACGTTTATTTTAAGGCTTAGTGTTGCTATGGATAAATAAATCTCAAATGGAACCGATTGTTGTTTGTTATTTGATAGTTAATAACCGATTATCAAATCTGGACCTTTTCTGGCTCAGGAGATATGTCGTGTATATTCGAGTTCCCTGGCGAGGACTCAATTTCTTAGTGCATACTTCTAAAAGAATAGAAATTGAGTTAGCCAGAAGTTATCGCTTAGTTTTGGAGACACTGCTCCTCGGATTTATTCGAACCACTCCAAACTAATAACAAACGATGTTAAATCATAGTGAAGTATTCTATGGAGTTATACTATTCTTCCTGAGGGTGATTCTAAAAGGAAGATAGTAATGTTGAATGTATGTTCGATCTCGGAACAACTTGCATGGATGAATGCTGGCATTGCATCTCTTCTTGAAGGGCAGTGTTAACATTCCAAGATGGTCTGCTAAGAGGAAGAAGGTAAAGACGTAACCTCGCGAGCCTCACAAACTGGGAAATGGCAAAAACAGAGTATGCAACAGACCTATGTGGTCAGCTATTATTAGAAGCCGCCATCCTATTCTAGATTGTCCATATTTGAATTGTTTTGCACGCAAACACCATGGTAGTATAAGGTCTCGGTGTCAAAAAAGGATGGGGTAATCCAGCTCTTCATGTTAAAGGGGCCACCAGCTCTTTATTGTAGGGGTACAAGAAGTTCTTGTCATAATCTGGTGCATTTTCTAGGGTGTGCCATTGAAAGGTAGTCCCTTACGTTGCCATAATATAGAATCCAATCGCCAATACATGCCTGTATGGTTTTGATTGTAGAGCCTAGTATGCTGGAATTTAATATGGTAACAATTTCATCAATTTTGATATTTATTTGAAACCATGGACATTATTATAATATCACTGGATTTTTATATACAAACGTTTTGGTTATCGTAAGGTAAAACCACATCCGTGTTTATGTACGGCGTGGTCTTACAAGATGCCTTTAATTTAAAGGTTTTTATAAAGTTAAAGACTTATGCTTTACTCATACCAGATCCATGTCTGACCCGGAGTTTGTTTTCTTTTCTTAAACTCCTAGATGCTCACATTTGAATGGGCAGCCAAGTAGATCAGGTTTTTCTGTAGATTCATTTAGAGGAGCTTGGAGCAGGTGGCTTCATGGATAGCTACATATTACTTTGCCTTCCATTGTATTATATGTATATGGTATCCGTTAGGTAAGGTCCGGCTGTTATAACTGTCCTAAGGTAGAATTTGTATTAGTATGACTCTGATGTAACATTTTTGAAATGACTTTGCAATATATTATGTTGAGTAATATAGATTGTTCCGTTGCGTTGTGAGATTCTGTGTTGTTTAGTTTCTTCTCTTCATCTTTTCTTTCTTTTACCCCTATGACCCATCTTTCGGATGACTAAATGATCGAACCTCAAATACCAAGGATGTATTAAGTGTCGTCTTTGGTAGCAAGAAAGGTGGACCATTACATTTGGTATCAGAGCTTAGGTTGAGCGAACACCTAGATTTGGGTAGGGTAAACTTATTATAGATAGGGAAGTGATGCCTTAGAATGAGTTTGAGCATAATACACACACAAACCTGAGTGCATATTTGTTAGTGAATAAAAATGTTTTATATTGTGTTGTTTGACCTGTTAAGTGATTTAAGAATTCTGATCGATGCTTCTAATCAACGTTATCGATCGGGATTTTCTAAACGCTTGAATAAGTTAAATTGACATAATATTGTTTTAAATTTGGTAAATGAAATTTTACCAAGTAATATATTTTCTATATATTAAAAGGGATGATTTTCAAAGTCTATGTAATTATCTATGAGGAGAATAGATTAGGAGTTAATAATATTTAAATTATTAGAATTTAACATTTAGCTAGTCGTGCTTATCCAGTTTTGAGCATTGACTATTGTCAGATTTAATGGTAGATTTCCTTTTTCCATTATGGGTTGGGTAAATGGAATTTGTAGGAACATTGAATCGAATACCTTGTGAATTATGTTTCACAATTTGACTACAAGGCGTTTGACGATATGTGAAGATAAAAATTGAATTTTAATAAAGGTGTTTATTAAAAGAAAATCTTCAGATGGTTTTAGGATAAATTGAAGGAGATTATTTTACAAATCAGAATTAAAAATGAAAAAGCTTTTGAGAATATTAAATCCCAACGGCTTCGATAAATTCCAAATGATTTTGGAAAATAGTAGTAATCTTTCTTAAAGATATTTTAAGATATAGATATTTAAAATAAAGTTTGAGAGTAAGGTTTTCTTTGGACAGTTCGGGATAAGTTTTGATTTGTTTAGTGATGATCAGAATAATCTTCTAAGTGACAATCGAATGGTTTCTTAGGCAGATAGGATAGTGCACTTAGAAAACTATCCTATTCGTCATTGTACAATCGGACAAGTTCAAATTCAAATGAATCCAAAGCAAGTGGATGATTATTTTATAAACTATTTATCTGAAAATAGTATTATTTCGAGAAGAAATTTGGAAAAAATATAAGAGAAATATTTTTATTAACTAGTTCGAGTGTCTTGAAAATGACTAAAAATGGGCAAGAGACGCGTTCGGATGGCAAACACTTCTCTTGAGTATTTCCCTTCTTAGTAAAGGGGTGTATGGTATTATTTGGAAGCACCCGACTCGTTGACATCATTTTTGAGTTACTCGGGCTATATGTATAATTTCAATAGGTTTCTGAAATAAAACCATGCTATTGTTTTCTTGGATCCCTTAAAAGGAAGTGTA
Source organism: Allium cepa (assembly GCA_030765085.1). Classification (NCBI taxonomy): domain Eukaryota; kingdom Viridiplantae; phylum Streptophyta; class Magnoliopsida; order Asparagales; family Amaryllidaceae; genus Allium; species Allium cepa. The sequence goes on along the minus strand of CM060941.1, from coordinate 340,557,968 downwards.
TTAAAAATAAAAGGATATATTGATTAAAAGGTGGATTAATAAATTAAGTTTAATTAGGTTTAATTTAATAAGGAGGTTTAATGAATTTTTTTTATTTAAACTGTATATTATGACTTTAACATCTAGGATGTGAAAAATTATCTGATTTTATTAGGCCGGCTAATAGACATTTTTACCTTAGTAGTGTCTAAGAAAAAGTAGAATCTTGGATGGAGTTTGGATACCAGCATCCTAATCTTCTAGCTTCTTACCAGGAAAATTATGGTAAAGCGGTTGATTTGGTATACTTTGTTTCAAGATGTAGGTTGTATGAAGATTACACAGTTCCCGATCCTAGATTCGAGTATATGACTGAAGTTGTTTTACACCATTTCGAATACAGATTTATCACATGATTTTTGGCGACAAGCGTTGGTGAGGGTTCTTATGCGGAACCAAAGTTGTATATCATGGTTTATGGCTATGCCGGAAGAATAGCGGTTTCAAACTTAAGAGGACCGATCAAAGTCCACACTAGGAAGTCGGGTGAGTGATACTAGTTCGAAAGTGAGTTATGTGTTCGAGTGAATGATCGAATCAGATTTTACATAGGGATGATCAATGTTCATCATACGGATTGATGAATTGTTATAGTGTTTCTAGGAGTTAGGGTACAATTTCGAGGATGAAATATTTTTAAGATAGGAAGAGTGTAACGACTCGAATTTTACCACCTTGATCTGTGAATATTTAATAAACTTTAAATATTCAAATAATAGGTTTTATAAATTAAAAATAATATGAATCTTTTAAATAATAACAAATGATGGCAAAATAGATTTGTAACGATCCGCGATTTTTCCACTTTGAATAGGCTATTAAATATATATATTATATAATCAATAAATGGATTCTTATTAGCAAATAAACCTATTTTAATTATTTAATAATGATGGTAAAATAGTTTAAAATTTTGTTTAGCAATATAGATAGTTCAAATAAAAATAGGAAATGTGACCCAAGAACGTTTTCTAAAATTTCAACTTTTTGCCACCGAAAAGTTTTCGGGAAATGTTGTGCACGCTAGTGTACATATGCACATATATATGCACATGCTATGATTAGATAATTAATTTGTTAGTGCTAAATAATCATGCTTAGTTTAAATTAATACTTGATGTAACCATTTATGCCTTAGTTTATAGGAATACACACACACACACACAAACACACACACACACACACACACACACACACACACACATATATATATTATCATATCTCATGCCATACCTTACCTTAAGTACACATCATGGTAGCTCATTGATTTAGGGGTATGAAGGGCCATAACCAATGTGAGAAATGGATGGGATAGGGTAGACATGTGGCATTTTTCTAGTGGAGGGTAGATAGTTTAGTACTTTTGCATTTCTATGCTTATAAATAGCACCTTCTCTTCACATTTTTCACTTTGCATTTCCACTTCTTCATTTCCATCTCTAAAATTACTAACACTCTTCATATACTCTTCATACTTTCATGTCCAATTAAAACAAGTTAAATTTTTTTGTATACACTTCTAAAATCAAGTTTAAAACCTTACTACTGCACTTGAAATATCTCTCCTCTCCAAAACAATCTCCGTCACCCCCAAAAAACCTAGGCTTAGCCCCGTAGACCCAAGGTTGAACCCATTTGACACCCTAAGGCACACAAAAGTTCCATATTTCCAAGTCAAGGTGATGTGTTATGTTGTATTAGAGTTCGGTGGGAGATTAGTTTAGTTTCATAACTTTCGGTGAGTAAAGCTTAACTACTTTGATCATAAATATATTGCTCATAAAAGTATATAATTGTTGGTTAATATGATGCTTGAATATGTAATATTGAAGTTGGATTGATTATATGTGATTGTACTTGGAAATGTTTGTGTTTTGGTTGAATGTTGTTATGCTTAGTTAGTCGGCATATATCTTAAATATGATATTTAATATATCATAATTTTTGTAAGCTGTAATCTTGATTTATATGATATCATTACATGTTGCCTTGGATATAGTTGGGATGTTGGAGATGACATTAGAATGGGTATGTTGTTCTTACAATAAAAGTTAGCGATTTGGTAACTTAAAGCGACCTTTAAAATCCCTTTTTTTAAAGTTTTTAAATTCTATTTAAAATGGTTTAAATATCAAAGTTAATCTCTTTCGTTTCAAAAGTTTACATTTATGTTATGTTTTAATAGTAATACAAGTTCAAAACGGGAAGTTTTAAAGCTAGAAAAGGAATTTCAAGTTTTTGAATTACGGGTCCTTATAACGATAGTCGCCATACGCGCTTTTCGGAAAATCTGATTATTTTTCTAATCTAAAGTTGTTTTCACTTAGTTACATTTTTGAAAATATTTTCTAAATTTAATTAAGTAATTAGAGAACAATTATTTAATTATTTAATTATTTAATGATTAATTAATTGATTAATAATGGTAGTTAGTACATAATAATTTGTTAATAATGGTTTCAAAACTTAAATGTTAATCTATTAAGTTAAGCATGACTGGTTATTTAATTATATTTAATTATCATTTAATTTGTAATTAAGGATTAATCAATTATTAATTAATTAAGATAATTTTTAATTAATTATTATTCTAAGAAGGGGTTTTTATTTAATTAATCTTTTGTTAAAGTTAATTATGTTTTAATAAGGTTTATTTACCCTTAATTAGAGTTATTTACTATTTAACAAGGATTTGATTCTCATTTACGAAGGTTTTAAATTATTTTAAAATCGCTTTGAGTTTAAGTAACCAGTTTTGTTTTAAATTGTTTTGTTTTCGAGTTTGTTTTTAAATCAAGGCATTTCTGTGTTACTTACCCTTATGTAACCCTATATGATTAGAAAAACTAAATGGCATCCATTAGCAGAACAAAACACCATTCTTCTATTAAATTAACTTAGACATTTACTTAAGTTGATTAATTGTTATGTGTTGACCTATTATATACCTGTTGTTATGTGATGCCATGTTAAACTGGATAAGTTAAACCAAATTAAAAGCACCATTGTGGTTGCTAAGCCTCTGTTTGATTTTATAAGGATAAATATTTCATTTTTCCTTATTATAAATGGTTTCAAAGTTATTTCATTTTGAAGAAGAAATTTAAAAAATGATTTGACAAATGGTTTACTAAAGATGTTTTTAACCAATGGGAATAGTTTTCCATGTTATAAAAAGAATTTTTTATTAATAGTTTTATAAATGAATTATGAAATTTATGAGATAATTTGGGTAAATTGATTTGAGTTTTTAAGAAAAGAAGATTTCATAAATAAGGGAGATTTATAAAAATGGATTTGCTTATTAGAGGAAGTTAATTTGATTTAAGATTATTTAGGTAGTTATCTTGAATAGGAAGGTTGATAAAGAAGTTTATAAATAATCTTGGGTATTTATAAAAGAAGTTTTAGAAAATGATTTGGATATTCATAAAGGGAGTATATAAAAAGGTTTGGATATTTATAAGAAATTTATATAAAATGTTTGGATATTTATAAAAGCAATTTGTATAAATGATTTTGAATATTTACAAAAGGATTTTATAAATGAATTTGGAAGTTCGGAATGTATTTTGGAATGGATTTGGATTTCAAGTAAAAGAGATTTCATGAATAAATAGATATGATAAATAAGGGATTTATCGAAAGAAGTATAAAAACAATTTGAGATCTGGGTTTCTCTAAATTGATCTTTTAAAAATGGTGGTATGGAACATCCATTCCACACTTAACACCAAACGAATAGTGTTTAGGGTTGTCCTTACCTCGAATTTAAAGAACATTTGTATATTCCTTTTTAACAAGATTTGAAAGTAAGAAGTTATTCCAAATTTTTTTGTGAATATACTTGTGTCAGAGAGATAATTATATCAACATTTTAGACAAACGTTTTGAAAAGAGATTTATTAAATAAAGATTTTTTTTCAGTCTTAGTGGGTATTGTGTTAGCCGAAAGTTAGCACTTAGTTTTGGAGACATCAGTCGCCGAATTTATTCGAACCACTCCAAACAAATAACGAATGATGTTAAATCTTTTTGAAGTATGTAGTGGAGTTATACTATTCTTCCTGAGGGTGATTCCAAAGGAAGATAGTAATGTATAATGTTTGTTCGATTCCAAAACAGCTTGCATGGATGAATGCTGGCATTGCATCTCTGCTTGGAGGGTAATGTTAGCATTCCAAGATGGTCTGTTAAAAGAAAGAAGGTAAAGACGTAACCTCATGAGCTTCACCAATCGGGATATAGCAAAAACATGGTATGTAGTAGAGCTATGTAGTCCTATTAGAAGCCGCCATCCTATTCTAGATTGTCCATATTCGAATTATTTTACATGCAAACACCATCATCATGGTAGTATAAGGTCTCGGTGTCAAAAAAGGATGGGGTAATCCGGCTTGTCATGTTATAGTGGTAGCCGACTCTTTGTAGTAGGGGTACAAGCAGTTCTTGTCAGATTTCAGTGCATTTTCTAAGGGTATACCATCGGAAGGTGGTCACTTACCTTGCCATAGTGTGGAATTCAATCTCTAGTACGCGCCTTTACGGTTTTGATTGTAGAGCCAGGTATGCTGGAATTTAATATGGTAACAATTTTAGCTATTCTGATATTTATTTGAAACCATGGACCTTATTATAATATCGTTGAATTTTTATATACCAATGTTTTGGTTATCGTAAGTAAAAACTGTTGATTCATGGGTTTTGATTCATGACACAAGCTTCAGAGATCATAAGACGAACTACAAAGAGAATACTATACAAAGGCGACAAAAAGAGAATAAAAGTAAATTGTGACAAAAAGAGAACAAAAGTAAATTGTGCACTACAAAGGAGACAAGACTATAATCCAGAGATTAGTATTAATATTTTATTATATTGAGTCTTAGAATATTGTTAAAATCATTCCTCAAGAATCATCATTCACATTCAAATAAACTTGCTTGCATATTTTAATCAAAATCAAGTTTACAAAAAATGCATAGAGCGAGGATCGAACCCAAGTCACTAGTTTGGAAGGCAAGTACTCTAACCAAATGAGCTACCACCATTTTTGTTTAACAACAGGTCGGCTGACCGACTAGTATCTTCGGTCGACCGACCCTGTAGTCAGTGCACAGGTACTCTCTGTTTTTGTACACGATTTCAAACTCAGCTGACCGGCCAGTTTTTCCGGTCGACCGACCTGCATATAACGGCTAGTTTTCTGAAGAGTTGCGACTGTTTCATGAAGAGATACGTCCCTCAATTCAAGAGATACGGACACAACTTTTGATTGAAACTCTTCATGAAAGATTGTAACTATTCTACAACTATATAAACATGTTCAAATCACTTCTACAATAACCGATTCTTGTTTATAATTCTGAAATCTATTCTCTATTTATTTCTGCAAATAAAAGCATTTATTCTTATTTAATATCACTAGAATCCTTGATTTAAATCATAAACTTCAATTCTACGCGATTACCTTCCTTCTAAATCTTCACACACATATATACTCTTGAGGATTTGATTATAGGAAAGTTGTACTATCAAAAGACAATCAGTGTTATTCAGAACACATTCGTCAACAAACTATTTGTACTGAAGTTAAAGTCCTCTTCGGCTGTTGAGGCGGAAAAATTCCTGTTCGGCTGCTCAGGTGTCGTATACCTATTCCTCCGGGTGAAGTGAGGGGTTTAGTTTAAATCCAGAGGGTATTCTGGGACTGGACGTAGAACGGGAAGTTCGAACCAGTATAAAAATTCCTGGTGTGCTTATTTTAATTTTTATTTTACTGCTATTATCAGTTTCTGCATTTATATACCATATTACACGATCCTTAGTACTACACGTACACTTTCATTTGGTATCAGAGCAAGGTCATCCTATAACCGTCACAAAGTTATTTGATATTTATTTCTAGTAATATGGCAACGACACAAACTAACGATTTTGGCACTAACACTAATACTAATTTCACAGAGGGTCAATCAACTTCACGACCTCCATTTTTTAATGGTATGAATTCTAATTATTGGTCAACTAGAATGAGAATATATATACAATCTAGTGGATTTGATATCTGGAATATTATACAAAGAGAATACATAACTCCTACTGGAGAATACTCAACTTGGAGTAACACACAAAAACTAGATGCTACATCAAATGCAAAGGCTATGAATATTTTATTTTGTGCATTAGATAGAAATGAATTCAATAGAGTTAGCATGTGCACTTCAGGTTATGAAATTTGGAGAACACTTAAGATAACACATGAAGGTACAAACAAAGTTAAATTAAGAAAAATCTCTATGTTGAAAAATCAATTTGAAAATTTCAAAATGAGGCCAAATGAATCTATAAATGACATGTACTCTAGATTTCAGGATATTTATCATGCTTTATTATCACTAGAACAAAAGTTTACTGATTTTGATGTTGTTACAAAAATCTTGAATTCTTTAACGGACGAATGGGAAAGAAAAGTCTTAGCCATTGAAGAAGCAAGTGATTTGTCAACATTAAAACCAGAAGAATTGTTAGGTAATCTAATGTCCTACGAAGTAAATTTGCAGGCAACAAGAAATGGAGCACAAGAAAAGAAAAATATGGCTTTTCAAGCAGAAAAAGATGATTCCGACTCAAATAATGAAGATATAGCAATGATCGCTAAAAATTTCAAAAAGTTTTTGAAATTCAACAGAAATAAATTCAAGGGAAACAAAAATAATTCCAACAATATTTCTAATAGTAGCAAACCATCATCTTCAGCAATGGAATGTTATGAATGTCACAAGAAAGGTCACATGAAGAAGGATTGTCCAGAACGCAAAAAGTGCAATTTTAAGAAGGACAAAACCAAACGAAGAGTTTTTTCTGTCACTTGGGACGACACTGACTCATCATCCTCTTCAGAGAGTGGAAGTGATAATGAACAAGCAAATGTGTGCTTCATGGCTTCATCAGACGATGTAAGTGATTTTACTTTTGAAGATTTAATTGAAATAAATTCTAAATTAGTAAATGTAACAAAGCAACTTAAAAAGAAAAATAAGGAGTTGCAAAGAAAATTAGATAGAACAGTCTTAGAAGTAGATATGCTAAAAGATGAGAAGAAAATATTAGAAGAAGAACTTGAAAGTTCTCAACAATCAAATTCTAACTTATCCTCTCAAATTTCGTCAATATCTGAAGAACTAGACATTCAAAAGTATAAAAATGATGATTTACTTTTCAAAAATAATAGTTTAAACTCCAAGATTAAGGATTTAGAGTTAGAAAAATCTAGTCTTAAAATAAAATTTGATGATATATCTAAAAATGTATCTAATTTTAATAAAGGGAGAGAAAATTTATCCAGGATTATTGAAAATTCTCAACCTGCTTCAAATAAGAAGGGATTAGGTTATGTTAAGAATTCAAAAACTCATAATGACAAAAGTGGTTTAGGATATAATAAAACCGATCGTAGAAATAGCACTAGATATGCTTTCATGTATAGTAAAAATGATAGTGCTAGCACTAAATTTCGGGTAAAGCCTAAATCCAATTTTTATAGAAATTCAAATACTACTATGACCTATAATGTTGATAATTTCTTTAGAAGTACAAAATCATTAACAGGAAATATGAATAAAAATTATCTAATTATATGGGTTCCTGTTAATTGGAAAAATACATTGATGATTATTTTGATATGGTAGTTAATAATGAAAATTATATTTATAAAGGTTCAACCACACCCAAATGGGTATGATTTCCTAAAATTTAGGAAATTATAAGAAGTCTGGGTATCGCATGCTTTAAATGTTAATTTTTCTGATACCTTACATTATAAGTAGTAGTTATTTTGTTTTATATTGTTCTATGTTAACACCTATGTGAAATATAATTTATATCATCAGTTAAACTCTCTTTTTTGTCGATGACAAAGGGGGAGAAATATATAATAAAAGCAAACAAGTTTTTGCAGAAAAGTCTCTATATATTCAGGGGGAGAATTACAATATATACTACTTCGTCACATAAGTATTGTCATCAATCAAAAAGGGGGAGAATGTTGATTCATGGGTTTTGATTCATGACACAAGCTTCAGAGATCATAAGACGAACTACAAAGAGAATACTATACAAAGGCGACAAAAAGAGAATAAAAGTAAATTGTGACAAAAAGAGAACAAAAGTAAATTGTGCACTACAAAGGAGACAAGACTATAATCCAGAGATTAGTATTAATATTTTATTATATTGAGTCTTAGAATATTGTTAAAATCATTTCTCAAGAATCATCATTCACATTCAAATAAACTTGCTTGCATATTTTAATCAAAATCAAGTTTACAAAAAATGCATGAAGCGGGGATCGAACCCAGGTCACTAGTTTGGAAGGCAAGTACTCTAACCAAATGAGCTATTACTATTTTTGTTTAACAATAGGTCGGCTGACCGACCAGTATCTTTGGTCGACCGACCATGTAGTCAGTGCACATGTACTCTCTGTTTTTGTACACGATTTCAAACTCAGCTGACCGGCCAGTTTTTCCGGTCGACCGACCTGCATATAACGGCTAGTTTTCTGAAGCGTTGCGACTGTTTCATGAAGAGATACGTCCCTCAATTCAAGAGATACGGACACAACTTTTGATTGAAACTCTTCATGAAAGATTGTAACTATTCTACAACTATATAAACATGTTCAAATCACTTCTACAATAACTGATTCTTGTTTGTAATTCTGAAATCTATTCTCTATTTATTTCTACAAATAAAAGCATTCATTCTTATTTAATATCACTAGAATCCTTGATTTAAATCATAAACTTCAATTCTACGTGATTATCTTCCTTCTAAATCTTCACACACATATATACTCTTGAGGATTTGATTATAGGAAATTTGTACTATCAAAAGACAATCAGTGTTATTCAGAACACATTCGTCAACAAACTATTTTATTGAAGTTAAAGTCCTCTTCGGCTGTTGAGGCGGAAAAATTCCTGTTCGGCTGCTCAGGTGTCGTATACCTATTCCTTCGGGTGAAGTGAGGGGTTTAGTTTAAATCCAGAGGGTATTCTGGGACTGGACGTAGAACGGGAAGTTCGAACCAGTATAAAAATTCTTGGTGTGCTTACTTTAATTTTTATTTTACTGCTATTATCAGTTTCCGCATTTATATACCATATTACACGATCCTTAGTACTACACGTACACTTTCAAAAACTCATCCGTTTTTATGTGCGGCGTGGTCTTACGAGATAACTTTGATTTAAAGGTTTTTACAAAGTTAAAGACTTATGCTTTACTCTCACAAGATCCATGTCTGACCCAAAGTTTAGTTTATTTTCTTAAACTCTTGGGTGCTCAAATTTGAATGGGCAGCCAAGTAGATTGGATTTTTCTACAGATTCATTTGGAGGAGCTTAGTGCTGATGGCTTCATCGACGGCTAGATATTACTTTTCCTTCCACTATGCTATATGTATATTGTATCCATTAGGTAGGGACAGGCTGTTATAACTGTCGTAGGGTAGAATTTGTATTAGTATGACTCTGATGTAATATTTTTGGAATGACTTTGCACTATATTATGTTGAGTGATATAAATTGTTCTGTTTCATTGTGAGATTCTGTGTTGTTTAGTTTCTTCTCTTCAATCTTCTCCTTTTTTCACCCTTAATGACTCGTCTTTCGGACGACTAAATGATCAAAACACAAATACTGAGAATGTATTAAGTGTCGTATTTGATAGTAAGAAAGGCAGATCATTGCACTCCATTTACTTAATTGTTGATAAAAAAATGATCTTGTTTTGTCACTTGAATATAATTCTGGTGATGACTACGGTATGATCGGCATTTATTTTGGGTTTGAAATATGATTTGTCACAACTTGGTATCAGATCTAGGTTAGGGGACACTAAGTAACACAGAGTTAAGTAGATACAAAGTAGTTGAAAATGAACACCTTGGGACAGATAAGCGCTATATGTATTAAATGCTTGCATTTTGATATAGATACATATGTGGATATATTTATCCCTCTACTATTGCACTCACTCTCTTTACTTTTATTTCTTACAAAAATTTTCTTATGCATAATGTAACAATGTATTTGTAAAGTCGAACTTTAATGTTAGGAGGTGCAAGAGCGAATGCTAGTAGAGGAATAATTAGCAAACAAACGGTTCGTCAAAGAGGAAAAGCAATCCTAAAAGTTCATGAGGAAGCTTGTAATAGGATGCCTGCCCATAACACCCTATAAATATAGAGGAAAATTTAGTAAGAAAATTAAATTTAAATAAAATAAGAGCTAAAATAAAAATTTCACAAACATTCGAATTGGCTATGAAATTTGCGCCATTACATTTGTAGCTATTTTTCTAAAAAAATTCATATTTGAAACTTCAAAAACAGAGTTAGTACGGAGAAGTTATCTACGTTTTAAAATTCAAAAATAGAATAAATTTAAAGGGGTTTTTAGGCTAAAGGAAAAATTTAGAAAAAAATTTAGTTTCAGGGACAAGAAGTTTGTTTTTTAGGCCGAAGGACAGTTTTTAGTGTAAATCACTGAATGATAGTTGTAACTATCATTTTCAGCTTACACTAAAAAGTGTCTTTCAGACTAAAAAGAAAACTTGTTGTCCCTTAGACTAAATTTTTTTGCAACTTCTTCCCTGTGCCTATTTACCTGAAATTTAAAAATAAAAACTTACCAAGAATTAACACTACAAGCGGCCACCCCATGGATTCAACGGTCGACCGATAGATGTCAATCAGCTTCCTAAGACAGTCTACCGGTTGACATGTTAATTTGAGATCCTACAGCGTGAATCGAACAATTGAGATGGAACAAAATATTTTTCTTCGCTACCAAGTTTTCATTGTGCAGTTTAGATGAGAAAAAATATTCTCTAGGGCAAATCAAACAATCCAAATCAATCTCTTACCCCTAATAATTAACACTTACGCTAACCCTAATTTCAACAAAAACTTACTACGTACTGAAACTCTCCCAAAATTTCTCCACTCTAGTTGTAAAACTCCTTTCAAAAAAAATTGAAATCAAGGTAAGAGAGTAGAAATAAATCGAATAAAGAGGGGGCAAGCTAATCGGTGATGATTATTCGACGTAGTTTAGAGCTAGAGCTTGAACCCAAGGTGAGTGGGAACAAGTTTAATAAGTTGATTGTTTTAACTCATTCTATTCGATCTAGAATGTTAGTAATTAAATTGCAAACCCTAGTTGTTTAAATCTGAAGTTGAATTAGAAATTGGAAATGATATAAATTTGTTAATTTGATTTTAACCCAAGACAAACCCTTCTTATTATAGAATTGAAATCCCTAAAATAGATTTACTCTAAATTGAACTATTATATGTAAATTTTATAAACCTGCAAATTTGAAATAAATAAAACTAGGGTAAATTGAACTATAATGATGCTTAGGGTTCACTCAGTAAATAAGAATTGATGAAATTAATAATTAATTAAAATCAAATAATTAAAATTAGAAAACCCAAAATTTTACATTGCGACCGGTCAACCATTCATCCTAAATGGTCGATCGGTTAAAGGCTGAAATGCACAATCTAAACCTCAGCCCAAGGCCCAAGTTAATTATAAATTATTAATTGTATGTATAAGTATATTGTATACATATATGTGGATGTTAGGGACAATAGGAAAGCTAGTTCCCTATGAGATGACATTGGGACGTTACGAAGTTGGGTAAATGTACTTTACATAACGGAGGCGATTCTATCGCAAATGGCACACTCATGGGAGGTTCTACGATGGACGTAGAACACAGTCTTATGTCTGATGAAATGTGTGGGCCTGGGACAATGGGACTCCTTGGTATTCACGATTTTGATGTGGCGTGATGCTGCATTATTGATGGATCCCACGCGTGAAATAAGAGGCATATACCACGAACGAGAGGTGGCACAGATGGAGACAATAAGAAACATCGACGAGTCGGCATTACGAGCACTCCCTTGATGCACAGTTGGGTTACGTGTAGTCATAGTTATGAAAATCTATTCCTATATAGCTCTAATAGTGATGTTTCTATATTGAGTAGCTCTAGTAGCGGTGTTTCCATGTTGAGTAGCTTTAGTAGCGATATTTCCATAATGAGTTGTTCTACTAGCGGTGTTTCTATATTAAGTAGCTCTAGTAGCGGTGTTTCCATTTCAAGTAACTCTAGTAGTGGTGTTTCCACATTAAGTATGGGTGAGCATAAACCGCGCCGCTATACGGAAACCGTCCGCACCAGCTGCAAAAACGGTGTAGAAACCCGCACTGAATTTTCTAACCAAAGCAGATAAACCGTATCGACCCGCATTGATATGGTTCGATTGCGGTTTGGACGATTGAACCAGCCATATTAAACCAGACTAAAAATTTATACTAGTAATCTTATGATAAAAATATACGCAACTCCTATCTTTTTTTAGATTCTAACGATGTACATTCTATTTTTAGCATATGTTGTTGTTATATTAATAATAATCATTGACATAAAGGAAGAAGTTATAGTTTTCGTTTAATATTTTTATCTCATTTTTTTTGAATAAATGCAAAATATAATCTTATTCTAGTCATTTTCCTTAATGATTATGCATTGATTAATGTTGATGTTTGGTTAATCTACAAAAAAAATCTCACTTGTAGGTAAATATCAAATTGAAATATTCATACAATTATGAACTAATCTGTCATTTCAATATAGCGTTGTGTGTTTTAATCTTTAAGTGTAAAAGTTTCGCATAGTTGCCTTCGTAAATTGATTGTTGATGGAAGTAATTCTCTTATTTCATATTTAATATGAGTTCAAACCGGACCGGACCGAAATCGAACCATATTACATTCAAACCGGACCGAAACAGAACCATTTAAAAGAATGGTATAATGATTTGTATTTTTAATTCACCGTTTGATGCGGTATAGAAGCGGTTTGGACTCCAAGCCTTACGAAACCGACCTGCGCCAACCTCTAACATTAATTAGCTCTAGTAGCTTTGAGTAGCTCTAGGAGCGATGGTCGATCGTTAGTTATTGAGGTTTGATCCATAGTTCGATCCTTGTAGTTGCCCACACAAGTTGTAGTGTGAGTGTGTGTGTGTTGGGTAAAAGCCCTTAAATAATGGATCCTAGGAATACACGGAAACTTGTAGGACACCCTAGGGCACTTAGAGTGGAATTAAAGCCAATTGCACATGATCACCATATATTAAACCTATACTCATTTATCAATCTTTTGTTTGACCCACCTTTTTCCTTTCTTTTCCCTATCACAAATGGATGGGGCAATAGGTGATTTGGCCTGATTTTAGTACGTGGAGAGGCAGCTCATCATATGAGTTTCTTATCCTTTATTTACTCTTCGTGTAATTGCCTATCTATTAATACTTAGTATTTCTTTTATTAGACTATGAGTGGCAATTCTATATACTCTGTATTAGACGAAATATTGTTTTTTCTAAGACTGTGTTTTGAGATATTCTCTAAAATGGATATTTTCAGTATTTATATTTGTTCCTTCCACTATGAGTTATGAAACTATAGTATATCGTAAATCATATCTGTTCACTATTAATCTCTGTAATGTTATAAAAATTTGATAATTCGTACTTCTTGGCACAACACAAGTTTGAAAGTCACCCTAGACTCGATGTGTCGATGGTTTTTTGCTGTCACATTGGTATTAAAGCCTAGGTACAAAGTTCGTACTTCAAAAGTTTTTGAAAAGACAATGCATTCGATAAAAGTTTTTTTAAATGTTTTCCAAAATGTTTTTAAAATTGGGTTTCCAAAGTGTGTGTATATATATAGATAAAAGTTTTGAAAAAGCTTTCAAAATTATACATCATAATCTCTCTCTTACTTTGGCCTACGCTATCTCTTATTCATGCCTACACCATATGTGGAAAGTTGCTAATAAAATTCTAAAAAATCACATATAGAAGATGAGCGATCCTATAGGTTCAGGTTTAAGCGATGCCACCAAGGTTCCGGGCGTGAACACTCTGATTTGGTTCGTTGGTATCTTCAGGCGAGGTGACGTTGTGACTTTTCTATTGATTAGAAAAGCATAAATTTTAATTAATTCTGCAAGCACACAGGCGTGTAGTATGCAGGTCGAGCACAGGGAATTGTGTTTTAAAATATTTGAAATCCATATTTAAATATTAGGCGTGTTAAAAAAATTTGATGGTGGTTTTTTAACAGGAAATAAAAACAATAATATACCCCAAATCGATTTCAAATCTAATCAAAATTGCGATCAAAATATAAAATTGTAGAAACCAAATCAGAAACTAAAAGTGCTTAAAAGAAAATAATAGAGCAAACAACTGAAATAAAATGAACTGAATTTATTAACTAACTGGAAAGAGTGTAGAAAATAACTAAGAACAAAAATACATAAATTGCTAAATCTAATTAACAATCCTACGTATTCTGTCTGAAAATAAAAACATTGCTTAAATTAAAACTAAACTAGAAGAAGAGTGATGGGGTAAGAGATGCTTTTTTTCATCTGCATTACTCTACGCTATTTAAAGACTTCAACCTCCAAAAATAATCCTGCTATTCAGGTCCATGTGCTTGACATTTGGAGAATAATAAGGCTACGTCACTTTAAATTGGTCCGTGCTTTGTGCTGAAAAATATATACGTGAGCTGCTTATTGAATTGAAGTGGCCATATAATATACTGCTTGAATTAGTCACATTATTGTACCATGTTATTTGATTAACAAGTGGCCTTGCTTTAAATGATGTTTGCTACTTTGATTTTCACGTGGCCATGTTTTGATATGTGCTTTCTCTTTGAATTATTCAGTACTCAAAATGTTGCACTCTTTTCTACGTGTCATTTGAACCAATGGACGGCACAACCTGTTAATTTCAATAGCACTTCGGAATCTATAATCTGCAAAACCTTAACAAAATACTCATATAGTACCGTTTTATTAAAAAAAAAATATATGAAACAAATGGTTTAAATGCAAAAAAATACGTTCATCAAAAACCCCACACTAGAACTTTATTCGTCCTTGAATAAGCAAGAAAATAAAAACTAACTAAATCCTTTTTTGTAGGATAGACGGTTACATTGAGCGTATGCAACAAGCCGTTAAAACTCTAGGTGTCCCTAGAAGGACGAGTGATGTCTGTTGAGGGTTTTCAGCGGATACTACTCACAAAATCCAAATGCAGTATATGGCGATTCTAATGTACTACATGAATGCAAAATTTAAAATAAATAGAGACTTGATTTACTTCAGAATAATTACAACAAAATAATGTATATCGGTTTGAGTCAACTTCTAGAAAATTTTTGGTTCCTCACTAATCACAAATTTCAATATAACTCATGTTTTCATACATTTGATTCTAGTTTGGCCTGTTGTTTAACCGATAACATAGTACAGCCATGAAATAAATTCTTTATTGTTAATCACAGTTTTTCAAAAATGGTTTTTCTTCATTTCCATTTGTATAACAAGCCAAATCAATGAAGTCAAGAACTGTTTGGGTTTCAATATCTTACTCTCTCTTTATTAAATTTTTTATTTTTTATTTTTTTTATATATACCTAACTTTTGGACCAAGTATACCACCCATGCACTGCCTCACAGGCTTACGTGAGAGTTATGACAGAGCTTGGCGGATTGTGCAAACCGACGCTGACTACGTCAGAAAAGGTCGGTAATCCTTAGGTGATTACTTATTTAATTTCTTTACACACCTAACTTAGAATGCTGAGGCCAGATATATCATCCTTTGCACTGCCTTCAGGCTTACGTGAGAAGAGTACAGAGCGTAGCGAGTGTTCACACTTTCACAAGTGTGCACACCTATTGACCCTAGGTGTTTCTTATTAATTTTTTTTAAAATAACTAAAGAGAGTTATGCAAATCAACTTAGCACCACTTAAATTCAATGATTTGAAATGTCAACGCATGTACTTTAAATCTGCCAATTTTTTAAATAAAGACTACAGTTAGAAAGAATTTCATAACCATCACCTACGAATACCCCTATATATTAACCTTACTATTATCGCTTGTAATTCAACCTTTCATTATATTTTACATTTGAAATTAGTAATTCACAAAAAAATTCATCAATTGACTTCAACTATTTACTTACTTTGTCTTAACTAATTAAAAATAAATCAAAGTATTGAAAATAATGGGAAATGAGATGAAGCTTGAAAAAAAAATTGAAAAGAAATTGGAAAATAATTAATGAGATGATTTTTTTGAAGTGATGTCACATAGTGAAATATGAACGAATAGTATGAGATATGCGTCCCCTTACACTGGAATGAGACAGTGTTCCAACTGTCAAATGGAATGTGAATGCAAAAAAAAAAAAAAAAAATACAACCTGATATGTATAAGATAGTGAGCGGCTCAATCCGAATAGCTAGGTTCATGGAAATCCACGAACTCGTCGTCCTCGTGTTGTTCGAACTCTAGAAATGGCTTCAAGCGTTGTCCGTCAACCTTTGAAATGGAACCGTCCCTAGGATTTTCAATTTCAACTGCACCATAAGGGTACACTGTTTTCACAATATATGGACATGTCCATCGAGAACTCAATTTTCCCGGAAATAAACGAAGTCTGGAATTATATAAGAGAACCTTTTGACCTACTTCGAATGTCTTACTGAGTATGGATTTATCATGATAAAATTTAGTTTTCTCTTCATAAATCTTTGCATTTTCATACGCTTCATTTCTTAGTTCTTATAATTCTGACAATTGTAATTTACGATGCGATCCGACTTTTTCTATGTCAATATTAAGGTATTTGGTTGCCAAAAGTGTGTGGTGCTCGAGCTCAACGAGTAAATGGCATGCATTTCCAAAGACTAATCGGTATGGTGACATTCCTAGATTGGTTTTATAAGCTGTGTGAAATGCCCAAAGGGAATCTATCAATTTAGATGACCAATCTTTTATGTTGGAGTTAACTGTCTTTTCAAGAATTTATTTAATTTATCCATTGGAAATCTTAATTTGACCGCTAGTCTGTGGATGATATGCATTAGATAGTTTATGAGTGATAGAGTATTTCTTAAGAAGAGATTAAAAAGCATGATTACAAAAATGAGAACTGTTATCACTTATAATGGCTCGAGGTGTGCCAAAACGAGAAAATATGTTTTCTTTCAAAAATTTGACAACAACTTTATCGTCATTCGTTCTGGTGGGAATGTCCTTAACCCATTTAGACACATAATCTATTGCAAGTAGGATGTAGGGATTTCTAAAAGAATTAGGAAAAGGACCCATGAAATCGATGCCCCAAACATCAAAAATTTCGATGACAAGGATTGGGTATAGGGCATCATGTTACATTTAGAAATACGACCTGTTTGTTGACATCTAGAGCATTTGGAGCAAAATTTGTAGGCATCACGAAAAAGAGAAGGCCAATAAAATCCGCACTATAACTCCTTGGCAGCAGTTTTCTTTGCTCTAAAATGTCCTCCACATGCTTGATTATGTGAAAAGAGAGGATGCTATGGAATTCATTTTTCGAGGATACATCTATGTATGATTTGATCGGTGCAATATTTGAAGAGACAAGGATCGTCCCGGTAAAAGTTTCGAACATTGGAGAGAAAATTTTCTTTATCTTGTTTTTATCAATGGGATGGTGTTTCATTTTTGACAAGATAATTTACGATGTCTGCATATCATGGTGCACTGGAGAGGGAAAGAATTTGTTCATCAGGAAAATGATAATTGATTTGAGAGTTATCGATGTTTTCATGAACAATACGAGAAATATTATCAGCTATGACATTTTCAGAACCCTCTTTATCCCATATTTCTAGGTCAAACTCTTGAAGAAGGAGAATCCAACGAATTAAGCGGGGTTTGGCATCCTTTTTCGTGAGTAAATACCGTAATGCGGCATTATCAATGTAAACTATGACCTTAGAACCACGAGATATGATCTAAACTTATTGAGGGAAAAGATAACTGCTAAAAACTCTTTTTCTATGGTCGAATAATTCAATTGAGCTTCGTTAAGAGCTTTGCTAGCATAATAGATGACTCGAGGAAGTTTATCGATTCGTTGACCTAAGATGGCTCCAATGGCATAATCAGAAGCGTCACATATTGATTCGAAAGGCAAATTCCAATTTGGAGGTTGGATTATAGGTGCAGTGGTCGAGATCGATATGAAGGTTTCAAAAGACGTTTTACATTCATTGGAAAATTCAAATTTGATGTCTTTAGTTAGAAGATTCGAAAGAGGTTTTGAAATTTTTGAAAAATCTTTAATGAACCTCGTATAAAATCCTGCGTGGCCGAGAAATGAGCGAATGTCCATGACGGACCTTGAAGGGGAAGGTCAACAATAAGATCAACTTTAGATTTGTCAACTTCTAGGACAGTTTTAGAGACAACATGACCCTGTGTAGTTAATGCCCCGCTATTACCTCGCCATAACCCCGCTATATCTCATAGCGGATTTCTACCGCTACGATTTTTCCATATAGCTCCAAAATATATCCTTTCCGCTTTAATCCCTGCTATTTCCGTTATATCCCATTATTCCCGCTATATTTTGCTATTTCTATTATATCTTCTTTAATAAAATGAGTTAAAAAATTGCATTTATACATTATAAAAAATATGGAACTAATTTATTTGATTTAATTTTTAATATATTTTCAGAAATGAAAATACTCTAATATTCTACGAAATTCAATTATGTTATATAACAGTTTTACGTTTATTTAAAGTATATTCGCATATGTTTTTTGTTTAAAATTATTTATGTATTAATTATAATTCAACTGAATGATAGTTTTTCATTTAATTACCATTTATATATTTTTTAAAAGATTAAGTACGAGTTTTATATGCTATTTAAGAGCCATCCGCTATATCCCGCTATATCCTCGCTGTATCTCCGCTATGACTTTTTGCACCTCCACCGCTTTGAATCTGCCGAGCGCTTTAACTGCACAGACGTGACCTAAGACTGTTCCTCGCCTAACCATAAAATGACATTTTTCCCAATTAAGCACAAGAGATTTCTCCTTGCATCGCTTTAAGACACGTTGTAAATGAAGGAGGCATTGATTGAAAGATGAACCATAGATTGAAAAATCATCCATGAATATCTCTAAGAAATCCTCTACCATATCATAAAATATACTCATCATACATCTCTGAAAGGCGGCGAGAGCATTACAAAGACCGAAGGGCAAGTGACGATAAGTGAAAGTTCCAAAGGGATATGTGAACATCGTTTTGTGTTGGTCCTCTAGCGCAATGGGAATTTGATTATAGCCAGAGTAACCATCAAGAAAATAATATATACGTAACCGGCTAAGCGTTCGAGCATTTGATCAATGAAAGTGAGGGCAAAATGATATTTTCTTGTTGCTGCATTGAGTTTTCGATAGTCGATGCAAACGCGCCATTTTCTTTTGACTTTGTTCGGAACAAGTTCGTTATTCTCATTTGTGGTCACAGTGATTCCAAACTTCTTAGGCACAACTTGTGCCGCACTTACCTAAGTACTGTCAGAGGTAGGGTAGATAATGTTATTGTCTAATCAATTGATAATTTCTTCCTTTACCACTTCTCTCATATTAGGGTTTAATCGCATTTGAGCTTCGCGAGTGTGTTTAGCCACATAGACTAAATGTATTCTATGTTCGATGATTGATGGACTAATTCCCTTAATGTAGCGATTACCCATCCTAATGCCTCTTTATTTTCCCTTAAAATTTTCAAAAGTTGTTCTTCTTGGTCCTTAATGAGATCGGAGGCCAAGATTATAGGGAAATTTTTCGAAGAATCTAAATATGCATACTTAAGATCGTTTAGAAGAGGTTTGAGGTCTAATTTAGGGCATACTTCTTTTGAGGCTTCAGTAGACATCAACTGATTGAATTCTAGTGAATTATGAGAAGAGAAGAGCATATCATTTAATTCATAAATGTATTCATCTTCATTTAAATTAGAATTAAAATGATCTAGGCACATGTTAAGAGACTCCATAGTACCATTAATATCATTTTCTACAATTGTTTGGATCATGTCAACTTCTTCTGTTTCAAGATCCCTTGGTTATCTGTTAAGATTGAAGATATTTAGTCCAACGGTTAGGTGCCCAAATGAAAGTCGAAGTTGACCATTCCTACAATTTATGGTAGCATTTGATGTTGCTAAAAGTGGACGACGTAATATCAAAGGAACCTGACCATTAGGATTTGAGACAGGTGCAGTCTCTAGGACTATGAAATCGACTAGGAAATAGAATTGCTCGATTTGTATCAAAACATCTTCAACTGTGGCTAATGGTTTTGTCATAGATAGATCAGCTAGTTGAATTATGATGATTGTAGGTTTTAATTCCCCTTGTCCAAGTTGACAGTACATGGTATAAGGCAAAAGATTCACGCTTGCTCCAAGATCAAGTAAGGCATGACTAATGTGAGTGTTACCGATTTTACATCTGATTGTAGGACAACTAGGGTCCTTATACTTGATTGGGGAGGGATTTGAAAGAACAGAGATCGTGTTTGCTATTAGAAATGCAGTCTTAGGAATGTTAGTGGCACATTTTTGAGTACATAGCTCTTTCAGACATTTGGCATATTGAGGAATTTTCTCGATGGTATCAAAGAAGTGGGATATTGATTCGAACTTGTTTGAAGATTTCAAGAATTTGGTCAAAAATAGCGGGCTTCTTCTTTTTGTTGAGTCTTTGAGGAAATGGAGCAATGGGTTTATAGACTCGATCGGTAGTTTTTTCATTCAAAGAAGAAGGTGTGACATTAGAGGGTGAAGATAAGGGTGCTGAAATATTAGGGTTGCTAACATCTTAAGGTGAAGAGTGGTTGGGATTGCCAACCTTGGATGAAGAATTAGAGTCGTTTGGATTGACAACATTGGTTGTCGACTAAGTTTCAGAATTTTGAATATGGTATGACTTAAGAAGGATGTCGGGGTTGCTGACGTGGTTGTCTACGTTCTTTCCAGACCTTAATGTCGTGACAGCATTAACCGTATCTACATTTTTGTCCTCGCAAAGATTTACTCCTCGAGAGTTATATTTTGGATTCACTTCGGTTTAACAAGGCAATTTATCTTTCTCATTTATTTTCATGAGATACTTCATCATTATCAAAATCTGTTCATTTTATTTAGTGATTTGCTCAATTCTCGCTTCTTGGTTAGTAATTTGTTCATTTTGTTTGGTGAGTTGTTTTTCCAGTCGAGCAATTTCTTGTAAAAGATGAGAAGGTTGCGTTGATGGATTGAAATTAGGATGCCTATATGGTTGATTTGAAGGTTTTGTTTGAGGAACGGGTTGAAAATTTTGAGCATTATAACTTGGGGCTCGAAAATTCGAATTTGGTATCATCGGATACATATGCGATGGTTAGCCGCATTTTTAGGATTTGGCCATGAAAAATTGGGATGATGCTTCCAGTTAGGATTGTATGTGGATGAATAAGGACTATTTTGAGCTATAGCGTTGATTTGGTCATGTGTGTAGTAATGGGGTAGTCTTCTCCTTCTTGAGGAGTTTGGGCACCTATATGAAGATGTGATGGGTCAATGGCATGTATTCCTCTGTTTGGAGTACGAATTGGTACACGAATTGTTTCCTATTGCATATCTTTTTCCGAATACTCTTATAAAAATTCCCAAACTTCCTTGTCTGTTTTTGCCATGAATTTCCTCCGCACATTGATTCAAGTTCGGAGCTTATTTGATATTTAAGCCCTTCATAAATGATTTGGCACAAAACATGTTTAGGGATTGCATGATGTGGGCAACTATATAACAATGATTGAACCTTTCAAAATATTTTGAAAAAGTTTCTCCTTCATTCTGAGAGAATTGGTTGATTTCAGTTCGAATTTTAAGTGTTTTGTGGAAAGGAAAAAACTTTTTCAAAAATATAATAACAAAATTGTCCTAACTTTTAATTGAATTTTTAGAAGAGAATTAAGCCATCTTTTTGCACTTTCTAGAAGCGTGAATGGAATAAGTCTTAACTTATTGGATTCATTAGAAAGTTGTTGCATTTTAGTTATGGAAGCGTATAACTCAAATTCACTAAGAAATTCACTAAGGGATATTAGTCAGTTCTCCTGAAATTCATTATTTCCAACATATGATTTAGGTGACGATTTTGGTGAACTGTGATGTGAACTGTGTTGTGGACCGTGATTGCTCATATTTGTTTGATTTGAAATTTCCATTGACTTGTTTAATGAGATATTTTAGCTTTCTAAATGGTTAAAATTATTTCTTGCCCAAACGTGCATAAACAGATCAAGGTGTAATAGCCAAAAGTAAATTTAAACAGTTCTCAGTTGGGCACCTGTAGAGTAGAAAATTACTTAAAAAAGGGTATAGCAGTCCGCCATGGTTTGCAATGCTCGACCTGAAATGCTTGTTTTCTCATTCGTCAAGTCAGTTTCTTTGAAATTAGACAAAGCGGTGCCTTGTTTTTCTTATTGCACAATATGCCACTCCAATCGCTGCTTACTCTAGAATCTACTTTTCGTTTGAAATATGTATATGTTGCCTTTTTTATTCTCTTCAAGCTTTTCACTGTTCTAAACTTCCAGACTTCACTCTTTCTTCCTTTTTTCTTACTTTTTTTGTTCCTTAAGATTGTGAGATGCAGGAAGTCGCAGTGCCGGATCTGAGCGAGGTAGATCTCTATGGGTGGAGGAACCCGAGTAATCTCGGGTGTAGATTTTGACCGATGAAAAATTGATTAGTGGTTGTAGGTGTTAATGTGTTTCGGTTAAGCTGTTATTGGATTTCAGGTTTGGATTTGTTGGAGGAGGCGATGTAATGGTGATTTAGGGGTGATGTTCGATGATTGGGCTTGAGTCTGGGATTTGCAGTGGTAGAGGTTAGTTTAGGCGATGGGTTAGTTAAGGCAGGGCAAGGCTGGGAAGTGATGCTTGTGTGGTAATGAAGTTGTCAGGTGGAGAAGTTTCTTGTAAGGGGGTACGGTGATGATCAATGGTATCAGGTACGGCTGCGAGTTTGGAGAAGTAGTTCGGTGAGTTTCTCGTGTAGCTGACGTCAAGCAGTGGGTATGGTGATGACAATGAGGAGGCAGCGATGAAGATGAAGTTCAATTTGAAAGTGTAGTTTTGTGTGTTTAGACAGGTTGTTGTTTTGAGTTTGGGGTGCGAATTCATATGGTTTATGGATTTGTTGAAGGCTTCCCTGGTGAAGAAGGTGCGGATTCAGCCGGAGAAGCTGAGTGTTTGAAGCAAGTTTTGTTGCTTTCGGCTGACTGTAGGATTGTAGAAGAATGGAAGATGAATGCAAACTTATGAGAATGTTAAGAAACAGAGATTAAATGAATGTGTGAACGAACGAATGGAAAAGGAACTAAAAAAAGAAAAAAAATTGAATTTTTTTATATGAATTGACGTAAAAGAAGAATGAATGAAACAAAATGAATGAACGCCAAGATGGAATGGGATTGTGAGCACTTTGGATGCATGAATGCAGAAGCTAAATGAATAGAAACTAACTTGTGCGGCTGATTAAAACGAAACTAAATGATAAGAAACGTAAGTGTGAAATTGAAATGTGAAAATGCAGAAACTAACGTAAACTAAAGTGAAATGAATGCAACATGAAAAGAAAAAAAAAGTTAAACAAGTTGCCAAAAAATTGAAATAGAAACTGGATGTGAAATGAGAAAATGACTTTTTTTTTTCTAAAAAAATGAACTGAAAAGTAAAGTAACAGCAAGCTAAAATAACACGAATAGACGTAAAAACATAAAAAATCAAAATAACAACTCCCCGACAACGGCGCCAAAAAACTTGTTGCAACTTTTCTATTGATTAGAGAAGTACAAATTTTAATTAATTCTGCAAGCGCACAGACGTGTAGTATGCAGGTCGAACACAGGGAATTGTGTTTTAAATATTTTAAATCCATATTTAAATCTTAGGCGTGTTAAAAAAATTCGATGGTGGTTTTTGAATAGAAAATAAAAACAATAATATGCTCCGAATCAATTTCGAATCTAATCAAAATTGCGATCAAAATATAAAATTGTAGAAAGCAGAGCAGAAACTAAAAGTGCTTAAAATAAAATAATAGAGCAAACAACTGAAATAAAATGAAACGAATTTATTAACTAACTAGAAAGAGTGTAGAAAATAACTAAGAACAAGAATAAATAAATTGCTAAATCTAATTAACATTTCTATGTATTCTGTCTAAAAATAAAAAGACTACTGAAATTAAAACTAAACTAGAAGAAGAGTGATGGGGTAAGTGATGCTTTTTTCATCTACAATGCTCTACGCTATTTAAAGACTTCGGCCTCCAAAAATAATCATGTTATTCAGGTCCATGTGCATGATATTTGGAGAATAATACGGCCACATCACTTTGAATTGGTCTTTGCTTTGTGCTGAAAAATATATACGTGAGCTGCTTATTGAATTGAAGTGGCCATGTAATATGCTGCTTGAATTAGTCACATTATTGTACCATGTTATTTGATTAACAAGTGGCATTGCTTTGAAATGATGTTTGCTACTTTGATTTTCACGTGGCCATTTTTTGAGAGATTTTTAGGCTAAACTTACAAAGTGTACAACACTTTCAATATTTGCTTTTGATTTCTTACATGAATAGTACACATGTTGGTGGCGTGAGATGCATTTTCTTCATGAACGATATGTGCTTTCTCTTCGAATTTTTCGGCACTCAAAATGTTGCACTCTTTCTGCGTGTCATTTGAACCAATGGACGGAACAACCAGTTAATTTCAACTTTGCACTTCAGAATCTATAATCTGCAAAACCTCAACAACATACCCGTATAATACCGTTTTATTAAAATAAAAATATATGAAAAAAACAGTTCAAAAGGAAAAAAATACGTTCATCAGGTGACATGCCAAGCATAATCCCACTGGAAGACCTACAAAGAGAACGACATATGCAGTTTCTGCTCACCCACCTGTTGTAGAATTTGCCTAGTTATGCAAGGATTTCGCTAGCCTTGGAGGAAAGCCGCGTGTGATGCTGAGTCATATATAGATTTGAGGACATGGATTCGTTCTTATGAGTGGATATTTGGGTTGATGGGTCTTACTAATGAGGTTAGGAGATAGTCAGCTAGTTGGAAATTATAGGGTGAGGCTCTTAGTTAGTGGGAGGTAGTTAAGGAAGAAACTAAGGTAAGAGTGATCACTTAGGGGGAGTTTTGAAGATGCTTTTAGATGAAGTTTCAGTGTAAAACTGAGGAAGGAGTATAGTTAGAGAAGTTTGTCCACTTGAAGTAAGGAGACATGTCAGTAAAGAAACATGTCAACCAATTCAATGAACTGGCTAGACTTAGGATGGGACTGATCGATACCCCACATAAAAGACTTTAAAGTTTGCCCCAGGGGTGAACCAACCTCTTCAAGGTTTAGCTCTAAGTCATTTTCCCATGGATGCTTCAAATAAGGGTATAGCGGAGATGGCCTTGCTGAATACCATCTCCAAGGAAGAACCTAAGAAAACTGAAGGGAAAGCGTAGTAGCAGAATCAGCGTAAGCGCAAGGGAGGATTTGGACCTAAGAGAAAGATCAAAAAAATAGAATATGCATTGTAGGAAGTGTGAAAAGAAGGAAAATTGTACACATGAGTGAAACTTAGAAAGTCAGGAGATCAAGTGCTGTAATTGCAATTAGTTTGGGCGTATGAAGCGGGAGTATCTAGCACTTCCAAAGACCTCTATCCGAATAGTTACAGTGCATGCACTGGACGTGGTACCTAGCTCGAGTATGCCACCAATTGCAGATAAAGGGAAGAAGACCATGATGGAAGGTGAATTGACTTTATGTGGTTAATCTATTCACACTTTATTTGACATAGGGGAATCACACTCTTTTATATCCTATAAACTTGTGCATAAGTTACACCTAGACACTCGCATAGTTACAGACCCTGTAGTTGTGTCAAACCTTGTGGGGGAATCGGCCTATTTGTCTACGGTATGTAGGGGTTTGAAATTATTTATTTTGTGGGTCGAGTTTGATTGCGATGCTTTTATCTTTTGATATTGGGCATGGATTAGATGATGATGTATGTGGCTATATTAGATTCTGATAGGAAGTTGTTAGATTAAGTACGTGTTGCGGATGCAGCTTGGAGATTTATTGTGATCCCCGAGGATCAGTTATGTTGAGCACATATGTTCTTTAAACTTATAACATGATGAGCTAGATTCAGTATCTGTAGTTGAAGATTACCTAGATGTATTTTTTGAGGTTTCCGGTCTTCCACCTGCAAGGAAGATCGAGTTCTGAATTTACCTTGTAGAGAACGCCAGACCTATTGCCTTACCCTTAAGGAATATAGCTCCAAAGGAGAGACGCAAGTTGGACAAGAAAATATATGATTTATTCGAGAAGGACTACATTAAGAGGAGCATTTCAGAGTGGGGAGCGCTAATCGTCTTTACCACCAAGGCGGATGGTTTTCTTAGACTTTGCTTTGATTATAGGGAGCTGAATAAACTGACAAAGAAGAATTGGTAATCACTACCCTATATAGACGATCTCTTTGACTAGTTGGTTAGAGTGAGGGTGTTTTCATAGCATTATTTGGGTACCAGATTCCATCAATTGCAAGTAGCTGAGGATAGTACCCAGAAGACTACCTTTCGTACACTTGACAGACATTATGAGTGGTTATCATTCTATTCAGACTGATCAATACACCTGCCTACTCTGTTGGTTCGAAGAGTCGAGTTTTCAGAGGGTTGCTTTACAAATTCGTTGTGGTGTTTGTGGATGAAATTTTAGTCTACTCAATGAGTAAGGAGGAGCATGCGTTGCATTTAGAAGAAGTGCTCAATACTTCTGTTAGCATAAGTTAAAGGCAAAGTTTTCAAAGTGTCACTTTTGGTGAAAGGATGTACGTTTTTTTGGACATGTTATCTTAGAAAGTAGGCTAGTGATTAATCCTAGTAAAATTGCAACAGTTCAGGATTGGCATTTGCCGAAGAAATGCTATGGAAGTGAGGAGTTTCCTTGGTTTTGCGGGCTACTATCGAAAGTTCACTAAGGATTTCACAAAAATCTCTATCCCATGACCCACCTTACCAAGAAGAATTTAGTTTTCTCATGAGACGTGAAGTGTGAGGATGCTTTTATTAAGTTAAAGGAGGCATTGACTAGTGCATCAGTATTGGTATTCCTGATGGTGCGAAGACATTCATAGTATATATCGATGCATGTGGTATGGGGTTGGGCACAGTCTTGATGCAAGAAGGAAATATGGTGAGCTATGCTAGTCGATAGTTGAAGGTCCACGAGAGAAGCTAGTATTGTAACATCCCCCTACATGGAGGTCCGAAACTAATGGGTATGGATGTTGCAGTCATCCATAGTTATTAATTCAATAGTCATCCATAGTCATCTACGCAACCCTTCTGCCTAGATTGAGCTTCCTTCATCCGTCCTCGAATTAATTCAATCTTTTCCAACACCTCTCTAACCAATTCCGGACCTAAGACCAATTTTCCCCAGTCTCTAACCAACACATTGGCAATTTGCATGGTCTTCTGAACAAAGCTTCAAAAGGAACCATTCCTAGACCAGTCTGATAACTATTATTGTAGGAAAACTCAATTAGATGCAGGTAATCTTTCCAAGATCCACCAAAATCTAACACGCAAGCTCTCAATAAATCCTTAAGTATCTTGTTGACTCTCTCTGTCTGTCTATCCATCTGTGGGTAATAAGCTGTACTCATCTTGAGCTTGGTGCCTAATACCTCTTGTGGGATCCCCCAAAATTCGCTAGTGAATAATGCATGTTTGTCACTGACTATGCAACTAGGAATTCCATGAAATCTAACTATGTTATTCATGAACAACTTAGCCAAAACAGGTGCCGTCTTGGTTGACTTTACCGGAATGAAATGGGCACTTGTTCAACCTATTCACTATAACTCATATACTTTCATTTCCTCTACTTGACCTTGGCAACCCATCTATAAAATTCATCGACAACGAATCCCGTTTCCAAACTGGAATATCTAAAGGCTGAAATAATACACTGCCTAACCCACAAGCCAATATCCTTCTTCATGCCTTCCCAATAAAAGCTCCTCTTCATATCTTGATACATCTTAGTTCCTCCAGGATGAATCGTAACTTCGATCGATGACATTCCTCTACAACTTCCCTTCTTAAGTTCTCTACATTTGGAACACATAATTGTCCCTTCATTCTCAACCATCCTCTTTGGTCAAGATTAAAATCCTTTAGGTCATCAATTTCTAATCCGATCTCAAGCCTTCTAATCTTTTGAGCTAAAAATGGATCCTCTCTCTATTTAGAAGCTATCCTTTCGATCAACATTGGTCGAACTTCCAAGCAGGAAAACATGGCAGTACCCTGATTAGAACTAGCAATAGATCTCGACTGCACATCACAACCGGCTAGAGCTTCTAGATCCTTCCATTCTTCCAACATCGCTAACACCACATTCTGATGTTTTCCACTAAGGGCATCTGCTATCTTATTTCCTTTCCCAAGAGTATACTCTATATCGAAATCATAAGTGGCCAAAAACTCCAGCCATCTCTGTTGTCTCATATTAAATTCATTCTGAGAGAATAAGTACTTTAATGACCTATGATCGGTATACAACTCAAATCTTTCACCCAATAGATAATGCCTCCAAATCTTCAAGGCAAAAATCACCGCAGCCAACTCCAAGTCATGAGTAGGATATCTAACTTCATGCGGTCTAAGCTGCCTAGAAGCGTAAGCAATAACTTGTCCCTTCTGCATCAACACTTCTCCTAATCCAGCGCCACACGCATCAGTGTAAACTACCAACCCTTGGTTACCATCTGGAACTACTAACACTGGAAAATTGGTTAACAAATGCTTTAGCTTAAGAAATGCTTCCTCCTATTTGTCAGACCAACAAAACTTCACTTCCTTCCTGGTCAACTTAGTCAAAGGCACTGTTATCTGCGAGAAATCCTTGATGAATCTCCGGTAATATCCAGCAAGTCCAAGAAATCTCTTGATCGGTTACCGTCTCTGGTCTCTTCCAATTATTGACTGCCTCGATCTTAACTGGATCAACTGACAATCCTTCCTATGAAATCACATGACTAAGAAACTTAACTTCGCTCTTCCAGAAATGGCACTTAGAAAACTTCTCCTTCGGCTAATTCAGCCTCAGCATCACAACCACCATTGTAAGATGAACCTTATGCTCTCTTTCATCTTTAGAGTATAACAAAATGTCATCTATGAACACAAAACAAACCTATCCAAGTGCTTTTTGAAAACCTGGTTCATCAAATCAACGAATAAAGCAGGCGCATTCGTCAATCTGAAAGGCACCACCAACCACTCATACGAACCATACCTAGTTCGGAATGCCGTCAAAGGAATACTATCCTCCACCACTCTCAACCGATGGAACCCCATTGCCAAATCCAATTGGAAAAATACTCTGGCTCCACTCAACTGATCAAATAGATCATCTATCCTCGGTAGAGGGTGCCTATTATTGATCATCCTTTCATTTAACTTACGATAGTCGATGCACATCCCTAATGATCCATTTGGTTTCTTTACAAGCACTACGGCTGCTCCCTAGGTTTGATAAAATTATTTCCCTCAAGTTTCACTAGCTGCATCTTCAATTGCTTCATCTCGGTCGGTGTCATCCTATTGGGTGGTCTACTAACAGGTTCAACTCCCGGTACAAGGTCTATCCGAAACTCAACAGCTCATTTCGATGGTAATCTAGTCACCGGCTCAAATACATCTGCAAATTCTCTCACTACACAAACCTAACTAAGACCATCTCTAACCTTCATGGTACTTAACAAAGCACATGCACTCATACTGGAATTTCCCCTAAGAGAATGATTTGGTTATGACTATCTGGGTGTCTCAATGATATTTCCCGATCCTGGCAAAATATCATGGCCTCATACTTACCGAACCAATCCACACACAAAATGATCTCGAAATCTACGAAATCAAAAACATACAAACTACATGCAAACTTATGACCTAACAAATTAAGTTCTAACTGGTCACATCTCATCCCAAGAGTTTCATACCGTCCTGTTGGATCGCAACCCTTAAGGAAGTAATAAGGTATGTGGGTTCTATACATAACTTATCAACCAAATACTGCGATATAGATGAGTGTGATGCATCGGTATCAAAAGTACCCTAACAGGTATACTCTGAATCAAAAGTGTACCTTCCATTACAGATTTTTCTTTCTCAGTAGCAGATGGTTTAGAGAATGATGGTTCCAAAGCAAAGATCTTTCCTTTTCCTACCTTGGCGGTTTCAGGACACTTGTTCTTGTAATGCTCCATCTGGTTGCAATTATGGCATTGCATATTCTGTTTCCCCACAACCAACCTTCCATCTCAAGAACAGCTCTCATTAACATAGTACCCCTTCTTATCACACTAGGAGCAAACTATATATGCTTTCCCTTTCTTGGTTGTTCCTCCTTTCTGAGAACCCTTCTTCTTGAAGAACTTCCTCTTCTTCCACTGAGGGCCATGGGATTCAACTAGCTTCTCTCTAGCAGAAATAGCAAGCATCAACTCATGGTGTGTATATCCTTTTTTAAACAACCATTTTTAAACTTTTATAAATCAAAATCAAGCATATCATCATTAACATATCATAAAACAAATTTATCCGTAAATCCGAAACCACTTGATGTAAAAAATAGAGATGTGGAAACTATTATTCACCTTGTTTGAGATAAGGAGATTAGAGATTGTTTGAGATTGATTTTCCTTTATCTTGAATCCTAAGGTTTTCTTATATTTTCTTTGTCTCTTCTATCTTCCTATGGTCGGCCTTATTGCTTCTATAGTTTTTTTTATGAGAATAATAATGAACTTGTATGGTTAGGGGAATAGTATAAGAGTGGAAAATATGGGTGGAATTTATTCTTACGACCTTATATTTAAGCACTTAACTGTTTTTAAGTTCATTAAGTTTAATAAGCATGGCCGTTATATTTTTATTAATCAACCTCCTTCTCCTTATCTACGTTATTCTGTTAATTTATTCTAATTAAATCTCTTGAATAATGTCACTAAAATTAAGGGTGTTATAATAAGCTATGATCTTGAGTTCGCGGCCATTGTCTTTATGCTCAAGTCATGGAGGCATTATCTTTTACAAGATTTATTTGAGCTTTATATGGATCAAAAATCTGTAGAGTATTTGTTCACCCAAAAGGACTTGAATTTAAGGTAGCAGAGATGGATGGAGTTTTTGGGATCATACGATTTTGATATCCCATATACTCTAGGTAAGGGCAATGCAGTGGTTGATGCCTTGAGTAGACAACATGCAGCACTGAGTCCTTTGTTTTTGGAGTCAAGGCATTTGGAGTTCTTTTGTACATTTGATTTTCGATTGTCTGTAGATATTAACCTAAAATTGTTGGCAGCCTTGGATGTGTAGCCTACACTTATGGAACGTGTTAAATCCAGTCAAAAGAAAGATAAGGAGCTATATGGATATTTTTTAAAGGCTTGATAGAGGAGAGAAGTCCAGTCATTTAAGGTGTTATGCCATTAACTCAAAGGGATGGTTGTAGGGAGATGGTAGACTATGTGTTCCTCTCATTATGGAGTTGCTTGATATGGTACTAGCTAAGTCTCATCATTAGAGGATGACCATTCATTTCAGTGGGGACAAAATGTACCTTGACATGAAGAGAGTCTTTTATTAGCTAAGTATGAAGAAGCATATATCGGAGTATGTAGCTCAATGTATGACTTGTTAGAGGGTAAAGATGGAGTAGAGAAAGCCTGAAGGATTGTTAGAATCATTGGATATTCCCCACTAGAAGTGTGGGAGTATTTCTATGGATTTTCTCGATGGTTTACCAAGGATTAGAACAGGGAAATAAGAGTATTTGGTTCATAGTCGATCGTTTGACCAAATGCGCTTATTTTATTTCGATTAGGTGTAAAAGGATGGTAGCATCTTTAGCGACTGTATATATGAGGGAGGTCGTTAGGATACAGGGAGTTCCTACTAGCATAGTTAGAGATCGAGATTCTCTTTTCACCATCGAGTTTTGGAGGAGTATACAGAAGGCTTTGGGTATTAAGTTAAGTTTGAGTATTGTTTATCATTCGTTGACAGATGGACAGACGGAGAGAGCGAGTCAGGTTCTGCAGGACTTGCTTAGGATTGTGTATCTTAAATTTCGATGGCTCTAGTGAGGATCATTTTTCATTTGTGGAGTTTATTTATAATAATAGCTATCAGAAGAGTATTAGGAATGACAACATTTGATGCGCTATATGGTAGATCTTGTAGATCACCATCGTGTTGTTGAACACTATGCATTGGATTATTTTTGGGCCAAATATGGTGAGAGGGACAACGAAGAAAGTAGACTTGATCTGTAGAAGAATGAAAACCACGCAAGATAGACATAAATCTTATGCTGACAGGAGGCGTATGGAGTTAGAGTTCGCAACAGGCGACATGGTGTTTGTGATGGTCTCACCGCTTAGGCACGTCATAAGATTTGGTGGTTCGAGAATGCTAGCACCGAGGTTTGTAGGACCTTTTCCTATTACAGAGAGGCTAGGAGAGTTTACATATAGATTAGAGCTTCCTGAGAAGTTGGCGAGAGTATATGATGTTTTCTATGTGTCGCAGTTGCAAAATTGTTTGCACGATTCAGCTACCGTGGTCAAGCCAAGTCAGTTAGAGGAGGTGGAGGTTGAGAGGGAGTCAATTATCTATCATGCACCCACGTATATTCTTCTATTCGTGAACATGGTACAAAGCGACTCTGCAACAAAGAAATCAAAATTATTAAGGTCTAATAAAGAGACGATCCAATGGAAAGTATATGGGAGCCCGAGGAGAAGATCCGAGCTACCTGACCATAATTCTTTTTTGGTACGTTTCCAATTTAAATTTAATAAGTAGAGGTTACAATAGGACTTAGCTTGGTATAACCTTTAGATAGAGACCATTAAACGGTTGTAAATGTGTTATCAGGACATGTTATGGAAAATGGATGCTCGTGGATGTATTAGTACGATTGTTTCTATTTCATGTTTAGGACGGTATATCCTCTAGATAGTACATGCACACTCACATCGTCTCTTTTTTTTAACTTGTTGAACGTTATTCATATTGATGTTGCATATGGATTGAATGGTTGTGCATGTATGAAGAATTGCAAGTATACTTACTTAGGACATTGCATGCATTTTGAATTCATAGTATGAGCACGTTCATTTATGCTTACTCTTTGCACTACTATAGGTTCATGTGAATTTCACGCTTGCATATATATATATATATACACATACTTCATTAGAGTGTTAATAAGGACAAAGATTGCCTATGGATGAAGGATGGGTAGATAGTTGTAGCTATTGTTTGTTACGAAACGAATTGCATTTTTCATCCTTAGGGATTTTGGAAACAAATTCCTTTTAAGGAGGGTGAATGTAATACCTAGAAATTTTAGTGGAAAATATAGTGAGAAAATTAAATTTAGATAAAACAAGGGCCAAAATGAAATTTTCACAAACGTTTGAATTTGGCTAGGAAACTTACATCATTATATTCGTAGATATTTTTTCAACAATTTTCACATGTAACACTTCAAAAGGAGAGTTAGTACGATAAAGTTATGAACGTTTGAAAATCTGAAAATAGAATAATTTTAAACATAAAAACTCACCAAGAATTAACACTACGAGTGATCGACCCCTAGGGTTCAATGGCGACCCGTAAAGATGGTCGATCGATTGACGTTGTAATATGGGATCCTGGAGTGTCAATTGAACGATTGAGATGGAACCAAATATTTTTTTCGCTGCCAAGTTTCTGATGTGCAGTTGGGATGAGAACAAAAATTCTCTAGGATAAATCCAACGGTCCAAATCAATCTCTAACCTCTATAAATTAACATCTAATCTAACCCTAATTTCATCAGAAACATACTACATACTGAAACTATGCCAAAATTTCTCCTCTCCACTTATAAAACTTCTTTCAAAAAAAATTAAGATCAAAGTAAGAGAGCACCAATAAATAGGATCAATGAGGAGGCAATCCATCGGCGATGATTCTCCAACAAAGTTTAAAGCTGGAGCATGGATACGAGGTGAGTAGGATCAAGTTTAATAAGTTGATTATTTACAGTTAGTTTTAACTATTCTATTTGATCTACCATGTAAATAATTAAATTACAAACCCTAATTGTTTAAATCTGAAGTTGAATTAGAAATTGGAAATGATATAAATTTGTTAATTAAATTTTAACCCAAGATAAACCCCTCTTATTATTGAATTGAAACCCTTAAAATTGATTTACCTAAATTAAACTATTATCTATAAATTATACAAACCTATGAATTTGAAATAAAAAAGTATGGTAAATTGCAAAGATCGTACACTGTAAACTGATGCTTAGGGTTCACTCAGTAAGTCAGAATTGATGAAATTAATAATAATTAAAAGTGAACAATTAAAACGAGAAAACCCAAAAAATTTCATTGGGACCGATCGACCGTTCACCCTAAGCGATCGGTTAATGGCTAAAATGCATAATCTATACCTCATCCCGAGGCCCAGGTTAAAATATAAACTATTAATTGAATGTATAAGTACTTGTATACATATGTATGGATGTCAGGGATAGTAGGGAAGCTAGTTCCCTGAGATGATGCTAGGACGTTGCGGGGTTGGGTCAATATACTTTACCGATGGGGGCAATTCTATCGCAGATGGCACTCATAGGAGGTTTTACGGTGAATGCACAACACTAACTGTTGCTTGATGAAGTTTGTGGGCCTGGCACAATTGGACTTCTTGATATTCACAATATTGACATGGCATGATATTGTGTTGTTGATGGATCCCACTACGTGCAATAGGAGGCGTATATTATGATCGAGAGGTGGACATGGATGCAGATGATCAGACACATCGGCCAGTCGGCATTGTGGGTTTCCCCTTGATGTGTAGCTGGGTTACGTGTAGTCAAAGTTATGGGAAATTCATTCCCATGAAACTCTACTGGTGGTGTTTCTATATTGACTATCTCTAGTAGCGATGTTTCCATATCGAGTAGCTTTAGTAATGATGTTTCTATATTGAGTAGCTCTAGTAGCACTGTTTTTACATTGAGTATGTAGCCGTGTTTCTATATCGAATAGATCTAGCAACAGTGTTTCATATCGAATAGCTCTAGTAGTGGTGTTTCCATTTTGAGTAGCTCTAGAAGCAATGGGCGATCGTTAGTTATTGAGGTTCGATCTTTAGTTCGATCCTTGTAGTAGCCTACACAAGTTGTAGTGTTGTTGTATGTGTTGGATAAAACATTAAATAATGGACCCTAGGAATACAAGGACACTTGTAGAACACCCTAGAACACTTAGAGAAGAATTCAAGTCAACTGCACATAATCACCATATATTAAACCCGTACTCATTCACCGGACTTTTGTTAGACCCATCCTTTTTTCTTTCTTTTCTCCACCATAAGAGGATAAGGCAGTAGGTGATTTGGACCAATTTCAGTATGTGGAGAGGCGAGCTCATCACAGGTTTTTCCTATCCTTTATTTACTCTCCATGTAACTGTCCATCTGTCAATACTTATTATTTCTTTTATCAGATCATGAGTGGTATTTCTATGTACTCTATATTTTATATGTACTGTTTTTCTATGATTGTGTTTTGAGATATTTTTCGAGATGGATATTTTCAGTATTTATATTTTGTTCCTTCTGCCATGAATTCTAAAAGTGTAGTATATCTTAGATCATATTTGTTCATATCTATTCACCATTAGTCCCCAGAATGTTATAAAAACTGATAGCTCATACTTCTTGTTACCGATGTGTGTTTGGAAGTCAAACCTTCACTTTAGATTGATATTCGAGGGGAATAGGTTTTCACACTGCCCCTAATGTAGGAAATGTGGATTTGAACCTCTTTCCGAAGTTATTGGAAAACTTGGTGCAACAGTAAGTAACAGAGGCCCCACATGTGCCTAGAGGCTCGATGCTGCAAGTCAAAGAGGACTTAGCTAAGATGAATTAGGATTTCTGAAGTCCAAGGAAGAAATGTTTAATGGGATAAGGCAAGCCCTAGGGCAAGTGATTGGATGGAAATGTACGAAAGGATTTTTGAAGACTTGGAACTGACAAATGCCGATAAAGTGAAGTTGTTGTCTAGATAGTTTAAGGGATTGGAAAGTGTTTGGTAGGGGATAGTTAGTGCGGAGATTCCTAAGCAGGAAGTTACTTTGAAAAGATTTAGTGAAATGTTTGAGGAGTAATTCATATCTGGATTGTAGTTGTTAACAATGTCTAGGAGTTTGTTGAATTGTAATAGTGGAGCATGATGGTGTTGGAATATGTATAGAAATTAATGTTTTACCAAATTATAGGGCAAACATGGTTAGAACACCAAGGAAGATGGTATATAAATTCATTTTGGGATTGAGGCCACGACAAAGCGGTAAGACGATGGCCCACTTAGCACTTCCATTCAACTAAGATGACAAGAAGGTATGAGCTTATGTACACTAGTAGCCGGAGTGTGGGGCAGAAGGTCCTGGTTGAAAAGAAAATGAGGTTTAGTCCTTATCATAAAGTTAAGAAGGGTCAACAGTAGAAGGAAAGGCTCGAGGAGGAGAGTAAAAGGAATTTGCTGATGTAGTCTGCTATAATTATGGGCAGAAGACACATTATGCAATTAAGTTTTCAAAACAGATTGGATTGGCCAAAGGAAAATGCTTTATCTATGCAAACCTGGGCACAAGAAGAAAGATTGCCCAGATTTAAGCCATCTGAAGGTCTTCGCTTTGGAAGGACCAACAGCTGGATCAATAAATGAAGAAAAAGGAAAGATTTTTGAAATATAAGGTATGATTTCGATCTCCGGTACTTCGGTTAGAGTTCTTTTTTACGTTGATTCTATACACTCTTTCATTTTGAAATATTCAATGGATAGGTTCGACTTAGATACTACCTACTTAGTATGTCCTTATGTGTGGCCAATCCAAAAGGTGGGTATGCTACTCTCGGATCAATGTGCACTAACCTTGAATTTGTCATGTGTGGACTTTTGTTTGTGACTTATATGTGTTATGGACTTGTTGCATAATGCCATTAGATTTTTTATGCAGATAGATTCATGTATTTACAAAATCCAAGAGAAGGGACAAGATCGTTATTGCATTCGTAATGAAGGAAAGGTCAGGATGTTGTTGTGTGTGTTGGAGGATCAAGAGGATTAAATTAGTAGAGTACTGGTAGTTCGATAATTTTGTTGATGTTTTCAAACCACTAACGGAATTACTATCAAGAAGAGCGATTGAATTCCAAATTGGCTTGAAGTCTGGGGCAGAACTTATTAGTAGACCGCCTAGCAAAATGTTGTCTAAGTGGATGGAGGAATTGAATAAGAAACTGGTGGAACTTAATCATAAAAGTTTCATTAGACTAAGAAGTTTCTATAGGGAGCATCCGCTGTATTTGTAACATGGTCGAATGGATCTTACGGATATGTATGTTTTCGAAAATCGAATGGGATAACTGTGAAGAATTATTATTTATTGCCTAGGATAAATGACTTGTTTGATTTATTAAGTGGAGCTAGACTATTTATGTAGCTTGATTTGGCGAAGGGATTCCATCAACTAAGGGTAGTTGAAGATTTTTTACCATTGACCACGTTTAGAACAAGATATGGTTAATATGAGTGATTAGTTATGCCCTTTGGACTGACCAAAGCTCATGTGTTCTTTGTGGATCTTATGAACCGATTCTTTCATGATCAGTTGCATAGATTTGTATTAGTCATTATTGATGACATTTTGATGTATTCAAAGATAAAGGGGACCATAAAGTCCAACTTTGATTGGTTTTATAGACATTGAGGCAGCACAAATTGAAGGCAAAGTTTTCCAAGTGTCATTTTTGGAAAGGAGAAGTCAATTTTCTTGGTCATGTTGTATAAAAGAATAGATTAGTCGTGGATCCATTAGAGATAGAAATCATTAACGATTGGAAGAAATCGAAGATGATTATGGAGATTAGCAGCTTCTTAGGACTGGCTATTACCATAGATTTATTAAGTATTTCTAGCATATTGCAGCATCCTTGTTCAACTGACCAGAAAGAAGGTGAAGTTCATATAAATGGTGGTCATTTCATAAGTTGAAGAGATTATTGACAAATGCTCCTTTCTTGATCCTAGCTGAAGGGAATCAAGATTCAATGGTATATGCCTTAAGATTCAATGGTATATGCCAGCGCTTATGGAATAGTTTTGGAAGTGGTACCGATGTAAAAAGGGCAGGTAAAGGCTGATGCATCAAGGCAATTGAGACTACATGAAGTTAGATATCTTACTCAAGACTTAGAGTTGACAGTTGTAGTCTTTGCGTTGAAGATTTAAAGACATTATCTTTTTGGAAAATGGTCCAATTTGTATATGCAACATAACTCTCTCAAGTATTTATTCTCTTATAAAGAGTTGAGTATGAGGCAACAGAGATGTATAAAATTCTTGGTGGAATATAACTTTGGTATACAGTATACGTCAGGAAAGGGGAACAAGGTCGTGGATGCTTTAAGTAGAAAGTGGAAAAATGGAGTGTTAGCTATAATAGAAGAATGGAAGACGTTAGAGAAATTGGCATCTTATGAGGTGCTTTATAGAATGAATGGAGGATCAAGTTAAGATCCAAGATCTATAGTAAGTTTGGAAGCACATCCAACCCTTGTAGATAAAATTTCTAAAAGGAAAAGAGAGGACATATTGTTAGCAGATGTGCTTGGGGATAGAAGCATATGTTGAGGATCTGAAAGGATTTGAGATAGATTCGAAAGGATGACTTAGGAAGAAAGGAAGACTATGTGTTCCCAATATGGAACACCTTTGGAAAGAGGTCTTGGAGGAAGGTCACAGGTCTAAGTTTACGATTCATCCTATAGGCACAATGATGTGTTGTGACATGAAGTGAGTATTCCTTTGGGAAGGAATGTTTGGGAATGTGTAAATAATTTCTTCACATGTCAACGAGTAAGGACTGAGCATCAGAAGCCGAGCGGTTTACTTTAACCTTTAGAAGTATTAACTTGGAAGTGGAATTCGGTATTCATGGATTTTGTAGATGGGTTGCTAAGGTCAAGCATAAGAAATAATAGCATTTGGATAATAGTCGATAGGTTGACTAGAAGTGTGTAATTTATTCCAGTAAAGTTGATAAGAATAGCAGCTAGTTTGGTAAAGTTGTGAAGAAGAATTTTGTGAGACTGCATGGGATTTTGAGCATTATTATTAGGGTTAGAGACCCATCGTTCACCAGTGAGTTCTGGGAAAGTTTGTAGAGTACATTGGGTATATAGTTTAGTTTGAGTATGACATACATACCACCTTTAGATAGATGGTCAAATGAAAATGCTGAATCATGTTCTCAAAGATTAGTTGCGAGAATGTGTTTTATTTTTGGAGGATCTTGGGAAGATCATTTGCACTTGGTAGAGTTTGCATATAATAAAAGTTACCAGTCGAGTATTCGCATGGCACCATTTGAGGCGCTTATGAGAGATTGTGTAATTCACCTATTTGTTGGTTGGACATGGGAGATAAGATTGTGTTAAGACCCCACTTAGTAAGGGATGCTGCTGAGAAGGTAGAACTGACTCGTGCTATAAAGGAAACGCAGTCAAGGTAGAACAATTATGCTGACAAGAAGAGAAAAGAACTAGAGTTTGCAGTAGGTGACCATGTGTTCGTAAAGTTTTACCGATGTGAGGTAGGGTGTGCTTTGGGAAGGCGAGGAAATTGGCACTCAAACATGTAGGTCTATTTACTGTGATTCAAAGGATTAGTAAACTAATGTATCAAGTTGAATTACTAAGTAATTTAGCAGGTGTGCATAATGTTTTTCACATATCACATTCGAAGAAATGTGTATATGAGCCAAATTTGGTAGTTAATGTGTGTATGAGCTAAATTTGGTAGTGGAATTGAGGGAAGTTAAAGACTTATCTATAAAACCAGATTTTGCTTATGTTAAACGACCAAAAGGGATAGTAGGTCATGATACGAAAGAGTTATGGAAGAAAGTGATTAAACTTATTTAAGTCTAATGAAGTGACAATGTAGATGATTGTACTAAGGAGGTAGATGATAGGATTAGAAATACCTACCCTTAACATGTATATTTTGTTTTATAAACGAGTAGTGACACTAGTATGATGTTATAATCTGATATTATTATGTGTTAATAGTGGCACTAGTGCATTATAATTATTGACTGGTGATTTACATTAGTAGAGAAGTAGTGTAATTGATGTACTTGATGTAAATCAAATTGATGATGGTGGCTATTATCCCGCATTGTCTGAATTTTGAGGAAGAAAATCATATTAAGAAAGGAGACGGTAATACCCCATATTTTAGGATGCCACAAAAGGGGAATTAATTAATAATTAATCAAAATGAATTATGAGACAGTAATTAAGTAAGATGATTTTATTAACAGAACAAGGAGTGAATTTAAGATGTACGGTTAAGGATTAGTGAGAAAAAGACAAAAAGGGATTTCAGCCAAGGCCTAAAATACTAACCCCAAACCTTTCCATCTTCTCATTCATTCACTCCTACACTTACTCAAAACCGAAAAATAAGTAAAGAAGAAAAGATCGACCACATTTTTTAATGAGAAGAAGAAGAAAATCAAAGCAAAAGAGAGAGATTTAGAAAACTGGACTTTGATTCAATTTCTAACCAAACCTAGGTGAATAACACTTTCTCTAATTTCCCCAAAACCATTTGGACATTGCTTATGCTAATGACACTTTAAATAGTAAAAAGGTTTTAGAATGATAGAATGAAGTTGTTTATGTTTGGAAAATTAATGATAATGATTTTTAACATGTTTAGGGCAAAATGAGAATCAAAACCTTCTATAGTCTACATGCATTTGTTTTATAATGTTTAGAATATTAATTTGGGGATGGGTTTTAATTTCATAATTTTATGAAATTAATTGGATTTTATTTGAATTTTCTATGTTCGGAAAATATTTAATTTGGGTTTTAATTATTCAAAATATGAAAGATAATTAATTTGACTTGAAATTTCCATAAGAGGTCAATGATGATTGATGGGATTTTTGCGAATTTTTGGGATTTTCCTGATGCACTTTCAAGCAGATATGAACTATTTACCAAAGGAAAAGGTTAAATAAAAATGATAATTTAACTAATTGATTAAGAATATAATAAGCAGTTAAGGAACAAGAGAAACTTCATCTCTAAATCTCCTTAAAAGGTAAATATGAAAATTTGTGTTAACCAATGATAATTCGACATTTAATATGGTTTGATGGAAAGTAATTACTTTTATTGGTAATAAAATAGTTTTCAAATTTTGTTACAAAATTATCATTTAAACTTGCGATAGCTTTGAAACTAGACACTCGATAACTTTTAAAGGTTTCGTAATAGCTTGTAATTTTCGACATCCAATAGACTAAAACCTTAACATACGATAACATTAAATTGTTGACATGTGACATGCAATAGCTCTAAATTTTGGTCATATGGTAGACTGTTGATATGCAATAGCTTGTAAACTCGGCTTGTGGTCGCATTGAAACTAGAGATTTGATAGCTTACAATCTTAACCCATGATGGCTTATAACTTTGACCCCCGATGGCTTATAACATGTGATTGGGCTAAGTATGTAATAGCTTGGCATGCAATAGTTTTGGACTATGATAGATCTTAATCATGATTGCTTTAGGCATGTGGCAGTCTTTGACATGTGATAGCATTCGACATGTTATAGCTTTCGGGGTGCAATATTATACGAAAGCAACATGCGATGGCCTTATGTTAACATGATATAGCTTATGCCAACATGCGATAACTAATGATGTAAAAAAATTTCAAATAAATGAATGAATTTTTTGCAGCACTTGGAAGCCAACTACTAAGGTGACGGTTGAGAATTTCATACGAATGAAATGACAATAGAGAATAATAAGTTAAAATGAAATAATTTATTTGAAAATGGAAAATTGAAACAAAGCTTAAAAAAGCTATGAGAGGACATAATGTATCATTTAAGATAATTAAATGTCAGTGTAAGGCCTGAATGACAGCCATTTGTCTAATCACCAGTAACTTTGGTGTAAGGCCCGTGTGGCAACTATTTGTCTAAGCAAGATAACGCATTCGATACCGTTGGTGTAGAGCCTTAGTGGTGACCATGTGTCTAAACATGATATTATATTCAGTAATGTGGTTGTAAGGCCATGGTGGAAATCATTTATCGAACATGACATTGTATTAGGTAATGTTGGTGTAAAAACTTAATGATAACCACTTGTCAAATCACGACATAATATTTAGTACCAGCGATGAAGGTTTTAATGTCAATCTAATTATCTTTTCATGATTAAAATTAGCAACCGAGATGAAGGCCTGAGTAATAGTCTAAAATATCCAATGCCGACATTAAAATCGTAAGAATAAGGTCTGTATAGCAATTTAAAATGAACCGACTGTAGAAATTAGTTGGAAAATGTTGTGAAAGAAAAATCTCACTATTTGTTGAAATTGATGACCTTAAATCATGATATGATGCTTATTACATAGTGTGAGGTTACTGATGTTCTTTGAATT
This sequence comes from Allium cepa, assembly GCA_030765085.1. Classification (NCBI taxonomy): domain Eukaryota; kingdom Viridiplantae; phylum Streptophyta; class Magnoliopsida; order Asparagales; family Amaryllidaceae; genus Allium; species Allium cepa. The sequence continues at coordinate 340,515,184 of CM060941.1, read as the reverse complement.
AGTGAAGGGAATGACCATTCCTTGCTTCAATGACGTGATCTTACTATATGATTTGTTGTTAAGGAGTAATACCAGATTTTATGTCTAACCGATGATTTTCCATAAACTTTGCCTACTTAAATAAAGAATGCTATTAAATGTTGTTTGAAATTCCGTTGTTTGTAAAAACCAGGATATATAACTGGTTAAGCATTCATGTCGGTATCTTCATATGTCGAGTATGACCCTACTATTTATGTTTTGTTATATTTACCCATGCGTAGGTACAATTGAGTTGATGAAGATGTATAAAATTTATATAAAGACAATTTTATGGAATGAAGAATATTTCGCTACCCCGATTACTTGAAGTTGTTGATAAAAAAATAATCTTATTTTGTCTCTTGAAAATAATTCTAGTGACGACAGCATCATCATCGACGTTCATTTTTAGGTCTCGAATGGGGAGATGTCATAGTAGGTAACTCAGGCGATCATATTCTTGTAGGAAGTGCATATACTCTTAGAAGTTTGAATACTTTATCTCCCTTCCAGGCTTATTGTATAAAAAAAAGGGGTTTGTAAGATAATTTTGAGCTGGCTCATATTCAATCTATTGAATCGGATAAGGTTAGCCAAATAAGAATACTTGATTGGAACAATAGAGGTCTATAAACAGCTAAAACCCCTAATAAAGAATGCTAAATTAACATGTTTTTTCACAATAAACTAAATTAGAATCCCCTAATAATAACATATTTTGATTGATTGGTGAACCATTACTTTGGATAGGCTTATGTACCAACTTACGGTAGTTCGAGGTGTGTCATGATTAGTTAGCATCAAAATAAATTTAGACTTCTTTAACCATACTTAATCGATACTCTTTTCATTTCAATTTGTATAATCTACATGATAAATCAATTATCAATGTCATCGATGTATATGCTTTGAATCAAAAAATACCTAGGCGAATTTTGTAGATGGAAAATAACAAATTTATGGCCCTATTGTTCAAACCTTAGGTTATAGGAGATCACTTTTATGCTACTAGATTTATTGAATAAATATTGCCTCAAAAGGGTGATATATATGAATAGGAAAATCTAATAGGGTAATATATATATATATGAATAGGAAGAATTTAATCATTCCATTAATGGTAACAATTAATTGACATACCTCTTTAAGGTAGACGGTCACATAGATCAATGGTAGAGAGCCCTCCTTCATGGTCTTGCTAGGTGAATTTTTTTTATTAGCGAGGATTGGAAGGATAAGTTTTCATTAATCAAGATGCACATGCTAGATTGTATTATCTTTGACCATTGTATTTACTATGTTAAATTCACATTGTTAATACCTCAATTACTGATTTTGATCACAAAAATCTAATAAAATTTAGGTACTAATGATTTTCCAAGCTATATAGTATATAGTGTGGAATATTACACAGGCGGTGAATCGACGACTGTGCAATATAAAGACTCAAGATAGAAGATTAAAGACTAATGAGTTCAAAAACAAAAATATGAAGAGTTCAAGATTATAATTTAGTGTTTAGAGTCATTAGAATATAATGCTAAAGTCCTTGATAGCAATTTTTGATCTTTATCTCCACTTTCTGATCTTTGATATTTTAAACAAAAAAATTATTTTAATTTCTAAATATTTTATAAAAAAATTTGAGTTCAAAAATATTCAAAAACTTTGTTCGAATTATTTTACAAAGTATATAATTTTCAGAACAATTTAAAGAAAACATTTTTCAAAATTCACTAGCATATGTCGTCATACATATTTTCATAGTCAACATATAGACAATTAATTTTTAATTTTTTTTTAAATGGAAGTGCCTTTTGGATACGTAGACACATCTATTCATTCACTACATAATGGAGAGTGCAAATGAATTTTAATAAATTAATGACTTATTTTATTCTCACTCCTTACTCTCTTGAAAAATATACTCTATACTCTTCAAAATCATATAGAATCAATTCATACTCCATTGTACTCATTCACTCCAACTTATTGTTCTTAAGCATCTCTCTTATTTAAAATATTAAAGTACTATCAGAATGGCTATAGGATCCATTGTATCCAAGTACAACTATTTATCTTTGAAAAAACATCAACTCTTATTTGTCTTCGTGAACTTGTAGCCCATTCAAATCAAGTAGGTGTTCTAATTAGCCCGGTAAATCTAGTGGGCGATCTTGTTGCCCAGTCAAATCATGAGACTTTGGCCTGGACTCATGATACAGGAGGGTGTGTCTCGTAGTCTTAAAATCGAGATTGTATTCTAGTTTTCCTTCTACCTGGCCCAAAGTGGGCGATTGAAAAGAAATATGTATAAGCAATTATACGAGACTAGATGTAGGATTGGTTAAGCTGAGCCAGTATAAAATACTTAATGTCTTCTCTCTTGGTTTACTTTATTGCTTTGACATTTATCTATGATTGCATCTATGATCGATTATTAGTATAAATTAGTGTTGTTAATCTATGATTTGGTATTAATCTTGAAAGAATTTTAAAAATATTTACATAAGTTAGAAAATACTATTCATCCCCCCTCTAGTGTTAATTAGCCTTAAGATCCATTATTCCGTAGCCCACGTTTGGTATCAGAGCACTAGATTTTTGAAAACTTGTAAACTGATTTTTGAAAAGTATAAATGGCTAGCGATACTTTAGTACACTTGTTAACACTTTTGTAGAAGGATAATCCACTACTAGACCCCGCTTTTTTGTCATGTAGGATGAAGATTTATTTATAGTCTAATGGTTTAGATCTAGAATATTACATAGAATGAATACGAAAAATCCTAAACTGACTTTTCACCATAGATCGTGGACCAAAAGACATAAGCACTTAATAATGCTATGGCTATGAATATTTTATTTTTCTCTTTAGATAAAAATGAATTTAATAGAGTCTCTATTTAGAAGTCTGCATATGAAATTTGAAGAACATTGCAAGTTATGCATGATGACACTAGTAAAGTTAAATGGACTAAAATTTTCATGTTAACTAATCAGTTTCAATTATTTTAAATAGGGTGGGCCCGAGTTGGTTTGGTGCGATTGGAAGCCCAAACCGCTTCCGCACCGCATCAAATGGTTAATCAAAAACACAAAACATTATACCAATCATTTAAACGGTTCAGTTTGGGTTTGGCTTAATGTACTATGGTTCTGTTTGAGCCTAAATTAAATATGAAATAAGGGAATTACTTCCATTAACAATCTTACGAAGGTAACTGTATGAAGCTTTTACACTTAAAGGTTAAAACATATAATTTTATATTGAAATTAAAGATTAGTTCTTAATTGTATTAATATTTCAATTTGATATTTAGCTACAAATTAAATTTTCTTTTAGTAATTTAAAAAATCACGTTAATCAATGCATAATCATTATGAAAAATCACTAGAATAAGATTGTAATTGGTATTTATCCAAAAAATGAGATGAAAATAATACTAAAGTTATAACTTCTTCCATTACGGCGACGATTATAATGAATATAAGCTGAAGTAAAATATAAAATGAGATAGGAGTTGCTTATATTTTTATCATAGGATTACTAGTGTAAATATTCTGTTCGGTCCGGTTTAATACTGTCAGTTCAGTCGTCCAAACCACAACAAAACCGTATCGATTCAAGTCTGGCCATTTTGGGGTATTTTCTTTGGTTAGAAGATTCGGTGTGGATTTTCACACCATTTTTGCAGTCTGGTGCAGGCAATTTCTATATAGCAGCACGGTTTATGCCTACACCTAATTTAAAATGAATCAAAATAAGTCTATTTTTGAGATGTATTGTAGGTTTCAAGATATAGTACATTCTTTAGTATCATTTGGTAAAAACTTTTCTGAAGAGGACCAAGTTAGAAAATTCCTTAATTTGCTATCTTTAGAGCAGGATCAAAAGACATTAGCAATAGAAGAGGATAATGACATTAGTACTTTAAATATTGAAGCGTTAATGAGTAATTTGATGTCCTATGAAGTACAATTGCAGGGTAGAAGAGAAAGCAACCCAACAGAAAAGAAATCCATTGCTTTCAATGCAACAACCGACAATAAGGATTTAGATGATAATACTGATGAGAAGATTGCCTTCATGACTAGGAATTTCAGAATGTTCCTAAGTATAGAAAGATGAACAAATTTCATAAATCAGAAAACAAAACTGCTGGAAATGGAACTGCAATTAAATGTTTCAACTATGATTAACATGGTCATATGCAAAGAGACTATTCACATCCAAAGAAATCAAGGATCTCGCTAATCACTGATTCATCCAGAAAAAGTAAAAGGGCTTACACAATAACATTAGACGATTCAGATACTATTTCAAGTGACAATGAACCGAACACTGAGGATGCAAACATGTGTTTCATTGCAATAGTAGATTAATCGGAACATATCAAAGCAAAGGAGCAAAAAGCGATACTTTTTATTTTTTAATTATATTTCTTTTTGTATTATTAAATTAGGAATAAAATATAGCTTAATCATAATATTAGATGCATATAAGTGTATATATATATAGGAATCTTCTACCTAAATTTTATTTTTGGATTATTTGTCCCATATGTCGACATACCCGAATCCATATACGACATACCAGCCTGAATTTTGAACTCCATTTTCAAATTCAAATTTTAAATTTCACTCTCTTATTCATTTATTTCAAAAACCGAAAAAGATATCTTTTGACCTGAAACGTGTTAGTCCATACCCTATTAATCAATACACTTCTATCTATTCATTCACTCGCTTTATTTATAAAATCTAAAGCATCTCTTCACTTTCTTAGCTCCTAAACCACTCAAAAATGGCCTCCTCAAACCAACAACCAATAACCATTAAGCCCTCAAAAGGAATTAACGGCTTTCTTTTTAATGAAAAAGAAGCCATCGACACTTATTTTGAATATGCTACTTCTGGAAAAGCATTTCCCGGAAGGTTTGCAAAATTTGATGATATTTCTTCTTATGGTCTTCAGGATCTTTGTTTTCAAAATGATATTCTTAGTTTAGTCGACTCTTATCAAAATGGTTCCGTTTGTTATTTGGATTTACTATAAATGTTATATTTGGATTTAAATAGAAATTTTTTGAAAGGAGAAGAAGGACAAATCTGAAGTACTGTGAAAGGATCTACAATTGTTTTAGATCATCAAATTTTGGGTCAAATACTTGGTTGCAAATATAGTGGTATTGATGATAGAATATATTTTACATATATTCTAGGCGTTAGAATATTTCCTGATATTACCTGCATTTATTCCCTAATGTTCCCTGAATTTGTTCTCTGATTTGACTTACTCTTTATTTGGAAAATATTTATTTAGTTACTTTCTTTTAGCAAATCAGTCGATTTGATGATATATTTATTTAGGAAGTATTTATTTAGTTACCTTTGTTTTAGCAAATCAATTGGCTAATTTGTAGCCTGTCTTAACTCTTGTAAACCATATATATATGATTGAAAGTGGAATACAATAGCAAGCAAATTGATTTCTAAATAGATTTCTTGCATGGTATCAGAGCTATTCTCCTTACCCTAGCCTCACCTATTTTCTTCTCCGTTCTTTTTCTTCTATCTTCAATTCTTTTCCATGGCAGACTCATCCAAGTTTCATCGCGCACTCACCATCACTAATGTTAAATCTTTTATTCCCATAACATTAGACAATGAGAAAGCCATGTATCATCCTTGGGCTACTCCGTTTACCAATCTTGCTAGGGTTCATGATCTTTACGATCACTTGGTTCCACCAACGGAGGAGAAGGCTATGGCTGCCTATGTCCAGGCTAAGTCCACTGATCCAGCATTTCGGAGGCGTTTGGATGTCGTTGTCTTGCAATGGATTTACAACACCATTTCTTCTGATCTTCTCCTCGCTATTCTCAAACATAATGACATGGCAGAGGGGGCATGGAACCGTCTTGAAGCTCTTTTTCAGGACAACAAAGCCTCTCGGACTGCCCATTTCAAGGAGGACTTTACAAATGCTTCTTTTGAGGCTTTCAACTCGATCGACAATTATTGTAATTATCTACAATCTTTGGCGGATAGGTTGGCTGATGTTGATGCTCCGGTGACAAATGGTAGTCCAGTTTTACGTCTCACCAGGTCCTTACAAGAAGCATATAGTGGTACGGTGGACTATATACAAAATCAAGAGCCTTTTCCATCCTTTGAGAGTTGTCGTTCAAGGTTGAAAATGGCTGAGCGTACTATCAAGGCTCGTCAAGCTCGTGAAACTGGTGGTTCTGGGAGTCGGTCCAGTGGTGTTGCCATGGTTGCCACTGATTCATCTGCAAGCAACAAACGCAACAACAATAATAAAGGGAGGAACAATTTCAAAAACAATGGGAAGAAAAAGGTCCACCAAAGTACTAATGGGTCCAGTTCTAATCAGCCGTCATATCAGCAGCACCAGTGGCAGCCACATCAGCAGGCCCCACCACCACAGTGGCAGCAGCCTGGTTGGAGAGGGTGTACTATTCCTCATTGCCCATTTCCCGCGTACTCTTGGCAGCCAAGGCCCAATCCAGCGGTCCAACGTCCCACCTCTTCTGGATCAGGCTTACTTGGGTCCAGACCTTAAGCTTTCAATGCAGTTGCTCCTCTTGCTCCTAGCTACATGCCCACCGACATTGAGGCCGCTATGCATGCTCTTTCGTTCTCTCAACCAGATGGAAACTACTATATGGATACTGGTGCTACATCTCACATAACGGCGGATGCAGGTATTCTCTCTTCTTATTTCAATTCAAGCAATAAGCATCATAACATTGTTGTTTGTAGTGGTCATTTAATTCCAATTATTGGTCACGGTCGCACTACATTGCCTCCACCTTATCCACCATTTACCCTAAACAACGTGTTACATGCTCCTAGGCTCATTAGAAATTTAGTCTCTGTTCGTAAATTCACCACAGATAATATGGTTTCTATCTCTTTTGACCACTTTGGTTTCTTTGTTAATGACTTACAGACCGGGAACAGACTAATGAGATGTGATAGGATTGAGGGCTTATATCCACTTTTCTCCACCTCTCAAGCCATTTCTTTCAACAATCATTCTGCTTTTACTGCTTTGCCTTCGAATATTTGGCACAATCATTTAGGTCATCCTGGTGATGCTATTCTTAAGTCTCTTTGTAGTAAAAAGTTTATTGATTGTAATAAGGTCTTCTTGTCCTCTAAGGAAACATTCTAAGCTACCTTTTTATGATTCAGTGTCGCATACTTTTCTTCCATTTGATATTATTCATAGTGATCTTTGGACTTCTCTTATTGTTAGTACTTCCGGCCACTGTTATTATGTTCTTTTTCTTGATGACTAGAGCAATTTTTTGTGGACCTTTCCTATTGCAAAAAAATCTCAGGTCAAACAACTTTTCTTAGCGTTTCATGCTTTAGTCAAGACACAATTTGAACATAATATTAAGATTTTTCAGTGTGAAAATGGTACGGAATACATTAATGGCACTTTTTTAAGGATTTTTTAAGAAACATGGTATGATTTTCCGTCTCTCATGTCCTTATACATCTCCTCAAAACGGGAAGGCCGAAAGACACATAAAATCCATATATAATATCATCCGGACTATTCTTGCTCATGCATCTATGCCACTCTCCTTTTGGCATCATGCTCTCTCCATGGCTACATATCTTCTCAATATCCTTCCTTCCAAGGTATTGAATTACCAATTCCCCGCTCAAATCCTCTATCAAAGTGATCCGGATTATTCAGGTTTGCGTGTTTTTGGTTGCTTATGTTTTCCATTATTCCCCTCTTCTACTATTCATAAATTACAAGAAAGGTCGACTCCTTGTTCTTATTCAGGTCTGGCTCCTAATCATCATGGCTCCAAATGCTATGACATGTCTAGTGATAAAATCATAATTTGTCGTCATATTCGTTTTGTTGAAATAGAATTTCCATTCTCCAAATTCCACAAAACAAAACCTTCGAATTATGATTTTTTTGAATGACAATATTAATCCTCAATTAATACATCATTTATCTCAAAATAACACACCACAAAATATGCAGCTTGACCCAACAACACTGCCCAACGACTCGTCCTCTCTTCCTCAATCTAGGTCACAATCTCACATAGACCCAGATTCCACACCTCCCACCGCTACCCACACTCGGTCCTCTATTTCCTCCTCTAACCCATCCTCTCTTCCCCACAGTCCAACCCCGTCTATGACCTCCCCCACTTTAACCATTCCTCACACCACTCCAATGCCTCCCAACCCCATTTCAACCTGCATGACCACTCGTGCATCAAATGGAATTTTTAAACCCAACCCTAAATACTCTTCCAATTACCATACTACCACCACTACAGATATTTCTCCTATTCCGAAAAATCCTGTTAGTGCGCTTAGTGACCATAATTGGAAAAGTGCAATGTTGGATGAATTTAATGCTTTAATTGACAATAAGACTTGGGAATTTGTGCCTAGGCTGCCTAATGTTAATGTTATTTGGTCTATGTGGATTTTTCGTCATAAATATAAGCCTGATGGCTCTTTTGAGCGTTATAAAGCTCGTCTTGTAGGTAATGGAAATACACAGCAAAAGGGCATTGATTGTGATGAAACGTTTAGCCCCGTGTTTAAACCGGTCACCATTAGAGCGGTTCTCAGCATTGCACTTTCTAAATCTTGGCCCATTCATCAAATGGATGTCAAGAATGCTTTCTTGCATGGTCATCTCAATGAAGCAGTTTATATGCATCAACCCATGGATTTTCGTAACAAAAATTGTCCGAATCATGTTTGCCTTTTGAAGAAAGCTTTGTACGGATTAAAACAGGCTCCTCGAGCTTGGTACCAAAGATTTGCTGATTTTGTTGCTACCATTGGGTTCTCTCATAGTACATCAGATCACACTTTATTCATCTACAAGAATGGTTCTGATATTGCTTATATTCTGTTATATGTGGATGACATTATACTTACAGCTTCTTCTGATTGTCTTCGTAAGTATATTATGACTCTCTTAGCTTATGAATTTGCTATGAAGGATCTCGGTCCTTTGAGTTTCTTTTTGGGTATTGCTGTCACTCGTCATGCCCATGGTCTTTTCTTATCTTAGACACAGTATGCTGCAAAAATTATTGAACGTGTCGGAATGTCTAACTGCAGTTCATGTCCTACTCCTATTGACACTAAGTCCAAATTAAGTGCCACCGCAGACACTCCTTATGATGATCCGACTAAGTATCGTAGTCTTGCAGGTGCTCTTCGGTATCTTACATTCACTTGGCCAGACATTTCCTATGCCGTGCAGTAGATCTGCCTTCATATGCATGCCCTGACTAATAAGCATATAAAAGCTCTTAAGCGTATCATACGCTATCTCCAGGGTACCCTTTCTTTTGGTCTCAACTTGTACAAATCCAATATTAATCGTATTATCTCATATACAGATGTAGATTGGGGTGGTTGTCCTGACACCCGTCGTTCTACCTCTGGTTATTGTGTATTCCTTGGAGATAATTTGATTTCTTGGTCTTCGAAATGGCAACCTACTCTTTCCCATAGTAATGCTGAAGCGGAGTACAGGGGTGTTGCTAATGTTGTTTCTGATTCGTACTGGATCAGAAATTTGCTTCTAGAGTTGCATTGTCCTATCCAAAAGGCTACTCTAGTTTATTGTGATAATGTGAGTGCTATATACTTATCCAGCAATCCTATTCAGCATCAACGCACTAAACACATTGAGATGGATATTCATTTCATCCGTGAGAAAGTAGCTCGTGGTGAAGTGCGTATGCTTTATGTACCATCCTGTTACCAAATTGTTGATATTTTTACAAAAGGGCTTCCACGCGTATTATTTAATGATTTCAGGGACAGTCTAAGCATACGAGAACCTCCCGCTCTGACTGAGGGGGTGTGATAGATTATATTTTACATATATTCTAGGCGTTAGAATATTTCCTGATATTACCTGCATTTATTCTCTAATATTCCCTGCATTTATTCTCTGATTTGACTTACTCTTTATTTGGGAAATATTTATTTAGTTACCTTTCTTTTAGCAAATCAGTTGATTTGACGATATCTTTATTTAGGAAGTATTTATTTAGTTACCTTTGTTCTAGCAAATCAATTGGCTAATTTGTAGCCTATCTTAACTCTTGTAAACCACACACATATATATATATGATCGAAAGTGGAATAAGATGGCAAGCAAATTGATTTCTAAATAGATTTCTTTCAATTGACACTCCACTTTTAAAATTAATTAACAAAATTGAGAAGTTTTTCATGATATTTTTGAAAACACTGCAGACTTTGAATTCAAACACAAAAATCTTAGACCTAAATCAAGACTTTTGAGTCTCATTTTACAACAAAGCATCACTTTGAGGATGGGTAATTACAATAACTCGATTCAAAAGTATTTTAAGGCTCTTTTTGCCATTTATGGAAATTATGACATCAATTTGGCACAAGTCATCTTAGATGATTTTGTTTAAAAGAATATTTATAGAAATTTCAACACACTTTACAATGATGTGTATCTCACTGGAGTTTTCAAATATTTTGATGTCGAATAACAAGGAGAACCACTTTATCTTCAACAAATCCAACATTTCTCTCATTCATATTCCTCCTTACTTTGAACCTTATAAGACACTTCCTTAAAAAAAAGACTAGCAAGGAAAGAACAACGAGAAATTAAAGAAGTAGAAAAAAAGAAATTTATGGAATTCAAGAAGAAGATCAAGAAGAAGAGAAAGTAGAGACTTCTCTTGAAAATTTTGAGGGACCATCTCAAAGCTCAAATGAGGGAATCCTCAAAAATCAAGAGAAGATCATCAAAAATCAAAAGAAGATAAGTAGGAAATTTACTATTCCTTCCAACAAAGTGGATAATTATTTTGGGAAGATTATAATGAAGTTAGATAAGAGCTTATCCCCTTAGTTATCTTTCAATTCTGTCTAGTTATCCATTGTACCTTTTCTAGCTTTTATTTCCTTGCATATCCTTAGTTTATTTCATGTTATCGTCTTATATTTTCCTTTTTGCTATATATCATCTTGTTTTAATCAATGAAAATTAGTTCTTGCTATTATATTGTCATATTAGTCTCTAGAAATCATTGAAATATAATGGTATTAAGTAGGAATAAAAATATTTCAAAATTTTAAAAATGGAAATTCAAATACATATATCAACATAATGTTTGTATATGTCGACATACTATTGCCGTTTGGAAAATTTATTATTTTTGAAATATTGTAATTGCTTTAATTCATTTATTTCAAACATCTTTTCACTCCTATTTAAGTCTATTTCTTCCAGAAGAACTCACTCATCAATTCATCTTTCCATCTCCAACCATTCTCAACATTTTCCTTAATAAAAATGACTTTTCCACACCAAAAACTTTAGGAAAACCTTGAAGAGACACTCCAATCATTCAAAGATGTTCTCTCCTTCATACTAAAGACTCAAAGTCATTTGGAATTGAGTCAAATGCAAATGATTAAAGAGCAAGAGAAGCATTTTGTTGCTCTTCGAGGTTAGTTTCCTCCTTATCAACGATGATCAAACCAACAATCCAGAATGCCCAAACATCAAGGATAATGAAGATTGGGATGCCATCAAAGTAAATCCAATCTTTAGATCCAAAGGTTGGGTTGTAGTCCCTACAAACATTTATATTTCTGTTTATTTTAATTTGTGAGTATGTATATTAAAAACTTATTTCTTTCAATTCGATCAATTTGTAAATAATTAATGCTCTTAATTTTGGCTCGATTACCACAGGTTTGATTTAGTGTGATTATATAGTGCGAATTGTAAAATAATTAGATATTGAGTTAGGTTTTAATTTGATTTTGATTATATTATAATGTGTGTTATGTAAATTAAATAAATAAAGTTTGCTTTATCCTATTTATTTATTATCCTTAATATTGAGTGTAAAACTCAAAGATTGATCATTGTATATTTTAACGTATGCCGTATTATATCATATTAAATATCCATTATGTTCTTCATATATGTCTCGCATATTACATCTTGATATGTCAAATTTAATTTTATGCTTTAATTATTTTAGTCCAATCACAATTATATAGTTAAACCCATATTGATTAGCATATCACTTAAAGTTCTAAAATGTTGATTTTGACTCCATAGTTCATAAGTATATCCTTTAGAGGGGATTTATTTTATTAACCCTTTTTTGATGACAAAGAGGGAGAAAAATATAAAATAAACACATGCATATATTTAAGGCGAGTTATGTAACGCAGGGGGGAGTTATATCATATTTTATATATAAGAATATTTAATGGTTATCATCATCAAAAAGTGAAAGATTGTTAATACCTCAATAATTGATTTTGATGACAATAACGATATAAAACTAGTGTAAACCCATGCTTTTCACACAAAATCACGGAATAGTTGAAATCAAATTTGTATATGTAGAAATGTTAAATTTTAGGCAGAAGATGCTCAATATGGTTACCATAAGTATACTATAATAATAAACAAATACCAAGTCGCTATTGTACTTTAACAGTTAAAAAAATTAACAAACAACTGAAAAATATTTATTTGAACAAAATAAAACAAAGATCTCGAACATGTTGGCCATATATTGTTAAGAAAATATTAGTTGAAAATTTAAGAGATATTTTGTTTGAATGAGCCACATATCTATAGCAAATTTGAGATTTATTGTCAGTATAATTCAACGAAACTATCAATTCTTTCATGTGTCCAAAAGTTCATTATGACATACTTACTGAAAATGATTACCATTAAGGATAGAATATTGTCAAATAATATGATAATCAAAATCTTTGATAAAATATTTAGCCAACGGCTCGTAAAGTCCTAGATAACTTGTTATTATACATGTATATGTAAAGTCTAAATCATCAGAAAGATTGAAGATAAAGAAGTATAATATCTTACAAAAATCAAAATATATAAACAAAAGTGGATTATCTAAGCTCTAAGAATATTAAATAAGATAAATACTTTACTACCAATTTTTTTGTTGAAATACTACAATGATAAATAAGGAAAAATAGAATGTGCAGCTTTTTTAAGATAGGAATATGAAATTATATGGTAAATGTTTTGTTAAGATATTGAAATGGAGAATTAGGAAATATTGAGTCTAACGTGAAAATTCGTATTCATTACTATGTAAATTATACAATATAACTTGTTAGTTCTCTCTCAGACCATTTCACGAGGTTTATGGGTACCTTATAGAATGTCATGTATTAATTCCACTTACACGCTTTTTTAATATCAATTTGAAGTCAAATTTAACCACCTTTATTTCAAAGTGATTTTATTGGTTAAAACCGATGAAGCATTATCGATAATAAAAAATTAACTATGATTTGAACCAAACATCAAGTATATTGTAAGTATCAAAGAGATGGGAAGAAAATTCTTAGGTAGTTTAAAACCTTAAGCATGAAAAACAAACCAACATATAGGAATCCACCCATAATGTAAGTAACAAAGAATTTAGTATTCAAATTTTTGAAGGTTATATATGTTACAATGGATGTTCCTTAACTTTGAGTTTGAAACTATGAACTAATTTTTATTCTTTATAATTGTTGATAATTTTTCTTAGCTAAATTATGTTTTCTCATTTCACATGGAAGTTCATATTTCATTGATGCCGGATATTTATTTGTTCTCTCTACAAATTATTTTCTTAAGTATACAATTTTTTTTCTGTTTTTTCCATTATTTCCCTTTCATTTCTCTCAATAATAATCTTTTGTAATTTCTATTTTTTGTACACATCAAATAAAATACAAAACTATTATGGGTCTTCGTGTTTTCCTTTAAGAATGGAATAAATTGGAAATAAGAGTCGTTACATTTAATCAATAAATAGAAAATACTAAAGTAACAAATGGAAAAACATTCAATACTTTGAACAAAAGTAATACAAATAGAAGATTTTCTCATTATTTAAAAGTATTTATTATTAGTTCGAGAATGATAAGAGATTATTTTTGCGAATTTTTTATTTTATCTTTAAATTGTAGATGATGATGCTGAAGAAGTGATAGAAGATAAAAGGCGAGAACAAAATTATTTACCTTAATGAAAGAAACAAAAATATGTCGAAAGTTGAAGAGCTAAAATAACTTATTAGATTTTAAATTTAAACGGGGCCTAAAATCAAAATGGAATAGGTGAAAGGTATAAGTACAAAAAGCTTTTATCGAATGACTAAGGCTTAGCATAAATGCCTTTGAATTGAATGGAAAATACGAATGATAAAATATTTCATTATATTTTAAATATTTCTATATAAAATATTGAAGGTTATAAATGCCAAGAGGGTTATTCCTTGACATTAGGTTTGAAAATATAAACTGCTCTTTCTTTATTATATTTGGGCATTTTTTTGTTTAAATTTTGTTTACCATCTTCTTGTGGATATTTGCACTTCATTGATATTATCAAATAAATATGTGTTTGCTCCTCTTATAATTTTATTGTAGAAATTAGGACACATCCCTCTTTCTAATACTTATTTGTTTTACATCCCACCCTTGTGGAAGCTATTTTCTACATCCCTATTTTTATATAATTCTTTATCTTTTATATCTCCCATTTTCAAATTTAAGAGTGGTTGGCAAGGCGTATATTGCATGTGTTTATGAGTTGTGGCAAATGATAACATAAACACATGTTAAGGTTGGCAAAATTACCTAAATACCCATTGAAGTACACCTATTTTTCTAAAAATAGGGACGTATTTTATAAAAGAAAATTACGAGGGACTTAAAACTTAGTTCTTATAATTATAAGTATGTATGTCAATATTTTAATTTTCTATTATTTTCATAATTTTCCTTTTCATTTCTTTTTATGATATTTAATATGTATTTGCATTTTTTATGTGTGTCAAATAAACCATAATATGATTATATTTTTTGCATATTTTCGCTTAAGAAGAAACAAAAATAGATCATGGTTTGTGAAATATAATAAATTATTACCTTTAATCAGTTAAAGTAAGATGTGATCTCATATATATAATAACATGATCTTATGAAAGATTGGAAATACATAATTAAAAGTGATATTGTACTCTTAATTGGTAAGTTTTAATATAAAACTGACAAATGAATAAAAGTACAAATTAATGATAAAAGCAGTATTGATATTTCATACTTAAAGAAATGATAAAAAACTTCCATTCTTATTAGAACTACCAACCAATATACTATAACACGAAATTATAAACATTTTATCATAAATAAATTCCTGATAGCGAAATTAATCAACATTCATCCTCGTATAATCAAATAAATTTATCATTCTTTGCAATAACTTGCAAAAACAGATAAAATAAAAGTTCATAAATCCTATTAAAGCATAATATTTTTCAGTTGATTCAAAAAGTTGAAACAAACCTAAGATCATGAAAGATTCTGAAATTTAAATGTTGGTGGATTCATTATAACGGAGATGAAAGTAATGCATATATACAAATAAAAGATAAATTTGAAAATGTGGAAAAGAGCAACCAAATATTATAAATCAAATAACTAGACTATAAAAAGAGTAAAATGATACTAATTTGAACGAAAGTGATATAATCGAAGGTTCTCTTATTTATATTATTTTATTATTCTTAGTGGCAGTATGATAAAAGATCATTTTATGAAAAAATATTTGATTGTTATGAAAGAATTGTAAAAGCTCATTTTATGGAAAGAAATCACCTTTGCATTAATGAGAATAATAATGAATATGCAGTGCAAAATAAAATGTTAGAATGGTATTTATTTATCTTAATCTAAAAAATTATATGCATTAAAATGAAGGGTTGAATTAAATGGAATGAATTTAAATTTTAATGGAGATAAGATGTGAAAAAAAGAAAATAGGAGTATGATAAAAGATAATTTATAAAAAAAGTATTTTATTGTTATTGGTAGAATTATAGAGCATCGTTTTACAAAATAAACATTTTACCTTTGAATTAATGAGAATAAGAATGAGAATGAAGAGACAACGAAAAATAAAAAGTTAAGATGATATTTTTTACCTCAAACAAAATAATAAATTATATGCATTAAAATGAAGGGTTGAACTAAATGGTTGGAAATTAAATTTTAACAGAGATTAGAATGGAATAAAATATAGGCATATGAGGTAATTGTAAAAAGATTCTCCTAATGAATGAGAGTTTAGTATACGACTTCAAACTGAATGAGAAATTAAAAACAAAAGGTTTTAACTTTTTAAAGAACAGGTAACATGTAATAACAAATAAATAAACTAAAAGCTCAAAATCAAAAAATCATAATATTTCTCAATTGATTTAGTGAGCCTAAAATCATAGAATTTTTTTGCGAATTCAAATCTTGAAATATTTATATTATCGAATATGAAAGTAATACATATATAGGTAAAAATAGAAAAGATGTACATGGACAAGGGTAATTATCTAATTATAAACCAAAATTCTAAACTTAAATCGTAAAACTGGCAAATACCTTGAACCAAAGTGATAATATAGAAGCTTCTCCTATTTTTATTAGTTTTCTGATTATTAAAGAGAAAATGATAAGAGATCATTTTGTAAAAAAATAACATACCTTTGAACTGATGAGAATGATAATGAAGACAGAATGGAAATAAAAAAAAGTTAAGACGGGATTTATTTACTCAATTGAAGGAACAACTTACATGAATGAAGATGGTGGATTAGAATAAATGGGTAGAGTTTAAACTTGGAGGTGAGAACTAAAAATGGAATATGTGTAGGAGGTAATTGCAAATGTTTCTCAAAATGAATGGAAGTTCAATTTATGAGTTCACATTGAATGAAGTACTAAGATACAAAAGGTTATTTACAGAACTTGATATATAATTGAATATACTGCAAATGATAATATATGGAAGAAAACCAATATTACTAGAAGGAAAGTGATTAAGTGTAAAATTTATTCTATAATAAGAAGTGCAATATCTCACTTTGTTGTAATTATACTACAAATAATATGAAAGACCGATAACAAACTAAAGACCCTTCATATACAACAACCATTAATTCATATATATGACAGAAATGGAGAACCAAAGGTAATTAAAATATAATGTATAATTTAAGAAAAAATTATTTGATAGCAAAATTATCTAACATTCATCATTGTCAATTTAAGCATAATTTCGAAGGCATGGAGGTATAGAGGTACTTTTTGGAATCAATCAATTAATGGACACCCGATTCCTTAGTCAATGTCTTATGGAATTGTTCGATGGAAAATATTATTAATATGGTAAAAAATAAAAAATAAAAAAAAATTTGGAGGCCATCCATATACAATGATAATAGATTAGTAATTCATCAAGAGGATGGGTTAATCCAGTCAATTTAAACTTTAATATATATACATATAGACAAATCTAAGTGCAATACTTAGGCAAATACAAAGAATAACTTGTTTAAATGAATTATATATAAAGATTAAATTTATTTATGTACAACATATAGCAATGGTAATCTTTTTGAATATGCAAGAAAATATTATATTTTGAGAATATAAACTAATGTCAACATTGTTGTAATAAAAACATATTAGAATAGAGTTAACAAAAAAATCTCAGAAAAAGTATCATTAACTCCTTTAAAGTACATATAAAATACGTATGAACTTATACAAATGGAAATCGGTAGAGGAGAGATTAGGATATACTTGTATAATGCAACATATCATATTTGTGTTAAATAAATTATAATAAGAATCATTATCTTAAGGTAAATAATAGAAGCTTATTGTGATGGAAAGAATATTTCTTTGAAAAACTAAGAAAATTTTTACCTTAGATAATGATCAGTGGAAAAGTTCTCTTACGGATTTCACTTGAAAAAATTTAATAATTTAATGCATAATGCAATGAAGAAGGTGTTTTTATTCACAAAGAAATTAATTTTATTTTATGATTTTCTAAATGGTAAAGGATTAAGGAGAGAAAATTAAAGATGTTAAGGCAATGAAGAGAAAGAGAAAATGCCAGCAATATGTCAGTAGTAACTCGATCGCAAGGTAGTTAAAGACGTTAAGACTATAAAGAGATGGAGCACTATGAAGCGAGGATACAGAATCCCAATTAATTGCATTTTAATAGTAAAATTTAATGAATGAAGTGTAAATTGATTACAAGGTAGTTAAGGAGAAAATTAACTTTTGAGTTATCATCGCGGGAAGACTTTTTTTAGAGGATGTAATGGTAAAAAATGGCTAGAACTTGAGGGTGATTATGTAACGACTCGGAATTTTTGTCGCCTTGAGTTTTGAATATTTATTTTAAATATTCAATAATATGATATTTTAATCAAAATAAAATTCTCATCAAATGATAATTGGTAAATAATAAGTTGTTTAAAATCAAGATAATATTTTGACTTTCCAGATTTTATTTATAAAATATAGAATTAATTTAATTTAATTTTTTTATACATGTATGTATAACAATAGAATTCATATATATAATTGAAAACAAATTCATAGCAAATAAAAAATGAATAAAAATAGAAATGAATATGGCTTATGTACAATATAATGTGTAAATGGAAGAGTTTAAAAATTGGATTTTTCTAATGTATAAACATGTTAGTTTAAGAAAGAATAATGTGTGTGTGTATATAAGTCCAAAACGGAAAACATGGCACTTATTAACAAATAAATATGGTATAATAAAAATAATATATATATATATATATATATATATATATATATATATATTGAAAAATGAATAAGAAGAATTACATATGAGAATATTATATTATAGAAATGAGAAGATTTAACAAAGTTATTAAAATCATTTTAATATGAAAATTTATAAAACCATTTTAAAAATGAAATCTTTTGCCAAATGGGATTTTGACAAAAATGTCATTTCATACTTTTAAAATGAAATAGCAAAAACTTTTAATTCCTTGAGTTTTATATTTTAAATAGGAACATATATAAATATGAAGACTTTGTTTATTTTTAAAACCACTTTACATTTGTTCCCAAAATATTTATAAAAGGCATGCTTTAAATCTAATGAAAGTAGAAAAGTAAAACATCGAAGTTACAAGCAAATAATGTAAGCTTTGCCTGGTAAAAGAAGAAGAAAAAAGAAATTACAACCTAAAGTAAATAAGCAAATGGGTTAAAAAAAAATAAACATATACATTTATCTAGTCAAAAGAAGTAAAAATCAAAACATTTATTTTAACATCTTTTCAACCCAAAACAATATATCAACTCAATCGTTAAAATTCCTTTTCAACCCATCACAACAAATCCTTATACAGACTGCAAATCTTTTGAACAAAACCATGATCAAATGCATATCATTTCACGTCCATACTTGTTTATATATAGGGGTATGTGTGTGATAATTCAGTTGTTTTCAAAAATCCTATAACACAAAGAAAATGTAAAAGCTTTGTAAAAAAAATAAAAAACACTGTAAATTGGAAAGAAAGAAGAAGACACTCTGTTCAAATTCAAAATCAAAAGCAAGGATTCGAGTTTTAAGATCAAAACTGAAGTTCAACTAGAAGATTCAAGATATTTCAAACAATGATTAATGTGAGAGTTGAAATAGAGAAATTCCTAGAAGTGTTTAATGCTATGTATTTTTTTGCAGTGAAAAATAACATATATACCTAGCCTTTAAAAATCCCTATCTCCAAATCTAGTTCGAATTTGAAGGTGATGCAAACTAGTAACTTGTTTGTTTTTTAATGTAGCATACATTAAAAAATAGTTTGAGTTTGACTCATGTTATAGATTTTGGAATGGTGAAAATATAGTGAACAACCAGGGTTCGCCAAAATTCGATATGTTTAAATCAACGAATCTAATTCATAATCATGTTTGCCATATATAATTAGGATTTTTAGTCTAGAAATCATGATTTTTAAGTTATTCGATTGGGAGAAAATTTGGTTTGATCTTTTTTCACAAAAAAATTAATTTCTGGATCAGGGGTGGACGAGGCGGAGTGCGTTGGCTTCAGAATGATCGTGTGGTGGAGGGCGAGGTTTCGACCGTGGAGATTTTTTTCTAAGGTGGTGGTTTGGGTGTACAAGTGATATTTAGGGTTTAAGGATGTTTTCTATTTAGGTTCGAAAATCTTGGTCATGGTGGCATAGGCAAGCATCGGAGGTGTTCGCGGTTCGTATGGGGGTAGTTCAAGAAGTGGTGGTCGCTTTGGAGTTGGTGGCAGCAGCTATAGACGAGTGAGGAATTGGGGTTTCTTGGTTTGAGTGCGGCATTTGGGTGTTGTCTATAAAAAGCTATTCGACTTTTAGGGTGAATCGCATTTTCGTTGGAGATGGATACTGGAGGATGGAGGGTCGAGGAGAGCATGGAGTGGCGAACTTGAGGGTGTGATCACAACTATCACTGGCGTCTTGGCTTTAGGTATGGGCTTCGGTCCAGTTTAATATATATATGTATGTATGTATGTATGTATGTATGTATGTATGTATGTATGTATGTATGTATGTATGTATGTATGTATGTATGTATGTATGTATACATAAGGGTGGGAGAGTTTAAACAAATCAAAACGTTTAGGAATGTTGGTTATGGGCTTCGGCCCAGGGAGATGGAAGAAAATGTTTTTAAATATAAATTGTTAATATATATATATGTTGTAAATTTTAAAACATTATAACTTGTTCGTACGAATCCCAATTCTGCCAGAATTATGGCAATGGGTTCGTATTGAAGAAAACTACGTCGCCGTATGAATCGTTGTCGAGTTTGAATGAGTGTAAATTTATAGCAATTTGAAATGGCCAAAATTTAATTAACCAATTTTAAACAAACATCGTCGTTTAGCATTTATATGATCAACCTATTGAAATTATTTGCCGGATAAAAATAACGATGAATTAATTTAAGTTAATTACGATGTTTTGGATATATATTTAGCGAAATAAAACACCATACTGCTAATTGTATTAAATTGGACCCTTATTGGCAGAATAAATCATCATTCTGCCATTATTACTGATTTTATGATTTTTTGGACATCGACTAGCAGAAATAAAATCCTGTTCTGCTATCATATTTGTATGGACATCTATTTATTTTCCTAATAATTATATTGGCAATATGATGTTGAATTTAGTGTTAAAGATAGATTGATATGAATATCTAAATCTGTTGTGCTGGATTGTTATGAAATAAATTGTAATTTGATTAAGTACCATTGGGATTGTAAGCCTCTTTGCAATTTGGAAGTTCATTTTTGAATCAAAGTTATTTAAAGGATAATTATTATTTATTACTGACGTTTAAAGACAATTGACGGTTATTTAATAATGAATTAGGGTTAATTATTTTATGATTCTTAAAAAGTTACGTAATTATCGTTCAAAATTATTTAACTATTTAAGATGTTTAAATTTTGTTTAAATTATTTATTTAAGGTTATTTTGTAATAATTGGATTCAAAAGTTAATTTTTATTTAAAAGTTAATTAGTATTAAGGTATTATTATTTCAAAGATAATTTGTTCAAATATTAATAATGTTTTAAAAATAATATATTTTAGGGTAAATTTTTATAAAAGAGTATTTCCTTAACTTAAACTTGGAGAATTTATATAGAAACTTTATAAATATTATTTTGAGATAATTATTAAATAAAGTTTTCAAAAAGTAATGGTATACTTTCTTGGCGGTAGTCGAAGGCAGAGATTGCCTGTAGTTAGGTTTGAATTACTCTAGGATGGAGGCGTAATCATTGAGCTACGAATCCATGGTTGATACCGCATGGTGCTTTCCATATTTATTTTTAAAAAGTTTTCAAATATTTTTGAAGGGAATGGTTTAACAATATACTTATTTCAATGAGATAAGTATATACCTTTTTCATAATGAGATTTAATTTATTGAAATTTAAATTAAATAAGGCTCGGTGATTTCAATGGAAATGGAATCTTTAGTTGAATGATTGTTTACTTGATAGTTAAATAACCAACTATAAAATTTGGACTAAAATGTAACTTTGGAATTCTAGAAGATATACAGAAATTATATGGTACGGGTACCATTCAAGGCGCTATATTGTACATATAAACTCATTTCGTTCTTCTAGGACAATGATAAGGAAATCTGTCCACTAACGGTTAGGAGATGATCTTCGTTCTTGTTTCATCTGTTTATTTCCTACAGAACCGAGGTTGAGTTTACCAAAAATATCAAACGTTGATTCGAAGAGACTGGGATCTGATAAGTTATCCAAAAACCACTTTGATCCAATGAATTCGTTTTCGAAATAAAGATAAGAGCATGGAATCGAAGTTGGAGCATTGAAGTGCAAGAGCTAACCGCTACTAATCCTGAGGATGATTCCAAAATGGATTGAGTAGGAATAGTGCCTTCGATTTCAATAGACTCGTATGGATGAATGCTATCAGCACATTATCATTGAAGGACAATGAGCATTCTAAGTGAAAATTCCTTAAAAGGTAATCGTAGCCTCAAGCCTCATCAACCGGAGTGACTTAAAATCAGGGGAGATGCAGCAAGGCGAAGTAGGTCGCACTCAATTAGGGTGTGTTTATCACCTTTCTAGATACCCTCGGACATTATAAATACGGTGCATGGGAAGGAGCTCGATAAGGGTGGGAACATCCAAGGTGATAGCATATTCGGTACTATCCAGGTTAGGGGTAGAACTGATCTTGTGTTGTAGGGGATCCCGGCGAAGTCCTCGGTGCATTTTTCTAGATGTGTACGGTGATAAGTGGTACCCCATTGCCTAGTCATTATATGGAAATCCATTCTCCAATACGTGCCTTTATGTTTTTGGTTGTAGAGCCTAGTATGCTGGAATTTAATTAATGTAACAATTTCAGCTATTTGAATAAGTATTTGTGCATAGATACTATTATAATATCATTGGATTTTCTGTAAAAGTGTTTTGGTTACCGTAAGGGGAAAACTCGTCATGTTTATTTGTGGCATGGTCTTACGAGATACCTTTGATTTTAAAAGGATTTTTTAAAGTTATAATGAATAAAATTCCTTATGATTTAAATTCTCACGCTACTTTTACCAAACTGACCCGAGCATAGTTTTTCCTATATGCTCGGGTCAAGCCGAGCATGTTTCTAGGTTTAGATGGATAAATGGAGCTTCAAGAAAGGAGCTGGAGGGCCAGAGACATACTCACGTAGATGATTATATTTCCGTTGCATTATGTTGTGTTTATCAGCAATTATGAGGACTTTATCGGCAATTGTGAGGACAGGGTGTTATAGTTGTCCATGCTGAATAGGTTGGCATAATCTGATTGATGTCTATACTATAAATATTATAGTTTTGTTTTATGTAAAGATTTTTTCTATATTATATACTATTCATTTCTGCTATGAGATTCTGTATTGTTTTTATTTTCTTTCTATCTTCTTTCTACTTTCATTTTCTTACTATTCGCCTTTCTGTTCAATTTGGACTGGACATGTGCAATAAATTATTAGTTTGAATTGTACGGGAAAAGTGGTCATGACATCGTGGTATCAGAGCTTAGGTTGAGCGAATACCTAGGCTTTGGCAGGATTACTCATTAGAGATAGGGTCAGTAGAACCCTAAAAACGAGTTTGAGTGTGTGTGTGTGTGTGTGTGTGTGTGTGTATTTATACATACGAAAGTGCATATTTATTAGTGATATAAAATGTTTTATATTATTTTAATTGATCTGTTGAGTGGCATATGGATTCTGGTCAATATGAGTAGCTAACGTTATTGATAGGGTTATCTAAACACTTGAACAAGGCTAACGGACACAATATTGTTTTAAGTGGGTAAATGAAATAATTTTACCCGGAATATATTTTGTATATAAAAGGCAATTATTTTCGAAATATATAGTATTTTGAGGTGTTGCTTGATAAGTGATGATAATGTTTTATCATTTAGGATTTGATTGGCTATAACCATCAAGTTTTGAGTATCCTCTATTGCCTGTCCTTTTGACCTAAGTATCCATTTAGAATCTGGGTCTTGTAGAAAGGAGTTTTGGAAATTTTAATTTTCGTGTAAATTGTTGTTTACTAAAGGGAATTTAAAATATTTTAAGATAAATATTTTGGGAAGATTTTTCATATATAAAAGCTAGTTTTATAATACTTGGTTAATAAAAAGAGATATTTGAGGATTTAAAACTCCAACGATTTCGGGAAAATTGTTTTAAACAAATTTTTGAGGGAAAATGATTTTGGAATTACTTAAGTAAAGTTTTTGAATATAGTAATTTAAAAGGTGCATTTATTTGAAGTGTTTACTCTTTAGCATATGGAATTCCTCAAACCTTAGGTACTCATTCTTCCGTTCTTGTTAATTGATTTTAAGAAACTCCCATTGTGGTTAGAGGAGCACTCATGAAGGCTAGGAGACTAGGCGATCAGGACTTGGTTAACCGGATTCTAGAGGATCTTGTCAACCTATTGTTAGAGGAAGATGTCGAGAGAGAGTAGGAGTTAGAAGAGGGAATGGAACCCATCGAACAACCATCCTTTATGAATAGGAGCACGAGATAGAAGTTGAAGAGGAATTCAAGGAAGAAGAAGAGGAATTTGAAGTAGAAGAGGATCCCAAATAAAAGAACGACGACGCCATCATTAGGGAAACGGGCGAGGTTGTTAATGAGCCACTTGTAGATCGGGATGACCTTCTGAGGGATGACTTATGGCTTAGGGCAGAGAAGCTAGTGCCTAAGGAACCAAGCCCAGAGATTGTATGGATTCCGGATAGTGATGTTGGATCTAGGGAAATGAAAGGACAGAAGTGGAGGATTCCAATGGAGAGAGTCCACTGTGAGAGTTAGATTTAAGTCTAGGTTTGTTCTCTCGGTAGTGTGTACCCTATTAGTATCCATAGACGTCATAGATGTGTGTTGGATTGTAAATTAATGAAGTATCTCGGTGTTTGCTTTTGTGTGTTATGTATGTGTGTATAACTAGCTAGTGGTTATAAATATCTCATGGATAGGTGTATGTGTATATGGTGACTATAGTTGTAAAAGTATCCTAGTTGATACTCTGTATGACTAATGTTTTGGGATATAAATAATATGATTGAACTTTTGTGATATGGTTGTTTATTAATTCGTTAATTAAAAGTTTAGTTAGGTATGTTTACTAGCCTGGTTACGGCAATTTCGGGAACGAAATTCTTTTAAGGGAGAGGAATGTAACGACCCAGAATTTTTGTCATCTTGAGTTTTGAATATTTATTTTTAATATTCACTAATATGGTATTTTAATCAAAATAAAATTCCCGTTAAATGATAATTGGTAATAATAAGTTGTTTATAACCAAGATAATACTTTGAATTTCCAGATTTGATTTATAAAATAGAGAATTGGTTTAATTTGAATTTCTTATATATATATGTATAACAATAGAATTTTTATATATAAATTAGAAACAAATTCATAGTAATAAAAAATAAATAAAAAGAAAATATTACAAATAGAAATGAATATGGCTTATGAACAATATAATGTGTAAATGGAAGAGTTTAAAATTGGATATTTCTTATGTATATACATGTTAGTTTAAGAAAGAAGAATGTGTGTGTGTATATAAGTCCAATAATAAAAATATGGTACTCATTAACAAATAAATATGGTATATTAAAAATAATATATATATTGAAAAATAAATAAGAAGAATTATATACGAGAATATTATATTGTAGAAATGAGAAGATTTAACAAAGTTATTAAAACCATTTTTAATATTAAAATTTATAAGTTCATTTTAAAAAGGAAATCTTTTGTAAAATGGGGTTTTGACAAAAATGCCATTTCATAATTTTAAAATGAAATAGCAAAAACTTTTAATGCCATGAGTTATATATTTTAAATAGAAACATATATAAACATGAAGACTTTTTTATTTCAAAAACCACTTTGCAAATTTGTTCCCAAAATATTTATGAAGGCATGCTTTAAATCAAATGAAAGTAGATAAGTAAAACATCGAAGTCAAAAAGCAAATAATGTAAGCTTTGGCTGGTAAAAGAAGGGAAGAAAAAGAAATTACAACCTAAAGTAAATAAGCAAATGGGTAAAATAAATATATAAACATATACATTTGTCTAGTCAAAAGAAGTAAAAGCTAAAACATTTATTTTAACTTCTTTTCAACCTAAAAAAATATATCAACTCAATCACTAAAATTCCTTTTCAACCCATCACGACAAATCCTTATACAGACTGGAAATCTTTTGAGCCAAAACCATGATCAAATGCATATCATTTCATGTCCAAACTTGTTTATATATGGGGGTATATGCGTGATAATTCAGTTGTTTCAAAAAGCCTATAACACAAAGAAAATATAAAAGCTCTGTAAACAAACAAACACAACACCATAAAAAGGAAAGAAAGAAGAAGACATTATGTTCAAATTCAAAAGCAAAGGAAAGGATTCGATTTTTCATATCAAAACTGAAGTTCAACTAGAAGATTCAAAAGATTTCAAATAATGATTAAGCTAAGAGTTAAAATAGAGAAATTTTTGGAAGGGTTTAAATACTCTGTATTTTTTTACAGCGAAAAATACACATATATGCTCGGCCTTTAAAAATCCCTATCTCCAAATCTAGTTCGAATTTGAAGGAGATGCAAACTAGTACCTTATTTTTTTTAGTGTAGCGTACACTAAAAATAGTTTGGTTTTGATTCATGTTATAGATTTTGTGGAATGGTGAAAATACAGTGAACAACCCTGGGTTCGACAAAATTTGATATTGTTTAAATCAACGAATTAAATCCGCAATCATGTTTTTCATATCTAATTAAGATTTTTAGTGCAGAAATCATGATTTTTAAGTTATTTGATTGGGAGAAATTTTGGTTTGATCGTTTTTCACCAAAAAAATTAATTTTTGGATCGGAGGTGGACGAGGCGGTAGGGCGTTGGCTTCAGAATGATCGTGGGGTCAGGGTGAGTTTTTCGATCGTGGTATTTTGTTCTAAGGTGGTGGTTTGGCTGTACGAGTGATTTTTAGGGTTTAAGGACGTCTTCTGTTTGGTTTCGAAAATCTTGTTAATGGAGCCCCGACAAGTATCGGAGGTGGACACGGTTGGTATGGTGGCAACATGAGAGGTAGCGGTCGCTTTGGAGTTGGTGCAGCGGCTATAAGCGAGCAAGGCGTTGGAGGTCATTGGTTTTGAGTGCAGCATTTGGGTGTTTTCTGTAAAAAGCTGTTCGACTTTTAGGGTAAATAGCATTTTCGTTGGAGATGGATACTAGAGGATTGTGGGTCGAGGAGAGCATGGAGAGGCAGACTTGATGGTGTGATCACGATTGTCACCGGTAGTCTTGGACTCATGTGCACGTACACACGTGCACGTGTGTGTAGGACG
This sequence comes from Allium cepa, assembly GCA_030765085.1. Classification (NCBI taxonomy): domain Eukaryota; kingdom Viridiplantae; phylum Streptophyta; class Magnoliopsida; order Asparagales; family Amaryllidaceae; genus Allium; species Allium cepa. The sequence continues at coordinate 340,487,738 of CM060941.1, read as the reverse complement.
TCACAGGGAAGGTAATCGAACCGGTAGAGGTGTTCGTGCCTTTGGGCGTTGGACTGAGGTGGCTTGGGCTTGGGTCCGGGGATGTACGAAAGGCTTGGATAATCGACAATTGTAGTAGGTTGATCGATGCGAGTTGTTTGGTTTTTGGGTTCATGGCTTTTGATGTAGAGCTAGAAGAACAAGAGAAAGATAGGAGAAAGGGGTACGACGTCTTGGCTTTGGGTATGGGCTTCAGCCCAGTTTAAAAAAATAGTATAAAAGAGAGGGAGAGTTTAAACAAATAAAAATGTTAAGGAATGTTGATTGTAGGCTTTGGCCGAGGGAGATGGAGGAAAATTTTTAAATATAAATTGTTAATATATATATGTGTGTGTGTGTGTGTGTGTGTGTGTGTGTGTGTGTGTGTGTGTTGTAAATTTTAAAATGTTTTAACTTGTTCGTACGAATCCCGATTTATGTGAGATTTGTTGCAGTAGATTCGTATCGACAAACACTACATCATCCTATGAACTTTTTTCCAGTTTGTAGAGCAAAAATTTATAGCACTTTGAAATGGCCAGAATTTAATTAACCAATTTTAAACAAACATCGTCATTTAAAATTTATATGATCGACCAATTGAAATTATTTGCCAAATAAAAATAACGACGAGTTAATTTAAGTTCTGCCATTATTACCGATTTTATGAGTTTTTGGACAACGACTAGAAGAAATAAAACCCTATTTTGCGATCATGTTTGTATGGACTCCTATTTATTTTCCTAATTGGCAATATGACGTTGAATTTAGTGTTAAAGGTGGATTGATATGAATATCTAAATCTGTTGTGATTTATTGTTATGAAATAAATGGTAATTTGATTAAGTAACATTGGGATTAATAAGCCTCTTCCAATTTGAAAGTAGATTTTTGAATCAAAGTTATTATTATTTATTAATGACGTTTTAAAGATAATTAATAATTATTTAGTAATGGTTTAAGATTGGTTATTTTATGATTCTTAAAAAGTTATGTAATTGTTGTTCAAATTTATTTAACTATTTAAAATGTTTAAATTTTATTTAAATTATTTAGTTAAGGTTATTCTGTCGTAATTGGATTCAAAAGTTAATTTTTATTTATGAGTTAATTAGTATTAAGGTATTATTATTTCAAAGATAATTTTTTCAAATACTAATAATGTTTTAAAAATAATATATTATGTGGTAGTTTTTATAAAAGAGTATTTTCCTAAATTAAACTTGGAGAATTTATATAGAAAATTTATAAGTTTTATTTTGAGATAATTATTAAATAAAGTTTTCGAAAAGTAATGGTATACTTTCATGCTGGAAATCGAAGATAGAGATTACCTGCAGTTAAGTTTGAGTTCTCTGGGATAGAGACATAATCATTGAGCTACGAATCCATAGTTGATACCGCATGGTGCTTTCCATTGGTATTTTTAAAATATTTCAAATAATTTTAAAGGGAATGGTTTGAGAATATAGTTATTCCAGTATGATAAGTATATACCTTTTTGATTATAGGATTTAATTTATTGAAATTTAAATTAAATAATGATTACTGATTTCAATGGAAATGGAATCTTTGGTTGAATGATTGTTTATTTGATAGTTAAATAACCGACTATCGAATTTGGACTTAAACGTAACTTTAGAAATATCTTGAAGAAATACGAAAATTATACGGTACAGTACCGTTCGAGGTGCTATACTGTACATATAAACTCGTTTCGTTCTTCTAGGACGATGAAAAGGAAATCCATCCACTAACGGTTAGGAGATGATTTTCGATCTTATTTCGTCTATTTATTTCCTAGAGAACCGGGGTTGTGTTTACTGCAAATATCGAACGTAGTTTCGAAGAGGCCGAGATTGGATAAATTATCCGAAAACCTCTTCAATCCAACGAATAAGTTTTCAAAGTGAAGACAAAAGCATGGAATCGAATTGGACCATTGAAGTGCAAGGGCTAATCACTACTAATCCTGAGGATGATTCCAAAATGGATGTACTAGAAATAGTGCTTTGGGTTTCGTTCAGACCCAAAACGAACTCGTATGGATGAATGCTATCAGCACATTACCATTAGAGGATAATGAGCATTCTAAGTGAAAATTCCTTAAAAGGTAATCGTAGCCTTAAGTTTCATCAACCAGAATGACTGAAAATAAGGGGAGATGCCGCAAGGCTAAGCGGGTCATACCCAATTAGGATATTTTTGTCACCTTTCTAGATACCCTTGGACATTATAATAACGGTACATAGGAAGGAGCTCGATAAGGGTGGGAATACCCAGGGTGATAGAATATTCGGTACTATCCAGGTTAGGGGTAGAACCGGTCTTGTGTTGGCGAGGATCCCGGTGAGGTCCTCGGTACATTTTTCTAGATGGTACTGTGATAGGTGGTACCCTGGTGCTTAGTCATTGTATGGAAATCCATTCTCCAGTACATGCCTTTATGGTTTTGGTTGTAGAGTCTAGTATGCTAAAATTTAATTAATGTAACAATTTCGGCTATTTTATTGTAACAATTTCGGCTATTTGAATATGTTTTGTACTTGGAAACTATTATAATATCATTGGATTTTCTACGAACATGTTTTGGTTACCACAAGGGTAAACCCATCGTGTTTACGTGTGGCGTGGTGTTACGAGATATCTGTGATTTTTAAAAAAAATTGAAAGTTATAATGAATAAAATTCCCTGTGATTTAAAATCTCACGCTGATTTTACCAGTCAGTCTGACCAGCGCATGGTTTTTCCTATATGCTCGGGTCAGACCGAGCATGTTTCCAAGTTTAGATGGATATTTGGAGCTTTAGGAAAGGAGCTAAAGGGCCAGAGGCATACTGACATAGATGATTGTATTTCCATTGCATTATAGTTGTGTTTATCAGCAATTGTAAGGATAGGGTGTTATAACTATCCATGCTGAATAGGTTGGTATACTTTGATTGATGTCTGTACTATAAACATTACACTTTTGTTTTATGTAAAGGTTTGTTCTATATTATAAATTATTCGTTTCTGCTGTGATATTCTGTTTTTTTGTTTTTTTCTATCTTCTTTCTACTTTCTTTTTCTTACTATCTTCCTTTCTGTTCAATTTAGACTGCACATGTGTGGTAAATAATCAGTTCGAACTATATGGAAAAGTGGGTCGTGACAGACTAAGAATAGGAAATATACATGAAAATATATTCTCTTTATATATAATAGTATAAATTGGATATTGATGTTATGAAAAACAAAATATGAATCACAAATAGCGTTCACACACACATGTACATACATACATATATATATAGACACGTATACACACACAGATGTATTCATATCAAGTATGTTTCTTGTAAAACTCTTCGTAGGTTAATCATGGTTACTTGATTATGTTACTTGAGAGTGAGTAGAATTAATTGATTTGAAACTATTAACCCAACAAACAAAATTAATTTAGCAAATATTTAAAGCTTCAATAGCATGTAAAAGAATGTCATGGGGTGCAAATTTTATTCCAACAATATATCGGTAATTAAACACTTATAGAAGATACTTATAGCAATCATAGTTTTAGAAAGATTTGAAAAATAGTTTTCATTTGGATATAATGAAATATGTTCACATTATTAACGTCTAACAAAGAATTTGTTATTACATATCTATTATAAATTTTATATAATAAGCCATAAGAATATGTACTTTCATGATTTAGATGCTTTGTTTATAATATTAGCGTAAAAACCAACCATGTATATAGTATAATAATAAAATTAGCAACAATTGATTTTTGAAAAAGTTTAGATAATCCATGTGTGAAAATTCATGACTTAAACCTACATACACATCTAAACAAAGTAGGCCAACAACGTATTAACAAATTACTACGGTTCTTTTACCAAAAAAAAACATTTAATCATGTTGAAATTCCTGAATGCCAAAAACTTGCAATGAATTAATTGTTGGGAAAATATCTTAGGTTGAAGTTGCGCACTTAATCTTTTCACATCTTTGTAAGGTAATCATCAAAAAAAAATTCGTGGTGGGAATCCAATTTTGTAGTCAAATAAAGTTCTCAATCAAATAAATCCACACACAAAAAAAGTTCACCAAAGTTGGTAATATTTGAGGTGGCTAAATATACATCAAATATTGACTATGGCCAATAACAATTACAAATATCTAAGTGTATGAAATATAAAATTCAAGATCGAATCGCTAACAAAATAATAATAATTACGACCATGATTCGGTATATAGAATATAAAATTCAATACCGAATCACTAAACTAATTAATAATATTAATAAAAATTAGCGACTTACCATCTCACACAAATTAAGCATCAATCCATTTGTAAAATGAAATAAGGGTGTTGCAAAGGTATATTACTTGTAAGTTCAGAAGATTGGAGCTAAGGTTTAAGATGATAGTCAAGATAAGTATCAATTTGATCTCGGTGAAAGCCATGGTTTTAGAAAATAAAATAAAGACTCATAATTGAATGGAAAGGAATAATAAGACATTGAAATGAAGAAGTTGAAGAGAGAAATAAAAGCATAGATGTTTCTCTTTCAAAAATTGAAGAATATCCTAATAGAATAGAAAAGAATATTGAGACTGGAATGAAGGAGTTAAGGAGAGAAATAAAAAAGCAGAAGTTTCTCTTTCAAAATTGATGAATAACCTGGACATTGAATGTAAGATTTAAGGAACGATTAATGTTTCATCATGGAAATAAATATAGAACAAATAGAGTACCTAAATGAAAATTTTACCCTGAAGATAATCAGAATTGAGTATTAGAGATGAGAGTGAAGGTGGAGAAAGAATTTAAATGGCCACATATTTTACGTTATATATAATAATAATAGAATAGATACCTAAATGAAAACTTTACCCTTAAATCAATCAGAAACGAGTATTCGAGATGAGAGTGAATGTAGAGAAAGAATTCAAATTGTCACATATTGAACTTTATATATAATAAGATAGATATTGATATTAATGTTTTGCAAAGTTATACTGTATATCGTGTATAATACTACATAGCTGGTGAATTGGAAAACTGTATAGTAAAAAGACTTAAGATAAAAGATTTGAAGACTCATGAGTTCAAAGATAAAGATATGAAGAGCTCAAGATTATAATTTAGTATTTAGAGTCGTTAAAATATATTATTAAAGTCCTTGATAGCAATTTCTGATCTTTATCGTTCTGATCTTTGACATTATTAAAAAAATTATTTTAATTTCAAAATATATTTTAGAATATTTAAGAGAAGATTTTATGAGTTAAAAAATATTTAAAAACCATGTCCAAATTATTTTATAAAGTATCGAATTTTCAAAACAATTTAAAAGAAAACTTTTTTCAAAATTCACAAGCATACGTTGACATACATATTTTCATATGTCGACATATAGACCGTTAATTTGTTTTTTTAAATTTGGAATGAAAGTGTTTTCTGGATACAACCCTTCATGAATGGATATGTCTTTTCATTCACTACATAAAGGGAAGTGCAAACGAATTTAATAAATTAGTAACTTATTTTCTTCTAACTTCTTACTCGCTTCGAAAATATACTCTAAACTCTTCAAAATCATATAGATTCAGTTTATACTCCATTGTGTTAGTTCACTACTACTTACTGTTTTCCTAGCATTTCTCTTATTTCAAAGATCAAAGTGCCATCTGAGTGGCTATAGGATCAATTTTATCCAAGTAAACATCAATTCTCCTCTTGTTTGTCTTGTTGTGCTTGTAGACCGTTCAAATCAATTGGGTGCGCTTAGTTGCTCAGTAAATCTAGTAGGCAACCGTGTTGCCCAGTCAAATCAAGAGAGTTTGCCTTGGACTCATGATATAGGAGGGTCTATTTCGTAGCCTTGAATCGAGATGGCTTTCCCTTCTACCTAGTTTAAAGTTGGTGATTGAAAAGAAATATGTACAAGCAATTATACGAGACTAGATATAGGATCGGCTAATCTGAACCAGTATAAAATTCTTGGTATCTTCTCTCTTACTTTAATTTCTGCTTTTATATTTATTTGTGATTGCATCTAAAACTGATTGTTAGTATGAATCTGTGTTGTTAATTTCTGATTTGATATTAACCTTGAAAGAATTTTAAAAAGGGTTACATAAGTTAGATAACATTATTCACCCCCTTGTGTTAAATTAGCCTTAAGATCCATTATTCCACAACCCACACACATGACCAACTATCTTGAACTAGATCTTTCAAACTTGAAAAAATGATATTAAAGGAAGATGGTCTTGGAAATCTTATTATCACAAATGGAATTCCATGAATAATAAAAATGATAATAACATTGTGAAGAAATTTGTACACAAACTTCTTGAATTTAGAAGTTTTCCATAGGAATGGATAGTAAAAATGATAATAACTCTATGAAGAAATTTGTACGCAAACTTTGTGAACTAAGAAGTTTTTTAAAGGAGTAGAACTATGAGGTATTTGGTACTGTTATAGAGAAGAAAACTAAAATTTGGAATGAGATTTAAATTTAATCAAGGTTAGCGGAATTAACCCTTCAATCAAATGGAACACTCAATTAACTAAGTTATATAAGATTATTGACTAAGAGAAAATTATATGGAAAAAAGATCCCATATATAATAGTTAAAAGAAGGGTAACACTAAAAAAATTCATAGCATGCTAATGGTAGAAGAAGAAAAAATAATAATAAAGAATACTAGGATCAATTATAATTTAATAATTTATTCACTTGGTGCTTTAATAAAATATTTGATAAAAATGTAATCATAGGTCACAAACAGATTAGAATATACTATACCTAAGATAGATTAGTCAATTCAGGAAATAGATAGTAGGTTCACTCAAGAAGAAATTTAGGGTGCAATTAAGGATATGGCTAGTGACAAGGCTCCTGGGTCGGATGGTTTTCCAATGTTTTTTCAACGATGGTTTTCCAATGTTTTTTTAATCAAAATACTTAGCATATTATTAAAGGAGATATTTTAAACTTAATTATTTATTTTTGAAAACTCGAATTAGGTAATTTTAATTTAGATGATGTGATCTTAGTCCCATAAATTAAAATTTAGGTGAACTTAATGACTTTATGCATATTTCTTTAATTAACTACTTCTTAAAAGTAATTATTAAAGTGCTAGATGATAGATTGAAAAGTCAAATGGAAGTTTAATTGAGATATCACAAATGACTTTCACATAAAATAGAAACATATGGATTGTGTACCAATTACATAAAAATTCATTAACTGTTTAGCAAAACCTATCATTTATATATTGTCATTAAACTAGATTTTGCCAGAGCTTATGAATCTACTTATTGAGGTTTCCTATTAAATACACTTAAAGCCAAGGGTTTCACGGAGAGATGAATTTCTTGGATCGAGAAAATTGTAGGATCGATTTCACCCTAGAGGGGGTGAATAAGTTGATACTATTAATTAGAACAATTTAATGTAGAGGTATATAAAATAATTGCAACATGGATAACAGCAGAATAGTAGCGGCATGGATAATAGCAAAATAATAAAAACAGAAATAGAACAACACAGATTTACCCAGCTTCGGCAAAACCCTGCCTATGTGCTGCCCTCAAGGTTTCTACTATAAATTAAGTAGCCAGACGCTTACACACATAATCTCGCGACACCCGCTGTCGACTGACCTAACTCTATGCTCAAAACCCTGCCATAACTCAACCACTGAGTTGCAAATTCTCGAACTACACCACTGTTGTTCGTCCCCTAGTCACACGACTAGAAATTACAAAAGATTAAAAGAAAAATACAAAATTTTAAAAAACACTTCAAAATATAAAACCCTAATTTTTAAATATTAAGCCCAAAAACATATTTTAGCCGGCCCAAAAGAAAGAGAATGCAGTGTAAAATATTGTCCCCTTTTTATTTTATCAGCCTTGTATCCTTGCGTTGAAAAATGGCTACTTCCTTTATCTCGTTCATTCCTCTTTATTTCTGATAATTAAGGCTTCGTGGGAATTGAAAGGCACCGACTTCAAAATGATCAATTGAATAGATATTCTCGCATAGCTTTGTTGATCGGTTGTTTCTTCGATTTTGCACACAGTTGCTTCAATTAAGTTGAGTTCGATTGTTAAAATGATATGCGATTTTTCCCTTTTTCGATATTTGATAATACTCGACTTTGATTCGATTTTAATGATTTATTTCTCTCTGTTTTGCTGGAACTCGAATGCTATTCCATGCCGATGATGATATGGGTTATATAGGGTTTGAATTCCTATAATTTTGTTTGTATATACTATTTGAATTCTTCATGTGAATTTTATATGCCATTCGATTTGTAATTGAGTGTTTTTGATGTTCTCTGGCTAGTTCAATTTGTACGAGTTGCTTGATATATTTGAATTTGCTCCAGTCATCACTGCTATGACTTTTTCATTATACTTGCTTGATTACCACGGCTTGTTTGATTCTGACTTTCGTTTTCTTGGCCACCACGGCTCTGACTTGATTTGAAACTGCAAATTGTCTTCGACCACTTTTGAATTTTTGATAATTTAGACTTTGGCAACTTTGATTTGAATTTATTTCTTTTATGACTTGTTCGCATTTGACTTTGAGAAGTGCTTGATGGCTTCATGAAAACTGCATTCGCTTTGGGAATTGACTTTGTTTGAAACTTTTTACTTTGTAGCATTTTCAACCTGATGCTTGATCACTTGTCGTTGCATATACATATGTCTGTGTGTTTGCATTTACTTTACTTGAGTTTGCACTTGTTCGAGAGCCTGGACTGTTTTTGATTTGGCACTTGCATTTGAGTTGTAGCCTCGAGCTGCTCTCTTCACTACAACCATATTGTCATTGTATATGTATACATGTTGTTTACTCATGTATATATGTATGCTTGTGTTCATTTGTTTGGTGTCTAGTGTATTGTGTCTTCGGTTGTAGCTGTTCACTGCTTTATTTGGCTCATTCTTGAACTGTTTCCAATTTAAGCTGATGTGTTTGTGCCTTTGACCTTCTTGCTTCAGGATGCATACATACTCATGTATATACATGCATCCCATATTGTAACTGCATATATATATATATATATATATATATATATATATATATATGTGTGTGTCTGAATTCTTAAGTCTGGTGGGAGCTTTGCATTCATGACTCCACTATCTTGACTTGTGACTCCACCTAATGCTTGTAGTTGTTTTGCATTGAGTTGTACTGTTGAGGCTTTGTTCATTCTTGTGTGGTATACAAGTCTGGTTCAATTTTTTTCACCATAGTCCATGTTTTATATGTGGTTAGTGTTGGTGATACTGCATGTATATGTGTATGTTAGCTTGCATTTTGAACTGCTGCGGTCATGCCTCTGTTTTCATTTGATGTCTTCGAGCCAGTTCATTGCATGAGTTCAGTCAGTGCACATTTGTTTGTCTGATTGCATTTCATGTGAGCTTCAAGTGTGATGTCCACCTCCTTTTTGTATTGGTTCATTTATGATGCTTTACCAATTTGCTTATGCTCATTAAACTGGTTGAATTTTGTGGCCTTGGTTTCTTTGTAGACTGGTATAGGTTGATTCGAACCTGAACTGTTGAGTTGTATGGTTGCATTCACTATATATACATGTGTGAACTGCATTGCTATCATGTGGTGGCTAAACTTGTTTCACTTATTGTCAGACCTGAGTTGAATTTTGATTGACTTGGGTCTGGTCTTGTTTCACTTCATTGTTTACTGTGGTCATGACCTTGGTTGATGTTCTTGTCTTTGATCATAGCATTCATGTGTACATTTGGATTGCACCTGTGTTGAATCTAGCATATAGCTCGGGTTTGACCTAGTGCTAATATCATGACTTTATTTGTATTTCACTTGAGTTGAACTTGGCTTTTGATTGGGTTTGACCTTGTGCTCACATGTCCCTGCAATTTTATCAAGTGTATATCGGTATGCACGGCCTTGTGGCATGTCCGGTGATACACCGTGTATGTCACAAGTTGTTCATGTATGATGAGTTCAAAATGATGACGAACAACCCAAATAACTGAGGCAAATATCATTTTTTTTAAAACATTTTATTTTACACTGCAAAAATATTTCATTTTCAATTTTACTGCGAGTGTTTATTTTGCAGATCTCAGATGTTGGATTCAACCTGGAATAGAGTTGAGTGAATGAGTGATATGTCGTGAAATGCAAATGTAAATAAAAATTATGATGTAATCGAATTGTATCGTAATCAAATATATATATATATATATATATAGAGAGAGAGAGAGAGAGAGCTCAAATTTGTACTATTCAAAATTGTAATAAAATATTTTTTTGAATAAAATATCTGTTTGAATTTAAATTATGTGTTATTTATTTTATTCAGAAAATATTTATTTAATTATGTTTAAATAAAATAGTACATTAACAAATAGATTTAAATGAATTTATATATATATATATATATTTATTATCATCAAACAAAAATCATATGCTGGCATATTCAACAATCTCCCCCTTTTGATGATAACAAACATATATTTAAGATTTTGAATTTATTAAATGTATTTGACCATTTAATTTGCTCCCCCTATTTGAATGCTCCCTTTCAACAACAAAGCTCCCCCTTCAAGTATGCATGAAAATAAATAAAAATATGCAAATGAACCTAGATGTAAATAGAAAATACAAAATAAAATATTTGACCTTTATTTGCCAAAATCTTAACTTTTCTCTCTCCATTTTGTTATCAGCAAAAGAGTAACGGTGTTAGAAAAATAGAGATAAAGTGATAGACATTAATACAACATTAATACCCAATCGAGTATAAATATTAAATTTCAATAAAAAAATCAAACAAAAATCATAAATACTCTGTTTGACGCATATTCCACTTTAGAGTGATAGCGATTATGTCGGTATACAAAACCATATAGTTGTGTCTACTTGTGGTATATTTATATCAGGATTTTAAATATCTACCAATCATGCATAACCGTTAGGGCTTTTAAATGAGATTAGTAGTATTCTTAACCTTTTTTTTAAAATGAATTCAAGTATCTTCTAACCACGCATAACCGTGAGGAATTTTAAATTGGATTAGAATCAAATTGTCTATTTAATAATCAAGTTTTATATGTGTTTCATACATGCATGACCGTGAGGACTTTTAGATGAGAATGAAAGCACATAATCAAAAATTCCAAGTAATTCACCCATGCATAACCATGAGGAATTTTAAATGAGAGCAGATACTTTGGATGTTTTTATTGCTAAAAATATAATAAAATGAAAAACGAATAATTTTCCATTTAAAATACCACATATTGACATACTATATTGGATTTTGATGAATGATGTCGCTGGAAATATGATAGAATTAGAGATGGGCATGGAATTTTTTACCATAAAAAGGTTTTATAACTGTTGTTTAAATTTCTAAAGAAATTTACTAATTATACTGTCCCAAGTTATAATATATGATTAATATCAACACTTATCACTTTTTCAATCACTATTTATCTTTTCGATAATCAGTAGGGAGTCGGATTAGTTAATGTAATCATTTGAGATCAAATCCAAAAAATAATTATCAAATTTTCTAAAATGACTAATCTGAAACAAGATTAACAAAAAAACTAGTTTTTGGAAGGATTTTTATAAAAGAAAATGTCTGCTCATTCAAAATTATTTGAAATGAAAATTATGCAGATATTTTCTCTGAAAATGTGATGCAGCTAATGAATGTCTTTACATAAAACACGTTCCACCAGTAATTTTTTCTATCAACTAGATTTCCAGTGTAATCTGCATCCGAATTCCCTTTTGACTCAAGATTATCATTTTCAAAAATCAATCTTCTATAAGGGGGTTTTAGTGAAAATGACTTCAAGTTGAAAATCAATATAAATAATTTGCAAGAATGATTTCAACATAAGATGATATAAGATACCACTTGTATTTGAGATATTCATAGTGAAATATGGTGGTATATAAAAATCATGTATTCCTCAACACTTGAATTTGTTTTGAAATTTTCAGCACATCTATTTATATCAAGCACAAGTAATCTAAATTGAGCAAAAAACGCATATTCAGAAAAATTTGTCAAAACCGTTTTTCATGACATTCCAAAGTGAATCAAAAGTCAAAGAAGTTGTAGCATTATCGATTAGCTTTCCGTATACTTGAAGAATTTCACAATTCAAAGTTGAGACGATCAAGATATGGCAGAAATACTTCAACAACGTCGATCAAAACAAAATTAACAATATGTGAACAAAAATTGAATTGAGAGATCATATCTCACTTTCCTTCTATTTTGTGATATCCAAAATGTGATGATCTCCACCTAATCTTTATGGGCTAAAGAACATTTAAATGTTAGTTTATCAATCACTTAGAACAACTCAAAATCTATCTCCATCAAAGTTGTTTCTTATCCCACTTGTGTGTCTAAATTTTGAAGGTGGCAAGTGGTCTAACTAAGGATGTAGGACCACTATTATTATCTATTGAGCTCTTTGGTACCCAAGTTTGTCTATATAACAAACCGTTAGCATTTATAATTGTACCCATGGGAATCCAAATCTGATTACATTTCAAATCATTTATACTCGTACCTTATGGAATCCATATTTTTTTGACGATTTTGTGTTTGTATATTTTTCGACAATTATTCGTGCTATGTCCAATATTTCCACATTCTACACATTTGGGTATCACATATTTCCCATTGATAGTGTTATTAGTTGTTTGTTCATATTTTGACACTATTTCAAATCCAAGTCCTTTCCTTTTATTCACAAGGAGTTGATTTTTTAGGAGAATATTAAATGATTTTTCTCTAGGAAAAAGTTTCGAGTAATCAACTCAAGTATATTAACTTTGGATTTTAAAAGTTTATTTTCATTTATTAGCTTTGAACAACAACTAATGGTGTTATCTCCCATCATTTTCAAGTCCATATTTTCATTTTTAAGCTTTCTAATTTTAGTCTATATTTCAAGCATCAAGTTCCAAAGAGTTGGATTTTTTATATTTAATCTTTTCAAAATCCTTGAATTTTTCAATCTCCTTTTCAAGCTCGTGATTTAATTTAATAATTTCAGAATTGCTTATGATCACGTTTTCTTTTTCAAAGGTTTTGAAAATTTTATTGACCTCATTTAATTTCTTTTCAAAAATCGCATATTTAGAAATTTTCGACTTCTTAAAGTTATCCAACTCTTTTTGCACAATATTATTTTTACAAATCAACTCAATTTTATTTTTTTCCTGTATTAAAATTTCATTTTCTACCTATTGAAATTTTTCGTGAAAACAGGTAAATTCTTTTTTCATAGTTCAAACACCTTTTGCAATTGGAATTTTCATTTGTCTTGATATTTTTAAGTTCATTTTCCAAATTATTGTTTTTCCGATGCAGTTTATCTTATTTCCTTTTTAACTTATAATTTTTCATCTCAAGAGCTTTATTATTTTCAATTAATTTTTGGCATAAGAGAACAAAATCATTGAATGGGAAATCACTTATCTCATCGACTATTGAATCTTCATCACTACTGCCTTTTTCCAATCATGTTACGCACATTTCTTTAACTGAGTCGATTATGGAGGATTTCTCATTGTTGTTGAATTTTGCACCATATATTGCATCAAAAGTATTCCAGATTTCCTGTGCATTTTCACAATGAGATAAAAAGTTAAAATTATCTTGATTAATATGAGAATATAGTATATGCATAGCAAGAGCATTAATCGAAGTTTTTTTCTCATCTATTATATCACACCCATTTTCAATAATATCCCAACATTTAAAATTAACAAATTTTAAATAACACTCCATTTTAATTTCTAATTTGAAAAATCTATTCCATCAAAAATAGAAGGAGTAATACTAGACCGACCCTCAGCAAAAGAGTTATTAAAAGAAACCATTTTAAAAATTCAAATTTGTAAAATAAAATTTGATTTTTGAAAAATAAATTTTTTAAAACAAAAATGGCTTTTGTTCCTAGCTCTGATACCACTTGTAGGATCGATTTCACCCTGGAGGGAGGGTGAATAGGGTGATACTATTAATTATAAAATGTATTACGAAAGTATATAAAATAATTGCAACACGGATAACAGCAAAATAGCAGTAGCATAGATAATAGCAGAATAATAAAAATAGAAATAGAACAATACAGATTTACCCAGCTTCGGCAAAATCCTGCCTACGTGCTTCCTCTAAGGTTTCTACTAGAAATTAAGTGGTCTGACGCTTATACACGTAAACATGCGACACTCGTTATCGACTAACCTAACTCTATGCTCAAAACCCCGCCACAACTCAGCAATTGAGTTGCGAATTCTCGAACTATACCACCGTAGTTCATCTCCTAGTCACATGACTAGAAATTGCAAATAATTAAAAGAAAAATACAAAAATTAAAAAAAGTCTTTAAAATACAAAACCCTAATGTTTAATTATTAAGCCCAAAAAAAATATTTTAGCCGGCCCAAAAGAAAGAGAATGCAGTGTAAAATATTGTCCCCTTTTTATTTTATCGGCCTTGTATCCTTGCGTTGAAAAACGGCTGCTTCCTTTAGCTCGTTCGTTCCTCTTTATTTCTGATAACTAGGGCTTCGTGGGAATTGAAAAGGCGCCGACTTCAAAATGATCGATTGAATAGTATTCTCGCGTAGCTTTTTTGATCGATCGTTTCTTCGATTTTACACATGGATACTTCAATTAAGTCGAGTTCGATTGTTAAAATGGTATGCAATTTTTCCCTTTTTCGATATTTGATAATCTCAACTTTGATTTGAGTTTAATGATTTATTGTTCTCTATTTTTCTTGAACATGAATACTATTCCATGCCAACGATGATATGGGTTATATAGGATTCAAATTCCTATAATTTCATTTGTATATACTGTTTGAATTCTTCATGTGAATTTTCTCTGCCATTCGATTTGTAATTGAGTGTTGGTGATGTTTTCTGACTAGTTCAATTTGTACGTGTTGCTTGATATATTTGAATTTGCTCCGGTCATCATTGTTATGACTGTTTCATTATTCTTGCTTGATTACCACGGCTTGTTTGATTCTGACTTTCGTTTTCTTGGCCACCACGGCTCTGACTTGATTCGAAACTGCAAATTGACTTCGGCCACTTCTAAATTTTTGATAATCTGGACTACGGCAACTTTGATTTGAATTTATTTCTCTTATGACTTGTTGGCATTTGACTTTGAGAAGTGCTTGACGGCTTCCTGCATTTGCTTTGGGAATTGACTTTGTTTGAAACTTTTGCTCTGTAGCATTTTCGACCTGATTCTTGATCACTAGTAGTTGCATATACATATGTCTGTGTGTTTGCATTTACTTTACTTGAGTTTGCACTGGTTCGAGAGTCTGGATTGTTTTTGATTTGGCACTTGCATTTGAGTTGTAGCCTCGAGCTGCTGTCTTCACTACAACCATATTGTCACTGTATATGTATACATGTTGTTTACTCATGTATATATGTATGCTTATGTTTCATTTGTTTGGTTTCTAGAGTATTGTGTCTTCGGTTGTAGCATGTTCACTGCTTTATGGCACATTCTTGAATTGTTTCCGATTTAAGCTGATGTGTTTGTGCCTTTGACCTTCTTACTTTCGAGTGCATACATACTCATGTATATACATGCATTCACATGCATCCCATATTATTACTGCATACATATATGTCTGAATTCTTAAGTCTAGTGGAAGCTTTGCATTCATGACTCCACTGTGTTGACTTGTGACTCCACCTGACGCTTGTAGTCGTTTTGCATTGAGTTGTACTGTTGAGGCTTTGTTCATTCTTGTGTGGTATACAAGTCTGGTTCAATTTGTCTCACCATAGTCCATGTTTTATATGTGGTCAGTGTTGGTGATACTGCATGTATATGTGTATGTTAGCTTGCATTTTGAACTGCTGTAGTCATGCCTCTGTTTTCATGTGACGTCTTCGAGCCAGTTCATTGCATGAGTTCAGTCAGTGTACATTTGTTTGTCTGATTGCATTTCATGTGAGCTTCAAGTGTGTTGTGCACCTCCTTTTTGTACTGTTTCATTTGTGATGCTTTACCAATTTTCTTATGCTTATTAATCTGGTTGAATTTTGTGGCCTTGGTTTCTTTGTAAACTGGTATAGGTTGAGTTGAACTTGAACTGCTGAGTTGTATGGTTGCATTCACTATATATACATGTGTGAACTGCATTGCTATCATGTGGTGGCTGAACTTGTTTCACTTGTTGTCAGACCTGAGTTGAATACTGATTGACTTGGGTCTGGTCTTGTTTCATTTCACTGTTCACTGTTCCTGACCTTGGTTGATGTTGTTGTCTTTGATCATAGCATTCATGTATACATTTGGATTGCACCTGTGTTTAATCCAGCTTATAGCTTAGGTTTGACCTTGTGCGAATATCGTGACTTTATTTGTATTTTACTTGAGGTGAACCTGGCTTTTGATT
Organism: Allium cepa; assembly: GCA_030765085.1. Classification (NCBI taxonomy): domain Eukaryota; kingdom Viridiplantae; phylum Streptophyta; class Magnoliopsida; order Asparagales; family Amaryllidaceae; genus Allium; species Allium cepa. Next base: position 340,471,227 of record CM060941.1, on the reverse strand, counting down.
GGGTTTGACCTTGTGCTCACCTGTCCCTGCAATTTTATCAAATGTATATCGGTGTGCATGACATTGTGGCATGTACAGTGATTCATTGTGCATGTCATAAGTTGTTCGTGTATGATGAATTCAAAATGATGACGAACAACCCAAATAACTGAGGCAAATATTTTTTTTTTTAACACATTTTATTTTACACTACAAAAATATCTCATTTTCAATTTTGTTGCGCCAATGTTTATTTTGCAGATAACTCTGATGCTGGATTCAATTTGGAATAGAGTTGAGTGAATGAGTGATATGTAGTGAGGTGCAATTATAAATAAAAATTGTGATGTAATCGAATTGTATTGTATTAAAAAATTGTATACATATAGTGAGAGCTCAAATTTGTACTGTTCAAAATTGTAATAAAATATTTGTTTGAATAAAATATCTGTCTGAATTTAAATTATGTGTTGTTTGTTTTATTCAACAAATATTTATTAATTATGTGAAAATAAAATAGTACATTAACAAATAGATTTAAATGAGTATATATATATATATATATGTTTATTATCATCAAACAAAAATCATACACTAGCGTATTCAACAGGAGATAATTTCAAATCGTATGCACCAACTATTAGTGTAGATGGGTCAAAGGAAATAAAATTCAATCAAAACATGCCTTAGGTAGGGTGATACTCTTTCAGCTCTACTTTTCAATCTTGGGGTCAATGTTTTTCATAAAGTATTATGCTTCTAGTAGATAATAACATTTTACTTAGAATAGTTGAAGATATCATAATGGATGGGGTGTCGACGGTCCAATATGCGGACGATTCCTTTTTCTGTTATTCTCACGAACCCCATCATACCGCCTTGTTCAACTTTATCCCTTTCGACTTTGGACTACTATCAGGTGTTATTATTCATCTCTACTATTAATAATGAGAATTCCCTGAATAGAATTCAACCGTGTCTTTTTGAATTTTCTAAAATACCCTTTACATCTATATAGAGAAATATGTATGGTAATTGGTAGGGTAGAACTAAAATTATATGAACTAAACTCACACTCAATTTGCATTGCAACTATTCATGGGACATACTATTAAACTTCCCTCCCCGCGTCATCTCAACTCAATTAGATGTTATTGGAACAACTTCCTTCTTCGTTCCTTAGCTTATATAAAACAATAATTAATATATTTTAAAAGATGTGGGACTAATTAAAACAATTAGAATGTGTTTAATGTTGTTACTCATTGTCCATTTAAATTACAATCCATATGACGAAAACATCCATTGTCGAGTAGGACAATGACAAAAAGATAAAATATGGCATGACTGAAAGACCTATTACTACTAATGTGATGTACTATACGATAAACCTTACAAACATGGCATCGAATAGAAAAGATATCGTACGCTGAAAAATCTAGCAGTATTATACCTGTTTTAGTATTTATTTCGTCAATGCGAATGGGCATTTTCTTCAAAATCAGTTATAACTAGACATGTATAAGAGGCCTATTTGGAAAAGAGTTCTAGCCTGCAAACATAGACAATAGAAAAACAGATTTTGAACTACATGCTACCTTTAAATTTGGGAAAAGCTTCCCAAAAATTACATATGATAGGACTATAAACAGAAATGAAAATGTACGAAATATCCGTGGACAGAAATATATATATATATATATATGTGGGTTATATATGTTTGGATTTTATACCCAAGCTAGGCATTGCAGAAAAGAGAATGATAATGGTGTGCTAACCGACTATTCTGTTACACATACATATATAGTGGACGAATATATATGCAGGCTGAAAACAAATCCAAATGTGACAAATAGTAGGCTAATATTGACCAGCATGGACAATGTGCTTTCTATACACTTTCTTGGGTTTATACTCAATAAATATATATGAATGTCAACTGCCAATATGGACTCACTCCAGTGTACATATTATTATTTTTTGTACTCTTGCTCTCACTGTTAGAAAAGGAATATAAAATCAGTATTCCCTCAAATTTTTCGTTATAAGCTATGTATTTACGGTGGACTTATGTGATTTGACAATGCAAAGTGCAAGCTGAATAATTGGAACTATTTTCATTTGTTTTAGACTTCACATTAACAGTTAGAGATCCTAAACTCCAGTATTTCTCTCCCCTCTGCTGAAGGTTATAAAATCCATGCAAAATAATAGGAATATGTCATGGGTAATTTCTGTAAGCCTATTTTATATAGAATGGTATACCTTTGGAAGAGCCTAGCCTATAAGAGTGTACCAGAACCAGCAATTAAGACGTACTACTTGTAGTAGCCTCTAAGAGATTTCTAAATTTCATGGTCTTAACATCTGATACAATTTTGATACACCACAAAAGTGCAAAAAGCAACATGGATCATAATACAATATAACATGTACAACATAAACTGGAAACAAATTATTTCCACAAAAATAATACAAATTTACTGTTCGGTACTAGAAAAAATTACTCCAGCTAAATGAAACATAATATGACAAGAGAAGATATAAGTGCATGTTCCTAAACATGTAATTATTTAAATGATTGGGAAAATTATATTCCAAAACAAAGGAAGGGCTAATATATATCATATAATTGATGTTATGCTTATCTTTTTAATTACTGGATAAACAACAAAAATTTCCATCATTGAAATTAATGACTTTTACATAATTTGTAGAATAAAAACGAATTTAACCAAAATATATATAGTCAAAATTACTGGGTGATTGATAATCATGGAACTTACGTAAAATTGTAAAGCCCCAAAGGTTAGTAAAATTATGTTGTATATGCATGATGCTTTAAATGTTGCATGGTCAAGCATTACCACTGCATTTTTCTATGGTGCATTAATGACAATTTTTACGATCAAAGCTGTAAAGTTGGGACATGACTGAAAGACCTATTACTACTCTAAAGAATTTTCCATACAAAAGGAAAAAATCAATTTTGAAAGGTGCATAAAATAAGGTCAGGTGTGTGAGCCTAGCAAGGATAGTAGCTAATCAAGCACATGAGAGTAGGACATTAATGCTGCTACAAGCACAAAACAAGAAGCGCAAAGCAAGTAAACTTGAGTAAAGAGATATGTAGTTCAATGACCAATGTAATATCAAGAGAAAACTTAATAAGTGCATAAGAAATGCAGTGCAGACATATTCAAAAATTAATCGGAAGAAAATTCAAGACTATCGTATGAGGAAACTTCAAAACTATTTCATGAGGAATCATTTAAATACATGGAACTGGAAGAATGTATGGATTGAAGTAGCAAGTGGCGTGCTGGATTAAGGCAAGAAAATGCAGATGATATGCAAGCTGCGGCATGAAAAAAATTGTATGATGGATGTTGTAGTTAGTGATACAGTGCATGTCTATGTCCAAGAAGGAAGAGCAATCACCATAAAAGGGGGAGTAGGGGGGACAATAAATCCAAAAGCATAAGTAGAATGAAGCGGACAATGGAAACTAGAAGAGCGTGAACATTCGTCATTACCATATAAAAAAGATTTTACCAGTGTGCAAATTTGATATTTCTATTTTATAAAAAATCATTCTATACAGTACTCATAACTTTACTATCTACATGTTATTTATATGATATTGATTGCATACCATAGAATTACCTTCTATGCACCAAAAACCCGTATACATTTACTCTTCATCTTATACAAAAGTGTGTTTTTAAATTAATGCATTAACATTGTGGTTAGATACAAGTCCACCTGAACGTGCATATACAGTCGTTCTCATAAAAAACTCTGTCTTCACAATAAATGGTAACTCAAATATCAAAAAAGATGCTGCAAAAACTTTGAATGGAAAGATTATGCAGTTCCCTATAATTATTTAGGTATCCCTTTTAAACTAACTAAACCTAAAATTACGGCTGTCAACGGATGCTTTCGGATACGGATAGTGCCATATCCGTATCCGTATCCGAAATCATTTTCGGATATCGGATATCCGTATCCGTTTAATTTTCGGATATCGGATATCCGTATCCGCTTAATTTTCGGATACGGACGGATATCGGATATTTATCCGCTCCGCCAATAATTGATAAATTTAAAGGTATAAACGAAAAAGTTTAGATCAACATAAAACATTTTTGTACCATTGTTTATAAAAAGACAAAGAAATAAAAAATATGGTGTTAAAACATTGTTTTATACTAATATATGTATGTGTATCCAAAAATATTCAAAAGTTAAACACTCATAGCCCTATTTTCGTATTTTAAATTATATAAATATGCATCAGTTAATCGGACGGATATTTTTCGGATACGGATACCATTATAACCATATCCGTATCCAAAAAGCTTTTTGGATATCGGATATTCGTATCCGCTTTTCGGATAACGGATATTTTTCATATTTTCGGATACGGATTCGGACGGATATCGAATTTTTCGGGTACCCATTGACAGCCCTACCTAAAATGGAAGAATGGAATGTTATTATTGATAAAATTAGAAAAAATAACACATTAGAAAAGAATCTGTCTGTTGAGAGTAGGTAGAGTTATGTTGATTAACTCGGTACTATCTTCCATGCTGGTATATTGGATATTCTATTACCATTTTCCCAAATGGGTTATTGGTAAAATTGATAATATAAGAAAGCTTTCTTTCGAAGGACGAAAGAGACTATTCTAAGGTAAATTGTCTAATTAACTAGAATCAAATATATGACCTAAAATTCAAGACGGCTTAGGAATTATTAATCAATAAGACTTTGAATACCATTGTAAATGATTATGTAAGTTCTTAGAAGGTATGAAAACCATCTGGAAAGAAATCATATGTAGCTTATATTATGGATCGTATAACATATACAAAAGTGAGGAGAGCCATGTCTCCTTTTTTTAGGGATGTTAGTGAAAATATTCACATTTACAAATTAGTCTCAATTATAGTTTACACTCGAGAGATAAACATCTTTTGGCATAAGACATGGTCATTACCTATCGCGTTCAAAACTCAGTTTCCTGGTCTTTTCCGTCCAATGACCTTGTTATCAAGATGTAAAGACCCGATGAGCTATTCAACTGGAGTCTTAGGCTTAGTTTGTTAAAATGACTGAACACTTAATGCTGAAGGCTGAATGCTGCAAGCTGAAAGCTGAAGGCTGAATGCTGAATAATAGATGCTTAATGCTGATTGCTGAATGTTGACATATTGTTTGATTTGTTGCTGATTATAAATATGTTTATTGTAGTAACTTGTTAGTTGACATATTCGCCCTTTATTGCTAATATAATTTATTATCTAAATAGTACAATGGAAATGAAAGTACATCCATTAAAAGACATGGAAATTTTTAAATATCTAATGTGGAAAACATCGTAATTGCATGCACAGAATTATCACATATACTTGGATAGAATTTTGATGTCTACATTTTATATATCCAGTTAAACCAAAATAGTACTAGAGTTGTGTAATAATGCATGTTATGACGCGTAAAACTTTTCAAAGCTTTGCAATGTGTTCTGCTCATTATGACATGTCAGGCTGATCAACTATAGAACAAAGAATAAAACAGATGTTATTTTAGAAATTTATTACACTGATTTACCTATAAAAAAATGGGTATATAACACAATTTTAGACCTCATTCGCAATAAAAATTGTATAAAACAATTTAGTGTTATGCTATATTGGTTATTGTTGAATATGCGCTTTGCGCTATATGATTTTTGTTTGATGATAATAAACATATATACATTCGCTTAAATGTATTTGTTAACGTACTATTTTAATCTTCACAGAATAAATAAATATTTGCTGAATAAAAATAAATAACACAGTTTTTGAATTCAAACGAATATTTTATTCAAACAAATATTTATTACAACTTTGATAGTACAATTTCAAGCTCTCACTATACATATACAATTTTGACTACAATACGTGACATTTCACTATTTTACATCAGCACCTCACTACATATCACTCACACTCGTATTTATCTTCAACTGCATTCAAGTTTGAATCCAGCATCTGAGCGATCTGCAAAAATATAAACTAACGCAGTAAAATTGAAAATAAAATATTTTTGCAATATAAAATAAAACGTGAATTTTGAAAATGATATTTGCCTCAGTTATTTGGGTTGTCCGTCATCATTTAAATTTGAATTCATCATACACGAACAACTTGTGACATACACAGTATATTACTGTATATGCCACAAGGCCGTGCACGCCGATATATACACTTGATTGATTTACAGGGACAGGCAAGCACAGGTCAAACCCAAATGAAAAAACCGGGTTTCAACTCACGTGCAATATATTTAAAATCACGACACGAGCACAAGGTCAAACCCGAGCTGTAAAACTGGATTCAACACAAGGCGACATGACATGAATGCTATGTTCAAACATGACACAGCCTCAAACCAGCAGTATACAAGTACAAGACCACCAAGCAAAATCAGTACAACATATCATGAATGAACTAGCAAAGGTTAGCCATCAACATAACAGCAACATCAAGTAACAATGCAAGCAAAAACTCAAGTGACAACCAGAATGAAGACCAAAAACAAGGACTGCAACAAAAATCAGCAGATCAAACATAATGGGTGCATATAACACAGTAGCAAGCTACAAGTGATGCAGAATCAAGGTAAACTGGCAACAAACATGAAGTGAATCAAGTCAGTAGCAACTTTCAAACACCCACTTTATGAAGCATACAAGTACAGGCCATAACATGTCAATGCAAGCAAAGCCAAGAAACAGGTGGACAGTGAAACCAGGCAACGACTTCAGGCATGATTCAGCTGCATGTACAACAGGTATGGTGACACAAGTAATACAAGACAAGATGCAGGGAAGCATGTACATAGGCCACCAGTGAAGCAACTACAAACTACTCACGACAATGCATCAACATGCCACAAGACATAGTAATGCAACAGTGGCTAACCAGAAGTGAAGATTGCAGCAACAACTGTGAGCATACTCATATGAACAAGTGCACAACAACTTCAACAAAGACTCAAGCTACAGTGCATAATGGTCAACACAGTAAGACATGAAGCAATGGTCAAGAGAAGTTTAAAGCAGTAGGGTACATGAAGCAAATGACAGTAAGCAATGAAGCAACAAGCTCGAGCACAAGAACATGACAGCAAACTGAAGTGCACAGCAACTATTAACTGCCACAAGACCATCATGCAAAGACCAGAAGTACAGAATGAACAAGCTAGTGCTATCAAATGAACCAGTAACAATGCAACAATCAACTCAAATGAATACAGCAAGCATGTAACAGAGATCAAGCATATATAGATATGCAATGACAAAGTGGATCAAAATGAAACATACAAAATGCCCAAGTAAAGTGCACAGTGAAGTATAAAGCAACTACAACAGATGCAGTGAAGCATCTGTGTATATAAAGCAAGTGCAGTCAGTTCATGTTAAACCGATCAGAAGATGGCCAGAGACTATAGTTCTCAGTGAAGTCGAAATCAGTGTCAAGGCCGAAGTCATAGTAAAATCGCCATGTCAATGTTGAACAAGTCAACAAAGTATAAATTCCAGAAATCAACAAAGCCGTGGTTATCACGAAAGTAAATTCAAAACCGTGTCAACCAAGGAATGCAAAAGATACGAAGATGACAAAGTCAGTTCGATTATCAATCGTTCAAGCATAATCAAACGGCCAATCAAAAGAATGTGACAAATTCAAATTATTTTATACGAACGCAAGAATAGGATTTACAAACCCTATATAAATCAAATTCACATCATCGGCAAGATCATTGAATTCCAGAAAGCATAAAATCAGTAAAAGAAAAAGCATACAATTACATACCGAAGAAGGAATTCGATCAACGAAGCAGCTGCAAAGAGCATCGAAGTCGAACAATTATCAAAGGTCGGCGCTTCAATTTGAAAGCCCTAAATTGCATCAAAGGGACGAAGCCCCAATTTGATAAGGACGAAGCCCTAAAAAGGAACGGCCGCCATTACAAACAAAGAAAGAAAAGAGATGGGTCAAATAGCAAAGGAGGCCGGCCTGCTTTTCAAAGGGGTTTTGTTTTTAAGGGGTTTTTAAATTTAATATTAGGGTTATTTCATTTTTAATTGCTTTTAATCGTATTTTCCTTCTTCTTTTTTTTAAACCGTTTTATTTTTTCTAGTCGTGTGACTAGGGGACAAGCTACGTGGCGTAGCTTGAGAATTCGCAACTCCGTAGTTGAGTTGTGGCAGGGTTTTGAGCGTAGAGTTAGATTAGTCAATAGCGGGTATAGCGAGTTTACGTGTGTAAGCGAGGGACTATCTAATTTCTAGTAGAAACCTTGGGGGCAGCACGTAGGCAGCTTTTTGCCGAAGCTGGGTAAATTCTGTGTTGTTCTGTTCTGCATTTTATTATTCTGATATTATCTGTGCTGTGTTTATTCTGCAGTGATCTGTGTTAAAATTAATATACACTTCTGCAATAATTTTTATAATTAACACTATCACCCTATTCACCCCCCCCTCTAGGGTGAAATCGATCCTACAAGTGGTATCAGAGCTAGGAATAGAAGTCAACATTTGTTTTGAAAATTCTATTTTTTTTGAAAAAATCAGTTTTTGTTTAAAAATTCGAATTTTTTTAAAATGGCTTCTTTTAATAATGCTTTTGCAGAAGGTCAATCCATAGTTAGACCACCAATGTTCAATGGTGAATATGCTTTTTGGAAAAATAGGATGAAATTTTTTTTGAAAACCATTGACGCTTGGGATATTGTTGAGACAGGTTATAGAATACCAACTATAATTGTAGATGATCAGGAAATAGAGAAACCAAAGGAACAATGGACAGAACTAGAAAATAAATTACAGAATACTAATGCCAAAGCTATGAATTCTATTATCTGTTCATTAGATCAATTTGAATTTAATCGTGTCTCACATTGTCTAACTGCGCAGGAAATATGGCACATATTAGAAGTAACTCACGAAGGAACATCTCAAGTCAAAGAATCTCGCCTTGCCATGCTAAGCAGCGAATACGAGAACTTTACAATGGCGAAAGAAGAAAATGTCAAAGAGATGTACGGACGACTTTCCAACATCGTATACAAATCAAAAGCTCTCGGAAAAACATACACCGAATTGGAAATAGTCCGTAAACTCCTCAGAGTTCTTCCACGAAGCTTTGAAGCAAAAGTAACTGCCATTCAAGAATCGAAAGATTTAAAACAACTCAAAGTCGAAGAACTCATCGGAAATCTCACCACTTATGAGCTAGAAATGAAATTCAAGGAAGAGCGTGAAGGTGGAGATACTCGAAAGAAATCAATAGCTCTCAAAGGAACAACTGAAAGTGATGATGAGAATGATGACGATGATGATGGAGCAGCAGAGCTAGCGCTACTAATAAAGAAATTCAAAAAGTGGAATCGCAAATACGGAAATCCAGCTCGAAATCATGAATTGAAAAACATAATAGGCAAAGCACTAGACAACCCAGAAGATCAGAAAATCATCTGTTACAAATGCAACAAACCCGGCCATATCAAGCCACAATGTCCTCAAAAACGATCAAATCAAGGAAAGAAACTAAAGAAGAAAAGTTTTGCGGCTACTTGGGATGAAACTGACGAAGATGAAAGTGATAACACCGAGAGTGAGAGTGAAAAAGCAAATATGTGTCTTCATGGTGAAGTTACAGACAGTGATGACGACGAGCCAAGCGAGGTATCAAAACTCACTCATTCTGAATTACTAATTTATTTCCATGAAGTAAATGGCTGTTATGAACGACTTAGGGAAAAATATGCTAAACTTGAATCTCAAAAGGATACTTTGATAGAATGCAATAAACAACTTGATCAATTAGTTAAGAACTATCAATGTAGAATTCCTAAGTGTGATAAGTGTCCAACATTTGAAGAAGAAATTAAAAAATCGGAAATCAATATAAAATCACTTGAAAATGAAATTCTGATTTTAAAAGAGAATGAAAATACTAGGAGAGAGAATTCTATCAAAAGATGCACACAGTTGTTAAACGAAAATGAATCTCTCAAATCACAAGTCCAACAATTGTCAACGACTTTAGATAAATTTTCAAAAAGTGAAAAATCGTTGAATATGCTATTAGGAAAGCAAACTGTTAATACGGTTAGACAAGGACTTGGATATAATAATTCGAAAATTGTTGAAAACAAGATTAATCAAGTTAATTCTATGTGCACAATTTGTAGAAAATTTGGACACGGTCACAATAATTGTTGGTATAGACCCAAACATGTGAAAACTATACCGATTTGGGTTTCAAAAGGCACAAATATAAAATCTCTCAAAATTAAACAAATTTGGGTGCCAAAGGGAACAATTATAAATAGTTTTGGGTCTACACAAAATCATTTTTCAAAATTTTCTGCCACTAACAACCATGGACCTATAAAAACAAATAGGTCACTAAACTCTCTTCTCGTGTAGGTATGCTGGCAGGCTAAGGAACAACAGCAATGGTACTTGGATTCTGGCTGTTCCAGGCACATGACAGGCGATAAATCGAAGTTCCTTAGCCTAGAAAAGTACAAAGGTGGCAGAGTCACAATGGGGAACAATGACAAGTGTAAAATTGTCGGTAAAGGTAAAGTAGGTAACAATACATTTACCTTGAATGACGTTTTATATGTTGAAAATCTGCACCACAATTTGATATCAATCAGCCAGCTATGTGATAAAGGTATGAATGTTATCTTTGATTCTGACATGTGCAAAATTGTTGACAAATCATCAAAAGAAATTTTATTTTCTGGAAAAAGGAAAGGTAATATATATTCTCTATCTTTTGATGATCTCATCCTCTCTAAATGTTTGGTAGCTAAGGATATAGAAGTGAATTTATGGCATAGACGTTTAGGGCATGCTAGTATGAACTTATTAAACAAATTAAAAAGGAAAAGTTTGGTAAGAGGGTTGCCATCACATGAGTTTGAAACTGAGAACATCTGTAAAGCATGTACTTTGGGAAAACTTAGAAAATCATCGTTTCATGCCAAAAACAATGTAAGCACTTCTAGAGTTCTTGAACTAATTCATATGGATCTATTTGGACCTAATGACATTGCTAGCTTAGGAGGTAAGAAATATTGCTTTGTGTTAGTTGATGATTACTCAAGATATACATGGGTATACTTCTTAGCTAAAAAATCAGAAACTTTTTCATACTTCACAAGATTCGCAAAATTTGTGCAAAATGAAAAAGAAGTCTCTATTGTTTCGTTAAGAAGTGATCATGGTGGAGAATTTGAAAATTATGAATTTGAAACTTTCTGTGATGAAAACGGAATCAAACATGAGTTCTCTGCACCACGTACTCCACAACAAAATGGGGTAGTTGAGAGAAAGAATCGAACTTTACAAGAATTGGCTAGGTCTATGTTAAATGAATATGAACCACCTCTGCATCTCTGGGCAGAAGCTGTAAATGCAGCATGTTATGTAATGAATAGAGTTATCATCAGACCGATTCTTAACAAAACCCCCTATGAGCTATGGTTCAACAAAAAACCAAACATCGCTTACTTCAAAGTGTTTGGATGTCCTTGCTATATTCTTAATACAGGCGATCAGTTAGGAAAATTTGAAGCAAAGGCTGATGATGGCATCTTCATGGGTTACTCTTCGAGAAGCAAAGCTTATAGAGTCTACAACAAAAAGACTAAAACAATCGTAGAGTCAATCAATGTGAAATTTGATGAAGGCATTGACGAACAGGATACATCCAAAAGCAACGTTGAAGAGGAGAAAGAAAAAGATGAATTTGAAAAACCAAAAGAAACTGCTGATGCTAAAGAAACCACAACTCAAGAAGTCCGAAGAAATCTGGATCCAGAAAAGCTGAAATACAAAACAGACCATCCACCAGAATTGGTAATTGGAAACCCTATAGCAGGTATACAAACTCGTTCATCCTTTAAAAATCTATGTGATCTGTGCTTATATAGTGGATTTATTTCAGAAATAGAACCAAATAGCATAGATTCAGCCCTTAATGATGAAAACTGGTTCATGGCCATGCAAGAAGAACTAAATCAGTTTGAACGAAATAATGTTTGGAGTCTAGCACCTAGACCTAAGGATTATCCAGTTATAGGAACAAAATGGATTTTTAAAAATAAATATGATGAATCTGGAAATATAATTAGAAATAAAGCTAGACTAGTTGCTAAAGGATACAATCAAATTGAAGGAGTTGACTTTGATGAAACCTTTGCGCCTGTAGCTAGACTAGAATCAATTAGAATATTGTTAGCTTTTGCTTGTTACAAAGGATTTAAACTAAGACAAATGGACATTAAGAGTGCTTTTCTTAACGGAGTTTTAAAAGAAGATGTGTTTGTTGAACAACCAGAAGGTTTTGAAAGTCATGAATATCCAAACCATGTATACAAACTAAAGAAGGCATTATATGGATTAAAACAAGCTCCCAGAGCTTGGTATGAATGTCTTACATCTTATCTCCTTGAAAATGGGTTCAAAAAGGGATGTGTAGATACCACACTATTTCTGTTGCATGAAAACAATGATATTTTGATTGTTCAAATATATGTTGATGACATCATTTATGGTGCTACTAACAAGTTATTGTATGAGAAATTTGAAAAAGTCATGCAGGAAAAGTTTGAAATGAGCTTGGTTGGAGAGTTAAAATTCTTTTTAGGATTTCAAATCCAACAAAGCAATAAAGGCACATTCATTTCTCAAACAAAATATATTAGGGAACTTGTCAACAAATTTGGATTGAAAGATGCTAAACCAGCAAGAACTCCCATGAGTACAACACTTAAACTTGACAAAGATGAAAAGGGTAAGACAGTTGATCAAAAGCTGTACAGAGGTATGATTGGATCACTCCTTTATCTTACCGCCTCTAGACCTGACATCATGTTTTCTGTCTGCTTATGTGCGTGTTTTCAATCTAACCCAAAAGAATCTCATTTAAAAGCTGTTAAAAGAATTATAAGATATTTATTGCACACCCCACGGTTTGGTCTTTGGTATCCATCAAATGATAATTTTGAATTGAAAGGTTTTTCAGATGCTGATTATGCTGGAAATTTGGTTGATAGAAAAAGTACTAGTGGAGCATGTTTTATGTTAGGACATTCATTAGTTGCATGGTCGAGTAGAAAACAAAATTGTATTGCATTATCCACAACAGAAGCAGAGTATATTGCTTTGAGCGGTTGCTCTGCTCAAATCTTATGGATGATACAAACTTTGCATGACTATGGCCTAAATTTTAAACGTGTACCACTAATGTGTGATAGCAAAAGCGCAATTGATCTCACAAATAATCCTGTACATCATTCGCGAACAAAACATATAGATGTAAGACATCATTTTATTAGAGATCATATTTCCAAAGAAAATATCTGCATAAATTTTATTTCAACTGATTCTCAATTGGCAGACATCTTTACAAAACCCCTACCAGAAAATAGTTTTTGTAAACTACGACTCAGTCTAGGTGTTTTAGAAATTTGCTGAATATTTAACATTTTTTTTCTCCCTACAAATCATTGAAAAGAAAAATAGTGATTGAAAAAGTGATGAATGTTGATATTGATTATATATTATAACTCGAGAAAGTATAATTAGAAAATTTCTTTAGAAATGAAAACAAGAGTTATAAAACTTTTTGTTGGTAAAAATTCCATGACCATCTCTATACCTATCATATTTCTATCAACCATCATTCATCAAAATTCTATATAGTTTGTCGATATGTGGTATTTTAAACAGGATTCGTTCGTTTTTCATTTTTTAAAAATAATAAAAAATAATAATAAAAAAAAAAATATAAAATAAAAATTAATAACAATAAATAAATACCAAAGTGTTCACTCTCATTTAAAAGTCCTCACGGTTATGCATGGGTGAATTACTTGGAATTTGTTATGTGCTTCCATGCTCATTTAAAAGTCCTCACGGTTATGCATGTATGGAACACATATCAAAAGTTGATTTTTTTTTAAAAAAAAAATTAAAAAAAAAATAAACAAGTTGATTCTAATCCCATTTAAAAGTCCTCACGGTTATGAGTGGTTAGAAGATACTTGAATTCATTTTTCTAAAATAAATTTGGAATACTACTAATCTCATTTAAAAGTCCTAACGGTTATGCATGATTAGTAGATATTCAAATTCCTGATATAAAAATACCACAAATAGACACAATTGTATGGTTTTATATGATGACATCATCTCCATCATTCTAAAAGTGGAATATGCGCCTAACAATATTTTTATGTTTTTTGTTTGATTTTCTATTGAAATTTAATATTTATATTCAATTGGGTTTTAATGTTGGATTAATATCGATCACTTTATCTCTATTTTCTCTAACTCTATTATTCTTTTGCTGATAACAAAAGGGGGAGAGAAAAGTTAAGATTTTGTCAAATAGAATCAATCAAAGGTCAAACAATTTTCCATTTGCATATAGGCTCATTCACACATTTTATTTGTATGCATATATGTAGGGGGAGTCATATATGTAGGGGGAGTATCATATAGAAAGGAAGCATTCAAATAGGGGGAGCAATTGAAATTATCAAATACATTTAATATATTCAAAATCTTAAATATATGTTTGTTATCATCAAAAGGGGGAGATTGTTGAATATGCGCTTTGCGCTATATATTTTTGTTTGATGATAATAAACATATATACATTCGCTTAAATGTATTTGTTAACGTACTATTTTAATCTTCACAGAATAAATAAATATTTGCTGAATAAAAATAAATAACACAGTTTTTGAATTCAAACGAATATTTTATTCAAACAAATATTTATTACAACTTTGATAGTACAATTTCAAGCTCTCACTATACATATACAATTTTGACTACAATACGTGATATTTCACTATTTTACATCAGCACCTCACTACATATCACTCACACTCGTATTTATCTTCAACTGCATTCAAGTTTGAATCCAGCATCTGAGCGATCTGCAAAAATATAAACTAACGCAGTAAAATTGAAAATAAAATATTTTTGCAATATAAAATAAAACGTGAATTTTGAAAATGATATTTGCCTCAGTTATTTGGGTTGTCCGTCATCATTTAAATTTGAATTCATCATACACGAACAACTTGTGACATACACAGTATATTACTGTATATGCCACAAGGCCGTGCACGCCGATATATACACTTGATTGATTTACAGGGACAGGCAAGCACAGGTCAAACCCAAATGAAAAAACCGGGTTTCAACTCACGTGCAATATATTTAAAATCACGACACGAGCACAAGGTCAAACCCGAGCTGTAAAACCGGATTCAACACAAGGCGACATGACATGAATGCTATGTTCAAACATGACACAGCCTCAAACCAGCAGTATACAAGTACAAGACCACCAAGCAAAATCAGTACAACATATCATGAATGAACTAGCAAAGGTTAGCCATCAACATAACAGCAACATCAAGTAACAATGCAAGCAAAAACTCAAGTGACAACCAGAATGAAGACCAAAAACAAGGACTGCAACAAAAATCAGCAGATCAAACATAATGGGTGCATATAACACAGTAGCAAGCTACAAGTGATGCAGAATCAAGGTAAACTGGCAACAAACATGAAGTGAATCAAGTCAGTAGCAGCTTTCAAACACCCACATATATGAAGCATACAAGTACAGGCCATAACATGTCAATGCAAGCAAAGCCAAGATACAGGTGGACAGTGAAACCAGGCAACGACTTCAGGCATGATTCAGCTGCATGTACAACAGGTATGGTGACACAAGTAATACAAGACAAGATGCAGGGAAGCATGTACATAGGCCACCAGTGAAGCAACTACAAACTACTCACGACAATGCATCAACATGCCACAAGACATAGTAATGCAACAGTGGCTAACCAGAAGTGAAGATTGCAGCAACAACTGTGAGCATACTCATATGAACAAGTGCACAACAACTTCAACAAAGACTCAAGCTACAGTGCATAATGGTCAACACAGTAAGACATGAAGCAATGGTCAAGAGAAGTTTAAAGCAGTAGGGTACATGAAGCAAATGACAGTAAGCAATGAAGCAACAAGCTCGAGCACAAGAACATGACAGCAAACTGAAGTGCACAGCAACTATTAACTGCCACAAGACCATCATGCAAAGACCAGAAGTACAGAATGAACAAGCTAGTGCTATCAAATGAACCAGTAACAATGCAACAATCAACTCAAATGAATACAGCAAGCATGTAACAGAGATCAAGCATATATAGATATGCAATGACAAAGTGGATCAAAATGAAACATACAAAATGCCCAAGTAAAGTGCACAGTGAAGTATAAAGCAACTACAACAGATGCAGTGAAGCATCTGTGTAAATAAAGCAAGTGCAGTCAGTTCATGTTAAACCGATCAGAAGATGGCCAGAGACTATAGTTCTCAGTGAAGTCGAAATCAGTGTCAAGGCCGAAGTCATAGTAAAATCGCCATGTCAATGTTGAACAAGTCAACAAAGTATAAATTCCAGAAATCAACAAAGCCGTGGTTATCACGAAAGTAAATTCAAAACCGTGTCAACCAAGGAATGCAAAAGATACGAAGATGACAAAGTCAGTTCGATTATCAATCGTTCAAGCATAATCAAACGGCCAATCAAAAGAATGTGACAAATTCAAATTATTTTATACGAACGCAAGAATAGGATTTACAAACCCTATATAAATCAAATTCACATCATCGGCAAGATCATTGAATTCCAGAAAGCATAAAATCAGTAAAAGAAAAAGCATACAATTACATACCGAAGAAGGAATTCGATCAACGAAGCAGCTGCAAAGAGCATCGAAGTCGAACAATTATCAAAGGTCGGCGCTTCAATTTGAAAGCCCTAAATTGCATCAAAGGGACGAAGCCCCAATTTGATAAGGACGAAGCCCTAAAAAGGAACGGCCGCCATTACAAACAAAGAAAGAAAAGAGACGGGTCAAATAGCAAAGGAGGCTGGCCTGCTTTTCAAAGGGGTTTTGTTTTTAAGGGGTTTTTAAATTTAATATTAGGGTTATTTCATTTTTAATTGCTTTTAATCGTATTTTCCTTTTTTTTTTTAAACCGTTTTATTTTTTCTAGTCGTGTGACTAGGGGACAAGCTACGTGGCGTAGCTTGAGAATTCGCAACTCCGTAGTTGAGTTGTGGCAGGGTTTTGAGCGTAGAGTTAGATTAGTCAATAGCGGGTATAGCGAGTTTACGTGTGTAAGCGAGGGACTATCTAATTTCTAGTAGAAACCTTGGGGGCAGCACGTAGACAGCTTTTTGCCGAAGCTGGGTAAATTCTGTGTTGTTCTGTTCTGCATTTTATTATTCTGATATTATCTGTGCTGTGTTTATTCTGCAGTGATCTGTGTTAAAATTAATATACACTTCTGCAATAATTTTTATAATTAACACTATCACCTTATTCACCCCCCCCCCCTCTAGGGTGAAATCGATCCTACAGTTATATATCTTCTAAGTTCAGTATGCTAATAGACATCATAATCGTTGTAAGAATAATATTGTAAGCTTTCAGAGCAGGCAATCTTAGTAATCAAAATTTCAGCGATCTAAATTTGAATCAATAAAATGATGTAGCTATTTTTGTGAAACACTATTTGTTTATCTCAAAGAAATACAATATCAAATCAAAAAAAAAGAGCTGTGCTTGCACTGCTGTTACAGCTACTATTTATCACATATGAAATTAAACAATCCATAATCTATGTTATAAAACAATGTGTCACACCCCGCTGAAATAAAAATATCAAACCATACGTACCTTACATTATTAAAAAAATGCATATCATCATACCTACAATGCTGCTACCTTGGAATATGATGTTAAACCTGCTGCACAGAAGAATAAAATATATGCTGGAGCTGCATTATATGTAAAGAAGAAAATCTGTGTTATTTAAAATATAAGGGTATCCGTTGGAAAACATCTATATACTGGTTCAGATTTCAAAAAGTATTACAAATGAGCTGAATGAGTATTTGCTGGTTTGACTTGATAAGACTGAATGAAATGTTAAAACAAACAACTACATAAATGCTGAATTGAATCAGCACTTCCAATCAGCGCTTCAACAAGTGCTTTTCACTCAAAACAAACACTGCCTTACATTCAATAACACATTAAGAGAGTCTTTAAAACAATTTCAAACTCTTATTGTCGGAATTGAACATATTAAGTGGCCGCATAAAACGATATTTTTAGGTGGAGTTGGAGCTAGAAAATAGGTACATGTCCAAACCAATATATAAGTTCCTAATTTTTTTGGATATTAAGTTGAACTATTTTAAACATATATGAAAACTACGTGCGTCAACTAAGGCTAATATACATGTGTGGATTCTATTACATGATAAATTTAGCACTATAGAATGCTAAAAGCGAAGAAGTTAAATAACATAATATGTGCTATTTTTTAATTTGGCCCTCCAACTAGACAGTTATTTTATGTATGTCATTGCACTCAACACATCATCAGTTTGCTAGCTAAGTTATTCGGGATAAATCCGAATCAAACAAACTGTGCCTTTACCTCGTGGCCATTGCACATAATTTAGATATTTCTATAAAACATCACAAAGAAGTAAGCTGGACATATTATATCATCACTAAATGGTGCTTCTTGTTTGAAAGAAATCAACGAACTTTGAATAATGTAAGTACCAATGAACATTTTTTGCAGTGCTTGGCTTATTGATTTGTGGATTGGCTCAAATAGAAGATGTTGGGAATAAAATATGCAATTTGATCATATCGAGCAATGGTTTCACAATTTTAACACCCACTTCTAGTTTGTTACGTGTAGTTGCAGTTTTGATTTATTGGGTGCAGTTTGTCTCTATGGCTGCGTGCAGCCTTGGCGTATATCTTGATTCCAGTTTGATCTTTACATGAATCTTTATTGTAAATCGAGTTTTAGTTATAAGTTTATTTTAGTAGAGAGAATGTAGTTTGATACAAACTATGGTTGGTAGGCTTAGTATATTTGTGGTCAGTTCATGGGTAATCTTGTTTTGGGTTTTTAGTCTAGATGCATGCTCTGTTTGAGGCTATCAACTAGGTATCCTAGTAAGTTAAACAGCATCCATTATATTCTATACTATTATATTATTAGTGAGTTCGGTTTGAAGGGCACAAAAGTCACCTTACATTTTTTTAATGAAACGTCACCTCTCCTCTTTTTTCCTCTTTGCCCTGGTTGTCCGTCCTTTCTGCCGCCTTCGCCTGCCAAATAAATTTAAACTCAACAATCGCTGCTCGTTCTTTTTCTTCCGTTCCCCAATTTTCCTTTTCCACCTTTTCACCCTACAACCTAAATCAATTTTCTTCTAACCTAAATCACATTCCCCAATTTTACAACCACAACCACCCAAACTCGATGAAGAAGATTTTGCTGCCTGAGGTAAAGCATGGATCTGCCTTCATCTGATTCGTTGCTCCAGAAGAGACGGATTGGCTATCGACATTGGTTATAATGTTTTCTTTTTTCTCTATTTCTGTCAATCTGATTTACCTAGTTTTTAATAAAACCCTAGCTTTGTTGATCAACCGCCTTAGAAATTTGGATGCTCTGCGTTGCAAATCCTTTTAGTTCCTATTCATCCTGTAAATATTAATCCATGCTCCTTTGTTTAACTTTTTCAATATTTGTTCTCCTGTTTGTTTGCATTTCAGATAGTTTTAAATCCCATATATTCTCCTTTGTTCACTGTTCTTTAATTGATTAAAAAATTTCAACTGTTCTTCCTTTACCGATTTAAACTATTTTAATTTTTTGCCTAAATCGGCTACACCTGCTTATGATTTAAATCCACCATTGCTGCTTCGTTTGCTGACTTTAAATGTGTTTCAATTATGAATTTCATCTGATAATGATTGAAGGTTAGCTAATTATTTTTATTTCAATGATTGAGTTTCAATTTTCACTCATTTTCTTATATTTGATAATGGTAGTTATAGTAAAGTCAAATATGCATATGATCGTTTTCCACTCATTTTAATGCCATTAAATTTTGTTGTGTGAAGATCGGTTTCCACTCATTTTAATGCCATTAAATTTTGTTATAGCTATTTTAGTAAACTTAAATTCTTATTAGTTTCCACCATAGATTGTTTGTGCACTATCAAGTCATGTTGCTAGACCTAATCTTTTTAATCAACTATTAGTGAAAATGAGATTTGTTCATTATCACTTTATCCACACGTCACCATCAATCCCAAGTTAGGTATTGTATACGCATCCAAACGTATAATTTTGTTTTTAAAATAGCTTATCTTTGATTATTCTCTTCATTATCATTCATTTATTTGTTTTAATTGTGCTCAGTTTCTAGGTTCTGTCATGTAAAATGGAATCAATTGTTTATAAGGTATTGTAATATTTGCACATTGTCTAATTTATATGATATTGTAACATTTGAACACTCAATATTGTATGAATAGTATACGGTGAGATATTTGCAATATTACTCAAAGTTGAAATATTATGTAGGTGCAAGTACTCACTCCCTATATCTATCTAGTGATTAGTTTTCTTTTAGAGAAGAGGAGATCAAAAAGCAAAAAATTAACAAATGATATGAATCAGATGGATATGAATCAGATGTTAGTTCACCAAAGAGGTTCTCAAGACGAGGTATGATTATTTTGTCATATATAGATATTGCAATATAATTCAAAGTTGAAATATTAATCATTTACAGTGCAAGTATTCACTCTCTATATATGTATACTAATTAATTTTCTTTTAGAGAAGGGGAGGTCAAAAAACAAAAAATTAATAACTGACAGTAATAAGATGGATAAGAATCCGATGCCAGTTCACTAAAGAGGTTCTCAAGATGAGGTATGATTATTTTGTCATATGACAATATGTGCCCTTATTCCTTATTAGAACCTCTGAAAAGATTCTAAATTTTATTGATATTGTGACAATATTGTAAATGAAAGTTACACACACACACACACATACACACACACACACACACACTCTTTTGGATGTCCATTTTAATTTTTTTACTAGGTTGAACCAATAGACAAAACATTTTGGCGGGCCTTCTAAAAAGTTAATCAGAAATCATCAAGCTTTATTAACTATCATGGAGTTGAATGCACATGTCCAAAGTTACACGAAAAATGACATAACTGCATATTGAGTTAGGAAGTCAGATTGCAAAACTTTATAATGTCAATCACTAACTATCAAACTCTGTTGCTCATGTGTTAACACTAATAACTTTTTGATTTGAAATTACACCTGCTATTGTTTTTGTTGATTTTTCTACATAATTATATTGGCTCGATTGCTATATGAGGTTAGTTGATGAAATTTTATGGCTTTAAAACATGATCCATCAACTTATTTGAGATGCTACAAAATAAAAAAAGTTATTGTTGCTCTTCTTTTACTACGCTTCTTTAGAATTAGTTGATTAGAAAGTAGCATTGATACTCGATATATGCTTGTTTAATTTTATACATAAAATATTGCAAGCTAATTAATATGAAATTAATGTACTTGTAGTACATATGCATTAATATTTTGACATATCGAAGACGACTCTCTCTCAAATGAAAGAAAATAACCTAAGTCATTAATGGTGCAGAACACCGACGCCTTACGTTCCTCGTGTTTCCACATCAAGATGACTTTTTATTTTCTTTCTCCATCCCTGTTTATAAGCCCGCTTCACATTGTTGTCCCCCTTTTCCAATCAATTACAACCTATTTTGATTCCTTAAAGGTAATTTCCAACTCTACTGCTTACATCTTCATTTGTCTTTATGCTTTACTAATTCCATTCTCTTGCGTCATTTAATTCAATTCGGGTATGCAATTTGTCTCATCTTTCATCTCTGATTGCATTATTTATTTAGGTTCAGGTATTTTCCTTACCCACTTTATTGTGCCTTTTTTTCACACTTAACATGTGAATTATGTATCAAGTTTTTAGCCTTAACTTTGATTGTAGATATTTGAACCGAGTGCACACAACTTCTGATATGTAGTTCAATCTCATATTTTGTTACATGAAATGTGGATCACGAGTGTAAATTTTTGGTATTAAAATGATTACAAATATGCATTTTCATGCTTTAGGGAATTTGACATTCTAGATTTGTAGGATGCTGCCTTTTTGTTTAAAACTTAAAGGGTTAAGGAATGGTTCGTAATAGTTGGAGGTTGAATTTTTTATTTACAAAATTACCTTTTCTGCAATTAGTCATTCAACATAGTGATTGTGGTCTGTAATTAGAATTTTTCCTACATGGTAGTACTTAAATTTTCATGTTCATAATTTACGATTTTATTTAATTTTGGGTTTCAAAATAGTAGATTCTTCTTCTTACCATTATTTTGGTTATGAGTTTTATGTTCATAATTTGCGATTTGTTTGTTTATGCTATAAACTTTAAGTACATTAGTTCCTTTTATCCTTAGTGTACAACATTAAAATTTGTTCGCTTCCTATTCAATTCTAACTTTAGCCTTAAAATGGAATTTTATGATCGTGGACTTTTCTAAATAATATGTACACCATTTGATATACATTGTAAATTTTTATGGAAACTCTATACGTTTCCTATTGTTTTTTTACTACATTATTACCTAAAATTTATCTCTCTCTTTTCCTCCTCCTCCGTTGTTGTTGTTGAGAGAGATATCTCTCTCTTTTCCTCCTCCTCCGTTGTTGTTGTTGAGAGAGATATTTAGTTTGGTTTTTAATATACTTTCCAAATTTTACAGCTTGAAAAAGATTCACCTCACTTTTTTTTAACAGTTTGTAGACATTTAGTTTATCATCTAACTCTCTTCGGTTCATTTGAATTGTGTAAGTGCCATCAAGAAGTCTACTGGCTAACGATACAAAATAGTTAAAACAAAAACCATTAGATCGATGATAAACTAAATGGATAGTTTATGCTAATCAATGCACTACATATAATTAAATATTAAAGCAAACAAGAGCTTAACTTAAACTTATGTAACAAAATGATGCTTATATGATCTGCTATTTCATAGGATCAGATCCGAAGTATGTTCGACTTGACGAAAACATAATACTATATGGATTTAAGCATCAAATTATGGTGGAGCATATCTGACCTATGTTCGACCTAAGTGTAACACATCTGAAGCAATGTAGGATTAAGCATTAAATTGTAGCTCAATTCAGCAAAGCACAATACTGCATGGATTTAAATGATATAGCTAAAGCAATTAGGCTCTACATTTACATCTGACGCGGACATTTCAGGACTTCACATTACTTCATAGGTACAGTGAGGATTATATTAGGTGCAAGCAGACCGAAATAAAAGTCTGGGAGTTCGAATGCTATGATGATCGGAGAGCTGAAGTTGCATGTATCACTGTCTATACATATTCAGCTTTGTAGTTGCATGTTATCTTGCCAGAACTTGCATCAAAACTGAGGCGTTACCATAGGCAAAATTGAAGTAAAAATGAAGCTGAATATCAACTTCGTGGACTTGAGGAAACTGGTTGTGGCATAGATATGAAGCTTAAGTTCTGAAACTGTAGCAATGAAGGAAAGAGGCAGAACTTAGATAAGATGGGTAGTGATTGGAGCTACATAATGGATTCTGTGATGAATGTGTACAGAATGAAGCTACATACAAGATTATGGTTATTTTATTTGTTTTTTGAAAATATAAATCGACAAAACTTGAGAAGTGTCTTAAGATATGGTTTTCATCCTTTTACAATATATTTTTTATAATCGTCTATTTTTTTAGATTTAGAAAATACTCAGTATGTTTTTCATTTAATCTACACCTTAAATTGGTAATATTCTATGTAAATAGTGGACTCTTACTCATTCTCTTTATAGCTAATAAGAAGATTTATTGTTCATTTTTAATTTTGTGTTTCAGATTTGGTGCAATAAAGTTGCAACTTGCATTGACATTGTATTTTTGATGGATAAGGTTATTTTTGTTATAATATATGTAAATATAAAAGTGAATATGCTTTTATGTTTTTCTATTTAGTCTCAATCTTTTGCTCCAAAACCTATATATAAAGAAGCCTATGTAATGTAATTGGATTAATCAATTTTTATGTAACTCAATCAGTGTGAATAACATTTTCTCCACTTCCCTCTTTTCTAATGGCTTCTTATCTCCTTTTAGTTTATAACACGTTATTAGCACGATCTCTAAAAAAGAATTATATATCTACAATTGTGATAATCTATGAAATCCGATCTCAAACGGTAAGTCATTTTACTGATCTGATTAATCTAA
The DNA here is from genome assembly GCA_030765085.1 of Allium cepa. Classification (NCBI taxonomy): domain Eukaryota; kingdom Viridiplantae; phylum Streptophyta; class Magnoliopsida; order Asparagales; family Amaryllidaceae; genus Allium; species Allium cepa. Next base: position 340,446,881 of record CM060941.1, on the reverse strand, counting down.
TCTTTCAAATTATCTTTTTTTTAGATCTCATTCCATTCTAGATCAACTTCTTCTGATCTGAATCTATTGTCTTATCTTTTAGATTTTATTATATTAGTCTTATAATTTTATATCTTACATAGATCTAAACTTTGAAATCTCATTCTTATTTTGTTCGTTATTATATTTTAGATCTAATTTTTTTGTTGCTATTTTTCTGATCTTATCATGTTGTAGATCTCAATATCATGCTTATTTTTATGTTTTTGAATTCATTTATTTTGGAATGCAAGTTTGAATTTGGAAAAATTTGATATTGTTGATTCACGTAAAATTTATTGAATTTGATTTTATTTAGTTTGGACATGGATTTGAGAAATCAATCATGGTTGGTAAATGAAGTTTTCATTTTGAAAACATCTTGATTTGATTTAGATTTGAATGAAAGCTTTGAAAATTATTTTGATATATGATTTATATTTCAAGAAGAAATATTTTATTGTTTCTTAGAGAAACAAATATAAAGATAATATGTATCTAGAAGATCGTATTAAGTTTAGATCTAACATTGATTTTGATTTAGCACATCTGAGGTGAATGGAAACATTAATAAAATCTTACATGATAAGCTCAATATCTTTCAATATTTTCTTACAAAAAAGGGAAAAGGAAATAAAAATTGAGAACATGCGGTTTCTATAATGATAAAAGGTTGAGTTTTCATAAATCAGTGAATTACAAGTTTCCTCAAAATAAAGAACCAGAAGTTCTAACTAAAAAAAAGAGGATCGAAAAATTTAATCATCAAACGAAAATAGGTTTTGACTACAACCTGAAGTTGTGCAAAGAATTATTTTAATAGAAGTTGTATAACTCAAAGTTCAAGACCTACAGTCTTGAATTATGAAAAGACTTTCTGATAAAGTTTACAAGTTCGAATTCTTATCAGTATTTTTTTTATTTAGTCAAAATGTACAAGCTTCCAAAAAAAAGGAGAAGTTTACACAAAATTTGAGAATCTGAAGTTCATAACAAATTAATGAACTTGAAGTTCATGAATTAGAAGGCCGAAGCTCTATTGAAATTGTGTAAAACGATAAGGTTGCACTTATTGAAGAAGTTAAAGAAAATTAATAAATTATCATATGAGATTATGATGCTGCATTCAAGAGATCACAAAAATCTCCAAGTGAATTATATCTTACCTTGTATCTTCACATTTGCATTATATTAACCAAATATCCTGAAGATATTATGTTATATGTTATTTCAAACATCATCGAATTGAAAAAGTAGCTATTAATTTAGTCTTGGAAAGGAACGTTATTATTTGGTATGAATTCAAGTAACATTTCAGTTTATATGTTGTAGTCAGTTTTAATTATTTTTCTCAATTATTTACTTTCAATTATGTGAAAGTATACATGATCAATTAACAGGTTTTGCGTAATGCAAAGTTAATTGCATTTCAATGAGTAACTGTAATTAGTTATTCTCTTTGTTGCATTCTCATCGATAAATCTATAATAACTCAGACTTGAAGTTTGATAAGTGCTATAAAATAATTAATTGATCTGATTTTTATTAATCATAAAAAACGATGTTTTGACAAATTACTTCTATGTACATATGGCTAGCTATTTAGTTATAGAAATACATTTCAACATTCTCTATAATAGATAATTTATATGCCATACTATTTATATACATGGATGTGTGTGTATTAATCTCCTAAAAAGATTTTAGAGATTTATTTATATTTATATTGCAAAATCAAACATCACGGAAGAGATGTTATAGGAATTTATTTTTGTTACATTGCAATTCTTAAAAGGAAACACTATATTCTCTGAAGGAATGTCATATAAAAATTTCGATGTAATAACAATAATTTATCCCTAAAAAAAAGGAAATTGTATACCAATATTACACTCCAGAAGTAGCGGTTTTATCTTCGCATCTTACTTTCATTTGGAGCATCTAATTTTGTTACTGTATTTAAAGTTTGATATATCTCAAAGATAGTTACAACAAAAATCTTCAGTAGGGATGTTTTATATTATTATAAAGGTAGTAATTATGTAATTTCTACAAAAGAAATATTGTACTTTGATATGACATTCCAATAGTGCATATATATCTCTAGAAGAGATAAATTCACTCCAGAAGTGGTGATAATAAAGTATCCCTAAAAGAGACTAATAAATTAGGAAATGATAACATATCTCTAGAAGAGATTTGTTTATATATTTGGTAATTTTATTAAACCAAATAAATGCATAGAAATTCGATTACGAAGGATCCTATTTTAGTTTAGATTAGATCCTAAAAGTTTCAGAGCTATACAACATGTATCATATATTTCATTATAATTATACCAAACCTCCCAAATAGGTAAGAGATTAAATTATTTCTAGAATACATTGTTCTATGTTCATATGTCTAATTATATCATAAAGGTCATGTTCCTAGTTATTATTTCATAATAAATATTACATGCATAATAATTTCTTGGAGAAACACCTTTAACTATTCTCCTGAAAAGATAGTATATATTTCATATCATAATTTTCATGCAAGCAATACATACGGTCTTGAGGAGATCTGTATCTATAACATTCCTAGTATCCAGAAGATACTATTATTATTATTTTTGCTGTAATTTTTTTTGTAGAACTCTCAAAAGAGATGTGTAGAAATATCTATATACAATTATAAATTATTCTTTGATAAGTAATCGTAATTAATGTTCAAAACTGATATTTAAGATATAATTGAGGAATAAAACCTAACAACTTAAAGTTGTATGTATATTTTGTTCGAACCAGAAGTTCGATCTGGTTTCAAACTAAATGTTTTGAACATTATCATGCGGTTTTGAGGATTCACATTGACATTGATTTATAAATAAAAATTAATAGTTTGAATCCTTGTAATAGTTTGTTCTAAAAAAATCACTAATTCAAATGAGAAAGAATACAAAAATTTATAATATATGTGTGATACATGGACGCATATATACATCCATATATGTAAATATTCAGCTAACAACCTGAAGTTCATTATAAGCTCATCTGATAGATTATGCACAAATATTATTTAGTGATTTAAAATTGAATCGACATAAATGTTGAATGACCTGAAGTCATGTATGTATTCAAATGATCTACACAATAAGTATATTCCTCTAATTGGCTATATCAATGAATCAGATCAAACTCTAATAAGAAATATCAATTGAATGCATTTTATCAACTGATAAAAACATTATCCTCCTATTGTTAATATGTATGGTGTATTTGCTAGTAGCAATACCATAATGGATCAAAATGAGAATCCAAAAATGATTATTATTTAATGTGACAATGTTTGTCAACATTGAGGGGGAGGATAAAGGGATACAACCTCATTTTGATCATCAGTGTCAAATATTTGTTAAAATATACAATGATGCAAAATATTAAGTAACTTGAATAAATTATCAATAATATCTCTAGTAGACTTTCTCCAATATAGATTTGAATCCCTAAAGAATCAAAAGGTATAAACCACATCTGAAATGTGGTACATAAGTTAGTTCAAATATTTTTGGAGTAAGTAATAAAATTGTCAAATAAGGAGGTGAGTGTTCTTGAAGAAACACTTAAGGGCGCTCTAAAAAAATTCCATGACATGATTGTCAAATAACCCTAGAAGTGGTTTGGTACCTAAAACATGATCTCAATAAATCATGTGCATAAGTCACAATAAATAATCATCAATGATAAATTCATAAATAATGAAGCGCTTATGTTTAAAAATGGATTAAAGATCTTGGATTAGAGAAAAACATGATTGGCTATCACGAAATTCTCCTAAATGAGAAATGTGGACCTATAGTCCATAAATTATAATTAGAAACATGTATAGAGAGCACACTAAAATTACTAAAGCACATATAGTCTCAACGACATATTAAATGCCATGGGCATGGTATTTTTTAGAGATAATTGAATTGATTGAAGTAGTGAAAGTGTTTGAAACGCATAATATACCTTGAAGGTATATAAACATTGTTTAAATCATACTAAGCGATGAAAGTGTAAAAATTCCTGAAGAATATAAATTACTTTAGTGGTTATAAAGAAGGTAAAGAACAAGGAGCGTAGATTACAACTTCTTTTAAGTATTGGTGTAATGAAAATCTTGATATAATTCATGAAAAGTAGATTACTTCCTATTTTTAAGTATCGTTGTAATGAAACTCTTAATATCCATTGAAGTGGTAGTTGCGATATGCAAAAACTTATTAAGTATACAAATTCCTGAAGAATATATATAACTTTTGTAGTTATAAAGAATGCAAAAGACATGAACTGGAAATTACAACCTTCTTTTAGTATTGTTGTAATGAAAATCTTGATATACTTCAAGATGAGTAGATTATTTCCTGCTTTTTAGTATTGTTGTATTGAATTTTTTTAATATTCATCAAAGATGTATAGTTGCAATACGCAAAATTGATTTGAAGCACAAAAATGAAAACTCATGAAGTGTTTTTCACAAAAGTGGCGTACAAAATGCATAAAATGCAAATCATATTTGGAAGAAACAATCTTGAAATTTTTTATTGTATCGAAGGAAACTATTAATAAATTGTATTATTAATGAGATATATATTTATGGATCCAGAAGTATCTATAACCAATTTGAGTTTTCGAAAGACGAATACGAATTCAAAGGAAACTTTTAAATCAGGGGGAGCTTCCATAAGTATTTTATAATGCACTCTTTTTTCTTAACTAAGATTTTTCACACCGGGTTTTTATTAGTAAGGTTTTAATGAGGCATTATCTTGATCCAGAAGTATCAACTCCCCAGTAACATTTGAAAATAAGTTATAATGTACTCTTTTTCCTTATTTAAGATTTTTTTCCACAAGGTTTTTCTTACTAAGGTTTTAATGAGGCATTATCTTGATCTAGAAGAATCAAACGTCTTTTCAAGAAATAACATCTCAAATATGTTATTTAAGTTACATTATATTTTTATCATTGACTAAGATTTTCCCATAGGGTTTTTCTTAGTAAGGTTTTAACGAGGCATTATTTTGATCTCAAAGTATCAAACTCTTTAAAAGGAATATCATTGTATGATATCTATGATTGCAAGGTGCACTCTTTTCCTCGTCAAGGTTTTTTCATTAGGTTTTCCTAACAGAGGTTTTTAATGAGGCATAACAATTGAATGGATGTATGAAAGCAAGATAATAATGAGGGGGAGAAATTGTCATGGACGTTTCAAAAGGAACAATTTCTAGCAACCATACGAGCATCCAAGATTTCGAAGACGCATATTAAAGAGGGAGTGTTATAATATATGTAAATATAAAAGTGAATATGCTTTTGTGTTTTTCTATTTAGTCTCACATCATGGGATATGTTCAATCTCATGCTCCAAGGCCTATATATGAAGGAGCCAATGTAATGTAATTAGATTAATCAATCTTTATGTAACTGATATCAGTGTGAATAACATTTTCTCCACTTTCCTCTTTTCTAATGGCTTCTTATCTCTTTTTAGTTTATAACAATTGTATTGTTTTTTGAAAATATACATGGACAAAACTTGAGAAGTGTCTTAAGATATGGTTTTTATCCTTTCACAATATATTTTTATGCTCTTATGTTTTTTTAGATTTAGAAATAACCTAATATGTTTTGCATTTAATCTACACCATAAATTGGTAACATTCTATGTAAATAGTGGACCTACTCATTCCGTTCATAGCTGCTAAGAAGATTTATTGTTTATTTTTTATTTTATGTTTCAAACTTGGTGCAATAAAGTTGCAACTGTTGAAATAAAGGAGTAGGACAAATCATGTAAGTTTACGCTTAATATTCATAAAGTGTAGCTCAGTGAAAGTTGTTTTTTATACTCAGTGTTCCACTAGCAGGACACTGAATTCTGTTTCATTATGCTTAATATTCAATGTAGTTTCTAATATTTCATATTGATTGAATATATGAATATATGGTACATTAGGTTATCTTTGTGCTTGACTTAGAATTTTCGAAAGTTTTTATTGCTCCTAAACCTTTGCAATCAGTGGGTAGATAATTTATTTGTTGTTTCACTACCGTATGCATTAGCCATATTCCACTGATTTTGCTACCATTGAGCATTTTAGTTTTGTATTGGAAAACCTTAAGAGTTAGGATCCCTTAGAGTTAGGATCCCTTGGAGTTTATGATTTAGATAAATATAATATTCAACTAAAATACATATTGTATGCTAATTTAATACCTAATAGAGTAAAAAAATAGTATCTAACATTAATGGCCATGACAATAATAGTAAAGTATGTAACAGTCAATATTTCAGTAAGTTGAAGTTCAACATTTTTAGTACGCATATGTTTTAGGTATGTCAGAACATGGTTTTGTAAAAATTCACTATACATACTAAATAATCTGAAATAGTCAATAGTTGAATAAACTGAAATTTAAAATTATTGTAATGAGAAATTGAAAACGAATTTGGTAATTGGAGTAATACATGAAGATAAATGCTTTTGTTTTTGGTTCATCATAAAAATATTCATATTTACCATGGAAAAATTCATGCCTTTGATGTCAAATTTTTACCATAGAATAATTCCATTTATTGTTGATTTCAATTTTTTTGTTTCTTTTATAATCATTGTTGTTCATGGATACATATTATAAGAGGGTCCCGCTCTTCGATTAAAATAACATCGATGATAGCATGAAAGAGCCGTGTACACAAATAAATAAAAAAAGAAATAAAGTACGCAAATCATTAAAGAAACTCTAGGGAAAAACTAAAATAATACTCAAACAAATGTGAGATCTAATCTCAACAATTGTACAGTGATAGTAATACTTAAAAGAATGAAAAATAAATTAGCATTTGTTCATATTTTCTTATATTGAGTTTAACTTATAAAAAAATTAAATTCACATGCAATTGTAAATGATGATAAAAGATGAATTATTTAAATATAGAAAGATAATTTTTTACATGTGTATGTGTGTATGCTTGCAGAACCATGTTCCTTTTGTTTACTGGATTTTCAACGTTGGTTGCTTCTTTTCTATTATAGGATAATTAGTCAAGATAACCATATATTCCAGGGATAGTGTAGCATGATTTGATGACATATTTGCTAAAAAAACAAAGTTGACAATAGTATTGCAGATGTGTGATCTAAGAAAAGATTTTGGCAAATCAACCATATTTTCATGTCCAAAACTCTCTTAATCTAGAGACCCAACATAGAAACATTAATCTATAAATACTATGCATCAAAATAGTAAAAGCATAAAGACCATGCCAATAGTCCATCATTTTTCAATTTGATGCAGTACTATGTTAGGTTGTATTTAAGTATCTTACGTCCCCCCGTTCTATCTTGCAAACATCCATATAACTTCATGTTTATCCACCAGTCATTCATATAGTTTAATTAGACTATCATAGGAGTTCAATTTTATAATGTGTATCCCAGAAATCAAAATTGAATAGTGTCATAAAGTTTTAAGAGAGCGGAGTACTACATGATTGACAATGTAATGGATGTATCCATTATTTGTGTAATGGACACCATTATTACGCTGGAAACTCATTAAAAATTAACATCGTATTATATATCCAATGTTCAAAGTATACTGCGTTGTACTTTGATATCCAAGCAATACAATATAACATGTTTGAAAATCCTAAATTCAGGGTATGTGGTGGAGGAGTTAAGGTTGTTATAAAGATGCACAGTTCAAATAAACTAAAATGAAGTCATGAGTAAAAAATGCTTAATTTGACAAAAAATCCAACATCTTAAGAGATTCATTGCATTATCAAACTGTGAATAAAAACAAAGAGCAACGCATATCATGTGTATTCATATACTATAATTGATTTAATACGAGGAATGTAAACTATATCTTGAAAATACCTCCAAATTAGCAGACAACAATAAAAAGTGTACGGAAAATAAAGTAATACCAGCAAAGTTTTTCTAAAATTGGAAGTAACCTCCTTTTAGTTTAGGTAGTTGTTGAAACCAAATAAATCAAACTCGTCATCAAACTATATCTACATACGTCCTATAACCATAATTAAATGTTCTTTTCAATGTGTTTTTATAACAAACAAATGTAAATGATAGAATCTTAAAATAGTCAGAACAAAATCTAATTGCATTTCAACGAACAAAATCGGCGTGCATATAATATGAGATAAAAATAAATTTAAAGAATGGATAAAAACACTAAAAGGGGAAAATGATTTTCAGGTGTCAGCGTTTTTCTATAAATATTATAATGAAAGGTGTTCTCAGACTTGTGGGGAAAAAGCTACTGTGAATTGAATAATAATTTATATTATATGATTTTAATGCTCTATTACTAATGTTTCACCTTCACAATTACATAATTACAGTAAGTAACAAAGAGCATTTTTGTTACACTACACAATAACAAATCTTCTATGGACAACATCGAAATGAAGTGAAGTACCGCAGCAACGAAATTATGAAAAAAAATATTTAAAAAAATAGGACCACAAAATAATTTTTGAAGATTAATGAGAAACGAAGTATCGCACTCACCTTTTAGTGGTCTGTTATGTTCACTGAGAGAAGATCAATAGAGTAGGGATAATAAAGTAGGGATGAAGGTTACACTTCAAAAATATATTTTGAAATTGTCATTTATTTCATAGTTCATGCATCTTCGTTTACACTGGAATTTACCGAAAAGCTAATTTGGGATTAAGGGGTCATGTCTATTTTCTCCTCAGGTTGAGGGGAAGTTTAAAAGGTGAACGTGCATTGCAGAGAGACAATATTTTATTTAAAAAATTGAGATAAGTTTCATATTATATAGAATAGATAGACAGTATTTGTATGAGTACTAAGTAAAATTCTGAAATTGATTTTATTCTCTGTTTCCCTTTATAGTTTCCTTTTATTTAAAATTCATTTATTTTCATTGCCATTATTAACAAACCGAACCATTGTATAACGTATACAATTTGTATTGCAAAACAAAATGGAGGGACTTGAGATACTTAGACGCAGTGTTTGTCCATTCAAAACCAAAATTACAATGTTTGGCCTTTTTAAGTATATTGTAAATAAACGCAATATTTGTTTTCTTTTTTCGTTCTTTGTTGCAGGTACAAAAGGGTCTGGTGCTGATAATGTTCAACCAATTACAATGCATAACTTTTGCGAAAGATAAGGGCTGCTACCTGCCCTAAAGGCCAAATTTTTACAAACAAAGCTAGCAATTATTTCAAAGTCTGAACATAAAATTTGACTTATGATATAACTTTTCTTTTGTCTATGAAGATGAATGTTTAAAAACTTTATTATAATGCAACAATATGTGCAAATAATCATCCAAGATGTAGTTTAGCAAATACATCTTCATGATATGAGGATATATTGAAATTGTCATATATATAAACTAGATATATGAAGAGTTATTAATATACAGATTGAATCCTTGGTCTATCCACTAAATATATTTGAGTGCTTCATCTACAAACTTGGTAGAATACATATGAAGATATATATATATATATATATATATATATATATATATATATCACTTTATTCTTTTGTTATCATGCTACTGTAATAAAGGTAGGCAGTTATGAATTCAGACTATATATTTGCTATAACAACTATGATAGATATATTTATTAATATTTTAATTTAGTAAACCCAGTTCTGTGTTAATACTTATCATGTATATCGACAGTATCATATACTGATTGTTCTGTCTATGTTATATAGCCATTTAAAAAACAAGGTTAACACAACCAAATGTATATCGACAAGCACCTTTATCCAAGTGGTTAATTGATTCGGCTTGGTGCAAGATGTCATAAGTTCGAAACTTGCTTTCGTACGTTTATTTGACATGAGATATGTTGTCCCAATGATTTGTTGTATATATATATATATATATATATATATATATATATATCACGTTTTTTGTGTTGCATTAAAGTAGGATTCTACTTAATGAACGATATACTTAGTGGAAACATTATTTTATGACACACCTTTAGTCCTATTTTATAGGAGCCTTGTTTTTTACTACTTTCGTATTTCACCATAGCGCATCTACTGTTTTTGTTATTACCACTGACAAGTCCACTTTACCATTTTAACTCTTTTGCCTACATATATGTTTGAGATCATTCGGTCATATTACTACATTGACTCAATAATGATTGTATATTAATTTTAATACTTACATTTGATACTGTAATAATCTTTCTAATTCCTTCCCGTAGATAGTATGTTCTGATTATTTTTCAAAATAATTTAATTTTCTAATTGTAACAAATATGTTTTTGCCACACCCGTGTGCGAAGCACGGGTTCACACTAGTGTATTAAAGATAGCATGAGTACTCTTCTCGTGATGAGAGCCAATCTTGTTCTCAATTTTTTAAGGTTTAATTTTGTTGAATTTCGAACCTTTTAAATATATTTTTATTTTCATTCCGTCTATTATCCTCAAATATTTTGACTTGTTTTAATTTTCTAAGTTGCTCTATATTATTCTAGTTTTCTAAAGTTATTTAGATTTTCATTTTTTCATTTAAATTTCCAACTATTTTCTTGAAGTTTTAGAATCTGATATTTTCAAGCGTTTTGACTTTTTTCTCCATACTCTTGTCTTTTGTCAAATTTAATGAGTTTCTTAAATTATTAAAAATGTTTAATTATTATATTTTTTGAAGTTTTAAGTTTTTGAAATTCTTTTAAATCTTTGAATTAATTTTCTTAGCAGATTTTGGAATTATATATTTTTTATTGACTTTTTTGCAAGCTTTCGACATTCTTGTATTTTATAAATTATCTTATGCTAACTTGTTTCTTATTAAGTTTTGATTTTTAATTATAAAATAGTTTTCTATTTCAGTTTTTCAAAATTTACCATGTTATCCCTTGGTTTTTCGTCAGTTCTTTTAATTTTATTCAAAATCAGTTTATTTTTTCAACCAAATTGAATTTTCAATGTTCCTTGTTCCTTTTTTTTGTATTTCATATGTGCTAATAATAGAGATTGAGAGATTTGACAGATATGGGTGAGAAATTGGAATAATTAGGATTGGATCGTTGAGGAAAAAAAATATTTATAACAATTTAATAGATAAATTAAGGTTCAAAATGGGTTGGATGGACAACAAAATCGGAATAAGCTAGTTTCTAACAAAATTCAACACAGAAGGAGGAGGCAACAAAAAAGACAGGTTAAACTATGACGCAATCCATTAACCAAACTCATTTACCCTATCTATAAATGGGTTGGATCAACCCATTTATGTATCATTATTAAATGGGTCAAAAACGGGTTGACACATTCTAAAAGGGTTATAGATGGGTAATCCATTTAACCATTTACTTTCGATTAGGCAAAATTTACTATTTTTTGTTCAAATTGCAGTAACTTCTTCATACCAACTCGAAATCAAGCGAGACTTCGACCAATGAACTCCCACCTAAATTACGAACAATATGGAACGCTCAGATACTCCATCTTGTGAACGAACGTTGCAGTTTTCCAAGGTGACTAACGATTATACTTAGAAAATAACAAACCACGTCCTCATATTTAAACTTCGCCTAGACAGAAGTCGCTATTTTTTTTATTTAAACTGCAATAACTTTTGATATTACCTCGGAATCAAGCGAGACTTCAACCGATGAACTTCTATCTGAATTACATATAATATAGAACACTTGGATATTTCATCGTGTGAGTGAACGATGCTATATCACCATATTTGAACTCCGTCTAGGCAGAAGCCGCTATTTTTTTTCAGGCTGCATTAACTTCTTCATACTAACTCGGAATCAAGCGTAACTTCGACCGGTGACCTCCCACCTAAATTACAGACGGTATGGAACACACAGATACTTCATCTTGTGAACGAACGTTGTAGTTCTTCATGATAACTAACAGTTGAATTTAGAAAATAACTGGCTACATCCTCGTATTTGTACTCCGCCTAGGCAGAAGCTTTTTATTTAATTTAGACTGTAGTAACTTCTTTATACTACTTCAAAATCAGACGGGACTTCAATCGATAAACTTCCACCTAAATTACGGTCTGTATGGAACACTCGGATATTCAATCTTATAAACGAACGCTGTAGTTATTCATGGTGCTTAACAATTATACTTAGAACATAACATGCAAAATCCACATATTTGAACTTTACCTAAGTAGAAACAACTAATTTTTTTGTTCAAACTGCAATAACTTCTTCGCTTTACCTCAGAATCAGATAGAGACTTCGACCGATTAACTCTCACATAAATTACAGACGATATGCAACACTCGGATATTTCATTTCGTGAACGGATACCATAGTTCTTCATGATGGTTGTAATTAGCAAATTTAAACATTTAAATGGACTAAATCGAAAACCCGCTTATCAAATGAATTGAGTCAAACGGATCCTTGAATTAAAAAGAATGGATAATAAATAGATTTAATCAAAAACGGCCAATTTGATGGGTCCATGCGCAGTGAGCACACAGCCAATTTTCACAGCTTATTCTAATCATTGAAATATTTGCTGCAACCATCAAGTAACCATCCAGGAACAATTGTAAACTCAAGCACATCAGATATGCCTAACAAGCATCAATAATTGATCCAACATGACTATATAAACATAAAATGAAGAAAATTTTGGAAACAAAACTTGCACTTCTTTAACATACATCTCGATTCAAGGAATCGATAAGATTGCTCACAGAAAAATATCAAAAATAGCAATGCCCAAATACTCATGTCAACACAAGAACTTGAACAAAATAAAGTTATCCGTCCACAAATTTACTAAACATAGCTTAAAAGTACTAGGGATACATAGAATATATAGAATAGAAGAAGCATGCATATAGGTACATTAATCAACTACATTCAACTTCCAAATCTCTGTAACGGATCAGCAGTCTTTCCGGACCTTGCATCAGTCCATGCTTTTGCAATCGTCTTCTTCATCTCATCATCCCCTTCTTCGTACATATTCTGTCATGCACAACGGCATCAGTATATAGAAACAAGCCTTCAAGTACGAGTTTGCTTTGGTATCAAATTAAATGGTAGTGTTCAACAATAAAATGATCGGATTACCTTCATTAAATCCATGATTCCTGCCATTGGGTCTTTATTGTCTGTACTTGGCTTCAGCTGTCCATTTGAAACAAAATAAGTATTTCAATAATTGAATCAATAAACTAAAGGGGTTCCTCGTTAATATTCAACAACAATAAATGTTGGCAAAGGAAAGCACGGTTCCCTTGCTACAAAATAGCAAAACCCAAAACTGATGGATTTATATCAGCTTGTATGTTAACAAAGAGTAATGATATACTTTAAAATCAAGAGCCAAAATAATAAAATAAAATATAATAAAACCTTATCTTCTTTGAAATGCAAATCCAACCAATTTCCTTTTGAAGCCTTGTAAAGTGTAATGACAACTCTTGAAGGTTTAACCAAAAGTTTACACTTCTCAGGCACAATCTCTTTGTTCAGTTTTGTTATGGCGCATCGATAATTCTTCCCTTGCACGTCATGAAATTTTATATCAACAGACGTACGCTTGAAAACTGTTTCCACTTTTTCTTCCTTGACGCCCTCAAGGAACACATAAATCTGGTATGAAAAATGGCGTAAATGAATGCCAGGTATATGTCAAATGAAATTTACACATGGAATGTGAAATAAATCAAAATATTTGGCATAACACTAGCTCGTCGACCCATTTCAGTGATGGGTACTGATCAAATAACGACATATATAATAACTAAGGCCATGCCATTTCATAAGGGCAAACTAGAGATTGTATCCATATATTTAACGAAGGTAAATGTAATAATAATTTCAATCTCCTACTATTAATGAATGGTTGGTATCAATAGTGAGGCAACGTACACCACCAAAAATATAATTCAACACTCACCATTGTCCCACCACACACACATGTAGTATGATAACGATTAATTTACCAATCATTATGTTCAAGCATTAATTTTTCTTTTTTCAATCCTTCCCAGGATAATTCGAATTTCAAAAGAAAACCTGACTCGCCCTAATGGTAAATCTTGTGTATGGATGATGTTTCATTTGGAATCTAAACTTTACTTCTTACAATAAATCAACTTCTGCTCTAACATGTGATCATCTGAGTTAAATTCTTATAGCAACAAAATATAACAATAACAATACTGAAACATGGACTGGCAAGTTAATATACAAATTACCAATAATAAAAAGATCAAGGTATACAAAACCTTTTAATGCCCTGTTCTAATGGTAATGGCAATGTTTATCTACTTACATAAATCAAAGCATACCAAATTTACCAACCATAAAAAAATATAATTACGGATCACTTAATTGAAATACTAAACTATCAGTTTGTCAATAATATTGCTAATGGTAATGTTTTTTAACAGACCTACTACAAAGTCAGCGCAATGACAACTTTTTAGCACTTTTAGTACTGATTGTAGCAGCCATATTCATAGAAGTTATCCCGTCAACCAGTTTTATGTTCAAACTTTGGGTGCCTTTTTTTTACAAAGCAAAAGCAGATTACTAAAGGAGAACATAAAAGGAGCTAAGAAAGGAGAAACAATGGAGGGGAAGAAATGAAGAAAAAAAAGGCTGTGTTTTTGAGGTAGTAGCAGGAAAGAAGCAGAATTATTTGTGGAAAAGAAGAAAAAATGAGTATAATCATATTAAAATACCAGTCCGATCGTTTCTTTCACATCAGAGATCAGACGCAAATGGACCAAAAGTTTTGTTTTGCTCGAAAGGAGTATTTGTGTTCACATCCGATGGGGCATCCCATGCAAATGGAAAATTTCCACAAAAGGATGAGCTCACAAACACACACATTATATTGTCCTATAAATATGCTACTCTTACGATTATACATTACTATGCAGAACTAAACCCCCATCTTGAAACAAGATCCAAACTCAAAATCGATCGATGGTAAAGTGACGAAACTCTTATCTTAAATCTTGCACAATGTAAAATGAAAACATCATGGAGTATGGGAAGAACTAGTTTTAGAAAAAGATTAGCTACTTGTTGAAGGGTCAGTAATCAGTATACGATGCAAACACTAGTACACTTCATATCTAGAAAAGGACTGAAAACTGAGTAAATGATCTTTGCACCATAGATAATATTTTATAGTTCAAATAGAGCTTTATGTTATAGTTTATTTGGTTATAGCTAAAAAATACAGAATACAAATGGAAAGCAGGAAACATTTATGAAGAAAAGATATCTAAATACTATATATTTGCCATGCAGAGTGTATAGAATTTGCCCACGACCGAACATCAGAAGATCAATTTACATGGCAGCAATGATAAATGTGCTTATACGTTACGTATATGGAACAGATCTTGACACTCAACTTCTTAAAATTTTACTCAAATTAGTAGTCGTTAGATCAAAGTAAACACGAAGACTAAGATTCAATTATGATGTTGATCCTCCTATGTTTTCCCATATTTTTTTGCACAGGATAATTTCAACCGAGCAATTGATTTAATTTAATCACTACCAATTTGAGGCAGATTTTAGGAAAAATAAATAAAGGGTAAAGACCCCTTCTTATCTGTTATAAAACTCAGACACATGTGCACGCACATACATGCATACATATAGATGGGCTTTGATGTTTTACTATAAAAGTTAAGACGTGTTATCCTATACTTCCATGCTATGCTCATGTTTCATGTTCATTTACACTAGCTTATCCAACTAGCTTATCCAACCAACAGCATCATGCAATTAAGTGTGTTCAAATATGTTTAATATGAGAACCAACTTTCAACCACACAACACACGTGTCATGTAGCCCATACCCCAGTTAAGTTATTGCTTTAATTCAAAGTTGCCTTGGAGAACAACTTAATATAGCATAGTGTGTGACTTTTTGAGCATCCCAGTGGGTAGTAACATAAGTATAATACTCAATTGCCACCCCATCATGGCTATTAACAAGGTGCTATTATCTTGTATTTTGCTGCCCAATATCATAATGTTGCTATTAGATAATGAACACAATTTAGCGAAGTTTCCAAACCTCGAATGGGTTATATTTGTCAAAAATCATGAGCTCATGTCATTATTCAAAGGCAACACAACAGCATCTTAACAGATTTTGTCGTAGAACAACCAAAGATAGGTGTACAGCTTGAGATAAATAGGTCACTGTAAATGTTTGGATGTGTAATCCAAAAAAAATGTGATAAAAAATTAGTTTTACAGAAAAGTGTGGAAAAATGAAATAGACAACCTGCATGACAAACACTTTTTTAGAATTTTGTAATCTCTTGAAAAATGCTAGTCTTACTTAGAGCATCTCCATCTTTGAAGCATTCAGTGTCAATATTGAAGTGTTGCATCTCCAACAAACAAATTCAAACTGAGTATTAAGCTTAATATTCAGTTTGGTATTCATGACTAAATTGGACGCCTATTTAATAGACGTTCAGGCATCAAACGCTTATGGCATTTATTTGATAAATGTATGACGTCGTCTAGCACTTTTTAATAGGTGACGTCAATCACTTATTTAATAGACGTTTGACGTCAAAACGCTTATTTAATAGACATCTGAATTCAAATGCTTATTTAATAGACATCTGAATTCAAATGAAATAAGCGCATGAATTCAAGCGTGCCCATTTGTTGGAGAATTTTGGAAAACCCATCGCTGAATATTCAAATATCTGAATATTTAATCTTAAGCCATTGGAGATGCTTACAAAATTGTGAATAAGATTTATTTATAGAAAAATGGACATGTGGAACCCACTAGACATGTGGGATCCACAAGTTCATAACTATTTGGTAAGTACTATCTACTTACTAATTTGTAATCTAAGAGTAGTCTATTACTTTTTATTAAATGAAGGAATATGTCAAATTGTTACTACTCGATTAAATAACACCCAAACTTGTTCACAGACATACAAATATTGTTTGAACACACATAAACATTGTTCTAACACATCAAAACACTATGAATACATCAATGCAGGTCCAAACATAGTCTAAACATGTGCATGCATTGTTCAAACTTAATTTAAACACCGTCCAAACATTTGTAAACTCACCTAAATATTTTTCAATTTCCTTTGAATATCATCTGAATTCCATCGAACATTGTCCAAACCCATTTGATAGTCTTAAATCATTTGCACTCGTTTTAACGTGCATGTGTGTGTGTATAGAGAGAGACACACACACATACACACGTGCATATGTAGAATGTGTGTGTATACAAGTAAAATATGTATGTATAAACGCGTGTGTAACATGTAACTGTCGCTACAAACCTCGTGATTTACTTGAGATATATGTTGAAGATATAATGCATTCTCTCTTAGAGTTTACAAACTCAAGCCATCTGATATTCCGAGAAAAGTACACGTCCTTATGTATATTTCTGAGTGTAAATATACAAATACATACACAAATCTAAAGCACATATACTTAACCAACAAATCCGACTTACCAAAACATTTATCAGGTAAGTGAGTGTGAGTCATAAGTTATTGTTACTCTTCGATAGGGATAGCAAGAAAAATCATTTACCGCAGAGAAAAAATACTTTATACTTACTAACCCAGGTTGGTGGTACTCTTTAAGTAACTTCTGGTCATGTTTGAGAAATTATTCAATTTTATCATAGGACTTTCAAGCAACTTATGTAAAATTTTGCTTCCAAATCATTTTTGATGTAGCTGTACCCAACCATTCAATAATTGTAGGTTTTTCTGATCACCAGTGAGTTCACCAACAAATCTACTACAAGCATTAGTACCAGGTTTACATTGCCCTCGTATGGCAATAGCTAGACGTAAATTAGGAAAATTTTGCCTAAATATTGGAGCAATGTTATGCAACAGTCTCTTATGGAGAGTGTAGATATACTTTTCATCTCATTAGTGTAGAATGTAGTGTAGGCAATTATTGATGTTGGCTTACACTCTTCACCAATGAGGTGAAGAGTACAGTTGCACCATATGGCTAGCATTGCTTGCCAATTAAAAGTATTTTAACTTACACAGTTAGCCACACAGGTTTACTATATTGTTATTTTCTCTTTTATGTACTCACATATATACTTGGTAACATATAGTTTGATGAAATTTTCTCCTAAGTTAACATAATACTAATTCCAACATAACACACGTAATAAGCCAGCTCACCACCAAAATCAAAAGCATTTAAAACAAGTTAATGCTAAATCTGGAAGAACGGAAAAGGAAAAGGAAGGGGGGTGGATAGCTCAGCAATCACCACCATACAAAAATTTGGGTCAATACAATGTTTTGTCGCATGAATGCATGATGCATTGCAGCTCAATGGACAAAAATGATGAATAAGCCATCCATTCTTATTTTACTTCAAAATCAAAATCAGGAAAACAGTTCACCTTGATCTTATCATCATCCTGGTCCCAACTGAACTTATCAAGCGGCACATACTTCAATGCACTCAATGCATCAGCTGGTTCCGATTTTACTTTCACTTCAGATTTGACAACAGCTGCATTTGCCATTTCAATCTGATTAAATAAATCAAAAAACCAACTCAAACAACGTCAGCATAAGCATACGGGCGAAGAAAAAAGAAATATCAATAAAACATTCGAATAAAAACCTTAGACTGAAGATTGCGAATTTCAGATGAAAGGAGGGAGAGAACCCGAGGTCGCTTCGCGATTGATTCAAGATGCTTTAGCTCTTCTAGGTCGTCCATCATTTGATGCGTATCAGCCATTCTTAACCTGTAAATTTCCGGATTGAATATCCAATAAGATGTCAGTAGCGAAAATGGAAACGAACAGATTGCAAGGGTTTATAAAAACGAAGTGAAGGTTCTGGAGATTCTAGAATTGGACAGAAATTTCATCTGAAATTACAATTTGGGCTTTCCAGAGTTTTGCAAACCCAAGCAATAATCATGGGCCTGCACTATGAATAAAAATTGTGATGCACGGCAAAACTTCAAAATGTGCTGCTAACTCAGTTATACACATCGGAGCGCCATGGCAAAAACACGTCAAAGATGATCAAAGCAAAATAAAAATTTACTGACAACGGTTTCACAACTGAGACAAACTTCATCAAAGTAGCTTCAACACTGCCATCTTTAACATTACATATTACCAAGCAAATTACATCTCATGACGACGACGACGACAGTAATAATAATCAAAAAAGCATAGTTGTAGAGAGACACAACCACCACCATGGCCTACTTCTGGCCTTTCTTCTTCCACAGTTCTCCGAACATCTTCATCCCCTTCCTCTTCTCCTCAAAATCCCCACCCAATCCAGGTGATCCTACAAACCCTAACCCTGCATTCTTCTCCATCGACCCACATCTAAATCTCTCATCTCCTCCAGTCAAAACTGCAGCTGCCGCCTCTGCAGCCTTCCTCCATTGGTCAGTCTGCACCTTCAGCTTCCTCATGTCCATCTCAATTGCCTCCTTCGCTCCTTCTGCTTCCTCCACTTTCTGCTCCAACCTCTCTGTTTTCTTCCTGCTCTCCAGCAGTTCTTCTTCCAGTTTCACCATCTGCGCTTTCATCTCCTCCTCCTTCGTCCTGGATGCCTCGGCTGCTTCCTCTACTCGTTTCTTTAATGCTTCATTCTCTTCCGCTAGCATGTTTATTTCCTTCTCTATCTTCCCCAGCTTTGCATTTAACTCCAATGCATCCTCTTCTTTGCTTTTTGGCACTTCTTCCTCTTTGTTGACTTCGATCATTGTTTTGGTATCTGCCTCATCGACCTGAGATGTCACTTCAAACACGTCGGTGGCTGGGGATGTGATGGTGTCTTCTTGTTCAATTTTATTTTCATTAATTACTGCCATTTTTTGCTCCTCCTCTTCATCTTTTTTAGGCTCAACTGGGAGTGGTATTAGTTTTTTTGTTTGTTCGAGTTCTTGTTGAGCGATTTTCTTGGCAGCTTCGGACAAGGCGAGCTTTTCTTTGAGTTTCTTTACTTCTTCTTTAGTTTGAGTGAGTTTGGTCTCTAGCTCTGACACACGGGTCCCACGCTTTTTCTCATGCAGAGGGCTGCGTGGAGACAGCTTCGGACTGCTGCGATCAACTGAGTGACGAGTAATGCCATTTGCTTCTGAGCAAACTGTGGTTTTTAGATGGATTGGTAGCCTTGGAGAGTTTCCTTTTGGCGCATCTGAAGAAGATCCTCTGCTTCATTCAAAATTTGAACTACTTGTGTTATATATGCAAAAATAACTGATTGGAGATGATTTGATTTTATGTATTCGATATATACCTTGATCTCGGCATTGAGTTTGAGTTCAAGTGCTATAGTATATGCTCTTTGTCTGGTAAACAAACACATATATAAGAGTCAGAAAGCATAAATAGAGTTGATGCTATCAGCAAAGAAAAAATCATAAAGATTGAACGATATAGTATTTACACCGATTCCTAAGATGAAAGAGCATTCATGGCATGTTTTCTTTATAACATATATATTTCGTTTTCAAAGGCATAAATATAACTATACAGTACAACTCACACATCATAAATGTATGTACAAATTACAACTCACATATGGACTGCCAACAAAAAATTGCAGATAGTCAGATCTTCATTGTAAACACCGAAAGAGTCAATTTTAAGAAAACATGTGCATTTTGTACTAATATGATTAAAAATCTGCACCACTAGCAAAGGTTTCTTAAACATCAATCAAGAATATAACACATGGTAGTAAATGCTGTGCATTCATTATGACAAAATGTAGAGATATTCATCACTGCTGTTATGATAATTTTCAAAATTTAAGTTGTTGACTGCTCAAACGCAAGAAATGCCAATTTCTTCAGTGTACGACCAATGTTACAAATTGTAGAAAATAGACAGATGAATGATTTATTATATAGGCGCCAATGAATATAAATTTTTCTGATCACTAAACTTTGAAAATGAGCAGCTTTATGTTTGTTCGTATCTTTAAATCGACCCATGTCAAAGAAAATAAACATATAACTGTAAAGTGTAACAGGTGTGCAGTTAGTTCTCACCATTGCAGCATTTTCATTTCAACACTTCTTCTCACTTTCAATTCAGTACAAAATCCTAAACTTCAAATCGAACATGCAAATCATAGCAGGTCACTTAGAAAACTATCCAACCCTCATCATAACTAGGCATTGTGTCCTAGTAAGCTCCATCCAACAGAGCTCAGTCTCACTATTTTGGTTTTAAAACGAGCATTGTGTTCAACATGTATTTTAAAATGCATAGGTAATGGAAAGATGCGTAAAATGAACAATTTGGAAAATGTTTTGACATATAAAATTGTAAGTTATATTATTTATTTTTCACCTTTCACAAAATATCATTAACTATTTTCCTCGTCTCCTTTGTTGTAGACAGTATTTGACAGGTTTGGATGACTATTTACTACCATGCGGATACGGCGAAGATATGTTGTGCCAAATTCATTGACATGAAAATAGAGACCAAGTTGCAAAAAAATTTAATACAAGCGACAACAAATTTGTTTTTTAGTCTGAAAGACATTTTACAGTGTAAACAGAAAATGATACTTGTAACTATCATTCTGTGATTTACACTAAAAATTATCTTTCAGCCTGAAAAAACAAACTTCTTGTCCTATACCTAAATTTTTCTCCAACTTTTTCACTAAGCCTAAAAACCCCAATTGATAAATTAGTAATATTAGAAAAAATAAAATTTTAATAATTCTTATGGCACTTGAAAGAGGAAATTTGGATGTTTTTAGCATCATATGGTTAATATAGATCATAGTTAAATAAGTTGTCTGCTTAAAATTTAACATTTCATTGTCAGAGATCAACAAAACAGTGTATGCACTTCTCATTTGTTTAATAAATTAAGATATACAAACAAGAGATTCCTTATGCCAACGAGATAAATTAATAATAAGTCACCCATATGACATGAGTCAATGCTTTTATCTAAAATATATTAACTCAAGAACATTCATGTCCATTCAAACGAAGTAAACAATTTGACAAGCATGTGTAAGTATCATTTATCAATTATATAATAAAGAATCAATACATTGGGAGAAAATCACCTGTCTTGCTTGCTTATTTACACTGGAAGAATACAAAAGAACGTTGGATTCTTTTGCAGTTAAAATTTATTACTGGGAAATCTGAAAACATGCTATTCCTCATTATATTAGAACTAAATAATTCATTATATACAGAAAATTAATTAAGTATCAGAAAGATTTACCTACTACTTTGTCCATCTCAAATTAAGAACGTAAAGCTAATAAGAAAAAAGGGAAGGAAAAAAATATTGATTTTTCAAAAATAATTAACGTACCATAAATTTTCAAAAGATATTGGATGAAAGAAAGAGAGTAATGAACGGCCTTTTGTTTTCTTCATTTGTAATTATGAATGATACCAAATTATAACCAAATAACAGGCCACTGCATAATGACATGATTAATCTTAAAAACTATTCTTGATTACGTACTAAAAGTCATAATTCAAATCCTATGTAATCAATTATTACAAAACGACAGTTTTCTAACTAACTGAAAATGATAAATAAAGCAACTAAAAACCACTATATCCATCAAAACGAACTGAAATCAAACATATAAAATTTAAAGTACATTCAATTGACTACAAGCAATGTATATGAACTCACCTCAGATTCGGTTCTGGTCAACCATAAAAATCCAAACTTGAAGCTTCAGAATGTAACTAAGAGAAAGAGAAAAGGCTAAAGAAGTAAAGAAGAGTTTGAAAAATGAAGGAAGACAAAGGGTTAGAATTACAATACATACGAGTAGGTGTAGTGGGTCTAATTACTGTTGATATGTTGTGTTATGTGTAACAGCAAACATACAGTAATATTGATATTGTTGTTTTTCGATGGGAGATATTTCGTACGTTTTTTTTTTTTTTTTTTGAATATGGATTGGATGGAAATTGGGAACAGGATTTGGAAGATAGCAATGTTTGCTGTTTAGCCAGGGTATGGAATCCGTAGAGAGCTACCACTCTCGCTTTTGAATTAAAGCAGCAGGGTAACACTGATATCAGGGTAGTACAGTCTTGTTTTTTAGATCTAACTTGGGCTCCGGCCGTCCCAAGCTGTTCTCAGTAGAACATGAGCTGCTATTAACAGAGAAAATAAAATATAGAATTAAAATCAGTTCTATTAGCCAACCACCTTTTGCATTTAAAATAAATAGAAAATAAACGACTATTTAATCTTTATAAATCAAAATGTGTTATGTCTTTTCATACTCTAACTTTCGTCACTTTTTTTTAGCGTATAAATATCGATGAAGATGAGGGTAAAAACATTATAAGATAATTTATTAGAAAAAGAATTTTTTTTTTGGAAAGCATAACAATGTTGGATCTCAGGTACGGTTTTTTAATATGCACGTTTTTTTTATTGTATGTATGTATGTTTTGTAGAATTTTATTCATACATAGAATATAATAGCAACCAAAGTCTATATATAACGATGTTAGTAAATCTAGTGCGAAGTGCACTAAAAATAATATTAAAACTAGTCTAGTGAAATACCTTGCATAAATTTCCTACCATTTTTGTATTACATAACGCTTCAACTTATTTCTTTTAGACCGCATTGTTGGACAAAAGTGAGATGAAGAAACTACCACAAAATACAGCAACGAGTAAAACTTATCTAGCCTCCTTTTCCATAATTTTAAAACTATGTTTTATTTACTGAGAGAGAAAGAAAGGGAGAGTGAAATAAAAATAATAAGGTTATTTTGGGAATGAGGATGAGAAAAGGAAAAAAATGGCGTATGTAGAAACAATGGGGTCATAAAGGCAAAACGTACCGTGTTCGTAGAATTTACCTAAAATTAACTATATCACTTGTGTCAAATTTTTTGTCAATAGTTAGTGTCAGAACAATTAAATTTGTTTTATTTAGTTACATACACGTTTATTGTTTTTCAAAAATTAATTAAACTCCTCTTTAAAATAATTTACAAAGTAGTTCCCTACTTTAAAAATCACAATAACAAAATTGCTAACTTGCCCTCCAATAAATAAATTATTGTATCGTTCTACCGTGATTTCCTTTCTCTCTATTACTTGTTCTATTTTTAAGTAATTAACAACTAAAATCACAAACATCAAAATGTTGGAGATCAAAGAGAAATACAAGAGTGATTAGTTCGAAATAAAAATAAGATAGAAAAATAAAAACATCATTTTCTTAGTAATGTATGAATAAATTACATGTAGAAATATTTTGAGATAAAATGTGCACGTTTCACAACATATTTAGAATAAATAGGTATAATTTTTTTCTTCAAATAATGATGCTTCTACAAGTATTTGTAAACAGTATATAATTTTGCAGTATTTGCAAAACGGATGAAGTATCATTCTGCAAAACTTCAAAATAAATGAGAATGGGCGTATTCAAATGAATAAGCAACTTTGCAAACATTTGCAAAATGAATGCAAAATTCTTCAAATATTTGCAAAATGAATGGATGTAAACATATTTTAATGCTATACGAATATGTATAAAATGCATGTATAATTCAACAAATATTTGAAAAATGGTTGGATATAGACATATTTTTTTGAAGCAATAATGACGTTTTTATAAATATTTTCAAAATAAATGCATTATTGTGCAAATATTTGCAAAGTGGTATATAATTCTACAAACACACTTAAAATGCAAGGACATACAAAAAGTTAAATAAAATTGAGAAAAAATTGCAAATATATACACATTAAATTTTCGAAGAAAATCCAAAGTCACCGCATAAAACAGTTTAAAGAAATAAATATAAATAATCACACTTGAGAGAAGAAGAAGTCATTTGAAGAACCATAAAAGATAAAACTCAAAGCAAACCTATGTAATACCGGTGGATTTAATAAATCGATTAACTTAGGGTTTGCATATGAGAAGAATCACATGTAGGTTTCGCGTATGGAGAAAAAAGCAAAAAAAATAATATGTCAAAACAACTTATATGGGGTAGATTTGTAAAGTTTAATTAAGGGGAATTTTTTATGTTTTAATTTTTATTTTAAGGGTGCCGGCCAAATTTCCACATTTTTTTATATAATCAACACACCATTTAATTGAATGAAGTAAGGGTTTATAATTGAACTACAATAAGGCATCTCGAATGGCCATATGTCCTTGGTCAGTTGAGATGCGTTTGAACGGCTGTTATTGCAAAGTTTAATAATGACGTAAGACTAGGTGTGTTAGTCAATCATACCGGACCAGACGTCGATATATTCATATAACAACTCGTATTTTAGTGCATACTAGTAAACATAATTAATCGTTCTAATAGGACTAATGACTGGAAAGATTTTCTTCAAAGATGATCAAATATTTACCCATTGCATTCGTAGTATCATTTACGTATAAAAAATACATAAAGTTTGTTAAAATTGTATAATGTGATAAAAAAGGATGAAAAGTGAAGCTAGGGGCAAAATTGTATTCTATGTCGATTTACCTAATTAATTCTAAAGTGAGACGACTCTCTCTCTCTCTCTCTCTCTCATAAGTTCTTACCTCATGTCCTTCTTCTTTTTTTCTTTTCAAAGTTAGAAACGAGGTTTCTAGACTTAAAATTAACATAACCCCTTTTAATTCTCAATTATAAATTTCAAACTAATTATTTATTTGAAGTTAAGAGATTTTCTGGAAATCTCTCACTTCGTGTTTGCATTTTGAAGAAAACTAAAGTTGAATTCAAAAATCAAGAAAGCTTCAAAGTTAGGTTCAATTGGAGCTTGAATTCTTAGTGTTTGGTGAGTGAGATTTACTCTCTATGATAGACGATCACAAATATGCTATAAATCATGTTAAATATTCAGTGAGGGGTTAGGCTTATTGAAATGAACTTAAATTTGGAATTTAGACATGAGAATTTAGATTTAGTGGATGCATAAAAGAGTTTAATAATAAAACGAACGTGTAAAAATGTTTGTAATTAAATTTAAAATGCTTGTTTTGAATTGTTCAATTGTTGTTGGTCTAGAGTTGATAGAACGATTAGGGAATCATACGTGGCAACAGAAAATAAATTTTTTGAAAGGATATATAGTTTGGGATAATAATCGAGTAGTTAAACTCGGATGGTTGGCTGAAATAGTTCACTGCCTCAAAATCATTTATGGAGTATGAAATTGTGTCGAACGCTCGACACCTTTAGTACCCAATACACATGTATAACGCACTATGGAGGTATCTTACCGATGCATGACGGTAGCCAAATGTGTAAAGTAACAAAAATACTTAGATAAGGCTAAGTCTCGACAAACTATACAAAGACTAGTTGATCCTCCAACAGGGTTTGTGACAATTAAAGGTCGGTTAACGTCTTGGGTTGCAATCCTAATCTATCTACCAATTCACTAGATATGAATGAAAGTGAAGCCCCAATATCGAATAAAACACATACAGTGTATCAAAAATAGAAATCATACCCTATATAACGATGCTCGTCCTATTCACCTTCGCTGATGGGGAACTCGACAAAGCTATAACAACATTCAAAGCATAAGCAAAATAACGTGCTTATTTCTCGACTATTCTCAATAATCCTTCCTTATATGCTCTAGCTGGTTGCAGTTGTAGCACTTCTTTCCATTCGCCTTAAAATATTTGACATGATGGCCATTCTCCCCACAACTATAGCAAGTAGGCTCACACATTCCCTTATTCCAAACTTCGAAAACTACTTCTTTTTCTTCTTGATGTCCCCTTCCTCTTGCCTTCCCCACCAGCTTGTAGTTTTGACTCATTCTTAGGCGCAACAACCAACTTAGGCTTAGGATACGAACTCTTATGTCGAAGAGTTTTCTCCACCAGCCTCTCAAAAGTCTTATTGTTATGACTCACAAGTTTTTCTTCAAGATAACCGTCGAAGCCCATAATAAACTTCTCATTCTTCTTGAGCAAAGATTCGATAAAAGATAGGACATACTTTGGCAGTGTGTCGAACTCAAACCATGTACTCCAACACAGTCATAACCCCTCTCTCAAATCAGCAGACATTCGGAAGAGTACCGACTTTTGAGCGGCTGGTATATACTGCTCTTCAAACCTAGCCTTAAAACTGCTTACAAGTAATATGATTTTCAGGAGTAGTAATCTTGATGGCATTCCACCACCCCATAGATCTTCCCTGAAGCTGCCTAGAGGCTAGCTTCATCTTCATCGTATCCTCTAACTCTATATCCTCAAAGATGAGTTCACAAGTGTCTAACCAATCCAACACTTCGAGAAAAAATTTGCCACACATAGTAGAATAATCCGTGTTCAGTTTGGCAAAGTCAGCCTTCGGTGCTTGCACTGGAGCACCACCACCATCAGTCGTGGTAGGAGCAACTTGGGCATTTTGAACTATGTTTCGCACCATCTTAGTGAACATGTTTTGCAAGTCAGCGTAAATAGCCTCCGATCCAGGCCCCTCCTCAACTCCAGAAATAAAGTTCCTAGCAGCATTCCCTGTTAGCCGTCTCATTCTCATAAGCCCTAATAAGAATGATCAGTTCTTCTAAAGGAATAAGTAGCGTCCATAAATGCAATGTGATTTAAATGCTATATATACCACTATATAGTTTTGAAAACCAAAATGTAATAAGTACGCTCTCTCATATACCACTCGATCCATTCTAAGGTGATATCTTCCTCCTTATCAGTAATGGATCCAAGTACTAACTTAGGTCGTCCATGCAACCTAGGATTTGATACCAAATGCGACAATGTCCCTACACCTTCGGTACGTAGTATATGTATAATGTGATTTGTAGGCACCTGTTTGATGCTTGATGGTAGGAAAAGGTGTAAAGTAACAAAAATCTAAGCACATAACTTGTTGAACATCTCACAGCGCACAGACAAAATATAATATGATAACATGAATGTAAAACAGGTGAGATAGAGATATAATTAAATAAAGCATAAATAAGAACATCAAAGTGCAACTGTAACGATCCGTATTTTTAAGCATTTAAAAGTATTAAATTAAATAAGAATTTTGAATAAAATTGTTAGTAATAAAAAAAAAAGATTTTATCGATACAAATTAAATTATAATACAAGTTATCAGCTTAATTAAAATTTCTATTAATGACATATGTTTGCAATAATATAAGGATGAAACAAATGTTAGTGTGTATTCTAATAATATTGGTTTGAATGAAATTAAGAATTGTCTAAATGTAAATTTCCAATTGATTGGAATAATAAATGTTTTTTTATTAAAGAAGAAATCGTATGTTTATTTATTTGAAATGTTTGGTATTTGAAAGATTGATTGTGGAGATGAGAAAGAATTATTTAGTAAGAAATGTATAATTCCTATTTATATCCAATTGTGCATATAAATGTTTAAATTACTATTTGATAGAAAATAATTATTCTATTTCTCATTACATTTATTTTGTCCATTTTGAAATTCATCTTGGTAAACATTAAAATTAATGTAATTAAATGATTTCAATTAATAATATAGAGGACACCAAATTGTAAATTAATAACCGTAATTATACGAAGCTTAAGTTTTGTGAAAAATATAAGGAAAGTTGGTTTAATGAAAAGAACATTTATATCAAATAAAATGAATGTTTCATTTGTGAATTTATGTTTAATTCATTAAAATAAAATAATAGAATGATAGATTTAAAGGAAGAAATGTATGTATCTTTGAACTGTGTTTTAATATAAAGATGGATTAAAAGAGTAGAAAAATAATTTATTTAAGTAAGTTATTTATTACTCTGCTGTATAAACAACAAATTTATAAATGTGTTAAAATGACTAAAGGAAACAATTATTCTATTTTTCATCCATTTTAGTGGTCTGTTTTGAAATTTATTTTTGTAAGTAAATGCAGTTAATGTAATTGAAATATTTCAGTTAGAAGGGAAGAAAACGTTGATTGCAATTAATAGATTTGATAAAGGACACCAGCCTTTTGTGATAAACAGAAAGGATGTTTTAATGGAAATAAAAGATAATTTTGAGAAAATCAAATTGCACGTTTTCATGTTTATGGTAAGTACTTTTATTTATAATGCATAGATAAAAAAAACTAAATGCATGCAAATTTGAATATTATTTGAGTTAATGAAGTTAATTTGGTTACATTTCATAAATTGAATTTCAAACGGTTGTGCGATGTACATGGTCCCTTTATTTATTTTGTTATTAATTGTTGCATGTACGTTTTAAAATAGTTATCTCATTTTGAATACTTCATCCGTTCATTTCTCCTTCTATTTAGTACCTGAGCCTAGACTTTTTGGTTGTATTTAATTCTTGCCATCTCATTTTCGCGTATACAAAAGTTTACTTTCCTTTGGTTTGCAAACTTTACCATTCCTACATACATTTCTTTACGCATTATTAATGTCTGAAGCTTTCAAAATAAAACGTGACATTTATTTTTGTCTCTCCACCTTCTTTTCCTAATTATTAAATAACCTGTTGCTTATTTCTTTCATTTGCAGTGTATATTTGTGTTCTTTTTTTTTGGCTAAGTCTTATTGGGTTTGTTTCAAACTAACGGGCTCCTTAATAAACCAAAAGACCCTAGGAACCCTAAGAGACTTTGAATCCTTCCTTTTCTCACACATTGACCTTCTATTTTTCTATCTGTCTAAAACCAAGTACGTACAAAAATTCCTCATTTGAGAAACTTTCTGCGTACTCTTCTTCTTCTTCTTCCTCCTCAAATCTATAGAAAACTCCAAATCTCAGAAATCCTAAATCTCCAAATCAAATTTCATCCTTCCTCCTTCAAAACCCTAGCCTACCTCTCTCCTCTTACCGCCACCCACCTCCATCACCACCCACAACCCATAGCAGTAACCCATGGCCAAAGCCTCACCTTTCCTCTTCTCTTCTTTCTCTTTTTCTCTTCTTTCCCCTTCCCTTTTTCCATCTTCCTTTCCCTTTTTCCATGCTTTTATATTCCACTTAACTACCCAAATCAAATAATTTTTTTTCAAAACTGTATTTAATTTCAATGGCAACAACTTTGCTGCTGAACCCTTCTTCCCATTCTGAATATTTCTATATCAAAAATCCATTTTTCAAGTCCTTTCTCGGGTCCAGTTTTGGGCGAAAATACCCC
Source organism: Allium cepa (assembly GCA_030765085.1). Lineage (NCBI taxonomy): Eukaryota > Viridiplantae > Streptophyta > Magnoliopsida > Asparagales > Amaryllidaceae > Allium > Allium cepa. The sequence continues at coordinate 340,416,653 of CM060941.1, read as the reverse complement.
ATATTGTATCAATCATATCTCCTTCAAGAATGAACCAAATTATGTGATTCTTTTTTCAAACCATTTATTTTTCCAGCGGCCTCAACTTTTCTTTAGATAAATTCTTCAAATTCCGTAATTTTCTATGCAGAAACTCAAATCTTCTCGAAGTATATTTGAACTCAAATTTTCAATTCAGAAAACACCTCTGTTTGTTTTGACCATAACTTCCTCAAGACAGAAGCTTTTTGAGTGATTCTTTTTTTTGAAAGTGGAGAAGAAATAATTGGAAACAACTTTCTAGTTAGTCACTTTTAAAGATTCAATAATATTCTAGTTCGTATATTTTCTTAAATATGATCTAGTTTTAGGTTTGTCCGCTGTTCAAATTTGGGCATTTAATTGGATTTTTAATCGTTGACAAATCAAAGGTGGGTGTTTTAACCCACTCACAACTACTAAATTATCTTATGTTGGTTAAATTAGATTTATGATCTGATTTTAAGTTTATTAGTTGATGTTTGGTGTTTATTTTTTTATTTAGATTTAATTTGAATTGATATTGAATTTTATAGCCATATAATTAATATCGAATATAATTTCTAGTTAAAACCTAATAATGATAACCAATTAATTGTTATGATTTATTTGCTAATTTATATGTTGATTGTGATAAATGTTATTGGTTAAAATGTTGGATGATTGGATATGTATTTATGCCTATATCTCAGTTATCACTATGGGTTGAAATGATACATATCCGAATGATCTTATAGATTAGGAAAATCAATTTGGGTTGAAATGATAAACCCGAGCAGTTTTCATTGATTTGAATATTATAATTTTGGATACTGGGAAATGATATATATATATGTATGTATGTATGTATGTATGTATGTATGTATGTATATGTATCCATATAATTTCTTGAATTTGGATTACCTCGAATTATTTGAAATCTTTGAATAATTATATTCACGTTGTATACTTGATAGGAGATGGAAAATCCCATAATATCTCTGAAGCCATTGCACTCACATTTTATTTTTGATTAGTTTGATTTACACAAGATCTTTTAGTTCTGACTCGTGTGTTTTTTTTCATTACGCTCAGGTCAGTGCGAGCCCTTCAGTGTATTGAAGATTATTTTTGAAGGACGCAGATGAAGATACAGTATATTTGTCACTATTTATTATAATTATTCCACTACATTATGTATTCCGCTGCATTATTTGTTTATTCCTGCTATACGTATAACTCCGATTTGAATTGTAAAATTGTAATCACATGTTATTTGTAAAACAGTTTCATGAACTGTTTATTTGAATATTATATTTTGTCATTCCGCTGTGAGATTCTATGTTTTATTTTTCTTTCTTTTCTTTTCTTTTCTTATTTACCCGTTAATAATCCTTCCTTTTGAATGGTTTGAATTAGATACGTATGGTTTATTGTCGATTTAGACCGTCCAAAAAGGTGGGTCGTTACAGCAACAGTTTCACAAATTTACAAAAAATGAAAAAAAGAGTTACACATCCAAAATTTCCAAATAAAATCCAAAACTGTCTCCAAAGTTATACAAGTGCTAACATAGCTCCACGGTACTACACAATGGAGTATAAGCAATAGTAAGCTCCAAGTGTAGATATATGAAATCAGAGCCTTCTTCTTGTACTTCGTAATGGAACTCAATTGTTATTCCATCCTAGCTGTCTCCATGGTAGAATATAGTCGCAAATTATACTTGTAAGCCTCCATCATCGAATTTTCCCCTGTGGATTGCCACCATGACTCCCATCGTTAAGTTTCCATTTTCAAAATGCTTCTAGACATTCATCATAAATCGTAGAGCCATCGTGCTATGGTCCTAAAGTCATCATGTCGAAGTGTTACATCCTCGCTTTATCATTTGCCTTACATACCCGAAGCAAACTCAAGTCACGCCCGGTGTATTCCTTTTTTATGCTAGGAGCACTCCTGAAATCCCAAGCCTTGCCCAGCCTCCTTCACATGCGAACCGAAATCATGCTGCCAAACCTATAAGCAACACCCCGGACCAATTATCTTGTTTAGTAAGCATTATTTTCGAACCACCATCACTGGACCGAAAATCTTGTTCGACACTCCTTATAACCGAACCAAAGCCAAACCCGATCCAACTAGTTACCGGAAAGGATTTCCTGTCCGATCCTCCACTACTGAACTAATTAGCTGCTAGATAGGATTTCCTATCAGGTCCTCCACTACTAAACCAACTAGCTACTAGACATGATTTTCTGTCTGGTTCTTCCTTACTAAACGAAGCCAACAACTGAACCATCCCCATGACGGAACAAGCTTCATCGAATCAAAATATATACGCACCTTCAGCACACCAACATCACGTTGATCCATTGCTACACTCAACATGTCGACCCTGTGCATTGCGTATGCAACAATATGACTCCAAACACTCTAGGGCTTATCCGTCGAAGTTCGATTTCATGGTTCCTGCCTCTAGTTCATTCCAATAAATGTTTTCAACCATGCATGCAAACACCATACATGCACTAATTCAAACATACAAACCACATAATCAATCATGCAAACATACAATAATCATGACAAATCATCCTATAATGTACCTCTAACTTTGCCAAACACATATTAAGGCAACCAAACATCCAATTAACATGATTAGAACATTTTAAATTCATTTTTACTTCAGGCAACACTTTAAAACAATCCCAAAACATGAAGTTGACTTTAAAAATGGGTTTAAAGCATGTCAAAATCTATAGATACATATATAGTAAAGCGAGAGATGATAAATTATTCACAAAAACCTTCAAAATACAAGTTTTGCACATAAATTAAGACAAATCTAAAAATCAACAGCTAAGCTCTAATTTTTCTTCCCTAAAAATATAGAATTGAAGATCTCTAATGAATCCCCTTGCGCACATACCCTTAGTCTATGATGTAGACTTGATTTGGAGGGGAAAAAAGAATGTTTGGGTGTAGATTGAGTTAATGGAGGCTTGGATCTCTTTGGAAGATGGCAGAATTGTTTCTGCCAATATAGGTGTAAGACTTGAAATGGGTTAATGGGCATATTCCCAAACTCACTAATTACCCACTAAGCTACTCCAAAGCTACAAATCTTCAAATAGTCGTATCTCCTAGCAGAAAAGTCCAAATCGCTATTGTGACCACTCTGCAAAAACAAAATCCATCATATCTTTACAATGGAAGTAGTCTCGATTGCTATTTCGGCTTCCACCAAAAGTTATAGTCATTACAAATTTTTAGCGTTAAAATCATTCAAAAAAATTCTAAAGATAGGGAAGGCCATTAATATGAAATTCCTATAGTTATAGAGTCATACGACCTTTTATAAATTTAAAATTAATATTTTATGATTTTTCAGGACGTAAAACACGGGTAGTTACAGAAGCTATACCCATCCAAATGTCGAAAATTTTAACAATGTGAATCCATATCGAGAGACATTAGCACAAAGTGTCCTAGTGACATATAGCCAAGTGTCAAAGAAAGGAGAATCAAATGGGAGCGATAAGAAGTGGGATTTATTTCTAGTAAGGGAAATTCTCTCACCATCCAGGTTCAATCCCAACCCCATCAAGTGTTTAATCGTTTAAATAATAAATTTAGATGTCTAAATCTTAGGCATTTCACATTTTTTAAAAATGGGAAATTTTGACTTTTGGATTTCCTAACCAAACACTTGAAAGTAAAGTCAAACGTTCGATTTCCCTAGTCATAACTCTGAACTGCTATATGGTTAGAAGTGGAGTTTTGTCTTTTGTGAAGTTGACTTTTTTGGAGTTTGAGTTCGTTTAAAGGACCTGTATGAAGCTCTTAAGGTCCGTAGTGACAATAGAGCGTCACGATGATTTCTGGATAGCACGTCATGTCTTCGAATACATGTGATGCATGATATGTGATATAAGACTATGGAGATGGTTTGGGATGGGTTTGCTTTGTATGGTGGTTTGATAAAGTCATCTAGTGGCTTTGAGATGAGATAACTAAGATATCGCGGTGTATATTTCCATACGAGGTTGCATATACGAAGTAAGTAAATATCACTCAGCTGCATCTTTGGAATTTTATATATTTAAAGATCATTTATAGAAAATGGTGTGGTTGTAAAGATTGCTTGTGTTAGGCAACATCTGTTTGGAGGTAGGTGAGTTCTATCTCAGTAGCAAAGGCAATAAACCTTGAGCTACTTCATTGCAAGGGTTATTGGCCTCGAGTTGATAGTCCTAAGTGAAGGAACTTGGTCTGTTTAACATCGGGTCAAATGGATAGACATAATTTTTTTCTTATTTGGATCATAATGGACCTAAGAAGTCTAATGAGTGTTATTAGATCCAATCTAGTTAACTGAAACAGAATACAGTTTTATTAAACTTCTTATTTAATTTATTAAATCTATGTTTATTAAGTATAAGTTTGAATGAATCGAATATGTTCATATTCCTAAACAATGTTTAAAAAAGGGAATGAACATATTATTAGACCTGGATGTAATCATATATTAAGATCATAAAGAAAAAATGATATAAAGGTGACATCAACAATTGATTACACATTCCCTTTTTTAAAACATTTTACTACAAGTATACCTAGTTATTATACTAAATAACCCCCAAGAGATTTTATATAATATCGGGTTTATTGTTAAGTCTTTCTACCAAACTACTAGTAATAATGAATATGGTGCTCCAGTTCAAAAAAACAAGTATAGGTAAATCGAATACGAGAAATGTTCCTTCAATAATGACATTCTTGCCCTTCACATTGCCAGCCTATTGAGATGAGGTAGTAGACCCAACCAATGTATAAGCTTTGACCACCTATCCACCCCTCACCAAGGTCAGACATTCTTTCTTCATGTGACTTGGTTTATTGCAGATGAAACACTTCCTTTTACCTTTAGGAGCTTTAAATTCACTAGTGAAGTGTCCTTTCCTGTTAGAAGATTTGCAGTAAAAATATGTCATCTTCTTCTTTTTATTCATGTTCTCCTTCTTGCCCTAGCACTTATGTTTACCGAACCATTTATTTTTTCCTTTAGCTTGGTGGCTGCCTCAACCTCGTTTGAACCGGTCTAAGAACTTTCATGCCTAATTGCCATATCCAGGTTTATTTAGAAAGACATATCTATAGAGACGTGGCTAAGTACATGGTCGCGTATAAAGGGATGCTAAACATTATAAAATATCATGGCTTTCACTAAGGGAGCATCTATTAATCCTAAGTTAAACTTGAAAGAGTTAGGGATATGCACTAGAGGCAATTCTATAATTTATTGTAAATTATTAACTATGTAATCAATCTCGTTTGTAACAAAGGTGTTTTTCTTTCTGTTATATATTTGTTATAATATGTTATAAATAATTAAATGTTTAATTAAAATATATTTAACAGAAAATCCATAAATGATGTGTTTGTGATAAAAATTACAAGTGGTTGTAATCATGAGTTGGTTGTAATCATGAGTATTATATCACGATATAATAAACACATCATTTTAAATATTCCTAATCAAGATGCAACGAGATTGGATAATGATGCACCCGTTGAGACTGATTAAATAACACTCTCCAAATGGTAGGTAGTGTGTAGCTCATGACTGCTGAGGGAATCAAAGTGGTAACATGCTAATAGTTATTGGATAACTATGAAATGACTCACCCGATAGTTTTCTGTTGGTTAATGTAACTAAGGCCAAACAAAAAAATATCGTTGTGACTAAATTACACAGTTCCCTTGACTTAAGATATTGTTGATCTTCAATATGAAAGCTCTACTTTGATTATAGTCAAATCGTGGCACGAGGTCCATCAAATTACTATAGTTTGGTCAAGTGGAAGTGATGGAGGTGAAACATCATTCAAGAGAGAATTCGTCTCCTCGGTAATATGGAGATAATATCATGGTCAACTGAAGTCAACCCAATGTCAAAACATATATTATACAGAAAAGTTTCAAAAATAATATTTTTATAATATTTAAATTTAATTTTATATAATTTTTAATTTTAAAACATATTAAAATTCAAAATCGAAAAGAAATAAATAAATAAAAACTATATATGACTTAGGGAAATAATTTGTAGAAGCAATAATTGATATATATAAATATTATTTTTATTTTGTTATTTATATTAATATATATATAATTATACATATTTATATGTATTACATAAATTCATTTAAATAATATAAAATATTATTTTAATAAATTATTTTCGACTTTCATATTATATACTATATACATTATAGCTATTAAAAATTATTTTATAACTGAATATTTAATTAATTTAATGATTTAATTTAACGATTATTATATATGTGTATGTGTATTTTCATACATGCATATATATAAACACAAAAATTTAATAAATATTTTATATAAAAATTATTTATAACTAACACTTAATATTTGTATATATTGTATTATATTATATTATGTATTTACTTATAAATTTTATTATGATACAAACATATACCTATTTAGACAACAATCGAATACAAGAGGGGATAACATGTTCGTTGCGGTGTAAATTTCAACATTTATATACAGGCATGTGAAACCATATGCACATTGTTATATTACACATGCATGTATATACATATGTGTATATGATACACATATATAGTATAATATAGAATTATATATAAAATAAAACTTTGTCTATAGATTCAAATAAAATATTGATTTTATTTAATGGAAAATTTTGAAAGGTTCAAAATAAATTAGACTATATATGCTCATTAAAGATTCAAATAGGTACAAAAATTTAAAATTTACCCAACTACTCTACTACGGACTGGTCCAATTCCAACAATGGTATCGAAGCCCACTAGCCTATGATGTTTGGGTTTACTATTAAGCTCACAGCCCAGATAGTAGGGTGTCCAGAAAAGTAGTGTTGAAGGATTAAGTTTGGGTGATTAAGTACTTTACCCTACCATTGCTACATGCCTGGTCCAAACAGAATTGTGAGCCAAAAGATTACCCCTAATAGAAAATGCCCAATTTGAATTGGGTCCTTGGCTAACTTTTAAAATTGTTTGAAAACTAAAAATGTATAGATTTTAATTTTAAATTTTAAATTTAAAATAAGTTATATATATCATAAATTTTATAATATAATAAAAAATTTCAAAATGTTTTAAAACAAAATCAAGTTAATTTTGAAATTAAATTAAATTTTATTAATGAGATTAATAAAAGAATAAATTAATTAAACAAGTTGATTAAATAAAACATATATGCATGTATAATATGTAATGATATATCTTATGACGTCTTGAAATGTTTAAGATAATATAAGTATACATGTATGTATATATAAAATAATTTTCAAAATCAATAAAATTGATTAAAATAATAGATATATATATTTATGTATGTATGTGTATTACTATAAAGGTTATAATATATAGATATTCAATAAACATTTTAAAATTAAATAATAGAGAATTAATTAAAATGATTAATTAAAATTAATTAAATATGATTTAACTAACATAATGTTATTCATGAGATTATTATATAAGCTAATTAAAATATAAAAGTGAAATTATAATGAAACTTATATAATATGACTGTATAGACTAAAGGTAGAATATTATAGAAACCTTAAATATACTTTAGAAACAAATACATATGTAAATGTATGTATGCATGATTCCCGATGTGTCTGACACTTGGATCATGATGGTATGTCATAAGAAATACATTATTCTATAAGTCGATATCACTCGATATAATATATTAAAGATTATGATTATTTAATATAAAGTTGTCCTCTACCGTTTATACATTAATAAATTACTTGCATAATCTTTAGTTATTGAGCTTTCCTCAAATTAGATGTAATATTATTAATATATAGATTAGACAGGATAAGATATTTATACATATTTATTGAGTTTTCCTCAAGGTATGTATAGTATACTTAGTTTGTCACAAAATGGTGGTTACGAGGGAATAATCTCTTTTACTTGTTGAGCTTTCCTCAAGGTAAAAATAAGATTAGGACAAGGAACCACGGGTTAGAAGTTGTATATGATACAATTGATAAGGGGCTATCCATCGTATATGGGAGTATGTTTTACTGAGCTTTCCTCAAGGTCAGATTCCTAAAATATGCAAGTTCTAACACTTACTAGTGAAGTTAAAAGACTTATTAGTTCGACTTAAGGTTTGGTAAAATATAAAAGATTAGTGGGTGCTTATTAGTAAAATGGAACATAAAGCTTAACCGGAATAATTTTATATGAACATCTACTATAATATTGTCTTAATAATCAACCAGTTAAAACTTGTAGAAAATGTCAACTACAAAACTGTTTTCTAAATGCGACAAGCTTACCAAACCCTACTATATCAATTGGCTAAGAGCGATTAAGATAGCATTGACTTACTAGCGTCTTTGGTCATTTATTACATGTGATCCTGAAGAATATGTCGTTGATGATGCGGTCCTCGAACTTAGACTTATTTATGAGAAATGGGTTTTGGACCTAGAGATCGTCCAAGTTTTGATGTCTATGTTAGATAATCCATTGCAGAGGCAGCATGAAAGCATGTCTGTCCATGAGATTTTTGATAGTCTCAAGGCCTTGTTTGGTGAACAATCACATTCCATAAGCTATGAGCTTATGAAGAAGCGTTCAATACCAAAAGACTAAAGGATGGAAAGTGGATGATTACGTATTGATGATGAAGGGCTATATTAATAGGCTTTCCCAATTGGACATACAGATAAGCATTGAAGTACAAGTAGATTTGATCCTTGGTTCTCTTACACCTTCGTATGAACCGTTCATGTTGAATTACAATATGAACCAGTTGAATGTGAATCTCGTGGAGCTCCTTAATATGTTGAGGTCAGCGGAGTCTACATCCAAGGACTAGGGGTTGTGCTTGCTGTAAAGGGTGGTGCATCTTCTTCAAAAGGTTTGAAGAAGAAAAAAAAGAGAAAGTAAGCATCATAAGAAAAGTAAGAAGACTGATGACAAAGACGAATATCACAACTGTCACAAGAAAGGTCACTAGAAAAGAAACTGTCATGAATACATATAGATCGTTAGAGAAAGAAAGAAAAACGGTTCCGCAGCCCTGTCAAGTACATTTATGATTCAAAATTTTTTTTGCAATCAATAAAATGTCTTGGGTTTTAGATATTGGATCTGAAACTCATATATATAATGCGGTACAAGGGCTTAGGAACTGGCGCTGCATGGAAAAAGGAGAGATGAGACACCAAGTTGTTGTTGGATCTATTGTAGATGCAATGTCGACAGCAGATTATCATTTATGTTTTCTTAGTGGAGTAGTACCGATATTAAATAACTTCTATTTTGTAAGACTTTATTTGTGAAATTGTGTCTGTTTCTAGATTGTCTGAGATTGGATATATATATATATATATATATATTTCATTGTGTGAATAATGTTATGAACATTAGTTTGAATCGAAATAAGGTCTGCGATGGTGTCCTTGAAAATGGAATTTATGCGATCGATGCTAATTATGTATGTTTAGTGAGTAGCTCTTTTGACAATATAAATGATAGTTATCTTTGGCATTATAGACTAGGTCATATAAGTGAGAAAAGACTATGCAAAATGAAAGCCTAAGATTTTCTCCTGTCACTTGATTCTAAATCATTTAACACATGTGAGTCGCGTTTCAAATGTAAAATGACCAAGCACCCCTTTAATAGGAGCAATGAAAGAGTTAATTAACTCTTAGGTTACATAATGATGTATGTAGCCCGATGCCTATAATCACCAAGGATAATTGTTCCTACCTTATTACCTTCATCGATAATTTTTCAAGACTAGGATATGTGTATCTTATGAAGGACGAATCTGATGTCCATAAAAAGAATTATTGAATATAAGAATGAGGTCGAAGTTCAGATGAATTAGAAGATTAAAAAAGTTCAATCCGATCGAGGAGGCGAGTATGTTGGGCAAGAACTCAAACGGTACTTAAAAGACAATGGGATTACCTCTCAGGTTACTCCACCCTATACTCTATAATACAATAATGTGTCGCAGCAAAGGAACAGAACCCTATTAGACATAGTTCATTACATGATGAGTGAGGCTGAGTTACCTCTGTCCTATTAGGGATATGCACTAGAAACCGCAGCATATATGTTGAATTTATAGCCACTAAGTCTATGCCTAAGACACTTATGAGATGTGGCAATGAAAGAAACCCTACTTTAATTAGTTGAAGGTATGGGGTTGTCCGGCCTTCGTTAAGAACGTTGGCCCTTACAAACTTGAGATGAGATTAGCCTTATTTAAGTTTATAAGATATCTCAAGAATTCAGGGGATGTATTTTCTACAACATAGAGGAAAAATAAATGATTGTTTCCACATACGTTGTCTTTTTAGAAAAGAAGTTTCTATCAAAAGAAATTAATAGTGAAGTTGTAAACTTGGATGAGATCTAAGAGACCGACACTAAGGCTGAACCAGTGGGAGAACAAAGTTCACCCATATACGATAATACATAATCTATTAGAAGGTATAGTAGGGAATCTCAAACACCTGAGAGATACTACAGTTTTCTCATGGATGGAGAGAAAGAGGACTGTGTCTTGGATGACAACACTCCTTTATCTTTCTAACAAGCATGGTAGAGTAAAGACTCTACACTTTGGCTTGGAGCAATGAAATCTGAGATGAAAACCATGTACGAAAACAAAGTATGGACTTTATCGGACGTACCCGAAGGAATAAAACCCAACGACTGCAAATGGATTTTTGAGAAAAACCTAATTGTAGATGGACAAGTAGAGACTTATAAATCTAGGATAGTTGCGAAAGGATTTTTTCAGATTCAAGGATTTGATTATAATGAGACTTTCTCACCCGTAGCCATGTTTAAGTCCATTTGGATTACGCAGACCATTGGTCAATGCTATGACTACAAAATATGGAAAATGGATGTAAAAATGGCATTTTTAAATGGTGGTTTAGAAGAATCCGTCTATATGTGGCAACCTGAGGGTTTTGTGGTCAGTAGAAGTGAGGGCAAGGATTGCAAGTTGTAAAATGATTTATGGACTCAAATAATCTTCAAGGAGTTGGAACAAGTGTTTTGATAATGTAATCAAACAGTTTGGTTTTTATCAGAACATAGAGGAAGTGCACAAATACAGAAAGGAACACGATAACAATATCGTATTCTTAGAGCTATACGTCGAAGATCTTCCGTTAGTTGGCAATGACATTTCGTTACTGCATTGAGTTAAAGCTTGTCCTTCCAAGAATTTCTCCATGAAGGATTTGGGAGAAGCGGCCTATATACTAGGTATAAAGATCTATAGAGATAGATCTAAGGGGCTTTTGGGATTGTCCCAATCCTTGTAAATAGATACCATAATAAAGTGGTTCAGTGTGGAGAATTCCAATCGTGGAAACATTCCAGCGCAGTCATGTAACGACCCGTTGAAATTAATAATATTTAATAAATTAAATTAATATAATTTCTAATTTGTTTAAGAATAAATGTAGAAATTTGGTATAGTAGTTGTAACCTAGTGTAACGATAAAATTTTATGACAATAGATTTGGATAATGTAATTTGTCACTTTTTGTTAAAAGTAAATTTTAAGAAATCAATAAATGTTGAATTGAGAATATTAATAAAAAAATATTAACTAAAATAAGATTCATTAATATAAAATCAGTAGTGAAGATGTCACCTTTGGTTGTAATAAAGGTGAATGCTATTAGTGGATGTCAACACCTAATAAAATTTATTTAGAATAAAAAGAATTTAAATGCATATTTGAATAGAGTATTAAATTGATAGATTAAGCGCAAGTAATTAGAATTTAACCCTATAAGATATGGAACTGAATGTATGAATATAATTTTGTAGAAATAGTTAATTAACAACTTATTTGTGCATACCCAATTTAATATAAATAACAAAAGGGCTAGCACTTGATGTGCCTAAGTATTAATATATTGGAACTATAATAAAATAGAGAGTTTGGTGGTAAATAGAAATAAAAAGACCGTTATTAACTAGTAAATTAATAAATGAATTCTAACAATAGGTAGTAATTAATGCGTGTATATTGGGCATTTGCGGATTACCAATTTTTTCTACCTATTCATATAATTTATTTATGTAAATCTAAACCTATGGCAACATTTTGTTAATAAATGTTGGAAGTGAATTTGAATATATCAAAGGATAACAAGTGTTTAGGTTAACCATTTATTTTATTTAGTTAAGAAGGGAAATAGATTGAAATAAAGCTAATTTAATTTTTTTGGTTGTTAATGGGTATAGTTAAATAAGGAGAAGTTATAGGAAATAAAACGCGCACTAATGAGATGTAATATAATTCCAAAGTTATTTATACCCACAAATAGGTTAATTACTGTATAGAAAGAGTCTAAATCAATAAATGAATTTATTAAGATTACATTTATAATTTTATAACCTTTATGCTGATTTAAGTTCAATTAATTTATTTGATTAAATAGTGCAGTAGCGTAGTTTTGTGCGGTAGTTGAAATAGCTAATTCTTTTAGGTGAAGTTAAGGCTAATTCTATGTATATATTTGACCTATTGTTGATATAGATTCTAGGAAGCAGGATCTATTAATTAAATGGAGTATTAGATTCAATAATTGCATTTATCGCATAAATAAAGAGAATATAACGGTTAAAATTGGCGTTATTGAAATTAAAAAGGAATGGGGGAATAATAATTTGAAATCATTGCAATAGATATTAATTTAAGGTTACCTTAAATAAATTAAGGTAATAAATGGAGGATAGTGTAAATATCTTTATAATACGATGATTTGTGTAGTTAGGGTAGTTTTGATTTGTCACTTAAGATGGAGGATTTTTATAAAATGTAATAAATGCAGTTTAAATTAAGGCATTGACGTTTGGGTATTTAAGAAGTGATAAACTAAAATTTATTTATTTATTTGAAAATTTGAAATCCAATTTGTGGATTTATTGCAAATAAGTGAAATTTGTGTTTAACCATTACATCGATAGGAATAAATTAAATTTAAGGTTATATTAATAAAATTTGGACTAGAGAAATGATATGAATCGGTTTTAGAAGCCTTAAATATAAAATGGGGAGAAGACGAGATTTCACGTTACAACCATTTTTAAAAAATCCTGATGTATGTAGAAATATTTATGAAATATAACGTAAACCAATGTTGAATCAAAAGAATAGAGTCAACACTTATTTATTCATTTAATGTGATATAACTACGAGTATGATTTATTGCAAATTACATGGAAATCTAATATACAGGACATTACCTAAAAAGGAAGAGTAGATAAAATTTCTGATAAACATATTTGTATATGAAGGTTATTGAGTTAAGGAGAAATTGGGCAAGTTTTATGTATTTGGGTTAAGTGCAACCTTTAATAGATAAATTTAGTGCAATTAAAGAAATTGACAATTAATATTTCGATAACCTAAAATTTGATGGGATAAGAACATTTGGGTAATGAAGGGATGACAAATATTAGCTATGATTCTAGAAGGAATTAAATAGATAATGGGAAGATTAAAATCAGGTTCTAAGCAATAATTATTAAATAACAGAAGTTTAGGAGTAAAGTGAGATAATTGAAAATTTTAATCATTCATATAAGTCATTTGTTTATTAATATGAGTTAGCTAATAAATTTAATTTGGGCAATACCTATATATTGGAAACACATTTGTAAAGTGTAATTAATTGAATTTGGTGAATTGGGAATGAATCCAAGGTTATAGGAATTGATGTAATACTACGCAAATAAAAGGTAACTGCATAAAATCAATGTTTCGTAATAAATTGTAATTGATAATTAAGTAGGAATGGGTTTGAATTTGACAAAAAGGAAAATTTATTATTTGCTTACCCATCTATTCAATCTATTAAATTTGATCAGATCCATTTGCAATTAAACGAATTTATTTACAAGTTAGTATGTATTTAGCTGATAACTATAAACCAATTAGGGCAATTGGGTATATATATATTACCAGTTAAGTTATATAAGATAATGGTTGACTTAATTAAGGGAGTTTATGTAATGATTTCATTTATTTTGTAAGTGGAAATAAAACGTTAATGATAACAAGTATTCAAAATTTACCATCTATTTAGTATATTAAGTATAATTGATAATCAACTGCAGCAAGTAATAAATAATAAATACGTAACGTTAAATGAAGTAATATTTGAAATTTAATATTTAGAAACTATGTAAATATAAGTGCAGATGAAATTGGGGATATTTACATATTGAAATATGAATCCAATGATAAATCAATCTAATTGACAATAAATAATGGAAAGTAAATTTAATTAAATTTTGGAAATTTAATATATATATACAGTTATAAACTCTAGCTCCATCCTATTGTCATTTGCTGTATATTCATTTCTTCATCTCCTTCTCCTCCTCAAATGGTTGCAAAACCTAGATCTACTTCAATCCAAATTTCAATGAAAATGCAAACACTTCAGAAAAATTCCACAAAAAAATATATGTTAATGTTCTCGAGGCACGTAATCTACTGGTGCAATTCGTTTTCTGTTTTGAACATTCGTTTGACCAGAATTAATTCAAACAGTCCGTGACCATTCATCATCGTCGTCGCAAACTTCGTCGGATCGTCAAACCTTTTCTGGGTTTTGTAGAGTGGACGATGGGGATCGCATCTATATGGTTTGTGTGTCGTTTTATTTATTTTCAATTTTGAATTCAATCATCATTTTTCGCCATAACTTTCTCATACGAAGTCGGATTCACACGAAATTTCTTTTGTTAGGATCGTAATTTAATTTCGGATTTGATGACGCTGGTTTGGACGAATTCCGAGAAGGGCGAATTTTTGGGTTTAAATCGAATTTAAATTCGATTTAAATTCCAAAGGTGAGTGTTTAAACCCACTCACAACTACTAGAAGCTTTTATGTTTGTTAAACTAATTTTAGAAATGAATAGAAATTTATTTATGAGTATTTGGAATGTTTATTTTATTCATATCTGTTGAATTGCATTTATTTAATTTAACTGTTAATTTAATTAATTTATTGCGTATAAATTTACAGTTAAAATTTATTTGTTTGTATATGAACTACTAGTTAACAGTTATATAATTTATTACTAAATATAGACTGTAGATTAATAGCTGTCAAATTTAATTTGAATAAAATTGCCAGTATTACCTGTTATGTAGTACCAAAAATAATATTGTTATTGATTGATACTGATTGATGATTGCGATTTGGATGATGGATGATGTTGATGAATGGATGTTTATTGTATATCATTAAATTGCAAATTATCATGCATATTTCATTTCATTCGGGATTGTGGTTTGAAATGATATACAACCGCAAAATTTTATATCTTTTAAATTGCGGATTGAAATGATAAATTTCCGTATCACTTGACCATAGGATAGAAAATTATATACAGGCACCGCGGTATATATATAACTATTTAAAGGTGATTTCTATGGTTTGGATGGAATACGGTTTATAATAATCTTAAATTTTATATTGTATAAATATTATTCTTCCATATATATACATATGAAGTTGAAAATTTTGAAATTAAAAGGTGTATTAATCTCTTTATTAAAAATGGAAAAAATTTAAGAAAATGGAGTTTGATAATTTATATCATATGTTTAAATGTTAAGTTTGGAAATTTTAAGATATGATATTTATAATTGGATTTTTTCCAAGATAAATTGAAATGAATATTCTAGTATAATTTGAATTGAAAAAAATATATATTTTATTACTAGAAATTGGAGTTCTTATTTATTTATGGATTTTATGTGAATATTCAAGACTAAATAATAGAACATTTAATTTGGTTGAAGGAATAAATTCCAACTTTAGTTTTGAAATATTAATACTCCAAATGGATATATATATATATATATAAATTGAAGTGGTTTTGGAACTTGAGAGAGATAATACAAATTTTGGTTTAGACTTTAATAAAGAAATGTATTTGTAAAGCCATGAGAACTATTTTCTTTACAAAGTAACATTTAAGTTAAACCTTTTAATTCATATACCGTTGAATATCCAAACCATTCAAGTTTTAGAAGTTATGGTTTTAAATTATGATTTTCAAAATATTATGCTTTGAAAATATTTGATTTTCAGACGTTATGAAGTTAAAGCATTATGATTTTGGAAAAGAATTATATTTGGGATAAGTGATAAAATATGGTTTTGGGTTTTGAAATGATATCGTATTCATGGTTATGAAATGGAATGTTTGTTCTGATTTTTAAAGTATAACCTATTTTTAAATGACCGCGGTGTTATAATAACGATGGGTTGGCAAAGAGACCGGGATCGGATATGGACATACTCTCAGTCGATACCGAAAACCACTTTGACTAACCGTGTACGCGGTGGAGATTCTAGAATGAAGTAGGTGGTGGTGACGTTTCCTGTAAGGTAAATACGTGGACCCGACTCCCGTGAGTTGACATAAGGTGGCTAAAACAGGAGCGATTCTCAGGCCAATGAGGTCATTCCTCTGATCGGACCCTCCTCTTCGATATTATACTTTGATTTTGGATTGATTCAGTGGCCACTTCTATATTTTGATTTTGGGGAGTTAGTCCGAGGTGGGCGGTAACTGCGGCTACGCGTTTCCACCAGCCTGGATAGCAATTGGTATATCTACCCTGGCATTGCCTAGTTGTGCCGTGTCACCTACCATACCGAGCATTTACTACGAGTTTCTATTTGTGTCGTACCTATGGAGTATCCTCTGGTAGCTTCCCGATCGGGAGGTATTACGGTACTGTATAGACTATTGGCATTATTTGTGTTAAGGGCTATATGGGTAACCCCTTAACGCTATTAAAAAGTAAGTTTATTTTATAAATAGACACTATTATAATAGCGCAATATACTACATAGTAAATAGTTTAACGGATCCTTAGGAGATGTAAATCCCGAACATCTCTTGAGTTACTGTACTCATATTTATTTCTGTTAATTTAACTCACATAAGATCTTTTAGTTCTGACTCGAGTGTTTTTGTCTTTTCAAATTCGCTCGGGTCAGTCCGAGCGTTTCAGGATCGAAGACTTTAGCTTTGAAGGACGAAGACGAAGGAGTCGTATTATTATTATCTATAGTATTGCACCACACTCATACTGTTCCGCTGCATTGATTGTATTGGTAGGTGTAACTCTGATATTTATTGTATAAAGCAAATCAAGTGTTTGTAAACTGTTTTGAACTGTATATTTATTATTATATTTTATCCTTCCGCTGTGAGATTCTGTTTTGTTTTATTTCTTCTCTGTGTTCTTATTTACCCCATAACAATCCGCCCTTGCGTATGCTTTGAATTGGCACGTGTGTTGGTTTAAAGTGTGCGAAAAGGCGGGATGTTACAGTTTGGTATCGGAGCTTTGGTTTAGCGATAAACCTTGGCTTTGTGGGGTTTGACTCTTTATTAATAGGGTAGTAATACCCTATGGGAGTCGCTGAGTGTATATATATATGAGAGAGCGTATTTGTTAGTATTAATAAAAGATTTTGATATTGTGTTAATCTGTTCCGCTTTGTATTTATAAATTCTGGTTGATGCATGGGACGCTATGTCATCAATAGGGATTTCTAAACACTTAATAGGACAGACCGACATAATATTTGTTTTTAATATAGGTGAATGAAATAATTTTGCCTATTATATTTTCCATATATAAAAATATTTTTATAAAGATATATTTTGGTTGCTATAGTTGGGTGTTAGGTAATAAAAATATTTGTAATGAATTTAAAGCTAAGTTGAATTTTAATAAATCAAATTAGAGATTTTAGAACTTAAGTCCGGGATTTTTGAAATCTTCTTTCAAAGGGTTTATGAAATATAATGATTTGGTTTATAAATATTTTCTTATATAAATATTTAGTATAATTTGAAAGAATTGGTTTAAGAGGATTTTGAAGAAAATAAGTTTGTACTTTCCTCTCTGTCGCTGGAAAATAATTTCGGTGATGACGGCCGCATCATCGACTTTCATTTTCGAGTTTCGAAGGGAAAGGCCACTGTAGTAAGTTCTACTGCAGATTTGTTTGAAATTATTTAAAATTTTAATTGTTTAAAGGTAATTAGAGATATAAAAGTTGTAAGAAATTAATTATCTATTATTTTAAAGTAATTTTGGAATTTGACCCGGTATTAATTCTTGAATTTCCATTAATTAGTTGTAAAAAAAAAAAATCGAGGTTAGTAAAATAAAGGTTAAGTAATCAATGAATTAAAAGGGTTGAGATTAAACTTGTATAAGTTCTTTTGCTTTTTCTTTAACATAAATAACTTACCAAGTATAAAAAGTTGAAATGTAAATTAAGAGTGGAATAGAATATTATGCAAGTAGAATTTTTGGAAATAATGAAGTATTCAATAAATTACTGTTATAAATAAGAATTTAATGGTATTAACTTAAGTGATGATTGGAATTTTACTAAAATTAAAGGTTGTATTATTAATAGGTGATTTTAACCGTAAGAAAGTAAAAATGAAATTCCTTAATTTATAAAGTTTGATTGTAGGGTTATTAACTTAAGTACGCCTTAATTTCCCCTATTCTAATATAATAGAAAGTAGGAAAAATATAAATGACTGCAATCCATAGTTAATGAATGAGTAAAATCTTTCACTTATAGGAATGCAAGTTATAAGGTTAATAAATTAAGTGTAAGTAGAGGGTTACTGTAATTAAATATAATGGAAACTTCAACATTAAATAAATGAATGAGATTAAAGGTAAGTTGAAACTGTAGGTTATAAAACAAATATATATTAATTAAAGGAATGAAAAGAAACTTGTAAATTTTCACTTACATTCTTAAAATATATATAACTTACCATAAAATAAAAGTTGCAATTGCTAGTAAGAAAGTGTAAAGGGAAATCTTACAAGTGAAGCTTGAGGTAATTAAAGTATTCAATTAATTGCTGTTAAAACTTAAGCTAAATCGGAAATTTTACTATATAAGAAAGGTAAGTAGAATAAATGGGTGATATAAACTTTAGTCAATAAACTGGAACACAAATATGATAATTTTGTAATAAATGAAAATGAAAATTGTAAGAAGTAAAGGGATCACTCCATAAATGAAAGAAAGAAAATCAAACCATTGAAGCATGAGATAAATGTATAATAAATAAATTTGGGTGTTGGTTTGAATTGTGTTGTTTGATTTATGTCGTTGGGTAAGAAATTTGAAGTGGTTAAATGAATAAGTATCTATCTTTGTTCCATCTAAGACTGTTGAGTAAAGGATGCACTTGATAGTTAATTTCATTTCATACAAATTTCAAGTTTGAACCCAAACAACTATTTGTTTGATGGATTAAATGGTTGCTTTGTTTGTGTATGTATGTTGTTTGTAAGGTTGATGGTTGTTGAATTGTTTGGTTGATTAATGATTGAATCCACTTGAATAGTTCACTTTAAAATAAATAATATTTGAAATAAAATGTACTGTTTTATTATTCCTTCTCCCTTCTTTTTCCTTTTCGGGGACGAAAAGTTTTGAGTGGGGGAGATTGTAACGACCCGTTGAAATTAATAATATTTAATAAATTAAATTAATATAATTTCTAATTTGTTTAAGAATAAATGTAGAAATTTGGTATAGTAGTTGTAACCTAGTGTAACAATAAAATTTTATGACAATAGATTTGGATAATGTAATTTGTCACTTTTTGTTAAAAGTAAATTTTAAGAAATCAATAAATGTTGAATTGAGAATATTAATAAAAAAATATTAACTAAAATAAGATTCATTAATATAAAATCAGTAGTGAAGATGTCACATTTGGTTGTAATAAAGGTGAATGCTATTAGTGGATGTCAACACTTAATAAAATTTATTTAGAATAAAAAGAATTTAAATGCATGTTTGAATAGAGTATTAAATTGATAGATTAAGCGTAAGTAATTAGAATTTAACCCTATAAGATATGGAACTAAATGTATGAATATAATTTTGTAGAAATAGTTAATTAACAACTTATTTGTGCATACCCAATTTAATATAATAACAAAAGGGCTAGCACTTGATGTGCCTAAGTATTAATATATTGGAACTATAATAAAATAGAGAGTTTGGTCGTAAATAGAAATAAAAAGATCGTTATTAACTAGTAAATTAATAAATGGATTCTAACAATAGGTAGTAATTAATGCGTGTATATTGGGCATTTGCGGATTACCAATTTTTTCTACCTATTCATATAATTTATTTATGTAAATCTAAACCTATGGCAACATTTTGTTAATAAATGTTGGAAGTGAATTTGAATATATCAAAGGATAACAAGTGTTTAGGTTAACCATTTATTTTATTTAGTTAAGAAGGGAAATAGATTGAAATAAAGCTAATTTAATTTTTTTGGTTGTTAATGGGTATAGTTAAATAAGGAGAAGTTATAGGAAATAAAACGCGCACTAATGAGATGTAATATAATTCCAAAGTTATTTATACCCACAAATAGGTTAATTACTGTATAGAAAGAGTCTAAATCAATAAATGAATTTGTTAAGATTACATTTATAATTTTATAACCTTTATGCTGATTTAAGTTCAATTAATTTATTTGATTAAATAGTGCAGTAGCGTAGTTTTGTGCGGTAGTTGAAATAGCTAATTCTTTTAGGTGAAGTTAAGGCTAATTCTATGTATATATTTGACCTATTGTTGATATAGATTCTAGGAAGCAGGATCTATTAATTAAATGGAGTATTAGATTCAATAATTTCATTTATCGCATAAATAAAGAGAATATAACGGTTAAAATTGGCGTTATTGAAATTAAAAAGGAATGGGGGAATAATAATTTGAAATCATTGCAATAGATATTAATTTAAGGTTACCTTAAATAAATTAAGGTAATAAATGGAGGATAGTGTAAATATCTTTATAATACGATGATTTGTGTAGTTAGGGTAGTTTTGATTTGTCACTTAAGATGGAGGATTTTTATAAAATGTAATAAATGCAGTTTAAATTAAGGCATTGACGTTTGGGTATTTAAGAAGTGATAAACTAAAATTTATTTATTTATTTGAAAATTTGAAATCCAATTTGTGGATTTATTGCAAATAAGTGAAATTTGTGTTTAACCATTACATCGATAGGAATAAATTAAATTTAAGGTTATATTAATAAATTTTGGACTAGAGAAATGATATGAATCGGTTTTAGAAGCCTTAAATATAAAATGGGGAGAAGACGAGATTTCACGTTACAACCATTTTTAAAAAATCCTGATGTATGTAGAAATATTTATGAAATATAACGTAAACCAATGTTGAATCAAAAGAATAGAGTCAACACTTATTTATTCATTTAATGTGATATAACTACGAGTATGATTTATTGCAAATTACATGGAAATCTAATATACAGGACATTACCTAAAAAGGAAGAGTAGATAAAATTTCTGATAAACATATTTGTATATGAAGGTTATTGAGTTAAGGAGAAATTGGGCAAGTTTTATGTATTTGGGTTAAGTGCAACCTTTAATAGATAAATTTAGTGCAATTAAAGAAATTGACAATTAATATTTCGATAACCTAAAATTTGATGGGATAAGAACATTTGGGTAATGAAGGGATGACAAATATTAGCTATGATTCTAGAAGGAATTAAATAGATAATGGGAAGATTAAAATCAGGTTCTAAGCAATAATTATTAAATAACAGAAGTTTAGGAGTAAAGTGAGATAATTGAAAATTTTAATCATTCATATAAGTCATTTGTTTATTAATATGAGTTAGCTAATAAATTTAATTTGGGAAATACCTATATATTGGAAACACATTTGTAAAGTGTAATTAATTGAATTTGGTGAATTGGGAATGAATCCAAGGTTATAGGAATTGATGTAATACTACGCAAATAAAAGGTAACTGCATAAAATCAATGTTTCGTAATAAATTGTAATTGATAATTAAGTAGGAATGGGTTTGAATTTGACAAAAAGGAAAATTTATTATTTGCTTACCCATCTATTCAATCTATTAAATTTGATCAGATCCATTTGCAATTAAACGAATTTATTTACAAGTTAGTATGTATTTAGCTGATAACTATAAACCAATTAGGGCAATTGGGTATATATATATTACCAGTTAAGTTATATAAGATAATGGTTGACTTAATTAAGGGAGTTTATGTAATGATTTCATTTATTTTGTAAGTGGAAATAAAACGTTAATGATAACAAGTATTCAAAATTTACCATCTATTTAGTATATTAAGTATAATTGATAATCAACCGCAGCAAGTAATAAATAATAAATACGTAACGTTAAATGAAGTAATATTTGAAATTTAATATTTAGAAACTATGTAAATATAAGTGCAGATGAAATTGGGGATATTTACATATTGAAATATGAATCCAATGATAAATCAATCTAATTGACAATAAATAATGGAAAGTAAATTTAATTAAATTTTGGAAATTTAATATATATATACAGTTATAAACCCTAGCTCCATCCTATTGTCATTTGCTGTATATTCATTTCTTCATCTCCTTCTCCTCCTCAAATGGTTGCAAAACCTAGATCTACTTCAATCCAAATTTCAATGAAAATGCAAACACTTCAGAAAAATTCCACAAAAAAATATATGTTAATGTTCTCGAGGCACGTAATCTACTGGTGCAATTCGTTTTCTGTTTTGAACATTCGTTTGACCAGAATTAATTCAAACAGTCCATGACCATTCATCATCGTCGTCGCAAACTTCGTCGGATCGTCAAACCTTTTCTGGGTTTTGTAGAGTGGACGATGGGGATCGCATCTATATGGTTTGTGTGTCGTTTTATTTATTTTCAATTTTGAATTCAATCATCATTTTTCGCCATAACTTTCTCATACGAAGTCGGATTCACACGAAATTTCTTTTGTTAGGATCGTAATTTAATTTCGGATTTGATGACGCTGGTTTGGACGAATTCCGAGAAGGGCGAATTTTTGGGTTTAAATTGAATATAAATTCGATTTAAATTCCAAAGGTGAGTGTTTAAACCCACTCACAACTACTAGAAGCTTTTATGTTTGTTAAACTAATTTTAGAAATGAATAGAAATTTATTTATGAGTATTTGGCATGTTTATTTTATTCATATCTGTTGAATTGCATTTATTTAATTTAACTGTTAATTTAATTAATTTATTGCGTATAAATTTACAGTTAAAATTTATTTGTTTGTATATGAACTGCTAGTTAACAGTTATATAATTTATTACTGAATATAGACTGTAGATTAATAGCTGTCAAATTTAATTTGAATAAAATTGCCAGTATTACCTGTTATGTAGTACCAAAAATAATATTGTTATTGATTGATACTGATTGATGATTGCGATTTGGATGATGGATGATGTTGATGAATGGATGTTTATTGTATATCATTAAATTGCAAATTATCATGCATATTTCATTTCATTCGGGATTGTGGTTTGAAATGATATACAACCGCAAAATTTATATCTTTTAAATTGCGGATTGAAATGATAAATTTCCGTATCACTTGACCATAGGATAGAAAATTATATACAGGCACCGCGGTATATATATAACTATTTAAAGGTGATTTCTATGGTTTGGATGGAATACGGTTTATAATAATCTTAAATTTTATATTGTATAAATATTATTCTTCCATATATATACATATGAAGTTGAAAATTTTGAAATTAAAAGGTGTATTAATCTCTTTATTAAAAATGGAAAAAATTTAAGAAAATGGAGTTTGATAATTTATATCATATGTTTAAATGTTAAGTTTGGAAATTTTAAGATGTGATATTTATAATTGGATTTTTTCCAAGATAAATTGAAATGAATATTCTAGTATAATTTGAATTGAAAAAAAAAATATTTTATTACTAGAAATTGGAGTTCTTATTTATTTATGGATTTTATGTGAATATTCAAGACTAAATAATAGAACATTTAATTTGGTTGAAGGAATAAATTCCAACTTTTGTTTTGAAATATTAATACTCCAAATGGATATATATATATATATATATATAAATTGAAGTGGTTTTGGAACTTGAGAGAGATAATACAAATTTTGGTTTAGACTTTAATAAAGAAATGTATTTGTAAAGCCATGAGAACTATTTTCTTTACAAAGTAACATTTAAGTTAAACCTTTTAATTCATATACCGTTGAATATCCAAACCATTCAAGTTTTAGAAGTTATGGTTTTAAATTATGATTTTCAAAATATTATGCTTTGAAAATATTTGATTTTCAGACGTTATGAAGTTAAAGCATTATGATTTTGGAAAAGAATTATATTTGGGATAAGTGATAAAATATGGTTTTGGGTTTTGAAATGATATCGTATTCATGGTTATGAAATGGAATGTTTGTTCTGATTTTTAAAGTATAACCTATTTTTAAATGACCGCGGTGTTATAATAACGATGGGTTGACAAAGAGACCGGGATCGGATATGGACATACTCTCTGTCGATACCGAAAACCACTTTGACTAACCGTGTACGCGGTGGAGATTCCAGAATGAAGTAGGTGGTGGTGACGTTTCCTGTAAGGTAAATACGTGGACCCGACTCCCGTGAGTTGGCATAAGGTGGCTAAAACAGGAGCGATTCTCAGGCCAATGAGGTCATTCCTCTGATCGGACCCTCCTCTTCGATATTATACTTTGATTTTGGATTGATTCAGTGGCCACTTCTATATTTTGATTTTGGGGAGTTAGTCCGAGGTGGGCGGTAACTGCGGCTACGCGTTTCCACCAGCCTGGATAGCAATTGGTATATCTACCCTGGCATTGCCTAGTTGTGCCGTGTCACCTACCATACCGAGCCTTTACTACGAGTTTCTATTTGTGTCGTACCTATGGAGTATCCTCTGGTAGCTTCCCGATCAGGAGGTATTACGGTACTGTATAGACTATTGGCATTATTTGTGTTAAGGGCTATGTGGGTAACCCCTTAACGCTATTAAAAAGTAAGTTTATTTTATAAATAGACACTATTATAATAGCGCAATATACTACATAGTAAATAGTTTAACGGATCCTTAGGAGATGTAAATCCCGAACATCTCTTGAGTTACTGTACTCATATTTATTTCTGTTAATTTAACTCACATAAGATCTTTTAGTTCTGACTCGAGTGTTTTTGTCTTTTCAAATTCGCTCGGGTCAGTCCGAGCGTTTCAGGATCGAAGACTTTAGCTTTGAAGGACGAAGACGAAAGAGTCGTATTATTATTATCTGTAGTATTGCACCACACTCATACTGTTCCGCTGCATTGATTGTATTGGTAGGTGTAACTCTGATATTTATTGTATAAAGCAAATCAAGTGTTTGTAAACTGTTTTGAACTGTATATTTATTATTATATTTTATCCTTACGCTGTGAGATTCTGTTTTGTTTTATTTCTTCTCTGTGTTCTTATTTACCCCATAACAATCCGCCCTTGCGTATGCTTTGAATTGGCACGTGTGTCGGTTTAAAGTGTGCGAAAAGGCGGGATGTTACAAGTCAGGAATCATCCTTTTTAAGAAGGATGCTCCTTATATTAACGAGGAGAAAGAGTGTATGAAGAAGACCCCCTTTGCTTCTGCCATAGGATTCATATTGTATGCTATGCTATGTACTAGACCATACATGGCATATGCATTAGGATGCGTAAGATGACACCAGTCTAGTCCCGGAGAAATATATTTGGACTGTTGTAAAATGCATACCAAAGTATTTAAGAAATATCGAGGACTTATTCCTCATTGAAGGGGATAAAGACTTCCTTGTGAAGGGGTATACAGATTCAATCTTTCAGAGTGATATTGATGGTAGTAAATCAATGTCTAGTTATATCTTTATGCTTAACAGTGGAGCCGTCTGTTGGAAAAGTACCAAGCAAGAAATAATAGCCGATTCGATAATGGAGGCCGAGTACATCACCCTCAATGAAGCAGCTAAAGAAGGAGTTTGGATGCACAAGTTTCTGAGTGCCCAAAGTGATTCTCGATACTGAGAATCTAGTGGCTTTGTTCCATGATAAAAATGTGGCAATACAGATCGCAAAGGAGCTTAGAGCTCACAAGAAGTCACAATATGTTCCTTGCAAGTTCCACCACATTAGAAAATTTGTCAAGAAGAAAGAGGTCATGATACAAAGGGTAGATACCAAGGACAACACAATAGATCCACTTAATAAGTGTTTGGCTTGATTGGTTCTTAAGAAGCTGATCGAAAAATGGGATTGAGATTTCATAATTCGCCCTAAGTGCAAGTGGGAGATTGATAGAGTTAGGAGTATGCTCTGGAGGCAATTCTATAATTTGTTGTAAATTACTAAATATGTGCTCAATTCTCGTTTGTAATAAAGGTTTTTTTTCTATTATATATTTATTATAATATGTTATAAATAATTAAATGTTTAATTAATATATATTTAACAGAAAATCCATAAATTGTGTGTTTCTGATAGTAATTGCAAATAGTTGTAATCTTGAGTATTGTATCATGATATACTAAACACGTCGTTTTAAATATTCCTAGTCAAGATGCATCGAGACAATGCATCCATTGAAACTTGAATACATAACGCTCTCCAAATGATGGGAAGTGTATTACTCATGACTGTTGGGGGGCACCCAGGAGTTACGTACTGATAGTTACTGGATAACTATGGAATGACTCATGCGATAGTTTTCTGTTGGTTAATATAACTAAGGTCAAACAGAAAATATCGATGTTACTAATTTACATAGTTCTCTTAGCTTAAGGATACTGCAAATCTTCAATATGAAATCTCCGTTTTGATTATAGTCAAATCGTGGCATTACATCCATCGAATGACCATGGTTGGAACGAGTGGAAGTATTAGAAATGAAACACCAATTAAGAGAGCATTCGTCTCCTTAGTTATATGGGGTTAGTATCACGGTCAACGCAGTCAGCTGA
This sequence comes from Allium cepa, assembly GCA_030765085.1. NCBI lineage: Eukaryota > Viridiplantae > Streptophyta > Magnoliopsida > Asparagales > Amaryllidaceae > Allium > Allium cepa. The sequence continues at coordinate 340,389,609 of CM060941.1, read as the reverse complement.
AGTCAACCCAAAGTAAAAATCTCCAACCTGAGTAGTTCAGTTAATAATAATTTTATTAAACCAAGGACTGTGTGTTTTGACTATAGAGTTGAATATGGATGATATCAGAACTCTGACCATTACCAAATTCCATAAATCCAACGTGATATATTTTTGATGAAGAAAATTTGTATAAGTAATTGCCACTACCAAGTAGCACTTAGTAAAATTGGATTTTACCGAAACCAAATAAGCGATAAATTTATCCATAATGTCATTCCACTTACTAGGTGACGTGAAAATGTTAATATTTGAAATGTTCGATATTAATAGTTGACTAAATTACACCTAAAAGTCACCAAACCGAAATGTTGAATAATTCTTTTGCCATCAGATTTAATTAATTTATAAACTGTTGTAAATCAATTAATATTTATGAAATATTAATTAGAAAATTTTATTTGATGTATTTTTAACAATATTAAATAGTTTAAATATGCCGATTGATTTACAATATTGGTATGCGGTTAAATGAGATTTAAAGTTGCATTGAATATTGTTTGGACTTGGACTAGTTTTGAGGCCCATGTTGGCATGATATTTTCGCCCATAGGGTGCATGGTTTGGGCGGTCATAAAATGGCAATTGGAGAGGATTTTCAATGGTTAAAAGGGTGGAATTGGCAAGAGAGAGATATAAGGATGCGATCCATTTTTCTCTTCCATGAGTCCTTATATATATGCCACCATTTACACCATTTCATTTTACACTTTTTATCCCCTCTCTCTTTGAAATTTTCAGCCAGCAAGCTCCTTTCAAAACTCCAAAAATCCAAGTACAAAATTACGTCAAGATTCTTCAGTTTAATCGTTGGTGGTAAAACAATTCGGGAGCCAACAACTTCTAATTTGTGAATGGATCCAAGGGGATCGATTTAACATTTCAATATGTACGAAAGGGATTTGGTGAAAGGGGATTCTATATTTTATTTTGTTATTTCATATTCTTATATATCATTTGGAAGGACCTGCTGTTTCGAACCATTTAAATCGACAATCATCTACACATGTCAGACTTGAATTGCTCAAAACAACAAATTGTTACATTATATTTGTCAAAACTCAGCATATACAGCAAATAAATCAACAATATAATCACAGACAAAGTAATAACAATAATAAGCAGCGGAATAGATAAATAGTAGTTTATGAAGCTACTGTAGAAACATAAGAGTTAATACAAAATGCAACAGAGAATCTCAAGTACATAGGAGTCACTAATACAAAGGCTAATGACAGTCTGCACAAAAAAACTGGAACAACTAGAACAATTAAAGCTGAATAGATAATCGATAGATCTCCATGCAAAAACTTCAAGCTCCAAAGGTGAGTCTCAAAAGCTGTGATACGCAGTCTGACCCGAGTATAAAGTAAAACACAAAAAAATCGAGTTTGGATTAACATTCTTATACCAGTAAATTCAACTCAAATGAAATGTCAACTAAAATAAAATATAACTTAAAGGATGTTTGGGATACCCATCCTCTATGGATCCGTTAAATTATCTACATACATAGTACAATATGCTACATAAATAATGTCTATAGTAAAGCAAACTATTAAAATAGCGTTAAGGCATTACCCATATCCCTCTTAACACATTTTTATATATTCTCGTAGTATATACACTACAGTAAATCCTCCGTGAATTGGAGGGTTATCATAGAGCACTTCATAGGTATGGTATAAATCGAACTCGTAGAAGGCGTGACAGGGCATGTGACAAGGCACGCGAGACAATGCCATGGTAGGATTCTACCGTTTGCGGATTCGGACTGGTGGTAACGCATAGAAGCTACTCCGGCCCACCTCGAGACACATTCCCATAATCAAAGGTGCACCTAATCAAATCACAAAGTGATAAAATGGTATCGAAGAAGCATGTTCGATTAGAGGTGCGGCCTCACTTGGCCCGGCGTGGCTCCTGTTTTAGTCACATCAAGCTGACTCGCGGGAGTCAAGGTTGGGTTAATACCTCATACAGAATCGTCGCTAAACCATCCTACTTTGTTCTGGAATCTCCACTACGTATACAGTTGTTAAAATGCTTTTAGTGTTGGCAGAGAGTATGACAATACCCGAACCCAGTCTCTTTAACAACCAAATGCTTATTTCATACCGTGGTCATTGTTTAACAACGGAATTTCTATCGGTTTAGAAAATCGCCGATAAATTTTGAAATAAATTTATACCACAAGCGCACGGTGTACTATCGTAGTATGTGGCGAGTACGGGCTGATCTGCAAGGAATTGTTGATTTTAAATCTCTATTCAATCAAACTAACCGAAGTTGAAAGTGTGTTTGAGCTAGAAAATAAGAAAAATGACAAAAATAAAGTGATAGAAATATGAGAGTTAAATGACAATTTATAGATAATTCCACTCTCTAGATCATATAGTTCAACAAATTATGAAATTACGATCTCTCTTTTTTGGTCATAAGTGAATTTAAATGATGTGTTTATCATAAGTATGGCTCAGTTGTGCTATTAGTTATCTCAACATAAGCCATCAAACTATAACACAACCTTTAAACCACTTACTAACTCTCATGAAAATGATAACAAAGTTGAAATTGAAATCTATTTTAAGTATGGCATATTAACTATTAATTAGAAATATAGATCGTCAAATTTTAATTTCAACATTCATTTCATTACCGTCATCATATATAGATGAAGAGGTAATTATTGTTTGTGATTGTTTAAGCATAACCTATTTCGTATCAACAATATAGGCTATCAAATTCAAAATAAAAACAACAAATTAAACCACTTCACGCATTGTCATTAAGCACAAAAAGAGAGCTATAATTATCAAAATGTTGAAGCTACATGATTAGAGGCTTCATTACCCCTAAATTGAAGGGATTAGCCTCTCATTTGTGTTATCATATCAACACTTGTAGCTTGCAATATGAAATAAAACTAGAGGAAAAAGAGAGAAAAATGAAGAGAAAAACTAAGTAAAAAAAGTAAACACTAATCTACTAGCATGAATATTTGAAACTACACTTTTAGCATGAAAGGAAATAAACAAAAGAAGAAAAGAGCATGTATTGAAAATTGTATAAAAAAATATTACATAAAAGAAATGCCTAAGTAGCCATGAAAAGAAAGAAGAGAACTTGATTTATTTTTGATCCTAAAACTAAATAAGAGGAAGGGGAAGGGTTACACGAAAAATAAGGGTCATTTATACATGTGTTAAACTCTAATTCATATTTTTGGAGAATGCCCAAATTGCCCTTTAGGTGGTGTGGTGGCCAAGTAATCATTAACATCCATTACTCATCCATTAAGTGTGCATGAAGATTTAATGGTTATTAGCATGTGGATTAGCTTCTAATTTGTACATGAAGGAAGATGGATAGGTGGTGTCCTCCATGATCATGGCTTTGAATTATTTCCATCTCCATTCCTTTGTATTCACTTTTGTGCATGAATATATCTTCATGAGGCCACTTGTATATGAAGCCAAATTCCTAGAAAATAATGTAGAAATTTTCAATTAAATTTTCTCAAATTAATATATGCACAAAATGATCATTTTGCCTCTATATGGAGATGAATATGTGACAATTCGAAAATAATTTGAATCTGGTTTAAACAAGTTAAAATAACCAATACGATCATTTATTTAATTTAAATAGATTAAATATGGTGGTAAAAATATGCACATTTACATGCACATCAAGTACCCCACACTTATCTTTTTATTCATCCTCGAACAAAGAAAAACTAAGATAAATCAATTTTTGTAGGGAGCACGATTGCATTGAGCGTATGCAATAAGCCGTTAAACCTCTGAGTTTCCCCAGTAGGACGAGTGTTGTCTCGTGAAGGTTTTCAGCGGATACTACCCAAATCCAAATGCAGGATGAAAATATCTACAAAATGCAAGATTTGCTTACAAAGAGATGAATGCAAGTTTTTGAAAATATAAGTTAAATATAGGTTTTGGTTATTATCTTGAACTTTAAGTCATTTTACTCATCAAAATTTCCAATGACAACAAAGTTATCGAAACAAATGGGCTATAATTTAACTCGCTCTTTCGGTCGATAATACAGTGTAACTATGAAATAAATCCTTAGTTGATTATCAAAATTTATCAAAGTGGTATTTTCATTTCTATTAAATAACAAGTCAAATCAAATAAGTTAAAATAGTGCTTGGATTTCAACTTCCTACTCTCTAAATTTTTGTTTAAAATTTTTATTCATATTAACAATATTTACATATGCCTAACTTAGGTAAACTAAGGACGGATATATTACCCATGCACTGCCTTGCAGACTGATGTGAGAGGAATACAGAGCATGGCAAGTGAACATACAAGTGTGAACACTTATCGATTGTAGGTGTTATTAGTAAAATAATTTTTGCATACAAACTTAACTCGGATAAACTGAGGCTAGATATACTGAGCATGCACTGCCTTTCGTGCTTACGTGAGAAGGGTACGGAGCATGGCGAGTGAATATACGAGTGTAAACACATTACTCTAGGTGTTTATTGAAAATATACATATATGCAAGAAATATATTTTTTTAGTTTTTTTAAAAGAGAAAGTTTTGCACTATCATCTTAGCACCATTTAACTTAAAAGATAGAAAAATGTTATGTCTTTACTTTAAATTGACCACTTTTTAAAACAAAGATTTTCAATTAGGATGTATTTCATAATTAACGTGTATGAACCTTCCTATCCTAGCTAAACCATTGTTATTTGTAATCAAACTTCATTTTTATTTTTGTTAAGACAAATAAATTTTCAAAATTTTCTATTTAATAAATCAAAACCATATATTTATCCTATAGTGTTTCTGCAAAAGTAATTAAAAAATGAATTCTTTTTGGGATTTTTTCTTTTTTCTGAAAAAAAATAAACCATGAAAAATTAAAAATGAAGATAAGTCTCCACCCACACTTGATTTTGACTATGTCCCCACAGTCAACCCAAGTGGAAGGAGAAGAATAATAAAAAAAAGATGACCTATATTTACATGAAATTATGCGATATTTACAGGAGATCGAAAAGTATATTTTCAAAAAGTAAATGAAACGGCCTTCTAAAGACCGATTCATTTTTCTCGTCAAGTATGCGAGACACAGCTTAAGCTCAAAAAACCAAACCATAAAAGATTTCGTAGTTGAACGTGGATTTGAAAAAACGCTCAGTTGGCAAGAGCAACGGCCTCCCTCGTATGAAGTGAGGAGTCTGATTCTTGGCAACTGCTTCAAGTATACCGAAAGGTCTGGTCTAAATGGGATCACGGTTGTGGCGGGACAGTTGTGTTTCCCCAGGTTTACTGTTCAGGAGTCGCAATGTCGGCGGTGATAGAATAGGTTTCCGTGGTTGCAAAAAAAAAACAAATGTCGTTTTATTGAAAATCGTATGAGTTGTTTTATTTTCAATGATTTTTGGGGTTGATAAAACAATTGATTGAAATTCAAACTTATCATTGAAAACTTCTTCGAAATTGTTGATTTTAAAATCAAAATGGTGATTTAGATCTTCCCCATCAGAATTTAACAACTCGTTTCCAAAAAGTCTCTTGTGCATGAACATATCTTCATGAAGCTATTTTTATATGAAGCCAAATTCCTAAAAATAATATAGAAATTTTCAATTAAATTTTCTCAAATTAATATAAGCACAAAAATGACCGTTTTGCCCCTGTATGTAGATGGATATGTGACAATTTGAAAATAATTTAAATTTGGTTTAAACAAGTTAAAATACCCAATATGATTATTTATTTAATTTAAATAGATTAAATATGGTGGTAAAAATATGCACATTTACGTGCACATCAGTCATTTTATATTTTAAGCAGTTTATAGTTCATATCAAAATATCAAATTCAGGACAAAATCATATCTCTTTCGAAATCATATTCACCTTTTGAAATCATATCACTTGTCAACTTAAACAGTTTAGTTATTGAAAATAGTATATATGTTAATATAGCTATAAATTAAAATACTTTATATATTACATAAATTAAAAATGGTTTATATTTATTTAAAGAGTTTATATTGAAATAGCTTCCAAATTAGAATTTTTTAAATCCAATTCCACAAATCGATTCAAATCAACTTGGTTCCAAAATTCAATTTAAATCCATTTTAATTTATATCGATTTCAAGTCCAGGTTTGAACCACAAAATTTAACACTTTCAATTTTAATAGGTTTTAAAGTTTTAAATGTTCAAACATTTCAATAACTCAATTTGATAATTTCATTTATATTTCAAATTCAAATTTTAATTTTATTTTAATTTTAAAGTATTCACTTAATCAATTTACTAACATTTTATAAAATCCCCAATTACAAATTTTAAATATTCAATTCCAATTTTATTTAAATTTGAAAATATTCATTGAATCACCTTTAAATCAAAATTATGTTATCAAGTTATAAAACATATCTTTAAAATCTCAAAATCAATGAGTTCAAATCAAGCCTTATTTAAGTTCAATTCTAGACAAATTCAATTATAAATCGATTCTTATTTAGATTCAATTCTTAACAAATTGAATTACAAATCAATTCTTCTTTAATCTATCTTTCCAACTTCTATTTAGTTAAAGTCAAGAAATATTAATATAAATTTAATTAAAAATTTAACATATTATATTTTATTAATTAAATTAAATTCTTAATAAACTTTATTATATTAGTTATTATTAAATTATATCTTCTTATTATTAAATCTTATTTTATATATTAAAAGTAATAAAGTTATAAGTAAAAATTTATAATTTACATTTTAAACTTAACTTATAAATTTAAAATTTCCAAAACATATAATTTTAAAAACCAAAATTTTGCACATATATAAAATAGATATTATATTATAATTTTAAAATCAATATTTATCAAGCCCATATATTTTCTTCAAACTTTGAAAATCATTTTTCAAAATATAGTCCAACGGTGTCCATATATAATTTTCTATCATATTGTTAAGTGATACAGATATTTATCATTTTAATCCGTAATTTAAAATTTAATATTTATGGGTGTTTATCATTTCAAGCCGCAATCCCAAAATTTCAAAATCAATGAAAACCACTTAGGTTTATCATTTCAACCCATGACGATTTTCCCCTAATCTATAAAGTCATTCGGGTATGTGTATTTCAACCCATAAGGAATTTCTAACTAACAGAGGACTTGCAGAACGAGAACAAATATGATAATAATATAACATATCAACAACATGCATATATCATCAGTAGCAAATTTGAATATAATTTATACAATAGGTTATGGTGTCATATGTCATAGGTAAACAATTGCAGATGATGGCGTATCATATTTAACAATTCAATAACTTAACAATTCAATTTTAACAACATATTTCAATCGCCATTTCATATGAATCAAATTTACTAAATATAAGAATGTTAATCGTGAGTGATTGCTCACCTTTCGATGCTAGAGAACAACGATGGCGACATGGATAAGAACATGACACTCGGAAGCAGACTTGGACAGCGACAAAGCTAAAAGCTTGAATTTGATGACTCGATAAAATCAATTATATATTTAAACATATCATATATATATATATATAAATTATTACAAAAATCTATTTAAAATAATTACATAAAGTCGAATAAATATTTAAACATATTATATTTATAAATTGTAAAATATCTGTTTTAAGATAATAATGAAAATTTTAAATAAATACTTTTCCTTCTTTGAAAACAAGAAAATTTACCTTGTATATATAGACTTATATTATTATTATTATATATATATATATATTTATATGTACCAAAATCGTTTCTTTCTTGAACACATTTAAAAATCTATATATACATATATTTTAAAACCAATATCAAAATAAAATCTTTAAAACACATATATTAAAAATGTTTTGAAACCAATATTATATATAAATGACGAACTTATGTATTGAAAATTTCTATATATGCTCAAAATTTTAGAACTTTGCAAAACACATATATTCAAAGCCCAATTATACATATCTTAAAATCAACATAATTTTTTTTACACTTAAAAACTAAAATCTCTATGTATTATATATAATTAAACTTCATATTTTCTTCTCTGATATGAACTTAAATCATACACTTCCCAATGGCAAAATGGAATAGAAAGCAAATGAGCAGGCGAAAGTTTGTGTATGTGTGTGTGTGTGTAAGCTTTTAATATATATTAAGCTGCTTATAATATATGTAATGTATAAGCTATTGTAATATATATATATATATATATATATATAACCAAAGAAAAAAAGAAAAAAAAGAGAAGCTGTTGCGAAGGTCGTTTGGGGGGTTTGCACGACTGCTGGTCAACTTGGCTACAACGATGCTCGGTTATGAGTGTTGGAGGGTCTAAGGTGGTTGCTACTGTTCGAGAGGAGGTGATGGGTTGGAGATGGACATCACACGGTTGAGGTTTGTTTGGTGGCGGGTCTGGAAGGTTGTGGGGCGGATCAAGTCAAGGGAATGGGATGGAGGCGCTTCAATGGAGGTGGAGTTCGGCTCGTGGCTGGTGTGGGTCGACTGCTGTGTTAGGAGGCGTCAAGGGTTAGAGTTATGACGTTTGAGAGGGAAAAGAGGGAGGGAAAGGCAACTACTGTATTGTGTGGAGGGGAGAGTTTGTTTCGGTGTGGGTGGCTAATGGAAGGGAAGGTGAGCTGATGCTTTGGAGGAAAGCGATGGAGGTTGGTCGGGCCAATGGATGATGCAAGCGAAGGGAAGCGAGGGGAGAGACTGTGGGTTTGTGGAGATTTAGGTCGTTGGTGCTACTACAGGGCGAACGGGGTGGTAGGAAGGTTGGACTGGAATATGGTGGCTGCTACTACATGGCGGTGGATGTTAGAGGAGTGAGGCGCAACCGTTGTCTCGGCAGTGGGAAGAAAGGCAGTCAGCAATAGGAAGGGCAGGCGGGTTTGGTTTCAGCAAATAGAGATTGCAAGCTACATTAACTAATACGTGCTTCTCACCCTTTTAAATATTTTATATTTTTCAAGAGAGAGGAGAACTAAGAGAAAGGACAACAAATGAACCGTCAAATATATATAAAACAATGGGAATGGCAATAGTCGAAGCTGAATTCAAGGAAATATTAAAAGCTGAATTTCAAGAATTATAAATGCAAATGGCTATATGGTTTACACGGTGGACCACGAAAGGACACAAGAAAAACCAAAAGTTTAAAACGGGTACCGATATAGCTAACCACTTCGCAGAGTTCGCCGCGTACTGGATGCTGAAATATAGAAATGAATATATTACGGAGATCGACAGACGAGATAAACAGAATGGTACACATATACGAGTGATACGACCATCCTATCAAAATTCGATATTCGCTGCCAAGAATACTACTAAAACGCCGAAAAGAAGATAAATGGATCTAGGGCAATCCAAATTTGGCAAAACGAAATACGACGTCTCACTCAGAAAATGTTTAACATTTTTATTATATAAAAATATTTAGATTTCGAAGACATTTTATTTTCATTTATTTTAATTGATTTAAATCTAAATTGAAATTTCACACACAAATAAACTTAAATATTTTCTAATGAAAATCTAATACTTGTTGTGTTTAAATAGACGCATTCCAAATATCAAATTTTAATTGCTAAATTTTATTATTTAGATTCAAGAAAAATAGTTAATTACGTTATAAAAATCGTTAAAATTTCAGGTCGTTACGTCATTTATATAATAGGATGTTAGATTATATTATGAATCTTGTATATTTGCAGTCACAAATTGGTTTTTTATGTATATTAATTTATTTATATATAATAAAAAATATTTATTTTGTACGCTTGCTTACCAGATGCTTATGACCTATAAATTTTATATATATAAATAATAAATTAAGTTAATTGATTAATCAAAATCCATATTTAATAGTTTAATGTTATATATCTTATGATTTAAATTTAATTTTTTTATTCATATGTAATATGTATTCCATCATAAATAAAAAATTATTTGAATAGATATATTTAATTATCTATTTAACCTGAAAATTGTTTATGTAATATGAAATACTTGTATATATATATATATATATATATATATATATATATATATATATTTGTTTATTACAATAATAAAATTTTGCATAAAAATATTACATAACATATATTACACATAAAACTTTCGAAAATAATATAATTTTTACATTTATTTTACATGGTTTTTAATTCTAAAATATATTAAAATTCGAAACCGAAAGGAAATAAATAAATAAAATTATATATGGCCGAACGCAATAATTTGTAGAAGCATAATTAAAAAATATATATAATATTGTTTTATAATTTATTTTAATTTGTGTATATATATATATATTCATATATGTATATGTATATGTATAAGTATATGTATATGTATATGTATATGTATATGTATATGTATATGTATATGTATATGTATATGTATATGTATATGTATATGTATATGTATGTGTGTGTGTGTGTGTGTGTGTATCTAATTATACATATTTATGTTTGTAGCTCTAATGTGGTTGAAAATGGCTCCGAGCTTCTCAGTAGAGGGAGAGGGTTCAATCATTGGCAGTGATACTTTAGCGTCTTGTTATTTGTAGAGGCATGTAACAATCCCTTAAATGATTATAAAATTATACATATTTATATGTATTATATATATTAATTTAAAAGAAAAGAAAGTATTATTTTACTAAATAACTTTCGGCTTTCATATTATATATTATACACATATATAGGTGTTAAAAATTATTTTACAAACTAATATTTAATTAATTTAATGGTTTAATTATCATACATACATAACATATATATTATATAGATAGAAATTCGATATATGTTTTATATAAAAATTGTTTATAACCAAGATTTGATGTGTGTGTGTGTTTATATCATATATTTACTTATATATTTTATTATGACACAAACATACACACATTTTGATAGCGAATCGAATACAAGAGGGGCTAGGGGCTAACATGTCCATTTTCGAGGAAATCTCAATACCTATACATAGGCATGTTAAACTATGTACACATTGTTCTATTTCACGTGCACATACACACATATATATGTTACACAAATATATACTATATTATAAAATTATATATAAAATATAACCTTATATTTAAATTCAAATAAAATATTGATTTTATATAACAGAAAATTTAGATAAGGTCTAAATAAATTAGACTACAAAGGCCCATTAAGAATAAAGATCCAAATAGGTAAAAAAAAAAAAAAATCTCAATTACTCCGCTGCGGTGTGGTCCAGTTCTAACAAAACTGGGCAACATACTCCTTCACAACCATCTCTCCCTGCTTTAAGTTAATGAACTTATCCAGCTGCTTATCTCTTTCCATGACAGAGGTGAGACGGGTCTCAAATTAGTGTTTTAACTCTTGCCAAGACATAACATTTTATCAACTTCGTTTGGTACAAAGTCCCAACAATTCATGGCTTCACTGTAAACTTGACGAGAGGCAAACTTCCTCTTCATCATATCATCAAGATTTATGTCGTTGAAGATCCGATCACACATGCGTAGCCAAATTTGAGTTTCTATGTATGAATCGATGGCCATATATAGTTTACCGCCCATATTGGTGCAACTTTTGCATATTTTATCGAAATCAACCTTAGGAGCTGGGGCGACTATGGATTCTGTCACATTTACACCACTCACAACTTACAGCTGTTGTTAGCGTCAAAATTGGTCACTAACACCCAAATCCAGATGAAAGCACCAAATCACAGTCACATATCATAGACTAGATGTTTTTAGAGAGTATTAATATGAAGAATAACAGAAATTAAAATGAAAGCAGCACGAACACAGAATTTATAGTGGTTCGGCTGACTCCGACCTACATCCACTCCAGAAATTCCCTTTTTATTGCTGTAACAATCGATTACAATCACAAAATGATAGACTTGCCTTGCCTTATAAAGTAGGAAGTAAGAGAGCGGAAGAGAAGAAGATCCCTTTTCTGAACCCCCACATGCTGTATTTATAGGTAAATCTCGAGTTGCTGGGCTTTCTGAGTAGCTCGGTCCATTAGGTCCACAGTCACACCATCCCGCCGACCTGCGTAGTCCTGCCGACCTGCATTGCTACCGACCTGATTTCCTGCCGACCTGATTTCCTGCTGACCTGCATTACTGCCGACCTGATTTCCGACCGACCTGCATTCCTGCCGATCTGAATTCCCACCGACCAGAATTCCTACCGACCCATATTCCTGCCGACCCATATTCCTGCCGACCTGAATTCCTGCCGGCCTGCATTCTTGCCGAACCATATTCCTGCCGACCTAAATTCCTGCCGACCTGCATTCCTGCCGACCTGCATTTCTACCGATCTGCATTCCTACCGACCTGCATTCCTACCGACCTGCATTTCTACCGACCTGATTTCCTGCCGACCTGCTTTCCTACCGACCTGAATTTTTGCCGACTCTCATCTTCTAAACGAGTAACACCAAGCGATACCTATGACGAGTGACAATGTCGAACGACTCTCATCTTCAAGAACGAGCCGTCCATGCCGAACGACCCTTAACTTCCAGACTGAACGACATATTCGAGTGGACTTTCATCCTTTTAAACTAAATCCATCATATTCCAGCCTCGATAATCGTGAAGTAAGTCAGGTTGAATCCGTCTGTCTATGGCTTGACAACAGGCGGGTTAACACTTGCCCCCAAAACATGCCTTGCTGTTGGAAGGTGTGTTTTGAATAGCCTCAAATTCAACATCCAAAGTCCGTGTTTCGTCCATATCCAATAACCAATTACCGAATACAGGACCTCTCCGGGTCAATACCCAAACCTTTTGCCGTTCATAGCCGATATTCATATCTGTAACCTCTCTGGCTTCTTGTCAAGCACAATCCACACTCGACAACCATGGTCTAGTGTTCTTGAACGTTGAGTAACGCCATGGCCTAAGTCCTAAGCCGAATCCTGGTCGCTCCGGACCCTTGCCGAGCGTTGTCCATACTCGACGACCTGAAGCAGTAACTGATAATATGGGGCCTAAGTCCTAGCCCGAATCCTGGCCTCTCCGGAATCTTGTCGAGTATAGTCCATACTCGATGACCTGAAGCAGTGACCGATAATGTGGGGCCTAAGTCCTAGACCGAATCTTGGTCTCTCTGAACCCTTGTCGAGCATAGTCCATACTCGACGACCTGAATAAGTCGATTTGTCGTGCTTGGACAAAGCGACTTACCCCTTGCCAGGTATAATCCATACCTGATGACCATTTACTAAAGATCTGATAAAAAATTCAATTGAAAGCCAATCCAAAATCCAGATCAAATCAGAAAACAAAAAATCATATCAAAAATCCAAACCAACATCCAAACTAGAAAACAATCATCCAAATAAAAGTCTAAACCAAGAAACAAACAAAACCAGAGGTTCAAACCAAACCAGGAAAAAGCAAATATCCAAGCCAAAAAAAGAGAAAGCGGATTTCACAAACTAGAGCGTCGCGGTTTATCATCATCTTAGAGCATGCCTAGAGGCTATGTCCGTCCCCGTACATGAGTAAGTGACTTGGTCATTTGCCTATAGTTTGCTACTTATTTCATAATATACCAGTCAATTGATAACCAATCGACCATCATTCTTGTGCCTCGCACCATCACTATGTAAGGTAGGCGGTGATTGCTCCTGCCCCACCGCTACATTTTGAGCTTCGAAGTATTGTCGCAACGGTCCGTCCTCTGAGCGACCTCTACATTGAACCGAGTTAAGAAAGCTCTGAGCGACTCCTCCGTCATCTGTTTTACCGATGTCAGCGTCGTTACATTCTTTGGCCTCTTGATATGTACCTGAAACTGCTTCAGAAACCTGTCCACCAACTCTGTCCATGTCCCGATAGATCCTTCTTCCAGCTGCCTGAACCACATTGTCGCTATGTCTGTTAAGAATAAAGGGAAACATCGAGCCATAATTTCTTCTGATGCACCCAACACCTCCATGTGTCTTATATATCTCATCAAATGATCTGTTGGATCGGCCTTTCCATTGTACATTTGCATGTTAGGTAGCGTGAAATCTGGCAGATTCCGAGCTACCCTGATTTCACGAGTGAACGGACTCTTGTTTACTCCTTCCAGATCTCTATTGGTCAAACCTCCGCGCATAGTTCGCCTGATAATCTCAGCCAATCCGGCGTTGTCCATCAACGATTGCCTCTCGAGTCCCCGAGGGAATTCCGGTACATACTCTTCATCCTGCGCTCCTACATCCCTGCCAGCATCTTGCTGTGTAGTGCTAACTGGAATCCCTCCAAGAATCGGTCCAGCATTTCCTGGTGGTGTGCCACCGAGCCTAAGTCCTTCTAGATTGTTAGCTATCTACCGATTGGGGGTTGCCCCCTATTGAGTCACTTCATCAACCTGCTGGTTGAGTTCCTCTAGTCCAGCCCTAAGACCTTGAGTACCCACAGTTCCCGATTGTCCAAATTGCCTAAGAAGAGCCTGCATCATCTCCTCTTGCCGTTTCATCATCGCTTCCATCTCCTCTCTGGTGATGTAGACGGATGCTTGACCTGCTCCATGACTTCCCCTCTTGACTTCCCTCCTGATTGCTTCTTTCGGTCACTTGCTTCCTTATTGATGGCCTAGCCATTGCTTTCCAGAATCCAAGTTCCTAGCTCCAAAATCCCTGAGTTAAATTCTCGGTGAAAGCACCAAAATGTTAGCGTCAAAATTGGTCACTAACACCCAAATTCAGATGAAAGCACCAAAACATAGTCATAGATTACAGACTATATGTTTTTAGAGAGTATTAATGTGAAGAATAACAGAAATTAAAACGAAAGCAGTACAGACAGAGAATTTATAGTGGTTCGGCTAACTCCGGCATACGTCCACTCCAAAAATTCCTTTTTTATTGTTGTAACAATCGATTACAGTTACAAAATGATAGACTTAGCCTTAGAAAGTAGGAAGTTAGAGTGCGGAAGAGAAGAAGATCCCTTTTCTGAAACCCCACATGCTTTCCTGCCGACCTGATTTCCTGCCGACCTGCATTCCTGCCGACCTGATTTTCTGCCGACCTGATTTCCTGCCGACCTGCATTCCTGCCGACCAGATTTTCTGCCGACCTGCATTCCTGCCGACCTGCATTCCTCCCGACCCAAATTCCTACCGACCCATATTCCTGTCGACCTGCATTCCTGCCGATCCATATTCCTGCCGAACCATATTCCTACCGGTCTGACTTCCTGCCGACCTGCATTCCTGCCGGCCCAAGTTCCTACGGACCAGATTTTCTACCGACTGCACTCCTGCCGACCTGCACTCCTGCCGACCTGCACTCCTGCCGACCTGATTTCCTACCGATCTGATTTCCTGCCGACCTGCATTCCTACCGACCTGATTTCCTACCGACCTGATTTCCTGCCGACTTGCATTCCTGCCAACTTGAATTCCTGTCGACCTGCATTCCTACCGACCTGATTTCCTGCCAACTTGATTTTCTGCCAACCTGCATTCCTACCGACCTGATTACCTGCCGACCTGATTTCCTGCCGACCTGCTTTCTTGCCAACCTGAATTCTTGCCGACTCTTATCTTCTAGATGAGTGACACCGAACGATACCTATGATTAGTGACAATGCCGAACGACTCTCATCTTC
This sequence comes from Allium cepa, assembly GCA_030765085.1. NCBI lineage: Eukaryota > Viridiplantae > Streptophyta > Magnoliopsida > Asparagales > Amaryllidaceae > Allium > Allium cepa. The sequence goes on along the minus strand of CM060941.1, from coordinate 340,373,899 downwards.
TCGACCAAGTCGTCCATGCTGAACGACCCACAACTTTCAGATTGAACGACATATCCGAGCGGACTTCATCGTTTTAAACCGAATCCATCATATTGCAGCCTCGATAATCATGAAATAAGTCAAGTTGAATCTGCCTGTCTACGGCCTTGACAAAAGGCGGGTTAACAGCTGTAATCAGCTGAGCTGTCAGTTGGGCTTGTTTGTAGAGATTACCTAAACCAAGTAGGAAATTCTATGCTTTCACTACTTCAGAGCTAGCCCCATCTTGTCCTCGTCCTATTACTCTTCTTGTTCTCGCACTCATGCTACTGATCTATAAATGGAGATAGACAGCAACCTTAAGAGAAATGAGAATTAACATAATGTGGTGAAATGTGTGTGCATATATTATACAGTATCAAAAATAGAAATATGTTCATTCATATGTTTGGCTTCCATAAGTCCTTTCCCTTACTCAAGTACCTCAGCTCCTATGTGTACTTCGTTCCTTCATATATTCATAATGACTTTTACCTAAAAGAACTTTGGTACGTGTTGCTCTCTAATGTCCTTGAGTCGAACTTGCCGCTCAACTTATCCCTAGAGTTGAACCTATGCTTTGATAATACACATGTGACTGCTGCTGCCAACACCTTGAATTGGCACTTACTTAGCAATACAATTTGCAAGTATCAAAAATGTTGTTCCTTTGACTGATAAAAACTAAAGCATCCAACAAAATACAAACTCACAGCAGAAGGAAAACATATAACAGAAAATAGTGCATTACAACATGACAAAAAAGGTACATGAGATACATTAGAGTGCTGGAAATATGGAAGTTCATCTCATATACACATACACGTTGTTTACTAATACATAAAATAATACCTAATCTATATAATAGCTAGTATCATCTCTAAGCTCCACCGGTTGTTCCAAGAAATGCTAAATAGTACCATTCAACACTTGGCTCTCGACCTACTCGTGAGTTAAAGAAAATAGAAAAGACAAAACATGGGCAGGACATAACACCTAGTGTGGTGAGGAAACTAGCCCCTAATATCAGGTATATAAATGCACTTATTCTAAATAAATGAAATATTGGATAAGAGACATATGGATACAAGAAATAGCCAATCTCACCTATATCCAACAAGTCAGAACAATAATAGTATATCAAACTATAAAGGGACAATAAAGTATGCAGTCTACACTACTATGTCACCAGATAAAGTCCGATCATCCTCTAGTTTGGATGTATGAAACCTGCATCTATATCTATCCGTCTCGAGTGCTATGTGTGAAGAATATTACCCGACAACTATATATTTTATCCATTCATTTATTACCCCATAGTTTATCAATCATATTGAATGTAGTAGAACCCTTTACTCTAGGGTGTAAGTCACAACAAGAAAATATGGATTTGGTTGCACTTGGTAGCAGCGTTTGGAAAGTAAGAGCAACCAATGTTAAACTCAACGCACCAAAATTTGCCTCTCTTGCCGCCAATCGTAAAACATTGTTACGTTTTTTACCTTTTCAAGTTCCCCTATTTCAATTTTTCCTCTTATCTTCAGAAATATTCACGAAGTCCTAAATCGTGATTGTCGATTCATTTCTCCTCCATCATAGTTGTCGCACTACTCTTTCCTCTCTACACAGTTGATCGACTTCCCCTTTAATCTATTGTTGTTTGATTGAGATTCTGCACAAACCCTAAATTGGTATGGATTTTATACTTTTTTTGTGATATTATATTAGAGTTATATGGTTCGATATTGATTTTATAAATCGAATACAGACCATAATTCGCTAATTCATCGTCAGTCTACATAAACCCTAGCTCGACCGTGTCACCATGTTTTTGTTGTTTTAGGTTACTGGCATAAGATATGAATCTAACTCAATAAGAACACATTGACATGACTCCTCCTACTAGTATTTTTTATTCTTAAATTACCGGTATAATTTCGGAACTAATGTGTAGAATGGAGATAAGGTGTGAGAGATTATGGTTTGAAAATGTTTGGTATTATGAAGTTTGTGTTTAATGGTAACTTTATAGCTTGTGGATAAACTTTTCTAAATACTAATATATTTGTAGTTTTTTAATCTAGCTAAGAATGCTTGTAGATGATAATTGGTTAACGTTTTCTGAACTTTGAAAGTATCACATGTTGATGTGTGTATTGTGCCCTTATAATGGATCTGCGTAGATATGTGTAAGTGTTACATGTTCAAAATAACGCATGTACTAAACTCAGTATAAAGGCAAATCAAGTATTACCGTCAAGGTTAGCAGTAGAGCACGTTTATTTTCTGGTTAACACAAGCAAGTAAACTGAGCGATAAATCAAATTACATTGAAAAATCCTCCATTATTAATTACCTCCATTTTATAAATACAAATATGAATACCCTCCAACCTGAGAATTGTTGGGAAACTTAAAACAACACTGTTGTTTCACTAAGATTGATCAAGTTTCATATCATGATAACAGGTTTTTCGATTTGTTGTTTATGCTTCTTTTCTGCCGCGGTTTCTACTTTCTCCATACATAAATTAGTATTGTACGATCAAAGTATGAGCATATAGTAACATGTAGTGTTGTTCATAAACAAGCATTCCGGCTACTTAGAATTTTTTTATCTGCAATTATAATTATTTTATCACTTAACTACGGTTCAGAAGAATCTCATTTTAGCTAGCTATCAACTTCAATTCAATTATAGGAATTTGTTTAAATTCCTTCAAAATTTGATTAAAAATCCATTTATAAGTATTTTGATGGTGTTGAGGTTAGGACCATACACCCCGTTTTTTATTTTCTTATGTTGTTGCCCATTTAAAGTTAAATCATTTTTCTCATAGCATACTTATATATCAAAATCAATATAGTTGCAGCACCCTAATACCGCTGAAGAAAAAACGGTTATGGAGTTTAATCTTGAGCATCAATAGTGCTCCTTTTTATTAACAAGATTCATTTACATTTTTGATAGTAGTGATATGTCTCAAGCATCCTTACAGGGAAGACCTCAGAGGTATGTATTTTGTTGCTTTTAGAATGACAATTCTAAACACAGCGATTGCATAATTATGACAATCATCGCAAATTGTCATCTTATATATGAAATGAATGCATATTTAAATTCTTTTGGTATCCAGATATATCAAGCACGATAAATGATTGACAAAAGATATTTATGATATATTACCGCAATATAGTTTGTTTCTGTGAATATGTGACGCCACGTCTTTATTCATGTTATACGACAGTAGTGTTTATGCATTTCACGTACAATGCTGCAGATGCATACAGTGCAAAATTAATGTTTGTAAGGGAGCCATCCAGTATTCACTGTTTAATATTTGAACCAATAGAGGTTTGCACTAAACTGGTTTGTGAAACATAAGCTTTCTTTGCCTTTTTGAATTGAATACAAATTTGGGAATGCATATTATCAAGTATTCCATCATAAATTCATATGTTACAATAGTTTACATTGTTATACTATTTGTCCTTTTGTGCGTGTGCGCAGAATGGTGGTAGTTGTGAAGGAAATTTCGCAACCAATCGAAAAAGATAGTTTCAGTGTGAATAAAGGTGCTCCTGAATTTCATAGCGAGAGGCAGATTATGGTATCTGCAGAACAAGAGGTAATGCTTAGGCTTTTCGGTGATACATTGTTCTAGAAATCATTTTAAGGAAGGTTAACTGATATTAATTGGTATATGTCTCATTTGGAAGAAAACACTTGATAAATATTTTTCATTCGAATCTATTTCATAACTATTTTCTTAGGTCGTCTAAATACAATTTCCAATTTCTTTATAGTGTGCTTCAATATGTGTAAAATTTAATGGATAAAATAATATGCAGGTAAAGATACAAAATATGCTCCAAGGACCAAAACTAGACTGGGTGCTGCATAATGTTTAAATAAACTGATTTTACTTAAGAAACGAAGGAGCGTGAGGCGATTGACTGGAGAAGGGCAGAACATCTATTCTTGATAGGAGAAAGAATTAATGTCGAAGATGTTAGCTGCAGCAGTCGAGGTTTTATAATGAGTTCTCCCACATATGTATACCATATTTATATATATTATATCAAAGTGATCAAACTCATGCAAATTTTAGGTATCTTTTGCCTCATTGGCAGGCTTATTACCTATATAAACCCTGGTGCCAAATGGAAGTTTTTAGCTTTTGAATCTGGGTTATGGCAAAAAGGACTGGACCTCTTATTATACCGGCAAAATATGGGTACACTAGCAAGTTATGATAAAAGTACCGTGATTGAGTCTAATAAAATTCAAGCAGTAGATGGAAAAAAGGATGAAAAAACATTGATATCAAGCTTAAAATTTAAAGATCTTCTTGAAGAATATGGGAAATATAAGACTATGATGTTGTCTTCCTTCATTGGCCAGGTCTGAAGTGGACATTATTTTTCTTTTTTGCTATGTTATCTTCCGTGTTGTTACTGTATTCCTTTTTCTATTGCAACAATAAAGCGTTAGTTCAGTGTGAAAAATGTTAGCAGATAACTAAAATATCATAACTTTTGGTTGAAGGAAACTCTAGAAGGTTGATGTTTTCTGGGAGACCAAAAGAAAAGCAGGAGGTAGTTGAGAAAAAAAAAAAAAAGTAGTCACAACTATAAATATTTATGCAAATCACTTTATATTTTATCATGAGATTAGATAAAGACCATTGTAAAATTTTCTTCTTTTACTGTTGCTGAAATCAAGCTTTGCAGTTTTTGATCGTTTAAAATCGCAGATTTTTGAAGGCGAGAAAATTTGATATTGATAAAACAAAGCAAATATGGGCTGACATGCTTCAGTGGAGAAAAGAATTTGGTGCTGACATTATCTTAGAGGTAAGGTGGAAATGCTTCCCCGAGTAACTTGATTATATACCAGATTTTTTTATCTATTGACGATCAAGACTATTTTTTTTGGATCTAATTTGAGTTAAGTGGTAGAGGTTCAGCAAGTAATGCACTACCATACGATTATTTATTTATTTATACAAAGTATGGTATCTAATGTTTTCATTCTACTATGTTTTGTTTCTTATTGATTGACATTACGATGCAAGCCAGGGATACAAAAGCTTTAACAAGGCATCTAGAGATCTTATTTGTCGTCTTCAGACAATTGATGGTAACAACTATCCTGAGGTATTTATCGATTTCATATTACACAAAGTCTATTCATCGAACTACACTATGTACCCATGATAACTATAACTTTTATTGTGCAACTTAGACATTGTGCCACATGTATATCATTAATGATGGTCAAGATTCAGGTTACTTTGGAACACTATGAAATGTTTTCTTGATCCCAAAACTAGTGCAAAAATCACAGTAAGCTTTTCTGTTTTTCTTTTCATGATATCAGCTATATGTTGCTAATATTCAATGCTTTGTTTCAGGTTTTGGGAACAAGTACGAAAGCAAATTGCTTGAAGTCATTGATGCAAGGTACAACATTTAATTAGAGAATCTCCAACAGCAGCCATCCTTAATTTTATAAATTTGTGATATTATGATTTGTAGTGGTCGTAGGAGTTTTTGTTGGATTTTGACAATGAAATCACCTGTCTCAAATTTTGTATACTGCATGTTCCCTTGCAGTCATCACCATTCATTCTATTTGATTAAATTAGTAAAATTGAAATAAGTGGTTGTGGTAATGAGGATAGGGGGCATATGTAACTAGTGGGTAGAGGATCTGGTCTTGAATTTTGGTACTGTGTAGACTGGATTTAGTTCATTCCCATTAACTCTGGGCAAATGCATGAAAATTGAAACTCTTGATGAAAATTGAAAGTTTTGGTAAATCTGTTATAACTATTAATAATGTATTACTTGAAACTCTTGATGTACATGCATAAGAAAATATCCTTAAAAATGAGCTTTAGCCACTAATTAAACATTAAGATAAAAGAAAAATATAAGAAATTTTACTTAGGATTGAATCAAAACTCTTGATCTCTTCTACGTACAAAACTTCCAAACGAAATAAATAACTGTTATGAATGAAACGCGAACCTGTGACCTTATAAAAGGTTTGAGGACATTATGTGAAGTTTCCATTCCTTTCAAAAATAATAATAATATAATAATAAACTAAGTTTGATAAAAAATTAACTAAGTTTAAAAAAATAATAAACTATAGTTTGATAAAAATTAACTAAGATTATAACAATAATAATAATAATAAATTAACTAAGTCAACTAAATTTTATAATTAATAATAATAATAACAACAACAATAAGAACAATAATAACTAAAACTAAGTTAGCTAAGTTTTATAAATAAATAATAAGTTTATAAAAATTAATTAAGTTTATAATAATAGTATAATAATAATAATAATTAAGTTTACAATAATAATAATAACTAATAATAATAAATAAAGACGATGATAACGAATTAACCAAGTTTTGTTAAAATTAACAAGTTTTATAAAATTAGCTAAGTTTAAGTTAACTAAATTTTATAAATAATAATAATATAACTAATTTAACAGTTTTATAAATAATAATGATGATGAATTAACCAATTTATTTTAAAAATTAACTAAGTTTATAATAATAATATAATTAAGTTAACCAAGGTCTAATAATAATAATAATAATAATAAATTAACTAAGTTAACCAAGTTAATAAAAATTAACTAAGTTTTGTTAAAATTAAAGAAGTTTTATAAAATTAACTAAGTTTAAGTTAACCAAATTTTATAAATAATAGTATGATATACTTGTACAATGTTGTTGTTGTTTGATATTAGATTTGAAGTCTTACGAATTAACATAATTGTTTGACTATATGTTGTAATTTCACTTGTGCAGGCATTGGATTTTCGAAGAGAGCAAGGTTGGACTTTTATGGTGCTAGATTTCGCTTGTGCATGCAACAAAGAATTATGGGTAAACAAGCGTTTTGTTAGCACCAGTTGTGTGACTGTGCACGGTTATATACTACTTCTGTATCAATGTCTGGTAATGTACTACTTGTGTTTATGGTAGTTCATTTGTTCATGTATTTTTTGTTTATTATTGAACTATTTATTATTACTGTTTAATATAAATTATGAATAAAGTGAATTGGAGAGTGAACAAGCTAGCAAAATGTGAGAAATAGACAAAGAAAAGCAAAAATATTAGTGGCGTTTAGAAAACGCTACTGAAAAATATAATCGCAGAAAAAAAACGCAACAAAAAATATTGCTACGGTGAAATATACAGCCTTTAATATGATCAATCTATGATAGCGTCTATTTAGTAGCGTTTAAAAAACGCTACGGAAAAAATATGTTGAAAAAGATATCACTTTTTGATGGCGTTTCAACATGCTATAAAAAAAGATTTACGGTGGCCTTTTTTTACCGCTGCAATAAGGCACATTATAACGGCGTTTACAAAAACGCAATCAAAAATATTGGTTTTTTAATTGCATGTCGCATGACGGCGTTCTCTAAAACGCCACCATAAGTTATGGTTGCGTTTTTGTGCGCCACCAAAAGTACTTTTTGGTGTAGTGAGTGTTTATATGACGTTTTCACCGACAATGTGTAGTCAGGTATAGTTTACCTTCAATAGTCATTTTTACCGTCAATGTGCAGCCAGATATAGTTTACCTTCATGTTCTTCCATAGATGCACATTTCCCTTTCGTTCATTAACTACTAGCATACGGTCCGGGTCACCAACATATCAACCGAAAGCCCCCTCGATGTCACACTTTTTGCATTCTTAACACATACATAAGAGTACCAGGAGTTTGCTTGTTAATGATCATAACCCACTGCCTTGTGGGAGATGAGTCTACTTATCTGGATGAGTCTACTTATCTGGTAGCCATCCAATCTCATGTTGATGCTCTTAACTCTAAGATACAGATTTATAAATAATAATAATAAAAGTAGTAATAGTAGTACTATAATAATAATAAGATTGCATGACTTATCACAAGCTCCTCGCCACTTTGATTGTTATTATGTAATCAATGTAGTTTGATGGATGTAGACCAAAACCGATAGTATTACATCTCAAGTCCGCTTGTTTGTGTGTACCGACCAATTATTATACCACTCGACCACCTATCGGTTTGATATCCGCCGTCTAAAGCTAGATCTTTCGATTGTTGCTCAAAAGTCGAACTATTTGAATTCTTCCCAAAACATTGTACAATGGAGAACACATTGTATTGAATACAACACTTGAAGTTTCGTTGAAATTGGACTTTTGAATGTGGAAGATGTTCCACTTTGAAGATTAATTATCACTTCCCGATTTTTCTTGAGCCTTCTATAGGTTTTCCTCGCATTACCCTTAAGCACTGCATCATTGATTCATTAGCCTACTCGATCGATGACGACTTTGAGGATTTGGTTGATTGACTCCACCAATTACTCTAGGGAATTTTTTTCAACTTTTGATAGATCGTGACCAATGCATAATTAACTTGGAGGATTTCTTTGCTTGACTCCGGGCCTATCCTATGCTTCCCCTTGGATTTTCTCAACTTCCGATGGAGCGGCGCTGATCTATATACTTAGCCAAAATATGTTTTTCGACTCATTTTCTTGCCTTTGAACCCATATATGACTGATCTATAAACTTGCATTGTTGTCATGGGAATTTTCCTTTCAAATCGTTGAAATTTCCTTTTGTTTTCCCTGGAGCTTCATCAACCCCCGTCCATACAATAGATCCATTGTTGACTTTGGATTGTTATGGAATTTCCCTGAGGCGACCTATGGTTTGACGCAGAGATTTTTCAATGTTATTCTAAAACTTCACTTTTTGACATCCATTTGTCATTTAGCCAATTTTTGTTGATCGATGCTGATCCACCATGGATCTGTATCGATCCATGCATTTAGAAAAATCATAGCATTCCTCCGTTTCCGCAACTCGATCCAACTTCCATCGATGTTTCTACGCCTCTTCGCATATTGATTGTACGTAACTTTCGTAAGAAAAAGCTCACAAACACAAGTATCAAATCAATACATACAAGTATATAATTCGAAATATGCAAACATTCAAGCATACATATTGTATCCATCATTTAATTTGCACTACGCTACATATTATTTGTGTTTAATTACATATTTGAGGTTTTTTAGATGATATCTATTCATGACCTAACCATATAATAAAATATAATTCATCTAGGGTACGAAATATCTTTTAAGTTCAATCCATATAAATAAATATATATACACAAATATAGATCATAATATCATTAGAGATAGTCTCATCATTAGAGATAGTCTCCCACTCAAATAGAACCTTCATGCAAACAATAAAAACGTTCCAACAAGCCCAAATCTGATGTAGATCCATTGTCTTGAGTTAAACCGCTTTAAGTATGTGATTTGCTTGTATGGATGTGTTGCTCTTATCTTGATTTGTATCAATAAGATTTTTCTTTGATTTAGAAATTTTATTTTGGCATTGAGGTAGATTTCTTTGAATGGAAGTTTGGGAAGTGAAGATGAGCGCTTTATAAGTGTAATTAGAGATTTGAAAAGATGATTACTATACCAAGTTAAGTTTTGGTCAAAATGTGATTAAGTGGGCCGGACTGGAAATGATGAAATGTTGAAAATCTGTTTCATTTTATATAATTCTCATTTCGGTCATAACTCTCTCGTCGTAACTCCTAACATATAGTCTACAGTCCATTTTGACTGATAAAATCTCCTCCATGTAATGATAATATTTTCAGGTCTTAATTATTTAATTTGTGAAAATTTCCTTATTACCCTTCATTTTTTTAATTAATGGTTTAATTAACCATTTTAATGGTTAGGTGTATATTTTACGTTTCATTTCAATTCGTTAAAGCAAAATTACATTAGTTACTAAGTAAATGGTTCGTAATTCGTAAAGGCTTCTATAGTCGATCGAAATCGATCACACTAGCGCGATATCAACACATGTCGCATCCATATATTTTCTCTATAAAAGTCTTTTGGTGTATTAGAGATAGGACCAATTTTTGGAATTTATCATGTCGTATCATCGTAATATAACATCAATAATACAATAAAAACAACTCATAGTGGGAATATATCTCACAAGATTAGTGATTGCAACGATGGTTTGAAAATGGAAAAATCGTTGGATAAATTGAAGATGTGTTGTATAAATATGAGTTAGTAGATACAAAATATTATGAATTCTTTTGTTCCGTTAATGTATCCAATCTCATATGCGTAAGACACACACATAAAATTAGGAAGATTGGTTCTAGCGTCGAAACTCAACACGGGATGCTCATTGGAACGAAATAAGTGTTTTATTTTGATATTAATTGTTTAATTCTCAAATCCATAGCATATCAAAACATCTTTTGATGGCACCTCATTTACCGTTAATCCCAGTTTTAACTTTATATTCTGCAGCTTACAGCAGAAAACACTCCATTCGTCCTAACTAATATACTTTGGTTAGTTTACTCCAAGGAACTTTTCCGCAAACACGACCCTGTACTAATCAAATGCTATTTCATGGTTGAGGCCTACGCAAAGTATCTGTCCAAAGTATTTTCTAAGGAATCAAAAACTACTCCATGGTCGAGACCTACGCAAAGCATCTGTCCTAAGTACTTTCCAAGGAAACAACAGCCTATGTTTTAAATCGAGGCATATGGAACCATAAAATTATAGTGCAAAAAACTCCAAGTTCAGACTAAAAATAACACGGCTGCGACTTTCTTGTTGCTTTCACAATCTCAAATATGTACCCACCTGCTTTTTCTTGGTATACGTAGCTTAGTCCTTTTCATCTTTCTTTGGCAAAAAAGCATCATGAGTTCATACCTATGTGTCAAATCAAAAAGTTAAACTACATTCCTGTCAAAGGATAATCTGAATCCAGATTATACATGCATTAATCGAAATGAATGTAATGTTAACAGTATAATCTCTTTTAGCATGGAATTGACTTCTTGTTCATGTCAGTAAATTCTACCCACATAATTTGGCAAAGATATTATAACACCTAAATCCAAAGTGGTCTGAACAATGGAGGAAACTACTTAATTCCGAGTGCTATACACGACGATATATGTTGGAAAAAGGTGTCGCGCTCTCCTGTAACTTATTTGTTAAACGAGAAAGCATGTTTAGCTACTTTGCTTTCCTTTTCGGTACACTGCCTTTTTTCCTTAATAGTACCAACTTGGACGCACTACCTTCCACAGCATCTCATATATTTACATTTTTTACTAGCAAAATTACGTTTTATATTTTTTTTATTACGGGAGGAGAAAATTTTAAAAGTAGACGAGAGCCCACAAGGTTCGTTTTCATAAAACATATGCATGAATCCAAACTGTCGAAATAAAAAGTCGCTGCTCTCGTTTGATGATATGATTCGCATAATATATATGATAATAGTAATACGACTGAATACCCACTTTGCAGGAAGATGGCGCCTGATTGAGACAGCAGGAAAGCAAAAGGACTTATCTTTTCGGAGTTTTGTTAGCATAGAAAAGGAAAATTCCAAATCTTTTCTACCTTGTATCAAAATGTTGCCTACATAGAAGAAATTACGAAGGAAAATGTTCAACATGAAGAATATTTATTTTTGCGTTTTGAAAGAAGAATTGAAAAAAATAAAAGAATTGTTTGTCTATATTTGCTTTTTGTAAGCGTACATTGCTGATATAGTATCTAATTAGTTTGAAGTGATTTTAAACCAATGATATTAATTGAATCAAATTTGTTGTTAATAATAAATAAATGAAAATTTTGCGCAAAAAATGGATTGTTGATATATATATTATTTTATAAAGAAAAAAAAGGCCAACAAACCTGAGAAGCGGCAAAATCCCCACACAGATCAAAAATAAAATAAAATAATCCACTCATCAGAAACAACCAGCCACGAGTTTTCAAAAAAGTATAGAGCCACAGGTAACTGGCAGCCGCAACTCACTGTCAACAATACGCGCGTCCCAAAAAGTAGCGATCATTGATAACTAATATCTAAAAAAAAAAGTCCCACGAGTCCCCAAAAAAAGTAGCGAGCCATAGGTAGCTAATAGCCACAACTCACTGTCAACAATCCACGAGTCCCTAAAAAAAGTAGTAGGTAACTAGTAAACATGATTCATCATCGACAATCCATCCACGTACACGCCATAGGAAAAGCACACCAGTCCACTCATTACTTAACACCGTAAAACCTGATATACATAGACACACACAGTGTGTGTGCGTGAAGATAATAGCGTGCAGATCAAGTAAAAGTGTTTGCGTCAAAATTGGTCACAAACCCCAGGCCACGTGAAAGCACCAGTATATGAATATAAATCAACAATATTCAAGCATAAAGCACGGATCTTAGTAAATAGCAAACAACAATCTAGAAATAACGAACAGGAACATAAGGTTTATAGTGGTTCGGCTATCTCCGGCCTACGTCCACTTCAATTAATTATCTTTTATTGATGTTCTTCGCTGGTTACAGTAGATTACAGCGGATTGCAATGAAGATTTCAAGTACAACAGTGATGATGAGATCTAGAATTGAATCTGGCAGAGTCTGGACCAAAAAGATCATTTTTCTGTAGGCTTCAGGGGCTATTTATAGATGTAGGACGCTGATATCGCGCTCAAACTTCGGGAGACTCCTTCTAGCACGTGAGCGGGCCCACGCGACCGATCCCACCAAGTTTCGACTCGATCTGTGATCGATACGAACCGATTTCGTATCGATCAAGGAATGGTCCAATCGGTCTGAAACTTGGCAGGAACATTCCTTGGCTTGTGTGTAAGCTTCTGTGATAATTTCATAGCATTTGGATCGGTGGATCTTGAGTTATGATCGATACGAGCTTGAGTTTTTCATTGGCTGTTTGGTTCGAATCCATCAATTCGAATCGATCCACTTCGAATCGATGATGCACATATCTCTATGATGACGCAACGCGCATTCCTCGCATCGATCCCCTTTTCGCTCCGAGATGATCGCTTCGCATCCGTGATTCTCGCCTACTTATCACCGATGATCATTGCATTAATCTAGGATCATTTGACTTGGTGGACACGAACAAGCTATTGGATATGGATTCGAACAAGAACTCCTGATGGATACAAAGTGGTCACCGTTTGATGGATGCGAAGCGAAGTCATCTGATGGATACGAAGAACAGTTGCCTGATGAATTTGAACTAACAAAATCTGATGGATTCGAGACAGATGGATACGAGTTGTGTCTAATTGGATGGACACGAACAGGACCTAACCGATCGATACGAAATGCGTGCTCTGTTAATGGATTCGCACGACACTAGGTTTAGTCGAGGCTTCCTGAGGGATTCAAATGAGATCGAGTCGAACTTAGGCTTCTTGATGGATTCGAACTTGATCGATGCGAAGTTGATCGATACGAAATAAGGCTCATGGATGGGTACGAAAACATGGCTTTTCCCTTCAACTTGCACCGATTACAACTTGAGCATACGAACTCGGATTGACCTAAAATTTGGAATGCTGGTTTCCATGGCTTCGCTTGTCGTGTCTTGTTAGTTGTAGCCTGATCCGGTCTTTGACAAAATTCATCGATATCCATAGCGAACCTGCAATGCATAATCGACATTCATGAGTAGTAATCATTGGTTTTAAGTTAATTTTTGGGTATCTCGGCTTTGCCAAAAGGCGGGATAACACTTTGCCCCCCAAAACATGCCTTTTGGCAAAAGGTGTGTTTTGAATAGCTTCAAATCGAATGTAGTGAGTCTATGTTTTATTCAAAGCTAATAGCGTTTTCAATCAAGTTTGCGGCTGTTCGAAGCCAAATCATTATCCATTTCTTCCTGTGGAAGTTTAAGAATGAAATTCTACAGTTTCGCTGGATTATCAGTGGTCACTCCGGACCCTTGCCAAGTCCATTCCAGACTTACCGATCGGATAGAAAGATCCTGTTGTACTCCGGCGTTGCCTCCTATCCCTTGCACTCTGGCCCCAGCTAGGGCGTATAGCGATGTCTTGGTCGTTCTAGACCGATCATAGCCTTTCCTGGTTCTTGCTGTATCCCATCCTGTCACTCTCCGGTGAAGGGGAAACAACGTTAAGTGAGTCGATCCTATCGCTGTCCGGCGATGCAACTCACTTCTTGCACTCCGGTTCAGTGTATCTGAACATTAAGCGTTGTCATGGCCTAAATCGTGAGCCGATCACAGCCTCTCCGGGCTCTTATCGGATCCTGACCCAATCACTCTCCGATTAATGGGAAACGATGTTAAGTGAGTCGACCATGTCGCTCTCTGGCGAAGCATCTCACTTCTTGCACTCCGGACCCCGCCTCTCTGGGTAGGGTCATAAAGCGATCATTTTTATATTGGTATTTAATATTCATCTTTTAACTCTCCGGTCAGAGGTTTATTTCAAGAAATTCAACTTAATTTATTAAATTCAAGTCCTAGATGTTCAATCTCAAACATCAGGAAAAACTAGACACTGCCTTTCTGGGCGGAGCGGTCTATTACCATCTCAGAGCGTGCTTGGGGATCTCTCCGGTTCCCGTACATGAGTATGTGGAATAGCTGTTTATTTTAAAATCAAATCTGAAAGACCTAATCGACCAAAGTCCAAATCTTGAACTTGGTCCATGGCATCATAATCAGTTGATGACGAGTCGCGATCCCGATCCAGGATCAGTTCTGTTCGGTGGATGCGGTAGTTGTTCAGGTCTCACGGCCGTTGCCCGTTCTCTGGTATATTGTGGCAATCTACCACTCCTGGCATGTTCTTTCACCTCATCTTTCAGGTGGCGGCATTCATCGATAGTGTGCCCATCCAGCTCATGGAATAGGCAATATTTTTCGCTTCTGCGCTCTCGCTCTGTGGGATCTCTCCTGGGTGGTTTTTGATAGGGGAGTTGCCCCCGAGTTTCCGTGTAAATCCGTTCCAGGCTTGCCGTCAGATCTGTGTATTGCCTGAATCTGGGCTCTCGGAATTTCTTTCGTTTATCAGGACCATCACGTCTGTGATCTTGCTTTCTCTTTTCTTTGTCTGCTCCAGACTGTTCCCTGGCGGTTCCTTCGCCCTGGACAGCATTTGTTTCTCGCCTCTCGGCTCGTGATTCTTCCAGCCGAATGAAGCTTTCAGCTTCATGATAGAATTCTCCAAGATCTTGTGGTGGATCTCTTGCCAAAGAATTTTTGAACTCGGTGCCTTCCCCAACTCCTGCCACCGCCGCCATCAAAATCATCGATGGATCCGGCGATCTACAGAAGCCACCGTTGCATTGAATCACAGTAGAAAATCTTTTATGGACTCTCTGGTCCTTTGCTTTATCGAAGCCAAAGTCATCACACTCTTGGGTCGCGTCACGTGGACCCTAAACTGTCTCATGAAGCGATCTACGAGCTCGCCCCATGTTCTGATCGATCCAGTCTCTAGTTGTCTGAACCAAAGCGCAGCCAAGTCTGACAAAAATAAAGGGGAACATCGTGCCATCACTTCCTCGGATGCTCCCAGCACTTCCATATGTCCGATGTATCTGGTAATGTGCATGGTCGGGTCTGACTTCCCGTCATAAGGGTCCAACATTCGTAACTTGAACTTTGGAGGGTTCCTTGCATTTCTGATATTCGGCGTGAACGGACTCTGACTGACTTCTTCCAATCCTCCGCTCGACAATCCTCCTCTCATGATTCATCGCACTAGACCAATCATTCTTTCATCTCCATCCGAGGGTTGTCCTCTTGTCATGTTTCTATCCTGCCCCCATGTCTCGAAGGGAATTCTGGTACATACTCTTCGTGTGGCTCGTTAGTACTAGCATTGGCTCTGGCCTGTCGAGATCCATCCATTGGTGTTCCAGTATCAGATCCCGAGGGTCTGCCCCCAAGCCTTTGTTGATTGCCTTCTGGTTCTGTATTCTGTCCTCCATTGGATTCTGCAACCCTAGCTCCTTGTTCCACTTTTGCAGCCTCTGTAGTCGGCCCAAGGTTCTGTGTTCATGTAGCTCTCATTTGTTCAAAGAAATTCTGCAGCATCTCCCGCTGACTCTTTATTATCCTTTCATGCATCGAATTCGCCATTGCCTCCATCTCCTCCCCGGTGATGTAGATCGAAGCTTGTCCTTCTCCATCTCCATAGGATGCTTCTTGACTTCCTTCCTGTTGGCTTCTCTCATCTCTTTGTCTTCTACTGGTTTGTCGAGTCATTGTCTCTAAATCCGAATTCTTCAAGCTTTTAAATCTAAATTTCAAATTTGGTGTAGCGGGTGCTAGTTGTTCTCAGTGAAAGCACCAAAGTGTTTGCGCCAAACTTGGTCACAAACCCTAAGTCACGTGAAAGCACAAGTATATGAATATAAATCAACAATATTCAAGCACAGAGCATAGATCTGAGTAAATAGCAAATAACAATCCAGAAATAACCAACAGGAACACAGGGTTTATAGTGGTTCGGCTATCTCCGGCCTACGTCCACTTCAATTAATTATCTTTTATTGATGTTCTTCGCTGGTTACAGTTGATTATAACGGATTACAATGAAGATTTCAAGTACAACAGTGATGATGAGATCTAGAATTGAATCCTGCAAAGTCTGGACCAAAAAGATCCTTTTTCTGTAGGCTTCAGGGGGCTATTTATAGGTGTACGAGGCTGATATCGTGCTCAAACTTCGGGAGACTCCTTCTGGCACATGAGTGGGCCCACGCGACCGATCCTACTAAGTTTCGACTTGATCTGTGATCGATACGAACCGATTTCGTATCGATCAATGAATGGTCCAATTGGTCTAAAACATGGCAGGAACATTCCTTGGCTTGTGTGTAAGCTTCTATGAAAATTTCATAGCATTTGGATCGGTGGATCTTGAGTTATGATCGATACGAGCTTGAGTTTTTCGTTGGCTATTTGGTTCGAATCCATCAATTCGAATCGATCCACTTTGAATCGATGACGCATGCGCCTCTGTGATGACGCGACGCGTATTCCTCGCATCGAACCCCTTTTCGCTTCGAGATGATCGCTTCGCATCCGTGATTCTCGCCTCGTTATCATCGACGACCTTTGCATCAATCTGGGCTCATTTAACTTGGTGGACACGAACAAGCTATTGGATATGGATTCGAACAAGAACTCCCGATGGATACGAAGTGGTCACCGTTTGATGGATGCGAAGCGAAGTCATCTGATGGATACAAAGAGCAGTTGCCTGATGAATTTGAACTAACAGAATCTGATGGATTCGAGACAGATGGATACGAGTTGTGTCTAACTGGATGGACATGAACATGACCTAGCCGATCGATACGAAATGCGTGCTCTGTTGATAGATTCGTACGACACTGGGTTTAGCCGAGGCTTCCTGAGGGATTCGAATGAGATCGAGTCGAACTTAGGCTTCTTGATGGATTCGAACTTGATCGATGCGAAGTTGATCGATACGGAATTAAGGCTCATGGATGGGTACGAAAACATGGCTTTTCCCTTCAACTTGCACCGATCACAACTTAAGCATACAAACTCGGATTGACCTGGAATTTGGAATGCTGGTTTCCATGGCTTCGCTTGTCGTGTCTTTGTCAGTTGTAGCCTGATCCGGTCTCGGACAAAATTCATCGATATCCATAGCGAACATGCAATGCATAATCGACATTCATGACTAGTAATCATTAGTTTTAAGTTAATTTTTGGGTATCTCGGCTTTGCCAAAATGCGGGATAACAAAAAAAGATCATAGTTTCCTATCAAAAGTATTCTTCGGCGAATTATTTTCATTATGGGTATTTATTACGTCGATGCTTAAGCCCATACTATGTCTACCACTATTACGTACTTTTTTAACCTTTAAGATATTAATGCAAATTTTTTAATTTTTTTTTGAAATTCCTTGAGTAAACAGTCTTAGCCAACTTATAGCTAGGATGCAACCAAAATAAATGAAATGCTCAATAACATAGATCAGATTACCTATAACAATATTAATGTTGTTGAACATTCTTCAGTTCCTTTCGATCTGTAGATACTAACAAGTACAAATGCAAATAATGCCTAGAACAATCATACAACCTTTAGAAAATTTAAATCTAAAGACATTACAGTAGTAATCATAGTTAAAAGCAGAGTTCATCATGTTAAAGTCGAAGATATTTAGTGTATTTACAATAATAGAATTAGTTAATGGACAATTGAAATAAAGATGTGTTACGTTTTCTAAGTTTAAATTGCAATAAAACACATTTTTTACTATTAGTAAATTCTTTTTCTTTATAAATTCAAGTGTTTTTAATTTCTTTGTAGTATAAGCCATGTGTGCATTTTAGTTTCAGGAGGAGCATTAGCTTTCCAGGTAAATTAAAAAATATTTGTTTTAGTCCCCAAGTAATTTAAAAACTTGTAGACTGATTTTGAAGAGTATATTTTATTATATTTCCAAAATCAATTTTTTACATCGCACTTATTATCTATGTTACAATATTCTAATTTAGTACAAGATAAAAAAACTGGGTTAAGACTCGAGGACTCGGCTAAAATTCAAGTTCTATGGAAATACGTTGGAAGGGCTATAAACCTCAGAAACTAAAGCATTTTTGAAATTATTAATATAAAAGGATTATTTGAATTCAATCCTAAGAGGTATAGGTGAAATCTAGCCGTCATGCCAAAATATTGTGTTATTTTCTGAATGGACTATATTACTAATCCCAAGATTAATATTGTTAAAAAAAATTATTTCCAGTAATAATCATAGTTAAAATCAGAGTTCATCACATTAAACTCGAAGATAGTTAGTGTATTTACAAGAATAAAATTAGTTAATGGACATCTGAAATAAAGATGTCTTACATTTTCTAAGTTTAAGTTGCAAAAAACACATTTTTTATATATTAGCAAATTCTTCCTCTTTATAAATTCAATTGTGTTTAATTTCTTATACAGTAATAGCCATGAATGCATTTTAGTTTTGAGGGGAGCATTAGTTTTCCAGATAAATTGTAAAATGTTTATTTTAGTCCTTGGGTAATTTAAAAACTTGTAGAATGATTTGAAGAGTATATTTTATTATTTTTCCAACACCAATTTTTAATATCGCACTCATTATTATTTACGTTATAGTAATCTAGTTTAATGCAAGATAAAAATGGGTTAAGGCTTAAGGACTCGGCTGAAATTCAAGTTCCATGGAAATTTGTTGGAAGGCCGTGAACCTCAAAAATTAAAGCATTTTTGAAATTAATAATATTAAAAAGTTCTTTGAATTCAATCCTAAGGGGTATAGGTGAAATCTAGCTGTCATGTCAAAATGATGTATTATTTCCTGAATTTACTATATTACCAATTTCAGGATTAAAATTGTTAAAAAAATTAAAATAGGTTTTCAAAAGTGAGATATGTTGTTAGAATTAGGGGCGATATAGTGAAGGTTATGGGTGCTACAATAAAATTGATTTGAAATATTTCTTTTCCAAAAAGATTTTCGTTATTCTAGTGGAATTTACAAAGTCATTTTCCTAATAACACATGATATTGATCACTGGAAAATTTAACACCCTAAATTCATAAAACTCGTACATATATGCTATAAGAGCCAAATTATCCATTTAACTCACCAGAACATACAATGATTTCTGACTTCAAGTCATGTGCTTCATGTAACCTCATACACTAATCAACGACTTAGGTGAAACTGTAAACCCATAATCAAGACCTTCCTTGGTAGAGTGCATGATTGTTTAGGCCTTGATCTTCTGCATCCAGATGACAATGGGGCATTAGTTCCTTGTCTTCAGTTTGTGGATGTGGGGTCAGCAAACCCAGATCCAGTTCAAGACCATTAAAGATTTTTATGTGAGGATGAATATTAAAAAATGGTGGATCAACACGTGTGACATATTTTCGTATGAGAGTTTGTTAGCGACCACCAAACATTTCATTTAATGCCTGAACTCCAAAAAAAGAATAGTTTTTGAATTTCTTGAATTAGGAAGCAGTCGTACTCCAACCATCTCCATCAACACATCCTTATTTATATTTCAAATTTTTTCAATCAAATTATGGTAAAATGTCACAAGTGTTGGATCATAGGTGCATCGAGCAGAGTGGTAAAAGGGGTAAAGTTCAACAAATTCCCATATTAATACATTAGACGCTTGATCTTATATAGTACTATCATGAATAATTACGCAACATCAAACTATATCTATGTTGTTGGTTGTAAAAGGGGTTTTGTGTTTAAAATTTAATGTAATTTAAATTTAATTATTCATAATTTGAAAAATTATCTTTTCATTTTACTATATTAAATCAAAAACTAATTTTAAGTTTACTTTATTCGTTTGGTCTTTGATTTGATTTGAATTTAATTTACATTATGATTATATTAACAATATTAGTTTAACATATAGTATTATTATTATTTAAACTAATATATAAATGAAATTATTTATTATCAGCTTCGAATAACATTATTCAAATACGAATTTAATAAAAATAATCTTCATACCTAAGTTTGAACTTTGAATATTAAATATCTGAACAATACAAATAATATCACTTTAACTGAATTTTAGTTAGTGGTGTTAATAAAAAATTATTTAACATACCCATATCCTAATTGTGATGTCATATACAAGTGTATAATATATAGTTTACTAATGTAAATATGTTTGAAATTGTAGTATGAAATCAATGGCATGGGTTGCATGGAAAATCGAGTCCATTTGTGATAATATACCCACTTAAATGTACAAGCAAAATAATGTGATTTGCTATTATTTGGGAGTTAGATAATAAAATACCTTTATCCTGCATCAGCAAATTCCAACTACCTCATACGTTGTTTTCATTCGATTTTCTCGGCCTTTTAAGTTTATCGAAATTGAAAAAGTCATCATCGAAGACTATCCCTTATCATAA
This sequence comes from Allium cepa, assembly GCA_030765085.1. NCBI lineage: Eukaryota > Viridiplantae > Streptophyta > Magnoliopsida > Asparagales > Amaryllidaceae > Allium > Allium cepa. Next base: position 340,352,993 of record CM060941.1, on the reverse strand, counting down.
TGATCATGATGACGTCACTCAATGCTCTCATTCCGAAACCCAACAATGGAACTCTAGTGTACTATAGTCACCTTGGAATTATCTTTCGACGATAAAGACGAGACTAATTATATTAAACAATCTTTAGTAAAACATGGTACATATTAACTAAAAGTAAGAACACATCATTAAAATTCAAAGTTAATAATTTAGTTCTTATTATCTACCCATGAAGGGGCTAAAAATATGTTATAGACATAAATAATAGTGGTATGCCTAAAATATAAAGATGTTGACATAAATATTTGGACGGCAAAATCAATATAACATGTATAACAGCCAATCCTCCTTCTTCGTCTTAGACATCTTGATAAAGTTAGGGCCCTTTGGGCAATTATGTAATTTGTTACCTATATCAAACTCGATAACCAATCTTATTTAAAATAAAAACTGTTTTCTTTCTATTATATACTTGGTATAATGTGTTATATTAATTAATTTAATTAAAAAAATATTTAATAGAAAATCCATAAATGATATGTGATAGTAGTTACAAAGTGTTGTAACTGTGAGTAATTTATCACAATAATAATAATATACCATTTTAAATATTCATAGTCAAGACGTATCGAGACTAGTATAGATACATCCGTTAAGGCTAGAGTACATGATACTCTCTAAATATTAGGAAGTGTATTACTCATGGCCACTGAGGGAACCTAGGGGTTACGTGTTGATAGTTTTTAGATACCTGTGAAGTGACTCACTCGATGCTTTTCTGCTGATTAATATAACTAGGGTCAAATAGAAAATTATCAATATGACATAATTACACATTCTATAATATCCTCCACTTAGAGGCCCACAATTAATGGATACGAATGTTATAGTCATCCATAATTATTAATCATCGACGACTAAATACGGTAATCTTAGATACATTGATATAACAGAAACACATGGATATGAATTTTTTTATAAAAACATTAAATAACTTTCATATCCCTTTCCAAATCATTTCAAATTCTTTCTAAAATATAACTGCCGTAATTATTTCAGATCTAATTAAAATAATTTAGCAAATAAGCCCTTCATTAAGCTAAACAAATAAAACATATAAGTCCTTCTTCTAAAATAATTTAATTTCCATAGTAAATTACTAAGAAAAAGTCCTAAAAAATCATAGAAATTCACTTCTAATATGTAATATATATAAACTTCAGACACAAATTCTTCATAATATAGCCGAACGTAATTTCTGAACCCAATTATTCGTATTTTCCTTTGAAAATTCATAATAAATTTTACGTAGCATGGAAAATTAAAAAAACTAGAACTCATCTTCAAAATATTGTTTTACATAACATATAAATTCCTCATGGCATTCGAAACACAATATAAATGATTTTTTGCCTTAAAACCGCACAAAACATTTATCAAACAAACTTGTTTGAATATAACATATCATTAAATCCGAGCATATCATCATCAAAAATCATCTTAATGGATTTAAACTTATACCCAAAATCAAATGATCATTAAGAACAAAAATAGAGATGGTTTTGATTATTATTCACCTTGATTAGGACAAGGAACTTGAGATTTGATTTAGATTAATCCTCCTTGCTTGATTCCATAGCTTTAGATGAATTTCTCTCCGCTTTTCCTCCTAAGTAATGGCAGACTTGCTCCTCTTTAATTTACGTATTTGTATTATTTAAAATGAACATGCAAAGTAAAGGGAACAAGATATTTTAAGGGTAATGGGATTATGGTGTGGCAATTACCCATTAATCCCTTGCGTTATGATGTCACTAATTAGCATATAAAAAAGTTCATAAGTCCATTCTTTTAAAATAAAATTTAATTAAGCCTGGCCCTTATCACTCTAATATTTACATTATTCTATTTAATTTATCTAGTTAAATTTCCTCAATAATGTTATTAAAATTAGCGGTGTTACAAGTTTTCTTGACATTTGAATACTATTGATCTGTAATATGGAAGCTCCACTTTGATTATTGTTAAATCATGGCACGACATCCATCAAACAACTATAGTTGGGTCGAGTGAAAGCATTGGAAGTAAAATACTATTCAATAGTTGATGCGTCTTTTCAGTTTTATGAGGTTTGTATCACAATCAACTCAAAGTCAAAGTTTTTGGCCAGAGCGTTTCGATGAATATAATTATTATTATCGAACCGTGGACTTTGTAACAACCAGATATTTTCAACCATTCGCATCCGCACATGCTGGACTTGAATTGCTCAAAATACCGCGTTGTAAATAAAATTTGGCAAATCTCAGGATATACAGTAAATAAAAATCACAGAACACAGACACAGACACAGAGTAAGAAATGCAGCGGAAGTAAAAGAGATAGTAGTTCATGAAGCTACTATGAAAATATATCAGAGTTATATAAAATACAACAAAATAAATAAAGTACAACAGGAGTCTCAAGATGATAACCAAGTACAAGCTGAATAGAACAACAGAACTGGAATAGATAAAACTAGATAAGCAGATGATCTCCAGCGATTCCAATCTCCAGAAAGTGGAATCCAAATCTGTGAATAACTCAGGCTGACCCGAGCGTAAATAAAATATACAAACACTCGAGTCAGGACAATATATACTTATATGATGTAAACCAACTCAAGTGAACTGTAATAAGGTACAAGTAACTTAAAGGATGCCTGGGACCGCCCATCCTCTAAGGACCCGTTAAACTATTTACTATGTAGTAATATTTTTCTATTATAATAATGTCTATAGTAAAATAAACTTACTTTTAAATAGCATTCCGGGCTACCCATATCACCCTTCACACATAATAGTCCCAGTAGTCCATCCAGTATCAGCATATCTCCGAGTGACTGCCCTAAATACTCCATGGGCTACGGGAGAAAAACAAACTCGTAGTAAAGGCTCGATATGGTAGGTGACACGGCACACAAGGCAATGCCAGGGTAGATATACCAATTACGCACACGGGCTGGTGGTAACGCAGCAGCCACATACGCCCACCTCGGAACACACTCCCATATCAAAATCGGAGGATGGCCATCTAATCAATCACAAGTAAGAGTATAGTATCGAAGGATCACTACACCAAAACAGGCAAATTCTAACATTTATAAGTGTTACAAATAATTTCAGTAACACTTTTTAAGTGTTACTATTGGACTGTGAGGAATGGAGCGGCCAGATTTGTAACATTTATAAGTGTTACAAACATACGTATTACTACCACTTATAAGTGTTAGTACCTAAATATACGGTAACGTTTATAACTGTCGGTAACGAAATATACGGTAACACTTATAAGTGTTGGTACATAAATATACGGTAACGCTTATAAGTGTTGGTAACGAAATATACGGTAACACTTATAAGTGTTGGTACAGAAATTAACGGTAACGTTTATAAGTGTTGGTAACGAAATATACGGTAACACTTAAAGTATTGGTATAGAAATACACGGTAACGCTTATAAGTGTTGGAAAATGATTATTTAGTAACATATATATATATATATATATACCAAAACTTAAACGCAAAGTTTAAATATAAACACACTGCAAATAATGATTTCCATATCACAAATAATTCATCATACATATTCAATGCAAAGTTTAAACGCTCTGCAAATGTAGTATAATATATCATAAACAATTATTTACATATCTAAAATACCACAATGTCATATATTCAGATATTATTACAACATAAGCTTCAAAAAATATATTTCAAAATACACTTAAAGTTTAACTTACGGTTAACCTAACCATTCCTGATCATCCACTCCAAACTCTAATGGTTTTGAATATTTTTCAACGTCCAATACAACAATCCAAAGCATCCTTCTTCAAGTTCCTGCATTTAATATAAACACTCGATAAAAACTTATACCTTCAAAATCAAAATGTTAAAGACTGAGTTACAACTCAGGTTCTAAGTTTTTTTTTGTATTTATGAATTCACAAACTTGGTATGCAAAATACATGTTAATCAAACTACATTAGCACTTAGTATGCAAAATACATGTTAATCAAACTACATGAAGATAAAATGGGGTAGCCATACGTATAGACAAAGTACTAACTTCTTTCACCTGAAAATTCCAACTAACCACATTCACCACAACCTTCCCACCACATACGACAAATCATTACCTATTCCTTGTCAACACACTGCTACAACTCATAACTATCTCATCCATCTTGCAACCTGCTCTAGTCATCATTCCCCTAACTACCCTGTACGACTGTCTTCCTCCCCCTGTCACAACCACCTGACCCTCAACAAACCACCTTGCATCACATTCATCAACAGACCACCCTCAACATACCTTTTCCATTCACTGTCAACACACTGCACATCATTTTGCTCTCAACACTACTGCAATCTGCCACCCTGCTCAATCAAGTTGTGCATCTCCTACACACAACCCTAAATACAGCACCTAAACAATCCATCCACATTCATTCAACCTCTGATACATACACACACTTCATAATTCATCATCCTTCCTGCCTAACTCCATAAAAAAAAATTAAAAAAAAACTTCACTTGACTTCATACAAGAAAGCCACCACCGCAACTTCGTCACAATCATATAGTGGGAATTAACATGATGAGAACATTACCTTCAAAAGAAGGGCATTGCAGGTCTTTTCCTTGATAGCCTTGGCAACCCTTTGGTGTAAACAAAGATAGTCATGTGAGATTACACTTAAATATCATAATACCTAATCTAATATTGAGCAATCCTAGCGTCAAGCAAATTATTTTCTGGATATTTATACATTTTAAACTTACAGTTGGGTTGGTGACAAGAAGATCATCACCAACAATTTGAACTTGTTGAACCATTTCTGCAGTCATTTTAGCATAGGTGGTCCAGTCATCTTGGTCAAATGGGTCTTCAATTGATACAATGGGGTAGTCAGCCATAAATGATTTATACACATTAGCCAAACCATCTCCTGAAATTTTCTGAGATCCATCGTTGTTCTGCAACCAAGAAATATGTTAATGTTAGTTTAAACATTTGTCTAATATTACGGTAAGTGTAATATATTATTCCTTGTCAACAAATTAATTAATTAATACAAATCATTAGTTAGTGCACAGTCATGTTTTACAGGGTAATACCTCTTCCTTGAAATTGAGGTCATAGGTCTTGTCCTTGTCATTGTAAAATTCTGAAGCAGCAACATCCATACCAATGACAACCTGTAATACCATCACATAAAATTAACACGGTTGAATTCTAAAATTTTGATGATCCAGAAAAGAATGCACAATTTGCTACGTCAGTACAAAACAGAATGTGGAAGACATAGGAATGTATACAATACCTTGCCAGTGTATCCAGCTTTAGCAATAGCAGTTTTCAATAATTCTAGTCCTTCCTTGTTCTCATGCACAGAGAAAGAGAGAAGCATAAGTAGAGATATAGAGAATACATTGGTGAAGAATGAACAAAAAATGCTGATTTTTACAATCAATCGGGTGAAAATTTTCACAACTCCAGACCATGTAGCTGTGCAACATTATATTCCAGTGAGTGTAACAATTAATCGGGTGAAATTTTTACAAAAAATGCACTGTCAACACCAAGTTGTCGATAAAAAGCTTTACAAATCTCAAACATGAGTGTAACATTTATTCCAGTGAACTAATAACATATCGAAAAGTGCCTTTGCGAAATCCCGGCTAAAACAAGGGATCGGTTGAAGCAGACCTACCGAATTATCTAGTTCTACTCTCCAAAATAGGATTTTTAAAAATAAAAAATTAGATGCCTAATTCAAGATTGAATGTGGAAGCAAAAAGGACATAGTTTTAATTTAAGAGCGCAGATAAAGCAAAAAAAACCAACAATAATGTCGACTCAGAAAATAAAAAGGACAAACATAGAGTTGATTATGCATGATTTTTCAATAATATTGATATATATGTTTACGCATGTAGCAACATCAGCCCTTGTACCAATGAAAAAAAGTACAACTAAATAAAGCATAATGAACCTGAATGTTAGGAGCAAAGCCACCCTCATCTCTAACATTAGTAGCACCTTGTCCATACTTCTTCTTGATCACGGACTGCAAAAAATACATGGCATATAAAAATAAAACTTATACAAAAAGAATGGAAATGACCGTATTACTAAACAAATTAATCACCTTCAAGTTATGGTATACTTCAACTCCCATTTTCATGGCTTCCTTGAATGAAGAGGCACCGGTAGAGAGGATCATAAATTCCTGTTAAGTTTCAAATGATACAAACATCAAAAACAGTGAAACTATCTAAAAAAAATTAGTAAGGTCCAATGATGAAAAGGTTGCTTACCTGCATGGCGAGCTTGTTTCCAGCATGTGATCCACCATTGAGAACATTAAATGATGGAACATGCAAGACCAAGTTCTTGCTCCCGGCAATATTGGCAATGTGCCGCAAGGTAACATATAACAAGAAATTAATAAGGAACTTCAAATACGTTTATGATGAATCACTAATTAATGTTAATGCATATCATGTTAGACTTGCACTATGTACGTGATTTATCATGAAAGCGATTTTAGTCAATATAATATTGCATGAAATAGCATACTAGCATGTGACAATAAGGAAGAAATAACAAACCTGGTACAGTGGAATCTTCTTAACGCTGGCACCAGCTTTGCATACGGCAAGTGACACAGCAAGAATAGCATTTGCACCAAGCTGAAAACGAGATGGGACATGGAATATTATTAATTTCATATATCAATATAGTTGCACCCAAAGCAAAAAAAACACAATCAACGGAAGAATAATCATCAACGCTACCTTTTGTTTGCACCAACCCCATTCATTTTTTTGTTCCATCAAGCTCTTGTACCATGAAGTTATCAATTTGGGTTTGCTCTGTTGGGTCCTGTAAACAAATTTTTTTAAAAACACACATAATGTTGATCTTCCTATTTACATAAAATGAACTGTATATAAAACTCGTATATCTAAAAGTTTCACGTACCTTTCCAACCAATGCAGGCCCAATGATAGTGTTTACATTGGCAACAGCCTGAAAAAATGGATGAATATAACAAAGAGTTAAGTCAATGGAAAAGTTTCTTTAACAAGTGCAATGACCTGTCAATTGTCTCTTTTTGAAAGTAGCTTTTGAGATTAAGCTAACTCTATTTTTAAAGGGATTGGTATATACAAATCTCTATCAACAAGCTTCGTAAATAAAGTCGTGGTAAGATAACAAATATTATTATTTATGTGACTTGAACTAATCCATTGCTTTCAGAAGAATAATTAGATATATATTATAAATCTTCAATTTGGCAATATTTTGTTCAAAATAATATACATTATTGCTTGATTTGATTTTACATTTTGTGAGTGACTATAGTGTAGCCTCCTTTCAACATAAATGCAAAATATTGTTTGTGTGTGTCATTTTTTTTCCTTTTCTTTTATGTTTTTTTATTTAGGCCTTCTTCTTCTTTTCAGGTATCTAGATTTACAGAATTAATTTCTACAGATAACAAAAATGAAGAAAAAAAGCAAGAAACCTGTAAATATATATTCCTCGAGTAACAAGATGTCAAGATCTGCTTATTTCTTTCCATTTAAACTTTTTCCTCAAAGTTTTCTCAACCTGTGATGAATGGAATGACAAACTAATATATATAGTTACATCACACTTATTTTTAACTAAATTAAGAAAAATACCAATTAAACCTGACATTTTCTCGATTCCTACAGGCCGACACATAGTTCTGTAGTCTGAATCATGCAAGTTACCTTCATTTTTGTTTTACCTATTTGGTTAAACAATGACATATTCAAACCACATTTGTAAAAATGGACATATTCAAACTATCAACTTGACATAAAATGTTTATGCAACGTTTATTTGGCAATAGATAGTGAAAGAATCACGTCCCCATAATCCTCAAGTAGTATTAGAAATACAAGCTGCGAGTTTTAACACAGAATAACAATGTAAATGCCTATGTTTGTCAACCAAGAGGCTACGGTTACCATTGCGCAAGTTCAAATCCTCTACTTGTATACAAAAAGCATGTTATCATAACAAAAGAGAGTACTGAAACAATATTATTCAATAAAATACAATGATAAAAAATAGTAAGATGACTAACCATGATTGAGAACCCTTTCGCCTTCACCTAGGCGAATCACCGCAAATTTCTCTGATGCAAACGAACCTAAACCGCAATCGAACTCGACGTCAATAGAACGCCTCATCCCCAAATTCAAATCGAAAACCGAATCAATAGCAATCGACACGAATCAAACCCAATCCACCTCCTCACTCAAACAATCGCGCACAAGCTCCTTTTCTAAAACCGTCTGACAACCAGACATCGACTCCAACTCAAAACCGGTCGCATACGAGATTCTGTAACTAGAGAGTCTGACTAGAGTTGAAATAACAGCAAGAATAAGAAAACATGTAAAACATAATTCTATAACACAGCTTACAATCTCATACGACAAATCTCACAATTGGACGTTGCGATTGAGTGCGATTGAAATAATTTCTAGGAGCGGCTGAAACAATTAGACAAATCTCACAATGGGAGCGGCTGAAATGATTTGTGGGCCTGGATTTAATTCAGTGCGATTGAGGAGAAGAAGGACGTTAAACCCTAAATTAAATTTTAGACGGCCAGAATCTGTTTAGGAATGGACAAGCGTGGGAAAAGAGAACCTATTTACAAATTACAAAAGACTCCTTTTGTTATTAAATTATTTACATTTTTACCGATTGTTGTAACACTTATATGCATTGGCAAAATTAATGCAGAAGACTATTTATTTTGACTAACACTTTTTAGGTATCCTAACACTTTTTTACTGTTAGCGGTCTGTGACATTTATAAGTGTTAGCAATTGACAGATATAAAATGTTGCAAAATCACTTATTTGGTGTAGTGGGAATGTGTCCGATCGGAGGAATGACCTCACTTGGCCCGAGATCGCTCATGTTTTAACCACCTTATGCCAACTCACAGGAGTTGGGTTCATGTAATATACCTCAAGAACGTCTCCACCATCCAACTTCATTCTGGAATCTCCACCGCGTACACGATTGTCAAAGTGATTTTCGGTATCGATAGAGAGTATGCCAGATATCCGATCTCGGTCTCTTTGCCAACCAATCGTTATTATATCCCGTAGTTATAATTTAAAATGATATTTATACTTCAAAACAGAATATCATTTCAAATCCAAATCTTTATCAAAATAAAGATTAAATTAATTCCAAACCATTTCAAAAACATCATATCTTTCCAAAACTTCATGTCAAATCATTTCAATATATTAAAATATGATATCTTTACAAAACTTCATTTCTAATCATTTTAATATATCAAAATATCATATCTTTATAAAACTTCATTTCAAATCATTTCAATATATTAAAATATCATATCTTTACAAAACTTCCTTTCCAATCATTTTAATATATTAAAATATCATATCTTTACGAACTTCCTTCCAAATCATTTCAATATATCAAAATATCATATCTTTACAAAACTTCATTTCAAATCATTATTCATTTCATTCAATTTAAAATACCATTTCAATTCACATTTCAAAACAGTTTATATTTCAAAAATCGTTTTTAATCATTAAAATGAAGTTATTATATTTAATAATTAAATTTCCAAAATTTTCAACTTTCAAAATTCATTTATTCACTTAAGTTTATCAAAATAGTGAAAATTCACTTTTCGCAGCATTTAGAAAATGCTACGAAAAGTTGCATTCAAAACAGTTCAATTTAACTAAAGACAGCATTTTAAAAATGTTGTAATAGGGTTTACTTAAATTTCAAATAAACTTAGTTAAATTCAACAATTATAGCACTTACAAAAATTGCTATAATAGCCTTTAATTCAATTTAGCTTTTTAGTTCATTATCATCAAATACAGCATTTACAGATGCTGTAATATCATTTACATTGCAATTAATAGCATTTCAAAAATGCAGTTAATTAACTTCAAATATTCAATATAATTTCACAACCAATTATAATTTTATTTAAAACATTTTTTTAACTTATAAAATCATACATTTTCATATTTATAAACAACATTTAATTTTCCTTAATTTCATGATTTTATAAAGTTAAATTTCCATTTAAAAATCAAGATTTAATAATAATTCACTTATTAAATTTCAACATTCAATTTTAAATTCATTGAATTAACACCTAAGTTTAAATTTCAAAATATAACTTAATTTTAGTTTTATCTATTTAACTTAAAAATTCACTTTTAAGCCAAATTCACAAATTCCCATTTGGTTATATTTCAAAATTTCAACTTAAATAATCATTCCTTTCACTTTTTAACTTTACTCAAAAATCATTAATATATTATAAAATCATTTTAAATTCAAATTATCATAAATTTATCATAATTTCATATTTAATTTAATTTCCAATTATAATTAAATCAAAATTTCCAAAATAACTTACATTCAGATTTTCTAACTTTTCCATAATTTATTTAACTTATAAATTCCTAGAAAATCAATAATACTTTACAAAAAAAAATTTATATAAATTTTGAATCAAAATATTATAATAATTACATTTCTAAAATATTTTAAAAATTTTAGAAAAACATATTTTACCTACGGGCCTGTATATTATTTTCTACGCTAGGTAAAGTGAGACGGGTAATATATCATTTCAACCCGTAATTTACAAAGAAAATCAGGATTTTATCATTTCAAACCCGCAGTCCCAAGTAAATGAAATAAAATGAAAATCGCTCAGGCCTATCATTTCAGCCCATAACGATTTTCCCCTATTCTAAAGTCCGTTCGGGTATGTATCATTTCAACCCATAGTGATTCTAATCTAAAGGGAACTTGCAGTGTGATAAACTGATACAAATAACAGAATAACATAAAATAATAGTAACATATGATATAACAGGTGTAATAATAGGTGTGGACATCATATGACAATAATATAAATAGATATAGCATGATGATATACTTTACAGATTCAAATGGTGTCGGATTATCAGTTATATAAGTACATATTAGTCTGGTGAGATTTACTCACTTGTCAAAAGTTGGAGATAGCCAACAAAGCACACAACACAGATACGACGAAGGCACGATAACATAGATACGAATTGAGAGTGGAGAGCCAAAGCTAATAGCCTTGTTCAAACATTTACACAAAACAATACAATATATATAAGCTTCAACACCAATAAACATCAAACAACACTAGAAATCATTATCCAAAACAACACCAAATGGATTGCATTTGTTCTCAACCCCATATGCTTCAGTTATGCAGTGACTAAGCTCAGCCAAGGCAAGGGAAAATGGTCTGGTTTGGGTCCATATGGGTCAGCCATCATGTGTTTGTAGATGGTGCATAGTCTAGGTGCAAAACTACACAATTTCAAGGCAACAACATCATTTGTTTGCTAAAGTTAGGCTTGTCAGAAGCTATGGGGCATGGCCAGTGGGTCTAGATGGTGGTGGATGATATGGCAGAGGTTGGAGGTCAGGTTAGAGGTGGTGATGGTGGAGGTAGTGGCGGTAGAAGGTGGTGGTAACTAGGCTTGGTTTATGCATGCAGTGATGGAATTTGCTAATTTTGGTGGTGATTCAAGCCATAGATGAGCTCGACCTGTATTGGTGGGGTACTAGGGTGGGTGGTGATCATAGGAAGGGGTGGTGGAGGTCGGCCTAGGTCTGGTTGATGAGGAGCCAAGCCATGAAGGTGAGAACATATGCAAAGATTCAATGGAAAACATAAAAAAAAACAAGAGAGAAGAGAAGATTTTTACCAAACTTTTGAACAACAAGGAGATGGACGTATTTTTTTGTTGAGAAATGTTTGAGGAAGTGAAATTCACGTGAAAATGAAGATTGGGCTGAATAGGAATGATGTATACGGCCAAAATTAATAAAGAGAGGAGTTGAGAAAATGAAAGGTTGGGAGATAAAAAGACTTTGGAATTTCAAAAGTTTAAAACCTTTCAAATTTCCACTAATTTAATTTTAAATTTATATACATATAAAAATGCTGATAAATAAAGGAAAATAAACTCAGAAATAAAGTAAATAAGAAAATAAAATAAATAAATCTTAAATTAATTAAATTAAATGAAGAAAATAGCAATATATACAGAACTAGGCTTAATAAATTGAAATAAGTTTCAATAGACTTTAGAAAAATTATATTATCACTTTAAAAATATTAAAAGACAAAAATATACATAAAATAACATATTAACACATATTAAAATAAAATATGACAATAAAAATATAATTTATATAATTTAAAATAAACAAAATAGCTAAATAACTCAAATTGTACTCAATATTAAAATATACATAACTTTCACAATATAACTCCATTTTCAACAAGACGAAAAGCAGTATTCATGTTATTAAATCTATTTTCATAATAAAATATAAAATTTAAGAATTTAAATGTTTAAATTTAAAATTTAAAAGTCAAAGTTTGACCCATTTGACCAGAAATCAACTTTTTAGTAAAATATCCAATTTATACAAGTTTGAAACTATAATTTACACAAAAATCAAAATTTATATTTAAAATGAAATGTTTGGAATAAAACAAGTTTAGAAATAATTTCAAAATAAGATAAAGTCAAATTTAAATTATATGCAAAAATTTAGGGTTGTTACACTCTCCCCCACTCAAAACTTTTCGTCCCCGAAAAGGAATGAGGTACGGGAAAGCACAGAAAAGATAGAAATGAAATAAGATTAAGACTAGGTAACAAGAAGATTGAGATTATACCTAATAACTGTTGTTATAGGTAAATTTAACAAGGTGAAGATGATCAAATCAAGAACACAAGCACGAAAAGATCCTTTAAAATCTGATTCACCCTTTTCCGTTTGGCCGTCGGTCTGTGGATGGTAAGCAGTGCTCAGATCCAGATGAGTACTAAAGATTATCAAAGATTATAGAAAGATTTCTAAACAGACTGGTATAAGAAATAGCCTCCCCATTCTGTAGCAAGATAAGGAAAATAAGGACAACTAAAAGATAGTTTGAAAAACAAAATAAGATAATAAATTTGAAACCACGATGCATTGAAATCATAATACTTAAGAGATGTTATTATTTGGAAATCATACTACTAAAATCATAATACTTTTAAAATAATCTTCATTTAAACCATTTAAATTCAAT